>OU342741.1:286287356-287683067 GCA_910589775.1 Avena eriantha
GGGGGTACATGGGCCAAGGGCCCAGATGTTGGCACGCAGGCCCATCACTTAGGCCGGACACTCCGGGTCGAGTGGGCCGGACATTCCGGGGTGGCCGGACGCTCCGGGTAGTGTCTGAGTAGAGTCCGATGTAGCACATAGAAAGTCCACGCCAGGACGGGGCTGGGGTAGGCCGGACACTCTGGCTGAGTCGCATCGGACAGTCAGGCTGCGCCGGACACTCTGGCCGGATTCCGGCGGACTCTCCGGGGCGATGACGGTGGAGACTCTCGTTCTGGAGCTGGCTGCTCCTGGTCCATCTTCTTGGTTGACATGGTGACGATCTTGGGTACTTGGCATTGTTGATGTAGTAGCGTCCACAGGAGGGGCTGCATCAGCTCCCCACCCTTGAAAAAGAGTCGTCCTCGACTCTTCATGCTCATCCTAAGAAGATGATGTCGAGAGACCTTCTTGATCCTTATGATGTAGAGATAGCTCGTTGAGTGGTAGCCATAGGTAACTCTCTATGGTTCGTCTTGTCAACTTATGGTCCATAGAGGTTGACGCGTAAGCAATTGTACCTTCACACAACCAAGACCAAGTAAAATATGTTTGTGTGTGATAGAGGAGCATGTCATTTGTGGCATGTCCATTCTTGTTCACAACACTATTAGCACAACTCAAGTATCGCAAACGAAATGCGTATGCAAGGTCAAAGTGCATGGATGTCGTTTGAACATCATCCAAATGTGGGAACTCAAAAACTCCATAAAGCGTCTTAGGGAGGCACTCAAAGCAATTGACTAAGAAATGGATCGACATCTTTGATGCAAAGCTAGGAGAATTCAGCAAAAACACATGAGGAAGAATATCCAAAGCAACATCATTATGTGTGCAAACCAACCATTGGAAAGAACAATTGTTCAATATGTTGGATACCATACACATATCATCAAAGACCAAAATCATGGGGGTATGAGTATCGCAAGCGGAACCAAGAACAACATGTTTGCAAACAAACCATATGAAAGAGCAAGTGGTCCTTATGTTTGTTGCAACAACAATACAAGAGACTTGGAAGCTCTCATGACAATATATGCTCAAAATGGCATTATGGTTGCACACAAAACATTGGAAAGAGAAATTGTTCAACATTTTTGTGGCAACACACAAAGCATCAATATCCAATAGCAACGAAACATGATTGTCACAAGGTGAAAGAATACCATTAACATGCTTGCAAGCAAACCATAGGAAAGAGCAATTGTTCAACATGAAAGATGCAAAGCATGCAAAAGGTATCAGAGCTGGGTTCGATATTGAACTCACGTGGGGGATGCTCTCTAGAGCTCTTTTTGTCAACTCGTGCTCAACCGAGGTTGACATTCTTGTGCGGGTACCTACACACATCAAACACAAAAGGAAGAACGTGTGTGCATGGTAGAGAAATACATCATCCATCATGACATATCTCTTCTTGTGCATATCACCATTAGTGTCAATCAAGGATGAAAAATATGCATGGTGAGTATGCAAGTGGGGAACATGCTTATCATGGCAATCATCAAAATCTCCAAAATTTGAGAAAGCTATGGGGACCATCTCAATATAAACCATATGAGAATTATTGTTGCAAGCAAAACAAGTGAAAGAGCTATTATTCAACTTATTGCAAGCAACGAGAGAGATTGTAAAACATTCATGACAAAGCATTATCCAAGGGGTACCATTGGTAACATCATTACAAGCAAAACATTGGAAAGAGAAATTGTTCAACAAAGTGCAAGCAATGATATCATCAATGTAACGTTATAGCATATCATGTCTATGGCAATATCATGACAATAAAAGGATTGCACATGGTCATCATGATGCATAGCAAATCAACACATGGGAATAAGAATGGAACATATGTCATGTCACAAGTATCATCCATAGCATGGAAGTCATCACAAATCATCATGTCCACTAGTGGGATCATGGCATCATCAACACCCATATTCTTACCTTTTTTATACCTCTCATATGAAGTTGGTGTTGTGGTAGCATTGGCCTCCATGTGGGCGACTTCTTCTTCTTGCATGGGGATGGCATCATCTTCATCCACGATGTTCATCTTCTTGGGTGGAGGCATCATCATCTCCAAGCTTGGCGCTTCTTGATCCATGGAACCTAGCACATCATGAGGAAACACACTAAAGGTAGAGGGTAAGTCGTTAGAAATCAAAGTGGTCTCACATGACCTACCAACTACCACTCTCAACTCACTAGGTGTATCACTCATGCCCTCAAAGTGGAAGCACTCAATCTCACATATAGTGGAGTCAGTCGTCTCACTCTTGTTTTCACTCAAGTGGGCTAAGTGGCTCTCATACTCACATGGGATTGGTACCACATCATCACTCAAGAATATGGGGGTAGGCTCGGTTCTCTCAACTCCATGCGCCTCCTTTTGTGAAGGGAAAATCCCATGCTCACCAATCTTGACCTTGTCGTCGCCATCTTGCACCTTGGCTTGTGTAGTCCTCTTGACGTACTCGTCCAACTTGGAGAAGTAGAGGTCTTCGTCCTCCTCATCCATGAGGTTGCATGCGTCATCTAGGACGTCAAGTCTTGGCGTTGAAGCTTGATGGCGTGGAGGAGAGCTTACTCTTGGTGCCATTTTGGTGGTGGCACGAGTAGTTGAAGGTGCCTTATGATGGTGTCGACGGAGGTCATTGGCGTGCCATGCCAAAGGTTGATGTAGATGGCGCACTTGATCATCCACATGACGCTCGCGACGATGCTTCTTGTCCTTGGCACTCTTCTTGTGATGGTGGTGCCTTCTTGAGTTTGGTTGAGCATTATGGATGGTGCTCAACATGTATTCTTCGTCTTCATGGCGAAGATGCCTTGAACGACGTCTTGTATCCTCTTGATGTTGGTGATGATCTCGAGAGGATGTTTATCGATGAAGATTCTTGCTTCTTGGCGCCTCTTTAGGAAGGTGATGTTGGGGTCCGCTCTTCTTATAGTTGGTGGCACTTGATGCCTAGGAGGTTGTTGCACATGATGCCTTCGAGGTGGCCTTGCTTGGCGTCTTGGAGATGGTGGCGCTTGACGGCTTGGAGGTGATGGCGCTCGTCGCCTTGGAGATGGTGGTGCATGACGCCATGTAGGTGGTGGCGCTTGCCGCCTTGGAGGTGGATCATCGAAGTAGGTGGTGCCCTTTGGTGTGGCACGCTTGGCCTTGAAGGCCATGGTTTCTTGATGATGCGTCTCCGCTAGCTTGGCGTAGTATTCCTCCATCTCCAAGCGGTGGAGGTATTCTTCATGGCTCACGGAAGAGCCCTCGAAGTAGGTGAAGCTCACCATGTCCTCCATTCTTGGTGAGGCGTCGTCGTTGTAGCACTCGAAGTCATCCATGCTTGGGGAGTCGTTGTTGATGTAGTACTCCATATCACCCAAGCATGTGGAGCCATTGTCGGTGTAGTGCTCCATGTACTCCATGCATGAGGAGCCATTGTCGATGTAGAGCTCCAAGTCCTCCATGCTTGAGGAGCCATAGTTGATGATGTGATCCATGTCTTCCATAGGTGCAATGCTCTAGGTCCTCAAAGCATGCGGAGCCATTGTAGGTGTAGTGCTCCATCATGTCCTCTATACTTGTGGAGTCGTTGTCGTGGTGGCTCATCATGGATTCTTCATATATATCATCCTCGGTTCTGGATTCCCTAGACATGATTCACAAGACCAAGTGGTGTATATGTAAGTGGTAGGGGGTTAGGAATGCAACGACAAACCTTACTTTACCTTGGAAGATAGTATCGTGCAAGTGGCAATAGTTGAGAGCAATCAAAACCAAGCAAAGTGAAGTTCACACGGAACACCAAAACCAACTAACCACTAAAAAACACACACACACAAAGCTTATGGTGGATAGGTATGGAAGGTGGCGTGTCCAAGAACAATCCGAAATCAAGATGTTGTAATGGCAAGTAAGGAACCACGATGATCACAAAGCAAAACAAGTCAATCCACAAGAGGAAATATGTACAAGGCAAAACACATAGTGTGATAAATGGGACTTGCGCGACGGAGAAAGTGAGCTAAGAACCAAATGATTAGCTAGCGAAGACTATAAGCTCGTGTCGCACAAGTGCAAGGAGAGACGCTAGTTCGATTGCACTAAATTGGTGGGCTACAAGATATGCATAATAAGTACCACCTATTTAATGTTCATCGAGCTTGCGCTTCCTATTCTATGAGGCACTTGTTTCTTTCTTTGTCTTTTTCTTATTTTTCTTTTTCTATTTTTCTATTTTTTTATTTTATTTCTCACATGCCTCTTCCTTGTGCCAACAACTATACAAGATAACTATATGAGATAGCGCGCTCACAACTTTTGCTCAGAATTCTACAAGGTATCAAATGTACATATCCCAAGCAATCATAGGAGGAATTAGTCTCAATAGGTGTTTGTTGAACACAATGATAGTGTGGCTCACAAAGGGAAGCAAGTTGGGAGAAGTCGTAGAATTTTTATACCTTTCGTCGCCGATCTTCACCCTTTATAGGTGGATTCCGCCTTTCTCACGGAATTTGGATGAAGTAGATAGCATGAACCACGGATATGATGATGTAGAGCTCCTTCTCCTCTTCAAAACGAGCTAAATAACACCAAAATCTGAGTTCGTATGCAAAAGTTATGCTCAAAACCGTGAAATAGATTTTTCTGCCTGCAGGGGGGCGGACAGTCCGGTGCGCGTAGGCCGGACAATCCGGTCGGGCCGGATATTCCGGTCAGTTTAGGCCGGAAACTCCGGTGGGGCGGATATTCCGGTCCGTTTTGGCTGGACAGTCCAGTCCGGTCGAACCAGAACTTCTAGAACACGAATAGGACGAGTTTTGGCGGAAAAACTAGGACCAAAACCTCAAATTGAAGGGGGAAAACAAGGAATTAGGCTATGGAAACATAGGGGAAGGTAGATCAACAAGTTTAGCAAGTAATCCACGGATCAAAACCTACCAAAACGCACTCAAATCACAGATCGATCCAAAACACGAAATTGGGGCTATTTTTTGGGATTTTCAAATTTATGGGGGAAAACACCAAATCGATGAGGAATCCGTGGCAACCAAAAGCTGCTGATACCAGATGATGAGGGCAAACCTCTAGGGTGGCCCGATCTTCACGGATCTCGTGGTCAAATCGATGGAAAAGCGAGGGGAAAGGGAGAAGGTAGCGGAAGCGGACGCACACCTTGCGAAGAACACGATGAACACACGCAGAACACACACGATACAAGGCCGATTGCTCTCACCGGTGGCCACCGGTCTGATAGAATCCTCGCAAGGAAAGACCGGTCAACGTGCTCCCGTCAATCCCAAGCGGAGAGGGAAGAACACCTTGGAGAGGGTCTTGACGTCTTGGGAAAAGGGACACCGATGCCAAGGCCTTGTACAACGAGGGAGGCACGATGCAAACTCCAACGAGGTGGTGACGATAGTCGATCCCCTTTGGTAGAAGGGGATGAGGCAAAACTAGAGATTACACAAAGGGGTTGTCTTTAGTCTATCATCTATGCCTAAGGGATACATGAGGGGGTAGGGGCTCTATTTATAGGCCAATCACAAGTTCAGGGGTAGTTTGGGCATAAAACTAGGGTTTGGTGCGGAATAGAGGGGTACATGGGCCAAGGGCCCAGATGTTGGCACGCAGGCCCATCACTTAGGCCAGACACTCCGGGTCGAGTGGGCCAGACAGTCCGGGGTGGCTGGACACTCCGGATAGTGTCCGGCTAGAGTCCGATGTAGCACACAAAATGTCCGCGTCAGGATGGGGCTGGGGTAGGCTGGACACTCCGGCTGGATTCGGGCGGACTCTCTGGTGCGATGACGGCGGAGACTCTCGTTCTGGAGCTGGCTGCTCCTGGTCCATCTTCTTGGTTGACTTGGGGATGATCTTGGGGACTTGGCGTTGTGGATGTAGTAGCGTCCGCAGGACGGGCTGCATCACAATGAGTCTAGTGGATCCATGTGTGGTTTGTGGAAAAGAACACAGATGCAATGACTGTAGTGCTGGTTTGTGGTTTTAGTATAAGAACAAACATGCAATTACTCAAATGTATCCATATGTGGTTAGTGGAAATAACACACATGCAATGACTCAGGTTGATCCATATGTGGTTTCTGGAAAGAACACACATGCAATGACCACTGGTGGATCCTTGTGTCGTTTGTGGAAAAGAACACACATGCAATGACCACTGGTTGATCCATGTGTGGTTTGTGGAAAGAACACACATGCAATGATAGTGGTGGATCCATGTGTGGTTTGTGAAAAGAACACACATGCAATGACTCTAGTGTTGGTTTTAGTATAAGAACACACATGCAATAACTCTAGTGGTTGATCCATGTGTGGTTTGTGGAAATAAAACACATGCAATGACTGTAATGGATCCATAAGTGGTTTATGGAAAAGAACACACATGCAATGACCACTGGTTGATCCATATGTGGTTTCTGGAAAGAACACACATGCAATGTCCACTGGTGGAAACCATGTGTGGTTTGTGGAAAAGAACACACATGCAATGACCACTGGTTGATCCATGTGTGGTTTGTGGAAAGAACACATGTGCAATGACTCTAGTGCTAGTTTTAGTATAAGAACACACATGCAATGACTCTAGTGGGTCCACATGTAGTTTCCGAAAAGAACACACATGCAATGACCACTGGTTGATCCATCAGTTGTTTGTGGAAAAGAACACACATGCAATGAGTCTAGTGGATCCATGTGTGGTTTGTGGAAAAGAACACACATGCAATAACTCTAGTGCTGGTTTGTGGTTTTAGTATAAGAACAAACATGCAATTACTCAAATGGATCCATATGTGGTTTGTGGAAAGAACACACATGCAATGACTCTGGTTGATCCATATGTGGTTTGTGGAAAGAACACACATGCAATGACCACTGTTGGATCCATGTGTGGCTTGTGAAAAAGAACACACATGCAATGACCACTAGTTGATCCATGTGTGGTTTGTGGAAAGAACACACATGCAATGACAGTGGTGGATCCATGTGTGGTTTCTGAAAAGAACACACATGCAATGACTCTAGTGTTGGTTTTAGTATAAGAACACACATGCAAAGACTCTAGTGGTTGATCCATGTGTGCTTTGTGGAAATAACACAGATGCAATGACTCTAGTGGTTGATCCATGTGTGGTTTGTGGAAATAACACACATGCAATGACTCTAGTGGTTGATCCATGTGTGGTTTGTGGAAATAACACACATGCAATGACTATAATGGTTCCATAAGTGGTTTATGGAAAAGAACACACATGCAATGACCACTGGTTGATCCATATGTGGTTTGTGGAAAGTACACAAATGGAATGACCACTTGTTGATCCATGTGTGGTTTGTGGAAAGAACACACATGCAATGACAGTGGTGGATCCATGTGTGGTTTCTAGATAGAACACACATGCAATGACTCTAGTGCTAGTTTTAGTATAAGAGCACACATGCAATGACTCTGGTGGGTCCACATGTGGTTTGTGGAAAGAACACACATGCAATGACCCCTGGTGGATCCATGTGTTGTTTGTGGAAAAGAACACACATGCAATGAGTCTAGTGTATCCATGTGTGGTTTGTGGAAAAGAACACACATGCAATGACTCTAGTGCTGGTTTGTGGTTTTTGTATAAAAACAAACATGCAATTACTCAAATGGATCCATATGTGGTTTGTGGAAAGAACACACATGCAATGACTTTGTTGATCCATATGTGGTTTGTGGAAACAACACACATGCAATGACCACTGGTGGATCCATGTGTGGTTTGTGGAAAAGAACACACATGCAATGACCACTGGTGTATCCATGTGTGGTTTGTGGAAAGAACACACATGCAATGACAGTGCTGGATCCATGTGTGGTTTGTGAAAAGAACACACATGCAATGACTCTAGTGTTGGTTTTAGTATAAGAACACACATGCAATGACTCTAGTGGTTGATCCATGTGTGGTTTGTGGAAATAACACACATGCAATGACTATAGTGCTGGTTTTAGTTTAAGAACACATATGGATCCATATGTGGTTTGTGGAAAAGAACACACATGCAATGACCACTGATTGATCCATAAGTGGTTTGTGGAAAGAACACACATGTAGTGAACACTGGTTGATCCATGTGTGGTTTGTGAAAGAACACACATGCAATGCCATTGGTTGATCCATATGTGGTTCGTGGAAAGAACACACATGCAATGACACTAGTTGATCCAAATGTGGTTCATTACAGGAACACACATGCAATAACTCTTGTGAATACATATGTGGTTTGTGGAAAGAACACACATGCAATGAACTCTAGTGGATCTATCTTGGAATAATTTGATGTATGCCACGATGCATTTCATTGTAAAAGACACCCACTTTCTATTTTTATACTACTCAGCTTTGCCCCCTCCCCCCTCTCTCTCTCTTTCATAGAAGCCCAAACATGTGCCCACTCTGTCTGCTACGCCCTGATTGGTTGTCACAGTTGTCCCGCGGATCGTGCGCACCAATTGTTGATCCTGTGTGATCCAACGAGGCTCATTGCACACGCCGTGCCCTTCACAGGACAGCACGAGGCAACACGGACGTCTCCCTCAATGAGACTTCTACAAGAAGGAACACGATACCGTCCATGGAAAAAGTGGTCGAGTGGTCATGTCATGTTTAATCTAGTCGGCAAAGGCTAGAAGTCTACTACACGGCAACTGGTCATCCACGGACCACCGGCTATACCATTTTTACTACACAGCCCGCCTGCACGCTCACTTCCGTCAGGCCCCCACCACACGAACCTTCCACGTGACAGCCGCAGCCGGAAGAGCTGTCAACTGGGGCCCTCGAGGTGGCCTAAATGTCCCCGCATTAAAAACCCAGCCTATCGGGTCCTCCATTCACACTCATCCACTACTCTCTCTTCCCTATCCAGCAAAACACCACAATCTTGAACATACTTGCACGAACCTTCTCCATGAAACCAGTGCGTGGGGGTGAGTGTCCGGGCATCACCGCTGGGGTGGTGCTTCACACGGCAGATCTGGAGGAGCATCACGTAGCACATGCCGAGGAGTACGTGTAGTTCAACCCCTTGGGGGACCATGTGCACGCCGGTGCTGACAACTTCAGAGGCGCCGATGAGGGCGTGGATTTCGACGAACATGCTCCGCTCGTGTACCCAGAGGTACATCTATTTTTATATGTTTCATATTTTCTGCTCGAGCTTAATCTATCCAGGCGTCATAAAAAATCTAGTCTTAATGATTAGATGCAACGTACGAACCGGTACATGGAGAGATATAGTCTGTTTTGAATGAATCCACATTATTTATTTATTAATAAGTTACCAAGAACACAAACCACATTAATTTAGGAGCGAGCTAGGGAAACGACCATAATGAACTACTGAACTTGTATAGACATGTTATTGCATCGAAAGTAACTTGGAATGGTGGAAGGAATATATATTTATTATTTTGCTCATTTCGGTTTGTATGCCATACATTACAGGTGTATTCAAGTGAGATGGACTCTGACAAGGAGACCAGGGACAACAAGAGCCGCCATGTCATGAAGAAGCTCAAGAGCGGGATAATCCCTTTCCGCACTCGACTTGGGGAGCTCAGGTGCCCTTTCTGTAAGAAAGGAGTCAACCCGAGGATTACTAGCTTGATTCCGCATGCGGTTCTTATCGGTGAAAGCCCGGCTAGTAAACACAAGTCGGCGACCAAGGCTAAGCACGCTGCTTATGGCAAGTTCCTGAGGGAGTATGTCAAGACCGGCCTAGTGTCCCCTTACTTAGGAATCAGCAACTCCTAGCCGACCAACCCTGTCACTGTGCTGGCCCGGCCACTAATAATATTTAGTTGTCTTACCGTATCTAGACCCTTAAACTATGGGGATTTCTATTTTCGTACCCTTCAAAATATATTCAAGTTCATCTGTTTATGTAGTTAAAGTTCCGGTGGCATACTCGTTATTTTGCATGGATAGAGGGGTGCCTCCGACAGATATAAGGGTTATCCTGTCCGCTAGATCACAGAGGATCAATGGTTGGTGGGCAAAACTGAGTACAACTGAATTGCCATGGTTAGACACGAGGGAAAAAACGTGACTCACGGTACGCGTGTGCGGTGCACGGGGCGGTAGCGGAGACCTGTGGCCGTGCACGGTGCATTAGCGCACGCAGTGCACGATAGTGCAACGAAACGCCGCTTCCCTTCTCCTTTAATAGAGGCTTCCCCACTCCCACTCATCACGCACTCGCTCAGTCAACCGTCTCCACTGTCCCATCACCTTCTACAAACGCCCAACAAAACCCCAACCACGCTGACGATGGAGAAGATCGGCGCGGAGGCCATCGGCGCCTCCAAGGCAGCCGGCGAGGAGCCCCCCGTCCCCGTCCCTGTATCTGCCGTAGCCGCCGGCGAGGAGGCCCCCGCCGGTCTCGAACATATCCCGCTCGGCTGGGACCCCTACGAGGAGGTAGTCTACATAAGGCCGGAGAACCCATACGACACCAGCATCGTCGACCCGTGGTCTGAGGTAACCAGGGTTTTCTCCCCTTCCCTTGTTCTTCCCCCGTTCCCATCGTTGGATGCTAGATCGTATGTTATTAGGGCTCAGCTGTTCGTATTTTTTACAGTAGCTAATCCTATTGTGTTAGATCTCGATTTTCAATGAATCCCTCTATTCGTAGTTGCGATCAGTATTCGATTTGGTTTGAGATTTGGGGAATAATCGGGAGATCTCATTCGGTTAATTTATGCAAAAAATCAATCCCGATAATTAAAGTATCTCAATCATGTCCTTATTTCACCTACTGTTTTTTCCAACAGGAGGATAGCAGCGACGTCCGCAGGGACGACGAGTCGCAGGACACCAAGACTCGTCATGTGCTGAGGAGGCTAAAGTCCGGTCAGTACAACAACTTCTTCGCCGACGACGTGTACAGGTGCCCCTTCTGCCCCACCAGGAGGCTCCGTGGACGGACTTCAACTCCCTCGTGAAGCATGCCGAGGACGTGAGGACCTGCGCGAGTCCGTGAACGTCCACGGCTTCAGGGCCAAGCACCAGGCGCTCGGTCTTCACCTCCGCAACCTCTAGAAGGTGGCTATCGAGGAGGGTCGCATGCCCCCGATCAGACCCAAGGTGCCCAAGTTCAAGGGGCTGGGCAGTAAGAAGTGGAGGAGGCGCCAGAGGGAGGAGGCGGATGCCCTCCTGGCAGAGGCCACGAGGGGCCACTGATCAGCTGCTGCTGCTGCTGTAAAGCAGCTTCTTTTGTCTTGTCTGTGTTGACGCAGTCCACTGCTGCTGCTCCTGAGTAGCCTAATTGTCGAACCTCGTTAAGTACCGTACTATATAACCTATATTAGCTGCTTTATCTACATCTTCTCTGTTTACTGAATTTATTTATGGTGCTGGTTTGTTTTGCTGCTCTAGATTTGCTACCAGATTGGGGAAAAACAATCACAAAAGGAACAATGAATGAATAGAGAAGCTGCTCTAGATTCCCTACCTTTTTGGGAAAAAACACCAAATGACAAAAAAGGCCAAGTGACAAAAAAAACTTCCACTTTAGGCGTCATGGCGCACGTAACGGCCAAGCCTTTGACCAGACGGCACCACCCTCCGAGCGCATGTGAGGGCTTTGGAATATCGGGAGGACAAAAGTGAGGACAAACGAGACACAATGTTGCTATAGCTAAATCTGACAAAAAGCTGAATTTGGCTTTACCAAACAATTTGGCTAGAGCTCCACAATGTAGCTATTCTAAATCCCGAAACTATGTGGTGCGTTGAAACCTAAAGCTTTTCCATCGACACGTGTGTTGCAAAGTTGCTTGATCGTGCATGCTTACACAAGTGGCCTACAGAGAAACTTATAGAAGCATGGGCAAACGAGCTTCATTTTGGCAAATTCGGGACAAGCTTTGCGCAATCGGTAGGCCTGATCGGCTGGGCGGCTGCCTCGCGGTGCAGGGATGCTAGGTCCATGTCTATGCTTACATTTCTTAAACTTGTTAGGAATTAATAATAACTGTACACTTCCTTCTGTCCTGTCACGTTACGTCGTGTCAGCACCGCGCACCCGCTATGGATCGGCAACGGGACGGTGGTCTACGTGACCGGTCTCTGCCACGCCAAAGCCACGTCGCACACCCGTCCCATCTCCTACCGGGACGGACGCCGAATTTAATCGCTAGGATTGGAAACCATCAGTGCTCGCCCGGTCAAACTTGCTTTCGCATGGGTATGACCGGAATATTGGTAAATGGAATTTAAGCATCGCCTTCTGTCTCCTCGGCACATCCCTGTGCAAAAATCCCCAACTCATTCCTTCCGCCGCCGCCGCCGCAAGAACCATCGATGCTGCCGCAGGCACCGCCTCCGCCTGGCCATACCACCGCAATAGATCACTCCACCTCCACGCCCAGTCCCAGCCAGCACTACCGACCCTAGGCCACCGCCACCGCATTAGCTGCTACCATGGACACAGATTACGGCGTGTTCGGTGACGGGAGCGACTACACCAACGAGTACACCGTGATCGCCCAGGACACTACCAAGCTGACGGTCGTCCACACAAATGCGTTAGCGGAGGTGGCCAAGGTCATCGCAATGTACGAGCGGTGTCTACAGGAGCCGATGGACAGGTACAAGATCGTCGGCCTTAACCTCGAGTATAGTAGAGATAGGAAGAGGACGGCACTTTTGCAGCTGTCCATGCGCAACCACTGCCTACTATATCACGTATGTAGGGCCAAATCTGTATGCTCGGAGCTTCGCGAGTTTCTACACAGGAGGGAGATCTACTTTGCCAGCGTCGACATCAAGAACGACACTCCGAAGCTAGAACGGGATCTCCTCGTTCATGTCGTCAATCACGTCGATCTCCAACGTTTGTGGAGGTACTCGGATGGCAGTACGGGGAAAGCCGGCATGGCTAGACTTGCTTCCGACATCATCGACTGCGAGTATGCCGACATGAAAATCGAGTTCCCGAAGCACCTACACGAGCGATGGGAATGGAGGCACCTGGATTACGATGTGATCAAGTACGCAGCCAGGGACACGTATGTCTGCTACGAGATGCTCAACAGGATATGGCGAGTGGGTGAGTGTGCTGTTTACCACTACTAGTTTCGCATTTTGTTCCTAGTTTTATCTCGCCTGTATTTTATCTTGCATGTATTTTCTAAGCATTCTATGTATAATAACCAAGCTCGTATGATCCCTGTGCTATTAGCTACTTAACCTGTATGAATTACATCCCCCCTTTTGTATGCTCAACATTTATTCTTACAAATTCTGTATGTGCCATTTGCATGCATCAGAATCCAACACTGACAAGCATAAGGTGTGATACAGTCATAAGTCATAACCAAACCCAGATTATAGAGAAGGATACAGTCATAAACCAGATTATAGTTTGACAAAGGTAATACACAGCAGTTCGTAATTGCTCACATAGTGTACTTATGAAATAACATGTTTTCATAAACACAACAATCATGCACTAATAGTCTACATCCCAGCCTGTTAGAGAAGGCAACCGATCCCAGGATGCCTTCGGTCGCTTGCCCCAGTTTGTAGATTCATCTACACTCCGACATCTAGGACAAACAACATGCCTTGGTGGTGGTTCAATGATGCGATGCCTGGAACGTGATGTTACAATCTGGTGGTATAACTCGTGGCTAACATACCCGTCAATTGCAGCGTACTTCAGATTAGGTTCAGAAAGTGGCTTATCCTCCCAGTAATCGTGCCCTAAACTCCTCCACGAACATCTCGGCAATATTTCCTTCATGTCAGCATACCACGGGTCTATGAGTTCGGAGGCAAGAGCGGCCATCACGGTCTTGCCGCTCTTCGTCCCTAGGATCCAGTAAATTTCCTGGATGTCCACTCTGCACTCCTTTGGGATTCTAATGTTGACAGTCGGGCTTTCAAGTAGTTTACTATCATTCGTGATGTCAACACTGGTAAATGTTATGTGCTGGTTCACGAGAAAGTCATGAAACAGATCCCTAATGCTTTCGCCCCACCTGCATGAAAATGAATTCAGACAAAAAATATAGCAATAACTTTTGGAAACAGACGGTTCAGGAACAAAAAGACAGCAAAGTTTACCAGATCCCGTCAGCCCCCTTCTCGCAAAAAGGCTGGTATACGAGGACATGCCCCTTCATGGAGAGTTGCACCACGGCGATCTTACCGTGATCGCTGCTATACTCGAGGTCGAGACCTACGAACCTGTTTTCTTCGAACTGTAGCCAACTCGTGTAATTATTCAAAGTGTTCCTCACCGTCCGAGGGTCAGTGGTGTAGACGACATCGATCTTCTTCCCGCCATGTACTTCGATGTCGAAGTGCGCAGTTTCTTGCCTGCCGTCGTTTCGGACGTCCGGAGCGTCCATGACTACAAGCAAGAGGGAAATGATACGGAGGGAGAGGGTGATGCGGTGGTGGAGGAAATGGATGAGGCCGTGGAAGAGAAAGACGATGAGGCCATGGAGGAGGAAATGAGATGAAGAAGTGAAAGATTGGAACCGCCCTTACCAATATCTGGAATGGTGCACGACCGTTCGTAGTAGGGTGAAGGTGGCGAAAAACGGCGGTTTTACAAGTCGACGCTAGCACTTCCTAAAATTTGTTATGCGCCACTTGCATGCGGTGGAATCAATTCAAACGTAGGCACGTTTGCGCATGCCGACCTTCACTCACTAACAGGCGGGCCGCACATTTCCCTTTTATGATTTATTTTTTCACTTCCTCTAGACGGTTTCGGTGCCCGCCCTGAATAATTACGCCCCCCTTCTTTTCTTCCACGCGGACGAGAACCGGCGGCGGCGGCGGTTCCTTGTAGATTCACTCCCCTCTTGAACAACTTCCCCCATCCCTTATTCCACACCCTCTCGAATCCATCCGCCTCCTTATCACAATGCCTCCATTAATCTACCGGATTCCAGACTCCATTTGCCGCTATGGGTAGAGCTTGGGGTAGCAGCAGGCTGAAGCGAAAGGCATGCGACGACGACGCGGATGGCTAGGGCAACCGCTACCGCGAGGATTGGAGATGGCCGAACCTCAGTGCCGCGAATGTGCACAAGATCGCCTTGGAGCTGGACATCATCTCAGCTGGCCGCCTCGCTCGCTACATCCCTGGCTACCGCGTGACGATGCGGAACATGGACGAACAACCGTTCAGCACGCCAGGCCTCCTTTACCCCGATAACAGCAAATGGCCAGATGACCGTGATGGCCATGTAAGTTCCAGTATCTAGCTTATTCGTTCAGTCATATCATTGATTCATATGTGCTGAACTCTCATCGGAATCCTATGTTCCTTTCGTCGAACGTGTTGTGTGCACGCGCGGTTTGAACAAATGGAACCATTTAAGACTATTCTGTACAGCGGAATACTTGTATGTACAGTGGAACCATTTAAGACTATTTTGAACATGTATGTACGCATTTTCTGCGCTTACTTGCATTGAATCGCTCATTGATTTGTTCACATATTTTTTGGCAATGGCTGATGAACTCCACTCTCTTGGTAACTTGCTTCGTCAGTGAGCACTTGTTGATGCAATGCAAAGTATAGAACATGGTCATCATCGCAATTCCATTTAGGTTCTCTATGTTTCGTCATCATGGAGCTACTAATTTCAAATGAAAATCTCGTAAACAACATATGTGTACATTGTTAGAGTATGCTACGGACACGGTACATACATGTTTTTCTACAATCACAAGAAGAAAACTTGATGCATTTTCACCTTGTTGGCGTTGTGCCGAACTGGGTGGATGTGGCTTTGGGGTTTGGAGAGGAAGGCGTCGTGGCTGGTGCATGTGCGACCACAGTGACGGCGAGCTCGGATTCTAGAGGAGGCCAACAGGACCGAGCATGGTCGGCATGGTGACAGATCTCACCCGGGAATGAATTCCCATCCCCGCGTCGTGCCATGGGTGCGGCCATGGTGAGGGCGAGCTCTGATTCGGGATGGGGAGGAGAGCCGGGCCGAGAAGGTTCATCCAAGTCCTAGCTCCACACAATGGCTGCGACCACAGATTGTAGCCCTGGAGGAAGAAGAAGACGCGTAAAGGATGCATGCGCCAACGCTGCAAGCCTACATGGCACCGACGACGACAGCGACATAACAGCGAAAGCTGACAGGGGGCCCAACTTGACGGCCGTTAGCCAGAATTTTTGTATTGAAATGTAAAGTTTAATTCGTGCCGAAAAAGACCCTCTGAGTATTTTTCATGCCAACTTTGGGCAACGCAGCTGATTGTAAGCAACTTGGGTACCGCGTTGCCTGGCCACCCCAACTTTCGGGCCGCAAAATGATATTCTCCCTACCCGGGGGATCGCCGGCTGGCCCGACCTATTAAATCAACAAACAGGCTAAGTAGTGTGTGACGATGTGAGAGGCCCACTCTTTGTCTTAGCTATAGACCGCAACCCGGCTGTCCGGCTAGCAAGAGAAAAAGCCCGGGGCATCCGACATGAAAAACAGGGAGGAGATGTGACGGATCGGGCGTTCTGGCATTGCGCCTAGTTTGAGATGATCTGGCTGCTAAGCCCTCAGTACCGTCCATAATGTATTTTCAGCTCCCTTCGATTTCGGCTATAGACCGCAACTGCGCTGCCCGGCAAGGACGCGGCGTAAACAGCAGAACGCACGGGAAAGCCACTAAGTGTCTAGAGCAGCACAAGCTAGTTTTTGAAAACTAAAGTTGTCCTCCGGTTGATGAGCAATACCTTAACCGACTAACCTATTAACAAATGGGCCTACATGTGTATTTGTTTTGTATGACTACATCGAGTCGGACTTCAAGGAGAGGGAAGATTCGAAGTCCTTGCCTTCATCAAGCACTCTGAATCTCGGGGGCTACACCCACTGGGTGCGCTCGTGCGCCCCCAGTGGAACCATGTAGTTCCGACTGGCTAAAGGGAGTAAGAAGAAGATTCGAAGCACCTAGTTACGCCAGCTACTCCAAATCTCGGGAGCTACACCCAGTGGGTGCGCTAGTGCACCCACACTTGAGTTGAAGATCCCCCAGCTAAAGGCGTTCATTCGGGAAAGATAACCAGATATCTCCCGGATTGTGTTACCCGGCTAGAGGTGTCAAGCCGCTCAAAGCTAAGGGCTTGAAGAAAAGAAATAAGAAGATTCGAAGCACCTGCTACGTAGAGCTACTCCGAATCTCTGGGGCTACACCCAGTGGGTGCGTTGGCGCGCCCCCACTGGAGTTGCAGTTGCCCCCGACTAAAGGCTTTCAGCCGGGCGAAGGTAGCCAGATAAGTGTAACTGACAAAAGATAAAAATGTCGAAGCATACAGAAAATCACAAGGAAAATGGAAGCAAGCAAATAGTACAATTGGATAAAAAAGGGAGCCGAAGCTCCCATAAGTTCACCTAGCATCAGAGACAGCCAGCACAGATAGCAAAGTTCAACAAAACGAAATAATTACAAGTTCACCCGGCATTCCGGGGATCAAATCTAAGGGGCGGGGCCCTTGCCATGAGGGTGATCCTGGCCGGAGGTGGCCTCCGGAGGCGAAGGAGGTGTGCTGGCAGTTCCGGCTCCGACGTCCCCACCGGTCGGCTGCGACGAGGCTTCGGCTTCCGCATGCGATGTCCCGACAGATTTCGAGTCGGTGAGGACCTCATCGATGTCCGCATAGTCGGCAATCTTGATGGCGGAGGCGTGGAGCTCCGGATGGGCTTGGCGGATGGTGGCGAGGTCGGCGCCGGTGCGGAAGCCCTTGTCGATCTTCTCGATGCGGGCGTCCTTGTACCTGGAGAGCATCAAGGCCAAGGCCATCTCTGCCCCGGCTCGTGCCCCCAGGTCCCGCAGACGGTTGACAACAGCTGGCACCTCCGTCACCTTGGCCGCCCGCTGCGCCATCGTCTCTGGAGCCGCTGCGTACGGCCATAGGAACACGAAGACCGCCTAAGCCGCTTGGCGGAGCTGAGCGGCCTCCTCGCCAAGAAGGACGACCAACTCCTGGGCAGTCGGTTGCTCCCCCGGCCAGTTCTCCTGCAGCTGGTTGTATGCCAGCAAGTCGATGCCGGGATAAAACGCTGTAAGAAAAAAGAAAGTTAGATTCGGCTACCAGATCTGGAAAGATGAAGCTAGTCGGAAAGAACTTACCCTTGGTGGTGTGCCCAACCTGCATCAACTCCTCGACCAGGGCCTTCTCCTGAACCGCCAGCCATTTGATCTCCTTCTCTTGGTCCTTGCTCTAGCATCGAGAATATCAAAGGCCTAGGCCCGACTGGCAAGGGCGGAGTCACGCTCCTTGAGGGTGGCCTCCAATGCATCTGTCTTGGCATGCCAGTCCTTGTTTTGTATCCTTCTTCAGGCGATTGATTTCCCGCTGGGCGCATACCATGATGGCTGCGGAAACCGGCTATAAGGAAAAAAAGGGGGTGGGAAGAGGAGAATGACGAAAGTATCTTGCAACGGAATACAGATAAAAGGACTTACTCTGGGAGGTCCTGTTGGCAACTTCTAGCTTCTGCTCCAGGTTCTGGTTGGCGCAAGTCGTGGCCTTGAGCAGCCGAATCTCCTTCATCGCCAGCTCGAGGGTGGCAGCAAGATCTGCCAGCGAGGTGGCGGAGGAGGCATCGTTGTCAATAGCGTTGGCGACCACCAATTCCTTCGCCTCGAGCACCGTTGTTCGCCACTCCTCCCCCGGCTCATCGTCAGAGTTGTCATCAGCGACGACCACGAGCTCCTTGCCGGCGGAGGCCCTCCGCGCTGCCGTGGGGGTACTACCTCCACATTGTGGGGCCACCGTAGCCGTTTCCGGCTGCACCACCGTGGTCGGCGGGGCGTCCCCTGCTCTGGCTGCGGTAGCCGGATCAGCCCCGGGCGGGGGCGGAGACGGAGCCCTAGGCGAAGGAGGGGGAGCAGAAATAGCTAGAGGTGGCGCGGTCTCCGGCGCGCGGGGCGGCGAGCCAGTGGGCACCCTTGCCGGGCTCGCGGCACCGAAGGAGACCAGCAAGCTGAAAAATATAAGAGAAAGGGAAAGAACAAAGCAAGTAAGGCAAAAGACAGGAAAAGCCGTCTGAGAGAAAAAAGAGGAAAAGACGTAAAATTTAGAAGGTAACTTACCCTTGCACCACGGGGGGCGGCCCCTTCTTGAGGCCAAGGCGGCTAGGGGGAAGGGCACCGGTCCGGTTCCTCTTGGGGGCCGGCTCCTCCACGGCAAGCCGACTGGCCCCGCCTCCTCTACCGGACCAGATGGAGCCGCTCCCACCGGCGCCAAACCGGCTAGAGCTGCTCCCATCGGCGCCCGACCGGCCGGAGTCGCCATCCACCGCATGGTACCGGGCTGCCTTGAGAGCCGGCGCAGCATCCTCCTCGTCGATGTCCACGTGGGGGTCGTGAGCCGGCTCGTTGTTCCGGCTAGGGAAGACGTCACCATCCCCATCCGACTCCTCGCCGGACCGGCGAGCGCGTGGCTCGAGAAGGACAGGCGTGAAGTTCTAGAGGAGGGTCTCGCCCTCCTCCTAGATGATGCAGGGGAAGGTCTACAAAAGAAAGAGGACAAAGGTCATATGAATAGAAAAGAAGCGCCAGGAAAACAAAGAAAACTGGCTGGCAAAACTTACCCGGGGCGTGCGGTTGTCGTAGCTGTAGGGGGCCAGCCCAAACTTCTAGTGCTCCGGCAGCCGCTCCTTCATAATAGTCCACACCCACTCCTTCAGGTTGTGGTAGCGGGGATCACGGCGAGACAGCCGGGTCGGGTCCAGCCAGCCGGAGTAGAAGCACATCTTGTGTACGCGCTGCTGCAGCGGCATCATTAGCCGGGACATCTAGCTAAACATGATGTCCAGGCCGGTCAAGCCAGCGGTGACGAGGGAGCACATCCGATGCAGCATCGCGTCCGACTCCAACCTCTCCCCGTGGATCTTCAGGTCCCAATTCTGCCGGCTAGATTCCACATCCTGTAAAGTAGGCAGATTGATCATGTCAACATAGGTGACGTTGCTGACGTAGAAGTACGACTACTGCCACAGTCGCACTGTGTCCTGCAGCCGGAACTTCGGGTAGCCGGTCTGCATGCGGGAGTAGATGGAGGCGCTGCTGCACGTCACTAGCAGCCCTTGGGTGAATTGCACCTGCGGCCGGATGCGAAATAGCCGGTAGAAGAGCCCGAGATCCAGCTGGATCCCGAGATAGCTCTCGTAGAAGGTCGCGAAGTGCACGACCGGGCCTATCTCGTTGGTGCAGAGGTGGTGGAGGCGGAGATCGAGGAAGTTGAGGAAGGTGAGGAAGAAGGGATGACCCGGCAGAGCGAATGCGCGGGCGAGGTGAGAAAGAAAGATAACCCACTCCCCCTCCGCCGAGTGCTGTGACTCCTTTCCCGCCGGCGCCAACCGCACCTTCACCTCCGTCTCCGAAGGTAAGACGCAGGTGGCGTGATACTTCTCTATGTGCTCCCCTGTCACGGAGTAACCGCACTAGGCACCACGCTCGGAGGCCATCTCCGGTTCGTTGGATGTCGAACTGGCTGTGGAGTGGCGGTGGCACGTGTCTCCGGCAGCGAGCAGCGGGCGGCGCAGCGAACTATGGTGACAAGGGAAAGTGAGGCAAGGCGAGAAGGAAAGAGCGTAGGGAGGCAACTGGAAATGCAATGAGCAGAGGGAGGAACCGCCTTCCCCGGGCGACCCTTTACAGGCCCGGAAGGGCAACCGTCCGCGGTGCCACGCGGCGTCCATTGAGCCGCACCCCACTCCCTCCACCGTGCCAGATCCTTTGTGCAGGCACCGGGTGCGCAGACAATCCCGGAGCGGAAACTGAAGAGCTAAATGGCAGTTTCCCGATGCGACGCGCGATGTGACATTACACTGCACGCCACAGTGCAATGATGGCGCGTGCACGTGTGGCCGGCGTGAGCACTCACGTCACAGGTAGCGCAACCGCTAGACGTAGCGGGTCACAAATTTTAAAATTCAGGAGGACCGCATGCACATTTCACCTAAGGGCGAAATCTACACGCGCTCGAGGGCTAGTGTCGGGGGGATGACCTCCGGATACCCCAACCGGACAAGAACTATGGCAGTCAGTTTGCGTCTGGCTGGCTGAGCACAGCCGGACACGAGCGAGTCATACCGGCTACTTTACAGTAGCCGGAACCAAGAGGAGCAGCAAGACACAGGACCGGCTACATCAGCGTAGCCAGAAACAATCAGGAGGACAGGGCAACGTGCTGCACAATGCGCCGTACTCCCTGGTACGACGACAAGACCCGCAACTACACGGCCATACCGAAGACTTTGCTGGGTGACGCGGGCACAATGGCCAGATGCTCACGACAGGCTCGCACGGCATTTACTGTGCCCACAACGACCCTACCGCATGTACCTCGATGGGATGTAAGCGTACTGGATACTGTAGATGACCAGTCGGCTGGGACCCACCAGCCAGACATGCCAGTGAGACCGTTGCCCCTCTACCTATATAAGGAGAGGCAAGGCTCTCGTAGAAAGGGTTGGTCTCAGTGCATTTAAGGAGGTAGATAGAAGATATAGCTCAAGGAGTGATTGTAGCCCGTATACCACTCATAGTCAGATTGGTAAGAGTAGGAGCTTTACCTCACCACGAGGGCTCCAAACCTAGGTACTTCTTATGTCTCGCTACACTTTCTCGTATCCAATCCCACCTATGGATGCCTTTAAGAGCTTCCCTGCTAGTCCCCACAGCTGGGATATACTTTCCGGGTATCCTCACTGTTCCTCACTAACCAGGGTGGCCCACTTCGGAGTAGAGCTTTTCTTCACGGGCAGCCCAGTCAGGGAGAAAATACGGAATCTAGTCCGGCTATGGGAAGGCCCAGAAGACTTACCGACATAGGCCCATAGTGTTACTTGTAGTTCAAGATGTACTATGTAACCAACTCTTAGTCGTAGCCGGATAAATCTCTCCTGTAAACCCTAGGCCGGATATCTATATAAGCCGTCCTAGGGAGAGCCTTTAGGGAACCCTCAATAGTCTACAATCTCAAATTGCACAGGAGAACCCTTGTAACCCATATTACGGCTCTGCCATATTACTGGATTGCTAGCAGGAGTAGGATCCGTCCAAAGCCAGCGGATTCGAACCTGTGTAAACTTGTGTGCTCACCGTCCCAGAACACCGTACGTCTCACACCCCTCTCTTCCGCACGCCTCGAGGACCCCCTCATGGCATACTTATCATGAATCCGACGACAGTTGGCGCCCACCGTGGGGCAAGTGAGCGAAATCTGCAAGAATCGGAATCAGCGAGACCATCGCCGTCGGTCACATCCTCTATGCCAGCGACGTCCCTCTCATCGTTCTCGAAGAGACCTGGATTCCGGCTAGGGAGGCTGTGACTGCCTGCACCATCATGTCTTTTGCCGAGATCGATGTTTACATCGGTTTTGCTGAACCTGTCCCACCCACCCCAGCGGTGATGATAGAGGCAGAGGAAATTTCTGGACCCCCTTTGTCTGTGGAGGTGGCAGAGTTCCGGATCTCAGGAAACCCTAATCCCACCTAGCCCGCACCAGTTGCAGAGATAGTAGAGAAATCCGGAAATCCGAGCCTGAAGCATACCTAGCGGTCCGAGTCGAATCTGGAGTCGATCTTCTTGGAGAGACCGAATCCCAAATCGACCCACCCGCAGAAGTCAAAATCCAGAAGGAGCATAGCAACGACACTAATTCTGGCTCTGCTGAAGCCGGGACAGACAGACCTTTCCTGAGATACACGCTATGACGCATGATGATGCAAAACTCTAGCGTAGATGAAATCCTCGAGACCATCAAACGTTTTGACAAGGCCGATCGCGAGAGCCGTAGGTACCTCAAGAAGCACGCGTCCCACTTCGTCGGATATGTGGGATCCGAATTCGGCTATGCCGATGCTGGAGACAACACCGACTCTGTGCGGGAGGCGATTGGAACAAACGCCAATGTACCCGCATCCTCAGATGAATCGATGACGTCAGTAGATTTCCGAAAGTTCTCCGCGGAATATGAAGAGGAGTATAACTCCAAAGCTGTAGAGGAAGGAGAAGCCATGGATGAAGGATCCTGGGAACACTCTCCCAAAGCGCAGGATGACATGAAAGTCGGAGATAATCTCGAGGTCCAGATGTTCGAAAGTACCGATCAGAGCTTGACTCCGGGAAATGGACCCAAAGCCTTCTTTCCTACCAGCACTGTCAAGAAGGAAAAGAAGAAGAACAAGAAGAAAAAGATCTCGGAAAAAGACCCTCCGGCAGAGGAGGTGATTGCCGAGGAATACGAGGAAGACTCGGATGGAGCGCTTATCGCAGACAAGCCCAAAAAAGAAGAATCGGTGGATGGACACGTGATCACTGAAGGTGCACGTAAACTCATTGATGCTGCATTAACCACACATATTCCTACAGCTACAGAACTTACTGTTGAAGAACTGGACGAGAGGGCACATGCCCAAGAAGCGCGTCGTCAAGTACTCCTCAATGAAGCCAAAAACATTGAGGAGGAAAAGAAACGCATGGCATCTGTAGAGAAGTACAACTCCAGGCAATACCAGAAAACCAGGAAGCGTCATACTAATGACAACCAATTCCTGCAGATTCACGCCGTCCTTTTCGGAGAAGAAATGGGGAAGCCTCGGAAAGATAGCAAAGGGGATTGAGTGTATCCAACCCCAATACAGAACACCGTTGTGGCCCAAGAAATTTTATCGGCTAATCCAGACCTGGAGCAGATCCGGTTGGGCATCAAATTACTCAACAAGGAACTGGAGCAGCAAAAGGTCGCCATGTTCGGAAGTCAAAAGCTTGTCTCTGATTCTGACCAGTGTCGCACAGATCCGTCATGGGCTGACGTAAGACCACAGCGCGTTCTGGAGCTGCACCACCGTTCCGATCCCCGAGAGGACAATTATTCAAGAACCGGATCTTCGGGACAGGACCACAAAGCTGCCCGTGACTGGCGTAACGTTAACCCAGTTGCGGAGCAAGAGGCAATTGTTGCACTGAATCCGAGGAACCCGCCCTGTCGAGAGTCGAAAGACCGTAGGGACGATGATAAGGAGAAACGTCGGGAGGAGGACCAACAAAGAATGCCACCTCCTAGACACGAAAGCTATCCGGATGACGGGTGAAGGAACGACGGACACCGTGTCGAGACAAGCCGGCAGGGGGCTCGTCACAATGAAGATCCTCCCCAGAACCGAAATAATGACGCTCCGGATGGAGGCCAGCGATCAGCCGGAAATAACCCAGCTTCTCCACCCTCTCTACCAAGTAGCCGTCACAACGACTCCCAAGGAGGCCAAGGAGGGCGTCGTGGTGGAGGAGGTGGTGGCAGAAGCCGAAGTACGGCCCTAAGGCACCGCAGCCACAACCGACACTCGGGACGATCTTTATCCCCGAACGACGCAAGGCACATGATCAACTTCAATATAGAGGTGTGGCGCTACAAAAATGATGATATATACGTGGGCCCAAAGTGCTTCGGACCACGCATAAGAGCTACAAGATTCCCGGAAGGATTTGCTATCTCAAGACATATCCAAGCCTACGACGGCATAGCTCGGCCAGATACTTGGCTACATGAGTTTTTCCAAGCTTGCTGCATCGCCAAAGGCAGAAACAGCCTGGTCCCAACCCGATATCTCCCACTCATGTTGCGGAAAACGGCAAGATCATGGCTCAATGAACTTCCAAAGAACACCATCCATAACTGGTATGACATGCAAAGTGCGTTCTTTCGGAATTTCGAAGGCACATACCGGAGGCCCTGTACGGTCGGAGACCTACAGCGTTGCAACCAAAAAGCCAGAGAAACTTACAGGGATTACCTCAGACGATGGATCGACACCAAGTACTCTTGTGAAGGAGTAAATGACCAAATTGCGATTGAAGCTTTCATTGCAGGTCTCCCAGTTGGTTTACTGCGTCATCGTTTGAAGTGTGACAAGGTCACTGATTTGGGAGAGATGATAGAAACAGCGAGCAAGTATGCAGATGCTGACGACGATGCAGAGATATTACTCAATGCCCTGGTTGTGCCACAGTCGGCACAACAACCAAAGCAACAAGCTTAGAAGCGCAAAAATACCTCGGAAGAAAAACCCAACGCAGAAACGGCAGTGGTCACTGCTAATTTCGTGTCTGGAGGACGAGGAGGATGTGGCGGAGGCAACGGACGCTGGACTTCAAGAGTTCAAGGTAGAGGAGACCAGCAATCAGGCAAAACCTACTCTTGGGCCGACATTGCCAATAACTCATGTGTGCATCACTTAGACGCCAATAGGGGCTCGTCCCACACAAATGCCGAGTGTTGTTTCAATGACGACATTAAAAGAGATGATACCGCTGGCTACAAAGCTAAGCGGAAGAAGGGAAAGACGAATCCTGAAAAACATAATGAGACCAAGGAAGATTCCTACATGGAGGAAGATGATGCTTCAAATCCCAGGCCGGAAGGGAAGAAAAAATTTCCGACCAAGAAAGACACTTACATCACCTTCCTCGGATCTCAGCCAGCAAAGGTCAAATATGAAGGGAATATGCCCAAGAGGCAATAATAAAGTGGTTATTATCTTATTCCATGTTTATGATAAATGTTTATTTTGCATGCTATAATTGTATTAATTGGAAACGTTAATACATGTGTGTTTAATAAACAAAATACGAAGTTTCTAGTACTGTCTCTCATATAAACTAGCTTGTTGATTAACAAGATGATCAAGGTTTCCTGATCATGGACATTGGATGTTGTTAATAACGAGGTCACAACATTGGTGGAATGATGTGATGACAATTCATCCGAAGTATAGCATTACGATCAGAGTCATTATGTTTATATTGGTATAACATCATATGAAGTAATCTTAGTCCTTGGACCATGAGATCATGTTAGTTGCTAACACCGGAAGAGTATCTTGATAACATCAAACGTCACACCGTAACAGGGTGACTATAAAGATGGGTTCAGTGCTATGAAGGTGTTATGTTGAGGCTCATGGATCAAGAGTGGGATTTGTCCATCCCGATGGCGGATAGATATACTCTGGGCCCTCTCGGTGATATCACATTGAAATAGCTTGCAAGCAAGTGATGTGATCACTAGAATGTTATATCACGGGAACGAGAAAAGAGTACATGTCGGTAACGAGATCAAACTAGGTATTTGGATGCCAATGATCGAATCTCGGAAAAGTAATATATCGCGAGACAAAGGGATTTAGTTACGACGTTAAAGTTTCACACGATCACAAGAGTTATCGTTGAATATCTGGGAGTCAGTACGGATCTCCAGGTCCCGCTGCTGATTATTTATCAGAGAGGGTCTCGATGATGTCTGCATTATTCGCGAACCGTATGGTGGCACACTTAAGGGATACCGACACCATTGGGAGAAAATATGTTTCAGATAAAGATTTAAGAAAGCGCTGGAATTATTTCAATAGACATCGAAACTATTTTGGGTGAAATTGCTGAAATTGGTTCTGCATGTAATATTGAAATGTTGTAGGGGGTTTTATGTGAATGTTTGTTAATTAAAGTAATTAACAAAATTCTGAATAAAATTAATAGAAGAGTTTTATTAAATGAGAGAGCATTAAATTTGGAGAAATTTAATGCATTTAAAGTGGAGACTTTAAAAGAGAATGTGAAGCGGCATTTTCATGTGGAGGGGGTTACCACCACATGAATGGGGGAGGTGAAGGGTCACCCCCCTCCTATAAAAGGCCCCCCTCTCACTCCTTCTTCCTTACACCTCCTCGTGAAGGATCTCTCTCCCCCTCTAGTAGTATTCCCCCATGGTCTCGGATTAGCGAGATACATGTTCCCGGTGGCTTTATATAGAAAGGAGTTGCTGCTTCGGCTACTTTGCTAGAGCGAGGGACGGAGGTTGTCGGGGTACCGGACGTGTGTGCGATCACAGATGGACCGCTGCTTTGTGGTGCTGGACTTGGTGGCGCTGGACTTGCTGGAGCTGGATCTGATGGACGAGCTGGAGCCGGACCTGCTGGACTTCATCACGATCTTGAGATCGGCAAGCGTACAACTACATCATCCACGAGTTCCTACTCGTTAACAAAACTCGTTGTCTTCGAGGGCAAGTTCTCCATGGATGTATATCCACCCGTTGCTTTGTATCTAGTAGATAGATCTTGGCGCATAGTTCTCATCGTAGGAAATTTTTTGTTTTCTATGTTGCAAACCCCAACAAAATAGGCAGTGCTACATGAGCTCAATGCAACAGTTCTGGTTGTCCCCTAATTCTTGGACTGGTCGGAAGTGGCAATCACATTTGAATGCGCTGATCATCCTCCTAAGCTACACCGGCAAGGTAAAGACGCCTTAATCGTCAATCCACTTATTCACGGTTATGGTTTCTCCAAGACTCTCATGGACGGTGGCAGTAGTATTAATATTCTGTATGTCGAAACGCTACGCTGAATGAAGATCTCGGAGACCCGGCTAAACCATAGCTCTGTGATCTTTCACGGAGTTATCCCAGGAAGACAAGCTAATTCCCTGGGAGAAATTACTTTGGATGTTACCTTTGGAACTCCAAAGAACTATCGAACGGAGGCACTTTCCTTCGAAGTGGTCCCTTTCAAGAGTGCGTACCATGCTATATTCAGACGTCCGGCTTACTGGGCTTTTATAGCTCGTCCATGTTACATTTACAATATAATGAAAATTCCAGGTCCCAACAGCGTGATCACCATCAGGGGAGACCCGAAGAAAGCGTGAGAGTGCGAGGATGGAAATGACGCCTTTGCTGAAGCCTTGCTGCATGCCCAGGAGTACCAGGAGATCAAGAAGAGCATAGATCCGGCCGAGATGCCCGCAACGAAGAAGTAGGTGACAAAGCCAAATCCGGAGTTCAAGGCATCAGAAGAGACGAAGAAGACGCCGTTGAAGGATGATAACCCCTCCAAGGTGACCCAGATAGGCGTAGGCCTAGATAGTGCATAGGAAAGCGTGCTCGTCAAGTTTCTCAAAACAAATCAAGATATCTTTGCATGGAAGCAATCTGACATGACTGGAGTACCTAGGGAACTTGCCGAGCACTCTTTAAATGTAAACCCGAATGCTAAACCCGTCAAACAGTCCTTACGATGTTTCGGTGCTGAAAAGCGTAAGGCAATAGCTAAGGAACTAGCACGATTCGAGTTAGCCAGGTTCATAGAAGAGGTCATCCTCACTGAGTGGTCGGCCAATCCTGTAATGGTCCCTAAAAAGGACACCACTGATTTAAGGATGTGTGTTGATTATACTGCCTTGAACAAGGCTTGTCCAAAAGATCCGTTCGCTCTGCCTCGGATTGATCAAGTTATCGATTCTACGGCAGTCTCGAAACTCCTCTGTTTCTCGATGCATATTCCGGTTATCACCCAATTCGGATGAAGGAATCTCACAAAGTCAAAAATTCATTCATAACCCCCTTCGGAACCTTCTGTTTGGTTACGATGCCTTTTGGGCTGGAGAACGCAGGGCCTACGTACCAACGTATAATGCAACGTTGCCTACACGATCAAATCGGACGTAATGTACCCGCATATGTGGATGATATAGCGGTAATGTCCAAAAAGAAGGAAACGCTGATTTCCGACTTGGAGGAAACGTTTGCCAATCTACGAAAATACAACATCATGCTTAATATGAAGAAATGCTTCTTTGGAATTCCAGCCGGAAAATTGTTAGGTTTCGTCGTGTCTCAAAGAGGCATAGAGGTGAACCGAGACAAAATCAAGGCTATACTCAATATTTCCAGGCCAACTCGCCTGAAGGACGTACAAAGACTAACTGGTTGCATCGCTACAATCAGTCGGTTTGTAAGCCTGCTTGGTGAAAGAGCCGCACCATTATACAAACTCCTAAAAAATACCAAGGATTTTGTGTGGACCGACCAAGCTGAAGCCGCACTTCAAGACCTAAAGAAAGTACTCTCATCTGCTCCTATCCTTGCTGCACCGGAACCACAAAAACCGATGTTGCTTTATCTTGCTGCGACCAACAAAGTTGTCAGTATCGTCATGGTAGTGGAGAGACCGGAGGAAAATCAGGAACACTTGGTGCAGCGTCCGAATTACTTTGTCAGTGAGGTCCTAACAGAATCGAAATAGCGGTATTTGCACTATCAAAAGCTGGCTTACGATGTTTTTCTAGCCTCTCGTAAGCTACGACACTATTTTCAGGAGCATCCAATTACAGTGACGCCACAGGAGGCGTTGCCAAATGGGGCATAGAGCTCCTAGCTTTCGATGTTGAGTACAAACCTCGGACAGCAATCAAATCCAAAATCCTTGCCGACTTTGTTGCTGATTGGACAGAGACGAAGGAGAATATGATCCTCCCTGAGTCAGAGTATTGGACCCTATATTTTGATGGGTCTAAGGCTCGCGGGGGCTCGGGGGCTGGCGTGGTGCTCAAATCACCCCAAGGATATAACCTTCTATACGTGTTGCAGATCCACTTCACAACGATAAATAATATTGCCAAGTATGAAGCACTGCTACATGGAATTCGGATTGCTAAGGATATTGGAATCCAACGTTTGATGTGTTACGGAGATTCGGATCTTGTTGCTCAGCAAGTATCGAATATTTGTAATGCAAATAAACACATGATAGCATATAAAGCTGTCGTGGATGATTTATCTAAATAGTTCGAAGGGTTTGAGGTTCAACACATCCCTCGAGCAGAAAATGAGGAAGCAGATGCCTTATCTCGGATAGGCTCTCCACGGAAAGAGGTCTCGGATGGCGCTTTTTTAGAGCACCTCAAAGTTTCCTCAATAAAGGGAGTGGACGAGGAATATCCGACCAAATCCGACTCACCTTTGATAGCAGTTCTGGCTGTAATTCCCAGCTGGAATCAACCCTACCTTGACTATTTGGTAGATGGAAAATTACCTGAAGACGATGTTCTGAGCCGACAGATTGTCCGACGACCAAAAGCCTGTACTGTAGTTAGTGGTGAACTCTATAAGCGGAGTGTATCTAGGGTATTTCAGCGCTGCGTATCTCCGGAATAAGGAGTGGAAATCCTAAGAGAAATCCACGAAGGCGAGTGTGGTCACCACACTGCAGCCAAATCTTTAGTGGCAAAAGCTTTCAGACACGGTTTTTTATGGCTTACAGCCAAGGCAGATGCCGAACGGCTAGTCTAGACGTGTAAGGGCTACCAAAAGTACGCCAAACAAGCTCATGTTCCAGCTGATCAGCTGCGAATAATACCTATAACATAGCCTTTTACGGTCTGGGGGCTCGACATGGTAGGACCGTTTAGACGAGCTCCAAGTCGATTTACTCACCTCTTAGTGATGGTGGATAAATTCACAAAATGGATTGAGGCTAAACTTGTCACTAGTTGTGATGGAGCAACAACCAAAAGATTTGTCAAGGATGTTATAATCCGGTATGGTTATCCGCATAACATTATCACGGACAACGGGAGTAATTTTTCTATGGGAGAATTGGCTGAATTCTGCAATGAACAAAATATACGGCTTGACATTGCGTCAGTCACACATCCACAGGCTAACGGACAAGTCTAAAGGCAAATGGTTTAATCCTACAGGGCCTAAAACCGTGACTCGAAGCACCACTGCGACGTGCTCTGGGGGCTTGGACAGAGGAATTACCCTCTGTAATATGGAGTTTACGAACAACCCCGAACAGGTCAACCAGATACACACCTTTCTTCTTGGTCTATGGCGCAGAAGCAGTTCTTCCTAGCAATTTGATTCACACATCTCCTAGAGTGGCCGCGTATATCAAAGAGGATGCCGAGATTTCTCGACAAAATGATCTCGACTTGGTTGAAGAAGTTCACGTCGTTGCTGAAATGAGATCAACAGCCTATCAGCAGAAGTTACGCAAGTATCATAGCCAGGGAGTCAGAAACAGATCTTCCAATAAAGGCGATTTGGTTCTCTGGCTTGTGCAACAAAGAAAGCACAAACTTTCCCCAGTATGGGAAGGGACATTTTTAGTTAGTCGGCTATTGCACAATGGTTCGTACTACTTAACTGACATGAGGCCAGTCAAAGAAAGTCCTGCTACTAAGAAGAGAAAGAGAGCTGGAGGCAGTACAAATCCGGATGAGTTAGATAGACCATGGAATATTGCTCATCTACGTCCCTTTTATTCTTATTTTATCCTTCTTTGTAATCATATATGTGTACATGTTCTGAGAGAAATAAAAGTTTTGGTTGCCTCAAGTTTTTCTGAGAAGTTTTTGCCATCTTATTTCCGAATGATCATGTCAAAGTCGAAAATCCCAGAATACTTGAAAGTACTTTATGCTCATGTTTGTTCTTGTTTAGATTTCCTATTCTAAAAAATGCTACATTCGGGTATAACTCTAAAGTTTCTAGTCTATACTTTGGTTATTTGTCTGTTTGCTGGATACGGGCATTTTCCGAGTAGTGAATTGTTGGTACTGGAAGCCGGCTTTGTTTCTGAGTTTAAACTGGTTTAGCAATTGAGCTCCGTTGCTCAGCAAAGCCAGATAAACGATAAGTATAGACGAAAAAGTATAAGTGCTTATGTAAACATTTCAGGCACACAAAAATTTAAAGCCAAAAGTGTTGAATAGATTAAAGCTTAGCACTAGCAAAATTATAGTACTGCATATCTACAGGCCCATAATGTTTCTTGCATAATACATTTGTTTCTGGTAATTTATAATGCATGAGAGGAGGTAGGAGCTGCCGGCTCGCTAGATGCATCGGCCTCGGTTTGATAATGCTCCGAGATGTTTAGATCCGATACGGTCTGTTCATTGTCGGAAACTTCAGCTGGTTCTTCCGGAGGCGGAGGCGTCATGTCCACGCGGATATAGAAGGGAGTGACGTAGCTAGTTAAGTCAGCTACGTCACACCCATATCCAGCGCAGGAGTCCATGATGGCCTTGATATCTTGCTCTTGGCCATCTTCATCCACCTTACAGTACCCTCTGGTCACTTGCCATATCTCCATGTTTCCATGGTGGCTCATGACCATGGTGAGAGCGTTCTGCACTGCTGATCGTGCGTAGGACATGTTCCAGTCCCAGATGAGCTGCGACATCTCCTTCTCCTTGTCCTGCACCTTAAAGTCGGACATGCTATGCATGTCAGAACCTTGAGAGCTTCGCCAATATCCTCAATGGATTGGCGGAAGTCATGAAGCAGATCACAGACTTGGGTAAGCCAGTGGGTGCGAGGCTTGGCAGAGGTGGAGTCTGTCAAGTTCAGAGGACCTATACACATAACACAAAAATGGTTCAGAAAATCCGGTACACATAACCCCACATAACACATAACACAAGTCATAGAGATGGAACATACCGAAGATGACGTCGTCAACTTTTGTCTTATCTTCTCGAAGACTCCGGAGTTCAGCCCAGAGCGCCTCAGAAAGATCCTTCTCTCTGCAAAGCTCATTGTTGAGATCCAAGATTTCTGATCTTGAGACACAATCTTACGATCACGTTCATCAGTGGCAATGGAGGTGGATTCAAGAATTTGAGCGATCTGCCTTGAGCTTATCCAGCTCTTGGCGAAGTTCTTTATTCTCCACCACCAAGGTTTTGAGGTTCTCGGCCTCTTCAATCATAGCACATGACTGTTTTACCAGTGTTGTAAGACAAAAGAACAACAGTTCAGTAAAAAATATTCGACTATGAAAATCAAGACAAGGTTTGAGTCTCGAAATGTTTACCTTCGGCCTTATCCTTCGAAACCTTCAGCTCAGCATTTTCAAGTCGGAGAGCTCTGATCTCTCTCCGCTTGTTGCAAATATTCTTCAACAAATCCTGGTTATATGAATTAACTTTCTGTAAGTGAGAATACCCAGAGTCAGAAGTCTACTAAAGACTTGGGCTAATATTGTTACTAATATCGGCACGAGCCTTGGGGGCTACACTAGTTCATTCTTTGGCATCCTAAGGAAGCATAAACCCGGATTGTATATCCTACTTTATGCTTGGGGGCTAGAGGATATGATATAAAGTACAATAAAGAAAATCGTGAGTTAGAATTCCGACTTACATGATGTTCATGTGTGAGCTTGCTCAGGCACATGTTCACCTCGGTGGTAACCTTCTCGGCGAGGGTGAGTGGAATAACCAGAGGTGGTGGAAGCACAGCAGCTCTAAGTCCCTTGTCGCGAAGACGGACTTGTTCAAGAATATCGGAGTACTTGATGTCCTCCGCTTCTTGTGCTTCTTCTTCGGCAGAGAGATTTCGGCTCTCTAGGCATTGCCGGGCCAGAAGCTGGATTTCTTCTACAGATTTCTGAGACAAGCCAAATTTGGCAAGTCCCGGATTGTTCAGGAGGTTTTCAGCAAAGGTCTCTGCCGAGGGATCATTACCCGAAGATGGTTCACCCTTATCTAAACCTGAGCCACCCATGGTGGCGTCAGTGTGCGATTCAAGGATTGCTGGCCCCGTTGAAGGAGCCGGATCTTCTGTGACAACTAGTGATGGAGTAATCACCGGCGTTGCGGAAGGTTGAGGAGCAGGAGTCGGAGGAGCCGCAGCAGGAGAAGCCATAGTCAGCTTCGTTTGTTGCAAGGGCTTCGAAGAAGTTCCCTTCCCCTTGCCCTTGATGAGCTTCTTAGCTCTGAGAGTGTAATAGAATGGAAAACATTACATCTCGGAAGAAAATTCGAGTAAGGTACAAAGGCGGAAGTTGTGTTGAAACTTACCTCTTCACGACTAGCACCTCCTTTGTGCCGACGGCTAGTATCGGAGCTTTGCACTTCCAAGGCACAACGTCCGGCAGTAGGACCAATTCCGCCTCCTGAGAAAACTCCAGAGGAAATCCCTCGAGAGGAGCCAGCTCCTACTCGGGAAGGTAGGCAAGCTGAAAAGAAGAAAATATCTCAGTATTGCAAAATAACTTAAAAGGTGAAACACATAAAAGGGTTTATTATTGAAGCTTACCGGAACTACAAGGTCTTCCACTGTATGCATGTCCAGACACAAGTCTGGAATCTTTCTTTCAATCCGCTCCTTGATCAGCCATTTGATCTGGCTTATGTAATCCTGTGGCTTTAAAGCCTTATGACTTATGCGGAGGGAATCATTCTTCGACGCCGTGATGGAGTGCATCAGACGGTCGCCGTGGTGTTGGAGGGGCTGGATCTGACGTGCAACCAAAGACTGGATTAAGTCGGACCCTTTCAAACCTTTGTGTTTTATCAGTTATTCGATCCGCCTCTTAGCGAGGATCAGATCGTCACTGAGAGCCGGAGGAGCCTCGTCCCAAGATGGAAGGGCCGTGGTGGCTCCGTCAATAAAAGCCGGCAAAGCAGTGGCTTTGCTAGGAGCAGGAATATCCTTATGATAAAAGAAAGTGGCCGGCCATTGTTTGACTGACTCACTGGCAGAAATGCGAGGATAACTATGCTCGCGTCTAACAGAAAGGCTAATAGTGCTGGTAATATAAGGATTACCGGCGGTGATGGAGTTTCTACGGACATGAAAGTAGAAACAAAATAAAGTGAGACTGGGCCTAATGCCGATATATCCCTCACACAAAGTCGCATAAGTGCTCATCTCTAAGATGGAGTTGGGAGGAAGATGGTGGAGCTGAACGCCATAGTGATCTATCACCTCGGAAAAGAAATCCGAGGGAGGGAAAGACAAACCTCTGTCGAGGTGGGTGCCGAAGTGTACCCACTCGCCGGCTTGCGGGTGGGGGATGGTTCGCTGAAACCGCTCCGCCAGTCACCGGTGTGGAGGATCCCTTCATTCTCCATGTCGTGGAGCTTCTCGTCGTCGAGAAGACACGAGATCCAAACCCCACGGTTGCTCTCTTTCTCCGTTGCCGCTGTGAAGCCAGCCAAGCTGGAAGATGAAGAAGAGCCATTTCTCTGGTGCACCCGTGACCTTGGATGGGTGGCGCTGGGAATTTGGGAGGCAGTAGAGCTCTGTGCGCGAGGGAGAAGTCGAGGAGAAGGAACGGCGAGGGAACATGTGAAGATGGAAGAAAGATAATCCTCACCCCTTATAACCACCTAACCGATCCAAGATTCGTGCAAACGGCACTATGTAAATGCCACGCATCGTGAAAGGAACTGGGAAGGACCCATGCGATGATTATGTCGCCTCGATCGCCGCGTACGCATTGAAACAGCGCCTCGGTTCCGCGAACAGTGGACCCACCAAGGGTCGTGCTGACAGGATGTTTGTCAGATGACGTGACTTGACCATGACCTGTGTCAGATGACGTCAAAGACCAAGTTCCGGCTTAATTTGAAAATCAAGCTGGAAAATCCGAGTAAGATGTTGATAGGTCCGACTTATTTTTAAGACCCAGATCGTATTTTTTCAAGTTTCAGGAACCCTTCAAGATTCTGCAAGCCGAAGATCAAGCTAGATGATGATGAATCCGACTTCGGATCTTGGAGACTTCCGAGGGCTGCTGTTGGGGATATACTTTCTGGGTATCCTCACAATTCCTCACTGACCAGGGTGGCCCACTTTGGGTTAGGGTTTTGCTTCACCGGCGGCCCAGTCAGGGAGAAAAGACAGAGTCTAGTACGGCTACGGGAAGGCCCAGAAGACTTACCGACATAGGCCCATAGTGTTACTTGTAGTTCAAGATGTATTATGTAACCAACTCTTAGTCGTAGCCGGACAGATCTCTCCTGTAAACCCTAAACCGATATCTATATAAGCCGTCCTAGGGACAACCTTTAGGGCACCCTCAATAGTCTACAATCTCAACTCGCACAGGCGAACCCTTGTAACCCATATTCCGGCTCTGCCGTATTACTGGATTGCTAGCAGGAGTAGGATCCGTCCAAAGCCGCCGGATTCGAACCTGGGTAAACTTGTGTGCTCACCGTCCCGGAAGACCGTACGTCTCACATCCTTCTCTTCCGCACGCCTTGAGGACCCCCTCATGGCGTACTTGTCATCAATCCGACGACACCCACACCTCTATCTAACCTGTTCAGGTATTGCCGTTCCCAATACAATGATAGAAGGGTTACATGGCTTTGCTGCATGGATGTTGTTAGAAGGATTTTTTGACGCTAGAGGCTGTTTCTCTTGGAAAACTTAATGGAAAAGATTAGATGCGACCAGCTTTAAAAAGGGAGGCCGGAAACCCTAGCTGCCATTCGTAACGAGCAACTATATGTGCGCTACCCGTATATGTCCCGCCATATTGTGATGAACCGACTATATATTTTCTTCTACGGTGGAACCAACTATACGGCGGGAACTATACGTGCGGGAGTTTTTATTCCCGCCATATAGTTGGTCGTTAAACCTTCTGTACTACAAACAATTTTTTTTGTAGATGGGTCGATATCTATACGACCACAACTATACAGGCAGGAGTTTTATTCCCGCCATATAGTTGGTTGTTAAACTATTAGTACCCAGAAAAGAGCTTTATCGAAGGCATCGATATCTATACGACGGCAACTATACGGGCATAATTTTTATTTCTATCGTATAGTTGGTCATTAAACTATCAGTACCTTTCATGGACGGAAGGGGTGATGTCGAAACAACTATATGACCGCAATTATACGGCCGAAATTTTTATTCCCGCATATAGTTGGTCGTTAAACCTTTTGTGTCCACCAAAAATTTCTTTATTAATCTGAAACTTAACGGAATATCAAGTTTTGATAGAAAATTGACAGGTTAAATTTTTGACCAATATTTGGCATTATCAATCTTCCTTTTTCTTTGCTAGAGCTTCAAGTGTTCCTTATTAAACACAAGGTCAATTAAAACTTAATTAAAAATTTAAAAACTTACTCAAACATGTACTTCGCATGGGTTGCCTCCCATGAAGGCTCTTTTATGGTAAATAGCTTGACCGTAGTGTCGCTCATTTCATCTCTAGTCTACTCTTCTTGCAGTTGCCATTCCTTGTATATATTTTCTTAATCACCTCTTCTGGGGTGATCACTTGTATGGTGACTGCACTTATATCTTCTTTTACTAGATAATGCTTCAAGCGTTGTCCATTTACCAGCCATGAAAGATAGGGTGTCTTTCCCTAGAGCTTCACTGCTCCCGATGAATAATCTTGTTCAACTATATAAGGGTCTTCCCACTTTGAGCTAAGCTTCCCTAGAAACAACTTAAGACAAGAATAATATAGCAACACTTTGTATCCACTTTTAAAGGTCTTATTTTGTATTTTTCTATCATGCCATCCTTCTAATTTTTCTTTAAACAATCTAGCATTCTCATAAGCCTCACTTCTAAACTCATCTAAAGCATGAATCTGTAATAAACATTTTTCTCCTGCTGATTTAAGATCATAGTTTAAGTTCTTGATTGCCAAAAAGCTTTGTGTTCCAATTATAAAGGTAAATGGCATGCCTTAACGTATACCATCTTATAAGGTGTCATACCCATTGGATTTTTAAACATAGTACGGTATGCCCATAGAGTGTCATTTAACTTGTATGACCAATCTTTTCTTGATTTGTCCACCTTCTTCTCGAGTATGGTCTTTAATTCTCTATTGGAGAGTTCCACTTGACCACTCATTTGAGGATGATATGGTGAAGCAACGCGGTGAGTTACTCCATATTTGCTGAGGATTTCCTAAAGTTCCTTTCATAAAATGAGAACCACTGTTAGCGATTAAGATTCCAGGAACTCCAAACCTGGGGAATATTACATTCTTGATCATCTTCACTGCGGCGGCTACATCTGCATGGCTTGTTGGAATAGTCTCAACCCATTTAGTAACATAATCGACAACAACAAGAATATGAGTATAACCATTTGATTCTATAAAAGGTCCCATGTAATCCATTCCCCATACATCAAAGGGTTCGATTATAAGACTATAATTCATTGCCATTTCTTGTTTCCTACCTATATTACCTCTTCTTTGGCAAGCATCGCAGTGTTCTACATACCTGTGTGCGTCCTTGAGAAAAGTGGGCCTATAGAATCCGGATTGAAGTACCTTTGCTGCAGTTCGCTTGCCTGCATGATGTCCTCCATACGGGCTATCATGACAAGCTTGCAAAATCGCATTCATTTCATGGTTAGGAACACACTTCCAAATCATTCCGTCAGGTCCATGACGATATAGATATGGATCATCCCAAAAATAATATTTAAGCTCATTAAAGAATTTCATCCTTCGATTTCTTATCATACCAGGAGGTATAAATTTTACTGCGAGAGAGTTAGCATACCCCGCATATCAAGGATCAGCAATTTCAAATTTTGCTAAATATTCTCCTGGAAATTACTCATTTATAGGTACGGGGTTAGTAATTATTCCCTCCATCCTAGAGAGATGATCTGCTACCGGATTATCCTTACCCCAACTATCTACTATTTGCAAATCATATTCTTGTAGTAATAGAACCCACCTAATTAACCTGTTCTTCGCATACTTTTTCACAAGGAGGTGACACAAAGCTTGGGGATCTGTATGAACTATTAACTTATGTAACACACCGTTTTAGCTAATTACTAATTAGGGTTTATTGTGCATTGCATAAGCATCATTATTTTGCTAAGACAAAATGCAAACAAAAAGAGAAACAAAGTAAAACCCTAAAACCCTAGTTTTTCCTCTCCCTCTCAAATCAATTCAAAAGGTTTTGAATTCGAAAAGTAAAAAATGTTGGAGCCCAAATGGTTTCAAGGGAGCCTACAATATTTTCTTATTTTTGTAAATCCTCTGCTATTTTTGAAATCTCCAAAAACAGTTTCAAATGAATTTACAAATGGAAAACAGGAAACAGAATTACAAAAGGTTTTCTGTACAAAAAACAACAGAGCCAGCAGCAAACCAGGCCGGCCCATAGCTTCTCTCGCGCTACCCGCCGCCCACCACCAGCAACTAGCAGCAGCTGCAACCCAGGCCGAAGCCACCTTCCCTCTTTCCTGCCTGCTGCCCAGAGCACCTGAAACCAGCCCATCCGTGGCCTAGTTTTGGACCAGGCCCAACATACCTCTTTGTCTAGGTAATCGCCATCGTTTACCTCGCAACGCACCCGAAGCTATTGCGTGTTGACAGCGCCGCCGCTCGCCGGCACCAAGATCCTCGCCGCCGCTACGGAGGTAGATAAGGAGCAGCCCCGAATGTCTCTCTCTCTCCCCTGGTCACTCTCTCCCTCTCTCGCGAGCTCTCTGCCTCTGCCCTCGCAGATCCGCAGAATCCTAGCCCCGGCCACCGCGTAGCGCTGCCGTCCCTAGCCTCCCCTCACTGTTCTGAGATTTCCGGAAGCACCACCTCGCCGTTCTAAGTCTCCTCGCCGAAGGAATCGTGCAGGGGCACCCTCAATCGCCTCCATCGACGTCGTCTTCCCCGTCTCTGGCCGCCGCCTTCGTCGATGTTGCCGACGCCATCCGACCTTCCCTCATGTGAGCGACCGCAACATTGCATTCCCGGTGAGCCGCTATTCCTCCTGGACCCCTCCTATGTCCCCCTCCCTCTCTCGTTAGGTCCCGCACCGTGCGCCGCCTTCTGCCGCTGTCGGCCATGGTCATTGCCGATGCTCTGGTTGCCTAAATGGAGCGGCACCACCAGGTTCTGGTTCGCCTTGCTCCGATGGTTCGAACGCGTGTAGCCGAGTAGCCCTGCTCGCTGTCCTCCGCCATTCCGTGCCACCATCCAGCATGTTCGCCGACGAGCCTACGTGGCGCCACTTTGGCGTCAATGTGGCGCATGCGTGGCCGTGACGTGAGCGCTGACCTAACCTGGCCAGCGTGCCAGATGACCTGGGCCCGGGCCCATCTGTTAGTGGCTGAGGCTAGCCTGACCTCTATACAAAATAGTTCGGTGCCCTACATGATGTCAACACTGCATCATGTTGATGCAATAAAGGGTTTAAATTGGTATAATTCATTTCAGAAAAGAGTTTAATCTTATAAATTTAATATCTAATTATTTATAAGTCATAAAAATGTGCATAATATATCAAAATGTTCAGAAAAACAAGATCTTTACTTTAGAATCACACTCATGCATTGTTAAGCAACTTTTATTGCAAGTCTAATTATAAGAACAATTGAACACCCGTAGGTGACTCCGAGGTTCCCCCTATTCTAGGCTTTGCACCCCTCGGGTCCCGCTTAAATTGCCAAGCATGCCTTATGGTTCTATTAAAATACAATTTCACTTGTCATATCGTCATCCTTGCTTGAGCATTGCATCGATGCCATGTGTTGATTGTTTCCTTTCTTTCCGGTGTTTGCTTCTTCCCGGTAGAATACAATATCGAGATCGAGATAGAAGACCGATATTAACACCATCGAAGACCGACGAACAATACTTGACCAACTGTAATCAAGTCAAGTCTAAGGCTTCCAAAGATCTTCTTATTGGTTATCAACAAACAAGGCAAGCACAGCCCCACCTATATACAATCCTATGGTTTTGAAAGTATTTCATTCTTGCCATGTTGCATACGATTCTACTATGGTCTTTTATTGATAGATAGAGTATCCTATTTGTTGCATTACTCCCTTTGAGATTATATTACCTGAGCCACTGCTCCTAGCATAACTAAGTTTCGCTTGTGTGCATTGCTAGAGCTTAGATCTGTGTCTTGCTTAGCCATGCTTAGCTGTCAGTGTTGGTTCATCTAGATGATGTATCAGATGCAGAGAATCTAGTATGATAGAAGAACAATGTATACTGATGAGGTAAGATCAGTGGTATAGGTTAAACAAGTTAAGGCTTGTATGGGAGGCCACAGTGGGATGTGGTTTTTGTAGTCCCATGCTCGCCACTAATAGGACCTAAGTTCTAGCCTCCTGAACCAAGACGAGCGTACATCCAAACGGGGTTTATGCGGACCCCCTCCGCGGATTCACTTGCCTAGTAGATTCCATGAGTCACATAGTTCGGGCTTTCCATTTGGCATATGCATTGAAAATGTTTTCGAAAGTGGAGGAGAAGGAGGTGCAATCATAACAGGAAGGTAAGCATGGCCGGGGTTGCTTGGGGTCGATGGAGCCCCAAGTAAACCAACCTCAACACACATCTCCAGGGACCGGCTTTGGGATTTGACCCATTATGGCGGAACCCTCCTTAGGGCGTGACTCATGGTCTCGGTGAACGCAAGGTAAAAGTCGTGTCCAACAACCCTCTGTCAGCCTTCCAAGGAAGTGGGCTAATCATGTGGCATTAAGATTCGGTTGGTACGTGTGGGTAAAGTTGTACACCCCTGCAGGTTTAAATCTTTTTGAAAAGCCATGTCCACGGATATGGATGACTTGGGAACGGACGTGAAGATCATAGAGAACATTAAACTAATCGTAAAACTTGGCAGTTCAACGTGTGCTTAAGGATGCTTCCTCAGGGTACGAGGGGGTAATCCTAGTTGTGAGGTGAGGATTACTTTGGTGGATATCAAGATGATGATCAATTCTTCAAAGATTTCGCTCTCTTATCCCCTCTTAAATTATTTTGAGTAGACGACCTTCTTCTCCCTCTTATTTTATAAAGAAAGATGGCTTTACGCAAAATAACCCCACCAGCCATAAGTCTTGCGGAGTACACCCGATACTCACCCTTGCTTTGTTGATACTTTTGTAGCAGAGTAAGTGTTCCCCTGAAGACGAGTTTGGTATGACATCGACACCGACGAGTAGCTTGGGGTTCCTGGCCAGCAGCCTGGAATCTATGGGCTGGGACGTCATCGTTATGCTTCGGGCCTCTTTGGATTTTTGATATGTTTGGTATACTTAATAGCATAATTTGCCTTCCGTTGTTTGATGTTTGTGGTCAGTGACCTCTACTTGTAATATTTTTCTTCTTCGCTTAGTTATGAGCTTGGTGTAATAATTTTTGTGTCGCAAGGTTACTGTTGTTTTACCGATTCTCACTGGATATCCTCAAGTTTTAGGTTAATCTTATGTCAGGCTAACGTCTGGATTTGTTTAACCCTGATCCCGGAGATGTTATAGTTCTTGGTATCAGAGCAGTACCGTTCGTAGGAAAACCTTGCTATTGGTCGATGTTGAGTCTAGTGTTTGTGAAAACTACTTTAAAGATGAAAATAATTTGTGAAAACTCTAGTATGCTTCCTTTTCTCCTTATCTAGTTTCCCTCTAACTCTGGGTCACCTTATCTTGTTTTCATGTTGTAAAAGTTTTGATATCTCTTCTAGTCTTTCAAAGCTTAGGTGCCTCTGGCATGTCGTTTCTCAGCTAGTTTGACCTAGTGTTGAGTTCTTTAGAGTTGCGTGTGTTGTGTTCCTTGTTTCCCCTTACTCTGCTTCAGTTGAGAGATTTCCTTTCCATCATGATATCTCTACCTTATGGGCCCACAACAATATATTGTAGGATCCATAGTGTTCTGTTCTAGGCTTCGAGGTTTTCTTTTGCCTCGTGTGCCTCCTTTTTATTTGTTTGGGTGCTTCGGAAGTCAATTCTTCTCTTGGAAGTTACCTTGTGATTACTATCTTGAAGTGTACTCTATGTCACTCAAGTAGTAGTTACTTCTTTCTTGGGTTTTAATAATCGGACTTGAACCGAAGATCCCGGATTTTGCTGGATTCTAGTGTGGTGAATCTTGTACATGAAGCTGATCTTTAACCCAAGGTCCATTCCGTTGACCCCTGTCGTAATGTTGACACATCACCTCAGGATCACTAGAACTATAATTCTGGTCTTCAAGCTTGTGGTTATTGTCGTGATTGAATTTCGACAATTAAAGACTTCCCCTACCATTAGCTATGGCAGATGTTCTTTAATGGAACCAAATAGATGCCGACAAGAGTACTCCTCGTGAGTCTCTCATCTATACTCGTGACTCTTCCACCCCTTATCTCTTCTACGCATCTGTTTTCAAAATATTGATAATCTATGCATCCACATCTCGGGATTCCAGCCTGAGCATGTTCCTTTTTACCCCTTGTTGTTTTCGACCTTTGTCTATCATTTGGTAGCCAAGTAGTAAATGTGCATCGATGTCTCCCGATGCAAGATACTCTTATGGTCCGTCAAGACAAAACACTATCGGGATGTCTAGGAGAAACAAACTCCAGTACCTTGTCATATCTAGGACTAGGTCGAAGTGTTGTAATCTGCAGATCAAGAGGCATTGCTTAGCTTCTATCTGTTCTACCTTAAAGTATCACACTCTTATATACTAAGAGGATGTGCTGAGTTTCATGACCCCTTAATGAAGTGATGCTCTTACACATTATTACCCACCCTTCCTTCGAGCTTTCGTGCTCGAGAATTATGCTTGTGCATACTAATGTGGCCATCTGAGATTCTTAGCAATTCTTATTGCTTTGAACTCCAAGGATGTTTGTGTCATTCTTAGCGTGATGGTTAACCCTATCACTAAGATAATGATGATTGTGCTACCAAGTCTGTTATTCTGGTACACTCTCCTCGGTCAATGAGTTAGGCTCATGCTGAAACTCTGAGCTTAAGTCTTCTTGCCTTACCAAGCAAGTTTCCTCTTGAACTAAGGGACATATCGGTGGTCCATGATATTCTAGATCTCTACTAGAAGTATTGCCATGTTCCCCCATGACCGTGTTGTCAAGTTCTTGAGCAAGAAAGTTCTTTGAATTGCTCCTGTCTCCAAGGATCTGTACTGGATACCCTTGAACTAGTTGGTTGAGCTTAAAAAATAACTTGGAGAGTTGTAAGACAAAAGTTCTATTCAATTCAGTTCCTCTTAAAGGGATGTCTAGTTTTGTTCGTGGTGAAGAAAGATAGTATTTCCTCTGTGGATATATTATCTTCCACCATCTTTGATTCGATTTGGGTTATCGTCAAATCAAAATCAGTTCCAAGGACTATCTTGATGATGTTGCTACTCGTGATGTTTCACTTGAGTACATCTTCATGTCACTTGATCTGACCAATACATCTGCCTTGATTATACAACATATGAGTTCATCTTCTTGGAGTATCTCGATAAGTTTGATATTGAACCAATCAATAACATCCTTATCCTCTCCAAGCTAAAATAGATTCATATGAAACATTTGGGGTTAATGCTGGAAACTTTTGAGAACCATCCTCGAGTTATCTTGAAGTATGTGTTTTGGATGTTAGAAGTAACCTTCTCTGATTCACAGGCAATTGTCGAAAGATGTCGCCGTGGATTAGAGTAGAGTTAACTTCGTGTCTTAAGGACACAATTGTATTTCATTGCAAATACTCGATGTATGAGCAGTTTTCCTTCGACAAGTTGCTATTACATGGGTCTAGCAATCTAGCTCAGTCTACTGGAGCTTAACACTGAAGTCCATGTATTGAGAATCCAGTAACTTTACCTTGGTGGTAAATGTTACCCATTTTCTATTCGGACATGCTGAGTCTGAAGTATCATCTCACCTAACCAAAGCTGAATCTCAAGCAGCAATGATGGTTGATGTTCCTCAAGGTTTTGACATTGGTCTCTTTGTAAATCCAGCAATATTGATATAATGGTTGACACAATTAGTCGGAAGGCCTAATCTCATGTTCTCTTGACTCAGCAATAACAACCACTCTTCATGAGGCTTCTTCTATGAATTATTATAGGAGTTGTGCTTATGGTTTCCTTTGTCTCCGAAGTCTGACCTTCACTTGATGTCTGGTATTCTGAACATCAAGGAGAACATTTAAAGTAGTGTTGCTAAATGTCTCTCGGTCGATCCTCTAGACCCTTTCATGTTGGCAAGCATTTGTTGTGCCAAGTAATTAAAGTCTGAGAATGAAGTTTCTTTTTCATCGCATCATTAGGAATCTTCTTATATATCTATCTTAGTGGTGTAAAGTGATATCGCGATCTTTCGCAAAGATTTTGATAAACCTAGATGAATAAAGAGTTTTCCTTTGTTTCTTGATCATGTTGGAAGAGCGATTATGATTTTGGTAATCAGAAATTCCTCTTGTTGCATGTTCCTTGCGACTCTTACGAGTCCTCACCACAAAACACCTTTCTGACCTAACCATATGTTGAACGAAGAGTGCTCCTTCCGTATCAAAAGTAGATCAATAGCTAGGTTATTCGTATCTCTGTATCCCTGGAAGCTCTACTTAAGCCATCTAGTAGAATTTCGTATCTCAAAGTCTGTGGTCATGTTCTTTCCGTTGTAAGCTTTCCTCTTCAGAAGTTTAAACTCTTCTGGAACTCCATGGTCTCAATCCTTATGAAGACCAGTTATCTAACAAGTTGAAATCATCTCCTCTTGTTTCCTCGGTTATAATTATGCGTTTCATGTCGTCATCTCAGAGTTGTTTCTGAACACTCCTTCATGAGTTGAGCATGAGATACTCTATGTGTTGTATAATGTGTTTCCCTCTTATCCTTAGAAGTGACCCTGTTTCTCTTCCTTCTTCCTAACCGCGGAATCTCAGGTCGAGATTCTCGTAAGGGGGATAGATCTGTAACACCCCATTTTAGCTAAATACTAATCAGGTATATTGTGCATTACATAAGCATCATTATTTTGCTAAGACAAAATGCAAACAAAAAGAGAAACAAAGTAAAACCCTAAAACCCTAGCTTTTCCTCTCCCTCTCAAATCAATTCAAAAGGTTTTGAATTTGAAAAGTACAAAATGTTGGAGCCCAAATGGTTTCAAGGGCCCCTACAATACTTTCTTATTTTTGTAAATCCTTTGGTATTTTTGAAATCTCCGAAATCAGTTTCGAATGAATTTACAAATGGAAAACAGGAAACATAAATAGAAAAGGTTTTCTGTAAAAAACCAACAGAGCGAGTAGCAAACTAGGCTGGCCCATAACTTCTCTCGCGCTACCCGCCGCCCACCAGCAGCAACTAGAAGCAGCCGCAGCCCAGGCCGAAGCCACCTTCCCTCTTTCTTGCCTACTGCCCAGAGCGCCTAAAGCCAGCCCATCCGTGGCCCAGTTTTGGCCTAGGCCCAACATACCTCTTTGTCCAGATAATCAACATCGTTCACCTCGCAACGCGCTAGAATCTGCTGCGTGTCGATAGCACTGCCGCTCGCTAGTGTCAAGATCCTCGCTGCCGCTTCGGAGGGAGATAAGGAGCAACCCCACACGTCTCTCTATCCCCTGGTCACTCTCTCCCTCTCTCGTGAGCTCTTTCCCTCTGCCCTCGCAGATCCGCAGAACTCTAGCCCCGACCGCTGTGTAGCGCTATCGTCCCTAGCCTCTCCTCGCCGTTCTGAGCTTACCAGAAGCAACACCTCACCATTCTAAGTTTCCTCGCCAAAGGAATCGAGAAGGGGCACCCTCAATCGCCTCCATCAATGTCGTCTTCCCTATCTCTGGCTGCCATCTTCATTGATGTTGCCGACGCTGTCCGACCTTTCCTCGCACCAATGAACGCACCACTGCATTCTTGGTGAGCCGTCGATCCTCCTGGACGCCTCCTATGCCCACCCCCGTCTCTGGTTAGGTCCCGCACCATGCGCCTCCTTCTGCCGCCGTCGGCCATGGTCGCTACCGATGCTCCGGTAGCCCAAATGGAGCGGCGCCACCAGGTTCTGGTTCGCTTTGCTCCGATGGTTCAAACGCGCGTAGCCCCGCTTGCTGTCCTCCGCCGTTCCACGCCACCGTCCAGCATGTTCGCCGGCGAGCCTACGTGGTGCCACTTTGGCGTCGATGTGGCGCCCGCATGGCCATGACTTGGGCGCTGACCCAACCTGGTGAGCGTGGCCTGATGACCTGGCCCCGGGCCCATCCGTTAGTGGCTGAGGCTAGCCCGACCTCTGTACAAAACAATTAGGTGCCCTATATGATGTCATAATTGCGTCATGCTGATGCAATAAAGGGTTAAAATTGGTTTAATTAATTTCAGAAAAGAGTTTAATCTTATAAATTCAATATCTAATTATTTATAAGTTAGAAAAGTGTGTATAATATATCAAAATGTTCAGAGAAACAAGATATTTACTTTAGACTCACACTCATGCATTGTTAAGCAACTTTTATTGCAAGTCTAATTAGAAGAACAATTGAACCCCTGCAGGTGACTCTGGTGTTCCCACTGTTTCAGGGTTTGCACCCCTCGGGTCCCACTTAAATTGCCAAGCATGCCTTAGGGTTATATTTAAATAAAATTTAACTTGTCATATCATCATACTTGCTTGAGCATTGCATCGATGCCATGTGTTGATTATTTCCTTTCTTTCCGGTGTTTGCTTCCTCCCGATAGATATGATACTGAAATCGAGATCGAAGACCGAGATTGACACCATCGAAGACCAACGAACAATACTTGACCAACTATAATCAAGTCAAGTACAAGGCTTCCAAAGATCTGCTTACTAGTTATCAACAAACAAGGCAAGCATAGCCCCACCATTATACAATCCTCGAAAGTATTTAATTCTTGCAATGTTGCATACAATTCTACTATGGTCTTTTATCAATAGATAGAGTATCCTATCTGTTGCATTACTCCCTTTGAGCTTATATTACCTGATCCACTTCTCCTAGCATAACTAAGTTTGGCTTGTGTGCATTGCTAGAGCTTATATCTGTGTCTTGCTTAGCCATGCTTAGCTGTCAGTGCTGGTTCATCCAGATGATGTATTAGATGTAGAGAATCTAGTATGACAGGAGAACGATGTACACATATGAGATAAGATCAGTGGTACAGGTTAAACATGCTAAGGCTTGTATGGGATGCCACGGTGGGGTGTGGTTTTTGTAGTCCCATGCTCGCCACTACTAGGACGCGAGCTCTAGCCTCTTGAATACAGCCACACGGGGTTTATGGGGATCCCTCCGCTGATTAACTTGCCTAGTAGATTCCATGGGTCACATAGTTTGGGCTTTCCATTTGGCATACGCATTGAAAATGTTTTCGTAAGCGGAGGAGACTGAGGTGCATTTATAACAGGTAGGTAAGCGTGGCCTAGGTTGCTTGGGGTCGATGGAGCCCCTGGTAAACCAACCTCGACACACATCTCTAGGGAACGGTTATGGTGGAACCCTCCTTAGGGTGTGACACATGGGCTCGACGAACGAAAGGTAAAGGTCGTGTCCAACCACCCTCTGCCGGTCTTCCAAGGAAGAGGGCTAATCATGTGGCATTAAGAGTCGGTTGGTATGTGTGGGTAAAGCTGTACACCCTTGCAGGGTTAAATATTTTCGAAAAGTTGTGTCCACGGTTATGGACGACTTGGGAATGGACGTGAAGATCATACAGAACATTAACCTAATCGTAATACTTGGCAGTTCAACGTGTGCTTAAGGATGCTTCCTCAGGATACGAGGGGGTGATCCTAGTTGTGAGATGAGGATTACTTTGGTGGATATCATGATGATGATCAATTCTTCGGAGATGTCGCTCTCTTATCCCCTTTTAAATTATTCTGAGTACACGAGCTTCTTCTCCCTCTTATTTTATAAACAAAGATGGCTCTATGTAAAATAACCCCACCAGCCATAAGTCTTGCAGAGTACACCATGTACTCACCCTTGCTTTGTTGATACTTTTGTAGTAGAGTAAGTGTTCCCCTGAAGACGAGTTTGGTACGACATCGACACCGACGAGTAGCTTGGGGTTCCTGGCCGGCAGCCTGGAATCTATGGGCTGGGACGTCATTGTTATGCTTTAGGCCTGTTAGGAAATTTGTTAAGTTTGTTATACTTAATAGCATAATTTGCCTTCTGTTGTTTAATGTTTGTGGTCAGTGACCTCTGCTTGTAATATTTTGGTTATTCGCTCAGTTATGGGCTTGCTGTAATAATTTTTGTGTCGCAGGGTTACAATTGTGTTACCGATTTCTCACTGGATATCCTCGAGGTCTAGGTTAAGCTTATGTCAGGCTAAGGTCTTGATTTGTTTAACCCTGATCCCAGGGGTGTTACACATTAGAATTAATGATGTAAGATCTAAATTTGTCACAGGCAAAAGTAATAGCTAGGAACTCTTTTTCTGTAGTAGTATAATTTTTATGAATCTTATTAAGAGGTCTACTAGCGTAATAAATAATATTTAGATTCTTTCCATCTTGTTTTCCTATAACAGCCCCTAAAGCATAGTCACTAGCATCACACATGATTTCGAAAGGTTCATCCCATTTTGGAGATTGCATGATGGGTACTAAAACTAATTTGTTTTTAAGGTTCTCAAAAGCTGCAATGCAATTATGATCTAAGTAGAATGGACTTTCTTTCTCTAGAAGGTCAGTGAGAGGCATAGCTATTTTAGGAAAATCTTTTATAAAACGCTTATAAAAACCTGCATGTCCCAGAAACATTTTTAAGTTTTTTATGTCCTGAGGTATTGGAAGATTTTCTATTGCATTTATATTATTTTTATCTATTTCTATTCCCTTCTCTAAAACTTTATACCCAAAAACTTTACCTTCTCTTTCCATGAAACATAATTGTTCCCAATTCAAAACCAAATGTGATTCCCTGCATCTCTGCAAAACTTTGGTTAGATTGTCGAGGAAATTATCAAAGGTTGTTCCACAAACAACAAAATCATTTGTTAGAACTTCCATAGTCTTCTCAAAAAAATCATCAAAGATTTTTAAAACACATTCTTGAAAAGTTGCTGCTGCGTTACATAAGCCAAATGGAATTAATCTATAAGCATATGTGCCATAAGGACAAGTAAAAGTTTTTTTCTCTTGATCTTCCCGTTGTATGGAAATTTGAGAATATCCAGAATAACCATCAAGAAAATAGACATAAGAATTATTACTAATTCTTTCTAAAATTTTATCCATAAATGGTATAGGTTTATGATTTTTCTGTGTCTCACGGTTTAGCTTACTAAAATCAGTGCACATACGATATCCAACAATAGGTCTTACAAGAACTAGCTGACCATCCTCATTCATAGCAGCATCAAGACCACCTTGTCTTGGCATGCAATGAGCTGGGCTAACCCACTTACTGTCAGAAATAGGATATATTATGCATGCATCTAATAAGCGTATAACCTCTTTTCTTACTACTTCTTTCATTTTCGGATTAAGCCTTCTTTGTGTATCAACTACAGGTTCAACATCATCAAGCATAGTAATCTTATGTGTCACAATAGATGGGTCTATTCCTTTAATATCACTTAGAGTATATCCAAAGGCTCCATGATGCTTAACCAAGACTAGAATGAGTTTATTTGTTTCATTTTCTAATAGATTTTTGCTAATAATAACTAGACATTTATTTTCATTATCTAAAAACTCATACCTCATATCGTCTAGAAGTTGTTTCAATTCAATTGGCGTAGGTTCTTCATCCTCTTTTCTTACCAGTTCTTCATCCTCTTTTCTTACCAGTTCTTCATAGTCATGTGGATTTTGTGCTTCCGGAACTGAATCAAGGTAATCATCCATGTCTTTTCTCCTCATCATCTAGTGCTTCCTCCCAATTAATTAGGCTCCTATCTAATTCACCTTGTGTAGTACTGAAATGAATTGTGGCCAGCTCGGCAATCGTTTTCTCTTCCTTGGTATCCTCAACTTCATATGGCCTCTTCTTTAGTTTGGCGAAGTGGAATGTCATTTCCTCTTCTCCAAACATCAGTGAAACAGTCTCCTTCTTCTTATCAACTCGAGCTTTGGTTATGGAAACAAAAGGCCTCCCTAAAATAATAGGACAAAAAGAATCTCGAGGCATGTCAACAATATGAAAATCAAGGGGGTACATGAGTGATACAGTAAATACATAGATGATTCTGGTAACCCTTCCGGTTTTATATTAGTTCTATTAGAAAATTTAATAGTAGCGTCTACTGGTTGCACATCTGGATTATTTAAATTATAGCGAAGTTCTTCATAAAGTGATGAAGGCATAATATTTATAGTGGAAATTGGCTCACAAATTCCGTATAAGAAAGTTTCTCCACAATATATAGGAGTCATTAATTTAGAAGTTTCGTTACCTCGTACCTTACCTTCGATGAATTCCGAGGTTTCAAAGTCTAGCATAACCACTTCATTATCCACTATTCGTGCTTCCATAAGATCCTTCAATATAACATTATTTATATTGGTAGCTTCGGGGTTCTTTTCTGGTTTCTTTAATCTTCTTTTTATTTGTTCTTCCTCTTTTTTGTTTTTCTTGCTATTCTCTTGAATAGGTGCAGAGGAGAACTCTACCATTAGCGCTCTTGCACACTTCTTTTCTTCAAGGGGTTTATGGGGCTCCCATTCTGTAGGTACCTGTAAATGCCCTACATAATTCTCAATAATTTTATTTACTCAGTAAGAATCAATACCAGAGGTTTTAATCATTGCACAAGTCCTTTCATCTTCAAGGAAATTGTTAACACAAGCATATTCAGAAAAACTATTTGTAATGTTCTCCTCATTTTTAAGATTTTCCGTTGCCTCCCTCATTTTCATTATAATTTCCAAGCTTCATCATAGGTATAAGATAGAAAACCCCCATTAGAAGCGGTGTCTAAATTCATTCTATTTTCATTATTAAGTCCTCCATCTAAAGTGTGAGTGATTCACCAATCAGGCAAACGATGATGGGGGCAATTATCTAGATAGCTCTTGTACCTTAGATACCCCTCATACAAACCCTCATCGGGATTTTTTTTGAAACTAATAATAATACCTCTCATCCTGTGAGCTTTGCTTTATGAGTAATATTTTGATAAAAAATTGGTCGTCAATTCTGTCCAAGTACTTGGTGCTTCTGCACAAAAGGTTCTATACCAGTTGCAAACATTATTATAGAGAGTTTGTCTAAACAACTAGGTTTAAACCATATCAAGATTATAGTCGTCGAATATAAAGGAACTGAGAATGTCTTCAAAGAACTGTAAGTGTACATATGGACTCTCTTCATTAGTTCCGGCAAATTTCTTAGAGTGAAGTAATTCAAATAATAAAGGGTGGATCTCAATTCCATCCAGATTTATGCTTTTATTGACAGTTATAAAAGTGTCCATGGGCGAACCCATGGTCCTTAGCAACTCAAGCTGCATTAAATGTTGAGTGGTGTCTATTGTTGCGGTCCTGCAACATAAATTAAAAATTAGTACAACGAACGTAACTAACTAGAAGTCAAGTGACTTATAGCACTAAGCTCCCCGACAACGGCGCCATAAAATAGCTTGATGACTACAAGTGCACAGATCATTTGTAGCTAGTTTCGAAAGAAAAATATCGATCCCACAGGGAGCAGTAGGTGAAAGACTAAAATGCTTTTAACTAAAACTAAACGAAGTACTTAAGGAATAACTTTAAGATGCAAGAAAAGTAGAGTTGTTTTTGGGTTTTTGATTGAACGAAGCAATTTAAAGTAAAGTAAAACTTAATGCTGAAAGTAAGAATCGTGTATGTAAAAGAACTTGAAACTGCAATAGGGAAAAAAAGCGTTCTCAGGGAGTGGTGGATACACCACTAGCAATTTAGACTAAGCAATCAAGATTATTATAACAAATATTCTCATGATATGTATGTATGTGGGAGGAGGTCCATATATGGACAAATAGACAGCAACCACTACTCACATCATCCTTCATAACCATAGCTGACGGATAAACAACATCAATCGTATTATCCCGCTATTAATGGAATTCTCCTGTGGCATGGACATGGCTTTATGAGTTCTCCTTGTTTCCCCAAGTTAGTACGTATAGAATGATAACATTTTATAGTCACAGTAAGTGCTATCATCCCTCCGTCTACCAACAAGTAATCCCCTTCATTGAGTCCCCGTAAGAGGCAAATATTAAGGAGGTGCACAACTCCCAACATTAAGATGAAGAAAATTAACTCATACACATAATGATGTATAACATAATAATCTCTATCTTATCTCAATCATATAGGGTTTCTCCATCTCCCCAAGAACTTAATATCTTCTCACACATGGAGGCAATCAACATCATGACAATGGTAATGGAAGCAATTGTAAATGAATAGTTCTTATATAGATCCACTACAAGTACGGAAATTACAACAAGGTCTAGATGCGTGAAGATGGGATGGATGTAAATGATGGTGGTGCAACGGTTGATGAAGATGAAGATCGATGTCTTGCCCTTGGGAACGACTAGCGGGAGCGCCCTCTTCAGGAAGCACGCGTTTCGACAGCAGCGCGCACGTTTCCGACCGCACGATAGCCTGACACGTGGCGTGTGGAAGCTCACCCGTGCATATTTCCGGCCGCTCGACATCGCGTGTATTTCCGGCCGCACGGCAGCGCGTGTATTTCCGGCCACACGGTAGCCCGACATGTGGCTACCTGCTCATGCAGTGCACGTGACGAAAGGCAGTCCCACATAGTGCAATATGGCAGTGCATGAGCGGTGCAACTCGTTTACTGTCGACCAAAAGCAGTGCAACGCAGTACACCGTGCACTCCAAGAACATCGCGCAGTGCATTGCGACCTTAGACAGTGCAACGCAGTACAACAAGGCAATGCTTGGACGGTGCACTGCCTGGACACCGCGCAGTGCACTACGACCGAAGGCAGTGCAAGGTAGTACACTGCCAGGACACTGTGCAATGCACTGCGAACTAAGGCAGTGCAACACGAAACAACAAGGTAGTGCATGGACGGTGCACTACCTGGACAGTGTGCGTAGTACATAGTACACTGCCTGGACACCGTGCAGTGCACTACGAACTAAGGTAGTGCAACATAGAACAACAAGGTAGTGCATGGACGGTTGTAGCATCCCATCTGTCTAACATATGTAATGCTACATGGTCTAGTAATATAATTTCTACTTCCTACATATAATTGTTGCATCATAATTATATCATGCTCATGTCATCATGCCACATTGCATTTGAGCATCATATAAAACCCTTTTCTTTTGGTTCTTATCTCATATGCATTATTAATTGTATTTGCCTCTTGATATATTATATTTGGTTCTCGATAAATGCTTGATGCCCAAGTTGAGTTGGGGGCATATCTTTTATTCAACTCCACCACCTTTCCCTTGTCACCACCTTATAATTCCACCATCCTAATTATACATGAGCTTGTACATTTTTCCTTTGGAATTTAATCTAGCTCATGAGGTTTGGGATGGATCCACTTCTAATTCCACATGCATATATGCATCATGTTGTTTTCACAATATGGATATGTGGAGTCACCTTTGCATGCTTTGTGAGTGGAACCCCTTTTCTAGCTTCCATATGGATTGCTTTGGGATATTTGCTCATGTTGGAATTTTTTTTAGGATACTATGCACCTAGTGGAATATACACACTAGCATGTCCAGATTATACTCAAATGTGAGCCTCTCCATACACTCCACATGGAACATCCATTTTAATTCCATTTTAATTCTTTTGGCTTGTCCTAGATCCATATTTTTGGAATGCATGTGAATAAATGCCATGTAAATTTATCTATTGTTTTCACACGAAAAGACATGTCATTTAATGCTCATGCATGGGCCATGCAACAATCACCACCATTCTATTCTTCTGGGTTTTACTTGGTTTTTGAGTGGATCTTCTCTTTTGAGCTCTCCTTCTCTCTAAACCCTCACCATCTTGGTTGTTCTCCCCTTACCATGTGCTCACAAGATCATCACCCTCACTTGTGTATGCTTCCATGCATGATCATGTGTGATCATACCAAAACCCTAGACACACCTCCCCATCTTGTTTTCTTCTACATCACCATGGGTCCAACCAAACCCACTCACTTGTCACCTCCATCTCACTCCATCCCTTGCTTGATCATGTTGGCATGTGGGAAAAATCCTAACCCCAACCCTATGCCCTCACTCTCCATATCCATCACCCCTCCCTAATCTAAACCCTCACCACCACCCTTCTCTCTACTTTTTTTCTCCCGAGCCACCTCATGCCTCCTTCCCTAGCTTCGTCTAAGGCTCACCTCACACCCTAACCACCCCCATGCCGCCCTAACCTACCCTGAGCTACCCCTCCAACCTAACACCACCTTGCCGAGCCTCCCCTCTAGCTCTAACCCTAGCCTCACTCTCCCTCTCGGTTCCTCTCTCTCCCTGCCAAAGAGGCCCCACACCCGAGCCACCCCTTCCCTCCGCCGGCCCCAGCTGTAGCTGTAGTCACCCCTCCACGCCGTGCCTAGCATGTGAGGAGGAGAGGAGGGAAAAGGTGGCCGAAACCACCTTTTTCTCCCGAGCCTTCCCCACGGCATCTCCTCTCCCTCTCGTGCATATCTACTCCCTCCCCTCTTCTCCCTGTCGCATCTACCCCAGGCAGCTGCGCCGCAGCTTCCTCCCTTCTCCCCCTGCCACCGCTTCTTCTCCAACTCCGGCCACCACCTCGGCATCCACCACCATCCTCTGGATCAGGCGGTGGGCACGGTTGTGGAGGTGTCGAGGAAGCTCAGCGTGGTCCCCGGCGTCGCCCTGTGCACGGAGCGATGAGGAGACGACCCCTGTACCGCGGAACGCCGTCGTCGCCCGAACAAAACCCTAACCCTACTGGCCGTCTACATCGTCGCTGATCCGCCGCTCCCCGGCCCAATCCAACCCCACCGACGCACTCGCGGTGAGCTCCCGATACTCCCAGACATCCTCACAGTCGCCGTCGTTTCCTAGTCGCGTCGATCGTTCCATCGAACGCCCTCTGTGCGCTGGCGTCACGGTCGGGTTTTCCTCACCGTGGCGTCGCACAGGAATATCTAGCCGCGCAACCCTCCCCAAACAACAGTCCCCTTCCACCGCAGCGGTCACCGCCGCCGCACGCTCGCGCTCGGTCGCGCATTCGATCCCCCGTCCCGCTGCGCACGCGTTCCTGTCAGTTTCGTCAGTTAACTCAAGGGAAGAAAAATAGTAGCCGTGGCTATCTTGCAGAGACCCCCCCACCTTTTTGTCTCGCAACCCGCACTCCTCCCGGGCCCACCTGTCATCCTCTATGTTTGTTTTACAAAAAGGTACCCGGGTTTTTGTAATCCTCAACCCGCGCTCCAACCGGACCCCACTTGTCAGCCGCCGTGGAGTTTTACAATAAGGTACCCGCAAGGTTTGGGCCTCAACCCACAGTCCCCTCTATGCCGCGTGGCAGCCTCCGGCTCACCCGCTGTCGCGTGGGCCTGCGAAGCCTCCGGTCCCACCTGTCAGCCTCCCCGGCTAGCTTCTACGCGGGTGGAAAAAGTCCGCGGCGTGCCGTTCCGCCCAGTCAGCACTGGTCCCACCCATCAGCATCTGGGGCTAGCTGCCTCTGGGTATAAAAAGTCTGGCTGTTTTCTGTTTTGATTAAATGATTTTAGAAAATGTTTCAATTCAAATTTAAATCTGTTTTTAATAACTTTTAATTTGTAATTCCAAATAATATATATTTTTGAATCAGAAAAATGTGAGGAATTCAAATATGCTATTCAAAATATTATTTGAGCACTTTAAATTTTCGAGATGATTAAAATTACAATAAAATGCCCTTTTCTTAATTAATTAATAACTTCAAATCTATAACTCCAAATTTAACAAATAATATGTCTAAATCGATCAGAGCGACGAGCCCGTTCTGCCTATGCATTCCATGTTACGAATCGAAGCATGCATCATGTCATTATTAAAAATTAGAACTGTTTATGGTAATAAAACTTGACCAAATAATTAATAAAATGATTTATTCTCGTCCCCACGCCTCAACATTGCCATGCTACATTATTGCCATGTAAATTGTGCATCATTCATCATGGCATGCTTGTCTGCTTGTCGCATTTTATTTATATGCTTGTGCACTTTATTTATGTTGGCCCTTGTTTGTTTGGTTCTTCTTTTGAATAGACACCGAGCAGGGGAAATATCAGGAATCCCAGGAGTACTACCCAGATCCGTCTCTCGCTTCAACTGAGCTGCCAGGCAAGCACACCACATGCTTGCATACATATAGTACATATTGCCTCTATCTTATTCTTGCATCATTGAGTCGCGATTGCATTAAATTGAATCCCAAGTACTGCATAGCCTTTACTTTTAAACTCACCGAAGCTTGCTCCTCCATCCCATGAGCCATTACTACAGGAGTTGTTTGACCCATGCGAGTCGTAGAACAACATGTGTAGGGTATGTGAGCGTCTGATGGATAACGAGGTACCTAAACAACTTAACCTGAGTAGTAATGGGATAACTAATGAAAGAGGCACCGGTGAGAAATAGCTGCTATTTGGTTTTTCATGCTCACTTGTGTCCTGTTGGACCCCGAGTACTTGATTCCTGTTCCTTGACTATTCGCACTATCCACATCCGGGAGGCCGTGGACCCCCCTGAGCTAGAGCTTGATTCATTTCTATTTGTTGGGGCCACAAACTAGTTTGGGGTTTTATTTACTATCCTGTACTTATGCCATGTTACTGTTTTATTTAAGATTGTGCGTGGAGCACCTGTACTGTTTTGGATGCGGAGTGTTTTCGCGGTATCGACAAGCCCAGTCACACTTTCGGGTTCCTAGTCGTTTACAGCCATTGACGCAAACCTTGAGTCCGTCTCGGAGTCAGCTAGCTTCGTTGCGGGTAGCTTAATGGGGTGGCCCCCTGAAATATTTCTGAATCCTGTGATCGCTTTGTCGTGAATGCCTCGTTGGGTTTTGAGTTGGTTTTTCCGAGGTTGATTGAGTGTGTGTTGCTATTTGTGCACCCCTGCAGGGTAAATCTTTCTGAAAGCCGTGTCCACGGTTATGGACGACTTGGAGCATAGTTTCTCGATCATAGACAAGTATAACTAAAGTACCGCTTTTAATCTGACTAAATACCTGATTAGTAAATAGTGCAATACTCATGGAATGGTTAATAAAACTGCCAACGGATGGGTTGTTCGTCCGCTTTCTCGTTGGTAAGCGAGAAGGAGGATGGATCTGTTAATTATACTGTTATAACTATTGTTACTAATTCACGGGCATTCGTCTATCATTGGTTAGGCGAATGGTTAGCGAGTATCTATATACTTGTTAGTTATTATCTTTTGCTGCAATTGCATCACCCCAGGTATATGTCCCCCTTTAGAGGCATAAAGACTTGCTGAGTACCCCTAAGGTCTCACACGATAAATTGTTTGATTCAGATGAACAGGTGTATTCGCAAGATGGATACTGGGTGGAGGAGACAGATGATGTTGGCAACGATCACTCGGTGTAGAGATTCCGGGGATGGGGATCCGTGAGATCTGTGGGCGGGATGTGTTTATTTATGTGGCATCTTATGCCGATTTGCTTCTTATCCGTACTCGGATCTTGTTTTCCGCTTCCGCCTGATACTCTGATGTTTTATGTATGAGGAGCTATCCTAAACTATTATCTCTATCTAGGATATTTGAATCTTGCCGTATGGCGTTGCAATATTTCTATTTCTTTTAGATGGAATGGCTCTGAAGACTGTTGTATGGTAGCTTGCATACATACCCACTTGTGTATGTATTTGATCTCTTCGCCTGTTGCCTACGCCGCTCGCTCTTGTCCCGATGTCTTGGAAGTGGTTAGGACGGCCGACGGGTCTACACGTGGGCGGTCCTCTGGGCCCCCGCTGTACTATTTTAACCACTTCCTCTTCATCCAGGCCCGAACTTAGAGCATAGGGTCCGAGGTAGTTACAATTGGTATCAGAGCCATCCCGCCCTTCAGGGTCTCAGCCAAATGGTCATTGTTAGTCTAGCAAATATTTTTGGTAGCTATGTATAATAGGGAAAAACAAAACGTGAGAGTAGGACTGCTTCCATTTTTCTTCTTACCCCACCCACCCTTTTTTGGTGAGGAAGTGTAACATTTTCGATTCTCTTCTAAAAATTCAAAGTAGGATTCACGTGTTCGGGGTTCTGTAGTACCATAGGTTGTGTGTGTGTGTGTGAATTCCTTGTCTATCTGTTGCATCCAAATGTTATCACTATCTGCCTTTTGGTTATCAACTGTTGGTACATTCCATACCGACAGTCCTTTGTAAACCGACGCGATCTATCCGATTCGTTGTGTACCAGCGCGATCTGTCTTACTCTTTGTTATCCGATGCCATCTTGTTGGGGTGTTCGTTTCCGTAGTTACTAATCTTTAGGTTCATCTTAAGAAGAAGGTGTTGGGATATGTGTTTTACTTATTCATGTGTGGAGTAATGATTTGAGTGCGGGATGGAGTCGCGACCATACCACTACTCTTATCATTCGCTCTTGTATATTGAATGGGTAGAGTTACTAATCTTGATTCGTTAGGTGGTTTTGCGCATATAGTGGTATCTTCATGCCGAAATTTGCGGAAATTTTTTCTTTGTTAGCTTGTGTACCACACTCCTTGTTCAGTCGTGTGCGATATGCTTAATATCTTCTAGGTGCTTTGAACTTTGTTGATATTTTAATATCATCTTAGTGAATTGTATCCTTTAATCTTGGTTAATTCCATTTTGGTACTATTTTGGATTATTATTATTCTCCATTATGGTACTAACTTGAGTTTTATATCAATCACAGGATGGCACCACCACGCCGTTCTGAGGAGGACATACCACCTGAACTGGGGGCTGCGTTGGCAAGTATTGCTAATGCCTTGGGAGCAATGCAGCAGAACCAGCAGCGATTCGAAGAAAGTGTCAGGAGGAATGAGTTTGTTCCGCTACCTCCACCTCCCAAGCGAGGAGACATCAAGAGTTTTCTGAAGTTCAACCCACGCCAATTTGAGGTGTCTGATGAACCACTTGATGCTGATGATTGGTTGCAGGAGATTTCAAGGTTGCTGATGACTGCGAATGTTCCAGAGCAAGATTGGGTAAAATGTGCCACGCACCTTCTAAAGGGAGATGCAGCTCTGTGGTGGGAAAATTACCTGAAGGCAAACCACTCTGGTTTTCAGCCTACTTGGGAGCAATTCACTAGGGCTTTCAAAGAGCAATACCTGTCAGAAATTGTCATGGAGAGGATGAAGGAAGTGTTTCTCAACCTCAAGCAGGGCAATGACAATGTCAATACCTATATTAGAAACTTCATGAACCTTTCTCGGTATGGTGGCGATGAGATCTCTGATGACAAGAAGAAGCAAAAGAGGTTCAGGCAAGGGCTCAATGCATCTATCAAATATGCAATCACTCATGCAAGGCCGGGGTCTTTTTCTGGAACTCCAACATACAGCTTTGCAGGAAGAAGGAAGTAGGAAAGTGTTTCAGGAGTCCAAGAAACACAGCCGTGACGCAGCAAGTTCTTCAGCTTTAACAGCTCCTTCTAAGCGCCGTGTGTGGGTTCCTAGCACCCCACCGTCGCTCCTGGCTCCACCAAGACCGTCAAGCTACGCGGCAAGGCCACCAAACTCCTTCACCGCGGCTCCTAGGGGCTACAAACACAACTAGCCTGGAGCGCCTGGCGGAGTCCCTGGCTACGCTGCTCCACGTCCACCTAGTTCCTGTTACACCTGTGGGAACACGGGGCATCAACACTAGAATTGTCCAATGAACAACAAAGCTCTTCCTCCTCCACCACCTCCAAGACCTGCGGCAAGTTCTTCTATGGTTCGTGCACCTCCACCTCGGGCTCTCAACATCAACACCAAGCCCGGGTCTACGGTTGCTCGTGCCAACTGTGTCAACGTCACTCAAGCCAAGCATGCACCTGGAGTTGTGATGGGTACGCTTCCCGTTAACTCAGTTTCTGCACGAGTTTTGTTTGATTCTGGTGCATCGCATTCTTTTGTTTCTCACAAGTTTGCAAATGAGAATGAGTTAGCAATGGATCCTCTCCCCAAGCGTTTAATGGTCCTTTCTCCTGGAGCAACATTGGTATCTTCTAAAATCAGCCATGGCAATCAAATTGAGATTGGTGGCTCTTCGTTCCCGGCTTCCTTAATTATTCTGGGCAATTCTGACATTGATGTTATCTTGGGCATGGATTGGTTAACAGCAAATGCAGTTGTGATTGATTGTGCTGAACGCTCGGTTTCTCTGAAAATTCCTGAAGGTCATATAGTCTATTCCCCAAGTCTGACTCCTGCAATTCAGCTTTTCTCTTTGGCGGCTCTGAATGATGATGCTATGGAAGCTATTCGGAGTGTTCCAGTGGTCTATGAGTTCCCAGATGTTTTTCCTGAAGAGTTGCCAGGTATGCCTCCTGACCGAGAGGTCGAGTTTGTGATTGAGCTTGAACCTGGAACCGCTCCTATCTCTAAGAGGCCTTATAAAATGGGTCCTGCTGAATTGGCTGAACTCAAACGTCAGCTTGATGAACAAGAGAAGTTGGGTTTCATTCAGCACAGTACTTCTTCTTGGGGTAGCCCAACCATCTTTGTGAAGAAGCGAGACAAGACCGATAGACTTTGTGTTGACTATCGGGCTCTCAATGCTAAAACCATCAAGAATAAATATCCCCTTCTGTGGATTAATGACCTCTTCGATCAGCTAGCTGGAGTTGTGGTTTTCTCTAAGATGGATTTGAGAAGTGGATATCATCAAATCAAGATCCGCAAGGAAGATGTTCCCAAAACAGCTTTCACCACCCGCTATGGCCTGTACGAGTACACGGTCATGTCTTTCGGTCTCACCAACGCACCTGCCACCTTCTCGAGGCTTATGAACTCGGTTTTCATTGAGTATCTTGATAAGTTCGTTGTGGTCTATCTGGATGAAATTCTAGTCTATTCTAAGTCAAAGGAAGAACATGAAGAACACCTTCGGTGTGTCTTAAACAAGCTTCGTGAGAACCGCCTGTATGAAAAGTTCTCCAAGTGTGAGTTCTGGCTGCCTGAAGTCACCTACCTTGGTCACGTCATCTCTGCTAAGGGCATTGCCGTCAACCCAGAAACTGTTAAGACAATTGTTGACTGGCTTCCACCCAAAAATGTCAAAGAAGTCCGGAGTTTCCTTGGTTTGGCTAGTTACTGCCGTTGCTTCGTTCAGAACTTCTCGAAGATTGCGAAGCCTCTTACCGATCTCCTCAAGAAAGGCAAGAAATACCTTTGGTCTCCTGCATGTCAAGCAAGCTTTGAAACACTCAAAGAGAAGCTCACTTCCACACCAGTCTTGATTCCTCCAGATACATCAAAGCCTTTCCAGATATTCTGTGACGCCTCATTGCAAGGATTGGGTGCGGTCCTTATGCAAGAAAAAAAAGTTGTTGCTTATGCCTCTCGATAGTTGAAGACGCATGAGATCAACTATCCTACACATGACCTCGAACTCGCAACAGTTGTCTTTGCTTTGAAAGTATGGAGGCACTATTTGCTTGGCAACCGTTGTGAGATTTTTTCTGATCACAAGAGTCTGAAGTATATCTTCACACAACCTGATCTCAACCTTCGTCAGAGGAGGTGGATTGAAGCAATTAATGATTTCGATCTCACAATCAACTACACTCTAGGCAAAGCTAATGTCATGGCTGATGCCCTCAGCCGAAAAGCTTATGTCAACAACCTCATGGTGGAAGAAGAACAACCTCTCTTGTGCGAGGAATTCCGCCAACTCAACCTTGAAATTGTGGATCAAGGGTATCTTCTAAATCTTCTGGCAACCCCTCTCTTGGAAGAAAAGATTCGTGCTAGTCAGCGAGGTGATGCTTACGCCAAAAACATAATCTCCAACATTCAACTGCCGAGGTATGAGTCCTTCCACGTCGATGATCAAGGAGCTCTATTCTTTGAACACCTGATGTTCGTTCCGAACGACCCGGGATTGAGGGAGCAAGTTCTTCAGGAGGCGCATGATTCTATTCTTTCTATCCACCCTGGCAGCACTAAGATGTACATGGACTTGAAAACACAATATTGGTGGCCTGGGTTGAAACAATGTTGTGCCAAGTATGTCTCCGAGTGCGACGTCTGCCGCAGAGTTAAAGATGTCCATCAAAAACCTTCCGGTCTTCTACAGCCATTGAAGCTTCCGGAATGGAAATGGGAGAAAGTAGAGATGGACTTCATAACTGGTTTTCAAAGGTCGCAGAAGGGCAACAATGCAATCTTTGTTGTCATCGACATGCTTTCTAAAGTGGCTCATTTCTTTCCCGTCAAGGAAACAATTTCTGCAATTCAGTTGGCTGAGCTCTATATCAACATAATTGTCTCTCTGTATGGGGTTCCTCTTGAGATCAGCTCAGACCGTGGAAGCATCTTCACTTCCAAGTTCCGGGGAAGTTTCCAAAATGCTTTGGGAACAAAATTGAACTTCAGCACAGCTTACCACCCTCAGTCGCAAGGACAAGTGGAAAGGATCAATCAGATTCTAGAAGATATGCTCTGTGCTTGCGTTATCTCTTTCGGCATGAAGTGGGAAGAATGCCTTCCTTATGCTGAATTCTCTTACAACAATAGCTTCCAGAAAAGTCTAAAGATGGCACCATTTGAGGTTCTCTATGGTCGCAAATGTAGAACTCCGATTGGTTGGTCGGGCGCAGGTGAAAGAGCATTGTTTGGCCCCGACATTGTAACTCAAGCGGAGGAGAAGGTTCACATCATTCTTGAAAACCTGAAGGTTGCTCAAAGTCGCCAGAAGAGCAACTATGACAGGAAGCAAACGGACATGGAGTATGTCCCTGGTGATCTCGTTTACCTTCGTGTCACTCCCATGAGAGGCACGCACCGGTTTGGTATCAAAGGAAAGCTGGCTCCTAGGTACATCGGTCCTTTCAAAGTTCATGGAAGAGGAGGAGAAGTTGCGTATGCTCTTGAGCTCCCTGAAAAACTCAAGGTCCATGATGTGTTCCATATCTCTCAACTGAAGAAGTGCTTCAAGGATCCCGGCAGGACCGTGGACCATGAACTCATCAATCTCCAAGAAGATCTGTCTTATCAAGAACACCCCATAAAAATTCTGGAAGTCGCAGAAAGAAGGACTCGCAACAAGTCAATCAAATTCTGCAAGGTGCAGTGGTCGCACCATTCCATTGATGAAGCCACTTGGGAACGCGAGGATGAGCTCCGTGCCAAGTATCCTACCCTCTTCGTGTCTTCTTCTTCTTCCTAGAATCTCGGGGCGAGATTCCTGTCTAGTGGGGGAGATTTGTAGCATCCCATCTGTCTAACATATGTAATGCTACATGGTCTAGTAATATAATTGCTACTTCCTACATATAATTGTTGCATCATAATTATATCATGCTCATGTCATCATGCCACATTGCATTTGAGCATCATATAAAACCCTTTTCTTTTGGTTCTTATCTCATATGCATTATTAATTGTATTTGCCTCTTGATATATTATATTTGGTTCTTGATAAATGCTTGAGGCCCAAGTTGAGTTGGGGGCATATCTTTTATTCAACTCCACCACCTTTGCCTTGTCACCACCTTATAATTCCACCATCCTAATTATACATGAGCTTGTACATTTTTCCTTTGGCATTTAATCTAGCTCGCGAGGTTTGGGATGGATCCACTTCTAATTCCACATGCATATATGCACCATGTTGTTTTCACATTATGGATATGTGGAGTCACCTTTGCATGCTTTGTGAGTGGAACCCCTTTTCTAGCTTCCATATGGATTGCTTTGGGATATTTGCTCATGTTGGAATATTTTTTGAGGAAAATATGCACCTAGTGGAATATACACACTAGCATGTCCAGATTATATTCAAATTTGAGCATCTCCATACACTCCACATGGAACATCCATTTTAATTCCATTTTAATTATTTTGGTTGGCCTAGATCCATATTTTTGGAATGCATGTGAATAAATGCCATGTAAATTTATCTATTGTTTTCACACGAATAGACATGTCATTTAATGCTCATGCATGGGCCATGCAACAATCACCACCATTCTATTCTTTTGGGTTTCACTTGGTTTTTGAGTGGATCTTCTCTTTTGAGCTCTCCTTCTCTCTAAACCCTCACCATCTTGGTTGTTCTCCCCTTGCCATGTGCTCACAAGATCATCACCCTCACTTGTGTATGCTTCCATGCATGATCATGTGTGATCATACCAAAACCCTAGACACACCTTCCCATCTTATTTTCTTCTACATCACCATGGGTCCAACCAAACCCACTCACCTCTCACCTCCATCTCACTCCATCCCTTGCTTGATCATGTTGGCATGTGGGAAAAACCCTAACCCCAACCCTATGCCCTCACTCTCCATATCCATCACCCCCTCCCTAATCTAAACCCTCACCACCACCCTTCTCTCTACTGTTTTTCTCCCGAGCCACCTCACCCCTCCTTCCCTAGCTTCGGCTAAGGCTCACCTCACACCCTAACCACCCCCATGCCGCCCTAACCTACCCCGAGCTACCCCTCCAACCTAACCCCACCTTGCCGAGCCTCCCCCTCTAGCTCTAACCCTAGCCTCACTCTCCCTCTCGGTTCCTCTCTCTCCCTACCAAAGAGGCCCCACACCCGAGCCACCCCTTCTCTCCGCCGGCCCCAGATGCAGCTGTAGTCACCCTCCCACGCCGTGCCTAGCACGTGAGGAGGAGAGGAGGGAAAAGGTGGCCGAAATCACCTTTTTCTCCCGAGCCTTCCCCACGGCATCTCCTCTCCCTCTCGTGCATATCTACTACCTCCCCTCTTCTCCCTGTCCCATCTACCCCAGGCAGCTGCGCCGCAGCTTCCTCCCTTCTCCCCCTGCCACCGCTTCTTCTCCAACTCCGGCCACCACCTCGGCATCCACCACCACCCTCTGGATCAAGTGGCGGGCACGGTTGTGGAGGTGTCGAGGAAGCTCAGCGTGGTCCCCGGCGTTGCCCTGTGCACGGAGCGATGAGGAGACGACCCCTGTACCACGGAACACCGTCGTCGCCCGAACAAAACCCTACCGGCCGTCTACATCGTCGCTGATCCGCCACTCCCCGGCCCGATCCAACCCCACCGACGCACTCGCGGTGAGCTCCCGATACTCCCAGACATCCTCACAGTCGCCGTTGTTTCCTAGTCGCGTCGATCGTTCCATCGAACGCCCTCTGTGCGCTGGCATCGCGGTCGGTTTTTCCTCACCGTGGCATCGCACAGGAATATCTAGCCGCGCAACCCTCCCCAAACAACAGTCCCCTTCCGCCGCAGCGGTCACCGCCGCCGCACACTCGCGCTCGGTCGTGCATTCGATCCCCCGTCCTCCTGCGCACGCGTTCCTGTCAGTTTCATCAGTTAACTCAAGGGAAGAAAAACAGTAGCTGTGGCTATCTTGCAGATACCCCCCCATATTTTTGTCTTGCAACCCGCACTCCTCCCGGGCCCACCTGTCATCCTCTGTGTTTGTTTTACAAAAAGGTACCCGGGTTTTTGTAATCCTCAACCCGCGCTCCAACCGGACCCCACTTGTCAGCCGCCGTGGAGTTTTACAATAAGGTACCCGCAAGGTTTGGGCCTCAACCCACAGTCCCCTCTATGCCGCGTGGCAGCCTCCGGCTCACCCGCTGTCGCGTGGGCCTGCAAAGCCTCCGGTCCCACCTGTCGGCCTCCCCGGCTAGCTTCTACGCCGGTGGAAAAAGTCCGCGGCGCGCCGTTCCGCCGAGTCAGCACTGGTCCCACCCGTCAGTGTCTGGGGCTAGCTGCCTCTGGATATAAAAAGTCTGCTTGTTTTTTGTTTTGATTAAATGATTTCAGAAAATGTTTAAATTCAAATTTAAATCTGTTTTTAATAACTTTTAGTTTGTAATTCCAAATAATATATGTTTTTGAATCAGAAAAATGTGAGGAATTCAAATATGCTATTCAAAATATTATTTGAGCACTTTAAATTTTCGAGATGATTAAAATTACAATAAAATGACCTTTTCTTAATTAATTAATAACTTTAAATCTATAACTCCGAATTGAATAAATAATATGTCTAAATCGATCAGCGCAATGAGCCCGTTCTGTCTATGCATTCCATGTTACGAATCGAAGCATCCATCATGTCATTATTAAAAATCAGAACTGTTTATGGCAATAAAACTTGACCAAATAATTAATAAAATGATTTATTCTCGTCCCCACACCTCAACCATGCCATGCTACATTATTGCCATGTAAATTGTGCATCATTCATCATGGCATGCTTGTCTGCTTGTCGCATTTTATTTATATGCTTGTGCACTTTATTTAGGTTGGCCCTTGTTTGTTTGGTTCTTCTTTCGAATAGACGCCGAGCAGGGGAAATATGAGGAATCCTAGGAGTACTACCTAGATCCGTCTCTCGCTTCAACTAAGCTGCCAGGCAAGCACTACCACATGCTTGCATACATATAGTACCTATTGCCTCTATCTTATTCTTGCATCATTGAGTCGCGATTGCATTAAATTGAATCCCAAGTACTGCATAGCCTTTACTTTTAAACCCCACCGAAGCTTGTTCCTCCATCCCATGAGCCATTACTACAGGAGTTGTTTGAGAAAAGCGAGTCGTAGAACAGCATGTGTAGGGTATGTGAGCGTCTGATGGATAACAAGGCACCTAAACAACTTAACCTGAGTAGTAATGGGATAACTAATGAAAGAGGCACCGATGAGCAATATCTGCTATTTGGTTTTTCATGCTCACTTGTGTCCCGTAGGACCCTGAGTACTTGATTCCTGTTCCTTGACTATTCGCACTATCCACATCCGGGAGGCCGTGGACCCCTCCCCCCCCTGAGCCAGAGCTTGATTCATTTCTATTTCTTGGGGCCACAAACTAGTTTGGGGTTTTATTTACTATCCCGTACTTATGCCATGTTACTGTTTTATTTAAGATTGTGTGTGGAGCACCTGTACTATTTTGGATGCGGAGTGTTTTCATGGTATCGACAAGCCCAGTCACACTTTTGGGTTCCCAGTCGTTTACAACCATTGACGCAAACCTTGAGTCCGTCTCGGAGTCAGCTAGCTTCGTTGCGGGTATCTTAATGGGGTGGCCCCCTGAAATATTTCTGAATCCTGTGATCGCTTTGTCATGAATGCCTCGTTGGGTTTTGAGGTGGTTTTTCTGAGGTTGATCGAGTGTGTGTTGCTATTTGTGCACCCCTACAGGGTAAATCTTTCTGAAAGCCGTGTCCGCGGTTATGGACGACTTGGAGCACAATTTCTCGATCATAGACAAGTATAACTAAAGTACCGCTTTTAATCTGACTAAATACCTGATTAGTAAATAGTGCAATACTCATGGAATGGTTAATAAAACTGCCAACGGATGGGTTGTTCGTCCGCTTTCTCGTTGGTAAGCGAGAAGGAGGATGGATCTGTTAATTATACTATTATAACTGTTGTTACTAATTCACGGACATCCGTCTATCATTGGTTAGGCGGATGGTTAGCGAGTATCTATAGACTTGTTAGTTATTATCTTTTGCTGCAATTGTGTCACCCCAAGTATATGTCCCCTTTAGAGGCATAAAGACTTGTTGAGTACCCCTAGGGTCTCACACGATAAATTGTTTGATTCAGATGAACAGGTGTATTCGCAAGATGGATACTGGGTGGAGGAGACAGATGATGTTGGCAACGATCACTCGGTTTAGAGATTCAAGGGATGGGGATCCGTCAGATCTATGGGCGGGATGTGTTTATTTATGTGGCATCTTATGCCGATTTGCTTCTTATCCGTACTGGGATCTTGTTTTTTGCTTCCGCCTAATACTCTGATGTTTGATGTATGAGGAGCTATCCTAAACTATTATCTCTATCTAGGATATTTGAATCTTGCCGTATGGCGTTGCAATATTTCTATTTCTTTTAGATGGAATGGCTCTGAAGACTGTTGTATGGTAGCTTGCATACATACTCACTTGTGTATGTATTTGATCTCTTCGCCTGTTGCCTACGCCGCTCTCTCTTGTCCCAATGTCTTGGAAGTGGTTAGGACGGCCGACGGGTCTACACGTGGGCGGTCCTCTAGGCCCCCGCTGTACTATTTTAACCACTTCCGCTTCATCCAGGCTCGAACTTAGAGCGTAGGGTCCGAGGTAGTTACAACGGTACACTGCCTGGACAATGCATAGTACACTGCATGGACACCGTGTAGTGCATTACCAACTAAGGCAGTGCAACATAGAATAACAAGGCAGTGCATGGACGGTGCACTGCCTGGACAGTGCGTAGTATACTGCCTGGACACCGCGTAGTGCACTGGGAACTAAGGCAGTGCAACACAGAACAACAAGGCAGTGCATGGACGGTGCGTAGTACACTACCTTAGTTTGAAGTGCACTACGAACTAAGGCAGTGCAACATAGAACAACAAGGCAGTGCATGGACGGTGCATTGCCTGGACAGTGCATAGTACACTGCCTGGACACCGTGCAGTGCACTGCAAACTAAGGCAGTGCACCACAGGACAACAAGGCAGTGCATGGACGGTGCACTGCCTGAACAGTGCGTAGTACACTGCCTGGACACCGCGCAGTGCACAGTGAACTAAGGTAGTGCAACACAATCGAAGCCAGTGCAATGTAGGGTCAAAGGGCAGTGCAAAACAAAAAGTTCTTCAAAAACCTATCATATGGGATCTAGTTTTGTAGATCTCGACGCGACTAGCGCAATTGTGAAAACGGATCTCAGTTTGGATGATTCGTTTAAAATATATCGCATTTTTCGTGTTTGAATCTAAAAAAGAAAGGAAAAAAGGACCGCCACCCCTCTCTCTGTAGGCACCACGTGTCGCGCAGGGAAGGCTAGAGAAAACGCATGAAGGACTCTCCGGACGCCACATGCAGCAACATTGGCGATTGCAGAGCGCGCTCGGGAATGCGCGCGCTTTTTCTAGCCTTTTCGCTTGGCCTTCTAGATCTGCGTAGGTCGAAGATGGATCCCTTGGGCAAGTTCCCCCTCTAGATGCCGTTTGGAGGTGAGGTTTCGTTGATTTCTGGGTGTTCTATATGTCGTCTCTCCAATCCAGTTGCACGGGGTAAAACTATTTGAGGAGTCGGTGGTAGTGCCAACTATACGACCAGAACTATACGGCTAGAATTTTTATTCCCGCCGTATAGTTGGTCATTGAACTGTTTGTATGCCTTGATTGCTTCGGGTTATCTTCTAGTGTTATTGATATTTCCCAAATAAGCGTTTTATGTTGTTTTTGTCTCCTTTTCTCTGTAACATCCCAATTTCAATAACCCTGACTAGTTGTCCAGAATGCAAAAATCAGGGGGAACAAAAACTTTTTCTTGGTTAAGTGTGTAGTGCTTGTTTGTTGTTGTCTATGCTTATGCTTCAAATGGTATAGCTTATGGTATACTCCTTAACTCAACATCAATTGTCAAAAAGCTATTTAACAAAACTATCCTGGCTCATTTTACATATTCTCAAATGTTCTGGCATTTCAAAACACGAGCCAAGATGCTTATGTAACCAAAACTATTTTAGTAGCTTCTATTGACAAATATATAGAGAGATATATAATATAATCTCCTTATGTTTTCAAGACCGAACCTTCAACTACTCCTACCTCTAGGATTCTCAAAACCTTGTATAAAACTTTTGAATTCTACTCTTGGTAGAGATACCAAGGACTCTCAGCTTATCCAAACCACAACCTTTTCAAAATACCCATCCTTACCTCGAGCTGGGCTTCATGGTAACCGTAGTAGTAGGTTTGCTTAGTTTATATGATGAGTTGCCTTGATCTGCTGTCTGATGAATTGTGTTGATCTACTGCTTGATTTGTTTGCTTAGGAGATAGTATGAGCTACTCTAGGATATCATCACTAGGATCAAGAGGTTTCCAAATCACCACACCCTAAGCAAGAATACAAAGCAGGATCTAATCTCTAGATACTAGGTGATCATCCAAAACCCTTAACCAGATCAATTCTGAAGATATCCCTTCTAGAAGCTTCCAAGTCAATGAAGACCAATATCAAGCAAGGATCCTTTCTACTCAATCTACACCTCAACATAATCCCCTTGATGATTCTTTGGTATCTTGCTATCCATCAAAAACCTCCCCTCTCATAATCTAGTCAAAAACCCTAAATCTGCCAAATTTGGCCAACTCTGGAATCTGTTTCAACATCACCTTTTGAATGTCTCCTTTTCTCAACCGTTGTGCATCTTTGAAAATTCATTTACACCATCTTGTTAACCATCCTAAGGAATAGCAAGGCCCACTCTCCTCCTTGGTTAGATCATCCTCCAACCCACTTGTTCTTGAAGGTTTTGCAGGCAAGAAAATAAGTTTTCCTGCATATCTTATCAAGATGCCTACTTTGATAGAAGCTCACACCATCATCCAACCTTCTAATGACCAACTCATTGCATGGTTGTGATCTACTCATATAGATATACCAATACCCACTTCACTTTCTCCAATTGGATCTTGGTACTTCTTAAACCCACATGGTTTTGAAGGCTATCTGATAATCTGCTTTTTCAAGCTTATTTTATTCAAAGTTTGAAATCAATTCTTGGTGAACTCAAGCAAGATCAAGCTCAAACTCTATAGCATGTTGATGTACATCACTTGGTCTATCCATCCATCTATCCCATGCCCCAAGGGTAGATCTGAGCTCCAAGATTCAACAAGGTTTTGGTGGCATGAAAACAATCTTACCCAAGATCCTTAAATCTCTAGTTTTCACCAAAATCAACTTGGATTCTCCAATCCCAAGGTTTCAATTTTTTGTTACCCCTTGTCTAAATAATCTACCTTGATCATCAAGATTTATCAAATATTATCCGTAATTTGTATGACTCCAAATCTAATCAATCTCTTTAATAGACAAAATCTCCAAAACTCCTTTCCCAGGGGAAAGCTTGGTTTTTGCCAAAACACTTCCCCAACTTTTAGCTCAATGGAGATCCATAAATCATACTATATCTTCCCACCTCAAATATAAATATTTTTGAAAACTTTTATTATTTCTTTTAGCCTATTTTCTTAAATGGAAAAATGGATTAATAATTGTTTTAAATACTTTTACGTCTCAATAAATCTTGGGAAAATTCCCCTAAGTGTGTATTCACATTTGGGACCATCTCACATCAAAAACTCCACCTGTCCAATTCAAAAATATCAAATAAATTCCTAAAAACCATTTCTGCACTATTTGATTAATTGATATAAAGTGCACCTAGAATTCCCTGAAAAATCCCAAGTAACTCTTGGAGATGTACCTTAACCATTCCTATCTACCAGCAGCACTGAATCATCTAGACCTGATCCAAATCTCAGAAGTTCTTCATGAACAACCATATGCTCAAAACTTGAGATAAATTATGAACATGATTCAAAACCCATCCAAACTCCATCAAAACTTGCACCACACTTCTCCACAGCACCACCCCTCTCCCCTGGTCGACCACCACTGCAGCCAGCACTGTAGCATCACTGTTCACCTTGTCCTCTTATGCTTGGAAGTGTGAGAGAGAGACAAGCATATGAGGCCAATTAATTATAGCAGCTGCCACTCCCTCCCTCTTTGAGCTCCAGCACGACCAGAGCACCCCACCTCCCTCCTTAACACCGCCCAACCAAACCAATCCCCTGCCTGGCCACCTCCATGTCCTCCCCATGGAACAAGTTCATCATGGACCTCTCCCCTTCGGTTTATAAGGGCCAGAGGCCACCCCATGCCTCCCCTACCCCTCATTTGCTTTGCCTCCCTTCCTCTTACCACCCCAGCCTCTCCCCTTCTTTGTGCTGCCCGTGAGAGAGAGGAGGAAGAGCTTCGGCCTTCTCCATGGAATCGAGCTAAGCCCCCTCTCCCTTGCTCCTCTATCTTTGCATGTCACGTGCTGTGCTCCCCTCCTCATCCTCTATCTAATCGTGCTTCTATTTTGTTCTAGGACCACCTCTACCATCGCCACGGTCCATCTTAGGCAAGCTCGCCTCGGCCTCCATCGCGGGAGCCGCGCTCCATCGCGGAACCGACGGTTGCCGCCCATCCCGGAGTCGTCGCGCCACGCCGCTTCATCTCCACCACCCCACGGTCGCCGGCGAGCCCTCTGGTAAGCCCCCACCGCCGCGCAGACGCCGCCTAGGGTTCCTGCCCCGGTGCCCTATCCGCGAGGTGGAAGACGGACAGGAGCTATCGATCTCGATCTAATCGAGCGGCTCCTGTCGCTTATTTGATCCACCGGGTTTAATGGTATCTGATGGAAACCAGAATACACATTTACAAATGATAGCATCTCACAACCAGTTGTTGAGTCAATGACTTCATCTATCCTTGGAAAAGGAAATGCATCCTTTGGACATGCCTTGTTCAGGTTCGTGTAGTCAATACACATTCACCATACTACTGCCACGTTCAGGTCATCTTTCTTCTCTTCCACCAACACCGGATTAGACAGCCAATCTGGATGAAGCACTTCCATGACAAACCTGTTGCAAGGAGCCGAGCTATCTCATCCCGTATGATCTTTCTCCTATCCTCGGCGAAGCGGAGGAGAGGTTGCTTCTCCGGCTTTGCATTAAGCCTGACATGCAAAGGGTGCTCAGCCAGCTCCCTCGACACACCTTGGAGGTTCTGTGTGGACCAAGAAAAGATATCCCGATTCTCACGGAGGAAGTTCATGAGCTCGCTTTCCTATTTGTCGTTCAGGCATGCACCAATAGTGATGGTGCGCTCTGGGAACTGGTCGTCAATTGGAACTTTCTTCGTGTCCTTAGTCGGCTGAAATGATACACTCCCATGTGCGTTACTCAGTGCCGGCTTACTTAGCTGAGCCGACTGAGACAAGGCCACTACATCATGGATTCTCTTGTTTTCCTATGTTATCACCAATGCCTCGGCCAGGTTTGATCCGGCTGAGGCGCACTGCATAGAACGCATATAATCTCCTACAACTATGATGATTCCATTTGTCCCTGGCAGTTTAATCTTCAAATAGCTTATGCGGTAACTTGCCAAGAACTTGGATATAGCTGGTTTGCCCAATAGTGCATGGTAACAAGTTTCAAGATCGACAACCTCAAACTCTAGGTTTTCTATCCGACAGTTCTCTCTAGTGCCGAATAAAAGATCTATTCAGACCTTTCCGATTGGCTCACATGACAAACCCGACACAATGCCATGGAATGTGGTCTTAGTCGCTTGGAGCATATTCTCTGAGATTCCCAACTTATGCATTGTGTCCTTATATAGTATATTGATATTGTTGCCATTATAAACTAACATCTTGGAGAACATGACGTTCAGACTCGGCCCAATGAATGTTGGATCGAGTACTAGAGCGTAACGATCAAGGATTCCACATGATCTTAGGGTGATCCTTTATGCTCCATGTGATTTCCTGATTCGACCAGTACATATACTTTGGCACTGCCGGCATAACTTCATTGACCTCCATATGTCGCATTTACACACTTTGCCTATCATTTTTCTCTATGGTGAACACACAATATCTCTGATGATGCTCCCTATACTCACTTCGGTCTCCTCATCCCGCATATTCAAAGTTTGCCTGATTCTGTTCCTCCACTCTATGCACTTCCCTTCTCTCCTGGTTCTCATACCTCGGCGGGGGTGGCGACAACATTACTTGTTGAGCATTTGCTCCTATGAGCTATGGCTGCCGAGGTGTTTGAGGAGGTCCTATGTTACCTTGTACTGCATGTTGCATCCATTCACATTGTCGGGTTGTATGATTCACCGGTTTACTCAGATTGGGCGTGTGGAACTTGCAAGGTTGATCCAGCATGGACTCATACGTATACTTTGGACTATCTCTTCTTTCTTGCCATTGCTTTTTCTGCTCATTGGTCAAAGTTCTTGCAATCATTCTTTTTTGTCCACTATTGGCTACTATTATTCTGTCGTTGGTTACTCCCAGCATCCTTCTTGTCTTGAGTCACTACAACAACATGGTTCAAGTTGTACCGATAATATGGACTTCCATCTCTTCTCTTGCCCTGGAAATCATTCCGCCGAGATGACCCGACCCCATCCCTATTATAGTATTCCTTATTTGGCTCAGCCGACATAAGTAGGGGTTGGGTCGGATCTCCCAATGCATATGAATCTACAATCTTGATTGTCTCGGCGAACGTCGTTGGCATATCTCTTTGTAGCCTCTGCCACACTACACTGCCATGTCGGCATCCTTGTGCAAACAAAGCAATTTCCTGTGACTCGATCACACCTTCACATGAGTTGTGCATTGTACACCACCGAGTCAAAATTCTCGGTCTATCTCATTCATCCTCTGCTTGCACATTGCCAAGTGCTATGGACTATTTGAGGAACATATCTTACCGTCCATCTGAGATTCCCCTATGCAATGTGCACATCTATGGCATAATCAATCAACTAGTCTTGTGGTTTGGTGCTACCATCATATGTCTTTGTCCCCCTGGCTAACTAAAAGTTCGGCACAAGTGGCTCTCTCATCATTCGAGGTCCAAAACACGCGGGATCTGGAGGACCTTGTGCCTCCAACATCTCTGACCTTTATATTTTGTCCAGCTTCAATCTTGCATCATCCGGCTGCAAATTCCTATTTCCTAGCCTTGATCCCATTGCACTTCCCATCGCATGATGATCCGGCCTAGGGAACCTGGCATTGGCCATAGCTGAGTAACCATCATTGTATATGTTTTGCCCCAGATGAGTGTATTGCTGCTGCATAGCTGGCCCTGCAATTTCTCTTGCTGCGGTTGCTGTTGTGGGGGATATATCCTTATCCTACCGAGTTACGCTGTCTGGCATTGTTGTGCCCAACGTTTCCTTGATTCCCATTGCCTTGGCCAGGGTTTCTGTGACCACTGTTACCCCGACAAACACTTCCTCTGTCAGCATTCCCATGTGATGCTTTGCCTTTCCCAGCCACAGATGGGGCATATGACACCATCTACTTGTTCCTTCTCCCAGAGGTTACCACCTCTTCTCTCCTTGGATCTGCTCCAAGTGAAGACGCTTCCCTGGCTTCCCTGGCTAACTTTGCAAGAGCACCTCTAGCCAAATGAATGATGCAGGAGCCCCTGCCCTTGCCGGGTTAGTCCTCTGAATCTCTTCATTTTGCTGGTTTGTGATGTGCACCAGCTCTATGACTCTTTCTTGCTGCCTCTCCCGGGCCTCGCTGATCAAACCATCTAACTCGGCCGCTGTTGCATCTGCAGCCCTGAGGTTCTTTGTTGGGGTGCTATACCTCGGAAGACCTGATGACATGGGGTTACCCGAATCACCTAGTATAGGCACATATTCCTTATCTATCTCACTTATATGGTTTTTTCTCTAATCTTCACACCATCCATGTGAGTAGGACTAGTGCTAATCTTATTTGCCCTAGCATACTCACACAACATGATGGTCAACGCCTGCTGAGCTTCTTCTATCTTTTTGGCTCCCTCAAGCACTTTTTGTCGGGTCTCCTCAAACTCGGCCTGTGCCTAAGCCAGATCTAATATGGGAGCTACAAGTTTAGTGAGGATCTCTATTGCTTGTTGCAGTATGTTTTGTGGTCTTTCTAGTGGAGAACCTCTAGATCGAGTTACCTTGGGGGTAGTTTCCCCATCTCCTGCCAGATCTTTGCTCGTGCCAATGTCTGGCGTAGTCATCATAACCTCGGTGCAACTGGCGGGGCAAGCGATACGAGGACTACGAGCCACGCCGAGAGGAGGTTCTCCTACCACAATGACTCACTGCGGGTGCACACATGAGTTGTCAACGCCGATGTAGATCTTGTGCATACCGAAGTTGGCAAAGAGCCCATTGTGCAAAGGAGGGTAGTTGCCGATGCTGTGCATGTTGTTGCTGACGAAGTCCAATGCACCGAATCGCTGGACCAGCTCTCTAGTGGCGATGAAGTTTCGCGTCTGGATCTTGACACCAGCTAGCGCCGCTGCTAGCCCAAAGGTAGGCATCAACTGTCGCGGTGGTGTCATGGCAGATGCCATGCGTAGGCCAGAGATGGGGCCAATGTGCACTAGTGGTGTATGGTGAGGTATAGTGTAGTGAATCTACACACGCAGAACAAAGAACTGAACACACGATATACCCAGGTTTGAGGCTTTCCTATGGAGATAAAACCTCTACTCCTGCACTAGATCTTATATTACGATCTCTCTGGCTAGTACAAATGCTCCTTGAGTTGTATCGAGGAGAGGAAGGAGATGAAGTGCTCCTGCTCTCTACTCTCACTAGGGTTTTCCCTTAGCCAAATGAACTGAACGTCTCCTTGGAAGCCCTGGCTTACCTTATAAAGGGGTGGCCAGGTTACAGCTTGGGCTTACGTGGCCCGGATATCCTATGAATATGCTTGTCCCAATATAGTAACATGGCGCCCTCCTTTCCTTTGTTGCCAGCCTTGGCATGGCAATGGCATAGAGGACATTTTGTCTGATCATTGGGGTCAGACACTGTCACGTCCGTCATGATCTTCTCTGTATCTGCCATTCTTTTCCTTGTCGCTAGCACTTGTCTCTTCCTATATTCCCTTAGGAGAGAAAAAAGCGCTGACCTTGGGCTGGCTCTCTCCTTCTTGAGCAATCCAACTCTTGACTCGACCTTGGTAAGGATAACCTGGCCAAGATGGTACCTGCAAAGAGAGAACAACTCACTCCTCGTGCGAACATACTACATATGTTGGTGGAGTCTTGTCGATATTGTCTGGCTTAGGGTAATCCGGTCGTGATCCGGCCGACCCTTCTATGATTCAGCTAGCGCATGCTTTGACCTATTTTATGCCTCAGTGGACCTTGTCCTTATAGCTCGGCTTGACCCTACATTGGGTCATCCCCCGACATATGGCCTCCGGAATTTGGAGATTCATTACTTCAACCCTTCCGACAAATGTTTGGCCTATAGTATAATGTTTAAGATGTTGTCCATTAACAACATGAGGTTTACCATTAAAGTATCCATGAAGAAGAATTGCTCTAGAGCGATACACCTCCTGCAAAACTAATGGACCCTGCTACTTTGAAGCTAACTTTCCTGCAGAAAACTTGTAATGAGAGTTGAACAATAATACTTGATCTCCTACTTTGAATTCCTTTCTTTTTATTTTCTTATCATGCCACATTTTTACTTTCTCTTTAAATAGTCTAGCACTTTCATATCTTCATTCGTCCATTCATCTAACAAGCTTAAGTCAAGAATTCTTTTCTCTCCAACAGTTTTAAAATCAAAGTTGAGTTATTTAACAACCCATCTATCGTTATGCTCTAATTCTACTAGAAGATGATATGCTTTTCCATAAACCATTTTATAAGGGGACATTCCCATAGGATTTTGAAAAGTAGTTCTATAGGCCCATAAAGCATCATTAATTTTAGTTCACCAATAAGAACTAGCTTTATTAATTGTTTTCTCCAATATGAGTGTAATTTCCCAATTGCTTAGTTCAACTTGACCACTAGTTTGAGGATGATATAGAGATGAAATTCTATGATTAACACCATATTTGGCTAGAGTTTTTCTAAAGACTCCATGAATAAAATGAGAACCACCATTAGTAATTAAAAATCTAGGTACTCCAAACCTGGGAAAGATGATGTCCTTAAGAATCTTCATTGTTGTGGCATGGTCTGTACTTTTTCTTCGAATTGCTTCAACCCATTTAGTGACATAATCCACTTCAACCAAAATATGAGTGTGTTTTGTTTTTGATGGGGGGGAATGGTCCCATAAAGTCAAATCCCCATACATCAAATGGTTCAAGAGGCAGTGAATAGTTCATAGGCATTTCATTTCTCTTACCGATATTTCCAACATATTGGCATTTGTCACAAGCTTTAACATAATTAGCACAATACTTAAATAAATTAGGCCAGTAAAAACCAGACTGTAATACCTTTGTAGAAGTGCAGCCTCCTGCATGATGTCCTCAATAAGGGCTGTCATGACAATCCCTTATGAAAGCCTGCTGCTCAAACTTAGGCACACAACGTCAAATAATATCGTCTACACTTTTATTATAAAGAAATGGATCATCTCAAAAATAATGTCTAAGATCATAAAAGAATTTCTTTCTTTGTTGGTAGGTGAAGTGTGGTGGCATAACTTTTCCAACAATAAAATTAGCATAATCAACAAAGCATGGTGAAGATACTCTAACTACAGATACATTAATGTTTGCTAGTTGTTCATTTGCAAAGCTATCGTTAATAGGAACAAGATCTACTAGAATGTTTTCCATTCTAGATAAATGATTAGCTACCAGGTTGTCCTCACCTTTCCTATCAACAATATGTAGGTCAAATTCTTGTAGTAAAAGAACCCATCTTATAAGTCTAGGCTTAGCATCTTTCTTGTTTATAAGGAATTTAATAGCAAAATGATGATGTGTACTATTACTTTAGAGTCTACAATAGAAGGTATAAACTTATCACATGCAGAAATTATAGCCAAGAATTCTTTTTTAGTTGTAGCATAATTTTCTTTGGGCACTATCTAGAGTTTTACTAGCATAATATATCACATTAAGTTTCTTATCAACTCTTTGGCCTAAAACAACACCTACAGCATAATCACTAGCATCACACATGATTTCAATTGGGAAATTCCCATTAGGAGGATGAATTATAGGAGCACTTACCAAAGAATTCTTTAAAACATCAAATGACTCTACACAATAATCATTAAAAGAGAATGGAACCTATTTTTGCAAAAGATTTGTTAGAGGCTTGGATATTTTTGAGAAGTCTTTTATAAACCTTATACAGAAACTAGCATGACCAAGAAAGCTTTTATACCTCTTATATCCCTAGGATATGGTAGCTTCTCTATAGCTTCTATCTTGACGCAGTCCACTTCAATGCCTCTACCTAAAACTCGGTGTCCAAGAACAACACCTTCTGTCACCATGAAATGGCACTTCTCCCAATTTAGGACTAAGTGTTGGTCCTTAGAACGCTGCAAAACTTTGTTAAGATTAAACAAGCAGTTTACAAAAGAGGTACCATACACAGAAAAGTCATCCATGAATACTTCCATAATTTTCTCAATATAATCAACAAATATAGCATCCATGCATCTTTTGAAAGTAGCAAGAGCATTGCACAAACCGGATGGAATTCTACTATAATCATAAGTACCAAAGGGACATGTAAAAATACTCTTCTCTTGATCATCCTTGTGCACCGGAATCTGTGAGAAACCTAAATAACCATCTAAATAACAAAAGTGAGAGTGTTTGGGTAATCTTGCAATCATTTCATCAATGAATGGTAAAGGATAATGATCTTTATGAGTTGCTTTATTAAGTTTCCTATAATCAATGAACATCCTATAACCATTAACGGTAAGTTGAGCAACAAGTTCATTTTCATCATTTGGAACCATAGTGATTCCACCCTTTTTAGGCACACAATGAACATGAGTTCCCCATTTACTACCAGCTATGGGATAGATAATACCTGCCTCAATGAGTTTGATTACCTCTTTCCTTACCACTTATCTCATTCTTGGATGAAGATGGCATTGATAGTCAATAACAGGCTTTGCATCTTCTTCCAAGTTAATCTTATGCATGCATAAAGCAGGGTGTATACCTTTCAAATCCTAAAGTGAATAGTCAATGACTAGCCTATGAGCTCTCAATACTTCAAGTAATTGTGATTCTTCTTCATCTGAAAGGTTATCACTAATAATAATAGGATATATTTTTTATCATCAAGGATTGCATATTTCATATCTTCAAGCAATAGTTTAAGTTCAAAACTAGGATCATATTTAGGTGGTGCTAGTTCTCCTAGATTATTAATTGGAATATGTAATTGTAGTTGTGGTGGTTGTTGAGATAGTATTTATTCCAAAGTTTCTTTCTCTTCATCATCAAATGGCTCCTATTGATTCAGCACATATCGTTCCATCACATCTGATGAAGCGACTGCCATTGAAGCAAGAGTCTCCACTATATCTTTAGAGAATTTTTACTTTTATAAATGTTTGTCAGTAAACTTTGAAAAGTTGAACTCAAGTCTTTCACCAGCAAATTTAATGAATACTTTCTCTTTTAGCAAAATTAATTTCAGCACTAACAGTATGTAGGAAAGGTCTACCAAATATAATAGGACAAAAGCATCTTGGGACCAAGCAAGCACAATGAAATCAACATGATATTTAATCTTTCCAACTAGCACTTCCATCTTGAGGGGATCAAATATACTATTTATTAGCAAGTTGGATAGTTATACCTATCTCTTCCATCTTGAGGGGATCAAGATCTGGCTTGATTTCTGATGGGGTTCATTGCATAGAAAACAAATATTTCCTATGGTTTCTAACTGCCAAGATCGGATCTAGGAGACACTTGTAACAGTTTCAGATGGACTCACCCTCAAAGACCGTAAAGAAGGATATCGTTCCCGCAAACAAACATGGCTGTTGTAGAGTGTACACAACCGTCCTCAAGGACATGCAAACGATCAGCACCACAAGAGGGCAGCGCCTCCGTAATGGGTCACACATACGGTGTGTCGATGACTTCTGATCCCTCGCTCCAGCCGGGCAGCGGAAGTAGCGGATCCCCGAGAACTACGCCAACACTACTACATGGTGGTGATCGTGGTGGAGAAGATCTTGAGTAGGGCTTTTCCTAAGCACCTCGCTCGTGGCAATGGACAAGTCTAGAAGGGGAGGAAGATGCCAACCAAAGGGCATATGAGAGGAAGGGTGAATGGTGTGAGATGAGAGGGGAGGAGGGGGGACATTTATAGGTGATGGGGGCTGCCCAAGAGGGCATGGCGTACAGCCATGGCTCTGCCCCAACCTCTCCCGCAATTATGTTGGTGGACACTCCACTCACATCAATATAGCTCCACTAATATTGCATTTAATTTCCACTCAAAAATCAAAGGTCTTTTAATTAAAGCACTTTAATTATCTTGTTTTAATGCAACTCAATTTAATTAACAATTCATTTAATGAGTAATTTATTTAATGAACACTTCATTTAATGAACACATTAACATTTTATTCCCTTGCTTTGTTTAGATACCCCGAAACTATTTCGGCTGATTCGACTAAACAAATTCCTGTGATGTCCATTATCATCACCTGCATTTCACTATCCACTAAATTGTCTCGACTAACCCTAAGTGTGTCTCCATACGGGTTTGAGAACTATGTAGACATGATCGAGACTTCATCCGATCAATAATCATTAGCGGGGCCAGGAGATCCATAATGACTCCCACTAGCTCCAGGAAGATCCAATGATCGTCTGAACCTTTTTCGCTCTAATCAAATTCCTTTTGTCTCACGAGATTCGATCACTTGGTATCATCCATACCTTGTTTAATCTCGTTATCGACAATTACTCTTTTTCTTGTTGCCATGATATAACATTCTAGTTATCAAATCACTTGCTTGCAAGCTATGTCAATGTGATATCACCGTGAGGGCCATGAGTATATCTCTCCTTCATCTAGATGGATAAATCCCACTCTTGATCCACGAGCCTCAACTAACACTTTCCATGTACCTTTATAATCACCCAGTTATGAAGTGATGTTTGATGTGATCAAAGTACCTTTCTAGTGAAAGTGATTGGCGTCATCTCATGGTCTAAGGACATTGAGTTACTACGACTGTGATAGCAATATAAACTTGAGGACATGATCGTATTGCTACATCTAGTTTGGGTGATTGTTCATCATATCATTCTCCAATGATATGACCCTGTTAATAACAACATCCAATGTTCATGATCAGGAAACCTGTAATCATCAGTTAATCAACAAACTACTATTAAGAGAGGAATTACTAGGAACCTTTTCTTTTCTTTATAAATCACACATGTATCAACATTTCCGGTTAACACAATTATAGAATGAGAAATAAACATTTATCATAAACATGGAATAAGATAATAACCAGTTTACTATTGCCTCTCAGGCATATTACTTTCAGTCTCCCACTTGCGCTAGAGTTAGTAATCTAGTTTGAAAAACTTTGCGCATTGAACACCTATGGCACTTTGGTTTTGTATATACGCGTTTACTAGTGGTAAACATAATCCCCAGATCTGACACTTTCAGGTTTGTGTGCTTTTCATGTCTTTGCATCTCTACACATCACTTATTCTCTAATGAGATGGCTTTGTATAGATTTGGTGAGACCTTAGTTTCTTGGGGTTTAAAAAATGTTGATATAATTGTCATACAATATATCTTGATAGTACTAGCCCATCGAACCGCACCCGGTTCCTTTGCTACTACCATATCAGTCTTATACTTAGCCATTCATTGTAGTATCTATCACAATGTCCATAACTTTGGAACTTATCCAAATCCATCATGTAACTTCCTTCCATTACATTGTTCTAGCTTGACCTATAGCCTAAATTGATATAAACTTAGTTTGTATCTGGTGAAAAAACTAGTATCAATGTAACACTTACAATGAATTATTTGTTTAGTTCCAGTGTAACACCTTACAATGAACTATCTATATAGTGCCAATGTAACACCTTAGAATGAACTATCTATATAGTGTCAATGTAACAACTTACAATGAACTATCTATCACTTCTAAATACATAATATATTCTTAGTTCTTCCAAATATCATAAGAAATATCCTTACTATCGTCCAATGATCATCTTAAGAGTCACCCTGGTATATGCTCATAACATTTAGAGCATATGACATATCTAGATATGTACACATCAACGTTTGATTGATTAAGATGTTCATGTGATTTTACTCACCAAGTGTCAAAACAGTTGAATCTCATTTATCAAGATATCCATGTGATTTTACTCACCAAGTGTCAAAACACTTGAATCTTGATTCAACCTTATCCATGAGGCAAGAACCTTTCTCGTCGTTTCCATATTGAACTCATTCAATATTTCATCTGTGTACATTTGGCATAACCATATTAGCCTCTCAATCTATCCATATACACATTTATGCCTAATATTCGAGTTTAGCCTAAGTCTTTCATCCAAATCTAATTTCTATGAAATTCTTAACTTGTGTCAAATGAAAGATACATCATTTCCAATCAACAATATGTCTTATACATAATGTATATATGACTCAGCACTCCCACTTAATTTCTTGCAAATGCAAGCATCTTCATCATCTCCTATGAAATTAAATCTTTTAACAATTTCATCATGGTGAAGATTCCAACTCCGTGACACTTACTTCAACCATTGAAGTTTGCATGCTTTTTTAGCATCCTTTGATTTAACAAAACCCCTTGGACCGTGTCACGTACATGTCCTAGGTAACCATTCTATTATAAGAACATTGTTTTGTTTGTTCAACTATCATATACAACAATTGACATATGTAGTGGTTGCTAAACTAATCCGTCCAGACTAAATATCGCTACGAAAGATCGAATCTTGTTGTATTCAACTCTTTGAACATTATCGTAAACTCTTTACCAACATGGAGCTCCTTCAACATTGTCGTAAACTCTTTACCGACATGTCAACTATTTCATAGATGTGAAACATCCATGTTTGTTTATTTATAGATCAAAATACAACCGATAGGCTTCACGCCTTTTCGGAGGGTCTTCCAAGTTCAGTAACTTGGTTTCTCGTGTATGGAAATATCACGGATTTTATGTCTTCAAGCCATTTGATGGAGTCAGGACACATCATCGCTTCTTTGCATGTAATCGGTTCATCATTGTCAAACAATAATGATTAAATCTCAAATCTTAATGTTTGATTGTTTACCGGACCTAAGCGGTTCAATAGGAACTTAGATCTCCGTGACCACAGCCTTTGAGGCACAGGAACCATGAGCATTATGGCTGCCTCCGGACGCTTTCCGGCGCTGGGCAACTCAGCACACATAGCTTAGGATCAATAACCTGATCAAAGTTCTATTGTCCTCCCACTTAACTTTTCACAAAAAAATCCTTGTTAAGAAACTTGACATTCTAAGCGACAATCACTTTTGTCTTCAGTGCTATGGAGGATAGCCAACGGTTATCTGGAATAACCTACAAAGATATGCTCATCCGACTTTGGTTGTAAAATTTTTACTTATGCCTAGGACAACTTCGGTTTTATCCCAAACTATAACTCATATGGTGTCATTTCAACGGATCATGATGGAGCTCTTTTCGGTGTAAAAAAAGGTAGTCACTAAACATTCATCTTCAAAATATAGTGGCAATTTTATAAATAACACCATTGATCCTACCATGTCTAACAAGGTTTGATAACATTTCACGAACACTTCATACTCCTATGGTTTGTCATGAAATCATAAATCAATGGAACGATTCCACAAATCTAAGGTGTTTTGCTAAACTTGTTTAAGTCAAACATCTTCCTTTATGATCCAATCAAAAATTCTTTATTTTCTTGTTTCAATGAATTTCCATTTCATCCTGAAATCATTTGAACATTTTCAAATGTTTCATACTTCTCCCTTATTAAGTAAATATACTCATGTATTTACTCAAATTTTGGAGAAAGCATATGAAGTTTAAATCCATCACTCACGACTAGACATAATGGAAAATATACATCAACATGCACTATGTCCAATAGGTTAGTCGTTCGTTCTTGTTTGGCCCATGAACGAGGTTTTAATTATCTTCAGGAAAGTTTCACAAGTGTCAATTGATCAAAATCAAAAGATTCCAATAATCCATTAACATGGAGTTTTCTTCTTGTTTTCTTTCCAATATAAATTAAACGACGATGTCACTCAAAAGTGATATTCCAATCATTCGTCTTGTGACTTTTTAGCATCAGTGTTTATGGATGTGATTTATACAACTTGATTTGTAAAAGTTCATCCATCTTCTATGGAATACGGTAATTATTGGAATAACCATTATTCTCATAATACCGGGACAAAATAACAATTATTAATACAAATCTTGAAGGCAAGCTTTGATGTCAATGAGAAACACAATAACACTTCATTTTCTTTTGATGAACATCATCACATATTCTTTTGCTAGTTACTTAGGCCATTGCAGTTTATGAATTGTGTTGTTCTATATGACACTTCATACCAACAAATTCAGTATCCAATACCGGTATCCAATACCCAAGAACAACATTGTTTAACAAGCAAATAATACACCCATAACAGGTATATCATCTATATGCCTAAGCTAGACTTTTCCAGTCTTCTCCTTTCTACCAAATATTTACCAGATTATTTTTCAGCATTTCCTTTTCTCTTTTAAAATAAATTATGAACATCAATAGTGGTTCCATACATATGACACATAGTTCAAAGAGTGTGTAGTCCAATATTAATAACATTCTACTTGCACTTTTGAAGTAGATCACCATCACCAAATGATTGGCGTTCTTTCAAACTTTCATTCCTTTTAGTAATCTTTTAATGTAGTAAACATTTTACCTACATCTTTTATCCATCCTTATCATGACAACTTTCATGATAAAGCTACTATAGCTTATAAAGGTGAATCATGAATATAATGTTAGTTCCCAAAACCTTTTTGGGATATTAGGATGCCTAGCGTCTCCAACCTTCACAAATTCTCATACTATATGAGAACATGTATCTTACTGAAATTATATTCTATCATATTAAAACCAAACATTTTTTGAGATATCATAATATCTTTCACGCATGATGGTTTCTGAAATAATTCTTTCAGCTCCTAGCTAATCTTGATACTAAAATAACTTTTGAATACGAAAGATCATGGAGGCAAGCATAATACTCGGATACTAACGTTGGAACTGTTACTCCTTATTCAATACTACTTACTGAATTTCACGGAGTAAGTGAGTTTTTTGCTGAAAGTTTTCAATAGTACTTTAAACTTTAGATTGACACTCATAAAAGAATATGATACCAGTTCGTCAAGTAAAAATTCCAGATCCCTATAGTTATATTATCTCAATCATAGCTAAACAGAAGGTAGTAAACGGATGCCAGTAACTACAATGAACTATGAAAATTCACTTTGATTTAGTTTATGATAAATTGAGTTCCTCTTTAATCATATTACTACGAGAACTCCTAGTCAAAAATGATATCCTTCTAGTCATTTTTAGTGATTACAAGAACCAAATTCACTATGCCACGGCCGATCATCACGAGTGGTGGCGCAGCTCCAATGGCGAGCATCGTATGGACATCATATCATCCATATGACTCGTGCTTTACCTTTTGGTTCATGTTCCGAGGCTATGTCTGTACATGTTAGGCTCGTCAAGTAAGAACCTTAGTACTCACATGTGTAAAACTGCCTTACACCCGTTGCATGTGAACGTAGAGTCTATCACAGCCGATCATCACGTGGAGCTTCAAAACGATAAACTTTCTTAACGATGCATACTAAGGAAGAACATATTATTATCTTGATATATAGTGGGAGAGATCATCTTATAATGCTACCTCCATGTTCTAAGTTAGACATAAGCATACATAATATGCAAACAAACATCATATGCATAAAGTGATATGATATGGTTCTTGCACTTGATCACTATCTTGTGCATCATTGTATGATATATATCATTCCATTTGTGTAGCGCCAAGGTTTATGGCGCTCCCACTTTGTTATAATTCCCGATAGTATCTCACCATACTAAAATTATAACATTTATCATATCATGATACATGCCCAGCAAAAATAAAACTAGACACTTCTAATTTATCTTTTGCATATTTTACGTGTCTTTGGACTTTCGAAGATAGATTCGATCTTACCTACGAACAAGGAACCACAACGATGATCATCAAATTATTAGCAACCCGTTGTAAATCATATATCAACTATAGTGGGAGACACAAACACCTGCTAGCAACTTATGCAAAACTAGTTGCATGTCAAGCGTCGAATAGGTCTCATGTGCGAGGACATGTAAATTTTGTATGGGCCGCTTCATCCCACTATGCCGCCAATATCCAAAATACATGAAGGATGTAATAACATGACCATCATCGCCCACATATTCATATGTGGTCTAACCATACAAAGTATCTACGCATAGACATGTTTCTGGTACCACTTATGGGATTCGTCGCATAGAAAACAAAAAAATTCCTACAGTTTGCAACTAACAAGATCGAATCTAGACAATACTTTTAATGGTTTCAAATGGACTCACCCTCAAAGACAGTAAAGCGGGATAACATTCCCGTAAAAAATGTGGTTGTTATAGAGTGTACACGACTGTCCTCGAGGACATGCAGATGATCAACGCCACAAGAGGGCAGCGCCTCTGTAATCGGTCACACGTACGGTGTGCCGATGACTTCCGAACCCACGATCCAGCTGGGCAGCGGCAGTAGCGGATCCCCGGGAACTCCTCCAACACTATTACATTGTGGTGATGGTGGTGGAGAAGATCTTGAGCAGGGCTTGGCCTAAGCACTTCGCTTGTGGCAATGGACAAGTCTAGCATGGGAGGAAGATGCCAACCAAAGTGCATATGAGAGCAAGGGTGAATGGTGTGAGATGAGAGGGGAGGAGGGGGCCTTTTATAGGTGAGGGAGGCAGACCAACAGGGCATGGCCCACAGCCATGGTGCTCGCTCCACATCTCCCCAATTATATGGGTGGACACTCCACTCACATTAATATAGCTCCACTCATCTTCTATTTAATTTCGACTCAAAAATCAAAGGTCTTTCAATTAAAGCATTTTAATTCTCTTGATTTAATGCTTCACAATTTAATGAACAATTCATGTAATGAGTACTTCATTTAATGAACACATTAAAATTTTATTCCCTTGCTTTGTTTCGATACCCCGAAACTATTTCGGCAGATCGAACAGAAAAAATTCCTGTGATGTCCATTATCTTCTCCTGCATTCCCTATCCACTCAATTGTGTCGACTAACCTTAAGTGTATCTCCCTATGGGTTCGAGAACTACGTAGACATGATCGAGACTTTCTCCGATCAATAATCATTACCGGGACCTCGAGATCCATAATGACTCCCACTAGCTCCACAAAAATCTAATGATCGTCTGAACCTTTTTCCCTGTAATCTAATTCCTTTTGTCTCACGATACTTTACTTGTCAGAGATTTGATCACTCGGTGTCATCCATACCATGTTTAATATAGTTTTTGACAAGTACTCCTTTTTTTGTTCCTGTGATATAACATTCTAGTGATCAAATCTCTTGCTTGCAAGCTATGTCAATGTGATATCACCAAGAGGGAACTGAGTATATATCTCTGTCATCTTGATGCACAAATGCCACTCATGATCCACGATCCTCAACTAGCACTTTCCAAATACTCGGCAACACCTTTATAATCCCCAAATTATGAAGTGATGTTTGATGCGATCAAAGTACCTTTCCAGTGAAAGTGATTGGCGTGATCTCATGGTCTAAGGACATTGAGTTACTACGACTATGATAACAATATAATCTTGAGGACATGATCGTATTGCTACATCTACTTCGGGTGACTATTCGTCATATCGTTCTCCAATGATATGACCTTGTTATTAAGAACATCCAATGTTCATGATCAGGCAACCTGTGATCATTAGTTAATCAACAAGCTAGTATTAAGAGAGGCATTACTAGGAACATTTTTTTTATAAATCACACATGTATCAACCTTTACGGTTAACACAATTATAGAATGAGAAATCAACATTTATCATAAACATGGAATAAGATAATAACCAATTTTGTTATTGCCTCTTGGGCATATTCCTTTCAATTTCAAGATATAAAGAATATGGAATCACACTTATACTTGCTCCACTATCACAAAGTCCATGATAACATGAAGTCCCAATAGTGCATGATATTATAGGTTTCCCAACTCTGGTGGTGTTACCTTGGTAGAATCTTCACATAAATAAACATCATAAGGTATTTCTTCATTCAATTCTTTAATGGCCAAACTTTGATGTTGGACTTTAATTTTTTCATATGGTTCATGACGTCTTCTAGAACTCTTATTAGTAATAGTAGTCAGTAATTTTTCCTTCACTTTTCATGGATAAGGAGGAGCTTTAAAGATTTCTTCTATCTTAGGAGATGAGACTTGATGAACCTGTTCACAACTTTAGAAACATATGCAAAAAAATTAAGAGCTTCAACAAATACATTAAATCCCTTATTTGGGATATTAAGGTGGTTAGCAAAATATTTAGCAATTTCTACTAAAACATGAGGGTCAACACCAAACCTGATCTTAAGTTCATCAAATAATATGGAAGTGGAGAAATTTTCTACACTTGAATATTCATATTCCAAACCTGGTTTATTATCTTTGTCGAGATCCCAAGCATCAGTATTTTGAGAAATAATTTCCGATAGGTCCGCTATCTCCTCTTGAGTTTTATTAGTGAAACTTCCTCTAGAAGAATTATCCATGAAGTCCCTATGATGCTGAGGCAATCTCACATAAAATTTTATGAAGATAATGCTTTCAGGAATACCATGACAAGGATTTTTATGAAGAAGACCCTTTAATATTCCCCAATCTTGAGTAATACTTTCTCCACTATGTGGCAAAAAGTTATAAATATGGAAGCGATCATCATAAGCTTCTTTAGGAGTATAATGTTCAAGATATAAAGTCTTCCTCAAATTATCCCAATCAAGATGGTATTTATCATCCAGAGATTTATACCATTCGTGAGCTTTACTAGATAAATTAAAATATAAGAGCTTCCTTCTCACTTCATTCTCGTGAATACCTGCATGTCTAAATAGGGAACATAATTCTTCAATTTCATATAAATGCCCCATAGCAGTTCGACATCCATCACCTGCAAAAGTTACCTCCCTAGCTCTCTGGACAATACCTATAGGAATTTGATATTCAATTTTTGGTTCAGTAGGCTTCTCAACCTTCTTTTTATCTGTATACTGATACTACTCAAATAAGATGAGTTCCAATCCTTTATGGTTTGAGAAAGCAATGATAAAATATGAGTAAAAAGATAGAAACAAATTTCAAGTTTCCTTACCAAACAGCTTACCAATAGCACAACGCTCCCTGACAACGGCACCAGAAAAGTGTCTTGATGGCTCCCAAGTGCATGATATCAATTGTAGTACTTTTCAATAAAGAAAGTTTATCGAACCCACAAGGAGCTGAGGGTATTGGTTAGCAGATTTGACAAAGGAAATAATAGTAAAATGGAGTAGATTTGGTGTTTTTGGGTTTGTAGTTTGCAAGAATATAAAGTGCTACAAGTAAATAGCAATAAGTAAATGCTCTCAATGAGAGAAATCCCAATCCTCTATGCAGCAAGAGGACAAGCTCAAGTGTGTGTGTACTTATATATGACAAGCGTTCCTAAGGGCGTCATGGATTAACTTAGCATAAATATTTCTACACAATATGGTGAATATGTTGTCAAGATTCATTCCCTCAGGGCGGAGCCTAAATTAGGTGCATCCATAAATATGAGAAAAATACACCACTTATGATGGGTCCTAGAGACATTAACATGAACATCTAAGAATCATTAAGACATAAATGTCCCACCATAGCAATAAGTTCATTGGTCCCCGACATATAATCCCTCCAATGCAACTCAAAGTATTGGAAAATGGTTTCTTTCAATTTTTTCCCTTCCAAACCCTATCATTGCATCAAAGTATTCTCCTATGAGCCCATATAGGTGAAGTAATATGTAGTCGACGTTCACATAAAACCACCATAGAACAATATAAACGATAAAAACTTGACCACATGCTCATTGCATATTATATGGAAATCATAGCCAATTCATCCTATGCCATCATGAACATGGGGATCTACTCACAAATAACAAACATGATATGGATCAGTAGCATATGGAATAGAACAAAATCTGAAAATATAATCTCTCAACGAAATAAAGACAAGATGCCAATCACAAACATGTAAATATCCCTTAAAATAATATCCGGAGTTCAATCAATCACAAACTATGAGGGGAATGAGATGGATCTTGGAGATGGTGATGGTGATGGTGATGATGATAGTGGAGATGTTGATGGGTAGGCCTCCCCCTAAGCCTAGGAGTAGTAGTGATGATGATGGCGCGATTTCCCCCTCACCGGAGGCTCCGGTGTGGCAGGATCTGCCATCTCCTAGAGTTGGAGAGGACTTTCACCTCCGCTGCCGCCTACATAAATCATGGGAAAAATATGGCATAGGTTTTCTAGCGATACGGAGGCATCTGTAAAAAAGGAGGAGCCAATGCGATGCTTGTGGGCCAAAAGAGCATGGGTGGCGCGCCCAGCAGGGGGCGCCACCTGCCCTATTTTAGGCCTCGTGGCTCTCCTCACTTCATTCTATGGCCCACAGTCTTTCTCTAGGTGAAAAACTCATCAGGTATTTTTCCTTCGATATATTAACGTCCAGAAGGTCCTGAAACAGAAAAACATGAAGAAGGAGGTTTTCTGCCTCCTAGAATTAAGAACCAATGAAAGGGACTTTGTAGGAAAGTCCCATAAAATTAACTAAATATGCTTACACAATGATAGATCATGATAAATACGATTCTAAACAGAACATATAAGTCCTAAAAATGATGATGCAAAATGCACGTCTCAGGGCTCCACCCCGAACCAGCAGGAGTATGAAGGTCACCCCCCGGCGAGGCTCCCTGACCACCCGTAGGACCTTGGGAACAGGACCTAGGGGTTGCCGGGATCCGACAGTGCACCACCAGGGGTAGCGTGGGATTCCTTTATGACACTGACAATAACAAAACTAATCCCAAAATAACCGCTTGTGGGGAGGATCATACAAGTATTCCTCGCACCATCAAGTTAAGGAGGTCCATAACACAATCCTTATGCCGGAGCACAGAAGCACCTCGAAGCCAACATGGGCAAGCGTGCCCATCACATTTGGATGTAGTGACTGCCTTGATAACCTCTCCTACCGGGGAAGGTTACCTTTGGTGGACTCTCCAATAATTTCCAACACCACCAGACACAACATCCTTATTGATAGAGGAAGCTTGTTCAGAATCATCACTATAGACACCCTAGGAAAAATGCTGGTTCCTAGATCCTACGTCAAACCGATCTCAAACCAGTTCTTCGAGATAATCCCCAGGGTAGCTCACGAGTCGACTAGGAAGATTACTCTACCCATCACGTTCAGTAGTGGGGAAAACTTTCACACAGAAAAGTGTGTCTTGGAGGTTGTGGACTTCCCCATGGTTTTCAACACACAGCTCGGGTGCCCCCAAATCTCATAGTTCATCGGCATCCCCAACTACACCTACATGATGTTTAAGCTCCCAACTCCTAGGGGATAGTAACAGTCAAGGCATCCCTGAAGCATGCATCGGAGTGCGACCAGCTCATCTACAAAATGAGATAGGTTGTGTGGTGCCTTCCTTAGGAAGTAGCCGCCCGCCAGACAAAGAGTAGAATCAAGGATGCTTATATTGAGGAGTCGACCCAGCTAAATGAAAAGGAAAAATAGGGGTGCGCGCTCACCTTCCCATCAGCCAAACCCTTGGCAGGGGAGGATGAGAGTACTCTGTTATCAACTAGCTACATCAGTAGAACATCCGGTGTCCTCGGGATGGCCAGCTCTGGCATTAAGAAGGTCGCGGTTAGGACGATTCAACACATCAAGATCAAGATGGTAAGGTGGCTCATGCACTCCATCGAAGTCCTCCTCGGGGAGCATGAAGCACCGGTAGGGTCTAAGAACAAGCTCATTGCAAGATAAGGAGGACAACGCATGGACCGCACAACACCAATATAGCGTTCGACAACCAAAGAGGAAGGTTTGCTGAGAAGACCATGTGAGATCCTGTCGCATGGGTTAATAGGAATGATAGGATACTCATACCAACAAGTTGCAACTTCTTTTCCGGAAGCTCATCTCCAGAGAACCTCCAGGTTAAGCATGTTTGTCCTAGAGCGATTTGAGGATGGGTGCGCATGAGTGAGGACAAAGTGCAGAAAAGACAAGTGTTGGTGTGTGGGGCCGGTCTAGAGATCCTAGTAAGCTACCAGGAGTGACATCCTTTGGGCCTGGTGGACGGGGTGTTACAAGTGGTATTAGAGATGATCCTCATGGTTACACGGGAGTGTGTGGGTTAGTGGCATGGAGATGTGGAGCATGGCGTGCGTGACATAGAGTGGACACGACATGGCACATGTGCCGGCACTAGACGCACAAACGTGTGCCAAGAGGGGATGTTCCTAGCTTATTCTTGATAGATGAGGACATCGATCTTAAAAGGTGGGTGTATATGATATTCTAGCGCATGGCTTAATAAAATTGATAGGATACTCATACCAACAAGTTACAACTTCTTTGATGGAAGCTCATCTCCAAAGAACCTCCAGGTTAAGTGTGCTTGGCCTAGAGCAATCTGAGGATGGGAGACCGATCGGGAAGTTCTTCCCGGGTGTGCATGAGTGAGGACAAAGTGCGTAGGAAAAACAAGTGTAGGTCTATGGGGCCAGTCTAGAGATGCTAGTAAGCTTCTAGGAGTGACACCCTCGGGTCCTAGTGGATTGGGTGTTGCAAGTGGTATCAGAGCCAATCCCCACGGTTACACGGGTGTGTGCGGGTCAGTGGAGCGGACATGTGGAGCATTGGGCGTGTGGCCTAGAGTGGACATGATTTGCCACGTGTGTTGGCATTGGACGCAAAGATGTGTTCCAAGAGGGGACATTTCTGGCTTATGCTTGATCGATGAGGACATCGATCTTCTAAGGGTGGGTGTATGTGAGATCCTAGCGCAAGGCTTAATTGTATTGAAGGATACTCATACCAACAAGTTGCAACTTCTTTTAGGGAAGCTCAACTCCAAAGAACCTCTAGGTTAAGCATGCTTGGCCTAGAGCGATTTGAAGATGGGTACCGACTAGGAAGTTCTTCCCGGGCGTGCATGAGTGAGGACAAAGTGCGTAGAAAAGTCAAGTGTTGGTTTGTGGGGCCAATCAGAAATCCTATTCAGCTTCTAGGAGTGACACCCCCGGGGCCTGGTGGATAGGGTGTTATAGACCGACCCATGGTCGGTGCCAGACCCGGACACGAGACACGTACACAAGGACCAGGATGGTCTACGTCAAGATCCCTCGGTCTCTCATGCACAACTGAAGGTGCAACAACCCGAGCTCTCATAGGGGAGGATATCCCCTATGTGGCAGTGAAGGGCACCCCATTGGCAACATCAACGTGTGGAGGGAAGCACTCCACCTCCTTAAGAAGGAATCTATCCACGAAAAAGGGTCCTTTTCCTTTCCTAGGGACAACAACAACCTATATGTAAGAAAATATGGAAACTCAAGAAGCTCAGATGGGCAAGACCTGTTGGAAAACTGCTACTATAGGAAAACTTTGGTGTGTAAAGTATTGAAGTCTTATCTCACTCCCTCACACACCTGGGGCCTGCTACTTTGCAAACACACAAAGTCTTTCATTTATGACTTCAAAATTTTATGGAACATGAGTACTGGGATGTTTCTTCTCCAATGCTCCCTCTCTTTATCCATCCAGGTTGTAGTCGTCACTGCTCTAGAGTGGTAGGAAAACCTCTAGACTTCTAGAACACATATTCGACATACCTCATGTTCTTAGGACCAAGGCCTGAGAGCCCCAAACCCTAAATGTTTATGTAACCTAACCTCCATAGTTCGCCTCGCTCAAACACCGAGCAACCTAACTGTTTATGAATTGCCAGGGTACATGTATAGGGAGCGGGTTGCAAAAATCTAGGGAGAGCACACTAGGTGACGAATAGGACACCCTCATAGGTCCTAAGTTACCCCTGACATAGTTGGTATGGGGCGGAGATAGGCACTACTCAGGAGGTACACTACCTGACGAGGGTTTAACTCATCAATGCCCATTGTTACGGACTTGGGTTTTGGAGAAGGAGGGAGCGCTGGAGGCATCAATCAGCTAGCAAACAAGCACACAGGGACGCAAGGTTTACCCAGGTTCAGGCCTCGTAGAGGTCCCTACTCCTGCTTGTCTGCTCTTGGAATTAACGAGGGAGTCGAAAGTTAATGGGCACGCAGATGCAATCTAGCAAGTTTGTGGAAACTAGGTTTGTGATTGTCTTCTTCGCCGCCCCTCCTAGACTTTATATAGATAGGCTAGGTCTCGGGTAGCAGGTCGAGTCGGTTAGATTAGGGTTTGTCCCTTCAAACTTTCTATCTTAAGCTTCGTCTTGTGCTGCAAGCCATCGGAGTCTCCGTGAGTCACCCAAATCCTGTATTGGGCCCTGGTAAGACCATGGGCTCCTGTCATATTTGGGCCGTAAATACCAAAATCGAGTACATGTAGGGTATGTCCATGTTAGTAGCCCCCGAGTGTCCAGTGGAATCACAAATTCGAGAGGAGACTTCATGAAGTCTTTCGAGTGCATAGATGAGCATATTTTCGAGTGCTATGTTTTATGTCATAGGGATTGTTGATATACGTGCTTGATTTATCCGATGTATCGGGATCAGTTAACTCCTTAGGGCAAAACAACGCAATCTACTCAAACTCGAGTCCCGGGACTCGAACTCGGAAAAGTGCTAGCGTAATTCGACTCAGGCCATGGACGTTTTACAGGAGTCAAATCCCAGTGTGTAAGTGTGAGAACTCGATGCGTCCGTCAAGGCATATTCATCGTACCTATAGGCATGGATATATTTCTGGTACTGCACAGTAGATGCATTGCCACACCTTATTCAGGTCTTATCTTCACGCTGTAAGCGCGTCATCCGCGGAGATGATTCAGGTGACCCAGGAGACGCAGTTTCTTTGCTGGGAAAATATGAGATGAAGTCGCCATAGAATTCGAGTGTGGATCTTATCAACACATGATGTAACGTATAAAAAATAAGCATAGGGTGCGCGGCCAGCACTCCCTATGAGAGTATCTCTCGAGTGCCTATTCGAGTCGTAGACTCGAGTGGGGACTATAAGTATTTTGCGACTGCTGTTGTCTTTATTTGCTTGTTTCAGTCGAATGTGCTTCCAACGCCCCCTATGGGAGTAACCCGGAGTCTACAATCGAATCGTTGACTCGAGTGAAGGGTTTTTATAATGCTTGGATATCTGCATAAAATTGTTTCGGGTGCGCGGCTAGTGCTCCTATTAGGAGTAGCCCCCGAGTGCTTAGTTGAGTCGAATACTCGAGTAAGGACTAAAGTAGTCAAAATGTTCTTCTGCTGGAATTGATGATGTCAGTGCTGACTACGAGATGACCTCAGTTGCCCGCGCGAGCGGCTTTGACGGGACGTGACGAGTAGTGGTTCCCACTTTCTGACCTTGATTTGACTGGGCATGCGTAATCTTCTGTTTTAACTACGTCTCCTCGATTTCTGCGCATAATGGGAGTAGTGGGGGACGGTTCATGTTTTACCCTTGCCACGCATGAGTGCCGATGTACGCCATGCATCTGGTAGGTTTTCTTCTAGCCATCAGATGACTTCGGCTAGGAGGTTAAGTAGAGGCACATGTGCGCTAATTTTCCCCTCATCTCTCTTCCTGCTTGCGCTTGCTCCGCCATTGTTGCTCTTGCTACTCCTTTGCGCACATCTTCTCCATGGCACTAGAGCAACTCCACGTATTCCCCAGTTACATCCTATGCTCACATCGCCATCGCAAGATGGGAAAGAAGAAAGGAGGCGTCGCTGCTGGATCTGCGTCCACCATTATCGCTGCTAAGAAGAAAGGGGTGCCGCTACTACGGGTACCAGTGTTGCCGCTACGGCGAGGAAGAAGAAAGGTGCGGGCACCCGCGTAACCAATGGGTCATGGCGCCCATCCATCATCAAATCTTCAGAGCTATTCATGCTGCGCCAAGATGGAGCGCTTCCTCCCGTGGAAGACGAGTCTCGCATGCCCGGCGAAGAGGTAATCCCCAGTCCTTCTGCGAGTTTCCGGGTGATGTTCCTTGCGTTCATCATTTGCAGTCTCTCTCTCCTCCTGCATCCTTTTTAGGGGTCTCCTCTGCTTCTATGGTCTCTAGCTACACCAGTTGTCCCCAAATTCGATTGTCTACATCACTTGTTTCATCACCCTTTGCGAGTGGTGGCTCAGAATCGAGCCACACTTCGGTCTCTTCAAGAAGCTTTTTAAGCGCAAGCGTTAGTCGGGTTCTGGTTCGGTAGTCTACCACATAGGAGGCTACGAATCCACGTCGACTCCTCTATCACTTATTTCGACATCAAACTTACCGCATCTATCCAAGGGTGGAGAGATCAGTGGTTCTACATCCGCGACCAAAAGGCCAACGAAGAGCACTATGGACTCGTGCCTTTCGATCTTGTGGCTGCCTGCAAGAGGAGGCGCTCCTGGAAGAACGTCATGATGCCTAACGAGTCTGAGGTGAGAGAGATGCTATATCAGCATGTCTGTGACCTCGAAAGCAGCATAGGCAAAGAGGAAGGTGGCGTTGAACTTATTCACACGTGGTTGCATCGCCGTGTTTAGCCTCTATAGGCTAGAGCCCATCCGATGTACCGCTGGATTGGTGCTGGCGATGTCACTCACATATCTGCAGAGGGCATTTCTTCAGGTGAGGTAGATAGGAGGTTACGGCTGGTGACCAAGTATACCGCAAAGGAGGATCTCCCAGGCGAGTTAGTCGTGCCTCCTTTCGACGCCAACAATCCTCCACCGTAGGTAGAATTTCCTTATGAAGTCTTCTAGACTTTTGATTGCTTGTCTGGTGCTTGATATATACCGATGCTTCTTTTGCTTGTTGGACTGGAAAGTGGCTACCAGCTTGCCTCCTCAGCCTGAAGGAATTATCCTATGCGAAGCGGAGGAAGAGGATGAGTCTGGCTCTAAGGTTCCGATTGTGGAAGATGAGGAAGCCCCCTAGTCCGGCGATCGCGGGAGTCGCAAGCACTCCCGTAGCGTGAATTAGGATGCCTCCTCGCCAGCGACACCGGAGGGTCCTTCTGCTGCTGCGGAGGAGCCAATCCCCGCCGTGCCTGTACGCGCCATGGCTCCTCCCACTCTAAAGAAGCTGAGGTTGTCGAAGGAGTCATCAGGGGACTCCTTTGATATCAAGAACTTTGATGGGTTAGCTTTTAATATTTGCGAGTTCATCTTGTTTTTCCTTGAAGTTTCTCTTCTGAGGTGGTATTGGTCATGTTTGTACTCAAACGGCGTTGTTGTCTTCCGATGACTGCCAATTTGTGAAGGAGTCCGGAGTCGTGGACTCCAAAAACAAGGAAGTTACTATGCAATCGCCTTCTCCTCCGATGTCAGCCCACTCCAGCGCCAACTCTTCGAGTTCCCCTCATAATAGGGGGCACCAGATGGTTGCACGGACGCCCACTCGACAGGAATCTCTCGAGTCCCTGGAGGAACACGTAAGTATCTTTTTGCCGCTGGCAGTCGAATTGTGAATTTGTGCCTTTTTTCAATGTTGAATCATCGTTTCTCTTGGTGTAGCCTATCGTGAAGGATTCCACTCACCTTGCAGAGCAAATCCTTTCTTTGGGTCGACAACATGCCCCGCTGGACAATCACCACCGTATAGTCGAAGGTTTGTACTAATCTTCTTTCTTCTCTTGCTTATGTAGAAATTTGTAGACTTAGTTGTTGTCGTGCTCTGTCCTTTGAGGGTGAGCATAATGAGCTTCTCTGTCGCATCACTTCCCTCGAGAAGGGACTTGCCGAAGCAGAGAAAAAACGTGATGAGGCAGTCGCGGCCCTGGAAGAGTCGCAGAAGCGTGATGAAGACTTGTGTTCTTCCATTGCCGAAAGGGAGAAGTTGTTCGAAGAACAACTTTTCTCCATTGCAAAAGCTCTATCAGGTATTTCTCAACCTCTCTTGTATTTTTTGCCAGTTTGATTTCATGTCGCTATGCTAATATTCTATGTATGCAGATGCCGCGGGCGTAAGCTTTGACGCCCAGGCCTTGTGCCCTGCAGATGCCTTGGCTGGCGCCATGGCCGCAGTCGATGACCGCAGTGTCTCCCTCCAGGATACACTCGGGAAGGCTAAAAATGTGCTGAGCCGCCTCCGTGGAGATCTGTTTCCTAAAGCCAACCTAATCGAGACTCTTGATGGCTTGGTGGAATCCTTCGTAGGAGGCATCCCAGCGGAATTCAAGAATGCTTAGCGCTCTCTTGGCGCTACCATAGCTCTCACGATGGCACAAGCACATGGCGTAGAGCTGGACCCGAGTGCGATCTCCGAGGCAATGCCTATCGATGCGGGAGGCCAACAGGTAGTGTTTGCTCCCTTCGCCACTAAATGCAGTAAATATAGGCCTCATCTAATCGAGACAGTCGCCAAGTATTCTGAAGAGTTGCAGCGAGTGAAGGCAGCGAAGGATGCGGTGTCTGGGGCTACCACCGGAAAGTTTGTGGCATCAGAGACTGCCATGGATTTGAGGAAGCCCCCGAAGTCGAAGTCCAAGTCAAAGAAGCAGATTGCTCCATAGCTGCCCTTTCTAATAGTTGTAGCTTCCTTTTGCTGGTCTTCATTTTGTGGGGGGTGCCCCCTTGATACTTTTATCGAATTTGAATGCATTCCTCCCTTTTATGAATGTATGATTGGTCTCACTTGCCTTTTCCTTGGATGTAAATAGGGTCGTTCGAGCGGTCCTTCGAGTGATCCTTATGGCTCTCCTCCCACCAACGAAACTGTGGTGCAACCACGTTCAAAGGTGGAGGAGATGTCGTTTCTCTGGTGACCGCGCGACCGTATAAAGCAGCTGAAGCGTGAGTTGCCCATTATCCGCAGTAACGCGGATGTATGGAAGTCAAAAGCTGAGATGGCCACCACCCGCGAGAAGTATCTCTTGGATGAAGGTGCGCAATTGAACGAGCAATTTAAATGTTAGATCTCTGTCTTCTCATCTTTTCTTTTAGCCAATCGTGGTGATGCCTTGTCCTTATACTTTGCTTTTGCTTTTGTAGTTGTTAGCGCTCGTCATCCACAGGATGAGGAGGACCGGGTAGCCATTCGAATGAATGACTTAACCCAGGAGCAGCTCCAAGATAGTGGGTAATTTTGGGTGGACCACGACCGTAAAGTTGCTTTGGCGATGCTGTAGGATCGTTCTTCACGAGTGCTTCAATGTTTGAAGAAGGCGAAGTCGTGCCTTAGGCATATCTTCCAAGTGATGTTTCCTATTGACGTGGTGCCCTCAAGCCTGTTGGCTCTCCTGGCAAAGTTTCAAGATATCAGCGCGGTCCGCGAGTGCGTGCGGCAGCAACTGGTCACAGGTGCCAAGGTTGCATTGTCGCTGCTACGAATGCATCGGCCAGATGTGGACATCGCGTCTGTTGCCACTGGACCACTACTGTCGCCTGAAGGGATGACTTGGAATATGGTGCCGCGCTATCCGAAGTAGTGTTTCCTGCACATGAATGTATAAGTGTTGTAAAATTCATGTGATTACGGTGGGTGTATTTGATACCCATTGATATGTAAAGAGCTTGCTAGCTTGTATATTTTTGTGTGTATTATAAGGTACAGGTCCTTTTCATTAGCCTGTCGTGTTATTCATCTCAGCACCTTGCCAACCTGTCAGGTGCGTTGCAGCTGAGATGGAGTTATCAAGAGTTCGATTGGTACTTCGTCAGCTACTCAGGATACTGTCATATTGCCACGGATCAATCAAATAATCGACTAAACTTCAGGATGCGAGCACCTCTGCTTCCTCGACGCCTAATCAGCACAATCAGATTTGAATGAAGGAGGAGGACTAGGAGAAAACAACATTCACGACACCCTTTGGTGTGTTCTGCTACAACATGATGCCCTTCGGGTTAAAAAAACGTAGGAGCCACCTATCAGTGGTGTATGCATGCCTGCCTCAAGAGCCAACTTGGCCGGAATATCCAAGTCTACATCGACGACATCGTCGTCAAAACCAAAGAGGAATCTGCGTTACTCAATGATCTCCGTGAGATCTTCGATAACCTCGATCGCTACCAGATCAAGCTCAATCCGGACAAATGCGCCTTCGGCGTACCATCTGGGCAACCGCTCAGGTACCTCATCTCCGCGAGAGGGATCAAGGAAAACCTGAAGAAGATAAAGGCCATACTAGCCATGGAGAAGCCAAAGAACGTAAAGGACATCCAACAACTGGCTGGGCGAATTGCGGCGCTCAGTCGATTCATCAGTCGAATGGACGAAAAGGCACTGCCCTTCTACCAACTTCTCCGTAAAGCTGACAAGTTCGAGTGGATGGACGAAGCACAAGAAGCATTCGAGTACCTCAAGCGTCTACTATCCACCTCGCCAGTATTGGTCACACCTCGTGAAAAGGAACCGTTGATGCTATATATTTTTGCCACCAACCAGGTGGTCAGCACTATGCTCGTGGTGTAGCGACTCGAAGAAAATAAGGTCCACGGGGTTCAGCACCCAGTATACTACCTCAGCGAGGTGCTCACACCAACAAAGCAACGGTACCTGCACTACCGAAAGCTGTCATATGGTGTCTTCATGACAGTCAGGTGAATGCGCCACTACTTCCAGGAGCACCCAATTGTGGTGGTAAATGATGCCTTGCTCCGGCACATACTCAATAACCTCGACGCCAGTGGACGAGTCGCGCTCTGGGGAATCAAACTGTCTCCATGAGACATCACATATGAGAAGCGCGATGCGATCAAATCGGAAGTTCTCCCGGACTTCCTTGTACACTGGATGGAGAACCAACCCTCCGACAAGCCAGATATGTCCTATATTTGGACAATGCACTTCGACGATTCCAAGCGAAAGGACGGAGCTGGCGCATGTGTCATATTGACATTGCCCCAGGGAGACAAGATGAAGTATATTCGGCGAATGCAGTTCACAGCCTCCAACAACAAAGCTGAATACGAAGCCTTGATCCATGGAATGCGGATGGCGAAAGCCTGCGGCGCCAAGAGACTCATCATCTACGGCGACTCCAAACTGGTGGTCAACCAAAAAATGGACGAGTGTGACACCCTGAGCGACAACATGATCGCCTACCTCGACCTCTATGACACACTCGAGGGAGACTTTGATGGCTGCGAGCTGCGACACGTTGGCCGCGAAAGCAATGAGGAGGCGGATATACTCGCCAACATCGGCTCCACCTACGCCCCAATACCACCAAGAGTATTTCTCATGGAGACCAAGCCCAAGGCTCCAGAAAATAAGGCAAGCATGTCAACGAACTCGAGGGCTACGCCACCCAATGAGCCAATCGCACTCGATGACATGGAGCCTGATACAGGACTAGAAGGCCCAATGGAGGTCATGATGATCGAGCCATCTTGGACATAACCATATATCACATACCTTCTCAGCAAAAGGATGCCAGATGACCCAACTGATGCATGACACATAGCGCGATGATCCAAGGCATTTAGCCTGATCAACGGTGAACTGTACAAGTGCATCATCAAAGTAGTTCTTCAGAGGTGCATCTGCAACGGGGACGGAAGAGCCATCCTACTCAATTTACACGAAGGCACTTGCGGACACCATGCTGGTAGTGGCGCTCTCGTCGCCAAAGCTCTACAAGCTGGATTCTACTGGCCAATAGCCATGCGCGATACCAAGGACATCGTCCAGTGCTACATTGCTTGCCAGCGATTCGCGAACAAACCGCACGCACCCAGCATGGAGCTTAGGCCAATACCAATGGCTTGGCCCTTTGCACAATATGGACTCGACATGGTCGGCAAGCTCCTGAGATCCTCGCGGGGAGGCTACATCTACCTCCTAGTCGCAATCGACAAATTCACCAAGTGGATCAAGGCCATGCTGGTGACGAATCAATCAGGAGCCAGCGTTGTCAAGTTCTTCGAGTCCATTGTTTACCATTTTGGGGTGCCACATAGCATCATCACAAACAACGGGACAAACTTCACCTCCAAGGAGTTCCAGGAATTCTACGAAAACATGGGAATAAACATTATCTACGCGTCGGTGGCTCACCCTCAGACCAACGGTCAAGTCGAAAAGGCCAACGGCCTCGTCTGTGGCGGAATCAAGAGAATACTCCTTCGGAAACTCGAACAAGCCGTTGGGTGCTGGCCAAACAAGCTGCAATCCGAACTTTGGAGCTTACGCACAACTCCAAATAGCACCACGGGCTACACCCTGTTCTTCATGGTGCACGGTGCTGAAGCGATACTACCCGCAGAAGTGCGCCACAAAGCCCCACAGGTGGTTGCATACAGCGAGAAGGAATCAACCCTCGCACTTGAAGACTCCATTGACCTCCTCGACGAGGCACGCGAGATTGCAGCGGAGAGATACATGATGTACCCATAGAGCCTCCGCAACTACCACAGCAGAAGGCTACGCCTAGATCCTTCGTCGAAGGAGACCTAGTCCTGCGACTGAAGCAACAAGGGCACCTCAATTTCGAGTCCCCTTGGGAAGGACCTTACGTGATTACCAAAGTAATCCCAGGTGATGCCTATTGCCTTAAAGATTTAAAGAGGGGATTTGCATACTCCAACCCCTGGAACGTCACGCAGCTACGCCGTTTCTACCCATATACGTTTTTTACTTTACAAATAAGGCTATTCAGCCAGGCTACATAGCCACACATTGTACCTCGTGATATTCTACGAATAAATAAAGCTAAGTGCCCCAAATCATGTGTTTTATGCTTTTCTCACAATTATTTTACTCGGGGGCTATGCCACCCTTTGTACCCTGTTCCACAAACAATACAGTATCCTGAGTAGCTGACAAAGCTCTCACTAACTTGATGGCACACTTTACTTTTTTGCATTTAATAAACTTGAACCATTGGGTCCTTCTTTGTTGCGTATATGCTTGCGCTTTATAAGTTGAAATTAGCAGAACCATGTATCATGGGGAACGCTTTCAACATTGCACTTGTACTTTGTACACCATTGATATCATGTTCTTTTGCTTATGGATCTCGGTGGTGTGAAATAAAAGTGGAACTTGTAAGATCATGGAGTTTGTATGTGTGTTAGAGAAATGCCTGGGCCGCTAGCCTAAGCCATGCCTAATCATGGTGGAAACTTGCAGCATCACCATAATGAGCACTCTATGAAGCATCCTCAATAAAAACCTATGCAAATAGCAAATAAAAAGATCGCTGAGATGCTCATTGTCTGCTTGCCTTGTCATTTTGATTATGGGATGGCTCATGTGTCCCGTGCAAGGGGTACCCCTTTCGCGGTTCTTTATGATACATATGTACTTACAATGACAAGAGCTTACTCGTGACTAAAGTTGAGTAGCATAAGGTTCGGTCTTCGTAAGTAAGGGGCATGAGATTTCGGTTTATAACTTGTCAAGCATATCCTCTTAGTTGTGTTACTTTAACCTTAATCACCTTCAAGATGCTTATGATAGGGGCAATGAGAGCTGAAAGCTATAAGTACCATAATTTTTGGAAGCTCTTTATGAGACTTGAATCCCTACTTCCTTCTATGAAGGCTTTTCTTCCACCATTATATTGAGTCTCCACCTTGTACCTTTATGCACCTACTTTGAGAGCATAGTGGCCATTCTTAGTTCCATGTGCATTGTCCCAAGACTAGTTGATTGATGCATACCTTGATATTGCTTGCTTTAAACTATTTGTATCTAGTCACACTTATGATCTTTGAAGGTGTCCTATGCATTTATATTTGCTACTCTATGAGGAACAAGCTGAATACTATTATGCTATGTTTTCTTTATGTGAAACAAACAAACGTCTTGCAAAGTATTGTTATTCATGAATCTTTTGTTTATGCCTTTTCATGTTGCATCATAGTTTCTTTGTCTTATTGCTAGAACTTTGTCTTGATTAAAGTACTATGATCCTAGCTTTGAATGTTTTACAAATAATTTGATCAAGTCTTTGATGGTGCATGTCACCTCAAAAATTATTCTTTCTTTTTATCACTTACCTACTCGAGGACGAGCAGGAGTTAAGCTTGGGGATGTTGATACATTGCAAATGTATCTATAATTTTTGATTCCATGCTTGGTTTTATCCACTTTCTTGTGTTTTGTCCACACTTTGGAGTACTTTTCATATGATTTCTTGGACTAACCTATTAACTAGAGCCATAGTGCCAGCTGCCTGTTTTCTGTTGTTTTTGGTTCCAGGAAAGTCAGAAAATGAATATTCTCGGAATTGGACGGGACAAAATCCAAAGTGCCTATTTTACCGGAAGACTCATGGAGCCAGAATTAGAGACGGAGGAGGGCCAGGGCCTGGCCACACCCCCTAGGCGCGGGTCCCCCCAGGCCGCGCCAGGGCATGGTGTGGGCCCCTCTGGCACCCCCTCGGTCGCCCTCTTCGCCTATAAGAAGCCTTCTGACCTAAAAACTCCGGGGGGTTTGACGTTTTTCCAGAAGGAGTTCCGCTCCGCCACCACCACTAGATTCCATGAAACAGCACCAGAAACTCCGTTCTAGCACCCTGCCGGGACGAGGAATTGGAGGAGATCATCGCCATCATCATCACCATCGCTTCTCCATCGACCATCCATGTTTTCCCCATGTATGAGTGAGTAATCCCCCGCTGTAGGCTATGGGGATGGTAGGGATTGGATGAAATTGTTCATGTAATGGCATCAGATTGCTAGGGCATGGTGCCTAGTATCTTTTATTAGTGCTTTATGACTTTGTTGCGACTTGTTATGCTTAATGCTTGTCACTAGGGCCCGAGTGCCATGATTTTAGATCTGAACATGTTATTGATTCATTATGATAGTATTGTTTTTGGTCTTACCTACAAGTTGTATACACATGTTGTTTGTCCAGAACCAATGGCCCCGAAGTGACAAAAATCGGGATAACCGGAGGGAATGGCTTTGATGTGAGGATCATATGTGTTCACAGAGTGTTAATGCTTTGCTCTGGTGCTCTGTTAAAAGGGGCACCTTAATTGCCAGTAGTTCCCTTGGGGCCCTGCTAGAAACGGGCTGGCAGGACAAAAGATGTTGTGCAAGTTCTCATTGTGAGCATGTATGACTATATATGGAACACATGCCTAGGATTATCTAGTACTTGGATGCTTTATATTATTTATCTGCAATTTCCCTTTGTTCTGATTGCCATGTGAATTGTCTTGTCCATGCAACGCCCGTCTATCCATCCCTATGCCTACCGCACTCGAATCCTACTGTTTGCTGCTATTGTTACTGCTATGTTTACTTTACTACTGCTGCTACTTTACTATTCCTACTACAAAACTGTTGCTACTGATAAACTGCTGTGAGCAAGATTGTTTCCAGGTGCAGCTGAATTGACAACTCAGTTGTTAAGGCTTATAAATATTATTTGGCTCCCCTTGTGTCGAATCAATAAATTGGGTTTCACTTTCCTCAAAAATACTGCGATACACCCCCTATACTTGTGGGTCAACAGTCACCCTTGTCGAAGGTGATGCAGGACACGCTTCCATTGAGGTACTCAGTGGTGGAGGGCTGAGAATTTAGCACCAAATTGACTTGGCGAGTGATTGCCTTCTCCATTCGATTGGAGGAGCGACCTTTTTGGATCATCCCCATGTTGCCCACCGCTTGCGGGTATGGCTTACCTCCATGATGCTAGACTGGTGTAGGCGCATGTGGTGGTGGTGCTCCGTGAGCCACTGCGCCCGGGGCAGCTCCGTATCCCTGGTTGACCGCGTCACGATTCATCTGGGCCAGGACTTCGTGGAGCTTGAGGAACTCGCGGTAGTCCTTGAGAAGGTGGATGGACTTTTTCTTCCCATCGTGCTTGTTGATGTGAAAATGTATGTTGCACGGTCCGGACAATTTGTCCTGGATGGATAATCTAGGTGCTTCGTCGCGAGTGTGGTGCTGCCACACTTGCGTAGTTTCCCGCTGTCGTGGTATCCACTGCTACGGTATCCTCTGTTGCGGCACTCATCGCGTTCGTCGGCATAGCCGACTGCGACCATCTCAACCTCTTCGTGGTCCTCGTAGACGTGCATTCGACATTTCCCTCGGCGATCACGTCTACGCCCGAGGTCATCGTCATCATCAGAGTAGACACGTTTTGCACTGAGTCCTCTCTATCAGCCCACCGATTTGCGATCTCCATCAGGTGGTCGATTGTTTTGGGCTTCGAGCGGCCCAGCTCCTCCCTGAGCTCTATACGACAAACGCCACCACTGAACATGTCGATTGCGTGGTCCTAAGAGATATCTTCTTCAAAGTTCATAATGACAGACAATCTCTGGATGTACGAGCATAGTGACTCGCCAGATCTCTGATGGCAGCCTCTTAGCTCTTCGATTGATGCGGGTCTTTTGTAGGTGCCCTTGAAGTTGCGCACGAAGCTATAGACCAGCTCTTCCCATCTGCAAATTGATCCGTGTGGGAGATGGTTGAGCCATGCGCGGGCGGCGCCTTGCATCTATAGCTACAGGCATTGCATAGCCATGCTTTGGGTTCTGCCATGCAGCCTATCATGGGAATGGCCACGACAGTCGCTGCCATGGGCAGCGATTGATAGAATCAGGGGCGAGAGCTGACAACCATCTGCGGTGCGAGATGGGGCGGATGCACATGGGTTTACCCAGGTTCGGCCCTACAGAGGGTAAAGACCTACTCCTGCTAGATTAGATTGATGGAGAGCGAGTTATAGGGGTGACGAGCTCAGCGTCTAAGAAGCGAGTCGCTCGAAGGGGTGTATGATGGAACGTAAGTGCTCAAGCTACCCTAGGGAGGCTTATTTAGGGGGTACCTCACTAGGGTTTACAGTATACAACTGAACCAGTTATGGATTCAGAGGCTTTTAACCTAATCTAACCGGGCTTCCGTTATGCTCATGGGCCTTCAGTCTCTAGTCGCCAGGCCTTCTTCTCAATCGCATTCTAGTCGCCGTCTTGCGGGCCCACTCGCAAGGCCTTCGTCCCACCCGGAACATTCTGCAGGGCATACCCTACTCAGCATATCCCCATTAGTAGTCCCCGAGGCCAACACTGATTCAGTGCAGGCGTTCATTTGGCAGTCGGAGTAGGCGAGTCCAATTTGGAGGTCCAGTCGAATCTGTGATGGACTCTGTTGAGAATGGAGGAAATTTTCCACCCAACTACTAGTCATGGCTCTGGCAAACGTATTCGTGCTCGAATCGCTGCTACTATCGATTGGATAGAGCATACCTGTAGCCGAATCAAGTGGAAGAAGCTGGACCGTCAGATTGGTCAAACTAGCCGTTGGGTAACCTAGCAGTAACTTTGGCATAATTACCGCGGGTAACGACTATCCCGAGATTGGCGTGTGGCGCTTCTTTATAAGGAGAACGACAGAAAATCCCTGTAGAACCTCTCCTGCATTCCTCATCCTCGTGCATCCCATTCTCCCTATCTCTCTTTGATCCAGATTCCCTAAACCGAGCGGCTTCATTTCTTCCTTGATGGCGCCTCAGAAGGATCTGTGGGGGAAGTCTAAGTGCACCACAGTGCATCTTAGATCATTTGAGGATGCGGGGATCCTCTGCAAGGGGAATTGGTGAATTCCCACGCCCTCCGAGACCGAGCCGAAGCCACGCGCCGACGAATTCATCTGCTTCTGAAGCCACTTGGAGAGGGGCTTGGGATTCCCCACCTCAATCTTCTTCCGGTGGTTATGCGCGTACTACGTGATCAAGCCGTCGGACCTTGGCCCGCATAGCGTCGAGCAGCTAGCGATCTTCGTCTCCTTCTGTGAATTCTACCTCGGCTGCAGGCCATACTTCCCGCTGTGGCTGGAGCTATTCCACGGTCGCATCAGGCGCGACGGGTCTGACGGTCCCATCTTGGCGGTAGGTGGCGTTACATTCCAGTTGAAGCCGAAGGCAAACTTCTTCAAGCTCATGCTGCCGAAGAAGGCCACGAGCGAGTGGAAGAAAAGTTGGTTCTATGTGAAGGAAACCACCCCCTCCGGCGAAGTGGCGCTCCCCGAGTATGTCGCGGAAAGAAGCGAACCCTGCTGGCTGATAGCGGCCAAGCTCCCCGACAATTAGAGGATGGCCATCTAGGAGATGATGGACCAGATCCAGGAACTGAAGGACAAGGGATTGTCCACAATCAATCTATACAATTGCTGGCTTGGGCGGCGCTTGGTCCCATCGGTGACCCAGCCCCATTGGATGTATGAATACACCGGGAAGAATGATCCTTCCCGGACCAGCAAGGAGTTGTGGGATGCTACAGACTACAAGGCCGCTCTGAAGAAGATCACTGATGCGGAATTTACCACCACGTTGGTTGGGCTCGCCCCGTATGTGCCCGAGAAGAATGAGGCTCCCAAGGTAAGCCACTCTCGTTAGATTTACCCGTGGCCATTCTCTTGATTATGATGGTCATTCGTATCCATTCAAAGTTGTTTCAGGTCCTCGAGGGTTGGCTTCCCCCGCTAGATGAGGAGGTTCCCAAAGAGCTCGAGGAGGGAACCAAAGGAGAATCCTCCGAGAGCAAGGAAGAAGAGAGGGAGGTTCCTCCCCCGGCACCCGTGGCCCACAAGAATCGCATGCAGAAGCAATGCGAAATCAAAGCGAGTCGCGGTCTTGAAGAGCATGATGAAGACGACGAGTCTGATTGGCAAGAGCACAGTTCACAGTGAATAGCCAGGCTAGCGAAGCTTATGCCCAAACCGAAGTCGCCCGCGAAGAAGCCAGCTCCGAAGCTGACGTCGCCACCCAGGTCGGTGGTGGCGTTTGGGTCGGACGACGAGTCTGATGATGATGTGACCAAGACCTCACCCGAGATCCTGGAGGATACGACTCCCATGATGGGACCGGAAGTTACGGACGTGGCGGTGGGGGTGGAAGGTCCGCTCGCAACAATCGTGTAAACAACTTTGGCTACGTCAGAGCAAGGAGCTGCTGAAGTTGCAGTATCAAGGTCACCACAACCGGCAGGGACGACCGTGTCGTCCGGGCTAAGAATTCCTGCTACCGCGGCTTTGTCATCGAAGAAGCCCGCGGTGTCATGGGCCGCGGATGTTTTTGAGAAGGGTCTCTCGCGCAAGCTGGGCCTAGAGCTGGATAAACCCTCCCACATAAGCACGAGGCTACGTGTTCTTCCAGTCACCAAGTGAGTCTAGACTTTTCCTTTCTATTATTAAGTGTTTTCTTGCATGATTTCTTTGCTGACCTTGTTGATTTCGCAGGTGCGGCGCCAAGAAGATAGGTCGCCCTTCGGTGGTTAAAATTCCGCCAGTGGTCGCCGCAGAGGTGGCCGATCCCCCCAGGAAGAGGAAGCCTGCTGCGGAGGTCGCACCTGTTGAGGGCGCCAAGAAGCAGAAAGGAGACGTCTTCGATGCTTCGACAAAGGACAACACCGGGGGGACTGACCCTGCTACTGGTGCCGAGGAGGTGGCGGTTGCGTAATCGGAGCCAGCTAAGGGGGCTTCGTCAACAGAACCATTGGCCCCAACGACTAGTGCTGCGATGAGGGTGGTTGCGTCGTTTCCGCGCTTCATGGCGAAGGGGTTCCCGTTCGTGGCGGAAAACCAATCTCCACATATGCCAGATATGTTAATGAGGACGTTGGGCCTCGTCGCGGGCGCACCTCCTTTGTAGTTCCTTCAATGGACGCCAGCGAGCTTCATGGCATTCTTGGTGCCGCCATTCAGGTATGTCTAGTCCCCGAGTGCCTAATCGCTGAATATCAGTGGTCGGGCAATGAATTTATACTAGTCGCTAGTCCCTGAGTGTCTAGTCGCTGAATTTCAGCGGCTAGGCACTTTAAAATTTCTCGGTTGTTGACTGTTTGTTTTGTCCATAGGGCATGCAGAGGGAGTCATTAGATCGGCAAGCCGCGAAGGAACGCCTGGACCGTGACCTGCGCGTGGCGTAGGAGGCCAACCGACAACTCCGGGAAACTGCTTGTGAGTTGTTGTTCTACTTGGCGAGCTTGATCTGTTGTTGCGTGCACGAGACTGACTTGTGTTTCTTCTGCTTTGTAGATGGTCTTCCAGCTGCTATTGCCAAGGCCCGTGAAGGGTACGTCCCGGCTGCGGAACTGGATGTGGCGAAGGGGCGGCTTGACTCGTTGGTGAAGGAGTTGGAGGAGGCGAATGCATCGATGATCTCTTCTAAAGAGAGGGCCAAGGTCGTAGTCACCGCGGCGGAGGAGGAGAGGAAGGCTGCCGATTCGATCATCCTTAGGCTGCAGGGCAACATTGCTGACCTTGAGAAGCCTGTGACGGAGAACTGCCGGAAACTTCTTGGTGAGTAATTGCTCCTCCCTTTGATATGCGGTGAGTCCCCGAGTGGGTGAGTCCTTAGTGACATTGGGCGTCTGACATTGCAACTTTGATAGGACAAGGCAATCCGGTGGTGCAAACATTAGACGCCTCACAATGCATGACCACGGTGGTGAACGCGGCCACCGCCTCGGCACTGTGCATCCAGGACGTGTGTCAAGGGATGTCCCTCATCGAGGTTATACCTGGGGGGCTGACTGAAGTATGGCACTATCTGGAGGAGGCGCCCGCCGTTGTGTACTGGATTGCGCGTTCGGCCTTCAGGTGCGGGGCCACCATGGCATTGAGCCTGGGACTCGTGCATTTCCCTGACGACTTTGACCTCGATGTTGTCACCAGTGGCTACCCTTCGGCCACTGGCTCGGTGGAGATGTCAGAGGTGTTGAGGCTGACCGCCAAGGCTGCTCCATTTGCGAATCGGGTGCTGGCTATGGGGGATTTGTTGTCGTACTAGGAGACGGTGGTGACACCGGGAGACCCCTAGTCGGAGCATCACAACCAGAAGTCGGAGCAGCCCTTTTGGTCGATGTTGTCGAAGTCGCGGACGACGTATCCGACGAATCCATGGGTGCCATTCGTTTGGGTCAGGGGCGATGGTGGCGCTTCTTCATCAAAGCCTGCAAAATAGATCGCTGCCCTAAGGGGCTTTTGTAAATTATGCCGAGTGGCCACTTTTGTAATTTAAACAGTACATATGTATGGAAGTAAGAGAAGTCAATCGACTCGCAATGCATGGTCAAGTATGTTATATGTTGATTTTTATTTGAGCGAGTCCCCGAGCGCGTCCACCCTTTAATGGGGTATAACTCGTTTATGTGCATGTGTGTTTGCTTTGATTTTTGTTTCGGTTGGGGCTGATTTGTCATGAAGCGTAGGGCCAGTCACCTTGCGACTCCGAGGGAGTTATGTACTTAGTTGTTTTCCCAGGCACAAGCAGGGTCGGTTTAGGCGAGTGCCCAAGCGTGGTACTTAGCCGTTCTAGGTGTGTGCCCATCGTAGGATCTGATGTGTTGTTTGTAACGCGTCTCTGCCCTAGGCTCGGAGAGCCAGTCGCGTGGCGAGTCCAAGGCAGCTCTCTTACTTGGTGTGTTCCCGAGCCACGTGAGGTTTTCGTGTTGCGAAGTCCCCGTGCGTGGTACTTAACCCTTCGAGTCGGTTTGCACGAGGGTGGGGAGGATAGGTCGCTATGAGAAACGTTAATCGGTCATCTTGTTCCGGTAGGCCAGTCGAGCGAGGCGACTCCGATGGTGGCCCTAGGGTGGCGTGTTCGTGGACGACATAAGGTCCGAATATCTCTGGTGCCCTTGGGTCGCACTAATTAGCCGTGCTGGTCGCTTGACCAAGGGTTGACTTCCGTAGGTAGCATATTGCTGAATGTATGAGTGCGAGTGGCACAAGAAATGGCGAGTGGACACAATTTGTGCGATCTGAATGTACTTCATTATATAATAGCTGAGTACAAGTTTGAGTTCTATGTGTAGAACTTTCGGAGGAGGCTTACATTCCACGGCCTCCCGACCTCGAGTTCGCCATTGCCTCGTATGTCGATGAGGTAGTACGTATCATTGTCGAGGACTCGCACTATGGAGAATGGCCTCTCCCATGGGGGGAGAGCTTGTGCATGCCCTTCTTGTCCTGGACCAGTCGTAGGACCAGGTCGCCTTCCTGGATGGTATGGGTCCGGACTAGGCGACTATGGTAGCGGTGGAGTCCCTACTGGTAGATGGCCGTGCGGGAGCGAGCTAGGTCGCATGCCTCATCGAGGTCGTCGATTCCTTCTTGACGGGCGATCTCGTTTACCACCTCGACGTAGTTGGTGACTCGAGGTGAATCATGCTCCATGTCAGTTGGCATTATGGCCTCAGTGCTGTATACAATGAAGGGTGTAAACACTGTGGAGCGGTTGATGCAGGTGTGAATGCCCCGTATTACGGAGGGGAGCTCTTCGACCCAACATCCTGGAGTTTGCTCAAGGGGCACCTAAAGTCGCGGTTTGAGCCCATGGAGGACACTTTGATTAGTGCGTTGTGCTTGGTTGTTCGACTCCGGGTGCGCGCCTAAGGCGAGGTCGAGCCATATGTTGTGCTCCTCGCAGAATTCTGCCATGGCCCCTTTCGCAAAGTTGGTGCCGTTGTCCGTTATAATGTTGTGCGGGTAGACATACCGGTAGATGAGCTCACGGAGGAACTTGGTGGCAGTCTTGCCATCGCACTTCTTGATAGGTTTGGCTTCGACCCACTTGGTGAACTTGTCGACCGCGACCAGGAGGTGGGTGAAGCCGGACGGGGCCTTCTTGAACGGGTTGACCATGTCCATGCCTCATACGATGAATAGCCAGGTAATGGGGATGGTCTTGAGTGCCGAACTAGGGAGATGCGTCTGGTTGGCATACTTCTGGCACCCGACGCACCGTTGGATGATGTCGGTTGCGTCGGCATGCACGGTGAGCCAGTAGAAGCTTTGTCACATGGCTTTGGGAACCAGCGATCTGGCACCGACATGATGGCCGCAGTCGTCGACATGGATGTCTTGGAGGATCTTCCGTCCTTCTTCTAGTTGTACGCAGTGCTAGAACACGCCGGTCACGCTGCGTTTGTGGAGCTCGCTGTTGATGATGACTAAGTCTTTGCAATGGCGCACTATCATTCTTGCTTCGGTCTCGTTACTTGGAAAGACCTTGTGCTCGAGGAAGGTGACATATGGTGCAGTCCAGTCGCTTGGCTCCATGACCATGGTGACTAGGGCGGGCTCGGGCTGCAGTGGTATCCCGATGTCGATCTCCTTTGGCGGGGAGACCGAAGGCTTGTGAATAATGTAGAGGAAGACTCCTGCAAGTGTTGTCTGCCGAGCCAACCCAATGCGGGAGAGGGCATATGCCTCCTTGTTTTTGCGCATGTCGATCCACTCGACTGAATAGCCAGTGAAGTGCCCTCTCTGTTGGTCTACCGCTTGGCGGTATGCTATCATTGCCGAGGAGACAGCGTCGCAGGTCCCCGCGACTTGGCCGGCGACTAGGTTGGATTTGTTGTAGCATCGTAGCTAATTGACGTTCATTTCCTTGGTGGCTCACATGCCGTGAATGAGGGCCTCGTATTCGGCCATGTTGTTGGTGTAGGGCTTGAAGTCGAGGTGGAGCATGTAGCGGAGCTTGTCTCCCTTGGGGGAGGTCAATATGACCCTGGCCCCGGTGCCATCGGCATTCTTGGAGCCGTCGAAGTGGAGCGACTAGTAATGGAGGTAGGGGAGCTTCTCCATCTCCTATGCCTCTTCCCAGTCGGCGAGGAAATCGTCCAGGGCCTCCGATTTGATCGCTTTGCATGGCTCGTACATGATGTTGTGGACGCCGATCTCGATGGCCCACTTAGCGACTCGCCCAGTCGCCTCGTGGTTGCAGATGATGTCCTGCAGCGACACGATGGAGACGGCCGTTATTGGGTGCTCCTAGAAGTAGTGGGGGAGTCGCCTTTTGGCTCGGAATATCTCATATACCAATTTCTGGTACTACGGGTAGCGCTGCTTTGAGTCCGTCAGGACCTCGCTGATGTAGTAGAGAGGCCGCTGTATAGGGTGCTCCTTGCCCTCTTCTAGTCGTTCGACGACCATCACGGTGCTGACGACTCGAGTGGAGACCACCACGTAGACCAGCATTGGCTCTTTGTCGATTGGGGCAGCGAGTAGCACTTCTTTGAGTTCCTTGAGTGCTTTGTCCGCCTCTGCGTCCCATTGGAACGAGGGATTCTTGCGCATGAGGTGGTAGAGGGGCATTGCCTTCTTGCCGAGCTGGGGGATGAAGCGAATAAGAGCTACAACTCACTCGGCCAAACTTTTGGACGTCGCGCAGGCACGTGGGTTTCCCGAGCCGCGGGACGGTGTTGATCTTGGTGGGGTTTGCCTCAATGCCCCGCATGGAGACCACTTATCCCAGGATCTGTCCGGTGGCGACGCCGAAGGTGCACTTTCCTAGGTTGAGCTTGATGTTTACCTTCGCAGATTTGTGAACGTCTCGGCCAGGTCAGCAAGTAGTTCGTCCTGGCGGGTGGACATAACCACCACGTCGTCGTGTAGACATGGATGTTGCGGCCAATTTGGTCCACGAGGCATTCCTGCATGCACCTTTGGTAGGTGGCGCCAGCGTTCTTGAGGCCGAACGTCATGGCCGTGTAGCAAAAGGCGCCGAATGGCATGATGAACGCCATCTTCTCCTCATCCTCGACCTCCACTTTGATATAGTTGTAGCTAGAATATGCGTCGAGGAAACACAGAAACTCCGATCCCGCGGTCGAGCCGATGATCTGGTTCATGCGTAGTAGAACGAACTCCTCCTTCGGGCAGGTGCTATTGAGGTTGGTGTAGTCGATAAACATTCTCCAGGTGTTGTTCTCTTTCAGGACCAGGACTGGGTTTGCCAGCCACTTGGAGTACTTGATGGGCCGAATGAATCCTGCAGCTAGCAGGCGCTATACTTCTTCAGCGATTGCTCGGCGCCGCACTTCATTGAAGGGCCGCAGCGACTGCTTTACTGGTCGCACTTTGGGGTCGGCGTTGAGTTTGTGCTCAGCGATTTCCCTCGGGACACGAGGCATGTCAGATGGTTTCCATGCAAAGATGTCTCGATTCTCACGTAGGAACCCGATGAGCGCGGTTTCCTATGCGACGCTCATGTGTGCCCCGATGATGACCGTCTAACTAGAATCACCTGGGACGACCTCGACAATGCGGGTGTGCATGATCGCCTCGAAGGTGGAACTCGTGGCGGTTGGCTTCTTCAGGATGGTGGGGTCGTTCTTGTCGCCGTTGCTCGCGTATTTCGCAAGATCGTCCACGTGGTTTGTTTTCACGGCGATGACGGTGTAGGCGAGCTCGGCGCCTTTGTCTTCGCACTGCCGTGGACGTTGATGATGCCGCTTGTCCCTAGGAGCTTCATCATGTTATAGGTGTAATGCAGGGTCGCCATGAACCTGGCGAACGCCTGGCGCCATAGGACGCAGTGGTAAGGGCTGCTGAAGTTCACCAGCTCGAAGACGATCTGCTTAGTGTGGAAGTTCGTTGGTGTGTCGAAGGTGACTAGCAGCGTCACCTTGCCGATCGGATACGCCTTCCCATCGGGGACAATGCCGTGGAAAGTGGTGAGTGTCGACTCGATCGCTGACTCCGAGAGGTGCAGCCTCTTGAATGTGTCCAAGTACATGATGTTGATGGACCTTCCGCCATCCATTAGTGTCTTGGGCAGCCAGTAGTCAGCCACTTTGGGCCTAACCACCAGGGTGCCTCGCCCTGGGTTCTCGATCCTAGGCGCGTGATCCTAGCGACTCCAGGTGATGCTTTGCTCGGTCCCGTTGAGGAAGCGGGGGATGTCAACTTGGGTCACCGCATTGACGGTGACTACGCGGGCGAGCACCTTCTTCTCGCGTTTGGTGTCGAGCCCGGTGAAGGTGTGTAGCGAGCCGACTATGTTTCCGAACCCGCCGACATTGCTGTTGTCCCTTGGTGGGTTATTGTTGGGTTTCTCCCTTGCTTGCCTTGCCTTTTCGATCTCCTTTAGAGAATGGCAGTCCGCGGTGGTGTGGGTGGCAGGTTTCCCCTCCCTGCCGTGGTAGACGTAGGGCTGGTTGAGCAGGGCGGCGGGGTCGAATTTCAGCCTCATCGCGTTGTTGGCGCGGTAGTTTCCGCTGTCGCTATAGTTTCCTCCATTGTGGTGGAAGTTCTTCGGGTCGCGTTGGCCATAACTAGCATTAGCGACGAAGTCGACTCGCCCGTCACTGCGGCGCTTGCCGGTGAGGAGGGTGTTGCTATAGCGCATGTCATGCTGTCGCCCGTTGTCGTGGTCGCTGGTGCGACATCTTCCTCCCGACTCATTGTTAGAGTCCTGGTTGGGGTCCTCCTCCGTGTACCTCTTAGCGATCTCGAGGAGGTCGGGGATGTTGTCGATTGTCCGGTAGACCCTTTGATCATAGCGACTAGGGGTTCATACCGTCACGCGTTCTTGAAGAAGTGAATTGCCATGTCTAGGACAATGCCGGAGGCGTTGATCCATAGTTCCTGCCACCTCTGGATCTAGTGGGCGTCGACTCGTGCTGCCCCTAGATGCATCGTTCGAGGTCTTCAATGGTGGTGGTGTAGGTGTAGGAGCCCTCCAAGTGCCTGACGAAGGCGTCCCGCATCTCCTCCCACGAGTCGATGTTGTCGGTGGGGAGGGTGTTGATCCATTGTCGGGTCGCACCCTCCATCATCAAGGGGAGGTTAGTGAGCGGCTAGCAGGTTGGTGTGGCCGGCGATTCCCATCGCCATGAGGTACGTGTCTAGCCACACCACTGCATCGTATGTTGGGTCATACTTTTCAATCTCCTTGGGTGCCTTGAAGTTGGCGGGATACTTCTTGCCTCGGATCAGAGGCCCGAAGCACTAGGGGCTGACTCGGCTGAGTGAACCCCTGGGTTCGGAGTCGCCGCGGTTGGGGAGGGTGTGCCTCAAGGCGTTGGGCTGGTGCACCTGCCAAGCCTGGTTGTTGACGATGTGCGTTCGGGCATTGATAGGTTGCCCATTGGCAGCGACCGTGTTGTTCACCGGCCGTGGCTCATTGGTGGAGAGCGCAGGGTTGGCGGCCCGTGGCTGATGCACCAGGGGCTGGGGTGGTAGGCAGGTGACGGCGTTGGCGATAGTTGGAGGGCCACTTGAGGCTGCCCTGCTTGCCGATGAGCAGGAATACATCCGTCCCCGCGGGTCGACTCCCGCGGCTTACTGCTCGACGGCCATGGTGAGTAGGGACTTAGCGTACTGGATCTGTAGTGCGCTCTCTCCTTGGATGTTGAGGTAAGCGACTATGGCGTCGGCCGCGATGACATTGTCCATTGGTGTGGAGTATAGTGGGAGCCCGTTAGCGTCACTGGCATGTGGCGAGATTATGATCCGCGGCTGGTGCGGTGGGGGCGCATGACCAATGGCTGGCAGTGGGGCCCCAGTTGCCGGTGCGCCGGGTGGTGGTCGGTTGCTGCCACCTGGTGGCGCGTTCTTGCAGTATTTGCGCTCGGCTGCGCATGCGGGTTGCTTTCGTCGTTGAAGTTCAGGACGTGGCCCTTGACGTTGGAGTACAGGTGTGTCTAGATGCGGCGTTGGTGGTAGAGTAACAGCTCCTGCACCGTTGCACACTCAAGGCGGAATTTCTCATGACCAGCTAGCTCACTGTGCTGCGACTCCTCGAGTCGCAAGCGGGCTTCCTCCACCTCTATGGCCGTGGAAGTTGCCAGGATCAGCGTGGAGAATGGATCTGGTGGGGTAGCCGTGCTGCGCACCATGTAGATCGTGTTGAAGCGATTGGATCTGGCGTGGATGTCCTTAGGGGACTCCGAGCCGAAGTCGGAATCGAAGATCTCGAGGATGGAAGGATCCTCGAAGTCCTCAGGGTTGGAGACCCACACGATGGAGTCCTCTCATGACGATGTGGTGATGGATATGTCGACAGAGGCAGGGGTCGCGAATTCAGCATCGTCATGGAGAGCCGCATCATCCGTGGCAGCGTCAGATCCGACTGCGTTGCTAGCGGCCGATTCGTACTCGGTGGCGAGGAGGCTGATGGAGTGGACCTGCTCCTCTGAGAGAAGATCACGGCGTGGCGGCGATCCACCGATGATCACCGTTCCCGCTGGGTTGACCGCATCGGTGAAGCCAATGAACAGGCTGATGGTGCCGATCGGCATCACTGCGCCATGCGTGATCGGCCGCGACGCCGGGATGTAGCTGCTAGGCAGGATCTCTAAGATCCCACCGGAGGCGATCATGCGATCGTTGGCGATCGGCCGATCGATTGGTGTGTAGGATCTCGCCGCAGAACTCAAGCCAGACCGGCCAGGCCCCATGGTGGGTGCCACTGTCATGGGAATGGCTACGGTAGTCTCTACCATGGGCAGCGATGGATAGAATCAGGGGCGAGAGATGGCGGCCATCTGCGGTGCGAGATGGGGGCGGATGCACATGGGTTTACCCAGGTTCGACCCACATAGGGTAAAGACCTACTCCTATTAGATTAGATTGACGGAGAGCAAGTTACAGGGGTGACGAGCTCGGTGTCTAAGAAGCGAGTCGCTCGAAGGGGTGTATGATGGAACGTAAGTGCTCAAGCTACCCTAGGGAGGCTTATAGGGGGTGCCTTGCTAGGGTTTACAGTATACAACCGAACTAGTTATGGATTCGGAGGCTTTTGACCCAATCTGACTGGGCTTCAGTTATGCTCCTCGGCCTTCAATCTCTAGTCACCAGGCCTTCTTCTCAGGCGCGTTCAAGTCGCCGTCTTGCAGGCCCACTCGCAAGGCCTTCGTCCCACCCGGAACGTTCTGCTGGGCATACCCCACTCGGCATATCCCCATCACAGCCTGGCGGAGGAGATGTGATCTTCCAGCCAAATCTTCGGGTCCTGCAGGCCGTCAAATTTCGGATTCTCGGATGGGTGCTTGAACCATTTAGGCATTTGCTTCTACCTGATGGCTCTGCTGAAGCATCTAGCGCCACAGAGATCTACCACGTCGTCTTCCGAGTCAATCGAACGAGCACGTCTCACGCGCATCTTATCGATCTTTCGCTGTGTGATGTCATCACGCACATCGTAGTCGCAGTCATGTCGCCATGAGCGGCATTGTCGTGACAGATCGTGGCTATTATCGCTGGAGGAGTACGAATAGTAGTACTTGTCCAGAGCCTTAGTTTTCGTCGGCTCCGGTGCTAGCTCCTTGGTGAGGGTGTCTTCGACTAGCCCCAAGCCCGTGATCATGGATCGGTGCATGGTAGCTCGTGGATCTCCAACCGGTGGCTAGTTGTTAAGGAAGCACATGGTGGCTGCTGCAATCGCTGCTTGCAGTGTCTTCGGGAGCACATTGCCCCGCGTATCCACCGTCATAGAGCCGAAGTCGAGTACTTTCGCAGCTTCTTCGTGCTCCTTGTTGGTGAGGTGGGCCATTCGATATCGCTGTTTGGTGGCCACATAGTCGTTGCCCTTGGAGGAGGATCCTCCCACGGAGAGTTGAGCCCGCCGAAGGTTGACTCATCTACCACCTTTCTTCGCATGTTGAGTTGCGCGATCACTTGTTGTTGGCGCTTGTACTCCTCTTTGATCAGCCAATGGTAACCCATCAGCATGTCTTGTGATGAGTTTAGGGGTAGATGATTACCCCACAGAGCCTCTCGACAGCGAGCCCACTCATTGTCATGGAGCTTGATCAGCACGCGCTCTTCAGTGCGCTCATTTGTCGCGAGGTTCGGGTTCCCTTCTGTCCCATTGTTGTTGGGCGTGTTGTTGGTGGGGCCGCCGTTTTTGCTATTGGCTGGCCCAGTACCGTTGTTGTCACCATTGACACCGGTGTCGCCTGCGTTGATGACGGCGCACATGACGTGTTGGGGAAGCTGTTGCTCCCACAACTTTCAGATCTGGAGACGTAGGCCCCATCCTCTATGGCTAGGTCACCCAGATCGTGTCCGCGACTGCTGTCCCTGTCCGTGCTCCCAACTGTTGTCGGGGCGTTGAGCTTGCCGAGGTGCCAATTGGTGGTGGAAACCATGATGCTGGAGCAATCGCGGGAGTTGTCGGTTGGTGAGGGAGACGAAGTGTGCCCAGCTGACCAACCTGGAAGCGTAAGCTCCCGATCTCAAGACCAATCCCATCGCCCACGGAATCGAAGGCCGGGCGAGTGGCGGGCGTGTGGACGGTGAAGTTGAAAGTGCCGAAAAGCTAGTGAATCTTCGCTTTTGTAGAGTTGTATATTGCGGTTGACGGGGCCGAAGAAGCCATAACATTCGCACTCCCAGTTCCCACAGACGGCGCCAATTGACGAGGGTTTAATTCATCAATGCCCATTGTTATTGACTTCGGTTTTGGAGAAGGAGGGAGCACTGGAGGCATCAATCGGCTAGCAAACAAGCACATAGGGACGCAAGGTTTACCCAGGTTGAGGCCTCATAGAGTTTCCTACTCCTGCTTGTCTGCTCTTGCAATTAACGACGGAGTCGAAAGTTATAGGGGGCACGCAGATGCAATCTGGCGAGTTTGTGGAAACTAGGGTTGTGATTGTCTTCCTAGCCTGCCCCTCCTAGCCTTTATATAGATAGGCTAGGTCTCGGGTAGCAGGTCGAGTCGGTTACATATTAGCGTTTGTCCCATTAAACTTTCTATCTTAAGCTTCGTCTTCTGGTGCAAGCCATCAGAGTCTCCATGAGTCACCCGAATCCTGTATTGGGCCCTAATAACGTTGTGGGCTACTGTCATATCTGGGCCGTATATACCTAACTCGAGTACCTGTAGGGTATGTCCACGTCACTACCTAACCTAGACTTCCGCCTGAAACCCCATATAACACGTCGGGAGAGTGAGAGAGTCATGAATGCACAAGGCGGAGGTTCCCACCTGGGAATGAGTTAATATAGCCTCATAAAGACACTTCTCCAGTCTCCAGACCATGACCTATGCTCTGATCTCAAGACCAGCGCACCGGTCTCAGGACCATGATTTGGGGACTAGCAATTGGGCACATCACCTCTACAAAGACATGACCTCTCGAACCCGCTACGCTGTTAGCTCTCCGCACCCTTCACCTAATGTACTAAGGACACGAGGGAGAAGAATACAAGGCGGGAATAATAAGTACACAGTAGGAATCCTGGAAGAAGACGATGATAAAAGTTTATACAATGAACTAAAGGGGTCCTTATCGAAAGGTTCAATGGCTCCGTCAAGGGAGGACCATACAACATGGAACAAGACACCCCTACATGGCTAAATCTCTTTTTTACTTAAGGAATCAGGCCTGACTCATTGACACAGTGGATGGTTTCCTGCAATATCACCTTGGACTCAAAAGGGCCGTGTCGTCCATGGAGTAGGATGCAAGGACCTCGTCGAGCTAGATTCACACTTGGAGGAGCTCCTCCTCTAGACGGTCCTTCTCCTCCTTCGGCGTGGACACCAAGAGGTCCTTCTCAACAAGTTCGGCATGGAATTGATCGCGCTGGTCTGTGACAATGTCCATTGCCTCCTAGTATTTTCGATGGATCTCCTCCCAGATCTTTGACTCTCGATGAAGGTCGAAATTCTCCCCAATTACCCGGGACAAGGCCTCTTGTGTTATGGCCAAGACCTTATTCTTGGTGACCAAGGAAACGGCAATTTTGAGTATCTCCCTTGCTAGGGACCCGCGGTCTGCCGACTCCAGATTGAGGCCCTTCAGCATGCTCTCGATAATCACCGAGATCCAGTGACTCTGCTTATGGACATAAGATGACAGATTCAACAGCAGAATGACACACACATAGTACAAAAGTGAAGGAACCATATCCAAGCCTAGAGTTATGGGGGAACAGTATCCTTAATCTATTTCTCCCAGTATTGTAGCCAAAAGGAGGAAATCTCTAATGATAAACCCTTCGCCATCTCATCCAGGAAGAGATGCGAGGGAAGACCGGTCCTAGAGGTCCTAGAACAAAGAAACTGAAGGTTGGGGGTATTTAGTGGAAGTGTTAGAAGAAAAGGAAACCCTTGGGGGTACTTGTAATATTGGAAGAAATTAAGAGAAAAAGGACAATACCCGTCATCACTAGGAGATCAGTGTGCGGGGATGCCTCCTACGCTACCGGAACACTATTGAAAGGACCAATAAGAGCGACAAGAGGGGGTGAATAGGAGCTACCACTTTTTAAGTTCTTTTTCAGTTTGACACTTGACAGCAAGTAAATTCTCTAAATATGCAACTAAGTTAATTTACCTAGATGACAGGCAAGCATACAAACAAGATATACAACAATACAAGTAATGGAAAGAGATAACCGCAATGGTGGACATGATGATGTGATCCCTGAAGTTCCTTCTTTGTAAAGGGAAGTATGTCTTCATTAGAGAGGTCGGCGGTATTAAAACCACCAACGCCACTAAGGCCTCACCTATTCTCCCAAGCATGAGCCTAAGTGGTACACTACTAGGAAACAGCTTATAGATAGACAAGATATTCAGTGGCGCATATGTAAAACCATGCGCCACAGATATGTATCAGTGGCGCACTATAAAAAATGCGCCACAGAAGTTTGGCACTTCAGTGGTGCACGAAACCAATATGCGCCACAGAACTCCACATTTCTATGGCGCATATTTTCGTGTGCACCACAGAAAATGATGATTCTGTGGCGCATATAGACGTATGCGCTACAGAAGGTTGACGGGACCAAGCAGCAAAAAAAGGGGGGAGAAACTTCTGAGGCGCATATGTCCATATGCGCCATAGAAAGTGATGTTTCTGTGGCGCATATAGGTGTATGCGCCATAGAACAAGCAAAAACAGATCCCCACGGTGGATCGCCTTTTCAGTTTTGTAAAAAATAAACAAAAATGATAGAAACTTCAAAAAAATAATTCCTTTGAGTTATAGTTAGATTTTAGGGTATAGATCTAGAAAAAATTGAAAAGCATGAATTTTTGCAAAAATAGGTCATGGCACGATAAAACGGCTATAACTTTTGCATGCGATGTTGGAAAAAAAATATTTAACCTATCAAAATGATCGTCTCAAAATTCCCTAATCGAATTCAATGACCTAAGGTCGTTCTCGATTTTACAGAATCCCCAAATTCGAAAAGAGTAAAAAGTTATTTAGGGTAGATGATTTTTTACTGCAAAAAATAAAAAAGGGGGAGAAACTTCTATGGCGCATTTCCCCCATATGCGCCACAGTAGTCTTGGGCGGGATTCGAAATTTGAATCCCGCCGGCGCCCTTCTCCCTCCCTTTTTCCTTTTTCTCCCCCTGCACACTTCTTCTCCCCTCCACACCTCTCCTTCCCTCCACACTTCTCCCCTTCTCCTCCCTCCTCCTTCTCCACTCTCCGGCAACCTCCTCTTCCTCCTCCACCACCACCAACTCCGGCGACCAACTTCGGCGACCACCACCTCCTCCTCCTCCACCACCAATTCCAGCAACCTTCGGTGACTTCCTCCTACTCCTCCACCACCAACTCCGGCGACCTCCTCCTCCTCCACCACCAACCACGACGACCTCCTTCTCCTCCTCTTCCACCACCAACTCCGGTGAAATCCTCCTCCTCCTCCACCACCACCTCTGGTAACCTCCTCCAACATCAAATCTGGCAACCTCCTCCTAGCCCTCCTCTAGCCACCACCACCACCACCAACTCCGGCCAAATCTAGATCTAGCCCGGGTTTTTTTTTAAATTTGAAAAAAATTCAGTGGCGCATATTGGCCATATGCGCCACAGAAGTTTGAGATCTGGCCCACCTTTTTTTTTGAATTTTGAAAAAAAACTTATGTGGCACATATTGGCCATATGCGCCACTGAAGTTTGAGACTTCTGTGGCGCATTTTGAAATGCGCCACTGAAGTTTGAGACTTCTATGGGGCATTTTGAAATGCGCCACAGAAGATAATTATCAGTGGCGACTAACATATGCGCCACAGATAGTGAAAAAAGGTGCGCCACTTATAAGGGGTTTCCTAGTAGTGGTAGGTTCTTGTTCCACTATACGGTGCGCTTCTCGGTGTCGGGGTCCTGGTAACTAGGGTACCACGACCCGACGGCCACTAGACCCACCACTTGGAGAGATACGACATCACTAGGTCATGACACCTCGGCACGTGGCCTCGTGAGCCATGTGTTGGGGACTTTGGCACCTCGTGACCCCCACTCGGTATGATGTTGGTCTTGCTAGGGACGCCTTTTAGAGGCAGCCTCATGAGGGACGCGGCCACACCCCTTCTAGGATCCTCAAAAGCCTCAGATCCCTTGGATTAAGCCCCAAGGGAATGACCATAACTTCGTATCAAAAGGGGCAGACACGGCAAAACCTGGCGGGCAGCGCCAGGATCATGCAGACCACCTCGGGAAGAGGAGCCAGTCTAGCCTCTTTGGTGTAAAAGCGGCATGGATGACTTCAGCACCCGAAAAGCTTCTCTTTGCCACTTTAGTGCAAGGAACGGCGCGGGGGGTGTCGTGTAGCAGCAGGCAATGCCAGGAGCTCCATCTTTATGAAGGACGGGCAGGCTGCAAGTATTCCTAGACTTAGTCCACAGAAAGTGGACTTGTAGACCCAACATCCTTCGGGCGGCAGTGTGGAAGCCCTTCCGCCCGAAGATTGGGGGAAGAGGCTCAACGTACCTATAAAAGGAGAGGCACCCGAACTTAGAATGGGATCGATCCTTGAGATCTAAAACCCTAGACACCCATACCCCATTGTACCCTTGCGAGACACCGTGAGCAATAAAACAAAGCAAGAGTAGGGGCTTTACCTCCTCACAAGGGTCCCAAACCTGAGTAAAAAACACTTATGTCATCATCGCCGAACTTAGAATGGAATCGATCCTTGAGATCTATGTCGTGTGCGAGCTCCACCATTGTCATCATCGCCGGTAAGACCGGAATGTGTGTTTAGCCCCCTAACAAACTTAGGGCTCGTTGGACCCCTTGTTCCTTCACAGGATGCAAGTCTTGGGTGAACTAGGTATCGAGAGGCAAGGTCTTCTTCAACCTTGCAAGGTCTCGCAAGGTAGGGGCTGAGGCATGCTTGCAAGGTCTTCTTCAACCTTGTCGACATGTCGGCTTGCAATGAGACTCGACATGAGCATGCCCTCCACCGTGCGGTGAGCAAGTCTCACATAGATTCTACACATCAATGCAAATCAGAAAACCCCATGGATGGAGGCGCCACCACTAGACCCCACCTTGGCACAGCTGTCGGGGGCGGCGCCCCTGGTTGTCGGCCAGGCCCGCCAGCTGGTTGAGGTGCTGGAGCAGGGGCTAGGCCAGGCCAAGGCATTGGGGGCCTCGTTCGAGGTATGTGTCCCTTTGCCAATTTCTTTGTCTTTTGCTGCCTTGCACTGCAATCGGTTCCTTTGGTTCTTACCTCTCTCTATTATACAGAGGGATCTTGCCGACGGTGCTAAGGTCGTAAGATTGCTTGCTCTTCCGTGTCCTCCTGGTTGCGCGACTTCTCGCTCTTCTTGTTAACCATTGGGTACCCTCCTGTAGCTCTGTTGGCGGACCGGGACCGCGAGGTGGCGAGGTTGAAGGGGGAGGTTGCCCGACTAGAGGAGTCCCACAAAGTTCGCCAGGACCAGATCGCCCAGCTGGCTGCGCATCAGCATCAGATGGAGGTCAAGTCTAGCCAAGACAATAAGGTGGAAGACACCTGGACCGAGGCGCTGAAGAACCTGGAGACGCTCTATGCCAATCAGGAGGATGCTCTCAAGGCTTCCCGGGCCAAGTATATGGTGGCGTTGGGGGAGCTTTGCCAGATCGCTAAGATGGTCATCAGTAAGTGTTCTTAAACCAGACCAGCATTGCCATTTGTCTTCCTTGGCGATATTGATCATTGTTCCTTTTCTCGGGTCCAGCTCAGAATCCTAATGCGACTGACCAGGCGTTGGCACGCATCCTAGAGACAGACCCGGAGAGGGATATCCACCCGGGAGAGTTGGTGGCGTTTGTCATCGAGGAGGCGAAGCGGCTGTGCACCGCTGCTCTCAAGGTCCATAACTATGTCTGGCCTAACACCATCTAGCCGGCCACCATGGACGCTCTGTCCGAGAGGCTTTCAGGCACTCCGGATCTGATGGACGTGGCTCGGGTGTGGGCGGCACGCGGCGGCACAAAGATGGTGCTGGCCCTGCTGAAGTCCTGGTGCCCGGACGTGGATCTGTAGAGTCACTCTCACGTATTTCGCCAAGGGACTAGCTATGAGCAGCTTCGCGTTGAGGTTCCTGATATCTGCTCTTGTGGCATGAAGATTGGGAGCTTCGTCCAGATTGACCGGGATTTCAGTGACCCGGCTGTCACGGAGCCATACCACTTCACTTCGGATGTGGCGCGCACTGAAGCCCCGGCTGCGCCAGATACCGCCTCGGCCGACATCGCCTCCAGCAGCAAAGCCCAAGCCGATGCCTCTAGCCCTTCTGCTAGTCAGCAAGCTTGATCCCCGGTATGCCAGGAGTATTTGTAGGTGAAAAACTTGTTATTTTGTGTTGGTGAACAGCTATTTTTGTTCTATACCGAACTCTGGTGGGAGCATCGCCTCCCTTTGGATATTTGCTCGTGCTTTTTATCTACCCTTTGTGTTTTGCATTTGTTGCATGCTTGTTTCTTTGTAGGGGCGCGCGAGCACACCCATAGGGTGTAGTCCCCGAAGTTCGGGCAGGCTAGAGAATACAGCCGGGTCGAAGCTCCTTTACCTACTCTTCTGCCTCCTAGGAAGCGACTAGCCTCCGGCTCGGGCATTCGTCATGGAACTTTGGCTCATGCAAAGATGAAAAAACAAACAAGTTGTTTACCTAGTTAAAAAAATGCAAATGGAATTGTAATCTGAGGTTCGCTAGTCTTGAAGTTTTGCTATTTTGCGTGAAGCCAATGACTCTGCCCTTTTCTCCATGAGCATTGGCCAATTCAATGTTGTGCCCTTGCCGGCTACGAGCCGGACTCGAAGGGGTAGCTTAGTAGGCATACTGCACGATACTTCGGGTTTGGGTCATTGGCCTTGGGGAAGCGAGCACAACCGGAACATCCAGACATCTTTGTTTTCCTCGTGGCTTTTTCGAGTAAGGGTCGTCGAGCATTCTTCTCTTGCCGGATCTGTTAGCCGGCTCGCGGTCTGCAGTCGGAACCAAAGAGGAAGCTCTAGGGGCCACGTACAGTACATTGTCGCGTGGATTGTGTGGCCGTCTGGGCCAATCGGCCAGTCCTCGGTGGAGGTTGCTAGTTTTGGGGTTAAAATAATGCAGGTAGAAAAGACAATTTGTGCAGCATGACTTGCTAATTTATGATGGAGTCCCCGAGACTGCGTCGAGGCTCCCATTCTTGTTCATTACATAAAGGTAAGATACATACACTTCTTGTTCAAGTGTAAAAGGGGCGAAGCAGGTTCGCGTTGCATGGGAGCTCGGTTTCTTTGCCTGAACGGTCCATCCTGTACTTTTCCGGCTGGCAGGTGTCGATGAGGCAGTATGAGTTGTTCTGTAGTGCCCGGCTGATGATGAATGGGCCCTCCCAAGGTGGAGATAACTTGTGCATCCCCTTGGTGTCCTGTACCAGCCTTAGTACCAGGTCGCCTTCGCGGAACGAGACGCTGTGGATCCGGCTGGCATGGTAACGGTGCAAGTTTTGCTGGTAGATGGCGGATCTAGATAAGCCCAACTCACGTGCTTCTTCGAGGAGGACGACACTGTCCTCACGTGCTTCCTAGGCTTGCTGCTCTATGTAAAGCATCTTGCGGGGTGCATCGAACTCGATGTCTGTGGGAAAGACCGCCTCCACCCCGTAGACGAGTAAGAATGGGGTATATCCGGTGGACCGGTTTGGCGTGGTACGAAGGCTCCAAAGCGCAGCCAGTAGCTCCTCTATCCAGCAGCCGGGGGATCGCATCAGTGGTTTGATCAGCCAGGGCTTGATTCTGGCTAGGACTAGACCATTTGCTCGCTCGCATTGCCCGTTGGACTGGGGGTGTGCCATAGATGCATGGTCCAGGTGGATGCCCTTATCTCTGCAAAATCGTGTGGAAGCTCCCTTGGAGAAATTCGTGTCCTTGTCCGTTATGCCGCTGTTGAGGTAGTCGAAGCGCGTGATTATGTCCGTGAAGAATTTGACCACTGTTGGCCCATGCAGCTTCTTTATTGGTTTATCCTCGATCCACTTGCTGAATTTGTCCACCGCCACCAGCAAGTGCGTCATGCCGAATCTGGCTGTTTTGAAAGGGCCGACCATATCTAGCCCCTAGACGGCGAAGGGCGAAGTGATTGGGATTGTCTTGAGTGTTGTAGATGGAGTGTGCTTCTGCTGGCTGAACCGCTGACAACCGTTGCACGCCTTGATTATTTTTTCGGCATCTTCCAGAACCGTGGGCCAGTAGAACCCATGGCGAAATGCTTTTGCCACTATGGCCCGTGAAGATGCGTGGTGGCCGCACTCGCCCTGGTGAATGTCGATCAACAGCCGGATTCCTTCTTCCTGGCTCACGCACAGGCTGATAAATGCCCCCAACGCTGCGCTTGTAGAGCTCGTTGTTGATGATAGTGTACGCGCTGGCCTTGCGCTTCACCTGCCTTGCCTCTACCTCCTCTTCGGGAAGCTCTCCTCTGGCCAGGAAATCCATGAACGGCTTGGCCCATGTTAGAGTTTCCCGGATGGCACATACCGCCTGCATGAGCAGGGTTACCTCTGCGCGGATGGTCGGGTTGGGCTCATCTCGTGGCCAACCTGGTAGAGTAGCAGAGCAGGCAGCCTCCAGGCTGGACGCGGCAGTCCCTAGGCATGGTGAAGTAGTTCTCGGGGGCAATGACGCAGTCCCCGGGTGCGGTGAAGCAGTCCCCAGGTGCGGTGAAGCCGTCGCGGAGGTCTTCGAGCTGGCAGTCCCTTAGTCCACGTCGAATATGATGGAGTCGGATTCTGAAGAAGGTGTGATTGATGGCTTGCGCAGGTGGTCGAGGGAGACTCCAGGCGGAATTGCCTGTCTTGTTGACCCGATGTGGGCGAGTGTGTCCGCGGCCTCGTTGTTTATTCTAGGGACATGGTGAAACTCGCATCCTTTGAAACAGGCACATAGTTGTTGTACGTAGAAGCGATATAGGGCCATGTTTGCATCCCTAACGTCCCAGTCGCCTAACACTTGCTGCACCACCAAATATGAGTCGCCAAAGCATAGGATGCGTTGGACGCTGATCTCTTTTGCCATCTTGAGGCCATTGACGAGCGCCTCGTATTCAGCGACGTTATTGGACGCGCGGTAGTGGATATGCAACACGTACTCTAGCCGGTCCCCTTTGGGGAGGTGATGACCACTCAGGCTTCGAGCCCTCCATACATCTTGGAGCCGTCGAAATGTAGCTTCCAATGCGTGGAATCAGGGCAAGTGAGCAGGTATTGCATCTCTGCCCAGTCAACAAGGAAATCTGCCAAGGCCTGAGAATTGATCGCCGTTCTTGGCTCGCATTGTATGTTGTGGGCGGCGAGCTCTATGGCCCATTTTGCCACCCAGCCGGTAGCATCCCTGTTGCCAATGATCTCCGAAAGTGGTGCTAGCACCACCACCCGGATGGAGTGTTCTTGGAAGTAGTGCTTCAATTTCTTGGCGACCATGTACACGCCATACACCAGCTTCTACTAATGGGGATAGTTCTGCTTCGAGAGTGAGAGCACCTCGCTCAAGTAGTACACCGGTTGCTGCACCGGCTGCGCCTTTCCTTCTTCCGGCCTCTCCATGACTAGCACCACACTGACGACCCGGTTGGTGGCTGCGATGTACATCAGCATGGGATCCGTTGCCACTGGTGCTACAAGTATGGGCGGTGAGGTGAGCATGCACTTGAGGTCATGGAAACCTTTGTCCGCCTGCAACGTCCAGACGAATTTTTCTATCTTCTTCATGAGCTGGTATAGCGGGAGTGCTTTCTCGCCTAGCCGGCTGATGAAACGGCTGAGGGAAGCTACGCATCCGGTGAATTTCTGGACGTCTCGCAAATTCTTAGGCGGCTGCATGCGCTTGATTGCACCGATCTTCTTCGGGTTCACCTTGATTCCTCGCTCTGATACGAGAAAACCGAGGAGCTGGCCGGCTAGGATGCCAAACACGCACTTCTCTAGGTTTAGCTTCATCTGGAACCAGCAGAGGTTGGTGAATGTTTCCTTCAGATCTTCAAGGAGTGTTTGGCGCTCCTTGGTCTTGACCACCACATCATCGACATAGGCGTGTACGTTTCTGTCAATCTGAGTCTGTAGACACTTCTGCCTGCAGTGCTGGTATGTTGCCCTGGCGTTCTTCAGTCCAAAAGGCATGGTGCTATAGTAGTAGGCCCCATAAGGAGTAATGAATGCTGTCTTTATTTGATCAGTGGGGTTCAACCGGATCTGGTGGTAGCCGGAATATGCATCTAGAAACAACAACTGCTCATAGCCAGCCGTGGAATCGATCACTTGGTCTATCCTTGGCAGGGAAAATGGATCTTTGGGACATGCTTTGTTGAGGCTGGTATAGTCAACACACATGCGCCAAGTTTTGTTCTTCTTCAGTACCAGCACGGGGTTTACCAGCCATTCCGGGTGGAAAACCTCCATAATGAATCCGGCTGTGAGGAGCCGGGTGATCTCTTGACCTCTGGTTCTTCTTTCTCTTCCACGAAGCGGCGCAGTGATTGTTTGACCGGCTTTGCATCTGGCCTAACATGTAAAGAGTGCTCGGCGAGCTCCCTCGGAACACCTGGCGGGTCCTTGGGGGACCATGCGAAGATATCCTGATTCTCATGGAGGAAGTCGATGAGCGCACTTTCCTATTTGCTGTCAAGGCCATCTTCGACCAGGACGAACTTGTCGGGCTCGGCCTCGTCCAGTAGGATCTTTTTGGTGCCCTTGGATAGCTTGAATTGCGCTTCCCCAGACGCCTTGGGCTCGCCATCCGGCATGTCCTTCTGCAGGGCCCCCATATTCTGCGGGATAAGGCGCTTCTCTTCTGCGAAGATCATGGCCTCCGCTATCTTGGACCCGTCTAGGGCATTACACAGACCGCCTATAGCAGTCGGCCACGATGATGACACCATTTGGCCTTGGTAGCTTCATCTTGAGATATGCATAATGTGGTACCTCCATGAACTTGGTGAGCACTGGGTGCCCGAGGATTGCGTGATATGCTCTAGAGAGGGTGACCACCTCAAACTAGATGGGCTCGCGGTGGAAGTTATCCTCCATGCCGAAGATGACGTCCAGCCAGATCTTTCAGATGGGTGAAGGCGACGGTCCCGGAACGACCCCGTGGAAGGAAGTGCTTGATGGCTCTAGCTGTGACTCGATGATGCCAAGCCGGTCTAGTGAACTACGGTACATGAGGTTGATGCTGCTCCCGCCGTCTACGAGGACGCGGGAGAATCTGCAAGAATGCTTATTAGAGACGATGATGGGATCCAAGACCATCGCGTAAGTGCCTGGGTGAGGCAGCACAAGTGGTTGGTCCTTCCGGCTCCATGCAATTTCTTTCTCCGACTAGTTGAGGTACTGGGGGACGGGGATCACGTTAACCTCCGTCCCATGGCGTCTCTTGCCATGCTTGGTCTCCGGCTCCGTCGTGAAGATGTGGTAGTTTCCCACCTGGCGGGGATAGTTGTCATCATCATTCTCCCTCTGGCGCTGGTTATTGCTGTCGCCTAGCAGTCCACCGGCTGGTGGTGGTGGTCCCTGCGCAGCCGACATGCCATCAACCTCCGCCATCTTCTTCGTCCAGGTGCACTGGCGTGTGGTATGTGTAGCCGGTTTGTTGCATCCGATGTGGAACTTGCACGGCCCATCAAGCATTGACTCGATGGCGTACTTGGGCCTTGGGGGCCGGTCATCAAACTTCTGTCTCTGGCTTCCGCCTGTCGCCGGATCCTTCTGCACTGCCGCCACCTGCCTGGAACCATATTGGTTATCCGACTGTTTGTCCTTTCTCTTACCATGGTGGTTTTCATGCCGCCTGGAGCTGTGGCCATTCCCCTTCGGCTAGCACCGATCCACTACGATGTGGATGATGATTTTCCCCTGGTCGTCCACCCGGAAAGATCTTTTCATTGCCGCGTCGACAGTGGCGTACTTGTCCATGATGGCCATGGTCTACGCCATGGTGGTGGGCTCCACCCGGCGAAGCTTGTGCTTGAGCATAGTGCCGTCTCTGCAGCCGTTGACGAAGAAGTCGACCGCCTGGTGCTCGTGCACCCCCTCGCAGGAGTTGTGCATACTCGTCCACCGGGTGATGTAGGAGCGATTGGATTCGTCTGGACCCTGCACGCAAAGGGCGAGCTCGTCGGGTCGACCCGAATGCTTGTAGGTGCCGGTGATGTTGTGGACGAATGCTTGCTGGAAATCAATCCAAGCGTTGATGCTGTTGTCGGGGAGGCTGTTGAGCCATGTCCTTACCAAGTTGATGAGCATGAGGGGGGCATAGCGCATAGCCACCCGGCAGTTGCCGTTCGTGATGCCTACCATGGTGGTGTAGTCCACCAGCTAGTCCTCCGGCTTGACCAAGCCATTGTACTTTTGTGTATCCCATGGGAGCGAAATCCCTTTGGAAAAGGTTCATTCCAGATTCACGGTCCGAAGCACCTTGGACCGGCTGGGCTTTCTTCTTCCAACGAGCGCGACTGTACTAGTAGGTCGATGCATGCGCACGCGTCTTGCGGTTCTTCTGGCTCGAGTGGTCCCAGCCGGCTAGATAGGCGGGACTTTGGCAGCGCTTGGCCTTTTTCGGTTTCGCCGGCCGGCTCACGGTTCCTACTGGTGACAGCCGCGGCGTGGCGGACATTGTGCCCATGGCCTGCCGATCCGCCACGTGGACAGTTGCTTGGCCTCACACCATTTGGGGAAGAGGCTTTGCTGGGACCTACGACCGGATCAGCGAGCTAGTAGGGTCTTGCTGTTGCCACCCATGCTGAGCTCTGCATCAGCCTGCTGTTTGTTTGCCATGACCACGAGGAGATGGACACGCGCTTGCTGACGGAGCAGCTCATCTCCCTCTAGGCAGCTTAGTTCGGTGACTGCCGCCTCCGCGACCCTCATGTTTTTGGCGGGAGTGCTGTAGACCAGCTGCACCATGGGTGTACGCGAACCAGCAGCATGGTCCATCTCCAAACCGAGGTTTCGGACTTGGGGTTGGGCAAGGCGGCTGGCGCCGGGCAGGCGAGCGAAGCCGTGCACGATGTTGTACTCGCGCATGGTTGTGTTCATCCGCCATTGGGCGACTGCCACCTTTCCAGCTTCTTCTAGGAGGCTCTGCCGAGTAGCCTCTAGCGCTGCCGCAACAGCTACTGGATCTGCCTCGATGGGGGTGATGGGGTTGCGGAGGTGCTCGATGGACACGGTGAGCAGGTCCTGGTTCGGGAGGCACGAGTTAGCTGCACGGCCATCCCTGTTGCGCTCTAGAGGTGGGCGGTGGTTCTCGCCCGAGCCCGCCATCATGACCTCAACGCTGCCACTAGCGACGCATGAAGCAGCGAAACCAGGAGGCGCACCGGACATGGTGACAACCTCACGAGGAAAGGTCTCGACGATGGTGGCGATGTAGACGCGATGCTCGCTGAAGTGCATGATGGAGCCGCTGCTTGGGAATGTTCCCCCACTTAAGCAGGATCTGTTGTCGAGGACACAGTCAAAGGAGCCGAAGGTGAGGATGAGGCCGGAGGCGACTCGCTCACTAGCAACGAGCGGAAGTCCCGTGCGAAAGATGATCCTAGCCGAAGCGTTGTGCCTCACAGTGGGCGCCAACTATCGTGGTGTGGAACACGGCAGTACCATCGGGGATGGCATGAGAGGGGACAATCAGGATGCTATCGGTGGCTACTCGCAACGGGTTGGGCACAGATATTGGTAACACAGCGATGTACCCAGGTTTAGGGCCCTCTTGGCTAGGTAAAACTCCTACTCCTGCAAGGATCTACTATTAAGGGGCGAACGCCCAATACAGATGCTCCTTGAGCTATTTTCCTGGCTACTCCCTACTAGGAGAAGAGGAGGCACTACTCAACTTGTCCAATCTAGAGAACTTCTAACTTGTCATTGTCTACCTAGAACCCTAGCACTGGTTGAGGAGGTAATTTACAAAATGGGTTATAGGGTTTACTGTTTGGATTTGGGCTTTACAAAGTGGGTCGGCTGGACAGGCCCGAATGGTAGGCCTGGGTCTAGTCAAGCCTCCAGTATAAGTAGGATAGGGCTACAGTGTCCAGCGCCCTTGCTTTGTACGTCAGTCGGCTCTTTCCGTTAGCCGACTCTTTATCCATAAGCCGGAGCTTTACTCGTTAGCCCTTGCTTTGCTCGTCAGCCTCCAGCTTTGGCGCAGTTGTCTAGTAGCGCCGACTAGGCTAGCCAGCCTGTCTAGTCAGAGCTACGCTCACCAAGGAGCGTCACTCCCACCGTACCACCGCCAGCGGATCTGAGGCGGCCGGCTAGGAGAGGCATCCCAGCCGGTTCTTCTGGCTACCTGGCTAGACAGGCCAGCCGGGGAAACTTGGAAACGGATTGGGTGGAGGGTTCCACCCGGTTGTGGTTCATTGTCTTGCGTCTAGATAGCCAGAGCTCTTTGGAGCCGTCCGGTTGGTCCCTTCTTGGCCTATCTGGGGGTCATCCCCCGACACGTACCGTGGCTTCCCATGATAAGACTAACCCGCCTACTTCAGAGGCTGCAAACTGCATGGTGTAGGATCTACTATAGCACCCACTAGCTGAATCTAAGCAGGAGAAATGACATGAGCGCATGGCCGAGCTTCTCGACATCGCCGTGCCAAACCGGGCATCACATGGAGCTCGCACCGAGGAGGATACTTAGGGGGTTGCGGGTTCACGCCCGCCTCCGGGGAAGAACTCTGGCTCCGATGATGCCCTCAAGCATGGCGATCTTATGCCGCCACCCTGCAACAGCTGCCAGATCATCCCAACTCCAGGGACACTCACGTAGTCGCCATACCTCATCAGGGATGGGAGGACCGTTTCATCAAAGAAATCGCCACGGCAGGCCAGCAAAACTGTGTCGCCCTCGCCAATGGTAGGGAGGTGGCGAGAAACGTATGCCTTGTGTTCACCAAGGATCTTCACTACATGGTCTGGCCCCACAAGTTCTAGCTGGAGATTCCGCCATGCTACAACAGGACCGCCAACCCCCACGAGTTCCTATAGCTCTACACTACTGGCATCGATGCTGCGGGGGGCGATGACCGCGTCATGGCCAACTGGTTCCCATGGGTTTGAAGGACGCATCTCTCTCCTGGCTGATGAACATCCTAGAGGAATCCAACGGCTTGTGGCCCACTCTCTGTGCACCCTTCATCGCCAACTTCAAGGGAACTTATGAGCACCTCCTCGCCTACTACAACGTCCATCAAGTCCGGCAGCAGGCCGGTGAGCCTCTCTTCAAGTTTCTATAGCGGCTCAGCTAGGTCCATAACAAGATTCCTAAAATTTCTGACACAAATGTCATCACCGCCTTCTCCAAGGGTGTTAAGGACGTCCGGATGAGGGAGAAGATCAGAATACGGGGGGAGAACCTCACCATGGTGGTGGAGCTCTTCAGCATGGCAAAGAAGTGTGCCAAAGCTGAGGCTGGCTGCATGTTCAGCCTCGCCAAAGAGGAGGCTGCCCTCAAGTCCGCGAGTTCTTCCAAGAGCAAGAGCACATATCCCAAGCGGAAGCTTGTAGGCGTCCTCGTCGCAGAACCTGATAGGAAGAGCCCTCACGAGGGTAACATGGAGGGGGAGCATGAGGACCGCTTGTACTATGTCTTCCATAAAAAGCACGGGCATTCCATACATGACTGCTAAAAGCTCAAGGGGCTAGCTGACCAGCGTAGCAACCAGAGAAAGGAGAGGCAAGGAGGAGAAAGGAGCAATGGCCAAGGCAGGCACCAAGGCACGGGTGCTGGAACAACAATCACGGGGGCAGCAGCACACACCAGCAGGGTCACTAGGCCAATGCCGCATAGCAGCATCAGCGCACCACAAAGAAGGGACAGGCTGAGGAGAACACCGGGGGCTGCCAGGAGCCGACAGGCGCCATCGCCATCCTCGGTGGCTCCCAGGCCCAGGCATCTAATGGGAATTTCAAGCAGCTCAGTAGTCAGGTCGCGGCTGCATGCCTCGGTACTCCATCTTCGAAGCTCAAATGGTCACAGTATGCCATCACTTCCGACGCCACCAACAACCACCCCACCTCCACTAGGGCTATGGGAACCCTACCCATTATTCGCACCCCCACCATCAACAAAATTGTTGTTGCCAAGATGCTCATTGATGGTGGCGTCGGCTTGAACTTCATCTCCACTGAAACATTCGCCAAGCTACAGGTGCCATACCACCAATTGATGCCACCATGCCATGCTCCGAGGTGACCAATGGAACAACCATTCCCATCTGGAAGGTAAGCCTCATCGTCACGTTCGGATCCCGCAATGATTATAGGACCGAGCTCATCGACTTCGACATGGCCCACATCAGCCTCCCCTACAATTTTTTCTTGTGCTATAACATGCTGGATAAGGTCCTTGCGGCCACCCATCATGCCTACAACATTATCAAGATGCTAGGAGGTAATGAAGAGTTCATCACCATTCGCTGTAACGAGAAGGAGGCTTTGTGATCCCTCGAGCATGCCTACAAGACTACAACCACTCCTTATCCGGAGGATGTGGATGCCCTTGACTATATCGGGGGTACCGCAAGGAAGAACCAAATGATGGCTCAAAACAAGGCCAAGGATAAGAGGGCATAAGATGCCTTGTACCCCAACAGCGAGGATCAGGTCGCCCCTAGCATCCATAACCATAGAAGGAATCCGGGACCGCCGCAGCTCACCCTCACTTGTATCGAAGAGACCCACAAGCGTGACAGGGGCTCGGAGGCTCCTCACTTCCCCATGGATTGCACCCAACGCGCAAGCAACATCAACCACCTCCCCGACAACACCTGATGACCCTGGGCCTAGGAACGGCACTAGGCGCCAGGAGGGTGGACAAACCTCTCCAAGTGGCGCGGCTGACCTCACTTATTTTTTGAAGGTGAATCCCAACTCTCGTATTTTACAACCTTATCTCCTATAAGACCATGTACAGGTCACGACAGCATTGTAATAAGCTTGTACCTCCCTGGTTGTTTTTGGATCTTGCGCCCTACACCCACCCTGCTATTCGCCTCTTTATTGGTCTAGAACATGTTTTAACCATACATTGCAAAAGTTCTCCTGCATATGTCGCGCGAGTTTGGGCTAGGCATGGTGCCACCACTGGGGCACTCCCTATCAACGCCAAGGCCTAACGTGTCGAGCTATGAACTTGCGGACTAGCTCCTGCAGTAAGTCACCTCACCATGGTCCTTAGTGCTTGAAACCCTCGCACAACATATACACGAAAACTAAGCGGTGCAGACCATTTCATGCTAGACCTACAATCTCTTCCTCGAGGGACCAACATGATAAACATTTTCCCTATGGTCCGCTCATGAGGGTACCCCCTCTAGCGACCACCATTCCATTCTAGACCTACGGTCTCCTCCTTGAGGAACCAATAGGATAAGCATTTTCTCTAAGGTCTTCTCATCGAGAGGCTTATGGGGCGGTCGTGATGGTACCCCTCCAGCGGCCACCATTTCATGCTATACCTACGGTCTCCTCCTCGAGTGACCAACACGATAAGAATTTTCCCTACAGTCTTCTCTTTGAGAGGCTTACGTGGCGGCTCATGAGGGTACCCATCCAGCGGCCACCATTTCATGCTAGACCTACAGTATTTTCCTAGAGGGACCAACATGATAAGCATTTGCCCAACGGTCTTCTCCTCAAGCGGCTTATGGGGCGTCACATGAGGGTACCACCCTCCAGTGACCACCATTTCATGCTAGACCAACGGTCTCCTCCTTGAGGGACAAACATGATAAGCATTTGCCCTACGGTCTTCTCCTCAAGAGGCTTACGGGGTGGCTTGTGAGGGTACCCAGTCTAGAGGCCACCATTTCATGCTAGACCTATGGTCTCCTCCTCGAGGGACCACCATGATAATCATTCTCCCTACTGTCTTCTCCTCGAGAGGCTTACGGGGCGTCTCATGAGGGTACTCAACCCTAGCGGCCAAATTCATGCATGACCTACGTTCCCTCCTCGAGGGTCTTATAGGATATGCATTTCCCTATGGTCTTCTCCTCGAGGTACCTATGGGTCGGCTCACGAGGGTACTCCCCTCTAGCAGCCAAAATTCAAGCTAGACCTATGGTTACCTCCTTGAGGAGCCAACATGATCAACATTTTCCCTACGGCCTTCTCTTCAAGGATACATGAGGGATGGCTCACGAAGCTACTCCCCTTCTAAACGACCAAGGTTCACACGAAGCCTATGGTCTCACCCAAAAGAAGCTAATCACATATTATAGCCTTCCTCGAAGGGCCAACAGAAAATACACATGCTCGCAAAAGGCCCTGGTGACGGAAGAATCCGCGAGGGAATACCTTCTCCAAGCGCGAGGAAACTACCCAGTGTGGGGTCCCTTTGAGTGAATCGCGTATGCAAGCTGGAGGAATGACGCCGCACAATCTAGAGGAACCCTTTCATGCTTGACCATAGAGGTGTGGCCCCTTCAGGGATACCCTACAGGGGAAAGCGTCGGAGTCACCAGCTTTGCCCCTCGTGGGCACGCCCTCGACGACACGGTGCGTGGAGAGATTGAGCATTAGCGTCGTAAGATGCATCAGCCACCCCGAGTATATGATGGTGTTCAACGCCCCCCATAGTGTCTCAACAAGACAGTCAAAAGGAAGTTAAAACAATGAATAAGGTCACTAAAGGATGTTCAATAAGGCACACCTACACAAGAAAAGGCTAAGGACATAATAGTATGTCAACACCCACAAAATATTCATGGAGCCCTCCAAAGGTGTGACCACATCCACATCAGGAGGACCGCCTACATCCTCCAGAGGTGACGGAGGTCGTCAACACGACACATTGGCGGGTCGAACACCAACACCAAGAAGTCCTCCCCATTGTGGTAGCGAAATCACAGCATGGAGCCACGTGCGATGCGATGGTCGCCGACAAAGCTCTCCCAGCTAACGGTGAGGTACATTTCCCTAGGCACGGGGCCTTGACATTCACGCTCTAGGAATCGCCGCCGCCTGAATGCTTTAGTCGCACGCCTCCAGGCATGTCGCTTGCAATTCTGAGGGCAAAGCGCTCAGGCAGCCTCACCCTCGTGACCCAGTCCTCATACTAGAGGATGAGCATGAAGTCGATAACCCTCTCGGGCATGTCCTCAACTTTGATTACCACTTTCAAAGAAGGCGGAGGGGGAGTAATGTAGGCTATGCGTCTCCACTACGGCCGCCGCCACGACAAGTGCGGCACCCTCGGCCGTTGCCATGAATGAGACCACGCCCGCGTTTCATTAGCGCTCGTCCCTTGGCCATGACCACATCCGCCGCGCCCTCCTCGGCCGCGGCCATGTGGCCGCCCCTAGCCGCGCTTCATCGGCGGAGCCACTACTCCTTCCTCTATCACAAACTTGCTCTTCTCGATGGCAGAGGGCTGCACTAGCGCCATGGGATGGTCGAGGCCCTAACTCAGGAGATGGGGGAGAAGGGGAAAGGAGAAGTGGAAATTGCATCAGAAGGACGACACCGCACCTATGCCCCTATTTATCAAGGTGAGACTTCACGTCACCGCCGTAGTCATGTGCATTAACCGCTGGTTTGCCGCATGCACCGTCAAGTAACGGGGGAGCAACTCCCAAGACATCGTGGGTCATGCAATAACCCTCGGATCGTACGGTTGGAAGTGCGCAGTTGTTCCGTGTGCATGGTCAGATAGGTACGAGTGCAACTCAGTGTTGAATCGGGAGGCGACATGACCCACTGACCATTTGGGCCCTTGCCCTTCATGTATACCATGGGACACATGCACGACAAACACTTGGGGGATACTGTTGGGGTCCTGGTAACTGGGGTACCACGACCCAACAGCTGCTGGGCCCACCTCTTGGAGAGTTACAACCTCACTAGGTCGCGACGGCTCAACACATGGCCTCATGAGCCACGTGCTAGGGCCTTTGGCCCCTCAAAACCCCCGCTCGGTATGACGCCGATCTCGCTGGGGACGCCTTCGAGAGGCAGCCTCGCGAGAAGCGCGACCACACCCCTTCCGGGCTCCTCGGAAGCCTCGGATCCATTGGACCGAGACCCATGGGCATGATTGTAACTTTGTTTCAAAAGGTGTAGAGATGACAAAACATGGTGGGCAATTATACGACCATGTGGATCGCCTCAGTAAATAGGAGCTGGTCTGGCCTCTTTGGTGTATAGCGGCATGGATGACTTCGGCACGAAAAGAGCCACTCTTTGCTAGTTTGGTGCAAGGAAGGGCACGGGGGAGCATCATGTAGCGGCATGCGACGGCAGGAGCACTGTCTTTACAAAGGACCGGCGGGTTGCAAGTAGTCCTAGAGTTAGTCCGCACAAAGTGGACTAGTAGACCTAATAACCTTTGGGCGGCAGTGTGGAATCCCTTCCCGCCCATAGATTGGGGGAAGAGGCCCAGTGCCCCTATAAAAGGAGACGCACCCTAACCTTAGTAGGGGATCGATCCTTGAGATCTAAAACCATCGACACTCATACCCCATTGTACCCTCGCGAGACACCGTGAGAAATATAACAAACCAAGAGTAGGGGCTTTACCTCCTCATGAGGGTCCCGAAACTGGGTAAAAAACTTTGTGTCACTCTCTATCGTGTGTGAGATCTGCCGTCATCGTCATCACTGATAAGACCGGAACGTGTGTTCAGCCTCCTAACAAACTCAGGGCTTGTTGGACCCCTTGTTCCTTCACGAGATGCAAGTCTCCGACAGTTGGTGTCACATGAAACCTCTCACAAAACTTGGGGCCACTTCTCCACAACTGAATTGGAGGCTCCCAACTATACCACAAGCACTTACACACACTGATGATCTTGGGGGCGACTTCTTCTTACACCTAGGGTTCTTTAACCCAAGAGAACAAGTAATTCAATGGACAGCGGGGGAATTTCAAATCCCTTTGGTGGAAGTGCAAATCTAGGTCTTCTCCCTTGTTCCCAAAGGGGCATCAAGTTCTATTGGCTAGGGAGGGGGATCTAGGTGATTTGGAGCTTAGAAGCAATGGTGGAGATAGAGTGGAAGTTGCAGCTTCAACATGAAGGAGAAGGTTCTTTATATAGGGGCCACTGTCGTCTGACCGCTTTCTGCCCGTTGGAAGTTTGCAAACCGGAGACTCCAGACTGAAACACCAGAGACTCCGACATGTGGAATAACCACACCGGAGACTCTGGTTATTCCCTGACTTGTCTCCGGACCCTAAATAGAGAGCAATACAAACTTGACAAATTTCACACCGGAGACCCTCTGGAAACTCCGGTCTGAAGACGACCGAAGATTCTGGTCCAGAAAACCCTAGATCTGTAGGCTTCTTCCATTTTCTTCCAAACCCTAGCAAACATATTTTCCTTTTTATCTAGGGGATACCTTATCTTGTACACTAGGATCAACGCTCGACCTAAATTTTACAAACCAAGCATCATTTGTAAGGGTAAATAGATATTACCTTTGCAACAATAAGTGAGGTGAAGCAATAGAAGGGAGGCCAATGATTGAAAGATTAAAATTCTTCACCACACAAGATAAATCCGTATGCACCATAACCACCATAATCATATAGTCTTCAATAAAAACCCATAGGTAGCAACATAGTCTAAGAAACGATAGCACAAAAGGTTCACACACATAATAAGTAGAAAATAAAGGTCACAAGTAAGAAATATCCAATGAAAAACGATCTTGTGACTTCCCATGCAAATCCTGACACATCCTAATAGTCAGCTTCTCCCCCTTTGGCATGAAGACGCCCAAAAGGGGAAAATACGAAGCTAATGTCCCAACAGGATCACTCATCGCTGTTGTCGTCAGAGGAATTGTCCACTTGGTAGTCATCATCACAACCAAGCTCTTGGTTTCCTTTGCCATGAGGACGAGATTAGGAAGTGACCTGCAAGGTGACATCAGAGAAGGTCTAATCCACCAGGCTATTGTTCATTGTGTTCCATGCACCAAAGGAGAGAGTCCCATCAGATTTCTTAGAAGATTCAACCCCATGCTCATCATTATATTCTTGGCTTTCTTCCCCTTCACTTTGAGCCTGATCTCTTTAAGGAGATTTTCCATCCTACAGTCTCTTTTGTAGGAATCACATTACCCATGGATAATGTACACATTTATGCAACACAGGATTTTCTCACAAAAAGACGCTTTCTTGAGATCCTTTTTGACAATCTCGGGGGAGACAGGAACATTGCAGGCGTTCTTCCTTCAGCCACTAGGAGGAGTGCGATCTCCTTCCACCTTAGAAACCTCATCATCATCACTAGCAAACACGGGATGAGGAGAAGGAACCATCCTCCCTTTCCTTTTGGAGGGCGACAGACATGTGCACTTCAAAATTTGGAGGCAAGACAAGAGGTGAACCATGAAGCTGGGTGTTGATTACCTCAACACAAGAGAAGCCCATTCGGAGACTTCCTGTATAATATAGCATGGTACATCTCCTAAAAATGATGTCCATAACATTAATCTCGTACCCTTCAGTAGTAGGGCCTGCATAAGCTACCTTGTGAGCATGATGGAGTATGTTGACAAGACCACACCAGATAGCATCCTCATTTCTAGCACTTTTAGAAATGGTGTGGCGAAAAATCCTCAACAAGATATTGCAGAGTGTCTTGAGTCCCTTGTTTTCCCCCAACAACTCCATTCTCCCATAGAGACGTGCAAGCTTTCCTTTATCCTTACAAAGAGCAACATCATGCATATGGTGACCAATAGAAATGGACACCGCATGAAAAGGATGATTAATGGCATTGACAAATTGATATAAGTTGGCTATGCAACGGAAGTTCCCAGACTTCCATGTCATTGTCCTGGCCCCATAATGGTCAAATACCACAGTTGAATAGAATTGTTGGATAAGAGTAATGTTGTAGTTATCCTTGAGTTCTATGAGGTCATGAAGACCAATCTTGTCCGTGATCATAAGAGCTTCATCAAAGTAGTCATTACCTCGCATGTAATCAAAATCCATGTACTTCTGAGGGAAATTAGGAAAGTTGGTAAGTTTGTGGTAAGTATCCTTCATGAACACCTTTTTTCCTTCCTCCAATACCATGGGTCAGTGCTGGTCTGTTCCATGTTATAGAACCTCATCACTTGAAGATCTCTGTACTCTTGCTTGGACATCTTGTCCAAGGATTGCAAATTATCATACTTGGCCTTCTTGGATTGAGCTTCATTTTGGATTCTTTAATTCTACCTCATCATGAACTCCATGACCCTCTCATTATGCTTCTTGACTGACACATCAACATATCTGCCAGTGGTCTCATCATAGTGGGTCAAGCGCCTCCCTACCGTGGGAGTGCCCTTATTCAGAACTAGACGACGATAACTCAAACCACCTGTGAAAGTAGCAGAAGGAGGATAGCACAGAGGTAAGAATACATGTCTAAGAGATCAAAAATAATCATCTAGAGAAAACTAGGATGGAGTGGTTTGATCAACACCGGAATCTCTGATGTGCAACACCAGAATCTCTGGCCTATGTGAACGCACACACCAGAGTCTCTAGTCTGGAGGACCGGAATCTCCGATCTGGAGATTTTGCTATACCTATGGACCGCGAGGAATATAAAATCAATTGATCCTAGTTGCTACATATGCTCAAGGAGTGAAGGATTGCATGTAGGTATGATTGCCCACCAAGAAGGACTAGCACTTTCCTCGAGAACAACTTAGGGTTAACCCTAGGTCAACAAAATAGAAGACAGTACTAGATACCCTCCTGGGAAGGGTTCCTGGAGGTAGAGAAGTAGAGAGGGGCGGCGACAACAGCGGATCCTAGTGGCAGAAAATCCCCTGGGTGGCAAAACAGGACAGGGAAGGCAGCAAGTGAGACGTGAGGGTCGGGGTAGAAGAGGAGAAACTGGTTGATTCCCTCAACCCGGCCCACTTAACTCAGGACACGACACTGCCACAAACCATAGTCTCTGATATGAATAAACCAGAGTCTCCGGACTAACTGGAATATCTGGTGTGAAAACACCGGAATCTCCAGCCCTCCTCAACCAGGAAAGACAGGTTCATTTTTGTGGACATGTATTAGACAAAAGGATCTTGGGGTGTAGAGATCTGGGCTTGGGATTAAATCAGGAGCAATGAGAGAAAGTACTATAGACTCACACAAAAGCAAGAAGATGAGTATAATTCGTTAAAAGCGAAGATGGAGTATAACGGGTCAAGATAAAACATGATGCAAATCCAAAGTAATAGCATCCAAATAAACCCACAAAAGAATCAACTCTTCATAAATAAGAGGGTGGTGGCCGAGGCCACCATGTATGAGTGTTTGGCATGATACCGGGAAGATGTATCTTGCGTTCATAGCCAATACTTGTCATTTAGGTTCACATATCACAAAATGATATTAAGAGGGATGATCTTCACTCTTCTAGAATTATGCGGGGAGGGTTAGTCCAACCAATTAGGACCACCTTCCCCTATTTCCGTGCCTTCATCTAAACCAAAACTACTTTATATGGTAGTCGGTGTGCAAGGATCTCATTCCACACTGCTCGAATCTATGATATTTAACTCATTCCTCAATTCCCGAAATCTTTCTTCATCAAGGGGCTTTGTGAAGATAACCGCTAGTTGATCCTTTGTGCATACATACGGTATATCAATATCTCTTTGGCCACATGATCGCAGATGAAATGATGGCGAATATCAATATGCTTTGTCTTGTTGTGTTGAACTGGGTTGTGGGTCATCTTGATAACACACTCATTGTCACAATGAAGAGGCACTTTTTCAAACATGACACCATAATCCTTTTAAGGTTTGTATGACCCATAGCAATTGAGCACAACAGCTAGCGGTGTCAATATACTTGGCTTCGGCGGTAGACATAATACACAATTTTATTTCTTTGAAGCTCAACAAACCAAAGACCTACCAAGAAAGAGGAAAGTCCCGATAGTGGACTTCCTTCCCACCTTGTCTCCCACATAGTCTGTGCCCGAATAACCAATGAGGGTGAAGCTTTCTCCCTTGGGGTACCATAAGCCAAACTTTGCAGTATGAATCAAATATCGAAAGATTATCTCGAACGCTACCAAGTGGCTTTCCTTTGGAGCGGATTGAAATCTTTCAAACAAACCCACACTCATCATGATATCGGGTCTAGATGCACAAAGGTAAAGCAAATAACCAATCATAGATCGATAAAGCTTTTGATCCACATCTTTACCATTGGGATCGAGTTTAAGATCTACCTTTGTAGGTTTGGGGGTAGAGACTCCAATCATATTTTCCAACTTGAATCTCTTGAGCTTGTCTTGGGTATATTTTGCTTGATTGATGAAAGTTCCTTCTCTCAATTGCTTGACTTCATAGACATCTAAAACTCATCGGTCATTAGCTTCTAAAATTCCGAGGAAGAATTCCAACTCCCCCATCATAGACATCTCAAACTCATCGGTCATTAGCTTCTAAAATTCTTCATTGAAAGAAGTGTTAATAGATCCAAATATAATGTCATCAACATAGTGTTGGCAGACAAACAACTCCCCTCCAACTTTCTTAGTAAAAAGAGTGGGCTTAATTAAAAAAGAGTGGGGTTAATTAGCCCAACTTCGAAGCCACAGTATAACAACAACTCTTTAAGTTGATCATACCATGCAGGAGGTGCTTTCTTAAGCCCATAGAGTGCCTTATCGAGTTTGTGGACATGGTTCAGGAAGTTGGGCTCCTCAAACCCCATAGGTTGCTTAAAAAACCAACTTATTTAGAGGACCATTAAGAAAAGAACTTTTAACATCCATTTGTTGCAATTTCAAATTATGATGAGTAGCATAGGAAATCAAGATGCGAATAGATTCAGGACGAGCAACAGGAGCGAAAGTTTCACCGTAGTCAATTCCTTCAACTTGAGAGTAACCTTGATGCACAAATATCGCCTTGTTTTGAATGATCACACCAGTAGCATCTTTCTTGTTCTTAAAGATCCAATTGGTTCCGCTGACATTTTGACATTCTTTTAGATTTTCAACTAAGGTCCACACCTTGTTGCGCTCGTATTTATGAAGCTCTTCGTGCATGGCATCAAGACAATCTTGATCCTCAAGGGCTTCATATACCTTGATGGTTTCAATATGAGAGATAAAAGAAAAGTTAGAACAATGGCGACCAACTTACTCACGAGTAGATATACCTCTCCTTATATCACCACTCACATTGTCATGGATACTATCTTTGATGATCAACCGCTTTGTCAATGTTGCTGCGCTACATGCTTGGGCATCCACGAGAGATTCTTGTGACATCACTTGGACATCACCACCATTTGGGTCCTCGTCTTGAGATTCTAAATGGTCTTGATCATCTCAAGGGGAAGCCCAAGTACTTTCTTGAGTTTGTTCTTGAACTTGACATTCCTTACCACTAGAGACTTCAGTTTGGGGAACCAGAGGCTCCACTACACGCTGGCCTTGAGATGCCGGAGACTCCGGTCCACCAAGAATAACTTGAGAAGGTGACCCCAGAGGCTTAGGTGCATTAGATTCTTGAGTGCCAATTTCAGTTTGTTGAATGGACGCTTGAGGATGAGCTTGATCTAGACTATGGATATGTTGATCTTGAGTAAGTGAGGGCTCCACTTGAGTAGAGCATTGTCCTTATCCTTCCACCACAAGGGGATCCTCAACAGGGTGGAAAAATCTCACACCCGTTATTTTTATGGCTTCAGGAGGGGACGAAAGGGTTTTGACAAGCATGATGTCCATAATGGACACGTACGGTGTGACCACCACCTTTCCCAAACCCAATACCTTAGATGTTTATCTCCATAGGTAATGTTGTGGACAAAGATGAATATCTGAGAGAAATATCCCACACCGATTCTTCTTATGGCTTGAGGAGGCATTTCATCACCTACATCACCAAGATCAAATTAGCCCACTTGGGAGCCATCATGCTCATCGTGTTTCACATTAGAAGATTCTACAACTTGCCTGGTGGTTTTGTTGTAGACTCTGTAAGTGTGTGATTCAATGCCATAGCCAACAAAAACACTCTCAATAGCTCTAGGTTCAAATTTAGACAACCACTTACCCTTCTTGAGAATGAAGCACTTACATCCAAACACTCGGAAGTAGTGGATGCTTGGACTGTTGCTGGTGAGGATCTTATAGGGACTCTTGTTTAACTTATTTTGGAGGTAGATCCAGTTGGTACCATGACATACGGTGGATATGGCTTTGGCCCAAAAATTGTATGGAGACTTAAACTCTGGAAGGATGGTCCTTTTTGCATCCATAAGAGTCTAGTTCTTCCTTTCAGCTACACTGTTTTGTTGAGGGGTATATGCAACGGAATATTGATGACGAAGGCCCTCTTCTCATAGGAACTCATCCATGGTGTAGTTCTTGAACTCGGTTCCAATGTCACTTCTAATAGCCAACACTATAAGAAAAGTTGGCTTTTACAATAGACGATTTTTGTGGTTGAAGGCTCGTTTTTCGTGGTTAAAAAGTCTTCTACGATGGATGGCCTTCGTGGTAAAAGCCCTGTCACAAATGAATCTACCATAGTTTTTTCTCAACTGTGGGAGATCGCACCCTTCAACCACGAAAACTTGTTCTGTCATAGATCTGTTAGCTAGCCATGTTGACTGTTCATGTCATGCAAACTGCCACGTGGCAAACACCATTAAATCCTAGTTACCACTATTAACGGTCACATAAACCAGGGTAGAAGCTAGGCCCAGCCAAGGCCTGCTAATTATTAAGTGGGCCGGCCCATTAAGAGAGCCTAGTAAGATGTCGGCCCGTTATTGTTTCGTCCTACACTATTTGAAATGGGCCTGCTACTGCATCCTACCGTGGCCTGCAAAATTTTAGGCCCGACACTATTTCAGACTTCCTACAACCCAAGTTCGCCCCATAGAAAGCCCATATTGATCAAATATTGTGTGGCCCATTAGCAGCCTGCGTCAAGTCAGTTGTTAAGGCCTATGGTCGGCCCGTCACTGTTCTTACAACCCTTGGTGGGCCGCCTACTGATGGTCCTCTTTGAGAATGTCCGTTATCGTTCTAGCCTTTTATTTTTCTGGCCGTCAACTATTCAGGTCAACAAGCCGCCCGTTACTGTTCTGGTCTGGTACTATTCTGGCCTGGCATTTTTTCTAGCCTATTACTGTTCTTGCCTAGTAAAAAAATTTGGCCTATTACTGTTCTAGCCTTTTACGATTATGTCTGGTATTCTCCTGGCATGTTACTCTTTAGGTCTACTACTATTTTGTCCTACTGATGTTCTGGCTTGCTACTGTTATGGCCTATTATTGTTCTAGCCTATTATTCTTCTGCCCTATTACTATTCTAGCCTATTACTATTCTTGCGTGTTACTGTTATGGCATGTTACTTTTATGGCATGTTACTGGCATGTTACTGTTTTGGCTTGTTACTGGCATGTTACTGTTCTGGTCTATTACTGTTGCTAGTTATCGCCTGTTGGTTGGCCCATTACGTTTACAGTCTTTTACTATTTTGGCCATTATGAAGCCCATGCCAATACCATAAAAGGTGTATAATTAGTGAGCATCTTCTACTATTCATCATCGGCCCAAAACAGGATGGGTCAACAACAAAGCCCGATAATTTTCCCTAATCGACCTGGCTGGCGCAGTTATGGTACCGCCATGTGTGGACGGCGTCAATTAAATGCCTACATGGCCTACACGAGTTATCTAGATATTACATCAACTGCAAACTTCTTAAAATTATTACATATAACAACTCAAGGGAAATAAATTTTGGCATTTCAGTTGACAATTGAGTTGATAGCAAAGTCCTCTATTTTCTTTCTCAATCTATCACCTGCATCTCCCTTTTGAGTGTGATAGCTACATTGGAAAAACACCTTGATACATGATCTTGCAGCTCCCTATTTGGTGGTGATAGCAATAATTGTAGTCTGAAACTAAGTAATAACAAGTTAATACATCAAACATGGCAAACTACTCATTTAACTGATAGGACATGAGCTATGAACTGGAGTTTACTACTGGTCAATGGCTCAATTATTGACCATCACGTCAAACAAATAGGATAAGCAAGCATTAAACAAGTGTGTCTACCATGAAACGAGCAATCAAATAATATGTGTGGCTTAGAATTTCAGCAAATATAAACTAACCAAGTCATTTAAACAAATATATTGTATATGGAAGCAATTGTATATCCCGGAATGCAAGAGACATTGGATGACTCAGAATTTACAGTGCGCTGGACAATGGCATGTAGTTACTGTCATAGCTAAGAATCAACCAGATAGAAATTATAACAACATCATACGAGTGCTTGTAGAGCAGGAATGCAAACCACGAGTGAACTATACAGTAGATGATAGCTATGTCATTGCTTAGGAAGAACCAGAACCAGATACAAAATATAATGGCGTCGCTTGTGAACCTGTAGAAAAGGACAAGCATGCATTACACATGTGTGCCTACAAATGAATTGAGAAATCAAACAAAGTGTTTCTTAGAATTTCAGCAAATATAAACTAGCTACGTCATTTCAACAAATATGTATGGAAGCAGTCGTATATCCTAGAATGCAAGAGACATTGGGTGACTCAGAATTTGCGGTGAGCTACACAATTGCATGTAGTACTGTCATAACTAAGAATCAACCAGATAGAAATTATAATGGCATCATAAGAGAACTTGTAGAGTAGGAATGCAAACCACGAGTGAACTAAATAGTAGAGGACAGCTATGTCGTTTCTTAGGATGAACCAGCACTAGACAAGGAAATAATGGTGTCGTTTGTGAACCTGTAGAAGAGGCTATCCAAACCAACATGTTCATCGCTCCATTTTGAGCTCTATGCAAGAAAAAGTAAATAGTTAGTGTTGCAGCTTTTGAAGAACCAGATGGCAACAACAAAATTATAATCGAATTAGTATGAAGAGTTTAAATGGGTACTACATGATAGCAGAATGATGCTAAGGGGGAAATAATAACATGAACTTATCTCAGGATGAACCAGATGGAAATAGTAACCGTAGAGCACAGAATCCACACAAATATTTTCCACTGACTTTAGATGTTGCAAGAATTACACAATAGCAGGTAATTATTATTGTATGGAGTAGCTAAGAACATGTGCATGACTAAAAATTCTGAGTCGAGCATCTGCAATGTGCAAAAAATCCTAAGGTTCACTTTCATGTACAATGTGTGGACAGTGTCTAAGAAAAAAGTGTGCATGTTTCTAAGAAAAGGAATAAGATCCACCATTTAGATAGTGTGTAAGAAAACTTGTGGGTCTACTAAACATAAGATACTAGTACTTTTGAAGCTTGGTCGTACACTGTCAAGTGGGGCCATTAGTTGCTTTTTCGTTAGACACATGTGCCTTGTACTCGACTAGGACTAAGAATTTCCTAGCTAGCACCACCCTTTCACCGTGCTAGACACAACTTGGAATGAAAAAGGTGCTCTTAGACACCCTATTTTCGCAACGCTGTGCTTGCTAACCCACAAGCTTGAGGTGGCTGTAAGACATGTTTATTTTGTCTCTCCTCTCTCTTGCATGAAGCAACATGATAAGCTATGTGGGTCCTACCTTGTGGAAAAACTTCACCTCTACATTACGGATGCCAGAAACCTTAGATATATTTCTAAATGGTGGAGAAGTTGAGTAAGGAAAAGATTCCCTGAGGCGAGTCTAGTACTATACACAATGTCTAGTCCGATAAAGAAATGAAAAATGAACCAGAGAAGAGAACAAGGTTGAACAAAACCTGTGAGTTAAGAGCAAGTCCAGCAGCACGCCTACATTTTATCCCCTATGTGTGTATGTGGGGGCCTCCCCTAAAGGATGGTCATAGTGGAGAGTAACATACACTATAACATGCTTAAGTTATTAGTCTATGTTAATAAAGGAGTAGTTCATTTATTAGGTAATAGACTCATTTCACCTTGGTATCTGTGATTAACTCTCTGCCACATAAGAAATTTTGCTGAGTTGGACCCTTAGTTACTCATGAAGTTATTTGCACTATGACTAGCCGAAAAAGATTCTTCCCCTAAATTTTTCTTATCTCCGGCAATAACCCTAAATTATCTCCCTATATCAAAAAAAAAATATTTTAATAGGGAAGAGCACACTTTATCAAAAGAAATCACCCAAAAACTCACTCATCGATGTAGGGCCCACATATAGGGGAGGCAGAACCGTTGATAGTATACTAGACACTGGATCCCTATACATCTGACAAAGTAGAAGTATGACCAAATTTAAAGATCCCTCCCTGTTGATTTAATTGTTTTGATTCATCAGACATACTCTCCCTCCATCCTATTTTTTATAATGCCCTCAAACTTAATTAAAAAGGATGTCACATATTTGACTAAATTTGAATGTATATGTACACTAAATAGTGACTACTATAGAGAGTTACTACTATACATCAAGTATATCGTTACAAAAGCTCTACATAGCGCATTCGATTGTTAAGAGTGCAATATAATTATGCGAAGATGGATGAGAAAAAATATCCATGCACCCAAAAGAAAAAAGAGGGCCAAGGGAAGTCTTCTCCCTTCCTAGTTCCTACTCCAATGCAAAATCTGTCCATGTCTCAGATTCACTGATTGCAACAGTCTGGCTACCCTGTGGAGGCACGACCTCGACGGCCTCCATAATGGTCGTGACCTCGACATCCAACTTGAGATGGATTCTCTCTTCCTACTTAGCGGGGCATGACCTTGACGACCTCCGCAATGGTAGCCGCTGGCTGTGGATCTCTATGACTTCCTTCTTCAAATTTTCGCACTCAGCACGAAGCATCGAGGAGTCACACTAGTAAGATCATGTGAGCTTCTTTTGAAAAGACAAATCGGCTCAGAGGCGATCATGCTCTAGGTTGAGCTCGAAATGTTTTTGCAGATTGTTGATGCTATGGCTGTTGATTTCATCTACTTCGGACGAGATTCTTGCCCTGACTTCTTGCATGTAAAATGCATCATGAGTAAGAGATCATGGAGTGCATGAATAGAAGAACATAAAATGCCAATACATGTATAGTGCCTACCTCTCTTCTTGGACTGAGAGCGGTCATCATGTCATCTTACGCATCAGATATATCCGTTGTGATATTGACCCGTGGGGTGGAAAATTCGATGCTCGGTCCGCTTTCCATGGAATATGTACAGAGATGGTTCAATAGTAGGAGCAGAAAACACAAGAATCAACAGAAGTACAAATGTACCTGGACTGTTGGTCCCGATGATAGCCGCTCTATGGATACATGTGCGAAGATGATCCCTCGCCCCATGGCTGCTCTCCTTTCTCGATGCGAGCCTGTGGGTCCCCCTGTCGGCACTATTTCTCCATGGCTCTAACCACCGCCATCTTGCTGTTCTTCCGACGAGACAGGTTATTTTTTGACATCGGTGGATGAAGAACTAAAGAAGCAAGGGAGGAGCAGTGGAAGAAAATGGTTTCTACAAAGGAGGAGAGAGGTAGTACTGGTAGGAGGAGAGTGAATACTGGAAGCAAGATGTCAAGGTCTGGGTCTCTTCGCTGCCCTTCCCGCAATCTCGTCAGTCCATCCAACACCCAGCGGGCAGGATGAAGGCTCTACTGCAGTAGCAAGGAAAACCTAGGTGTGTCGCAGTAGATTATGGGTAGGCCATCATACTAGCGATTGAGCGACTATATGTAAATATTGACGGCCCACCCAAAGTTCTATACTAATGTCTTATCAAAGAAGTGGACAAGATTCCATCTAAGAGATGTGTTTTTTATTTGCTTGTTCAGCCAGTATGCACGACAAACTAACTCACAAAAAGGTTTTCTTTATTGTTTCTTTCTACTCAGATGAGTGGGTCCCCTACCTAGTCTAAATTGTGGAGCCGATTTTATTTTCTTAGGGCATCCACTATGTTGGCCACAAGCTATCCATAAGGTAAAAAGGGATAAGGAGTTTCACATACATAGTGGAGCCTATCCATAAGCTATCCATAAGTTCAAAATCTTAAAGGTGACCCTTGTGGGTAGTCCATAAGCATTAAAATATTATTATTAGGTACAAATAGAAATACAAAAAATTCCAAACACAACAACGTGTGAGATGGCTGCACTTACATGTGGTCCTAGATGATGGACAAGTTTGGCTGGATACATAGTGGTGCAATAAATTGGCTAATGTTGTACTAAGTGGGTCCCATCTTAAGAATTGATTTTTCCAGATACATAAGTGATGTCGGTGAGTCTAGTAATTTCTAGTAGATTCGGAAAGTCTAGTACATTTCTTAGCCACGTCTAGTAACGTCTCACGTTGTGCTTGATCGTAGTAGTAGTAGTAGTAGTAGTAGTAGTAGTAGTAGTAGTGGTGGTGGTGGTGGTGGTGGTGGTGGTAGTACTAGTCACAATAAATATACTTAGGGCTTGACGCATAATCATCACAAACGGTCACCAAAATATTGAATGACCAACTTAAAGAGGACTTATTGGATAACAGGATTTCAAAACACATGAATTTGACTGGGTCACAAGTACAAAATATTTGATGCAAAAAAAAGGAAATAGCTTTCTTTGGATCAGAGGATTTCAAAACACATGAATTTAAAAGGATCGTAGGTACAAAATAGAGGAAATTTGTAGGCCTAAAGTCATTTGGATGAAACATATGAAACACGCAGGAAAATTGCCTCAATCCTACGCGATTGAGTGTAAAAAAATTGAAGCTGTGCTATGGGATTGGGGTGTAGGAATGCAATCCATATGAATTTTGGAGGTAAGATTCCTTTCATCCAAAGGGCTTCCTTATGAAAAAATCCTATAGGTTGAATTCCTCCAAAGTTCCTTTAAAAATCCTTCTATCTAGAGAGGCCCTTAATCAAGATGTGCTTGCTCACGACAGACGAACACCTTCTGACATGAGGTGATGCATTCGTAGATATTCATCATGAACCCATCTGCGGTGACCTTGAACATAAGGAAGTCACCCTCCTTCAACTCATGGAAAGAAGCAAAGGTAACCCACTCTTTGTCCTGGACGATCTGGTCTTTATTGCGGTTGGCATGGATAACCCACTCGCATTCCTCGCATGCTTGGACCACCACTAGTTGTGGGTAGTAGCGTCCCTTCACATAAGGCTTGATATAAGTCGGGATGATAACCATATATAGGTCATGTTGGACTAACTGGATGCAGAAGTGCATAGGACAATGCGCGGTGGCATGGTGTCCAACCGACCTAGGGCGTCTTCTCGGTTTGGTAGAACTAGCGACCGACCTGACAGCAGTTTCCCTTGCCAAGGCCTCCACTCTCCTGCCCGACAACTTCAACTCCCTTGGTATGATGGGGAGAGCATCTTCATAGCCACCTGGAGCTGGAGCAGTCTAGTCAAGAATATAGTCTAATTTCGGCATTACAAGATTCCCATTGTGTGAGTCCATTGGAATTACCATTGTGTCAGTCCTTTGGAATTATCAAAACACCACAATGCATTGTATAAATTGAATAAAGATCACAATGCATCATTGCACCATCGCAAATACCTAAACAACACAAGGTATCAGGTCAATTAAATTGCCAAAAGAGCACAATGCGTCATTAGAATCACCTAACCCAACAGGTCCTCAAAATTATCTTAACATCTACTAAGGATAATATCATTTGTGGCCCGAAAGTTGGGGCGCCCAAGCAACGCGGTACCCAAGCTCCCTGAATTCAGCCGTGATGACTACAATTGGTGTGCCAAATACTCAGAGGGTCTTTTTCGGCACGAATTCAACTTTACGTTTCAATACAAAATATCAGGCTAACGGCCATCAAGTTGGGACCCCTGTCAGTTCTTGCCGTTATGTCGCTTCCGCCGCTTAGGTGTCAATTAGGCTTGCAGCGTTGGCGCCTGCATCAATTACGTGTCTTCTTCTTCCCCGGAGCGGCAATCTGTGGGGTGTCGCAGCCATGGCGCAGAGCTAGGACATGGACAAACCTTCTCGGCAATGCTCTCCTCCCTATAGGATTGCAGCATTGGCGCCTGCATCCATTACGTGTGTTCTTCTTTCCCAGAGCGGCAATCTGTGGTTGTGGCCATGGCACAGAGCTGGGACGTGATGAACCTGCTCGGCCCTGCTCTCCTCCCCATTCTGAGTCGGAGCTTGCCCTCACCATGGACGCACCCATGGCACGGTGCGAGGACGAGAATTGGTTCCTGGTGAGATCTATCACTATGTGGACCATGCTCGATTCTATTTTCCTCCTCTAGAATTCAAGCTCGCCATCGCCGTGGTTGCACCCACACCAGTTCTGCCACCTGTGCTGAGGTCTCTGTGGTAGCTCAAGTTCTACCAAGTTGGACCTGTAAGCGAATTCAGAGTTTGGCGGTGGCAACCTGTTGTTGAACCTGTAAGGAATTTGCTGAAGACTGGGGGGGGAAATGACACGAGCACATGGAAGAAGAAGGTTGAGCGGGTTTATAAACACCGGACCGTTCGTAGTCATCGAGTGGACACATGTGGTGGGCGGGGGCTACCACGATCTGCACCTTTTTTTTGGGTTCCCCTTTTTTTGAAACATCCACGATCTCCACTTTAGATCTGCATTGAAAACACGCTCATGGCAGACCTCGAGTCCACTGCATGCAAGTGGCGCGGAACCAATTTCTAGCAACGTTAGATCTACTTGAGGGGGCCCTTGACTCGTGGAAGTTACTAGCGGTAGGGCCTAGTTGCAAGTGAGATTTAGAGCATTGCGTTAAAATGGGATATGGCTTATTAAAATCAAGTGGCAATAAATTGCAGCGTCCTATCGACAACCATGCACTCGATGACCCCGTTGCCCTGTGCATGTGTTGTAGTAGCAGTAGTAGCCTTTGCAGACTAGATTAAACGTGACATGACCACTCGACGACTTTTTCCATGGATGACATAGTGTTCCTTCTTGTAGATGGGGACGTCCGTGCTATCTCATGCTGAGGGAGACGTCCATGCTATCTCACGTTGTACTGTGAAGGGCACGATGTGTGAAACGATCATCGTGGGATCACACAGGATCAACGGTTGGTGTGCATGATCCGCATGACAACTGTGACAACCAATCAGGGCGTAGCAGACAGAGTGAGCACAGGTTTGGGCTTCTACGAAAGAGAGAGAGGGGGGAAGGGCAAAACTGAGTAGTATCAAAAAACCAAGGGCAAAACTGAGTAGTATAAAAATCGAAAGTGAGTGTCTTGTACAATGAAATACATCATGGCATACATCGAAAGTGAGTAGTATCATACAGGTTTGGTCTTCTACGGAAGAGAGAGGGGGGAAGGGCGTCTGTACACGATTGCATGTCTGTTCTTTCCACATACTACATATGGATGTTTGTTCTTTTCCTGAACCACACCCAGTATCATTGCATGTCTGTTCTTCCCACAAACCACACATGGATCCACCAGTGTCATTGGATGTATGTTCTTTTCATGAACCACACCCAGTGTCATTGCATGTGTGTTCTTCTCACAAACCACACATGGATCCACAAGTTTCATTGGATGTGTCTTCTTCTCATGAATCACACCAAGAGTCATTGCATGTCTGTTCTTTTCACAAACAACACATATGGATCCACTAGTGTCACTAGATGTGTGTTCTTTTCATGAACCACAGCTAGAGTCATTAGATGTGTGTTCTTTTCATGAACCACAGCTAGAGTCATTGGATGTGTGTTCTTTTCATGAACCACAACTAGAGTCATTGCATGTGAGTTCTTCTCACAAAACACAGCTAGAGTCATTTCATGTATGTTCTTCTCACAAACCAAACATGGATCAACCAATGTCATTGCATGTCTATTCTTTTCATGAACCACACCCAGTTTCATTGCTGTGTGTTTTTCTCACAAACCACACATGAATGTGTGTTCTTCTCACAAACCACACATGGATGTGTGTTCTTTTCATGAACCACAGCTAAAGTCATTGGATGTGTGTTCTTTTCATGAACCACAGCTAGAGTCATTGCATGTGTGTTCTTCTCACAAACCACAGCTACAGTCATTGCATGTTTGTTCTTCTCACAAACCACACATGGATCCACCAGTGTCATTGCCTGTGTGTTCTTTTCATGAACCACACCCAGTGTCATTGCATGTCTATTCTTCCCACAAACCATAGCTAGAGTCATTGCATGTCTGTTCTTTCCAGAAACCACATATGGATGTCTGTTCTTTTCATGAACCACACCCAGTGTCATTGCATGTATGTTCTTCCCACAAACCACACATGGATCCACCAGTGTCATTGCATGTGTATTCTTTTCATGAACCACACCCAGTGTCATTGGATGTGTGTTATTTTCACAAATCACACATGGGTCAACCAATGCCATTGCATGTGTGTTCTTTCCACAAACCACATGGATCAACCAATGTCATTGCATGTGTGTTCTTGTCACAAACCACATGGATCAGCCCCAATGGCATTGCATGTGTGTTCTTGTCACAAACCACATGGATCAACCCCAATGGCATTGCATGTGTGTTTTTGTCACAAACCACATATGGATCAACCAATGTCATTGCATGTGTGTTCCTGTCATGAACCACATATGGATCCACCAGTGTTCATTGCATGTGTGTTCCTTCCACAAACCACATATGTATCCACTAGAGTAATTGCATGTGTGTTCTTTCCACAAGCCACATATGGATCAACCAATTGCATTGCATGTGTGTTCTTTTCACAAACCACACATGGATCAACCAATGGCATTGCATGTGTGTTCTTTTCACAAACCACATATGGATCAACCAATGTCATTGCATGTGTGTTCTTTCCACATACCACACATGTATCCACTAGAGTAATTTCATGTGTGTTCTTTTCACAAACCACACATGGATCAACCAATGGCATTGCATGTGTGTTATTTTCACAAACCACATAAGGATCAACCAATGCCATTGCATGTGTGTTCCTGTCATGAACCACACATGGATCCACCCAGATTCATTGCATGTCTGTTCTTTTCACAAACCACATATGGATCCACCAGTGTTACTGGATGTGTGTTCTTTTCATGAACCACAGCTAGAATCATTCGATGTGTGTTCTTTTCATGAACCACACCCAGTGTCATTGTATGTATGTTCTATTCACAAACCACATATGGATCCACCGGTATCATTGCATGTCTGTTCTTTTCACAGACCACAGCTAGAATCATTGCATGTCTGTTCTTCTCACAAACCACACATGGATCCACCAGTGTAATTGCATGTTTGTTCGTTTCATGAACCACACCTAGTGACATTGCATGTCTATTCTTTCCACAAACCACATATGGATGTCTGTTCTTTTCATGAACCACACCCAGTGTCATTGCACGTATGTTCTTCCCACAAACCACACATGTATCCACCACTATCATTGGATGTGTGTTCTTTTCTTGAACCACACCTAGTGTCATTGCATGTGTGTTCTTTTCACAAACAACACATATGGATCCACCAGTGTCATTGTATGTGTGTTCTTTTCATGAACCAGAGCTAGAGTCATTGGATATGTGTTCTTTTCATGAACCACAGCTAGAGTCATTGGATGTGTGTTCATTTCATGAACCATAGCTACAGTCATTGGATGTGTGTTCTTCCAACAAACCACACATGGATCCACCAGTGTCATTGCATGTGTTTTCTTTTCATGAATCACAGCTAGTGTCATTGCATGTGTTTTCTTTTCATGAACCACACCTAGTGTAAATTGCATGTCTGTTCTTCCCACAAACCACACATGGATCCACCAGTGTCATTGCATGTGTTTTGTTTTCATGAACCACACCTAGTGTCATTGCATGTGTGTTCTTCCCACAAACCACACATGGATCCACCAGTGTCACTGGATGTGTTTTCTTTCCATGAACCACACCCAGAGTCATTGCATGTATGTTTTTTTTCACAAACCACATAAGGATCCACCAGTATCATTGGATGTGTTTTCTTTTCATGAACCACACCCAGTGTCACTGGATGTGTGTTCTTTTCAAGAACCACAGCTAGAGTCATTGGATATGTGTTGTTTTCATGAACCATAGCTAGAGTCATTGGATGTGTGTTCTTTTCACGAAATACAACTAGAGGCATTGGATGTGTGTTCTTTTCAAGAACCATAGCTAGAGTCATTGGATGTGTGTTCTTTTCATGAATTACAACTAGTCATTGGATGTGTGTTCTTTTCATGAACCACAGCTAGAGTCATTGGATATTTGTTCTTTTCATGAACCATTGCAAGAGTCATTGGATGGTGTGTTCTTTTCATGAACTACAACTAGAGGCATTGCATGTGTGTTCTTCTCACAAACCACAGCTAGAGTCATTGAATGTATGTTCTTCCCACAAACCAAACATGGATCCACCAATGTCATTGCATGTCTGTTCTTTTCATGAACCACACCAAGTGTCATTGCATGTGTGTTCTTCCCACAAACCACACATGGATCCACCAGTGTCATTGTATGTGTGTTGTTTTCACAAACCACACATCGATCAACCAATGCCATTGCATGTGTGTTCTTTTCACAAACCACACATGGATCCACCGGTGTCATTGCATCTGTGTTCTTTTCACATACCACACATGGATCAACACAATGCCATTGCATGTGTGTTCTTTCCACAAACCACATGGATCAACCAATGGCATTGCATGTGTGTTCTTGTCACAAAACACATGGATCAACCCCAATGGCATTGCATGTGTGTTCTTGTCACAAACCACATGGATCAAGCCCAATGGCATTGCATGTGTGTTTTTGTCACAAACCACATATGGATCAACCAATGTCATTGCATGCGTGTTCCTGTTATGAACCACATATGGATCCACCGGTGTTTATTGCATGTGTGTTCTTTCCACAAACCACATATGTATCCACTAGAGTAATTGCATGTGTGTTCTTTCCACAAGCAACATATGGATCAACCAATGGCATTGCATGTGTGTTCTTTTCACAAACCACAAATGAATCAACCAATGGAATTGCATGTGTGTTCCTGTTATGAGCCACATATGGATCCACAAGTGTTCATTGCATGTGTGTTCTTTCCACAAACCACATATGTATCCACTAGAGTAATTGCATGTGTGTTCTTTCCACAAGCAACATATGGATCAACCAATGGCATTGCATGTGTGTTCTTTTCACAAACCACAAATGAATCAACCAATGGAATTGCATGTGTGTTCTTTTCACAAACCACATATGGATCAACTAGTGTCATTGCATGTGTGTTCTTTCCACAAACCACACATGTATCCACTAGATTAATTGCATGTGTGTTCTTTTCACAAACCACACATGGATCAACCAATGACATTGCATGTGTGTTCTTTTCACAAACCACATATAGATCAACCAATGCCATTGTTGGGCCACGCAGAGATAAACAAAAAAAATTCCCTACGCGGTGAACCCAAGATCCAACTCAGGTAGAAGGCCACGAGGATTACCGCTAGACGCGCAATTGTGGAATTGATGAAGCACGTCGCTTGATGCAATGCAGTCCTCGCGATCCGTCCAGGTTCCACGTTCCACGATCTGTTCTTTCTTCACGATCGTCGAATTGCTGAACGTACAACACCTCCGCTGGTATCCACACGTACGAGGAGGAGCGCCGGCGATGGACTGCTAGGTCCAGTACGGCGGAGACAGGACAGACTGGGGCTAGAGTTTCCAACACATGGAGTGACCTAACCTTGTGCTCTAAGCACCTGTGCCGTAGCTAATATAGGGAGTGAAAGTGGGCTCCACTCACTTGTGTCCCATTCACTAGAAGGCCTATAGTAGTCACTGCAAGTCCAACTTGTTGACTAAGTCCATGTCTCTATTTGGGTCGAACCCAAATAGGTTTCCTGTTTGGGTCTAACCCAAACTTGCTCCCGCTCTTAAGTGTGTGATCCAACAGGCTCATGGTAGCCCTGACACGATTCCGAGTCTCACTCGTGATCGATCAGTCGGTAGCGGCCCCTAGCAGAACGTGCCGACTCCCAAGTACAAATAAGTCATGACGACATACCTTCCAATGCGACTTTCGTCTAAGTCCCTTTTGCCTCACGATATCCCTTGTCAGACTATAGGCGAATGATTGTCATCCCTTAAATAGTCCGACTCTCTTTCTCGATCCGAGATAAATGATTCATCCGACTAACTCTTAGTCGGTTGCCTTGGTTAACACTTAACCGAGACGCGCATGGCCATGCTTTCCGAATCTTATCTTTTGAGAGGGCCTAGAGAATATCTCTCCAGACGGAGGGGCAAAATCCCATCTTGGTTATTCACATCACGCGACTTGATTCCCAGTCGACCCAAACTTTTCCTTTATAATTTCCCATTGACGGAACAACGTTTGACAGAACCTAAGTCGGTGATCCTCAACTTGGATTGTGCAATAACCTCAGGTCTAAGGATTACATTGATTGAGACATGCCAATGACGACTTGTTCGTTGCATCTCAATATGGGTCAGTCTGACTCGCTAAACTGTTTAGCCGAATCCGTATATGTCGGAATAGCATCTCCATGCCCATGACAAGTGGAACCTAGTCATCTGCCGACTTTCACATTGGTCTTAGTTGTGTGTCCAGCACAACCTCAATGACCAAGGACAAATAGCATGAACAACATGAATATATACTTCCACAATCGAATCACATATTTGATGATACATATAAGTAGTTCATACATGGACTATAACTTTATGAATATATTGGGAAATATCATCAACCATGATTACCTCTAGGGCATTTTCCCAACAGCCATTGCATGTGTGTTCCTGTCATGAACCACACATTTATCCACCCAGAGTCATTGCATGTCTGTTCTTTTCACAAACCATATATGGATCCACCAGTGTCACGGATGTGTGTTCTTTTCATGAACCACGGCTAGAGTCATTGCATGTGTGTTCTTTTAATGAACCACACCTAGTTTCATTGCATGTCTGTTCTTTTCACAAACCAGAGCTAGAGTCATTGCATGTCTATTCTTTCCACAAACCACATATGGATCCACCAGTGTCACTGGATGTGTGTTCTTTTCATGAACCACATCTAGAGTCATTTGATGTGTGTTCTTTTCATGAACCACAGCTAGAGTCATTGGATGTATGTTCTTTTCATGAACCACAGCTAGAGTCATTGGATGTGTGTTGTTTTCATGGACCACAGCTAGAGTCATTGCATGTGTATTCTTTTAATGAACCAAAACTAGAGTCATTGAATGTCTGCTCTTCTCACAAACCACACATGGATCCACCAATGTCATTGCATGTTTGTTCTTTTCATGAACCACACCCAGTGTCATTGCATGTGTGTTCTTCTACCACACATGGATCCACTAGTGTCACTTCATGTATGTTATTTTCATGAACCACACCCAGTGTCATTGCATGTGTGTTCTTCTCACAAACCACACATGGATGTGTGTTCTTTTCCTGAACAAAAAATAAAGTCATTGGATGTGTTTTCTTTTCATGAACCACGGCTAGTGTCATTGCATGTGTTTTCTTTTCATGAACCACACCCAATGTCATTGCATGTGTCTTCTTCCCACAAACCACACATGGATCCACCAGTGTCATTGCATGTGTTCTCTTTTCATGAACCACACCTAGTGTCATTGCATGTGTGTTCTTCCCACAAACCACACATGGATCCACCAGTGTCAATGCATGTGTTTTCTTTTTGTGAACCACACCCAGTGTCATTGCACATGTGTTCTTCCCACAAACCACACATGGATCAACTAGTGTCACTGGATGTTTTTTTTCCATGAACCACACCCAGAGTTATTGCATGTCTGTTCTTTTCACAAACTACATAAGGATCCACTAGTATCATTGGATGTGATTTATTTTCATGAACTACACCCAGTGTCACTGGATGTGTGTTCTTTTCATGAACCACCGCTAGAGTCATTTGATGTGTGTTCTTTTCATGAACCACAACTAGAGTCATTCGATGTATTTTCTTTTCATGAACCACAACTAGAGTCATTGCATGTGTGTTCTTCTCACAAACCATAGCTAGAGTCATTGCATGTCTGTTCTTTTCATGAACCACACGCAGTGTCATTGCACGTGTGTTCTTCTCACAAACCACACCTGAATGTGTGTTCTTCTCACAAACCACACAAGGATGTGTGTTCTTCTCACAAACCGCAGCTACAGTCATTGCATGTCTGTTCTTCTCACAAACCACACATGGATCCACCAATGTCATTGCTTGTGTGTTCTTTTCATGAACCACACCTAGTGTCATTGCATGTCTATTCTTCCCACAAACCACCACTAGAGTCATTGCATGTCTGTTATTTCCACAAACCACATATGGATGTGTGTTCTTTTCATGAACCACACCCAGTGTCATTGCATGTATGTTCTTCCCACAAACCACACATGGATCCACCAGTGTCATTGCATGTGTTTTCTTTTCAATAACCACACCTAGTGTCATTGCATGTGTGTTCTTTTCACAAATCACACATGGATCAACAAATGCCATTGCATGTGTGTTCTTTCCACAAACCACATGGATCAACCAATGTCATTGCATGTGTGTTCTTGTCACAAACCACATGGATCAACCCTAATGGCATTGCATGTGTGTTCTTGTCACAAACCACATGGATCAACCCCAATGGCATTGCATGTGTGTTTTTTTCACAAACCACATATGGATCAACCAATGTCATTGCATGTGTGTTCCTGTCATGAACCACATATGGATCCACTAGTGTTCATTGCATGTGTGTTCCTTCCACAAACCACATATGTATCCACTAGAGTAATTGCATGTGTGTTCTTTCCACAAGCCACATATGGATCAACCAATTGCATTGCATGTGTGTTGTTTTCACAAACCACACATGGATCAACCAATGGCATTGCATGTGTGTTCTTTTCACAAACCACATATGGATCAACAATTGTCATTGCATGTGTGTTCTTTCCACAGACCACACATGTATCCAGTAGAGTAATTTCATGTGTGTTCTTTTCACAAACCACACATGGATCAACCAATGCCATTGCATGTGTGTTCTTATCATGAACCACACATGGATCCACCTAGAGTCATTGCATGTCTGTTCTTTTCACAAACCACATATGGATCCACTAGTGTCACTGGATGTGTGTTCTTTTCATGAACCACAGCTAGACTCATTGGATGTGTGTTCTTTTCATGAACCACACCCAGTGTGATTGCATATATGTTCTTTTCAATAAACCACATATGGATCCACCGGTATCATTGCATGTCTGTTCTTTTCACAGACCACAGCTAGAGTCATTGCATGTCTGTTCTTTCATCAAACCACATATGGATCCACTAGTGTCACTAGATGTGTGTTCTTTTCATGAACCATAGCTAGTGTCATTGGATGTGTGTTGTTTTCATGAACCACAGCTAGATTCATTGGATGTGTGTTTTTTCTTGAACCACAGCTAGAGTCATTGCATGTGTGTTCTTCTCACAAACCACAGCTAGAGTCATTGCATGTCTGTTCTTCTCACAAACCACATATGGATCCGCCAATGTCATTGCACGTCTGTTCTTTCATGAACCACACCTAGTGTCATTGCGCGTGAGTTCTTCCCACAAACCACACATGGATCCACTAGTGTCACTAGATGTGTTTCTTTCCATGAACCACAACAAGAGTCATTGCATATATGTTCTGTTCACAAGCCACATAAGGATCCACCAGTATCGTTCGATGTGTTTTCTTTTCATGAACCACACCTAGTGTCACTTGATGTGTGTACTTTTCATGAACCACATCTAGAGTCATTGGATGTGTGTTGTTTTCATGAACCACAGCTAGAGTCATTGGATATGTGTTATTTCATGAACCATAGGTAGAGTCATTGCATGTGTGTTCTTCTCACCAACCACAGCTAGAGTCATTGCATGTCTGTTCTTCTCACAAACCAAACAGGGATCCACCAATCTCATTGCATGTCTGTTCTTTTCATGAACCACACCTAGTGCCATTGCATGTGTGTTCTTCTCATAAACCACACATGAATGTGTGTTCTTCTCGCAAACCAAACATGGATCCACTAATGTCATTGCATGTCTATTCTTTTCATGAACCACACCCAGTGCCATTGCATGTGTGTTCTTCTCATAAACCACACATGAATGTGTGTTCTTATCACAAACCACACATGGATGTGTGTTCTTTTCATGAACCACAACTAAAGTCATTGGATGTGTGTTCTTTTTATGAACCACAGCTAGAGTCATTGCATGTGTGTCCTTCTCACAAACCACAGCTACAGTCATTGCATGTCTGTTTTTCTCACAAACCACACATGGATCCACCAGTGTCATTGCATGTGTGTTCTTTTCATGAACCACACCCAGTGTCATTGCATGTCTATTATTCCCACAAACCACAGCTAGAGTCATTGCATGTCTGTTCTTTCAACAAACCATATATGGATGTCTGTTCTTTTCATGAACCACACCCAGTGTCATTGCATGTATGTTCTTCCCACAAACCACACATGGATCCACCACTGTCATTGGAAGTGTATTCTTTTCATGAACCACACCCAGTGTCATTGCATGTGTATTCTTTTCACAAAAAACACATATGGATCCACTAGTGTCATTGGATGTGTGTTGTTTTCATGAACCACAGCTAGAGTCATTGGATGTGTGTTCTTTTCATGAACCACAGCTAGAGTCATTGGATGTGTGTTCTTTTCAAGAACCATAGCTACACTCATTGGATGTGTGTTCTTCCAACAAACCACACATGGATCCACCAGTGTCATTGCATGTGTTTTCTTTTCATGAATCACAGCTAGTGTCATTGCATGTGTTTTCTTTTCATGAACCACACCTCGTGTCATTGCATGTCTGTTCTTCCCACAAACCACACATGGATCCACCAGTGTCATTGCATGTCTGTTCTTCCCACAAACCACACATGGATCCACCAGTGTCATTGCATGTGTTTTATTTTCTTGAACCACACCCAGTGTCATTCCATGTGTGTTCTTCCCACAAACCACACATGGATCAACCAGTGTCCCTGGATGTGTTTTCTTTCCATTAACCACACCCAGATTCATTGCACGTATGTTCTTTTCACAAACCACATAAGGATTCACTAGTATCATTGGATGTGTTTTCTTTTCATGAACCACACCCAGTGTCACTGGATGTGTGTTCTTTTCATGAACCACAGCTAGAGTCATTGGATATGTGTTCTTTTCATGAACCACACCTAGAGTCATTGGATGTGTGTTCTTTTCATGAACCACAACTAGAGGCATTGGATGTGTGTTCTTCTCACAAACCACAACTAGAGTCATTGCATGTCTATTCTTCTCACAAACTAAACATGGATCCACCAATGTCATTGCATGTCTATTCTTTTCATGAACCACACCAAGTGTCATTGCATGTGCTTTCTTCCCACAAACCACACATGGATCCACCAGTGTCATTGCATCTATGTTGTTTTCAGAAACCACACATGGATCAACCAATGCCATTGCATGTGTGTTGTTTTCACAAACCACACATGGATCCACCAGTATCATTGCATGTGTGTTCTTTTCACATACTACACATGGATCAACCAATGCCATTGCATGTCTGTTGTTTCCACAAACCAGATGGATCAACCAATGGAATTGCATGTGTGTTCTTGTCACAAACCACATGGATCAACCCCAATGGCATTGCATGTGTGTTTTTGTCACAAACCACATATGCATCAACCAATGTCATTGCATGTGTGTTCCTGTTATGAGCCACATATGGATCCACAAGTGTTCATTGCATGTGTGTTCTTTCCATAAACTACATATGTATCCACTAGAGTAATTGCATGTGTGTTCTTTCTGCAAGCCACATATGGATCAACCAATGGCATTGCATGTGTGTTCTTTTCACAAACCACAAATGGATCAACCAATGGCATTGCATGTGTGTTATTTTCAAAAACCACATATGGATCAACCAAAGTCATTGCATGTGTGTTCTTTTGACAAACCACACATGTATCCACTAGAGTAATTGCATGTGTGTTCTTTTCACAAACCACACATGGATCAACCAATGGCATTCCATGTGTGTTCTTTTCATAAACCACATATGGATCAACCAATGCCATTGTTGGGCCATGCAGAGATAAACAAAACTTTTTCCCTACGCGGTGAACCCAAGATCCAGCTCAGGTAGAAGGCCACGAGGATTACCGCTAGACGCGCAATTGTGGAATTGATGAAGCACGTCGCTTGATGCAATGCAGTCCTCGCGATCCGTCCAGGTTCCACGTTCCACGATCTGTTCTTTCTTCACGATCGTCGAAGTGCTGAACGTACAACACCTCCGCTGGTATCCACACGTACGAGGAGGAGCGCCGGCGATGGACTGCTAGGTCCAGTACGGCGGAGACAGGACAGACTGGGGCTAGAGTTTCCAAAACATGGAGTGACCTAACCTTGTGCTCTAAGCACCTGTGCCGTAGCTAATATAGGGAGTGAAAGTGGGCTCCACTCACTTGTGGCCCATTCACTAGAAGGCCTATAGTAGTCACTGCAAGTCCAACTTGTTGACTAAGTCCATGTCTCTATTTGGGTCGAACCCAAATAGGTTTCCTGTTTGGGTCTAACCCAAACTTGCTCCCGCTCTTAAGTGTGTGACCCAACAGGCTCATGGTAGCCTTGACACGATTCCGAGTCTCACTCGTGATCGATCACTCGGTAGCGGCCCCTAGCAGAACGTGCCGACTCCCAAGTACAAATAAGTCATGACGACATACCTTCCAATGCGACTTTCGTCTAAGTCCCTTTTGCCTCACGGTATACCTTGTCGGACTATAGGCGAATGATAGTCATCCCTTAAATAGTCTGACTCTCTTTCTCGATCCGAGATAAATGATTCATCCGACTAACTCTTAGTCCGTTGCCTTGGTTAACACTTAACCGAGACGCGCATGACCATGCTTTCTGCATCTTATCTTCCGAGAGGGCCCAGAGAATATCTCTCTAGACGGAGGGGCAAAATCCCATCTTGGTTATTAACATCACGCAGCTTGATTCCCAATCGACCCAAAATCTGCCTTTATAATTGCCTAGTGATGGAACAACGTTTGACAGAACCTAAGTCGGTGATCCTCAACTCGGATTGTGCAATAACCTCAGGTCTAAGGATTACATTGATTGAGACATGCAAATGACGACTTGTTCGTTGCATCTCAATATGGGTCAGTCCGACTCGCTAAACTCTTTAGCCGAATCCATGTAAGTCGGAATAGCATCTCCATGCCCATGACAAGTGGAAACTAGTCACCTGCCAACTTTCACATTGGTCTAAGTTGTGTGTCCAGCACAACCTCAATGACCAAGGACAATTAGCATGAACAACATGAATATATAGTTCCACAATCGAATCACATATTCGATGATACATATCCATAGTTCATCCATGGACTATAACTTTATGAATATATTGGGAAATATCAACAACCATGATTGCCTCTAGGGCATTTTCCCAATAGCCATTGCATGTTTGTTCCTGTCATGAACCACACATGGATCCACCCAGAGTCACTTCATGTCTGTTCTTTTCACAAACCATATATGGATCCAATAGTGTCACTGATGTGTGTTCTTTTCATGAACCACAGCTAGAGTCATTGCATGTGTGTTCTTTTCATGAACCACACCTAGTGTCATTGCATGTCTGTTCTTTTCACAAACCACAACTAGAGTCATTGCATGTCTATTCTTTCCACAAACCACATATGGATCCACCAGTGTCACTGGATGTGTGTTCTTTTCATAAACCATAGCTAGAGTCATTTGATGTGTGTTCTTTTCATGAACCATAGCTAGAATCATTGGATGTGTGTTCTTTTCATGAACCACAGCTAGAGTCATTGGATGTGTGTTCTTTTCATGAACCAGAGCTAGAGTCGTTGCATGTGTGTTCTTTTAATGATCCACAACTAGAGTCATTGCATGTCTGCTCTTCTCACAAACCACACATGGATCCACCAATGTCATTGCATGCTTGTTCTTTTCATGAACCACACCCAGTGTCATTGCATGTGTGCTCTTCTCACAAACCACACATGGATCCACCAGTGTCACTGCATGTATGTTATTTTCATGAACCACACCCAGTGTCATTGCATGTGTGTTCTTCTGACAAACCACACATGGATGTGTTTTCTTTTCATGAACCACAGATAAAGTCATTAGATGTGTGTTCTTTTCATGAACCACAGCTAGTGTCATTGCATGTGTTTTCTTTTCATGAACCACACCCAATGTCATTGCATGTCAGTTCTTCCCACAACCACACATGGATCCACCAATGTCATTGCATGTGTTTTCTTTTCATGAACCACACCTAGTGTCATTGCATGTGTGTTCTTCCCACAAACCACACATGGATCCACCAGTGTCATTGCATGTGTTTTCTTTTCATGAACCACACCCAGTGTCATTGCACGTGTGTTCTTCCCACAAACCACACATGGATCAACTAGTGTCATTGCATGTGTTTTCTTTTCATGAACCACACCCAGTTTCATTGCGTGTGTGTTCTCCCCACAAAGCACACATGGATCCACCATTGTCATTGCATGTGTTTTCTTTTCATTAACCACACCCAGTGTCATTGCACGTGTATTCTTCCCACAAACCACACATGGATCAACTAGTGTTACTGGATTTGTTTTTTTCCATGAACTACACCCAGAGTCATTGCATGTGATCTGTTCTTTTCACAAACCACATAAGGATCCACCAGTATCATTGGATGTGATTTCTTTTCATGAACCACACTGAGTGTCACTGGATGTGTGTTGTTTTCATGAACCACAGGCAGAGTCATTTGATGTGTGTTCTTTTCATAAACCACATCTAGAGTCATTGGATGTGTGTTCTTTTCATGAATCATAGCTAGAGTCATTGCATGTGTGTTCTTCTCACAAAACACACCTAGAGTCATTGCATGTGTGTTCTTGTCACAAACCAAACATGGATCCACCAATGTCATTGCATGTCTGTTCTTTTCATGAAGCACACCTAGTGTCATTGCATGTCTGTTCTTTTCATGAACCACACTCAGTGTCACTCGATGTGTGTTCTTTACATGAACCACAGCTAGAGTCATTGGATGTGTGTTATTTTCATGAACCATAGCTAGAGTCATTGCATGTGTGTTCTTCCCACGAACCACACATGGATCCACCAGTGGCATTGCAGGTGTTTTCTTTTCATTATCCACACTCAGTGGCATTGCATGTGTGTTCTTCCCACAAACCACACATGGATCCACGAGTGTCATTGCATGTGTGTTCTTTTAACAAACCACACATGGATCAACCAATGCCATTTCATGTGCGTTCTTTCCACAAACCACATGGATCAACCAATGTCATTGCATGTGTGTTCTTGTCACAAACCACATGGATCATCCCCAATGGCATTCCATGTGTGTTTTTGTCACAAACCACATATGGATCAACCAATGTCATTGCATGTGTGTTCCTGTCATGAACCACATATGGATCCACCAGTGTTCATTGCATGTGTATTATTTCCACAAACCACATATGTATCCATCAGAGTAATTGCATGTGTGTTCTTTCCACAAACAACATATGGATCAACCAAGGGCATTGCATGTGTGTTCTTTTCACAAACCATACATGGATCAACCAATGGCATTGCATGTGTGTTCTTTTCAGAAACTACATATGGATCAACCAATAGCATTGCATGTGTGTTTTTGTCACAAGCCACATATGGATCAACAAATGTCATTGCATGTGTGTTCCTGTCATGAACCACATATGGATCCACCAGTGTTCATTGCATGTGTGTTCTTTCCACGAACAACACATGTATCTACTAGAGTAATTGCATGTGTGTTCTTTTCACAAACCACACATGGATGAACCAATGGCATTGCATGTGTGTTCTTTTCACAAACCACATATGGATCAACCAATGCCATTGCATGTGTGTTCCTGTCATGAACCCACATATGGATCAACCAATGCCATTGCATGTGTGTTCTTGCCACAAACCACATATGGATCCACCAGAGTCATTGCATGTCTGTTTTTTCCACATACCACATATGGACCCACGAGAGTCATTGCATGTGTGTTCTTATACTAAAACAAGCACTAGAGTCATTGCATGTGTGTTCTTTTCACAAACCACACATGGATTCACCAGAGTAATTGCATGTGTGTTATTTCCATGAACCACACATGGATCCACCAATGTCATTGCATGTGTGTTCTTTCCACAAACCACATATGGATCAACAAATGACATTGCATGTGTGTTCTTTTCACAAACCATATATGGACCCACCAGAGTCATTGCATGTGTGTTCCTTTCACAAACCACATATGGTTCAACCAATGTCATTGCATGTGTGTTCTTTGCATGAACCACATATGGATCCACTAGAGTCATTGCATGTGTGTTCTTTTCACAAACCACATATGGACCCACTAGATTCATTGCATGTGTGTTCTTATACTAAAACCATCACTAGAGTCATTGCATATGTGTTCTTTTCACAAACCACACATGCATCCACCAGAGTCATTGCATGTGGGTTCTTTCCACAAACGACATATGGATCCACCAGTGTCACTGGATGTGTGTTCTTTTCATGAACCACACCTAGTGTCATTGCATGTCTGTTCTTTCCATGAACCATGGCTAGAGTCATTGCATGTATGTTCTTTTAATGAACCATTGCTAGAGTCATTGGATGTGTGTTCTTTTCATGAACGACAACTAGAGTCATTGCATGTGTGTTCTTCCCACAAACCACACATGGATCCACCAGTGTCATTCCATGTGTGTTCTTTTAACAAACCACACATGGATCAACCAATGCCATTTCATGTGCGTTCTTTCCACAAACCACATGGATCAACCAATGTCATTGCATGTGTGTTCTTGTCACAAACCAGATGGATCAACCCCAATGGCATTCCATGTGTGTTTTTGTCACAAACCACATATGGATCAACCAATGTCATTGCATGTGTGTTCCTGTCATGAACCACATATGGATCCACCAGTGTTCATTGCATGTGTATTATTTCCACAAACCACATATGTATCCATCAGAGTAATTGCATGTGTGTTCTTTCCACAAACAACATATGGATCAACCAAGGGCATTGCATGTGTGTTCTTTTCACAAACCATACATGGATCAACCAATGGCACTGCATGTGTGTTCTTTTCACAAAGTACATATGGATCAACCAATAGCATTGCATGTGTATTTTTGTCACAAGCCACATATGGATCAACAATGTCATTGCATGTGTGTTCCTGTCATGAACCACATATGGATCCACCAGTGTTCATTGCATGTGTGTTCTTTCCACGAACAACACATGTATCTACTAGAGTAATTGCATGTGTGTTCTTTTCACAAACCACACATGGATGAACCAATGGCATTGCATGTGTGTTCTTTTCACAAACCACATATGGATCAACCAATGCCATTGCATGTGTGTTCCTGTCATGAGCCCACATATGGATCAACCAATGCCATTGCATGTGTGTTCTTTCCACAAACCACATATGGATCCACCAGAGTCATTGCATGTCTGTTTTTTCCACATACCACATATGGACCCACGAGAGTCATTGCATGTGTGTTCTTATACTAAAACAAGCACTAGAGTCATTGCATGTGTGTTCTTTTCACAAACCACACATGGATTCACTAGAGTAATTGCATGTGTGTTATTTCCATGAACCACACATGGATCCACCAATGTCATTGCATGTGTGTTCTTTCCACAAACCACATATGGATCAACAAATGACATTGCATGTGTGTTCTTTTCACAAACCACATATGGACCCACCAGAGTCATTGCAGGTGTGTTCCTTTCACAAACCACATATGGTTCAACCACATGCATCCACTAGGGGGTTTTATGTGAATGTTTGTTAATTAAAGTAATTAACAAAATTCGGAATAAAATTAATAAAAGTGTTTTATTAAATGAGAGGGCATTAAATTTGGAGAAATTTAATGCATTTAAAGTGGAGACTTTAAAAGAGATTGTGAAGGGGCAAATTAATGTGGAGGGAGTTACCACCACATGAATGAGAAGGTGAGGGGTCACCCCTTGGGGCGCCGGCCATGGGGAGGGGTACCCTCCCCTCCTCCTATAAAAGGCCCCCCTCTCACACCTTCATACTCACACCTCCTCGTGAAGGATCTCTCTCCCCCTCTAGTATTATTTCCCCATGGTCTCGGATTAGAGAGATACATGTTCCCGGTGGCTTTATCTGGAAAGGAGTTGCTGCTTCCGCTGCTTTGCTAGAGCGAGGGACGAAGGTTGTCGGGGTACCGATGCACCGGTGCTTTTCGGTGCTAGACTTCGTGGTGCTGGACTTGCTGGAGCTAGATCTGAAGGACGTGCTGGAGCCGGACTTGCTGGACTTCATCACGATCTTGAGATCGGCAAGTGTACGACTATATCATCCACGAGTTCCAACTACTTAACAAAACTCGTTGTCTTCGAGGTTAAGTTCTCGATGGATGTATGTCCACCCGTTGCTCTGTATCTAGTAGATAGATATTGGCATATAGTTCTCATCGTAGGATTTTTTTCTATGCTGGGGACCCAACATTGGTTTTAGAACCTGATCTATGCATACGTGCTTTGCACGGGTAGTACACATATGTTTATATGTGGGCGATGATGATCATGTTATCGCTTCTTTCATGTATTTTGGATATTGGTGGCATAGTGGGATGAAGCGGCCCGGACCAACCTTACATGTCATCGTACATGAAACCGGTTCCACGACTGACATGTAACTAGTTTTGCATAAGTGGCTGGCGGGTGTCTGTCTCTCCTACTATAGTCAATACCTGATTTACAACGAGTTGCTAATAACTTGGTTATCCTCGTTGTGGTTCCATGTTCGTAGGTAAGAACGGTTCTATCTCCGAAAGCCCTAAGCCACGTAAAACATGCAATGGATAAATTAGAGGCGTCTAGTTTAGATCGTTGCTGGGCTAGTGTCATGATATGGTAATGTTGTAAGTAGATGTATGATAGATATTCTTACAACACACCTAACTTGTAAGTTCCATAGACCTTGGCCTTACACACAAAGGAATGATAGAGATCATACCATGATGCATATGATAGAGATCAAATGCATGGACCATATCATCCCACTTTACACATTAGATGTTTGCATCTTATATTGCTAGTTTGGCATTTTAGTAGCATTTTAAGATGATCCCTCATTTAGATATCAAGATAAAAATGTGTTCTTCCTTAAGTATGCACCGTTCTATGGATCGTGTTTCGATACATCACATGATGATCGGGTGTACTCGACTCTACGCTTTCATATAACGGGTGTAAGAAAGTTTTACACACGTGCATACTAAGGTTCTTACTTGGCGAGCCTAGCATGTACAGACATGGCCTTGGAACACAGACCGAAAGGTTAAGCATGAGTCATATAGTTGATGTGATGCCCATACTGATGCTCGCCTTTGAAGCTACACCGACTCACGTGATGATCGGACTTTGTGTAGTCGATTTGGTTCATCTAATCACCAAAAAGGCACGAGGGATGTCGTTTTTGAGTGGGAGTTCATTTATAATTTGGGTTAGTCGAACTCAATTTCTCATAAACTAAATCGAAGTGAATTTGCATAATTTGTTGTAGTCATTGGCGTCTGTTCACTACCTCATCCTTAGTTTTAAATTGAGAAAATAGAACTATAGAATTCTGGATATTTACTTTACGAACTGGTATCGTATTGTTTTGAATGTCAATTTAAGGTTTATAAGTCCTATTGCGAACTTTCAACAAACTCTATTTACTCCATGAAGTTTAATAAGTAGTATTAAATCAAGAGTAAGAATTCCAATGTTAGTATCTAAAGTATCATGTTTGCCTCCATGATTATTAATATTCAAAAGTTGTTTTAATATCAAGATTATATAGGAGCTGAAAATTGTTTCAGAAACCATCATGTGTGAAAGATATTGTGATATCTGAAAAAATGTTATTGGTTGCATTATAATAGAGTATAATTTAGCAAAATACATGTTCTCATATTGTATGAGAATTTGTGAAGGATGGAGATGCTAAGCATCCGGATCTCCCAAAAAGGTTTTGGGAACTAATAGTATACTCGTGATTCTTCCTTATAGGCTATAGTAGCTTGATCATGAAAGTTGTCATGATAAGGATGAATAGAAGATGTAAGTAAAATGTTTACTACACCAATAGATTACTAAAGAATGGATTTTTGAAAGAACACCAAATATTTGATGATGGTGATCCACTTCAAAGTGTAAGTTCAAGGTATTAGTATTTGACTATATACACTTTGTACTATGTTTCATGTGAATGACACCACTATTGATGTTGATAGATTCTTTTAAAAGAAAAGAAATTGTTGAAAGAGAATCTATAAAATATTTGGCAGAAAAGAAAAGGTTGGAGATGTCCAACTTAGGTATATAGAAGATATACATGTTATGGCTGTATTCCTTGCTTGTTAAACAATGTGTTCTGAGGTATTGGATACCGGTATTGGATACCAAATTGGTTGGTATGAAGTGTCATACAGGACAACTAAATTCATGAACTGCAATGGCCTAAGTAACTAGCAAGAGAATAAGTGATGATATTCACCGAAAACAAATAAAGTGTTATTGTGTTTTTCGTTGTCGGCAAACCTAGCCTTCAAGATTTGTTTTAATAATTGTTATTTTGTTCCTGTATTACGAGAACAATGGTGGTTCAAATAATTACCCTATTCCATAAAGGATGGATGAACTTTTACAAGTCTAGTGGGAGAAATCACATCCATAAACACTATTGCTAAAATGTCGCAAGACAAATGATTGAAAGATCACTTATGAAGTGACATCGCTGTTTAAATTATATTGGAAAAAAAACATGAAGAAACTCCATGTCGATGGATTTTTAGAGTCTTTGATTTTGATCAATTGACGCTTGTGAGACTTTCCTCGAGATAATTGAAACTCCGTCCATAGGCCAAAGAGGAACGAATGACTAGCTTATTGGAAATTGTGCATGCTGATGTGCATAGTCCATTATGTGTAGCCATATGCGATGGATCTTTTTGCTTTATATGCTTTCTCCAGAATTTTGAGTGAATATATCTATATATTTACTTAACAAGGAAGAAGTATGAAACATTTGAGAATTGTTCAAAGACTTTCAACATGAAGTGAAAAATCATTATAACAAGAAAATAAAAGAGTTTATGATTTGATCATAAAGGAAGATATTTGAGTTACATGTTTAGCAAAACACATAAGATTTGAAGAATTGTTCCATGATTTGGGTTTTCCGGTAAACCATAGGAGTATGGCATATTGGAGAAATGAAATCAAACCATGTTTGACATGGTAAGATCAAGGGTGTCATTTATAAAACTGCCATTATGTTTTAAGGATTGAAGCTTTAGAGACTACCGCTGTTACACTAAAAAGAGCACCATCGTGATCCGTTGAAATGACACCATATAAGTTATGGTTCGGGATAAAACCCGAATTGTATTTTATTAAATTTTGGTATGCTATGCATAAGTAAAATGTTTACAACCAAAGTCGGATAAGCACGTCTTTGTAGGTTATCCCAAAGAATTTGTTGGGAATTTCTCCATAACACCGAGGACAAAAGAGTTTGTTACTTGGAACGTCAAGTTTCTTGAGAAGGAATTTTTCACGAAAATTTAAGTGGGAGGACAATAGAACTTTGATAAGGTTGTTGAACCTTAGCTATATGTGCTAAGTAGCGTAGTGCCGGAAAGTGTCCTGGTGGCAGCCACAATGCTCATGGTTCCCGTGATTACAAAGGTTGTGATCTCGGAGATTAGAGTTCCTATTGAACCGTGTGGGTCGGTAAAAATCAAATAGTGTGATTTGATAAGCAAGTCGTTATTATTTTGACAATGATGAACCGACTACATGCAAAGAAGCGATGATGGGCCTGACTCCATAAAATGACTAGAAGTCATAGAATCCGTGATAGTATGCATACACGAGAAATCAAGTTTCTGAACTTGGAAGACCCTCCGGAAAGGCGTGAAGTCTATCGGTCGTGTTTGGATCTATAAATAAATAGACATGGATGTTTAACATCTGTGAAATAGTCCACATGTCAGAAAGAAGTTTACAACAATGTTCAAGGAGTCGACTTGACAAGATTTGATCTTTCATAGCGATATTTAGTCTTGACGGATTGATGTAGCAACCACTACATATAATTTGGTATATGGTACTTGAATAAAGAAAACAAGGTTCTTCTAATAGAATGGTTACCTAGGACGTGTACATGACACGGTCCGAAGGGTTTTGTTAATTCAAAGGATGCTAAAAGGGCATGCAAACTTCAATAGTTGAAGTGAGCATAGCGGAGTTGGAATCTTCACCATGATGAAAATGTTAAAGGAGTTTAATTTCATCGGAGATGATGAAGATGCTTGCATTTGCAAGAAATTAAGTGGGAGCGTTGTTTCCAATACATTATGCAGAGTACATATTGTTGATTGGAAATGGTGTATCTTGTATTGACACAAGTTAAGAATTTCATTAAAATAAGATTTCGATGAAAGACATGGGCAAAACCGGAATATTTGGCATCAATACCTATATGGATAGATTGAGGCGCTAATATGGTTGTGCCAGACATACGTATATGAGATATTGAAAGGGTTCAATATGGAAACAGCAAGAAAGGTTATTGCTGCATGGAAAGTATTGTTTCAACACTTGGTGAGTAAAATCACATGAAGATTTTGATCGATTATACCGTGATATGTACATATCCAGATATGTCCTATGCTCTAAATGTTGTGAGCACATACCATAATGATTCATAAGGTGATCCTTGGACGATAGCAAAGATATTCTTATGAGCTTTGGAAGAACCAAAAAAAAATCATGTATAAGTGACAAATAGTTAAAGGTAGTTCATTGTAAAGTGTTACATTGATACTAGTTTTGTCACAAGATACAAATTAAAATTTATCTCAATTTAGACTATGGGTAGCACAATGTAATGGAAAGGATGCTCCATGATGGATTTGGATGAGTTCCAAAGTTAAGACATTGTGATGGATACTACAACAAAAGGCTAAGTATATGACTGCTATAGTAGCAGCAAAGGAGGGCATTTGTGTTAAGAAGTTTGTTATCAAACTAGGTGTGGTTCAAAGTGGGCTAATACTATGAATATATATTGTATGACAATAATATCAACATATTTTAACCCGAACGAACTAAAAGGTCTCACCAAAGGACCAAATTTATACAATGCCATCTCATTTGAGAATGAGTGATGCGTAGAGACGCAAAGACATGCAAATACACACGGACCTGAAACTATCAGATCCAGAAATTATGTTAACCACTAGCAATCGCGTATATGCAACACCAGAAAGCCATAGGTGTTCAATACGCAAAGTTTTTCAAACTAGATTATTGACTCTAGTGCAAGTGGGAGACTGAAGGGAATATGCCCGAGAGGCAATAATAAAGTGGTTATTATATTATTCCATGTTTATGATAAATGCTTATTTTGCATGCTATAATTGTATTATTTGGAAACGTTAATACATGTGTGTTTGATAAACAAAATACAAAGTTCCTAGTACTGCCTCTCATATAAACTAGCTTGTTGATTAACAAGATGATCAAGGTTTCCTAATCATGGACATTGGATGTTGTTAATAAAAAGGTCACAACATTGGTGGAATGATGTGATGAACATTCATCCGAAGTATAGCATTACGATCAAAGTCATTATGTTTATATTGCTATAACATCATACGAAGTAATCTTAGTCCTTAGACCATGAGATCATGTTAATTGCTAACACCGGAAGAGTATCTTGGTAACATCAAACGTCACACCGTAACAGGGTGACTATAGAGGTGGGTTCAGTACTACGAAGGTGTTATGTTGAGGCTCATGAATCAAGAGTGGGATTTTTCAATCCCGGTGATGGATAGATATACTCTGGGCCCTCTCGGTAATATCACATTAAGATAGCTTGCAAGAAAGTGATGTGATCACTAGAATGTTATATCACGGGAACGAGAAAAGAGTGCATGTCGGCAACAAGATCAAACTAGGTATGGCGATACCGATGATCGAATCTCGGACATGTAATATATCGTGAGACAAAGGGATTTAGTTAATAGCGTTAAAGGTTCTCACGATCACAGAAGTCATCGTTGAATGTGTAGGAGTTAGTATGGATCTCTAGGTCCCGCTTCTGATTATTGATCTGAGAGGGGTCTCGATCATGTCTGCATTATTCGCGAACCATAGGATGACACACTTAAGGGATACCGACACCATTTGGAGCAAATATGTTTTAGATAAAGATTTAAGAAAGCGATGGAATTATTTCAATAGACACCGCAACTGTTTTGGGTGAAATTGCTGAAATTGGTTCTGCATGTAATATTGAAATGTTGCAGGGGGTTTTATGTGAATGTTTTTTAATTAAAGTAATTAACAAAATTCTGAATAAAATTAATAAAAGAGTTTTATTAAATGAGAGAGCATTAAATTTGGAGAAATTTAATGCATTTAAAGTGGAGACTTTAAAAGAGAATGTGAAGGGGAAAATTTATGTGGAGGGAGTTACCACCACATGAATGAGAAAGTGAGGGTTCACCCCTTGGGGCGCCGGCCATGGGGAGGGGTATCCTCCCCTCCTCCTATAAAAGACACCCCTCTCACACCTTCATACTCACAGCTCCTCGTGAAGGATCTCTCTCCCCCTCTAGTATTATTTCCCCATGGTCTCGGATTAGCGAGATACATGTTCCCGGTGGCTTCACCTGGAAAGGAGTTGCCGCTTCCACTGCTTTGCTGGAGTGAGGGATGGAGATTGTCGGGGTACGGACGTGTGTGTGATCACGGATGCACCGGTGCTTTGCGGTGCTAGCCTTGGTGGTGATGGACTTGCTGGAGCTGGATCTGAAGGACGTGCTAGAGCCGGACCTGCTGGACTTCATCACGATCTTGAGATCGGCAAGTGTACGACTACATCATCCGAGAGTTCCAACTCGTTAACAAAACTCGTTGTCTTCGAGGGTAAATTCTCGATGGATGTATGTCCACCTGTTGCTCTGTATCTAGTAGATAGATCTTGGCGTATAGTTCTCATCGTAGGAATTTTTTGTTTTCTATGCTGCGGACCCAACATGTTCTTCCCACAAGCCACACACGGATCCACCTGTGTCATTGCATGTGTTCTCTTTTCATGAACCACACCGAGTGTCATTGCATGTCTGTTCTTCCCACAAACTACACATGGATCTACCAGTGTCATTGCATGAGTTTTCTTTACTTGAACCACACCTAGTGTCTTCGCATGTCTGTTCTTCCCACAGACCACACATGGATCCACCAGTGTCACTGAATGTGTTTTCTTTTCATGATCCACACCCAGTGTCATTGCATGTCTGTTCTTCCCACAAACCACACATGGATCCACCAGTGTCACTAGATGTGTGTTCTTCTCATGAACTACCGCTAGAGTCATTGCATGTCTGTTCTTCTCACAAACCAAACATGGATCCACCAGTGTCATTGCATGTCTGTTCTTTTCATGGACCACACCCAGTGTCATTGGATGTGTGTTCTTCCCACAAACCACACATGGATCCACCAGTGTCATTGCATGTGTTTTCTTTTCATGAACCACACCCAGTGTCATTGCATGTGTGTTCTTCCCACAAACCACTTGCATGTGTGTTCGTTTCACAAATAACACATGGATCAACCAATGCCATTGCATGTGTGTTCTTTCCACAAACCACATGGATCAACCAGTTCCATTGCATGTGTGTTCTTGTCACAAACCACATGGATCAACCCCAATGGCATTGCATGTGTGTTTTTGTCGCAAACCACATATGGATCAACCAATGTCATTGCAGGTGTGTTCCTTTCATGAACCACATATGGATCCACCAGTGTTCATTGCATGTGTGTTCTTTCCACAAACCACATATCTATCCACTAAAGTAATTACATGTGTGTTCTTTTCACAAACCACATATCACCAGTGTCATTGCATGTGTGTTCTTCTCATAAACCACATATGGATCCTAACCTAAGGAGATCTCTAACCTTAGCGTCAATGGTGGCTGTTAGACCGAGTCTTCTAGAAGGCACGCCCTAACACAGTTGTTCTGATTGACGATTGTTACATACCATTCGATCGGGGCGCTTGGATGTTTGGGATGGTCTTTGTGAGGGCGATTCATGACTAGACTATTCTGTGGCATGATTGGCCATGCTTGTGCCTGCTTGCTCTGGACAAACTAGCAACACCGGGAGCTCCCCTATTGCGAGTGTCACGACTCACGAGTTCAGTGGGCCATATCCCAGTGTCACGTCCCCATTACTTCTCTTCCTCCCCGTACTTCTCTTCCTTCCCCTCGAAGCCACTTTCCCCACTTCACTCCCATCCTGCCATAGCCGCAAGCCGACGGTGCCTCCATCCCCTCTCCGGCAGCCACCCTCCTCCCCTCTCACCATGGGTTCAAGGGGAGACGGCGAGGAAACGCGTCGTGACGACAGGGAAGGTGATTTTGATGTGAGTCGTCTCATTTCTATCTCTATCATCTGTGGCCAGTTATCTATTTTTTGAGCTAGATCTATTCTGTTTACTCATGCGCGTATGATGTGTTAGGCCAACCAGACGATGTATGACTCCGACTATCACCGTTTAGCCGATGAAGACATTCCTCTGCTATGTAAACATGGATATGTGCCTGCTAAATTTGTAGAGTTTGAAAGATGAAACGCAGGCAGGAGGTTTCTACGGTGTCAAGGACATCATGCAATGATGCAAGGCAGAAGTTGCGGTGTTGTGAAATGGGTAGATCCAGAGTGGCCCAAATTGATGCAGAAAACACTAGACAAACTATGGGAAATGACTGTTGAGTTGAAAGAATCTGTATTCAGCGCACTTGTTGACAGTGTCAAGATGAAGCTATGGGAACCAGTTGACATGACCAAGCTTAAGCGAGATCTCAGGAGAGTGCAAGACAAGGTTAGCAAAGTTGAGAAGGAGAGGGACGCGACGTTGGCCCTGAAGGCTAAAAAAGAGCAAGAACTAACTCAAGCAAGGAATTATCTTCACCAGTCCAAAGTCCTGCAGTTCACAACTACGAGTATTGACAAGTGCATGAGGACAAATGCAGAGAAACAATTGAAGTTGTGCAAGGAAGATGCAAAAAGGAAGGAGCAGACAATTTGATCCTTTCTCTCACGGGAAGATGCGCATGAGGCTAAGATTAGGAAGATCAAGGAGATGTGTGATAACTAGTTCTATTTAGCTTGAGCTCCGTGCCTTTTTAAGTTGTAATATTTGTACTTGTTGACCTAGCGGTCTGAACTAGTGGTCCCGGAGTCCTGGGAGGAAAAAAATTGGTAGCCCGTTAATCTGTCTTAACCCTGCATTACTTCCTTTTGTCTGATAATGGTGGTATTCTGACATTGGTGGTTTGTTTAAACGTAATCTACGTGGATTGTGCCGCATGCAAATGGCATAACCACAATTTATAATGTGGAAGCACGTACACCCGATTACTGGAGATCCGGGAGATTTGCCAGATGCAGGGGATGCAGGAGAAGGGAGGCGATGAGATAGACGGGCTCAAGATTAGGCTAGAAAGTGGTACCGATTTCCTCCTCATCTGGGCATTATCGGTTGCCATTGTTGTTTATGTTGCCATGTCGTTGTGTGCAGCAGCTGAAATAAGTTGCTGCTTTGTGGAGTGTGGCAGCTTAAATAATTTACTTCTGTGCCACTTATATTCCATCGTATTTGGAGACATCCTACCCCTCAGCAAACGTGGAACCAGTGCTGCGTGTTTTCAGATAGTACTGGCACAATCACAATTTTGGATTCAACTACTGACTCGGGCATTTCCAAACCCTAAGTCGCAGTACATTTTACTCAGAGAACGTGGGTAGATTGTTTCGCCCAACAAAGTTCCACACGCAGAGCTCCAGAGTTTAACCAAATTACATATATAGGTTCAAGTTCAACACATTACTATGCATATTTATTGCCAGCAGCCTTCTTCCATAGCCTGGTTACCAAGCCTTCACGTCCACTAGCTTCTTCATTTCCTGCCTTCTTCCTCTTCCTCGGTGCCAATTTTCTTAGCTTTACGTACTCTGCATCGCCGGGACAATGGGCACCAGAATCGTGTCCAGCATCATCTTTCCACTCGTTTTTAATTTCTTCAGGCAGCAAAATGACTGACCCGGCAGTCATGTTTCTAACCTTTGCGGCGCTTCCTGTCTAAGAAACAAGACTGTTGCATAACTGCCCAATATCTACAGACTAAATAAAACAAAAATTACAATTCAGCACAAACATGCGAACCCCAAGAGTCGTTTTCTTACCAGGAGCTAATTGGGTTCGAGCAACCACCCTGCCCAAGAATAGAAGGGCGACTCCCAGTTGCAGCAGCTTCCACATCCAGTACATCACAATTCAGCTCAAACATGCAATCCGAAGCATACCTTTTCATCAACCCGATTAGTTGACTATCACACGTTAGAGGAACCATGATGCCATGTTCATCCATGAAGCTGAACTTTGCAGTCGGCCATAATCCATCATGACTACGCAGAGAAGCAACCATACCATATATAGTGCAGATCTACGCAGGTGCTTCTTCCATTGTGATACAATGGTATCCATACCACTTGTCCTTAGAGTCGTACCTGAAGAGGACTACCGTAACCAGGTAAGGGTGGTCCGCGGACATCCCACTTGACATAAAACTATGGACAAAATATGTTTGTCAGCATTGGGCTAACAAAAAAATTTAGGTTTAGTAGCCAGCTAGCAGTTATAATTAGTGGGAATAGCAAAGAGAAGGGTAGCTCACCTACTTGTAGCCAGAACTTCTTCTTCCTTGGTAGTAGCATCTACCATCCTCTGAGCTGCTCAGCTCGTCGGCAGCGGAGGTGGGATAGAGGCTCGCAATGGTGGCTACGGCATGCGCCATTGGAGCTCGGGATCAGCGACTGGGTGCAGCAACTGGGCGCAGCAACTTGGCGCCGGAAGTCAAATGTCCGAAGGGGTCGTCCTGCCTAGAGGGTGGATTTCGACGCCGCCGGTGCTAGGGTAAAGGTGGGAATGGATTTGTGAAATTGGTCAACGCATCCAATCCACTTAGTTCCTCAATTTTCCTAATAGGTTGCCACGTTGGCGCTCGCGTCACGGACAGATGACCAAGATGAAGGTCCCGACCATCTACTTCAGGGGGCACTTTCACGGAATGTTTGAATTTGGCAGGGGTGAGATGACTTTGCCTCGAAATGGCCCCTCTCAGTAGTTGGCAGCTCAACTTTACAAAACGGGGCTATTACAGAGAAAATGGGTACCGCCATGCGCTCACCCGGGAACTTTGGTACCACAAACGAACAATCCCGCTACTAAGGCATACCATTTATTTAGATTGATTAAACAACACAATGCATAATCTAAATGGATAAAATAGCACAATGCATTATCTGGATAGACAAAACATGATATATGCAGTGCATCATCAAAAATACCAAAACAACAGAAGGTATCATGTAATTAAATTTAATAAACAATGTCTGCATAATCAAAATTACCTAAAATGGTGGGTCATTGGAATAATCTGAACAGCTAGAAGGCATATCATTTAATCCTAAATAGAAGAATGCAGATCAAAATGGACAAAACAACAAAGTGAGGAGACAGGACACAATGCATCATAAAAAATACCAAAATAGCACAATGTGTCAAGGAAAATTCCTAATAGCACAATGCATCATCTAATGTCATGGTGGTGGCACGGCAGATGCCATGGATAGTCTAAAGATGGGGCCAATGAGTGCTAGGGGAATCCAGGGAGGGAGAACGTGGTGATTCCATGCACGGAGGTTCTTGTATCTTCTCTATCAATGGTGTTTACAAGTGCTCCTAAGGCTGTCAACAAGAAGGAGACGATGTCTCTTACTCCCTGTTTACTAGCCCTTGAGTTCTACCTTAGACAGAGAATGATTGATCTCCTTGCTGTCGTCCCTCTCTATGGAGGCCCCGGTGCTCCTTATATAGGGGAGCCCGGGTTACAATTCTAGGGCACAGGTGGCAGCATATTCTATGAAGATGCTCCTTTCCTAAAGAAGATGCTTCTTTATCCCTCTTTAACGACTCGTCTGGAGTTTGGACATAACCCGCAGCGTCATCCTCGTCTTTTGGCGTCACCAGGCACGGGCTATGTCATCCGGCTTTGCCCGCGTCACCTTGGTCGCCACTGACCCGCTGGTCCTCTTCTTTACTTTACTTTGGACATGCTCCAGCTAATAAAGCCACCTTTTGACCAGCGGGGAATTCCTTCTCTTGGAAGCTAAGATAATCCGGCTAGCATATAGCTAATCAGGATTACCCATTTACCTGCAAAAACAGATAGACACGGCCGGCATAAATCTTATGCCGGCCATACATTGTCAAGGAAATGCCCCATGGGCCGGGCCACACAGTGATTCAGCCTGCCTTGAGGTGACCCGGTCAGCACTTCGCTTTGAACGCGCCGTACCGCGACTAACTCGGCCCTTATACCCTGGTGTTACCCTACCCGGGGGTATCCCCCCAACATTAGTCCCCGAAGCTGGTGCGGTCTTGGCAACTTTTTTATTTGCTAAGGCCACAACAGGTTCCCATATCCGGATCTCTCGCTCCTTAGGCTGAGTTACCTCGTTGCCCGGAGTTTCTCATCTTGCAACCCTTTTGCTCTTTCCGAGTTACTCCTTGTGGGCCAGGTCTTTTGCTTGCTTATCCGGGTGACCTTTCCTTCTCTTGTATGCTTCTCCACATCCTACGTGGAGGGTAATCATCACTTGCCTTATTTTAAGGGCCACGCGCATTTAATGCGCCAGTTACTGTCACAACATCAGGAATAACTGTTGTAAACGTCTCTTTGCTACAACGCCTCGTTAACTGTAACACCATGTCATGCATTTGATTTCTTGCACCTATGGCCCCTCCTATGGCCTTGTTCTGATTGGCTGCTCGGGCCGCATACACGCTAGTTGCGTGCGGCACATCACCCGCAAATGATCCCACGACGCGCATGCGGCACGGTTAAGTAGGGGGGGCGGGGCACTCCCAGGGGAAGTTCCCCCATTTGCGCCGTGCTCCATTGCTCTCTCTCTTTCACAGCAACTCTGCTGCCGCCAGTTTTCTGCTCCACCAGCGTCGCCGCGACCGTGCTCCGGCAGTGTCTTGCGCCAGCGCCACCGTCCCCATTGCTAGTTTCCACCACGGGGCCTTGTGCTTCCCGTTTCCCTTCTTCCAGATACCTCTATTCCAAGTACCCCGTCAGAAGCTCTAATTCCACCATGTCTGAGGCGGAGGCAGCGGTGGTGGCGTAGCAGGAGGAAGGGGAGAAGGGCCGCGAACGCGGCTACTGGGACGGCTCCACTGTCCGCGAGGAGGACCTGGCGTGGCTCCACGCCACACAGCGCATCCCCGCCGGCGTCGCCTGCCGCCTCGCCTCCGGTGAAGTCTCTCCTTCCCCCAAATCTAGGGAATACGTCGTGTTTCTTTCCCATTTCTAGCATGGCTTCGGCCTCCCCACTTCTGATTTTTACTTCGATTTCATTTAAACCTACAAACTGCAACCTCATCATCTCCCCGCAAACGCTATCACTTCTCTGTCCTCCTTTGCCCCCGGCATTGAGGGATACCTCGGCCTCTAGCCAACCAAAGAACTTTGGATTAAGTTCTTTGGTCTGCGGAGGAACGTGGTTCTGGATCCGGAGCTTGCCCTGAAGGACAAGCACCTGACCCAATGCGGTGCTTCCTCCATCTCCCCGCGCAAGCAGTCCGTGTTCCCCCGGGTCACTAGGCTCGAATCTTGCAAGGGCTGGGCCTAGACCTTCTGCTACGTCCGGAACACCACCATGGAGGACCAGATCCAGCTGCTCCCTTTCAAGCTTGGCCCTCCAGATGTCTCGCTTTGGGAAAGCATTCCCAAGCGCGACACGGCCCTAGCGAATCAGGTGGCATGCTGGATCACGGAGCTGCTCAAGCAGCATCTTCGGGGGGAGGATATTATGATTACTTTCATCCGCAGTCGGGTCTCCCCCCTCCAGAAGCGAGCCCACAAGATTTGCTATCTTAGCGGCCCTCTCAATACTCAACGGACCTCTTCTTTCGAGTTGGATAACTCGGCGGTTTACCGCCGTCCATATTTAACATGGAGAAGGAGTTCTCTGAGGCCTGGGAGTGGGGACTTGAGCCCTTCACCCGTACCAACCCCCCTCCGAAGGTAAATTACCCTTTTCAGTTTTCCGAATCTTCCTTGTATGTTGTTTTCTTTTCATAACTTGGCAATCACTATCTCCCAGAAATTCCTTTAGCAAGCATTGGACGATTCCGAGGTGCCGGCGAGCAAATGGTTGCCGGACCACACTATGGGGGACGAGGAGGAGCTTGGTTCAGAGACCTTCCTACCTGCTCCGGACGTCGTCAAGCACAGCGCTGGTAAGGCCTCTTCTCTAAGGGATTGGCCAAATGATGATGATTCGGACGTTGAAGTCCTTGAGGCAATTGATCTGGTTCTCATCTCTTATTTGCACCTGGCTCATGTTCGAATGTTCAGCTAACCCGGACGATCAGGGCCATGAGGTTCCTCCCCTTGCCAATGGTGGCCCGGCCCTGACCCCTTCCCAGAAGTGCGCGGCTACCTCGGCCGCAGCTTCGGAGGAGCCGCCACCCAAGAAGAGGCAAAATAAGTCCATGGTTAAACCCTCGGCCAAGCCTGCCGCCAAGAGCACAGTTCGGAGGGCACCTAAACCTCGGGCTCCTCCCACCGCAAACGAGTAAGTCCTTTTAGCATTGCTACTTCGGATCTTTCCTTTACTTGCCTTTGTTTCTGGTTGGTTCTCTCTTTTTGACTCGCTGTCCTCCCCACTCCAGAGCAGTCCCTCTCCCCCCGCAACTATGATCATCGTCCACTTAGCCCTATTCAAGAGGGTTCTACGTCCGCGCCTGACCAGAGCCCACCTTGCCAAGAGGAGGGCAACGTCGGCGTGGGGGGTAGTGGGGCAGCTCAAGACATGGTAATGTCGGATCTCCCCAGCTCCTCGGCCTCTGTGCCCAATGTTGAGCTGCCAGTCTCATCGGCGCCGCCCCTAGTGTCTCCAGTACCAGTACTAGCACCAGCACAAGCAGCAACAGCACCAGCACCCGCACCAGCAGCACTAGCAGCAACAACGACAACAGCACCAGCAGCACCAGCAAAAGCAGCACCAGTAGGACCAACAACATCAGCACCAGCAACAAGAGCCTCCAAGCCTCCCAAGGGAAAAGCTGCTTCAACTGCCACCGGGTCTACTCCTTCAATCGCTGATATCTTTCAGCAAGCTCCCCAATCCTCATCCGGCAAAGCCAAGAAGGCCTCCGGGTCAGCTAAAGACACTCCTTCCGGGTCTACTACCTCCGGATCAGAGGGCAGCCAATAGCTGGTTTTGCATAACAGCCCCGTTGCAGCTCAATCCGCCAGGCGGGAAGCCCATGTGAAGGGCCTTGTGGTGAATTGTTCTCCGAGCGGTGAAATTTACAGTCCACTACTCCTTGAATACGTGAAAAACTGGAACAATGCCGAATTCGTCGACCCCCAAGACGATCTCCCAGAAAAGTTCGGCCCAGCCGAGTTCAGCGCCTAGATGAATTTCGCTACCAAGGCTATCCCCTGGCTGGCCGGATGATGGAGGTAATTATTTTTCTCTGGTGTTGATGCTTTTCATAACTAAAAACTTGTAGGTATAGCCCCTAGTCCCCGAGCCTCCGAGGGAATAACTTTTTATTCGGTCGGATGCTCCTCATAGAACTTAGCTTTTGTTCATAATGACATCAAGTTTTAGTAGATATTGAGCCGGTTCTAGTTCCCTTGGCCCATGTCTTATGTACTTCGAATATCCACACACCTAGAGCCGTGTTAAGTTCCACTTGGCCCGGATCTTGTAGACTTCGAATATCTACACACCTAGAGCCGGGTTAAGTTCCACTTGGCCCGGGTCTTGTAGACTTCGAATATCCACACACACCTAGAGCCGGGTTAAGTTCCACTTGGCCCGGGTCTTGTAGACTTCGAATATCCACACACCTGGAGCTGGGTTAAGTTCCACTTGGCCTGGTTCTTGTAGACTTCGAATATCCACACACCTAGAGCCGGGTTAACTTCCACTTGGCCCGGATCTTGTAGACTTTGAATTATTTTCACCCTGCCTTTGAACTTTGCACTTGCCTTGCTTATTTCAGATTACCACTAACCGCCGCACCGCCGAGTTCTAGCGCCTACTGGACTCCTTTAAAGATGTTCCTGCGTGTTATGGTAAACTCCTAGCGGAGTACCAGAAGAGGGGTAATTTCCCATTCGTCCTCTTCCTTGTTCGTTCAAACTTCTTAGGACCCATATGAACTTCTCATCCGAATCTTGCAGCCGAGGTTGAAGTCGAGAACACAATCATGAGGAAGAACCTTGAGGAAATCAAAGGTAAACTTAATCGCTCCACATGATCATTGTATTTTTCTTGCTTTATCCGTTGGACACTTATACTCTGGGTCCTCTGGGTTATTATGCTATTGCAGTTGCTCTTGAGGATAGCGTCACTATGCCTGAATTGATGACTCATTCCCTCGAACAAGCAGGGAAGTACGAAGCTGAGCTGAATAAAAAGGATGCTAAGATAGCTCGGCTCCAGTAGCAGGACTCGGAGATTACTCGGCTGAATGCCAAAATCCAGAGGCTTAAGAGCTCTCATCAGTCCGCGCTAGAGAAGGTCGACCAGTAGTTTGCCAAGGAGGAAGAGCGTTTAACCACACAAATCTCCAAGGACAAGAGCCTTTTGGAGGAAGCCGATGTCAAGCTTACGTCGGTTACCACCGAATAAGAGAAACTCCAGGTCCATAATGCCAATGTTGATTCTGAGCTTGAACGACTTCTCTTCCAGATTGCGCGTAAGTTTCCTGCCCTTGCTTGCTCTTCCACCATTCAGGTTTGGTTCATTTGCTCACTGTTTTTCTTCTTATCCTTAGGCAAATTTCTAGAGAGCGATACGTTTGCTGCCTCTACCGTACACCAGTCCCGCGAACGGCATGAAATTCCCGCTGGCCCTGATGCCGAGCCAATCCCTTACACCACAGACGATATCCTGGCGAGTCTCACCGCTCGTCTTGAGGTGGTAAAGAATTTTGGCATGGATATTGTCCCAGCGGCAACAAGGATATTTGGCTACCTCTGGCCCAGTGAAACCATTCCCAAGAAGAGCTCCGCTTTTATAGCCAAACTCATGGAATGTGACACGCAGCTGGATTTGTGGCGCGAATCTGACTCACGAGCTAGGGCCGACATTGCTCTCAAATTTGCGCTCTCATGGTATGAAGGAATTGACTTGGCATTGCTCAATCGCATGCGCACCGGGTTAAAGTGGTGCGAGGATCCGGAGTGGATCGTGCGCCGCCAGGCCTGTGCGAACAATCTCATCCAGTACTCCTTCTGCCAGGCCTAGAATGAGGGGCCGAGCTTTCTTGATGTCACTGATGACGAGATTGTTTCTGGAGTGTAAGATGAAGGAAGTGAGAGCGAGGGATCTGAACTGGGCGATGAGGCTGAGGATCCGGAGGAAGATGAGGTTAACCCGGAAGACGAAGCCAAAGCTAGCGCTCCTCCCCCGCACTCCGGAGTACCTCCCTCCTTGACAAATGATTTCCCTGCTATTCCTGCTCCTTGAAAAACACTTCACATTTATTAGATCCCCGGAATGCCGGGTGTAGATGTACTTAAATACTTTGTTTTGGTTGTTCTACAACTAAGTGTTCTGAACTAAGTTTTACTACCGGATTACCGTGGGCGAAGTCCTCGAGTTCTATTTTCTTGTTCCCCCAATTTTTGACTCAGCTCACGTCTACCTTCATTCGGTTTTTTCGACTTACGAGTCCGAGGTTCAAAAAATTGACTTAACAATACTTGAAACCTTGAGATTAGCTCAAAATAGTTCGGCATTTTAGTGACAGAATAAACTTGAGATTAGTCAGAAAACCAATGTCGGCCCGCTTAAATTATTTTCCTTAGTTGTTTTTCATGTGCTTTTCCATTCCAAACTTGTTCTCTTGCTTGCCATGAAGCCAATTCTTGTTGGACAGAATCAAAGTCGAAGAGTTAGGTTTTTGGTGCTAACACATTACTAATCCCACTAAGACATAAGCGACTTAACCCAGCCGACACGAAAAACACGAAAACAAAAGATAAGTACTAAAGCAGTCCCCGAGTCTCTGCTCGGGCTGGCAAAGTTTTTATTGATAAGCTCACTGCCGAGATACGAGTAGTTCGGATACATTCACCTCTTTAGGTGTAGAAAGGACGAAGTAGTGCTACGTTCCATGGTCTTTTGGATTCTTCTCCGGACCTGTCTGCCTTGTTCTTTTGCTGGGGATGTGCATCAATAAGATAATAGGAATCATTGCGCAAAGCTTTGCTCACAATGAACGACCCTTCCCATGGGGGGGATAACTTATGCATGCCAGCGGTGCGCTGTATCAGCCTTAGCACCAAATCACCTTCCCGAAAAACTCGGGGGTTTACTTTCCGGCTATGATAGCATCGGAGATTTTGCTGATATATGGTGGATCGGGACAAGGCCAGTTCTCTTGCTTCTTCCAGCAGATCAACATCATTTTGCCGGGCTTCGCGCACTTCGGCTTCTGTGTATTGGGTGACCCTTGGCGAATCATGCTCCATGTTGGCTGGTAATATAGCTTCTGCCCCATATACCAGAAAGAATGGTGTATATCCTGTTGATCGATTTGGAGTTGTTCTTAAACTCCATAGTACCACTGGTAGTTCTTCTATCCAGCACCCTGTTGTTCTTTCCAGCGGCTCTATGAGCCGGGGTTTTATCCCGGATAGTACCAGTCCGTTGGATCTTTCAAGTTGCCCATTTGATGCGGGGTGGGCAACTGAAGTGACATCTAACCAGATCTTCTTTTCTTGGCAAAATCTTGCAAATGCTCCTTTAGCGAAATTTGTTCCGTTATCAGTTATGATGCTATGGGGGTAGCCATACCCTAGGATTATATCCTTGAGGAATCTTACTGCTGTTGCCCCATCACATTTTTGAATCGGTTTTACTTGAATCCATTTTGTGAATTTATCAACCATGACCAGAATGTGGGTCATTCCTCCTTTGGCCGGCTTAAATGGTCCTACCATGTCTAGGCACCATACAGCAAATGGCCATGTAATGGGGATAGTTTTTAGCTCCGACATTGGTAGGTGAGTTTTTGTGGCGTATCTTTGACAACCATTGCATTTTTTCACCAAGTCCTCTGCTTGCTCTAAAGCACTAGGCCAATAAAACCAATGCCGGAAAGCTTTTCCTACTAAGGCCCATGAGGAGGCATGGTGGCCACATTCCCCTTGGTGAATATCCCGGAGTATGTCGAGTCCTTCCTCCGGATCAATGCACCGTTGTAGTACCGCAGTCACACTTCTTTTATATTACTCGGCGTTGATAATAGTATAGGCCTTTGCCCTTCTCTGAATTTGCCTTGAACTTATCTCATCATCTGGCAAGATTCCCTCTTTCAGGAAATCAAAAATTGGCTTTGCCCAAGTTCGTATAGCCCGGACGGGGAATGGTCCCTCATCGACCTCCATTGCATCCACCGACATAACTCATGTCGAATCAGTCCCCGGGTTTGCTGGAGCAGTCCCCGGGTTTGCTGCGGCATTCCCCGGATTTGTGGAGGTGCTTCCCCATTCTATCTCCATAGGTGCTTCTCCTGATCCTAGGGATGCCGTGATGAAAATGGAATCTGATTCGAGTGATGGTGTGATAGACAGTTTTCTCAAGTGCTCCAAAGCCACGTTTGGCGGAATGGGTTGCCGGGATGAGCCCAGCTTCGATAGTGTATCTGCTACCTCGTTTTCAATCCGAGGTACGTGATGGAACTCACACCCTTCGAAAAACCCGCTTATCTTCTGGACATGGAACCTATACAAGGCCATGTTAGCATCCAGGGCATCCCAATTTCTAGACACTTGCTGCACCACCAAATCCGAATAACCAAAGCATTGTATCCTACGTATCCCCACTTCCTTTGCCACTTTGAGACCATGTACCAATGCTTCGTACTCCGCCACATTATTTGAGGCACTGATATGGATTTGAAGGACATACTTCAGTTGATCCTTTTTGGGCGAGGTAAGCACTACTCCAGCGCCTAATCCGTCTTTTAGTTTCGATTCGTCGAAGTGCATTTTCCAATAATTGTAGTCCGGCAGGGGTGGCTCGTATTGCATTTCAGCCTAGTCCACAAAGAAATCCGCCACAACTTGTGACTTGATCGCATCCCTTCTGTCAAACTGTGGCGCGTATGGAGCTAATTCGATAGCCCACTTTGTTATTCGGCTTGCGTCCTTGTTACTCATCATCTCTGAAATGGGTGCCTCACATATTACCTTGATGGGGTGTTCCTCAAAATAGTGTTTGAGTTACTTGGCCGACATATATACGCCGTATGCCATCTTCTGATAATGAGGATAATTCTGTTTTGAGGCTGATAATACTTTGCTCAGATATTACACTGGCCTTTGCACCGACTTTCCTTCCTCCTCGCGCTCCACTACGATCACTTCACTTACGACTCGGTTGGTCGCGGCTACGTAGAGCAACATTGGCTCCTTAGGTAGTGGTGCAGCTAGGATTGGCGCGGTAGACAACATCTTTTTCAAGTCTCGAAATGCAAGATCCGCCTGTGGTGTCCATGTGAACTTATCTGCCTTTATCATCAGCTGATAGAGGGGCAAGGCCTTCTCTCCCAACCGACATACGAACCAACTTAACGATGCTAGGCAACCAGTGAACTTCTAGACATCGTTAAGACATTTTGGCAATTCCATTCTTTCTATGGCCCGGATTTTCGTCGGGTTAGCTTTAATGCCACGGCTAGATACCAAGAAACCGAGTAACTTTCTGGCAGGTACGCCAAAGGTGCACTTCTCTGGGTTCAGCTTCATTCGGAACCTTCTTAGGTTCGCGAATGTCTGCCGGATATCCTCAAGGAGCGTATTGCTTTCCTTGGTCTTTATTACCACATCATCCAAATAGACCTGCACATTCCGACCTATTTGGTCATGCAAGCATTTCTGCATGCATCTCTGGTACGTTGCTCCTGCATTACGTAACCCAAACGGCATAGTTCGAAAGCAATAAGCCCCGTACGGGGTAATAAATGCAGTCTTTATTTGATCATTCGGATTTAGGGGCATCTGATGGAAACCAGAATACGCGGCAATGAATGATAGCAGCTCACATCCGGCCGTTGAGTCTATGACCTCATCTATTCTAGGGAGTGGGAATGGATCTTTTGGACACGCCTTATTCAGGTTCATGTAGTCGATACACATGCGCCATACCACAACCACGTTCGGATCATCTTTCTTTTTCTCCTCCAGCACCGGATTAGAGAGCCAATCCGGATAGAGTACCTCCATGATAAATTCGGCCGCTAGTAATATCTCATCTCCAATAACTTTCCTTCTGTCTTCTGCAAAACATCTGAGAGGCTACTTTACCGGCTTAGCCCCGGGTCTTACATTCAATGAGTGCTCAGCCAACTCCCTCGGTACACCTTGCAGATCTTGCGTAGACCAAGCAAAGATATCCCGATTCTCATGGAGGAAGTTGACGAGCTCGCTTTCTTATTTGCTGCTTAACCCGGCACCAATGGTGATGGTGCGCTCTGGGAACAGATCATCGATTGGCACTTTCTTTGTGTCCTTAGTTGCCTTGAACGATGCGCTCCCGTGCGGGTTGGTCAGGGCCGGCATATGTTGTTGCGCGGATTGAGCCAATGCCGCCACTTCTAGTATCTTCCTTTTTTCTTGAGCTATCACGAGTGACTCGGCTAAATTGGATTCGGCTAAAGCGCACTCGATCGAACGCCGGAAGTCCCCTGATACAGTTATCACGCCCTTTCGTCCGGGCAACTTCATCTTAAGGTAACTGATGTGGGTAGTTGCCATGAATTTGTTTAGCACTAGCCTGCCAAGTAACGCGTGATAAGCGCTCTCTAGATTCACCACTTCGAATTCCATGTTCTCAATGCGGCAGTTGTCAACCCGGACTTTACCAATTAGTTCACAAGAGATACCCGGCACAATGCCATGAAAGGTGTTCCTTGTTGCTTGCAACATGTTCTCTGTTATCCCCAACTTGTGCATGGTATCCTTGTACATAATGTTGATACTGCTGCCATTGTCAATCAACACCTTGGAAAATCTCACGTTGAGATTCAGCTCGATGAATGTTGGATCCAGGACCAGAGCGTAAGTTCTCGGGCTTGGCATGATCTTCGGGTGATCATTGATACTCCATGTGATTTCTTGATCCACCCAAGGCATATATCTTGGCACAGCCGGCATTACTGCGTACACCTCCATATGCCGGTGCTGCAAGCTTTTTTGATCATTCTCTTCCGTGGTGAACACAGAGTAGCTTTGATGATGTTCCCTGTATTCATTTCGTCCCTCATTCTCGTTGTAACCTTGGCCTTGTTGTTGGTTATTGCCTACTTGATGTACCGCATCCCTTCTTTCTGGATTCTCGTACATCAGCGGAGGTGGTGGCAGCACCAGTTGTTGTCCATTTCCCCCTGTTAGTAACAGTGGCCGGGGTGTTTCATTTCTAGGTGCTTCGCTCTGAGGTGCCTGAGCATTCCTCGAACTCCCCTGTTCTAATTTCCTCATCCACTCACAGTCACACTGTTGGGTTGTATGATTCAGTGGACTGTTCGGACTTGGCGTATGAAATTTGCAAGGTTGATCTAGCATAGACTTGAATGTATACCTCGGCCTATCCTTTCGTTCCTGCCACTACTTTTTTTGCTCCGGGGTCCAAGACTTTCTCCCTTCATTTTTCTATTGCCAGCTCTACCCTCCAGTTTTTTGGCGTTGACTGGCTCCGGCATTAGGTTGATCCCGGTCCACTACTGCGACTTGCTACGAGTTATACCGATAATCCGGACGCTCATCCCTTCTTTTTCCTCGGAAATCATTCCTTCTTGATTACCAGGAGATATCTCGGTTGTAATACTCCTCGTTTGCTTCGCTAGATATTAGCCGGGGTTGTGTTGGATCTCCCAAGGCATATGAATCTATGATCCGGATCGTCTCAGCCAACGGTTGGCATATCTCGCTGTAACCTTTGCCACAGCATACTTCCATATCTGCACCCCTGAGCGAACCACGCAATAGCTTGTAATTCAATCACTCCTTCGCACGAGTTTCTGACATTGCACCACCGAGTCAGGAAATCTCTATCTGGCTCATTTGGTCTTTGCCGGCACAACGCTAGGGTTTGCGGCCTGTTGGGTCTCTTGTAAGTGCTTGAGAAATTGCTAACTAACAGCTCCTGGAAATCCAGCCAGCAGTTAACGCTTCCTGGCTGTAAATTGTTCAACCAAACTCGTGATGGTCCTTCCAATATCTGTGGTACATATCTCACCGCCAATCTCAAGTTTCCCGTTGCGATCTTGACTGTTGTGGCATAGTCGATGAGCCAATCCTCTGTCCTGGTACTACCATCATAAGTTCGGGTTCCTCTGGCTAGCTGAAAGGTCGGCACTGGTGGCTCATTCATGATCCGGGGACTGAAACACACCGGACCCGGTGGACCTTGTAACTCGATTTGTTCCGACCTATAAATCCTATCCAACTTGAACCATGCCTCATCTGGCTGCAAGTTCCTGCTTCCCAACCGTGATCCAGTTATGTGGTGATCCGGTCTAGGGTATCCATCATTGACCATAGCCGAATAACCATCATTGTATCTTTCCTGATCCGGACGTGCATGATGCTGTTGTGCCGCTTGTCCCGCACTTAATTCTTGCCAAGGTACGCGTTGTTGTTGCGTCCGAGGTAAATTTTGCCCCGCTCCCACGGGATTGCGCTATCCGGCATTGCCGTCGGCAGCATTTCTTTGACCGGCATTGCCTTGGTCCTGGTTACCTCGGGCAGCCACACCTCGGCTGGTACTGTGGCGGTCCTCATCAACTTGCATTGCTTTGCCTTTTCCAACCCTTACTGGGTCATAAGGGACCATTTGCTTGTTTCTTCTCCCGGAGTCCACTACTTCTTCTCTCCTGGGATCATGACCTGGAGACGACGCGGCTCCTATGGATCTTGCCAGGTTATTTCTGGCCGAATGTACCACATGTGAGGCCCCTGGTGGTGCCAGGTTAGCTTTGTTTAGTTCTTCATTTTGTTGGCATGCAACTCCCAATAGGTGATTTACCCTCTCTTGATGCCTTTGTCGGGCCTCTCCGGTTAAACCTTCTAACTCGGATGCGGCCGCATTTGCTGCTCTGAGGTTCCTTGCCGGGGTACTGTACCGATCCAACCCTCCTATTACTATCGTAGTTGTCTGACCCGGCCTAGGCTCGTACTCCTTGTCAATCTCAGTGATCAGTTTCCTGCCCCGGATTTTCAATCCATCGATACGGTTTGCCTTAGCATACTCTCTCAAGGTGATGTTCAGCGACTGATGTAGCTCTGCTACCTTCTTTGCTCCGGCTAACATCTTCCGCCTAGTTTCCTCTAACTCAACTTGCGCCTGAGCCGGATCTACTACAGGTGCTATTGGCGTTGCCAAGCTATCTATCGCTTCCTGGAGCATATTCTCTGGCTTATCTAGCAGAGGAAACCTAGATCTTGTCTGTTTGGGCGTTACCTTTGGCTCTGGGGCCGGATCTTTGCTTGGTCCCGCATCTGGCGCGGTCATCAGGACCTCAACGCTGCTAGTGGGGCGAGCGATACGAACTCCACGAGCGACGCTGAGAGGTGGTTCGCCTCCCTCCACGATGTGCCGCGGGTGAACGCAGGACTCATCCACCCCGACGTAGATCTTGTGCGTGCCAAGCTTGAGGAAGACACTGTTGCGCGGTGGAGGGTGCCTGCCGAAGCTTCCCGCGTTGTCACGGACATAGTCTAGTGCTCCAAAACGTTGAACCAAGCCTGAGACGATTCGCTCGCCTGTGCTCGAGAAGTTTCCCGTCTGAATTTTCACCCCTGCTAGAACCGCTAGCCCCACGGTGGGCGCTAACTGTCGTGGTGGTGGCACGGCAGATGCCGTGGATAGGCTAAAGATGGGGCCAATGAGTGCAAGGGGAATCTAGGGAGGGAGAACGTGGTGATTCCACGCATGGATTTTCTTGTATCTTCTCTATCAATGGTGTTTACAAGTGCTCCTAAGGCTCTCGACAAGAAGGAGACAATGTCTCTTACTCCCTGTTTACTAGCCCTTGAGTTCTACCTTAGATAGAGAATGATTGATCTCCTTGCCGTCGTTCGTCTCTATGGAGGCCCCGGTGCTCCTTATATAGGGGAGCCCGGGTTACAATTCTAGGGCACAGGTGGCAACATATTCTATGAAGATGCTCCTTTCCTAAAGAAAATGCTTCTTTATCCCTCTTTAACGGCTCGTCCGGACTTTGGACGTAACCCGCAGCGTCATCCTCGTCTTTTGGCGTCACCAAGCATGGGGTACGTCATCCGGCTTTGCCCGCGTCACCTTGGTCGCCACAGATCCGCTGGTCCTCTTCTTTACTTTACTTTGGACATGCTTCAGCTAATAAAGCCACCTTTTGACCAGCGAGGGATTCCTTCTCTTGGAAGCTAAGATAATCCGGCTAGCATATAGATAATCCGAATTACCGATTTACCTGCAAAACAGATAGACACAGCCGGCATAAATCTTATGCTGGCCGGACCATTGTCAAGGAAAGGCCCCATGGGCCGGGCCACACAGTGATTTAGCCTGCCTTGAGGTGACCCGGTCAACACTTCACTTTGACCGCGCCGTACCCCGGCTAACTCGGCCCTTATACCCCGGTGTTACCCTACCTGGGGGTATCCCCCCCAACATCTAAGTACCAATAACCCTACATCTTCGTCATCTTGAATATTCCATAAAAACAGCACAAAAGACAATTATCAAGAATATGACATATAACTAAGCAGTTCAACAAAGGACCTGGAGTACACGTTGCAAAAATCTGACTAGATGCACGTCGGATTTGGGTTAAAGCCCCAATCTTCCAAATCAAACCTCGTTGTAGTGGGGGGCAAACTGGGTCAATGGGTTGAGCAGATGAACAGGGCGCCTCTAACGAAGAACCAACCACATACACTAGTAGGAAAACTGCTATCAGTGGCGCATGGGGCGTGCGCCATGAATATTACGCCACTGATAAATTTTATCAGTGGCACACGTGCCGGTGCGCCACGGGTAGTCCTGGAATCAGTGGTGCATCATCCTGTCGTGTGCCACTGATGTTTCTTCCTTTAGTGGCACATGTTGTCTGCGTGCGCCACTGATATTGTCAGCAGCACACCGTGTAGAGGTTCGCGACTGATAATGTGCGCCATGAACACCAAAATGGTGCACCACTGATTGTTCGAGTGTTTTTTCCATTTATACAATAGTTATATAAAGATTATATAGCAATTGTACATCAATACACCATACAAAAAGTTATACAACAATACACTGAAACTGAGATGATAATGATCCAAAGTGCTGAAATACATTAATATGAATTCAAGTTTGGATTATTAACACAAGTCGCAGTACAAATTCAAATCATCACATCACAAATTTGATCATTACATTACAGATGAGAGGTATCAACCTAGACTATGATCGAATAGAGGTTAACGGTGATGATGGTGAGCAACACCGAGACCATAACCAAGATCTTCATCTGGTTCTTCTTCTGCATGTGTCTCCTCCACTTGGCTACCGCCACCTCTCTTGTCTTGTACGCTTTGTAGTTGTTGCTGCTGAAGTTGGTCACTTGTGCCTGGCAGTCCTCCCACTCGTCGTAGACCCCTAGAACCCGCCCCTGTATACCATGTACCACTTCACCATCTCTGTAGACAAGGCATACATAGACAAGGCATGTAGTATATGTTATGCAATGAAAAGCATGGCAAAACAAACATGTTTGCATGATCAAAAAAATGAGCAAAGATTCATAAACTTAAAATAATATATAGCATGGATGACGGTCATATAACCAAGTCCAACATCGACCGTCAAGGGTTTTACTAGCCCGGGGAAGTTAATAATGTTTATGACACACACGTCAAATGATAGTTCGGAAACACATCACGAGGATAGTCAAGTCTATGACACGACACACATAGAACCAACACTGCTAGCTAGGAACACACACATCATGTAGTCCTCACCAAGAACGGGGTCATGCCATCTCTCGTCATGAAAATCCTGGTGTCGCGCTGCATGTTGAGGCATTCTTCGATCTCGCGGTTACTTAACGCGATGGGCATGTACATGACCCCCCTTTTGTTTTGACATCGTCATGGATGATTTGGCAGAGCCAAGTCTGGATGCACCAGAAGTCCTCCATAAGGTCCGCATCATCGATCACCGCCAACTGTGTGGCCCAGTGTCGAAGATTAGCTGGCAGCGCCTTGACCTGTGAATCCCACATGAACCCCTGGTCCCTGAAAATCTTCTCAATTAAGCTTTTATGCTCTAGCACCCATGGTTCGACCAACTCTATGTGTTGTAGAGCGACTCGATGTGCCTAATCAAAGTATTTCTGTCGACCAGTGAAGACGATATGCATTGGGGCATGGCCCTCATGGTGACCATTTCCATCGAGCCTCCCGAGGTGCCTCCTATTTGGCAGACCAACCAGGCCCTCATCCTCATTTTGTAGATAATTCTAGCAGAATGATATGGACTCGTACGTCAAGAAGCCCTTGGCTATGCTTCCATCAAGACGGTTCCTATTGCGAACAAATCCTTTGAGAACGCTATTCAGCCTTTCAAACGGCATCATGTTGTGTAAGAATAGCTTCCCGAGATGGATGATATCATCCACCAGGTGGATGAGCAGATGCACCATGATCAGAAAAATGAGCAAAGATTTATAAACTTAAAATAAAATATATGATGGATGACGATCATATAACCAAGTCCAACATCGACCGTCAAGGGTTTTACTAGCCCAGGGAAGTTAATAATGATTACGACACACATGTCAAACAATAGTTCGGAAACACATCACGAGGATAGTCAAGTCTATGACACGACACACACACAACCAACACTGCTAGCTAGGCACACACACATCATGTAGACCTCGCCGGGAATGGGGTCACGCCCTCTCTCGTCACGAACATCTTGGTGTCACGTTGCATGTTGAGGCGTTCTTTGATCTCACGGTTACTCAACGCGATGGGAACATACATGACCCCCCTTTTGTTTCGACATCATCATGGATGATTTGGCAGAGCTAAGTCTGGATGCGCCAGAAGTCCTCTGTAAGGTCCGCATCATCGATCGCCGCCAACTATGTGGTCTATTGTCGAAGATTAGCTGGCAGCACCTCGACCCGTGAATCCCGCATCAACCCCTGGTCCCTGAAAATCTTCTCAATTAAGCTTTTAAGCTCTAGCATCCATGGTTCGACGAACTCTATGTGTTGTAGTGTGACTCGATAAGCCCTATCAAAGTATATCTGTCGACCAGTGAAGACGATATGCATTGGGGCGTGGCCCTCGTGGTGACCATATCCATCGAGCCTCCCAAGGTGCCTCCTGATTGGTAGACCAACCGGGCCATCGTCATCCTCATTTCGTTGATAATTATGGCAGAACGATATGGACTCGTACATCAGGAAGCCCTTGGCTATGCTTCCATCTGGACAATTCCTGTTGTGAACAAATCCTTTGAGAATGCCGTTCAACCTTTTAAACGACATCATGTTGTGTAGGAATAACGGCCTGAGGTGGATGATATCATCCACGAGGTGGACTAGCAGATGCACGATGATGTCATGGAACGCACGGGGGGAGGGGGGAAGTAAATCTCGAGCTTGCATAGTATCACGATAATCTCTTCTTGTAGCCTATCGAGCTGCTTCACACCGATCGACTTCCTAGAGATTACGTTGAAAAAGTTGAAGAGGCCAAACAACGTCTCACGTATGTGCTTGTCCATTATCTCTCAAATCGCAACCGGAAGTATCTACGTCATCAGCACGTGGCAGTCATGAGATTTCATCCTAGAGAACCTCTTCTTCATTTCGTCTAGATATCGGGATATCTTCCCTCCGTAACTAATAGGACGTTTGGTTCTGACGAGGATGTTGAAAAACTGCTAGAGCTCCTCCTCATTCATAGTGAAGTAGGAAGGGGGCAGTAGTAGTCATTCATCTTAGACATTTTGCACCGACAACCTTGACTCTCTTGCTTCTGAGCATAATCCTCATCGTCATCATCATCGGAGCGTCCTCCATGAAGTTCTTCCTTTATGCCCAGCTTGATCAGGTCATTTCTTTCATTTGGCCTATCTTTGGTCCTATCAAGCATGTTGACAATAGTGCCAATCAGACTCTCACACACGTTCTACATGATGTGCATGAGGTTAAGGCTATGTGGCATGTGGAGGTATTTCTAGTATGGCAGGTCCCAAAAAACAGACCTTATTTTCTATACACCCAACAGTGGCTTTGTCCCCGGGCGCTTCTTTCATGGTGCGGGGCACTCTTTCCATTTTCAAGAAAGTCATTGATATCCTCGCCGCTCCTCCTAGGTGGGGCTATTTCTAGCTTGACATCACCATTGAAAAGATCTCTACGTTTTCTCCACGGGTGATCCGCGGGAAGCTACTTTTGAATCCCTGGGAACACAGTTTTCGAAGACCCCGGATCCCTCGTTAGCTACATATGCAGGGTTTTCTCCATGCACCTGACACATGCACTATGTCCGTGGTTCACCTGGCACGATACATATGCCAGACCAGGATAGTCCTACACCATCTTGAGCAGCGCGGCTCTCAGAGGGAAATATTCTCCTGTGTAGGCGTCCCACGTATGGGCTGGGGTCTCCCACAACATGGCTAACTCCTCTTTCAACAACCCGAGATACATATGCATGTCGATACCAGGTTGTTTTGGCCCCTGAATAAGAACACTCATGTATACGTACCTTTGCTTCGTGCATAGCCAGTGGGAGGTTGTACGGCCATACAAACATGGGCCAGGTGCTATGTGTGCTACTTTGGTTGCCCAAAGGGATTGAGTACATCTATGCTCATACCTAGCCTAGCGTTCTTGGCATCGTCCCCGAACTCCTCTTTGAAATCCATGTCCAATGCATGCCACTGGCTAGCGTCTACAGGGTGTGTCAGGATCTTGCCCTTCTCTGGATCATCTTCGGGCTTCCCCCTTTCCACATGCCATTGCATGAGCTACGCTTCCTTAGGGTCTAATAAATACCACTGCAGACAGGGAGTGATAGGAAAGTACCACACCAATTTTTTAGGAACTTTCATGTTCCCTCTCTTGTATCATGCATGCCCGCACACAGGACATGCTGTTCTATCCTTGTACTCACCCTAATAAAGTGCGCTGTCATTGAGGCATGCGTGGTATTTAATGTATGGTAGATCGAGAGGGCACACGACTTTCTTGGCCTTGTCGATACCTCTTGGCAATGTGTTCACCTCAGGAAGTATATCGTGCCAGAATTCCATGATATGGTTGAAGCTCATGTCAGTCCATTTGTGTTGCACCTTCATCTCTAGAGCCTTGAGGGTTACATTCAAGCGTGTATCCTCAGGTCGGCACCCAAGATACAACAGAGTAATCCCATCTTTATCCATTTGCGCCAGCTTGGCTTTCTCTCTGGCAACAGCTTTGTCGTTGCTCGTCTCCTTGAGGAGCAGTTCTTGAAAATGAGGGTCTCGTAAAGCTAAAGTTAGCGGTGTCTATATGTCCGCATCTTCTCTACACGATGCGTGACTGAGAAAATCTATCCATGGCACACCATAAGACCATGTGCCGCAGGTAAGCTGCCACCTTTTTAGATGCATGGGCCTACCTAAACCCGTTGCGCAACAGATGGCCGTGCACCACTGATAACGCTTCTATGCGCGGCTCATGCTCAATCCGTGTGCCATAGATATGCTGCCCATGGACAGGGTCGGCCACCAGCGTTGTGGCCCACGTAATAGTGGCGTGTTGTTTCAGGCGTACGCCATGGATAAGTGAGGGTCAGTGGCGCATGGTTTCCCCTGTGTGCCATGGATAAACATCCGTGGGGCATACTTTAGGTGTGCGCCACTGATATGACCCTTGTGGATAAGCATTTTCCTACAGTCGAGGGGATACCCCCCGGGTAGGCCAAGACGGGACCAACCGGCTGGCTCCAAGGAGCTCACGTTGTCTGGACCTAGACCAAGGAACCACAGCCGGGTGGAATCCCCCACCAGCTCCACATCCAAGTTTCCCTGGCTGGCCCGTCTAGCCGGGTAGCCAGAAGAACCGGCTGGGAGGCTGCTCCTAGCAGGCCGCCTCGGATCCGCTGGCGGTAGTATGGTGGGAATGACGCTCCCTGCTGAGCGCACCTTTGACCAGACAGGCTGGCTAGCCTGGCCGGCGCTACCGGACAACTGCGCCAAAGCTAGAGGCCGACGAGCAAGGCAAGGGCTAACGAGGAAAGCTCTGGCTTATGCATAAAGAGCTGGCAGACGAAAAAGAGCTGGCTGACGAGTAAGCAGGGGCGTTGGACACTGTAGTGTAGCATCCCAATTGTCTAACAATTGTAATGCTACTTGTTCTAGTAAGATATTCGCTACTTCCTATATATTATTGTTGCATCATAATTATATCATGCTCATGTCACCATGCAACCTTGCATTTGAGCATCATATAAAACCCTTTTTCTTTTGGTTCTTCTATCACATGCATTATTAATTGCATTTGCCTCTTGATATTGTATTTGGCTATTGATATATTGTCTAAATGCCCAAGTTGAGTTGGGGGCATATCTTTTATTTCAATTCCATCATCTTTCTTTTCCACCACTTTATAATTCCACCATCCTACTAGTTCATGAGCTTGTTGTCCTTATTTTGGTTTTATCTAGCTCATGGGCAATAGGGTGGATCTAGTCCTTTAAATTCCTTTGCTTGGCTATATTCCACTTATGGGAAATACATAAGAATAATGCCATCATATTATTATTGTTTTCACAAAATAAATCATGGCATTATTATTTTTGCATGGGCTATGCAAGCTTCTTCACCACCTTTTTACTCCATTGGTTTTTCTTTGGATTTAATTGATCCTATCTTGGGAAACTATCTCCTACCATTCCACCCTCCCCATAGTCTCACCCACATCTCGTTCTTTTATTTAACTTTCTTCATGCATGATCATATGAGAACCTTTCCACCTATTTCTTTCCTTCCTCTTTCTTTCTTATTTCTCTTCCACATTATCTCAAGCAAGATCAAGCTCCATGGTCCTCCTGGATTTGGCCTTATAAACAAAAATTAACACCTAAATGCCTAGTAAAAATCTAAACCTAGCTTCTCTCTTTATTATTATTTTACACCTAATTTACACTAAATCCTAACATTGATCTCTCCTCTCTCTCTCTATCTCTCTCTCCCATGAGCACCACCTGACCCCTCCCCCTGGCCCACGCCCCAGCCACTCCTCTCCCTAACCCTTGCTAAGCCCTAACCCGAGCTCCATCCACCTAGCCGAGCTACTCCCTCTTCTTTCACTCTTTCTCCACCGGCCGAGCTAGCCCCACCTGCCTGTCCCTCTCTCCCGACCAAGCCCCACCTGCAGCCCCTGCCGTGCCCTACCAGCCCCCAGGTCGAGCCCTAGCTCGACCACGTGAGGGAGAAGCAAAAGGTGGCACCGAGGCCACCTTTATCTACCCCCTGCCACAGCTGCTCCTCCTCCCTCTCCCTCCTTTTTCCTCCTCCCACACGACTCTCCTGGCTCGGCAGATCTGCCCCGAGCCAGCCCTCCTCTCCTCTTTCTTCCTCTCTGCCACCAGCACCTGCCGCGGTCGCCGCCAGCACCACCTCGTCCCCGTCGTTCCAGCCGATCAGCGAGACCTGGAGGTGGCCTGGAAGACCGAGGGTCGTCCACTGCATCACCCCGTACACGCCGACTTGGACGAGAAACCCCAGATGCGCCGGTGCTACGCTGTCCTGACGAAACCCTAGCCCGCCGGAGCGCCAGCGATCTCGCCGCTCCGCAGCTCCTCGGTTCGATCCGAGCCCGCCGTCGAGCCCGCGGTGAGTCCCTCGACCTCCCTGACAACCTCCGCTTCACCGACACCGTCTAGCGCTGCCGATCGTTTCGTCGAACGGCCGTAGTGCGCCAGAGCTCGCCGTTGTCTGCAGCCTCCCCGCGCCGCGCAGCACCCCAACTAGGCCGCGCTTACCTCCCTGTCAACTCCCCTTGACCCGCCGCACTGGTTAGCCCCCTCCGCGCGCACGCCCGCGACCTGGGTTCGAACCCCCACCCCGCGCCACACGCCGATTTCTCGTCAGACCGAGAAGAAGAAGAACAGTACCAGGGCCGTGGTAGATTTGCATTAAGCCCCCTTTTTGTGTTTGTCCTCAACCCGCACTCCTAGAGGTCCCACCTGCCAGCCGCACTAGAAATTTTGCAGGAAAGTCCCCCTGCTTTCTCAGGCGTAACCCGCGCTCCAGCCCCAGCCCCACATGTCGGCCTCTGGGGGCATCCCCACTGTCGCGTGGGCCCGAAGCCGCTGGCCCCGCCTGTCAGGCTCAGTGGGTTAGCCAGAGCCCGGTAACAAAAGTGTTTTCGCGCGCGTGGCCCCAGTCAGCGCAAGGCCCACCCGTCAGCGGCTGAGGCTAGAATTGCCTGGGTAACAAAAGTATTTTCCTAAGTCTGATTTTACTTAAACCTTTTTCAAATTGATTTAAATTCAAATTCAAATCAGATTTAAATAATTTTTCAAATACAAATCCAAATAATACAAGTAATATATGTTTTGGAATCAGAAAAATGTGAGGAATTCAAATATACATTTCAAATTATTGTTTGAACACTTGAAAATTTCGAGATGATTAAAATTACAATAAAATGCCCTTTTTCTTAATTAATTAATAACTTTAATTCTATAACTCCAAATTGGGCAAATAATATGTCTAAATCGATCAGCGCGACGAGCCCGTTCTATCTATGCAGTCCTTGTTCTGAATTGAAGCATGCATCGTGTTGTCATTAAAAATATGAACTGTTTATGACAATAAAACTTGGTTAAATAAATAATAAAATGCTTTATTTCTTGTATCCACACCTCACCTTTACCATGCTACTTTAATGCCATGCCAATTGTGCATCATTCATCATGGCATGCTTGATTGCTTGTCGCATTTTAATTCATATGCTTGTGCACTTTATTTATGTTGGCCCTTGTTTATTTGGTTCTTCTTCGAATAGACGCCCAGCGGGAGAATTACCAGGAATCACAGGAGTACTACCCAGATCCATCTCTCGCTTCAACTGAGCTGCCAGGAAAGCACTACCACATGCTTGCATACATACAGTGCCTATTGCCTCTATCTTATTCTTGCATCATTGGGTCGCGATTGCATTAAATTGAATCCCAAGTACTGCATAGCCTTTACTTTTAAACCCACCGAAGCTTGTTCCCCCATCCCATGAGCCATTACTACAGGAGTTGTTTGAGGCATGCGAGTCGTAGAAAAGCATGTGTAGGGTATGTGAGTGTCTGATGAATAACGAGGTATCGACAAGCCCAGTCACATTTTCGGGTTCCCAGTCGTTTACCGCCGTCCACACAGACCTTGGGTCCATCTCGGAGCCGGCCAACTTCGTTGCGGGTAGCTTAATGGGGTGGCCCCCTGAAATATTTCTGAATCCTGTGATTGCTTTATCGTGAATGCCTCGTTGGGTTTTGATTTGGTTTTTCCGAGGTTGATCGAGTGTGTGTTGCTATTCGTGCACCCCTGCAGGGTAAATCTTTCTGAAAGCCATGTCCGCGGTTATGGACGACTTGGAGCACAGTTTCTCGATCATAGACAAGTATAACTAAAGTACCGCTTTTAAATTTACTAAGTACTTGACTAGTAAATAGTGCAATACTCATGGAATGGTTAATAAAACTGCCAACGAATGATGGGGGTTGTTTGTCCGCTTCCTCGTTGGTAAGCGAGGAGGAGGATGGATCTGTTAATTATACTATTATAACTGTTGTTCTTAATTCACGGACTTCCGTCTATCATTGGTTAGGCGGAAGGTTAGCGAGTATCTGTAGAATTGTTAGGTATTATCTTTTGCTGCAATTGCGTCGCCCCAGGTTGTGTCCCCTTTAGCGGCATAAAGACTTGCTGAGTACCCCTAGGGTCTCACACGATAAATTGTTTGATTCAGATGAACAGGTGTACCCGCAAGATGGATACTAGGTGGAAGAGACATATGATGTTGGCAACGATCATTCGGTGTAGAGATTCCGGGAACGGGGATCCGTGAGATCTGTGGGCGGGATGTGTTTATTTATGGGGCATCTTATGCCAATTTGCTTCTTATCCATACTCGGATCTTGTTCTCCGCTTCCGCCTGATACTCTGATGTGTGATGTATGAGGAGCTACCCTAAATTATTATATCTATCTAGGACATTTGGATCTTTCCGTATGGCGTTGCAATATTTCTATTTCTTTTAGATGGAATGGCTCTGAGGACTGTTGTATGTGGCTTGCATACATACTCATTTGTGTATGTAGTTGATCCCTTCGCCTGCTGATTATGCCGCTCGTTCTTGTCCCGTTGTCTGAAAGTGGTTAGGATGGCCGAAAGGTCTACCGTGAATGGCCCTGGGCCCCGCCGTACTATTTTCACCACTTTCGTTCATCCAGGCATTAACTAAGAGCGTAATTCACCAAGGTAGTTACAATTGGTATCAGAGCCATCCCGCCCTTCAGGGTCTCAGCCAAAATGGTCGTTGTCAGTCTAGCAAATATTTTGGTAGTTATGTATATTAGGGAAAAACAAAACGTGAGAGTAGGACTGCTTCCATTTTTCTTCTTACCCACCCACCCACCCTTTTCTGGTAAGGAAGTGTAACGTTTTCAATCCTCTTCTTAAAATTCAAACTAGGATTCACGTGTTATGGGTTCCGTAGTACCATAGGTTGTGTGTGTGTGTGAGTGTGTGTCAATTCCTTGTCTATCTGTTGCATCCAAATGTTATCACTATCTGCCTTTTGGTTATCAACTGTTGGTACATTCCATACCGACAGGCCTTTGTAAACCGATGCGATCTACTCTGATTCGTTGTATACCGATGCGATCTATCTTACTCTTTGTTATCCGATGTTATCTTGTTGGGGTGTTCTTTTCTGTAGTTACCAATCTTTAGGTTCATCTTAAGAAGAAGGTGTTGGGATATGTGTTTTACTAATTCATGTGCGGAGTAATGATTTGAGTGCGGGATGGAGTCGCGACCATACCACTACTTTTGTCATTTGCTTTTGTATATTGAACTAGTAGAGTTACTAATCTTGATTCGTTAAGTGGTTTTGCGCATATAGTGGTATTTTAATGCCGAAATTTGCGGAAATTTTTTCTTTGTTAGTTGTGTACCACACTCCTTGTTCAGTCGTGTGCGTTATGCTTAATATCTTCTAATTGCCTTGAACTTTGTTGATATTTTAATATCATCTCAATGAATTGCATTCTTTAATCTTGATTAATTCCATTTTGGTACTATTTTGGATTATTATCATTCTCCATTATAGTACTGACTTGTGTTTTATATCAATCACAGGATGGCACCACCACGCCGTTCTGAGGAGGACATACCACCTGAACTTGGGGCTGCTTTGGCAAGTATTGCAAATGCTTTGGGCACTATGCAGCAGAATCAGCAGCGCTTTGAGGAAAGCCTGATGAGGAATGAGTTTGCTCCGCTACCTCCACCTCCCAAGCGAGGAGACATCAAGAGTTTTCTCAAGTTCAACCCACGCCAATTTGAGGTGTCTGATCAGCCACTTGATGCGGATGATTGGCTTCATGAAGTGTCAAGGTTGCTGATGACTGCGAATGTTCCCGAGCAAGAATGGGTCAAGTGTGCTACTCACCTTCTGAAGGGAGATGCAGCTCTTTGGTGGGAAAATTACCTCAAGGCAGATCTTTCTGGTTTTCAGCCTACTTGGGAGCGGTTCACTGCTGCTTTCAAAGAGCAATATCTGTCAGAAATTGTCATGGAAAGGATGAAGGAAGTGTTTCTCAACCTCAAGCAGGGCACTGACAATGTCAACACCTACATCAGAAACTTCATGAATCTGTCTCGTTATGGTGGCGATGAGATCTCTGATGACAAGAAGAAGCAAAAGAGGTTTCGGCAAGGCCTCAATGCTTCCATCAAATATGCAATCACTCATGCAAGGCCAGCATATTTTCTGGAACTTCAACACACAGCTCTGCAGGAAGAAGCAAGTAGGCAAGTGTTTGAGGAGTCAAAGAAACACAGCCGTGATTCAGCAAGCTCATCTGCTATGACAGCTCCTTCTAAGCGTTGTGTCTGGGTTCCTAACACCCCACCGTCGCTCCCTGCTCCACCAAGACCTTCAAGCTATGCACCAAGGCCACCAAACTCCTTCACTACGGCTCCCAGGGGCTACAACCACAACTACCCTGGAGCGTCTGGCGGAGTCCCTGGCTACGTTGCTCCACGTCCACCTGGTGCTTGCTATACTTCTGGAAACACTGGGCATTAGCACTGGAACTATCCAATGAACAACAAAGCTCTTCCACCACCACCTCCAAGACCTGCGGCAAGTGCTCCTATGATTCGTGCACCTCCACCTCGGGCTCTCAACATCAACACTAAGCCGGGGTCTACGGTTGCTCGTGCCAACTGTGTCAACGCCGCTCAAGCTGTGCATGCACCTGGAGTTGTCATGGGTATGCTTCCTATTAACTCAGTTCCTGCACGAGTTTTGTTTGATTCTGGTGCTTCGCATTCTTTGTTTTCTCACAAGTTTGCTCATGAGCAAGATCTGGCTATGGTTCCTTTATTACACCGTCTTGTGGTACAATCTCCTAGGTCAAACATGAGGGCTGCTCATATCAGCCATGGCAATCAAATTGAGATTGGTGGCTCTTCGTTTCTGGCTTCCTTAATTATTCTGGGCAATTCTGATATTGATGTTATCTTGGGCATGGATTGGTTGACAGCAAATGCAGCTGTGATTGATTGTGCTGAACGTTTGGTTTCTCTAAAAATTCCTGAAGGCCATATAGTCTATTTGCCAAGTCTGACTCCTGCAATTCAGCTTTATGCTTTGGCGGCTCTGAATGATGATGCTATGGAAGGTATTCAGAGTGTTCCTGTAGTTTGTGAGTTTCCAGATGTCTTTCCTGAAGAATTGCCAGGTATGCCTCCGGATCGTGAGGTTGAGTTTGTCATTGAACTTGAACCTGGCACCGCTCCTATTTCCAAGCGGCCTTATAAAATGGGTCCTGCTAAGTTGGCTGAACTTAAGCGTCAGTTGGATGAACCAGATAAGTTGGGTTTCATTCAGCACATTACTTCTTCTTGGGGTAGTCCAACCATCTTTGTGAAGAAGCGAGACAAGACTGATAGACTTTGTGTTGACTATCAGGCACTCAATGCTAAAACAATCAAGAATAAATATCCCCTTCCACGGATTAATGATCTCTTCGATCAGTTAGCTGAAGCTGTGGTATTCTCTAAGCTTGATTTGAGAAGTGGTTATCATCAAATCAAGATCCGCAAGGAAGATGTTCCTAAAACAGCTTTCACCACCCGCTATGGCCTGTATGAGTACACGGTCATGTCTTTCGGTCTCACCAATGCACCTGCCACCTTCTCGAGGCTTATGAACTCGCTTTTCATGGAGTATCTTGATAAGTTCGTTGTGGTCTATCTGGATGACATTCTAGTCTATTCTAAGTCAAAAGAAGAACATGAAGAACACCTTCGGTGTGTCCTAAACAAGCTTCATGAGAACCGCCTGTATGCAAAGTTCTCCAAGTGTGAATCTTGGCTGCCTCAAGTCACCTACCTTGGTCACGTCATCTCTGCCAATGGCATTGCCGTCAACCCAGAAACTATTCAGACAATTATGGACTGGCTTCCACCCATAAATGTCAAAGAAGTCCGGAGTTTCCTTGGTTTGGCCAGTTACTGTCGTTGCTTCGTTCAAAATTTCTCAAAGAGTGCGAAGCCTCTTACCGATCTCCTCAAGAAAGGCAAGAAATACCTTTCGACTCCTGCATGTCAAGCAAGCTTTGAAACAATCAAAGAGAAGCTCACTTCCACTCCAGTCTTGGTTCCTCCAGATACATCAAAGCCTTTCCAGATTTTCTGTGATGCTTCATTGCAAGGATTGGGTGCGGTCCTTATGCAAGAAAAACAAGTTGTTGCTTATGCATCTCGTCAGATGAAGACGCATGAGATCAACTATCCTACACATGACCTTGAACTCGCAGCAGTTGTCTTTGCTTTGAAAGTATGGAGGCATTACTTGCTGGGCAACCGTTGTGAGATCTTTTCTGATCACAAGATTCTAAAGTATATCTTCACACAGCCTGACCTCAACCTTCGTCAGAGGAGGTGGATTGAAACAATCAATGATTTCGATTTGACCATCAACTACACTCCGGGCAAAGCCAATGTCATGGAAGATGCTCTCAGCCGAAAACCTTATGTCAACAATCTCATGGTGGAAGAACAACATCCTCTTTTGTGCGAGGAATTCCGCAAGCTAAACCTTGAAATTGTGGATCAAGGGTATCTTCTAAACCTTCTAGCAACACCTCTCTTGGAAGAAAAGGTCCGTTCCATTCAACTTGGGGATCCTTACACTAAAAAGATCATCTCCAACATTCAGCTTCCGAAGTATGAGTCTTTTCACGTAGACGACCAAGGCACTCTTTTCTCTGAACACCGGATGTTTGTTCCGAACTACCCGGATTTAAGAGAGCAAGTTCTCAAGGAGGCGCATGATTCTGTTCTTTCTATCCACCCTGGCAGCACTAAGATGTACATGGACTTGAAAACACAATATTGGTGGCCTGGTTTGAAACGATATTGTGCCAAGTATGTCTCAGAGTGCGATGTTTGTCGCAGAGTTAAAGCTGTCCATCAGAAACCTTCCGGTCTTCTACAGCCATTGAAGCCTCCGGAATGGAAATGGGAGAAAGTAGAGATGGACTTCATCACTGGTTTTCCAAGGTCGCAGAAGGGCAACAATGCAATCTTTGTTGTCATTGACAGGCTTTCCAAAGTAGCTCACTTCTTTCCAGTCAAGGAAACAATTTCTGCAATTCAGTTGGCTGAGCTCTATATCAACAGAATTGTCTCTCTGTATGGAGTTCCCCTTGAGATCAGTTCAGACCGTGGAAGCATCTTCACTTCCAAGTTCTGGGGAAGTTTCCAAAATGCTTTGGGAACAAAACTAAACTTCAGCACAGCTTACCACCCTCAGTCGCAAGGACAAGTTGAAAGGATCAATCAGATTCTGGAAGATATGCTCCGTGCTTGCGTTATCTCTTTCGGAATGAAGTGGGAAGAATGTCTTCCTTATGCTGAATTCTCTTACAACAACAGTTTCCAGAAAAGTCTAAATATGGCACCATTTGAGGCTCTCTATGGTCGCAAATGCAGAACTCCGATTGGTTGGTCGGGCGCAGGTGAAAGAATATTGTTTGGCCCCGACATTGTAACTCAAGCGGAGGAGAAAGTTCACATCATTCTTGAAAACCTGAAGATTTCTCAAAGTCGCCAGAAGAGCAATTATGACAGAAAGCACACGGACATGGAGTATGTCCCTGGTGATCTCGTTTATCTTCGTGTCACTCCCATGAGAGGTACGCACCGCTTTGGTGTCAAAGGAAAGCTGGCTCTTAGATACATCGGTCCTTTCAAAATTCGTGGAAGAAGAGGAGAAGTTGCTTATGCTCTTGAGCTCCCTGAACAACTCAAAGTCCATGATGTCTTCCATATATCTCAACTGAAGAAGTGCTTCAAGGATCCCGGCAGGACCGTGGACCATGAACTCATTAATCTCCAAGAAGATCTGTCTTATCAAGAACACCCCACAAAAATTCTTGAAGTCACAGAAAGAAGGACTCACAACAAGTCCATCAAGTTCTGCAAGGTGCAGTGGTCGCACCATTCCGTTGATGAAGCCACCTGGGAACGTGAAGATGAGCTCCGTGCCAAGTACCCTACCCTCTTTGAGTCTTCTTCTTCCTAGAATCTCAGGGCGAGATTCCTGTTTAGTGGGGGAGAGTTGTAGCATCCCAATTGTCTAACAATTGTAATGCTACTTTTTCTAGTAAGATATTGGCTACTTCCTATATATTATTGTTGCATCATAATTATATCATGCTCATGTCATCATGCCACCTTGCATTTGAGCATCATATAAAACCCTTTTTCTTTTGGTTCTTCTCTCACATGCATTATTAATTGCATTTTCCTCTTGATATTGTATTTGGCTATTGATATATTGTCTGAATGCCCAAGTTGAGTTGGGGGCATATCTTTTATTTCAATTCCATCATCTTTCTTTTCCACCACTTTATAATTCCACCATCCTACTAGTTCATGAGCTTTTGTCTTTATTTTGGTTTTATCTAGCTCATGGGCAATAGGGTGGATCTAGTCCTTTAAATTCCTTTGCTTGGCTATATTCCACTTATGGGAAATACATAAAAATAATGCCATCATATTATTATTGTTTTCACAAAATAAATCATGGCATTATTATTTTTGCATGGGCCATGCAAGCTTCTTCACCACCTTTTTACTCCATTGGTTTTTATTTGGATTTAATGGATCCTATCTTGGGAAACCATCTCCTACCATTCCACCCTCCCCATAGTCTCACCCACATCTCTTTCTTTTATTTAACTTTCTTCATGCATGATCATATCAGAACCTTTCCACCTATTTCTTTCCTTCCTCTTTCTTTCTTTCTTATTTATCTTCCACATTAGCTCAAGCAAGATCAAGCTCCATGGTCCTCCTTGATTTGGCCTTATAAACAAAAATTAACACCTAAATGCCTAATAAAAATCTAAACCTAGCATCTCTCTTTATTATTCTTTTACACCTAATTTACACTAAATCCTAACATTGATCTCTCCTCTCTCTCTATCTCTCTCTCCCATGAGCAGCACCTGACCCCTCCCCCTGGCCCACGCCCCAGCCACTCCTCTCCCTAACCCTAGCTAAGCCCTAACCCGAGCCCCATCCACCTAGCCGAGCTACTCCCTCTTCTTTCTCCACCGGCCGAGCTAGCCCCACCTGCCTGTCCCTCTCTCCCGACCAAGCCCCACCTGCAGCCCCTGCCGTGCCCTACCAGCCCCCAGGTCGAGCCCCAGCTCGACCACGTGAGGGAGAAGCAAAAGGTGGCACCGAGGCCACCTTTATCTACCCCCCTGCCTCAGCTGCTCCTCCTCCCTCTCCCTCCTTTTTCCTCCTCCCACACGACTCTCCTGGCTCGCCAGATCTGCCCCGAGCCAGCCCTCCTCTCCTCTTTCTTCCTCTCCGCCACCAGCACCTACCGCGGTCGCCGCCAGCACCACCTCGTCCCCGTCGTTCGAGCCGATCAGCGCGACCTGGAGGTGGCCTGGAAGACCGAGGGCCATCCACTGCATCACCCCGTACACGCCGACTTGGACGAGAAGCCCCAGATGCACCGGTGCTGCGCCGTCCTGACGAAACCCTAGCCCGCCAGAGCGCCAGCGATCTCGCCGCTCCGCAGCTCCTCGCTTCGATCCGAGCCCGCCGTCGAGCCCGCGGTGAGTCCCTCAACCTCCCTGACAACCTCCGCTTCACCGACACCGTCTAGCGCCGCCGATCGTTTCGTCGAACGGCCGTAGTGCGCCAGAGCTCGCCGTTGTCTGCAGCCTCCCCGCGCCGCGCAGCACCCCAACTAGGCCGCGCTTACCTCCCTGTCAACTCCCCTTGACCCGCCGCACTGATTAGCCACCTCCGCGCGCACGCCCGCGACCTGGGTTCAAACCCCCGCCCCGCGCCGCGCGCCGATTTCTCATCAGACCGAGAAGAAGAAGAACAGTACCAGGGCCGTGGTAGATTTGCATTAAGCCCCCTTTTTGTTTTCGTCCTCAACCCGCGCTCCTAGAGGTCCCACCTGCCAGCCGCACTAGTAATTTTGCAGGAAAGTCCCCCTGCTTTCTCAGGCGTAACCCGCGCTCCAGCCCAAGCCCCACCTGTCGGCCTCTGGGGGCATCCCCACTGTCGCGTGGGCCCGAAGCCGCTGGCCCCGCCTGTCAGCCTCAGTGGGTTAGCCAGAGCCCGATAACAAAAGTGTTTTCGCGCACGTGGCCCCAGTCAGCGCAAGGCCCACCCGTCAGCGGCTGAGGCTAGAATTGCCTGGGTAACAAAAGTATTTTCCTGAGTCTGATTTTACTTAAACCTTTTTCAAATTGATTTAAATTCAAATTCAAATCAGATTTAAATAATTTTTCAAATACAAATCCAAATAATACAAGTAATATATGTTTTGGAATCAGAAAAATGTGAGGAATTCAAATATACATTTCAAATTATTGTTTGAACACTTGAAAATTTCGAGATGATTAAAATTACAATAAAATGCCCTTTTTCTTAATTAATTAATAACTTTAATTCTATAACTCCAAATTGGGCAAATAATATGTCTAAATCGATCAGCGCGACGAGCCCGTTCTATCTATGCAGTCCTTGTTCTGAATTGAAGCATGCATCGTGTTGTCATTAAAAATCTGAACTGTTTATGACAATAAAACTTGGTTAAATAAATAATAAAATGCTTTATTTCTTATATCCACACCTCACCTTTGCCATGCTACTTTAATGCCATGCAAATTGTGCATCATTCATCATGGCATGCTTGATTGCTTGTCGCATTTTAATTCATATGCTTGTGCACTTTATTTATGTTGGCCCTTGTTTGTTTGGTTTTTCTTCGAATAGACGCCCAGTAGGAGAATTACCAGGAATCACAGGAGTACTACCCAGATCCATCTCTCGCTTCAACTGAGCTGCCAGGAAAGCACTACCACATGCTTGCATACATATAGTGCCTATTGCCTCTATCTTATTCTTGCATCATTGGGTCGCGATTGCATTAAATTGAATCCCAAGTACTGCATAGCCTTTACTTTTAAACCCACCGAAGCTTGTTCCCCCATCCCTTGAGCCATTACTACAGGAGTTGTTTGAGGCATGCGAGTCGTAGAAAAGCATGTGTAGGGTATGTGAGTGTCTGATGAATAACGAGGTACCTAAACAACATAACCTGAGTAGTAATGGGATAACTAATGAAAGAGGCACCGGTGAGCAATATCTGCTATTTGGTTTTTCATGCTCACTTGTGTCCCGTAGGACCCCGGGTACTTGATTCCTGTTCCTTGTTTATTCGCACTATCCACATCCGGGAGGCCTTATGGACCCCCCTGAGCCAGAGCTTGATTCATTCTTATTTCTTGGGGCCACAATTAGTTTGGGGCTTTATTACTATCCTGCACTTATGCCATGTTACTGCTTTATTTAAGATTGTGCGAGGAGCACCTGTACTGTTTTGGATCGTGACACGTTTTCGGTGTATCGAATAGCCCATTCACATTTTCGGGTTCCCGTCGTTTACCGCCGTCCACACAAACCTTGGGTCCGTCTCGGAGCCGGCCAACTTCGTTGCGGGTAGCTTAATGGGGTGGCCCCCTGAAATATTTCCGAATCCTGTGATTGCTTTGTCGTGAATGCCTCGTTGGGTTTTGATTTGGTTTTTCCGAGGTTGATCGAGTGTGTGTTGCTATTCGTGCACCCCTGCAGGGTAAATCTTTCTGAAAGCCGTGTCCGCGGTTATGGACGACTTGGAGCACAGTTTCTCGATCATAGACAAGTATAACTAAAGTACCGCTTTAAAATTGACTAATTACTTGACTAGTAAATAGTGCAATACTCATGGAATGGTTAATAAAACTGCCAACGGATGATGGGGGTTGTTTGTCCGCTTCCTCGTTGGTAAGCGAGGAGGAGGGTGGATCTGTTAATTATACTATTATAACTGTTGCTCTTAATTCATGGACTTCCGTCTATCATTGGTTAGGCGGAAGGTTAGCGAATATCTGTAGAATTGTTAGGTATTATCTTTTGCTGCAACTGCGTCACCCTAGGTTGTGTCCCCTTTAGCGGCATAAAGACTTGCTGAGTACCCCTAGGGTCTCACACGATAAATTGTTTGATTCAGATGAACAGGTGTACCCGCAAGATGGATACTGGGTGGAAGAGACAGATGATGTTGGCAACAATCATTCGGTGTAGAGATTCCGGGAACGGGGATCCGTGAGATCTGTGGGCGGGATGTGTTTATTTATGGGGCATCTTATGCCAATTTGCCTCTTATCCATACTCGGATCTTGTTCTCCGCTTCCGCCTGATACTCTGATGTGTGATGTATGAGGAGCTACCCTAAATTATTATATCTATCTAGGACATTTGGATCTTTCCGTATGGCGTTGCAATATTTCTATTTCTTTTAGATGAAATGGCTCTGAGGACTGTTGTATGTGGCTTGCATACATACTCATTTGTGTATGTAGTTGATCCCTTCGCCTGCCGATTACGCCGCTCGTTCTTGTCCCGTTGTCTGAAAGTGGTTAGGACGGCCGAAAGGTCTACCGTGAGTGGCCCTGGTCCCCGCCGTACTATTTTTACCACTTTCGTTCATCCAGGCATTAACTAAGAGCGTAATTCACCGAGGTAGTTACATGTAGCGTAGTCCTTCCCTGTACTAGAGGCTTGACTGGACCAAGGCCTACCGTTTGGCCCTTTCCAACCGACCCACTTTGTAAGGCCCAAATCCAAACAATAAACCCTAGAACCCATCTAGTAAACTACCTCCTCAACCAGTATATAAGTGGAGGTAGTGCCAGGGTTCTATGTAGACAATGAAAAGTTAGAGGTTCTCCAAATTGGACAAGGCAAGTAGCTCCTTCTTCTCCTTCTAGCAAGGAGTATCTAAGGAAACATCTCAAGGAGCATCTGTATCGGGCATTCGCCCCCTTTCGATAGTAGATCCTTGCAGGAGTAGGAGCTTTACCTTGCGAAGAGGGCTCCGAACCAAGGTACATTGCTGTGTTTGCAGTTTCTGTGCCCAACCCATTGCGAGTAGCCACCGATAGCATCCTGATTACCCCCTTCAAACAATCCCCGATGGTACTACCGTGTTCCACATCACGACAGTTGGCGCCCACCGTGGGGCACAGCGCTTCGGCTGGGATCATCTTTCGCACAGGAGTTCCACTCATCACCGGTAAGTGATTCGCCTCTGGCCTCGTCCTCACTTTTGGCTCCTTTGACTACATCCTCGACAACGCATCCTGTTTCGCTAGGGGATTTTTCCAAGCGGAGGCTCCATCGTGCACTTCAGCGAACACCGCGTCTATGTCGTCACCGTCGCTGAGGCTTTCCCTCATGTGGTCGTCACCATATCTGGCGTGCCCCTGGTTTCTCCGCTTCACGCGTCGCCAGGGGCAGCGTCGAGGTCATGATGGCAGGCTCGATGGAGAACCGTCGCCCGCCTCTGGAGCGCAACATGGACGGTCGCGCCACCAACTCACGCCTCTCGAACCAGGACCTGCTCAACGCGTCCATCGAACACCTCCACAACCCCATCACCCCCATCGAGGCAGACCCAGCTACAGCTACGGTAGCCTTGGAGGCTACTCAATAGAACCTTCTGGAAGAAGCTGGCAAGGTTGCAGCCACCCAACGGCGGATGAACGCAACCATGCACGAGTACAACATCGTGCATGGCTTCACCCGTTTTCCCAGTGCCAGCGTCCTGGCCCAGCCACAAGGCCGAAACCTTGGTTCAGAGATGGATCGTGCCACTAATCCGTGTACACCCGCGGTACAGCCAGTCTACAGCACCCCGCGAAAAACATGAGGGCCGCGAAAGCGGCAGTTGCTGAGCTAAGCCACTTGGAGGGCGAGGAGCTACTCCATCAGCAGGCATGTGTCCAGCTCCTCCTGGTCACGGCAAACAAACAACAGGCTGAGGCAGAACTCAGCAAGGCCGGCAATAGCAGAACCCAACTGGCTCACTGGATGCCGGATCCGTCTGTAGGCGGCAGTAAGGCATCTTCCCCAAACGGAGCAAGGCCGAGAAACCGCCCACGCGATGGATCTACAGGACGTGGGCACAATGCCTGCGATGCGGCAACTGTTACCAGCAAAAACTACGAGCTGGCTGACGAAGCTGGAAAAGGCCAAGCGTTGCCCAAGTCCCGCCTATCTGGCTGGCTAGGACTGCTCGAGCCAGAGGAGCAGCAAGACGCGCGTGCACGAATCGACCTACTGGTCTAGTCATGCGCGCTGGAAGAAGAAAGTCCAGCCGGGCCAAGATTGCTTCGGACCGTGCATTCGGAATGAGCCGTTTCCAAAGGGATATTCGCTCCCAAGGGACACGCCAAAATACAGTGGCTCGGTCAAGCCGGAGGACTGGTTGGTGGACTACACCACCGCTGTGGGCATCGCAAACAGCAACCGTTGGGTGGCAGTATGCTACGCCCCTCTAATGCTCCTCGACTCAGCCAAGATGTGGCTCAATAGCCTCCCCGACAACAGCATCAACGCGTGGATCGATTTCGAGCAGGCGTTCGTCTGCAACTTCACCGGCACCTACAAGCGCCCAGGCCGACCTAGCGAGCTCGCTGTTTGCGTACAAGGTCCGTATGAATTGGACCGCTCCAACATCACCCGATGGACGAGCATGCACAACTCCTGCGAGGGGGTACGCGAGCACCAGGCGGTGGACTTCTTCATCAACGGCTTCAGAGACGGCACCATGCTCGAACACAAGCTTTGCCGGGTGGAGCCCACAACCATGGCGCAGACCATGGCCATCACAAACAAGTACGCCACAGCCAACGCGGCAATGAAAAGATCCGTTCGGGTGGATGACCAAGGGCAAATAATCATTAACGTCGTCGTGGATCGGCACCAGCCGGAAGGAAATGGCCACAATTTCAGGCGACATGACAACCGCCACGGCAATAGAAAGGAGGACCAGCCGGATAACCAGTACGGTTCCAGGGAGGTAGCGGCAGTGCAGGACGACCCAGCTGCAGGCAGAAGCCGGAGACAGAAGCCTGATGATCTTCCTCTGAGGCCCAAGTACACCATCGAGTCGATGCTAGATGGGCCATGCAAGTTCCATAGCAAAGGCAACAAACCGGCTACGCACATCACACGCCAGTGCACCTGGACAAAGAAGATGGCAGTGATCGCGGGTACACCGGCTGCATAGGCACTGCCTCCTCCTGCCAGTGGGCCGCTAGGCGATCGCAATAACCAGCGCTGAAGGGAAGATGATGATAACAACTACCTCGCCAGGTGGGAAACTACCACATATTCACAACAGAGCCGGAGACCAAGCACAACAAGAGGCGTCGCGAGGCGGAAGTGAATGCAATCGTTCCTCCCGTTCCCCAGTACCTCAACTGGTCGGAGCAAGAAGTTGCATGGAGCCGGAAGGACCAGCTAGCTGAGCTGCCTCACCCAGGCACCTACGCGATGGTTTTAGATCCTATCGTTGTCTCCTAGAAGCATTCCTGCAGGTTCTTTCGCGTCCTTGTAGACGGAGGGAGCAGCATCAACCTCCTGTACCGTAGCTCGCTAGACCGGCTCGGTATCAGCGAGTCGTAGCTGGAGCCGTCAAGCACCTCCTTCCACGGAGCCGTCCCGGGCGCGTCGCACTCGCCCATCGGAAAGATCCGGCTGGACGTCATTTTCGGCACGGAGGATAAGAGCCCATCTTGTTCGAGGTGGTCAACCTCTGTAGCGTGTACCACGCAATCCTGGGGCGCCCGGCGCTCACCAAGTTCATGGCAGTACCACATTACACGTACCTCAAGATGAAGCTACCAGGGCCCAAGGGCGTCATCACCATGGCTGGTTGCTATAGACGGTCTGTGGAGTGCGCCACAGACGGGTCCAATATAGCAGAGGCCATGATCATCGTGGAAGAGAAGCGCATAATCATGCAGAACGTGGCGGCCCTGCAGAAGGACATGTCGGCTGGCGAGCCCAAGCCGGCCGGAGAAGCGCAGTTCAAGCCATCCAAGGGCACGAAAAAGATCCAGTTGAACGAGGCCGAGCCGGACAAGTTCGTCCGGGTTGGAGACGGCCTCAATAGCAAATAGGAAAGCGTGCTCGTCGACTTCCTCCGTGAGAATCAGGATATCTTCGCATGGTCCCCCAAGGACAAGCCAAGTGTTCTGAGGGAGCTCGCCGAGCACTCTTTACATGTCAGGACAGCCGCAAAACCGGTCAAACATTCACTATGCCGCTTCACGGAAGAAAAAAGAAGAACCATTGGTGAGGAGATCACCCGGCTACTCGCGGCCAGATTCATCATGGAGGTTTTCCACCTGGAATGGCTGGCAAACCCCGTACTCGTGCTAAATAAGAACAAGACTTGGCATATGTGTGTTGACTACACCAGTCTAAACAAAGCATTCCCCAAGGACCCATTCGCCCTACCAAGGATAGACCAAGTGATCGATTCCATGGTTGGCTGCGAGCTGTTGTCATTTCTGGACGCGTATTCCGGCTACCACCAGATCCGGCTGAACCCTGCTGATCAAATAAAGATAGCATTCATCACTCCCTACGGAGCCTACTGTTACACCGCCATGCCGTTTGGACTAAAGAACGCTGGAGCAACATACCAACGCTGCATGCAGAAATACTTGCAGACTCAGATTGGTAGAAACGTACACACCTACGTCGATGATGTGGTAGTCAAGACCAAGGAGCGCCAAACACTCCTTGAAGATCTAAAGGAAACATTCACCAACCTCTGCCGGTTTCAGATGAAGCTGAACCCGGAGAACTGCGTGTTTGGTATCCCAGCCGGTCAGCTCCTCGGTTTTCTCGTATCAAAGCGAGGAATCGAGGCGAACCCAGAGAAGATCAGCACGATTGAGCGCATGCAGCCACCCAAAAACTTACGAGATGTCTAGAAGTTCACCGGATGCCTGGCCTCCCTTAGCCGGTTCATTAGCTGGCTAGGCGAGAAAGCACTCCTACTGTACCAACTCATGAAGAAAATGGACAAATTTGTGTGGACATTGCAAGCGGATGAAGCTTTCCGGAACCTCAAGCGCATGCTCACCTCACCACCTATTCTGGCGGCACCAGCAACAAAGGAGCCCATGTTGATGTACATCACATCAACCAACTGGGTCGTCGGTGTGGTGCTAGTAGTGGAGAGGCCGGAAGAAGGAAAAGTGCAGCCAGTGCAACGACCGGTGTACTACCTGAGTGAGGTACTCTCGCTCTCGAAGCAGAATTACCCTCACTACCAGAAGCTGGTGTATGGCGTGTACATGGCCACCGAGAAATTGAAGCACTACTTCCAGGAGCACTCCATCCGGGTGGTGGTGCTCGCGCCACTTTCAGAGATCATTGGCAATAGAGATGCCACGAGCCGGGTGGAGAAATGGGCCATAGAGCTCGCCGCCCATAACATTCAATACGAACCAAGAACAGCGATCAAGTCCCAGGCCTTGGCGGATTTCCTCGTTGATTAGGGACAGACGCGGTACCTGCCGCCTTGCCCTGACTCCACGCATTGGAAGATGCATTTCGACGGCTCCAAGATGTATGGAGGGCTCGGAGCCGGAGTGGTCATCACCTCTCCCAAAGGAGACCGGCTGGAATATGTGCTACAGATCCACTTCCGCGTGTCCAATAATGTTGCGGAATACGAGGCACTCGTCCATGGTCTCAAGATGGCAAAGGAAATAGCCATCCAACGCATCCTATGCTTTGGCGACTCTGATCTTGTGGTACAGCAAGTGTCGGGCGACTGGGACGCCAGGGACGCAAACATGGCTCTATATTGTTTCTCCGTGCAACAGTTGTGCGCATGTTTTGAAGGGTGCGAGTTTCACCATGTTCCTAGGGTAAACAACGAGGCCGTGGACACACTCACCTGCATGGGGTCAACAAGACAAGCAATTCCGCCTGGAGTCTCCCTCGAGCACCTGCGCAAGCCATCAATCACGTCGTCTCCCGAATTTGACTCCATAATATTGGACGCGGACCCGGGACGGCCGGCTCCAAGACCTCCGTGATTGCTTCACCATACCTGGGGACTGCTCCACTGCACACGAGGACTGCTCCACCGCACCCGAGGACTGCTTCACCCCATCCGAGGACTGTCGTGTCCAGCCTGGAGGCTGTCGGCTCTGCTGCTTCACCGGGTCGACCACCAGATGGATCCAACCCGGCCATCTGCGCAGAAGTGAATCTTCTCATGCAGGTGGTATACACCATCCAGGAAACCCCAACATGGGCCAAGCCGTTCATGAAATTCCTGGCAAGTGGAGAATTGCCCGAAGAGGAGGTAGAAGCAAGGCAAGTGAAGCGCAGAGCCAGCGCATACACCATCATCAACAACAAGCTCTACAAGCGCAGTGTTGGGGGCATTTATCAGCAGCGCGTGAGCCGAGAAGAAGGAACCCGGCTGCTGACCGACATTCACCATGTCGAGGTTGGCCACCACGTGTCATCACGAGCCATAGTGGCAAAGGCATTCCGCCATGGGTTCTACTGGCCCACGGCACTAGAAGACGCTGAAAAAATCGTCAAAGCATGCAACGGTTGTCAGCGGTTCAGCCGGCAAAAGCACACTCCGTCTGCAGCACTCAAGACAATTCCCATCACCTGGTCGTTTGCCATCTAGGGACTCGACATGGTCGGCCCTCTTAAAATGGCCAGATCCGGCATGACTCACTTGCTGGTGGCAGTGGAAAAATTCACCAAGTGGATAGAGGCAAAGCCAATAAAGAAGCTGGATGGACCAATGGTGGTCAAGTTCTTCACAGACATAATCACACACTTTGGTTACCCCAACAGCATCATAATAGACAACGGCATAAATTTTATTAAGGGAGCTTTTGCACGATTCTGTGGAGACAAGGGCATCCGCCTGGACATGGCATCTGTGGCTCACCCCCAATCCAATGGATAGTGCGAGCGAGCAAATGGCCTAGTCCTAGCCAGAATCAAGCCCTGGCTGATCGAGCCACTGATGTGATCCCCCAGCTGCTGGATTGAGGAGCTACCTGCTGTGCTTTGGAGCCTTCGCACCACGCCAAACCGGTCCACCGGCTACACTCCTTCCTTTCTCGTCTACGGGGTGGAGGCGGTTTTGTCCATAGACATCGAGTTCGACGCACCCCACAAACTGCTTTACACAGAGCAGCAAGCAAAGAAGCACGGGAAGACAATGTCGATCTTCTAGAAGAAGCACACGAGCTAGCCTTGTCCAAATTCACCATCTACCAGCAAAACCTGCACCGTTACCACGCCAGAGGGATCCGTAGCGTCTCGTTCCGCGAGGGTGACCTGGTGCTAAGGCTAGTACAAGACACCAAGGGAACGCACAAGCTATCTCCGCCTTGGGAAGGCCCATTCATCATCAGCTGGGCACCGCAGAACAACTCATATTACCTCATCGATGCCTGCCTGCCGGAAAAGAACAAGATGGATTGCTCAGGCGAAGAAACTGAATTCCCATGGAACGCGAGCATGCTTCACCCCTTTTACACTCGAACAGGAAGTGTATGTATCTTACCTTTATGTAATGAACAAGCATGGGAGCCTCGACACAGTCTCGGGGACTCTGCAATAAATTAGCAAGTCATGCTGCACAATTTGGTTTTCCGACTGCGTTGCTCTAACCCGGAGCCGGCGATCCGTCTCGGGGACTCATCAGTCGGCCTAGACGGCTGCGCAACCCAGGCGGCAAAGTACTTTACGCGGTTCCTAGGGCTTCAACTTCGGTTCCGAATGCAGACCGCAAGCCGGCTGACAGATCCAGCAAGAGAAGACTGCTCGAAGACCCCTACATGAAAAAGCCACGAGGAAAACAAAGACGTCTGGATGTCCTGGCTGCGCTCGGTCGCCCAAGGCCAATGACCCAAGCCTGAAGTATCGTGTAGTACGCCTATTAAGCTACCCCTTCGACTCCGGCTAGAAGCCAGCAAGGGAACAACATCAAAACTGGCCAATGCTCACTGAGAAAAGGGCAAAGATATTGGATTTGTGCGAAACAACAAAAAGTTCAAAACTAGTAAAATCTAAGATTATAGTTTAGCTTTTGTTTGTTTAACCAGGAAAACAACTTGTTTGTTTCTATGTTTGCATGAGCCAAAGTTCCACGACAAACACCCAAGCCGGAGGCCAGTAGCTTCCAGGCAGTAGTAGAGCAGGTCAAGGAGATTCGACCCGGCTGTATCCTCCAGCCGGCCCGAACCTCGGGGACTACACCCTGTGGGTGCGCTTGCGCGCCCCCACACAGAAACCTGCAAACAGACAACAACATAAAGGAGCTTCAACCCAGCTATATCCTCTAGCCAGCCCAAACCTCAGGGACTACACCCTATGGGTGCGCTTACGTGCCCCCACATAGAAACAAGCATGCAGCAAATGCAAAATAGGAAGTGCAAAAGAAAAACCAAGAATATAACAAAGATGATTGTTTGATAGCACAAAGAAAAGACAGGTTCTTCATCCACAAATACTTCCGGCATACCGGGGATCAGGTGTAACTAGCTGGCAGGAGGTAGAGGCACTAGCTGGTGCTTGGCTGTTGGAGGCAACGTTGGCCGAGGCGGTCCGGGGCGCAGCTGGGGCTTCAATGGGCGGCACAACCGGGTCGTGGTGATACGCCTCCATGCCAGCCGGCTCACTGAAGTCCCGGTCCAGCTGGACGAAGATCCCGATCTTCACGCCACAAGAGCGGATATTAGGAACGTCGACGCGAAGCTGCTCGTAGCTGGTGCACTGGCAGAATCCACGAGAAAGGCTCCGCAGATCCACATCTGGGTACTAGGACTTCAACAGTGCCAACACCATCTCCGCTTCACCACGAGCGCCCATTCTCGAGCCACATCCATAAGATCCGGAGCGCCCGACAGCTTCCCGGCCAGAGCATCCATGGTGGCTGGCTGGACGGTGTCGGGCCAGATGTAGTCGTGGACCTCGAGAGCAGCAGCGCGAAGCCAGTTCTCCTCCTTGCTCACGACCACCACCAGCTCTCCAGGGTGGAGATCCCACTCCGGATCCATCTCAGGGATGCGGGCCAGCGCTTGATCAGTCGACTCAGGATATTGAGCTACACCCGGGAAAAGAGACAATGGTCAATGTGTGCTGCAGAAGACAAAACCGCAATACCGGTTGAGATTGAGAACACTTACTGATGACAATCTCGCTGATCTAGTAGAGCTCTCCCAGCGCCGCCGCCTCGCTAGCCTTTGAAGCTTTGATGGCATCTTCCTGGGTGGCATAGAGCACCTCCAGATTCTTCAGCACCTCGGTCCAGGTGTCCGCCACTTTCTTGGCTTAGCCAGCCTTGATCTCCATCTACTGCTGATGCGCAGCCAGCTGGGTGATCTGGTCCTGGTGAGTCTTGTTGGACTCCTCTAGCCGGGCAACCTCTCCCTTCAGCCGGGCCACCTCACGGTCCCGGTCCACCAGCATAGCGGCAGACGGTGAACAACATCAAGATTGGCAACATGACGCATAACTCGAAGGAGGTCCCTAGCGCCTTGGCCTGGCCAAGCCCCTGCTCTAGCGCCTCCACCAGCTGGCGGGCCTGGCCAAAGGCTAGGGGCGCCGCCCCCGACAACTGCGCCAGGGCGGCGTCCAGTGGCGGTGCAGCCCGAGCCAGCGTCCAGCCGGTGACCTGAAGGTCGTCGTCGCTCACCGGAGCCACGGAGGGCCCACCCTAGGCTAGACAGGGACCTTCGGCTGGGGAACCTCCACCGGCTCCTTGATACGTTGCAAACGTATCTATAATGTTTGATGTCCATTCTTGGTTTATATCTACTTTCTTGTGTTTTCCCCACACTTTGGAGTATTTTTATACACTTTCTTGGACTAACCTATTAACCAGATGCCACAGTGCCAGCTACCTATTTTCTACTGTTTTTGGTTCCAGGAAAGTCAGAAAATGAATATTCTCGGAATTCGCCGGGACAAAAGCCAAAGTCAATATTTCACCGAGGGGTACATGGAGCCAGAATACGAGACAGAGAGGGGCCAAGGGCCGGCCACACCACCTAGCCACGTGGCCAGGCTTGGCCCATGCCAGGGGGTGGTGTGGCCGCCCCTTTTGCCTATAAGATGCCTCCGGTACAGAAACCCTAGATCCACGAAAGAGTCTGTAGCCGATGTCATCTCCATCCCTAGATTGGGAGGGATCTGAAGCTCTTCCTGGCACCCTGTCGGAGGGGAGAATTCACCATGGACGCCTTCTTCATCACCATGCAAGCCTCTGGTGTGATGCGTGAGTAGTTCATCCTTGGACTACGGATCCATGTAGTAGCTAGATGGTTGGTTCTTCTCCTTTGTGCTACCATGTTTAGATCTTGTGAGCTTCGTTCATGATCAAGATCATCTATTTGTAATCATACATGTTGTGTTTGCGGGGATCCGATGGATATTGAGATGCTATTTTAGATTGATTATTCATTCTATCATGTCTTTGTTATTTGTGATCTTGCATGCTTTCTGTTGTTAGTAGCTATCTTGGCTGAGTAGATGCTAGCAACTCCAAGAGGGAGTATTTATGCTCGATAGTGGGTTCATGCCTCTAGTAATCTAGGGAAGTGACAGAAATCTCTAAGGTACTAGATGTGATGTTGCTACTAGGGAGAAAACAACAATATTTTGTTCATAGAACAATCGTATTGTTTACTTTACACGCAATGCTTAATGCAATTATCTGTTGCTTGCAACTTAATGCTGGAGGGGGTTCGGATGATAACCTGAAGGTGGATTATTAATCATAGATGCAGTTGGATTACGGTCTATGTATAATGTTGTAATGCCCAATCAAATCTCATAGGAGTAAAGATGATTAGTACATGCATGTATGCTTTCTCGAAGTTTGTCAATTGCCCCGTTGTAATTTGTTCACCCAACATGTCATCTATCTTAAGCAAAACCACAACTAGTGAACTATGGACCCCGGTCCTTTCTTTTACCATTAATCTATAATTGTTTATTATTTTCTGTTTACTTTCTGCAAACTATTACTTTCTTCCACACAATACGTTTAATCCTTTGTTTTGAGCAAAACCGGTGAGATTGACAACCTCACTGTCAGTTGGGGGCAAAGTTCTGTGGTTGTGCTGTGCAGGATTCCAAGTTGGAAACAACACCTTGGAGGTGTTTCCTTCCTCCTACTGGTTCGATAACCTTGGTTTCATAACTGAGGGAAACTTACTGCTGTGCTCATCATACCTTCCTCTTGGGGTTCCCCAACGAGCTCGATATCAACCACGAGTCAGCAAGTACTTTTCTGGTGCTGTTGCTAGGGAGTCAAGGACATCTTCACAAGAGGAGTCCCTCATAACCAATCTCTTTACTTTTTTTTATTTGTTTTGCTTAGTTTATTTCTGTTTTGTTTGCTTGTTTCTTTATCAAAAACACACAAAAATTAGTTGTACTAAGTTTTCTTTCTTTATCAAAAACACACACAAAAATGACTACTCTTGAAAACACTAAATTGTGTGACTTCACTAGCACCAACAACAATGATTTCATGTGCACACCTATTGCTCCACCTATGCCTGAAGCTACTTTCTTTGAAATTAAACCTGCTTTACTCAATCTTGTTATGAGACAACTATTTTCTGGAATTGGTACTGAAGATGCTGCTGCTCATCTAAATAACTTTGTTGAACTTTGTGAGATGCAAAAGCATAGGGATATAGATGGAGATATTATTAAGCTTAAATTGTTTCCTTTCTCTTTGAGAGGAAAAGCTAAAGAATGGTTGCAATCCCTAACTAGGAATAGTATCGATTCTTGGACTAAATGCAAAGATGCTTTCATTGGAAAATACTATCCTCCTGCTAAGATTATATCTATGAGAACTGAAATAATGAAATTTAAACAATCTGATAATGAACATGTTGCTCAAGCTTGGGAAAGAATGAAATCTTTGGTAAAGAATTTTCCCACTCATGGACTGACTACTTGGATGATTATCCAAACCTTTTACGTAGGATTGAATTATTCTTCAAGAAATCTACTGGATTCTGCTGCTGTAGATACCTTTATGACCATTACTTTGGGTGCTGCAACAAAGCTTCTTGATAATATGATGGTGAACTATTCTGAATGGCACACTGAGAGAGCTCCACGAGGTAAGAAGGTAAATTCTGTTAAAAAACCTCCTCCTTGAGTGATAAAATTGATGTTATTATGTCTATGCTTATTAATGGGAAAGCTCATATTGATCCAAACCATGTTCCCTTAGCCTCTTTGGTTGCTCAAGAAGAGCAAGTTGATGTGAACTTTATAAAAAATAATAATTTTAGTAACAATGCCTACATGAATAATTTTGGTAATAATAACTATAGGCCATATCCTCCCAACAATGCTAATGTTTATGGAAATTCCTACAACAATAATAGGAGTGCTCCCTCTCAACTTGAAGTTATGCTTAAAGATTTTATTAGTAAACAAACTGCTTTTAATAAAACTATTGAGGAAAAACTCTCTAATGCTGATAGAAACATAGCATCATTGGCTGAAGCACAATCTTCTTTGAATGAAATGGCTACTAAACCTGAAACTATTGAGAATCCCTTTGTTGCTACTAATGCCATACAAGTTCGAATTGATGAAAATGTTAGATTATTAGCTGAATTGCATGCTAACTGGGAAAGAGAAGATGAAATTGCTAAAAATATTACTGTTTCTACTATCACTACCACTAATGTTGAAGCTAGTAAACCCAATGGAACCTTTTCTAATAAAAATGTTGAAATCCTTCGGAACAAGGGAAACAATAGCTCTACTACTTTAGATTATAATTATGATTTTGATCTTGATGGTTGCAACATCTCTGATGTAATTAAGTTCCTACAAAAGCTTGCTAAAAGTCGTAATGTTAGTGCTATGAGTATGGCCTTTACAAAACACATTACTGATGCTCTCATAAAAATTAAAGAAGAAAAGATTAAACATAAAGCTTCTATTCCTATGAAACTAGAGGATGGTTGGGAACCCATCATTAATATGAAAGTGAATGATTTTGATATCAAAGCTTTATGTGATCTTGATAGTAGTGCTTCTACTATGCCTAGAAGGATTTATGATATGCTTGATTTTCCACCATTGGAATATTGTTATTTAAATGTCCCACTTGATGATAATGCTTATGTCCCCGTTGATTTCTATGTTTTGGATGTTAAATGCAATGCTTCTTGTCCTATTACTTTGGGAAGACCTTTTCTTAGAACTGTTGATGCCATCATTGATATGAAATAAGGCACCATTAAATATCAACTCCCACTCAAGAAAAGTATAGAATACTTCCCTAAGAAGAGATAGAAAATTCCTTTTGCCTCTCCTATGAAAACAAAATTTTCTCTTAATGCTTCTTCATTTGAGAACACTTGATTCTTTTCTTGCTTCTTATGCCTAACTTAAAGGCGTTAAAGAAAAGTACTTATTTGGAGATAACCCAAAAGTTTTAGATGAGTCTTGGAAGTTATTACTTCTATAATAACCTCTCCTTATCCTTTTTATTTTCTTTTTGTGCCAAGAGTAACCTCTAATGGGAGAGAAGTAATGCTTGGGAAAGTTACTGTCCCGAAACAGATTTTTGTGCTTCGCTATAAAACTTCGTGTAAAATCTTTGTACGTTGGTTTGAGTTGTGATTGTTTGTGCTTCTGCCCCAGGTTGTTATATAACTTTCGTTAGTTGAGCACTTTTCGATTTGAGCAACAGAAGGTCTTTGAAAAAATAGGTTTTTACCTGCTTGTATGTTTTGACAGATTTGTGCCATTATTTGCATTTGCTTCTTGTTGATTCCTTTTTGGGTTCTCTTGGGGGAATTGAGCTTTTTGAGGGAAGTGCTACAATAGCTTGTGTTTTAATGGAAGTTTTACTAGTGTTGAAACTGAACCCAAAGATTTATTATCTTGAGTGCACTAATATTGCTAATAAAGATTGTGTGAAGTTTTGTATGAAGGAAACATTTCAAGTATATGGAGAGAATCATGTAATGAGATGAAGAATAAACTAAATCTCAAGCTTGGGGATGCCACGCGTGTCACCCCAATAAATATCCAAGAAGTACAAGCATCAAAGTTTGGGGATGCCCAAGGCATCCCCTTCTTCATCAATAAAAATCCCAGGTTTCTTCCAGACACTTCATTTTTATTGTTCCATGCATAGTTGTGTTGTTCTTGGAGAGTCTTTGTTTTTGTTTTTGGTTTTCATTTGCTTGGTTTGCTTAGTTTTCTTGAATATATTGGTTGGATCCCCTCATTCATACATTATTTTTCAAATAAGATTGGTTTGGATTGGAAAAGAGTAGGAAAAGTTCATGATTAAGTGGTAAAAGGAGCTTGTTTTGTACTGTGGGCTATGCTTTGTCATGTCATGCGTGATATTGTTTTGGCTTTATGCTTAGTGATTTTTGCTGTAGCATTACATGTTACAAACAATTGAGATTGCTTAATGTGCCTTGAAAGAATGATGCGTTGTTTTAGCATATTAAAGCATAGTATTGTGGTATTCTCCTTTGATGCTTTATTTGGGTTGACTTGGCGCGTACTCACACCATGTTATGACTATCCAAAGTCACCATAGCCTTTATGATCCTTTGGTTTTCGACTTGTAATATCACTTTATGCTTTAATTAATGATGTTTTGTCGCTTTGCATGATTATGGCCATTATTGCTCTCTTAGTTGGTCTCTCCCAGTCTTTTGCTAGCCTCCATAACCAAGTATGAGTTCCACTCATTCATCCAACTCCAAATAAAACCAAGTTATTCCAAAGAGTCCACCATACCTACCTATTAGCATTTGCTATTCCAAGTATATTCATGTTTTTATCTATCTTCCGAATTAAACTTGTTATGATAAAACTAGTGATTAAAGCTCTCACGAACTTGATGGCACACTTTACTTTTCTTGCCCTTACTAAACTTGAACCATTGTGTTGTCTATGTTGTATATGCTTGCACTTATATGTTGGGGATTAGCAGAACCATGATGTCATGGGGAACGCTTTCAACATTGCACTTGTACTTTGTACCTAGTTGATATCATGCTCTTTTGTCTATGGATGTCATCGGTGTGAAATGAAAGGGGAGCTTGTAAGTCCATGGAGTTATGTATGTGTGTTAGAGAAACGCCTGGGCCGCCGGTCTAATCCATGCCTAATCATGGTGGAAACCTGCAGCGTAACCATAATGAGCAATCTATGAAGCATTCTTCTTATAAAAAGAGAGATAGCTATTGAGAAAAAGAGAAAAGGAAAAAAAAGAGATGAGAAAAGAGGAAAGAGAGAAAAAAACAGCATTTTCCCATGGTAAATAAGAAGATTGCTGAGATGCTCGTTGTCTGCTTGCCTTGTCATTTTGATATGGGGATTCTTCCGTATCATCGGGAAAGGGGTACCCCGTTGGTGGTTCTCTATGATACACATGTACTTACTATGACAAGAACTTACATGTAACTAAACTTGAGTAGCATGAGGAGCGGCCCTCGTATTCAAGGGACATGAGATTTCCAACTTATACTTTGTCAAGCATATACTGCATAGTTTGTTCACTTTAATTTTAATCACTTCAAGATTATTATGATAGGGGCAATGGGATCTGAAAGCTAATAATTACCATAATTTTTGGAAGCTCTTTATGAAACTTGAATCCCCGCTTCCTTCTGTGAAGGCCTTTCTTTTACTTTCATGTTGAGTCTCCACCTTCTATCTTTATGCACCTATTGAGAGAGCATAGTGGCCATTCTTAGTTTATTGTGCATTGTCCCAAGACCTGTTGATTGATGCATAACTTTGATATTGCTTGTTCTTAAACTATTTGTATCTAGCCACCCTTATAAACTTTGAAGGTGTCATATGCAATTATGATTATCTACTCTATGAGGGACAAGCTGAATGCCACTATGCTATGTTTTCTTTATGTGAAACAAACAAACGTCTTGCAAAGCATTGTTATTCATGAATCATTTGTTTCTGCCTTTTCATGTTACAACATAGTTGCAATGTCTTATTGTTAGAACTATATCTTTCATGTTTTACAAATACTTTGATCAAGTTTATGATGGTGCATGTCACCTAAAAAATTATTCTTTCTTTTTATCACTTACCAAGCTTGGGGATGTTGATACGTTGCAAACGTATCTACAATTTTTGATGTTCCATGTTTGGTTTATATCTACTTTCTTATGTTTTGCCCACACTTTGGAGTATTTTTATACACTTTCTTAGACTAACCTATTAACAAGATGCCATAGTGCTAGCTGCCTGTTTTCTACTGTTTTTGGTTCTAGGAAAGTCAGAAAATGAATATTCTTAGAATTGGACGGGACAAAAGCCAAAGTCAATATTTCACCGAGGGGACACAGGGCCAGAATACGAGACGGAGGGGGCCAGGGGCCGGCCACACCACCTGGCCATGCGCCAGGGGGTGGTGTTGCCACCTAGGGCACCCCCTCAGCCTCCCCTTTTTCCTATAAGATGCCTCCGATACAGAAACCCTAAGTACCCGATCAAAAATCCACGAAAGAGTCTGTAGCCGCCGTCATCTCCATCCCTAGATCGGGAGGGATATGAAGCACTTCCCGGCACCCTGCCAGAGGGGAGAATTCACCATGGAGGCATTTTTCATCACCATGCAAGCCTCCGGTTTGATGCCTGAGTAGTTCATCCTTGGACTACGGATCCATGTAGTAGCTAGATGGTTGGTTCTTCTCCTTTGTGCAACCATGTTTAGATCTTGTGAGCTCCGTTCATGATAAAGATCATCTATTTGTAATCTTACATGTTGTGTTTGCAGGGATCCGATGGATATTGAGATGCTATTTTAGATTGATTATTGGTTCTATCATGTCTTTGTTATTTGTGATCTTGCATGATTTCCGTTGTTAGCAGCTATCTTGGCCAAGTAGATGCTAGCAACTCCAAGAGGGAGTATTTATGCTCGATAGTGGGTTCATGCCTCTAGTAATCTGGGAAGTGACAAAAATCTCTAAGGTAGTAGATGTGATGTTGCTACTAGGGAGAAAACAGCAATCCTTTGTTCATAGAACAATTGTATTGTTTACTTTACACGCAATGCTTAATGCAATTATTTGTTGCTTGCAACTTAATTCTGGAGGGGGTTTGGATGATAACCTGAAGGTGGATTATTAGTCATAGATGCATTTGGATTATGGCCTATGTATAATGTTGTAATGCCCAATCAAATCTCATAGGAGTCAAGATGATTAGTATATGCATGTATGCTTTCTCGATGTTTGTCAATTGCCCCGCTGTAATTTGTTCACCCAACATGTCATCTATCTTAAGGAGAACCACCACTAGTGTACTATGGACCCTGGTCCTTTCTTTTACCATCAATCTAGAAGTGTTTACTATTTTTTGTTTACTTTCTGCGAACTATTACTTTCTTCCACACAATACGTTTAATCCTTTCTTTCAGCAAAACCGGTGAGATTGACAACCCTGGGTAGGATTCTGTGGTTGTGTTGTGTAGGATTCCAAGTTGGAAACAACACCTTGGAGGTGTTTCCTTGATCCTACTGGTTCAATAACCTTGGTTTCATAACTGAGGGAAACTTACTATTGTGCTCATCATACCTTCCTCTTGGGGTTCCCCAACGAGCTCGATATCAACCACGAGTCAGCACTCCTCCTCCCGTTAGGCGCCAGATTCAGTGCCCACCGTCAAGCCAGAGGGAGGCGCGTCCGTGCCGGTGCGCCCAAGCAGAAGACCCTCGGCAAGCCGAGAGACGGCCCTGGCCCGGTGAAGCGTCACGGGCGCAGCCGGCGGCACCAGCTCTGCCGCATCCGCACTGGTCCCAGACAGCAGAGCAGGCGCCGCCTCGGGGGCCAGAGGCGGTGTGACCTCGGGCGCCGCAGCTAGCGCACTTCCGTCCCTGGTAGGCGGAGGGGTGGACGCGGTGGCGACGGTAGTGGAGCCGGGCAAGGCCATCGCCTCGCTAAGAGAAAGACAAGGGTGAGCAAAGCAAGCGCGAGCCAATCATCACAAGTATCAGGAGTCAAGAAGCACCTACCCGGCGACGCTCGGAATGGTGGTCGCAGGTCTGGGGCGGCGGCTCTTCTTGGCACCGCCTCTAGCCGGCGCAGCGCTGGCCAGGGCGACATGTTTCCCCTAGCCCTGGGCGCGGCGGCGTCGGCAATATCCACATCCTCGCCATGCGCTGTTGTTCCAACACAAGCAAAACATCAGGTGGGAGGCTAGAGCGTAGCAGGAGCAAGGTAGGAAAGGACGAGGAAGAAACTCTCACCGGGTGGGAACTTGCAACCCTCGTTGGCCCGCATGGGGAACCGCTCCGTCTCCACCGGTGGAGCCTTTGCGGGCTTGTGATCCGCGGCGAAGTTAGGGAGCTTAGTATCTCCCATGCCCTCCTCCGCTTGCTACTCAACAAGGGAAGATAAGAGGCATGAAACAGGAATACCTTAGGAAAATCCACCAGGAAAAGAGGAGAAAAGGCACACCTTCGGCGGGAGCCGTCAGGAGAACTCCTAGTCCTCCTCTAGCGCCTCCTTGGAGATGGTGGCAAGCCACTCGCGGAGGGTCACGTACGATATGTCTAGCTGGGACACCTGGGTGGGGTCCAGATGGCCGGAGAGGTGGCACATCTTGTGCGACCGGTGTTGCAGCGGTAGCACACGGCTCGTCATCCAGGACAGCAAAATGTCTCGGGCGGTGCGCCGCTCCTTCTCCACCAGGACCTCCAGTCGGGCGGACATCCGGTTGATATCACCCTAGGCGCCGAAGTGCTGGATGCTCTAGGCCTTCCGGGTGGAAGGGACATTCGCGAAGACCGGAATCTTGATCCAGTCCACCTCGGTGTTATTGCGCACGTAGAAGTATGAGCGCTGCCAGAGCTTGATGGCGTCCGGAAGCTCCAGGCGTGGCATCACCGCTGACGGCCGCGGGTAGATGGCGCAGCAGCCCGTCTCCATCAGCGGGCCGCCCTTTCCAATCACCTAAACCTTGAAGTGAAAAAACTTCAAGAAAGTCACGGCGTCGGGGCAGACACCGAGGTACGCCTCGTAGCAAGCCGCATGATGCGAGAGCATCGCCACGATGTTGGCTCCGAGATGGTGGAGCTGGAGGTCAAAGGAGACAAGCATCTCCAGGACGAATCGGCTCAGCGGCAACCCAAGGCCACGAGCGAAGTGGGCGCAGAAGACGACGGCCTCGCTAGGCTGAGGGTTGGGCACCCGCTCGCCCTCCGGTGCAAGGCGGTGCTTCACCAACCGCTTCGACGGCAGGAACCTCCCCCGCCGATACTTCCTCACCAACTCCTCGGTGACGTACGAGCCACACCACCCGCCGGCGACATCGGGCAGCATATTGTTCGGGAAGGTGGCCGTGATTGAAGCGTGGGGGCCTGTTGTTGCGGAAGAAAAGGAACGGTGCCGGTGACCAAGAAGCAGTGGCACAGAGGAGCCGTGGAGGGCTAGAGCGCGAAGGGGAGTAGGGGCGGCAAGCACAGGAAGACGAAGTAAAAAAAACCCCGCTCCTTGGCGTTCCTATTTATCGGGTGCGCCAGTTTCCCTCCCTCCGCGCCACGTGGCAGGCAACTGCCCCACTTCTCCACGACGGTTCGGGGCCGATCGCATGCGCCACCATCACGCGCACAGAAGATCCCGCAGGAGTTATTCCGGGACACAAACTACGACCACGATCTCCAAGAAACCACAATGATGAAGGCGTGCGCGCAGTTACCAAAAAACTGCCGCGACAGACTAAGAAGTCAAACTGACGCGAAGTGCACCAGAAATGGCAGGCGTGGCTGACGCAAGCAACGGCGAGAGCAAATTGGCGATCCCTCTCCTGACCGGGTGCGGCATCCGGTTAAGAAGATCACCGCTCACAGCCTGTGGGTGGGGCCATCGGCCCCACAGCCGGTAGACCCTAGCCAGGAAACAACAAATGATCTCAAACCGGTACAAGACAGAGGAAAACGACAAAGCACCTGCACCATCAATCATTTCAAATGAGCATGCAAGAACTTCTCCACGAGGCCAAGTCCTGACGTGCTCGGGGACTAGTGTTGGGGGGATAACCCCTGGGTAGGCCAAGATGGGACCAACCGGCCGGCTCCAAGGAGCTCACACCGTCTGGACCCAGACCAAGGAACCACAGCTAGGTGGAATCCCCCACCCAGTCCACATCCAAGTTTCCCCGGCTGGCCCGTCTAGTCGGCTAGCCAGAATAACCGGTTGGGAGGCTGCTCCTAGCCAGCCGCCTCGCATCCGCTGGCGGTAGTACGGTGTGAATGACGCTCCTCGCTGAGCGCACCTTTGACCGGACAGGCTGGCTAGCCTGGCCAGTGCTACCGGACAACTGCGCCAAAGCTGGAGGCTGACGAGCAAAGCAAGGGCTAATGAGCAAAGCTCCGGCTTACGCATAAAGAGTTGACTGATGGATAAAGAGCCGACTGACGAGTAAAGCAGGGGCGCTGGACACTATAGTATAGTCCTTCCCTATACTGGAGGCTTGACTGGACCCGGGCCTACCGTTTGGCCCTGTCCAGCCGGCCCACTTTGTAAGGCCCAGATCCAAACAGTAAACCCTAGAACCCATCTTGTAAACTGCCTCCTCAACCAGTATATAAGGGGAGGTAGTGCTAGGGTTCTAGGTAGACAATGACAAGTTAGAGGTCATCCACATTGGACAAGTCGAGTAGCTCCTTCTTCTCCTTCTAGCAAGGAGTAGCTAAGGAAACAATTAAGGAGCATCTGTATCTAGCATTCGCCCCCCTTCGATAGTAGATCCTTGCAGGAGTAGGAGCTTTACCTCGCCAAGAGGGCTCCGAACCTGGGTACATCGTTGTGTTTGTAGTATTTGTGCCCAACCCGTTGCGAGTAGCCACCGATAGCATCCTGATTGTCCCCTTCAAGCCATCCCCGGTGGTACTGCCGTGTTCCACACCACAACACCTACTAGTGATACACCAAGAATCTCAAACAATCGCAGATGAAGGGGGAGCCACCGATAGGGGTTTCGCCACGTACACTCTGAAATTTGGCACATTGGGAATGAGAGTCCAACCTGTAGACGACAAGGACGCATCTGCCGCCGCATGAGCATTCAGTCCAAATGCACGCAGCGCCGGAGGCTTCGATGACCGCTCAGCGGGTGATGAGGGTTTCTGCATGGCCGACCGAATCCCTAAGGGCGACTAACACCTCACCTTGGGCGAAACCCGCACACGCGAAAGGCGAAGGATGCTTCAGAAAAGGCGCTACGCCTGGCAGAATCGAATAAGCCACCTGCAACTCTGAAGTAGAGCCTGATGAGGACCCCAGCTCAACCACATACAAAGATTTTGGCATTGGTTTCATCGAAGCATCAAGTGGTTAATGACTGAGAGTTGAGAGGTGAGTGTGGGAATGTGATAGCGAGAGAGGGAATGGTGGGAGGAGTTAGAATGGGAGTTGGTAACCTTCTATCCTCTTTGGTAGTACGGTACTACAAAAAAAGAACTACATTTCACATACCATCACTTTTTGACAAACTAGTTCATTTCTTTGAACCGACTAAAATAGTGGGTACCCTCTAGGTTCCAAACCATCCATCTGGTACCTATTTTTCTAGTAGTAAGTAGAGTACTACAATAGTTTGTATTACCCTCCATGCTAGTATACAACATTTTTTAGATAGAGGAAATTGCACGATCCGCCATCTTTTCATCGCACTTTCGCACAAAACACTTGTTAGACATCATTTTTGCACATTTTAACAATTTTGGCCTATTATGTACAAATTTGGCCAGTTAGTCCTGTAATGACCGATTTAACCTCATTGGTAGCAATAATGATAAGTGGTCCCTGAATATCAATGCTCCCATTCATACACAAAGATTGAATGATCCTAAAAACTAGATACTAACAAAATTTATCACCCACAATATTTTTTGGATGCATGTAGCTAGGATGTAAGAGACTCATTTCATATGAAAGGTCAATGTTTACACAAAAGTACCAAAATATTTGTCCATCAGATATTGAATTTTTTAATGCTTTATTTGGTCGTAATAAACTTGTTTCTGAACATAACTTGTTTGTACATAAGGTTTGACCTTTCATTCATATAACCAGATGTCCATCGAAGAGTTTCTTTTAAAGTGTCGGGCGAACGAGTTATGTCTTTTTATTACACCTCACACAAAAAGCACCCCGATTTTTCATAAACTTTAAGCAGATAATTGTTTTCCTATGATTTATTTTCTTGAGAACAAGCATGGTGAATATGGCTCGGAATGCCACAAGCATAGTTTCTAGACAAATTTTGAACCATGTTTCACTTATGATTACCAAGCATTATGAATTCTCAAGCTTCACACTCTTAACCCAGTTTAATTTGATTTGTCAATGTTAGGTAAAATTTGGACTATGAGTAAGTGGTAGATTGCTCTCGAAGTTATGCAAGTATCTTTTGAAGGTACTCACCCTAGGCTATCAATATATCAAAAACCCAATGCATTTTTTGAAAGATTCAAATTCTTGCTAAGAATTTGTATGTAGACAAATCTGACTTTTATTTGAAAACAATAAAAAAATATGATATGATGTCCTCTGACTTGTAATACTTTTCGTAAAAAATGATTATTAAGAGTGTTCACAACTTTTAAAAAACAAACTAATTTAAAATATGGTCTGCCATGTATGAACATCTTTAGGCTTCTGGCCGAAAGACAAGGCTAAATGGCCTTATATATGTACAACATACTCTATGGTAATGTTCCCATATTTGGTAGATGAGTGCATCTTGGCATGGTGAATGATATGTCCATTTGGCATCACTATTCTATATCATAATTTACTGTTATTCATTGATATATTTCATATTAAGAGATGATACTTATGTTATTTCATGTGTTTTTGCATGGTTGATGACTTTTGGAGCATGGACCACTGCAGTCAGGATTCTGATGGAAAAGGTGTTGTTTGGAGGCAAAATTCGCGAAGATCAGAAAATCCGGAAAAATACATGGAAAATCCTATTTTTCCAGAAGACGAAGACTACCAGAAGGAGGAGTGGAGATGGGCCACAGGGGGCCCACACCACCCCCTTGCGTGGGCCACCCCAGGACGCGCCACCAGGTGGTGTGGCCGCCTTGGTCCAACCCTGGCTCTCCCCTCTGGCGTATATTATCCTCCCGAATCCCTAAAACTCGGGGAGCGACCACAGAAAGATTCCGCCGCCTCTACAGGGCGGAAAACACCGAGAGAGAAAGATCTCTCCGGCAGACGGAATTCTGTCGGGGGAATTCCTTCCCGCAGAGGGGAGATCGTCGCCATCAACACCACCATCAAGCTGGACTTCATCGGGATCATCATCATCACCACCATCATCATCACCAGCACCATCATCACCACCTCATACCGCTGTAACAATTGGGTTGAATCTTGCATAGTTCTTAGGGGAAACTTTCCTGGTGTTGATTACTCTTTGTAGTTGATGCTATTGAGTGAACCATTGAATTATTGTTTATGTTCAGATTGTTACATATCATTATATCATCTCTGATCATGATCCATATGATGTCTTGTGAGTAGTTCGTTTTGTTCTTGAGGACATGGGAGAAGTTATGTTGTTAGTAGTGGAATTGTGTTGAGAAAGATTCAATGGTTTGATATTTAAGTTGTGGTGTACTTCTTCTAGTGGTGTCATGTGAACGTCGACTACATGACACTTCACCTATATGGGCCTAGGGGAATGCATTGTGTATTTGGCTAATAATCGTAGGGGTTTCCGGAGTGATAGAAACCTGAACCCCCGTTAGGAAACCTTTGCACAAGGGACATCAGGGTCTTAGAGTTTAAAGTTGTGGTTAGGTTTCTACCTTAACTACTTTATTGCACTTGCGGATGCTTGCAAGGGGTATACTCACAAGTATGTATTAGTCCTAGGAAGGTCGTTACATTAGCACAGGTTCACCCACACAACACTTAGCAAACTAAAGAAGATTAATCAACTACATGAAACGAAAGCACTTGACGATATTCCCGTGTGTCCCCGAGAATGTTTGATCATCTTAAGTAATACAACCGACTTGTCCTTTGCTGAATAAAGGATTGGGCCACTTGCTGCATTTATTCTTATTGTCTTTTATTTACTCATACTTTATTTACTTGCATTATCAAAACCCCCTAAAAATCCGTTTGCTAAGTATTATAGAGAATTCCTGCTCCTAGCCACTCGCTAGCACCTTCTGCTCCTTGTTGGGTTCGACACTCTTACTTATCGAAAATACTACGATACACCCCCTATACTTGTGGGGAATCAAGACTATTTTCTGGCGCCGTTGCCGGGGAGTGAAGCGCTATTGGAGAGTGGAACTGGTAAAGGAAACTTCTATTGTGAGTATTGTTTACTTCTGTTAGTTCCTTTATTTTCAATATGGATAATTCGCTGAGTTTCTTATTTCGTAATGCTACTACCACTTCTAAGGTAGTAGATGAACCACCACCTGCTGAGAATGATACTTTTAAAATACCTACAAGAATTATTGATCGTGTTATGGATAACTATTATGTTGGAGATGGAACTGTCCATCCCGGTGATCATTTGCTCTTTATATACGAATTATGCAGGTTGTTCAAGTGTGCAGGTATTACTACAGATCAAGTTAAGAAGAAGTTATTCTCATTATCACTGAAAGGAAGAGCTGAGGAATGGTATAAGCTGCTGAAGAATGGTCAATATCTTGAATGGGAGGAAATAATACCTCTATTTTATTCAAAGTTTTATCCTCCTAGTGAGATTCATAAAGATCGGAATCAAATATACAACTTTTGGCCTCTTGATGGAGAGAGTATAACTCAAGCTTGGGGGAGATTGAAGTTACTAATGCTCAAATGTCCCATTCATGAGCTCCCCAACAATATTATTATCAATAAATTTTATGCAAGACTCCCTCTACATGATAAGGATTTATTGGATTCCTCTTGTGCTGGATCATTCACACGGATGGAAGAAGAAGATAAATGGGATGTTCTGGACCGTATTCAAGACAATGTTGAAGCATGGGAGAATGACAATGGAAGAAAGTCAAGTATAAATTATGATTATGAATGCATTGAATCTTTTATGGGAACTGATGTCTTTCAAAATATTAAAAATGGTTATGGTCTAGACTCTCAAGCTATTGCAACTTATTTTATGGCTTTTGCTTCCTATATTGAAGTTCCTAAAAAGAAGTGGAATAAGTATCATGAACCATATAAAGATGTTGCTAAGTGTGTTCCCGCAGGAAATACTGAAGTTTATACTGCTAATCATGCTTTACCTGAACCTTACATTGAGAAAATACCTTTCCCAGTTAAGATAAAGGAACATTCTATGATAGTTAGTGTGGTTAATGAAAGTACAAATAAATCTATTGAACCTAATAAACAAATGGATGATGAACCTATAATAGGAAATGTGAAAAAATTTGTCACTAAATATGAAGAAGATGGACATACTATCCTTTGTAAGGATATCCCTAATATTGTTTCACAAAGTAGTGTTATGAGAGCTAGTGTCCCTGTGTTTTCTGTTAGGATAAGTGATCATTGCTACAATGGTTCTTGTGATAGTTATATTATTAATTTTATGCATGATACTAAAAGTTATTATGAAAGAGGGAAGACTGTTCTTATGCATCTCAATAATATCAAGTTTCCTCGTTTTATGCTTAAAGTCTTTATGTTGCACTTGTTTTGCCTTCCTATGCTAGTAGCCTCTGGTTTCAACAACTTGTTTATTTACAAAATTCCCTTGCATAGGAAGTGGATTAGACTTAAACATGTGTATTTTTGCTTCTTAATGATCTCTTTAACTTCAATTCATATTCTTATTTGAGCATCATTGAAATTATCATGCCCATGTTAATGGCTATAAAGAAAGAGCTTTTTGGGAGACAACCCAATATATTCTTGCTTTCAGTTTGTTTTTATTTCTTTGAGTCGTGGAAGTTATTACTTCGGTAATAACCTCTCCTTATCCTTTTTGTTTGGTTTTTGTGTCAAGATCAACCTCTAATGAGAGAGAAGTAAGATTAGGGGAAGTTGATGTCCCGAAACAGACTTTTGTGCTTCATCGTAAACATTCGTGAGAGATCTGTGTATGTCGGATTGAGCTGTAATTTTTTGTGCTTCTGCCCTAGGTTATTATTTAACTTTCATTAGATTTGCACTTTTTGATTTTAGCAACAGAAGATTTTCGAAAAAATTGATCTTTACTTGCTGGTCTGCTTTGACAAATTTTGCCACTCTTGCATTTGCTTCTTAAATCGATTTCCTTTTTGAATTATTTTTGGGTTTTTGGAAGGAGTTGCTACAGTAGCTTATGATTTGATGGATTTCAGCTGAAATTGGACTTAAAAAGTCTATTACCTCGCTTACACTAATGTTGCTAATGAGAATTGTGTGAAGTTTTGTGTGAATGAAATTTCCAGGTTATTTGAGAAAATGGTGTAATAAGAAAGTGAAAGGTTTCATGACTCAAGAAATAAGTGTATGACGATTAAGATATTAATGTTATTCAAGTGGTAACTCCGCAAAATTTTATCAAAGACCAAATTCAGAGACCTGCAGAGTCCGTTTTCTAATAGGTAACAGTTCTGGTAAGAAAAGTTCCGCGAAAATTCTGTCCAATTATATTTTTGGATTTTTTATCCAACAAGGAAAGCTATAAAGCGAAAGAGGGATAGAAACGGAGCTAGGGTGGCTCACAGCACCCCCTGGCGCGGGCCCCCCTGGCCGCGCCACCAGGTGGTGTGGCCACCTCGGCCTCCGCCTCCGACCGATTTTCTCCAAATACCTTCCTTTTGTTGTAAAACTTTGTAATATATAATCCCCGGATCACCCGAGGTTCGTATCCCATGTTCTCGTCATGTTTTTGTTTCGATCTGTTTTGTTCAGATGTCGTTCAAGTGTTCATATTCAAAGGATCACGAGTTGTGATGTCGTCACGAACTCCATCGCAATCTCGAACAGGAGACTCTCGTGGGACGGGTGAAACAAGGAAGTATTGCAACTAGGTGCGAAGACTGGATCGGAACATCAGGGAGGAAGTAAAGGACATGGCAGCAGGCATGAAAGGGCTGATACCTCCCCCTCTAGATCTCGGTTCCTGCCCTGCAGCGGTGGAAGCTCTACGAGTAACTGATGAGTTCTGCAACAAATACCGAGTCTTGAGGAGGAAGGTGGATATGCTTCAAGAGGAGAATAACTGGCTTCGCAAGATACTGGAAGATTTCCTCGTGCCAACCGAGAGAATACCACCACCACCGAAGGAGTAATTCGTCATCAAGTTTTGGCATCCCCTTGGTTTGTTCCAAGCTTGGGGGAGTGCCGCGGTATCATATCACTATCTTCTATCTTTTTACCTTTTTAGTAGAGTCATATCATCAATAGAGAAGTTATCACGTAGGATGGTTTGCATTATGGAAGTTTCCCCTCTCTCATTAGATATCTATGTATCCCTTGGTGTGAGTTGCCGTTATGGAATATTAATGAGAAGTTCTATCATTTACTCTTTTGCATATCTTATATTAGTTTTAAATTACTATTATATGATTGATCTTGTCGTTAGTATTGGTATCACTTTGGGATCATGGAGTTAATTTAGTTGGTTTTTGCAAACCTGGCTCGGTCAGTAGCAACACTATTTTGAGAATTTAATGAAAAAAATAAAAGTACTCTAAAGAAATATAATTTCATCATCTTTCTTTCTTGATTAGCTCATAAGTTTAGTATTCTCTAGTTAAGATCTTTTGTGCTTCCAAGGAAGATTACATGTTTGTTTTTATCACTTGTATGTTTTTTTGTTTCCTTCAATTTTTATGCTTGCTACCCAGCCTTGCTAGCCAAAAACCTGTACTGACAGGGAATACTTCTCGTGCATCCAATCCTTAAACCAAAAGCCATTTGTGTCCACTATACCTACCTATTAGAACTATTGCTATTCCAAGTAAATTCATGTTTTTATCTACCTACCAAATTAAACTTGTTATGTGAAAATTAGTGATTAAAGCTCTCACGAACTTGATGGAACACTTTACTTTTTTGCACTTAATAAACTTGAACCATTGTACCCATTTGTGTTGCGTATATGCTTGCTCTTTGTAAGTTGTGAATTAGCAGAACCATGCTGTCATGGGGAACGCTTTCAACATTACACCGGTACTTTGTACCTAGTTGATATCATGTTCTTTTGTCAATGGATGTTGTCGGTGTGAAATGGAAGGGAGCTTGTAAGTCCATGGAGTTATGTATGTGTGTTAGAGAAACGCCCGGGCCGCCGTTCTAATCCATGTTGTCATGGTGGAAGCCTATAGCGTAACCATAACGAGCATCTATGAAGCATTCTTCTTATAAAAAAGGAGAAGAGATAGAGATTGAGAAAAAGAAAAAAAAAGATGAGAAAAGAGGAAATAGAGAAAAACGCACCATATTCCCATGGTAAATAAGAAGATTCCTGAGATGCTTGTTGTCTGCTTGCCTTGTCATTTTGATATGGGGATTCTTCCGTATCATCGGGCAAGGGGTACCACATTGGCGGTTCTCTATGATACACATGTACTTACGATGACAAGAACTTACCGGTGACTAAACTTGAGTAGCATGAGGTGCGGTCCTCCTATACAAGGGACATGAGATTTCTAACTTATACTTCGTCAAGCATGTTATCAAGCAAGGGGTACCCCGTTGGTGGTTCTCTATGATACACATGTACTTACTATGACAAGAACTTACCGGTAACTAAACTTGAGTAGCATGAGGAGCGGCCCTCGTATTCAAGGGACATGAGGTTTTCAACTTACAACTTGTCAAGCATATCCTCATATTTGATCACTTTAACCTTAATCACCTAAAGATGCCTATGATAGGGGCAATGAGAGCTGAAAGCTAATAAGTACCATAATTTTTGGAAGCTCTTTACGAAACTTAAAATCCCTGCTTCCCTCTGTGAAGGGCCTTTCTTTTACTTTTTAGTTGAGTCAGTAAACCTATTCCCTTCTACCTCAGCAAGTATTTTGAGTTGTTGTGTTTCATTCATTCATATGATGATTTATTCAATCATGTTTTCTTATGTTCCTTGTTTTGCACTTTGCTCTTATCTTAGTGTCTACTACTTTGAAAGCTATCATTTAAAATTAGTTATTTGTGAACTCCAGCAAATTGTCAACTATTGTTCAACCAAGAGCTAAGTTTGCCAATACCAATTATGATTTACTTTATGTATATTTATTGTGTTTCCTTTACTTATTGCAAGTTACAGTTATATAATAGTGGGTTGTCTTCTATTATGACTTATGTATTGATGAATGTGATGCTTCTTGTTCGTATTCTTTTATCGACTCTTCACTCCATAAACATGAGGTCATGTTTATTGAGTTCAGTTTCGCTTGGGACAAGCAAAGTCTAAGCTTGGGGGGAGTTGATACGTCCATTTTGCATCACTATTCTATATCATAATTTACTGTTATTCATTGATATATTTCATATTAAAAGATGATACTTATGTTATTTCATCTGTTTTTGCATGGTTGATGACTTTTGGAGCATGGACCGATGTAGTCAAGATTCTGATGGAAAAGGTGCTGTTTGGAGGAAAAATTCGAGAAGATCAGAAAATATGGGAAAATACATGGAAAATCCTATTTTTCCAGAAGACGAAGACTGCCCGAAGGAGGAGTGGAGATGGGCCATAGGGGGCCCACACCACCCCTTGGCGCGGGCCACCCTAGGCCACGCCACCAGGTGGTGTGGCTGCCCTAGTCCACCCCTGGGTCTCCCCTCTGGCATATATTATCCTCCTGAAACCCTAAGACTCGGGGAGCGACCACAGAAAGATTCTGCTGCCTCTGCGGGGCGGAAAACACTGAGAGAGAAAGATCTCTCCGGCAGACAGAATTCTGCAGGGGAAATTCCTTCTCGGAGAGGGGAGATTGTCGCCATCAACACCACCATCAAGCTGGACATCATCGGGATCATCATCATCACCACCATCATCATCACCAGCACCATCATCACCACCTCATACCTCTGTAACAATTGGGTTGAATCTTGCATAGTTCTTAGGGGAAACATTCCCGGTGTTGATTACTCTTTGTAGTTGATGCTATTGAGTGAACCATTGAATTATTGTTTATGTTTAGATTGATACATATCATTATATCATATCTGATGATGATCCATATGATGTCGTGTGAGTAGTTCGTTTTGTTCTTGAGGACATGGGAGAAGTCATGTTGTTAGTAGTGGAATTGTGTTGAGAAAGATTCAATGGTTTGATATTTGAGTTGTGGTGTACTTCTTCTAGTGGTGTCATGTGAACGTCGACTACATGACACTTCACCTATATGGGCCTAGGGGAATGCTTTGTGTATTTGGCTACTAATCGTAGGGGTTGCCGGAGTGACAGGAACCTGAACCCCCGTTAGGAAACCTTTGCACAAGGGACATCAGGGTCTTAGAGTTTAAAGTTGTGGTTAGGTTTCTACCTTAATTACTTTCTTGTACGTGCGGATGCTTGCAAGGGGTATAATCACAAGTACGTATTATTCCTAGGAAGGTCAGGACATTAGCACAGGTTCACCCACACAACACGTACCAAACTAAAGAAGATTAATCAACTACATGAAGCGAAAGCACTTGACGATATGCTCGTGTGTCCTCGAGAACGTTTATTCATCTTAAGTAATACAACTAGCTTGTCCTTTGCTTAATAAAGGATCGGGCCACTTGCTGCATTTATTCTTATTGTCTTTTACTTACTCGTACTTTGTTTACTTGCTTTATCAAAAACCCCTAAAAATCTGTTTGCTAAGTATTTACAGAGAAATTCCTGCTCCTAGCCACTCGCCAGCACCTTCTGCTCCTCGTTGGGTTTGACACTCTTACTTATCGAAAATACTGCGATACACCCCCTATACTTGTGGGTCATCAGTGAAAAAAATGCTACTAGTACTGGGAGTTTCCAAAATTTAGGAATAAGAAAACCATTTTCAAATTGAAACATAAGTAAACATGATAGAATGCTCTTAAAAAGGTACAAACATACTTTGAGTATTTATGGTATCAAGGCGGTCAATACATAAAAATCAACAAGAGTTTTGTAGGATTCAAGTTCTTGCTACGAATGTGCATGTTAACAATTTGATCCTCACTAGCTATGAACAAAAAATGCAAACCCTAAAATGAAGCCTTCTGCATGGCATCCTCTTGCGTGTACTACTATTTGCAATGAAAAATAATTAATAACCATGAGTCATCATAAATTACAAAAAAATTGATACAGAATATGGCCTACCATGTATGAAAAATCTTGGTTTTAAGCCAAACGACAAAGGTAATGATATATTGCAAATGTATCTATAATTTTTGATGTTCTATGCTTGGTTTTATCCACTTTCTTCTGTTTTGTCCACACTTTGGAGTACTTTTGATATGATTTCTTGGACTAACCTATTAACAAGAGCCACAGTGCCAGCTGCCTGTTTTCTGCTGTTTTTGGTTCTAGGAAAGACAGAAAATGAATATTCTCGAAATTGGACGGGACAAAGTGCCTATTTTTTCGGAAGTCATCAGATGCCAGAATATGAGACGGAGAAGGATTGGGGGCCGGCCACACCACCTGGCCGCGCGGCCAGGCCTGGCCCGCGCCAGGGGGTGGTCTGGCCGATCCTAGCACCCCCTCGGCGTCTCCTTTTGCCTATAAGATGCCCTCGGGACAAAAACCCTAAGTACCCGATCAAAAATTCACGATAGAGTCTGTAGACGTCATCATCTCCATCCCTAGATCGGGAGGGATCTGAAGCTCTTCCTAGCACCCTGCCAGAGAGGGGAATTCACCCTAGGGGCCTTCATCACCATGCAAGCCTCAGGTGTGATGTGTGAGTAGTTCATCCTTGGACTACGGATCCATGTAGTAGCTAGATGGCTGGTTCTCCTCCTTTGTGCTTTCATGTCTATATCTTGTGAGCTCCGTCCATGATCAAGATCATCTATTTTTAATTTTGCATGTTGTGTTTGCGGGGATCCGATGGATATTGAGATGCTATTTCAGATGGATTATTGATTCTATCATGTCTTTGTTATTTGTGATCTTGCATGCTTTCCGTTGTTAGTAGCTATCTTGGCCAAGTAGATGCTAGCAACTCCAAGAGTTAGTATTTATGCTGGATAGTGGGTTCATGCCTCTAGTAATCTGGGGAAGTGACATAAATCTCTAAGGTACTAGATGTGCTGATGCTACTAGGGAGAAAAAACAATCCTTTGTTCATAGAACAATCGTATTGTTTACTTTACACGCAATTCGTAAAGCAATAATCTGTTGCTTGCAACTTAATACTGGAGGGGGTTCGGATGATAACCTGAAGGTGGATTATTAGTCATAGATGCAATTGGATAATGTTGTAATGCCCAATCAAGTTCCAAAGGAGTCAAGATGATTAGTATATGCATGTATTGCTTTCTCGATGTTTGTCAATTGCCCCACTATAATTTGTTCACCCAGCATGTTATCTATCTTAAGGAGAGCCACCTCTAGTGAACTATGGATCCCAGTCCTTTTCTTTTACATGCAATCTACAAACTGTTTACTGCTTTGTGTTTACTTTCTGCAAACTATTACTTCCTTCCATTCGATACATTTAATCATTTGTTTTCAGCAAAACTGGTGAGATTGACAACCTCATCGCAAGTTGGGGACAGAGTTCTGTGGTTGTGTTGTGCAGGTCTCCATGTTGCTACTAGCACCGGTAGTGCGCCCTACCAAGGCTCAACTAGCAACACCTTTGGGGTGTTTCCTTGCTCCTACTGGTTCGATTAAACATTGGTTTCATAACTGAGGGAAACTTGCTGCTGTGCTCATCATACCTTCCTCTCGGGGTTCCCAACGAGCCCTAAATCAACATTGAGCCATCAAGCATTTTTCTCGCGTCGTTACCGGGGAGTCAAGCACATCTTCACAAGGGGAGTCCCTCATAACCAATCTCTTTACTTTGTTATTTTTGTTTTTCTTTGTTTCTTTTGCTTTGTTTTCTTGTTTCTTTATCAAAACACACAAAAAATTAGTTTTACTAGTTTGCTTTCTTATTTGAAAACACAAAAAATTTAGTTCCTATCTTAAGTTGCCATCATGTCTAGCCTTGCTCCAGTCACTATGTCACCCAAGGAAATGATTTTCACTTTTAAACAAGGTTATGAGGAAAGTTTTAAGGAAGCTTGGTCTAGATAAAAAAACTGAACCTAAAATGACTCAAAGCTTGTTCCTTAGCAAGTTTTTACCTTGGAATTGCTCTTTGCTATAGATATGCTTTAGATGCTGTTGTGGGAGGAGATTTCCTCCAATGTAATGAGGACGATGCTATTAATTCCATAAAGGAATTGATCCTTACTTACAACTTGCCTAGCCAAACTGATATTTCTTTTGCAAGAATATTTGCTAGATTGAACACTCTTGAGACTAGCACTGCTAGCTTAAAACATTGCTATAATACGCTTAGGGAGCATCATAATTATGTTCCAATAAATTCTGAACCATCAAAGTGGCTCCCTACAGTAAAGATTGAGATAAACACTGGAACTTTTCAAGCCCGCTGTGATATCATGTCTTGATTTTGTCTTATGAACAAAGATTTTTATGAATCTCTAAATGTTTGGGGGTTTACTGAAGGAGGAAAAGAAATATCTCTTGCTAATAATGGTACCTTATTACCTATTTGAATAGCTGAAGGAGTGTTTACAAAGATCCTTGGGAAAATGATTTCTACTGATTATCTTGTTATTGAATGTGTAGGAAAAGGATAAATTACACTTGGAAGGTCCCTATTAGAACTTCTTGGAGCAATAATAGATGTGGGAAAGGGGACCATGCACCTTTATTCTCCACCAAAAAATCATATTTTCCCCAAGGTTAAGAGTGAAAGTAAGAGAGGTAAGGGCAAGAAATTTGGTCTTAATGCTTCTTCATTTGAGAACACTTGATTCTTTCTTGCTTCGTATGCCTAACTTAAAGGCGTTAAAGAAAAGTACTTATTGGGAGATAACCCAAAAGTTTTAGATGATTCTTGGAAGTTATTACTTCAGTAATAACCGCTCCTTATCCTTTTTATTTGCTTTTTGTGCCAAGAGTAACCTCTAATGAGAGAGAAGTAAAGATTGGGAAAGTTGCTGTCCCGAAACAGATTTCTGTGCTTCACCGTAAAAATTTGTGTAAACTCTCTGTACGTCTTCTTGAGGCGTGAATTTTGGTGCTTCTGCCCTAGGTTGTTATCTAACTTCGTTTGTTCAACACTTTTTGATCTGAGCAACATAAGATCTTATAAAAAATTCATCTTTACATGCTGGTCTGTTTTGACAGGTTTCTGCCATTTTCTGCATTTGCTTCTTGTTGGTTCCTTTTTGAGTTCTTTTGGGGAATTGAGATTTTTGAGGGAAGTGATACAGTAGCAAGTGTTCTAATGGAAGTCTATTTGGTGTTAGAACTGAACCTTAAGACTTATTTACCTTGAGTGCTAATAAAGATTGTGTGAAGTTTTGTATGAAGGAAAAATTTCAGGTGTATGGAAGGAATGAGTAATGAGATGAAGGATGGACTAAAGCTCAATCTTGGGGATGCCACGTGTGTTAACCCAAGAAATATCCAAGAAGTACAAGCGTCAAAGCTTGGGGATGCCCAAGGCATCCCCCTCTTAATCAATAAAAATCCCAGGTTTCTTCCAAACGCTTCATTTTTATTGTTTCATGCACAATTGTGTTGTTCTTGGAGCGTCTTCTTTTTCATTTTCGTTTTGGTGTTTCGTTTGCTTGGTTTTATTAGTTTGCTGAATAAATTGGTTGGACCCCCTCTTTCATACATTGGTTTTCAAATAGTTTGGTTTGGATTGGAAAAGGGTAGGAAAGTTCATGCTTATGAGGTAAAAAGAGCTTGTTTTTGACTGTGGCCTATGCTTTGTCATGCCATGACTTGATATTGTTTTGGCTTTATGCTTAGTATTATTTTCTATAGCATGACTTGTTATAAACAATTGAGATTTCTTAATGTGCCTTGGATGAATCATGCGTTGTTTTAGCATATTAAAGCATAGTATAGTGGTATTCTCCTTTGATGCTTTATTTGGGTTGACTTGGCGCATGCTCACATCATGTTATGACTATCTCAAGTCACCATAGCCTTTATGATCCTTTAGTTTTCAACTTGTAGTATCACTTTATGCTTTGATCAATGATGTTTTGTCGCTCTGCATGATTATGGCCATTATTGCTCTCTTAGTTTGTCGCTCCTAGTCTTTTGCTAGCCTCCACAACCAAGTATGAGTTCCACTCATGCATCCACCTCCCTAAACCAAATTATTCCAAAGAGTCGACCATACCTACCTACTATCTTACGCTATTCCAAGTATATTCATGCTTTTGTTTACTTTCCAAATTAAACTTGTTATGAGAAAACTAGTGATTAAAGCTCTCACGAACTTGATGGCACATTTTACTTTTTCTTGCCCTTAATAAACTTGAACCATTGTGTCATTTATGTTGTATATACTTGCACTTATTTGTTGGGAATTAGCAGAACCATGCTTTCATGGGGAACGCTTCAACATTGCACTTGGTACTTTTACCTAGTTGATATCATGCTCTTTTGTATATGGATGTCGTCGGTGTGAAATGAAAGGGGAGCTTGTATGTCGATGGAGTTATGTATATGTGTTAGAGAAATGCCTGGGCCGCTGGTCTAGTCCATGCTGACATGGTGGAAACCTACAGCGTAACCATAATGAGTTGTCTATGAAGCATTCTTCTTATAAAAAAAGAGTCCTATATTGAGAAAAAGAAAGAGAAAGAAAAAAGAGATTATGAAAAGAGGAAACAGAGGAAAAAGCACCATATTCCCATGGTAAATAAGAAGATTGCTGAGATGCTCATTGTCTGCTTGCCTTGTCATTTTGATATGGGGATTCTTCCGTATCATCGGGCAAGGGGTACCCCATTGGCGGTTCTCTATGATACACATGTACTTACGGTGACAAGAACTTATCGGTGACTAAACTTGAGTAGCATGAGGTGCGGTCCTCCTATACAAGGGACATGAGATTTCTAACTTATACTTCGTCAAGCATGTACACCACAGTTTGTTCACTTTAACCTTAATCACTTCATGATGCTTATGATAGGGGCAATGAGAGATGAAAGCTATAAGTACCATAATTTTTGGAAGCTCTTTATGAGACTTGAATCCCTACTTCCTTCTATGAAGGACCTTTCTTCCACCATTATATTGAGTCTCCACCTTCTATCTTTATGCACCTACTTTGAGAGCATAGTGGCCATTCTTAGTTCTATGTGCATTGTCCCAAGACTAGTTGATTTGATGCATAACTTGATATTGCTTGTTTTAAACTATTTGTATTTAGTCACTCTTATGAACTTTGAAGGTGTCCTATGCATTTATATTTGCTACTCTATGAGGGACAAGCTGAATACTGTTATGCTATGTTTTATTTATGTGAAACAAACAAACGTCTTGCAAAGCATTGTTATTCATGAATCTTTTCTTTGTACCTTTTCATGTTGCATCATAGTTTCTTTGTCTTATGCTAGAACTTTGTCTTTCATGTTATGATTGAAGTACTATGATCCTAGCTTTGAATGTTTTACAAATACTTTGATCAAGTCTTTGATGGTGCATGTCACCTCGAAAATTATTCTTTCTTTTTATCACTTACCTACTCGAGGACGAGCAGGAGTTAAGCTTGGGGATGTTGATACATTGCAAATGTATCTATAATTTTTGATGTTCCATGCTTGGTTTTATCCACTTTCTTGTGTTTTGTCCACACCTTGGAGTACTTTTCATATGATTTCTTGGACTAACCTATTAACAAGAGCCATAGTGCCAGCTGCCTGTTTTTGGTTCCAGGAAAGTCAAAAAATGAATATTCTCGGAATTGGACGGGACAAAAGCCAAAGTGTCTATTTTTTCCGGAAGTCATTAGATGCCAGAATACGAGACGGAGATGGGCTGGGGGCTGGCCACACCACCTGGTCGTGCGGCTAGGCCTGGCCCGCGCCAACGGGTGGTCTGGCCGACCCTAGAACCCCCTCGGCCTCTCCTTCCGCCTATAAGATGCCCTCATGACGAAAACCCTATGTACCCGATCAAAAATCCACGAAAGAGTTTGTAGCCGCCGTCATCTCCATCCCTAGATCGGGAGGGATCTGAAGCTCTTCCCGCCACCCTGTCGGAGAGGGGAATTCACCCTGGAGGCATTCTTCATCACCATGCAAGCCTCCGGTGTGATGCGTGAGTAGTTCATCCTTAGACTACAGATCCATGTAGTAGCTAGATGGCTGGTTCTCCTCCTTTGTGCTTTCATGTCTAGACCTTGTGAGCTCCGTTCGTGATCAAGATCATCTATTTGTAATTCTGCATGTTGTGTTTGCGGGGATCCGATGGATATTGAGATGCTATTTCAGATTGATTATTGATTCTATCATGTCTTTGTTATTTGTGATCTTGCATGCTTTCCGTTGTTAGTAGCTATCTTGGCCAAGTAGATGCTAGCAACTCCAAGAGTTAGTATTTATGCTCGATAGTGGGTTCATGCCTCTGGTAATCTGAGGAAGTGACAGAAATCTCTAAGGTACTAGATGTGCTGTTGCTACTAGGGAGAAAACAACAATCCTTTGTTCATAGAACAATCGTATTGTTTACTTTACACGCAATTCGTAAAGCAATAATATGTTGCTTGCAACTTAATACTGGAGGGGGTTCGGATGATAACCTGAAGGTGGATTATTAGTCATAGATGCAGTTGGATGGCGGTCTATGTATAATGTTGTAATGCCCAATCAAGTTCCAAAGGAGTCAAGATGATTAGTATGTGCATGTATTGCTTTCTCGATGTTTGTCAATTGCCCCGCTGTAATTTGTTCACCCAGCATGTTATCAATCTTAAGGAGAGTCACCTCTAGTGAACTATGGATCCCGGTCCTTTTCTTTTGCATGCAATCTACAAACTGTTTACTTCTTTGTGTTTACTTTCTGCAAACTATTACTTCCTTCCATTTGATACGTTTAATCATTTGTTTTCAGCAAAACCGGTGAGATTGACAACCTCATCGCAAGTTGGGGACAGAGTTATGTGGTTGTGTTTGCAGGTCTCCACGTTGCTACTAACACCGGTAGTGCGCCCTGCCAAGGCTCAGCTAGCAACACCTTTGGGCTGTTTCCTTGCTCCTACTGTTCTGATTAAACCTTGGTTTCATAACTGAGGGAAACTTGCGGCCGTGCTCATCATACCTTCCTCTTGGGGTTCCCAACAAGCTCTATATCAACACTGAGCAATCAGGTAACATCCATATGCACATCATATAGTATTGTAATGTTCCCATAGTTGGTAGATGTGTACGTCTTGGCAATGTGAAAAATGGTGGCAACCACAGTTTCCAACTAATAGGAACAATAAAAAATTCAATTTTCGAAGGGACAATATTTTTTTAAAGCAAGCACGAAGAAAAATGGCTCAGAGTAACATAAAAACAACCCTAGTTGTCAGACAAAGCGTGGAGCTTGATACACTTACAATTGATTACCAAGTGTTATGATTTCTCAAGCTTCCTAGTAAACTTCGACCACTTAAACGAATTTAAGTCAATTTTTCAATATTAGGTAAAATTTGAACTATGAGTAAGTGGTAGCAAGATGGAAGTAGTATGAAGAAAAAAATTGAACTACGAGTAAGTGGTTAAATTTGAACTATGAGTAAGTGGCACAGAAGAGGAAGTAGTATGAAGAGTATGGCTCGATCAGCTACACTCTCGAGAAGGAGCCGAATGCAACTATTTTCCTTCCTTAATTTTAGGATGCTTCATGCTAAATGTATGGACCTTGATGTAATTTTTCCTTTTTAGGTTCTTGATCTAAAATATACTCCCACCGTCCATGTAAAATTCGAACCTAAAAGTAAATGGTAAAATCTAAACGAATTTAAGTTTAGTTGTCAATGAGTATGAATAATCTTGGATTTCAAGCTGAACGACCAAGGTTATGGAAATATCTACATCATACTTCATGTTGATGATCCCATATCTAAGAATTTGCATGTCGCCAAATTTGGCCATATTAGAAAAAACGAAGAGGAAGTAGCGTGAAGAGTAGGACTCGATCAGCCGCTCTCTCGAGGATCTAAACCCAACTTTTATGTCTGCTTAATTTTAGGGTGCTTTGTGCTAAATGTATGAACCTAGATGTGATTTACCCCTTTTTAAGTCCTTGATATAAAATGTACTCCCACCATCCGTGTAAAATTCGAACCTAAAAGTAAGTGGTAAAATTTAAATAAATTTAAGCTTAGTTGTCAATGAATATGGACATTCTTGGATTTCAAGCCAAATGACCAACAAGGTCATGGCCATATATACATCATACTTTATGCTGATGATGCATGATCCCATATCCAAGAATTTCCATGCCGCCAAATTTGGCCATATTTTGAATACAAACAAAGAGGAAGCAGTATGAAGAGTATGGCTCAGTCAGCTGCTATCTCGAGAAGGAGAAGAACCTGACTATTTTCCTTTCTTAATTTTAGAGTGCTTCGTGCTAAATGTAAACCTCGATGTAATTTTCCCCCTTTTATGTCCTTGATGTAAAGTGTATTCCCACCATCCAAGTATGTGGTAAATTTAAACGAGTATATGCTTAGTTGTCAATGAGTATAAGCATTATTAGATTTCAATATGAATGGACCAAGGTCATGGCCATATCTACATCATACTTTATCACTACAAGGAATCTGGCTATATATGACCCTCTATTTTTGTCACAAAATCGTCAGAATAGTCCGTTTATGACGATTCTATGACGATTTTGGGATCGTCGAAAGCTAAGCTTCACAAATGAACTATAACAACGATTTTAGTGAAATCGCCATAACCGTCTATGACGATATTGGATCGTCATAACATTATGATGATCTGATATCATCATGGACAAACTAGCCTCGCCATGTCAGATCCTACGTGGCTGAGCCTACATGGCGCAAAATCATCCCGGTCCATTTTGGTGTTTATGTGGCCTAAGCCCAAGAATTGTGGCCTTCTACTTCATGTACCATGGCTTGTTATTGTTATGGGCTTTGGCCATTTTATTTCACATTTCATTTTTGGACCTCAGCCATTTTACTGTCTAATTATTTCTTAGCCTTTTTTACTTTTCTAAAACATTTATGTCAATATAATTTGGGCCATGGCCTCTTTAGAGCCCAAATAATATTTGGTCCAGTACAATCTTCAACCCTTTTCCATTTTCTTCTATCCTGAAAATTACAGGCAATAATTTTATAAGATTCCACTGATTAAATTTCTATTCTACATTACAGACATAACATTTGTTCAACTGAAATATAAAAGATATGAAAAATTTCAAATAACAGTCAAGAATAGTCTAAGTCTATTCCATGGTAGTTACATGATCTATTAGTCTAGTTCGCGGACCAGTCTAGCACTGCCGCTGCTCCTCTGTGTGGGTGCCCAGGTCAAAGACGTCGGATCATTGCAGGCCTCCAACTCCCATCCCTTGCGCCCACACTCCAATGGAGGCTTCAAGATCGAGTCCAGGGGCGCAATCAGTACATAGTTGCAGGCCTGGAGTATCAGTACATAGTTAATACATTTCCCTCATGTGCTAAGCTAATAAGTAGTCTGGGGAGATCACTACATAGTTGCAAGACTATAGCATAATAGCATGCAACTAAAGAACAGATGAAATGTCAAGAATCGAGTAGCTTATAAAGAAAACAGTAAAATGGCATGTGCAATTTGGTGAGCTTGGATAAAGTTTATACTTCAACATTACAATGATTACTGTTACAGATTATCTTGAGCATCCATTTGTTGTATCTAGTTATAGAAACAATACCTATAGATATTTTACATCACATCATTTACTGTACAAAACTGTCAAGACTAATGGAACGTCCAAATTAGTGGGTGCCATCATTTTTGCACAAGCAAACAGATAAAGAAGGCATGTATTATCTCATAATAATCTAGAAAATATCCTCACAGATTTTGGTGTTAGTATTCAGCATGCACATTTGATGTGCTTTTAATTGTTACTAGCCTGCAACATCTCACAACATTTAGCATTTAGCATTCAACCATAGAAGAACACATCACAACATCATTATCTTAGGAGTGAAATGAAAGGACAAATTTCCAAAGTAAATCTTACAAGCTGAATGTATGAGAACATACCAACCAGCAGAACCTTATATAAAAGTCAATTATAGAGAAGATGACTTAATGTTAACATCAATCTATCATTATTTACTTTCTAGCAGTAGCAGCTAAAGGACCAAGTAGTTATATTGCAGATTCAACTTGCAGATTCGACATATCTACTATGGATTATCCAACAATGACAACCATGAATTGCAGCAATACGAGAGTGTTTTGGAAACTAACTAATGGGACATTGCTAGAACACTTCATCTACCCTCATGTCCTCCGAAACAATTACATGCTTCTAAGTACCCAGATAAACCAATGGAAATGAGGAGACATCAGGAATTGCACATGTACAACCACTACAAAGATTCCAAGACGGAAGGGCAGAAAATCGAGAAGAAGAAGAATGTCAGCACATAAAAATACAGAGCAAGCAAGAGAACAGTCAACGTCCAAGATGGTAGGGCAGGTAGATACCTGGGGGCGTAGACCGGATCAGAGGCGATGAATTCGTCATGCTTGATGGGATCTGGAATCGAGGCAATCAGGTGTAGAAGCCTGGCGGTCAACCATACCAAACTTGCAATAAGAAACATGGTATAAAGGTCACATTTGTGATACTAAACATAGTGGTGCTTACATTCATCATATTAAACTTAGAACATTGGTAATAAACAGCAACAAGCAACAGTGGTGCATACATTTAACACACTATTCTTAGATCATTGTGGTTGTACAAAACAACAAGAAACAATGGTAATGCTTATATCGTCTGAATGAGTAGCATTTCTTGAGACTAGAACAATTTGCAGCAACATTTCTTGATGGTAATAGGGGCCGTGACCCCAATAGGTGTATTATCGTCTGAATGAGCAGACTTGGGCACGAAGAACAGGGCATTTCTGTGGAGTTTAAGCTTGCATTTCAGGGTCTCTGGTGGCAGCAGAGAATAGGGCATGGAGACGGGAGAACAGGGGTCTTTCCTCACCTCACGCATACGCCCCGATGACGATATCCAGGCCACATGCGCGTGCCGATCGCCTCCATCCCGGCTCCACGCACAAGAGGCTCCCAGAAATCTACGAGCATGGACCAGACGCATAAGCCGTTAGAACATGGAGGATAGAGAATGAGATTGACCAACTGCATGGAGCGTGTCGTGACCCTGGAGGCCGGGATGAGGGGCGAGACACCATGGAGGAGGGGCGAGAGCTTGACCACAGCCAGACCGTGCTAGACCGTGCCGCGAACCACCACTAGCCATCGCCAGACCATGCCAGACCGTGCCGCCAACCATCGCCAGCCTACGCTAGACCGTTCCAGACCGCGCCGCCGACCACCGCCAGCTTGACAAGGGTTCCCGCAGATGCCATCCATGCCATCCACATTCGCAAGATCCCTTGGAAACCCTTCCCTGCAGGCCTTCCGGTGGCGCGTACGCTAGCTAGGTCACCATGGGTGGTGTTTGGGAGGAGAGCAGAGAGGTAGTGGTGCTGGGCGAGCAGAGATCAGTGATGTGTTATCCAGATGGGATCGGGAGTGAAGGGGGTGGGGGTGGGTTGGCGGCGGAGAGAGGAGGGAGTGGTATGTGCAGCCCGTCTAACTAGGGTTGGATGGGATCCGCTCAAAAAAAGACTAGGGTTGGATTGGTGGGTCTCCTACGTGTATTTTCATCGGGCGAGCAACATGCATTCCATCTGAAATGAACAGCCCGGATCAGACCGATACAGCTGATTCGTGGGAGGTGGTTTCTATGTTTTGATTGGTCGGTTTACTAAACATCTCTTTTTCGCACTCGGAAAATGGAAAATCACTTTTTGTACAACGAAAGTAAAAAGTTCCTCTGACAACATTATTCGCAATTTCAAGATGTACATGTGTGCACAATATTTCCATGTTTAGCGAGGCTCATCCCCTTTTCGTCGTACGGAAAAGCCATTTTCTAGTTTCGAGTGCCAAAATCGGGGAATTTTGTGAAGCAATACCAAATGTTCAATTCAAAAATGCTAACACCCCATTTTTCAAAAATACTAGACCAACATGAACAATGTCCTAATCGGGGATTTTAAAAACTTTTCGTCCACCCTGGCAAAAAAGACAAATTCCTGCCAAATCGGTAGGAAGTGGTTCAGATTTGAACTACAGGTACATGATCTGATGCTTGTGATTTTTTGGAAAAATCATTTTTAGACTCACAATATGATGTTTCTTCAGAGATCCAATGCAAGTTTAGCAAGGCTCGGACCCGAGCTAAGAACCTTCGTGCCCGACGGTTTGACCATAGTTTGAAACGGGCATAAAAAATTCAAAAATGATCCGAACAAAGTAAAACCTTCGCGTGGCATCATATTATGTGACATAGTTGAAAGGAAAAATATCAAACTTGGTATATTGATTGCATCTCGAAAAAACCTTCACAGAAATAACCTATCATGTTTGAGGTTTCATGGCTTTCAAGCCAAACGACCAATGTTATGACCAGAATCACGATATAGTTTGCGATAAGGTGCCCATATTATGCACACATATGCATCTTGAGATGGATAACAATGTTGCAGGAGGAAGTTTTCCTTTTCGTCGCACGGAAAAGCCATTTTCTATTTTTCGAGTGCCAAAATCGGGGCATTTTGTGAAGCAACACCAAATGTTCAATTCAAAAATGCTACCACCCCATTTTTCAAAAATACTAGACTACCTTACATGAACAATGTCATAATTGGGGATTTTAAAACGTTTTCGTCCACCCCTGGCAAAAAATACAAATTCCTGACAAATCGGTAGGAAGTGGGTCAGATTTGAACTACACGTACATGATCTGATGCTTGTGATTTTTTGTAAAAATCATTTTTATACTCACAATATGATGTTTCTTCGGAGATCCAATGCAAGTTTAGCAAGGCTCAGACCCGAGCTAAGAACCTTCGTGCCCACTAGTTTGACCATCGTTTGAAACGGGCATAAAAAATTCAGAAATGATCCGAACAATATAAAACCTTTGCGTGGCATCATATTATGTGGCATAGTTGAAAGGAAAAATAACAAACTTGGTATATTGATTGCATATCGAAAAAACCTTCACAAAAATGACCTATCATGTTCGAGGTTTCATGGCTTTCAAGACAAACAACCAATGTTATGACCAGAATCACGACATAGTTTGTGATAAGGTGCCCATATTATGCACACATGTGCATCTTGGGATGGATAACAATGTTGCAGGAAGACGTTTTCCTTTTCGTCGCATGGAAAAGCCATTTTCTAATTTTTGAGTGCCAAAATCGGGGCATTTTGTGAAGCAACACAAAATGTTAAATTCAAAAATGCTACCACCCCCATTTTTAGAAAAATACTAGACCACCTTACATGAACAATGTACTAATCGGGGATTTTAAAACCTTGTCGTCTACCCCTGACAAAAAAGACAAATTCCTGCCAAATCGGTAGGAAGTGGGTTAGATTTAAACTACAGGTGCATGATCTGATACTTGTGATTTTTTGTAAAAATCATTTTTAGACTCACAATATGATGTTTCTTCAGAGATCCAATGCAAGTTTAGTGAGGCTCATCCCCTATCCTCATGCCTATCGTTTTGGCCATAGTTTGAAAGGGAAAATTTTGAAACGAATATAAGAAATTCAAAAATGATCCAAACAATGTAAAACCTAATTTATAAAATAGTCTATCATTTTTATGTTCACATTATGCTATTTCATCAGATATCCATTGCACTCACCATTTTTTTGAATCCAAAGCCCTAATTTCAAAATCATATTTCAACTTATAATAGTGTCCCTACTATAGACAAATGCAGGATTAGTAAATACACCATTTTTAAATAATCAAAATATTGGTAATTAACACACTAAGATGATATAGTGAATTATATAATAATTTTGAGGGCAAAATATTTTTTTTGACTTTTTATGTAAAAGATACGAAAGAATTATAAAACAGAAAAAGAAAAAAGTAAATAGGAAAAAAACTTTTAACTAGACTAGCGGACCTAATGTACCACGTCCATGGTCATGGTCGGCCCAATACTGCAGCCCACCTCACTTCCTAGGCTGAAAAAACTTAAAGAAAAAAAGGAGAATAGGAGGATGTTGTACTTCCACGAAGCCTAGGCCCAACGACCAAATATGCAGTTCATAAAGTGTGGACGCGCTATTATGACAAGAACTCTGATGAGGCGTGGTGGTTGGCTTCGATAGAGGGGTGGTCAAGGTCGCGGGTTCAAACCCCCTTGGCACCCTTTTTGGCCGTTATTTCTTATAAAAACGTGGGGCTGGTTTGTCAGTTCGGTGTGGGTCCACCGTGTCAGTTTAATTTGGGCCTACTTGTCAGGTAGGAGTATATTGACATATGAGCACACGTATACAAAAAGTTACACATATACATGATGCGTAGGAATGATTGATGACGTGGCTGACTAGTCATTTTAATGTATCATATATTGGACACTATGACGATTTTAAATTGGTCATAATCCACTACAAATAAGAATATAATCTGTACCATGTAGATTATGACGATTTGATCCAACGAAACTATGACGACTCTAACAAAAACGTCATAATTCTATAGGATTTTGACATCTCCAAATAGCCTACGACCATCTTGTGCGAAATCATCATAAATCTATGACGATTTCATTTCCCGTCACTATGAGAAGGTCACAAGTTAACACATTTCTTGTAGTGTATACCAATGATGATCCCATATCCAAGAATTTATGAACATTCTTAGATTTCCTTGCTTAATTTAAGGGTGATTTGTGCTAAATGTATAGACCTTGATGTAATTTCCCCTTTTTAGGTCCTTGATGTAAAATGTACAACCACCGGCCGTGTAAAATTTAAACCTAAAAGTAAGTATGCTGATGATCCCATATCTAGGAATTTGAATGCCGCCAAATTTGGCCATATTTTGAGAACAAACAAAGAGAAAGTAGTATGAAGAGTATGGTTTGATCAGCTGCTCTCTCGAGAAGGAGCCGAACCCGACTGTTTTCCTTGCTTAATTTTAGGGTGCTTCATGCTAAATTTACGAACCTCGATGTAATTTTCCCCTTTTAGGTGCTTGATGTCAAATGTACTCCCACCATCCGTGTAAACTTGAAACCTAAAAGTAAGTGGTAAAATTTAAGAGAATTTAAGGTTAGTTGTCAATGAGTATGAGCATTCTTGGATTTCAAGCCGAACGACCAAGGTCATGGCCATATCTACATCATACTTTATGCTGATGATGACCCATATCCAAGAATTTGCATGCCGCCAAATTTTGCCATATTTTGAAAACGATCGAAGTGGAAGTAGTATGAAGAGTATGGCTTGACCAGCTACTCTCTCGAGAAGTTGACCCGACTATTTTCCTTGGTTAATTTTAGGGTGCTTAGTGCTAAATGTATGGACCTCGATATAATTATACCTTTTTACGTCCTTGATGTAAAATGTACTCCCGCCATCCGTGTAAAATTTGAACCTAAAAGTAAGTGGTAAAATTTAAATATATTTAATCTTAATTGTCAATGAGTATGAACATTTTTGGATTTTAAGCCGAACGACCAAGGTCATGACCATATCTACATCATACATTTTGCTAATAATGATCCCATATCAAAGAATTTGCAGGCTACCAAATTTGGCTATATTTGAAATACAAAGAAAGAGAAAGTAGTATGAAGAGTATGGCTCGATCAGCTACTCTCTAAAGGAGCAGAACCTCACTATTTTCCTTTCTTAATTTTTGGGTGGTTCATGCTAAATGTATGGACCTCGATGTAATTTCCCCCTTCTTAGGTCCTTGATGTAAACTGTACTCCCACCATCTGTGCAAAATTCAAACCTAAAAGTAAGTGGTAAAATTTAAACGTATTTAAGCTTAGTTGTCAATGAGTATGAAAATTCTTCGATTTAAAGCCGAACGACCAAGGTCATGGCCATATCTACATCATACTTTATGCTGATGATTCATGATCCCATATCCAAGAATTTGCATGCCACTAAATTTAGCCATATTTTGAAAACAAATGAAGAGGAAGTGGTATGAAGAGTATGGCTCGATCAATATCTCTCTCAAGAAGGAGCCGAACCCAATTGTTTTCCTTCCTTAATTTTAGGGTGCTTTGTCCTAAATGTATGGACCTCGATGTAATTTCTCCCTTTTTAGGTTCTTGATGTAAAATGTACCCCCACCGTGCGTGTAAATTCGAACATAAAAGTAAGTGGTAAAATTTAAACGTACTTAAGCTTAGTTGTCAATATTTGTGAACATTCTTGGATTTCAAGTCGAACGACCAAGGTCATGGCCATATCTACATCATACTTTATGTTGATGATGATCCCATATCCAAGAATTTGCATGCTGCCAAATTTGGCCATATTTTGAAAACAAAGAAAGAGGAAGTAATATGAAGTGTATGGCTCGATCAACTGCTACCTTGAGAAGGAGCCATCATGACTGTTTTCCTTGCTTAATTTAAGGGTGATTTGTGCTAAATGTATGGAACTTGATGTAATTTCCCCTTTTTAGGTCCTTGATGTAAAATGTACTCCCACCGTCCGTGTAAAATTCAAACCTAAAAGTAAGTTGTAAATTTAAACAAATTTAAGCTTACTTGTCAATGAGTATGAATATTTTTTGATTTCAAGACAAGCAACTAAAGTCATCGCCATATCTACATCATTCTTTATGTTGATGATCCCATATCCAGGAATTTGAATGCCGCCAAATTTGGCCATATTTTGAGAACAAATAAAGAGGAAGCAGATGAAGAGTATGGCTTGATCAGCTGCTCTCTCGAGAAGGAGCCAAACTCGACTGTTTTCCTTGCTTAATTTTAGGGTGCTTCGTGCTAAATTTATGAACCTCGATGTAATTTTCCCCTTTTAGGTCCTTGATATGAAATGTACTCCCACCATCCGTGTAAAATTCAAACCTAAAAGTAAGTGGTAAAATTTAAGCGAATTTAAGGTTAGTTGTCAATGAGTATGAGCATTCTTTGATTTCAAGCCGAACGAGCAAGCTCATGGCCATATCTACATCATACTTTATGCTGATGATTACCCATATCCAAGAATTTGCATGCCATCAAATTTGGCCATATTTTGAAAATGATCGAAGTGGAATTAGTACGAAGAGTATGGCTCGATCAGCTGCTCTCTCGAGAAGGAGCTGACCCGACTATTTTCCTTGCTTAATTTTAGGCTGCTTAGTGCTAAATGTATGGACCTCGATATAATTATACCTTTTTACGTCCTTGATGTAAAATCTACTCGCACCATCCGTGTAAAATTCAAACCTAAAGTTAAGTGCTAAAATTTAAATTTATTTAATCTTAGTTGTTAATGAGTGGTAAAATTTAAATGTAAAATCTTAGTTTGTGCTAAATGTATGGACCCTGATATAATTTTACCTTTTTTAGGTCCTAGATGTAAAATGTACTTCCACCATCCGTTTAAAATTTGAACCTAAAAGTAAGTGGTAAAATTTTAACAAGTTTAAGCTTAGGTGTTAATGAGTATGAAAATTCTTGTATTTCAAGCTGAACGACCAAGGACATGGCCATATCTACATCATACTTTATGCTGATGATGATCCCATATCCATGAATTTGCATCCCGCCAAATTTGTCCATATTTTGAAAATGATCGAAGAGAAAGTATTATGAAGAGTATAGTTTGATCAACTGCTCTCTCGAGAAGGTGCCGACCCGACTATTTTCCTTGCTTAATTTAGAGTTCTACGTGCTAAATGTATGGAGCTTGATGTATTACCTTTTTTATGTCCATGATGTAAAATATACTCCCACCGTTCGTGTAAAATTCGAACCTAAAATTAAGTGGTAAAATTTAAATGAATTTAAGCTTAGCTGTCAATCAGAATGAACATTCTTGGATTTCAAGATGAACGACCAAGGTCATGGACATATCTACATCATACTTTATAATGATAATGATCCCACATCCACGGACTTGCATGCCTCCAAATTTGGCCATATTTTGAAAACAAACAAAGAGGAAGTAGTATAAAGAGTATGATTCGATTAGCTGCTCTCTCAAGAAGGAGTCGACCCGACTATTTTTCTTGCTTAATTTTAGGGTCCTTCGTGCTAAATGTATGGACCTTGATGTAATTTTACCTTTTTAGGTCCTTGATGTAAATTAAACTCCCAGCATTAGTGATATTCCCATATTGGGAGTATGGCTTAATCTTGGCATGCTAACAATGTTGCCACTGGATGTTTCTAACATTAGGAAAAGAAAAAATAGTTTTCCAAGTGACATGAGTGTATTGTGTGTATAGCAAGTAGGAAGAATACGTAATTTCTGTAGAAAAAACAAAGAGCAAGAAGAGAAACTATGAGCACAAAGGATGCAGCTCGAGAGAGCCGCGAAGAGGAGGAGTTGAAGGCGGTGCGATATCAGAGCAATGTTGTGATGGCTTCCCGACACGAGGTACATGGTACAGTCACCTAGTAGTACTTGTAATACAGAGTAGTAGTAAATTTCAGGACCTTTACTATAGTAGTAGTATATATGAACTCAAAAAAGTGTGTTTTCTCTCTCCTTCAGTGCCTCATCACCATCCCCACACGCAAAACAAATTCCAGGGCATTTTGAACTATTTTCTTCGGCACGGTGTGATTTTCCTTGTGATTATTCCCTAGCTACCGATAGGAAAAAAATAGTAGCGCCTCAAACTAGCGACTAGCGTTGAGGGCTAGAGCGTTTAAGAAATATATATATTTTTTGCTATTATTTATTTTTGCATTAGCGTCTATGTTAATGTCTTGCGTTAGTTTTGCCCTAATATACCGGGATGGAGGAGTTCATCCGACAACCGCGGGAGAATAGCCCACCCCTGATCTTTTTTTGCTGAGAGACCGCACGCCCCTCACTATCTCCCACTGCCGCTCCGATCACTTGTGTACCATCGTAGACCCTCTCCACCATTGTAGAAAGGTAGATACCGCCAACCAATCCCCACCAATCTTCCATAATACTCTTCCCCAGAACGACATCTGGTAGTCTATTCGTCTAGAGCGATGAAGTGTAAGATATCTGAGCTCTACAGCCAGGCAATGGGATTGGGCAACCTCCAATCCAGACTGCTGAGCAACATCACCAGTCGCACCGATCTTCTAAGCACCTCTTGCCTGGCTCACAGCATGGTTGGCATGCATCAAGGGATTGCGAAAGATCCTGGTCTCTCATTTGGTTTGCCCTCCCTACTTCAATCTGACCCATAAACATGGCTAGTTGACCGTGATGAGCAGGTAAAAAGTTGTTTTGCATGATTTTTGAAGGATTTGAATACTTAGAATCTTTCCTATGGATTGCATTTGGATCAAAGGAATGGTGCTACCCAAATTCTTCTGAACTACACCCCCATGCTTAAATCCCGTAGTAATTGGAACATTTACTTATCCTCAACTCTCATCATGTGCGTAGGATCAAAACATGTCATTCGTGTAGGTAGATTTCCTACGTTTTACAATCACTTGTTTTTCACCGGCAAACCTATGACATTCCTGTTTTCTCAATCCTGTGATCCAAAGAGGCCCAAGATTTTATCTTTAGTGTCCCCCCTCTCCTCCAGACATACTAAACTAAAAACACAAGAACAACCATAATTGTTGATACCCCTAATGAAAGGTGTATTGTCCAATCAAGGTTGTCCTTATATTTTAAGTTTCATGTTTTAAAAAACACAAGATTTCTATAAAAAGTTGGATGTTTGGTTTACATGAATACAGAAACATAAGATTCCTTTAAAACATGGTAAAATCAAAGTCAAACCTCACGAGAGAGTATATTTATGATATTATCGTGTCCCTTGGGACCTCATTCTTGTTCTTTGCACGCGTAGGAAATTGAAAATGAGGTCCAAGTTGGATATGAAGAATTGCATATGAATTTTGGAGGATTCTAACCCATAGGAATTTTGGAAGATATCAAATTCCTATGGAGTCCCTTCTTAGTTCCTATGCCTTCCGTTCAATGAGAATCTATACATGAGCTCCAACCTCATTTTATTTCTCCTTTGAGAAGTCCAATGTGCTCACACTATATTCCTATAAATTTCTTGTGTTTGTTTCCTATGTAGCATCCAAAGACTCCTGTTACAAAATTCCTGTGTTTTTAATTCCTAATATGAATTTACTATATATGCCATGTTAATCCTGTGTTTTCTTATTCCTACGTTTTTAAAAACCAGTGATCGAAAGAGGCCCCTAATCTTGTTAATCAATCATAGAAAAATTGTCTAAGTTTTTTTTCTGGTCCATTCCTCTGATCCAAATGGCTGAATAATGCCATCATAGGAAACTTTCCTATTCCTACACTTTTTCTTTAATGCAAACAAGACCTTATTCGTTGGTGTGTTTTTTTGCATGCATGATTTATTTATCACATTTCTCCATCTATCAGATAGTATTTTTTTCTTCAAAGCTAGCTAGCACTCCCCCCTTTGTCGAACACCTTGCATGCCCTAGATATGAAGAAAATCTATTGCAGGGAATTGATGCATTACTGATGCAACTAAACAATCCAATATTAGAAGAATTTATACCAGTTGATGATGACATACCCGGAACTTGGGATGATGAAGGATTTGAAAACAAGGTCGCTAGGTTGGTGCCAATGGAGAATGCATTGCAAATGCAAAGCACCTAGGGCGCTGGTATGGCACGTATTGAGCTTACACTTGTGAAGTGTGTTGATATTTATCCATCGGGTAACTAGTGTTTCCCCTATGCCCATGTACTTACAGCTACAAGCACGCAAGTATCGAGCTGCTGAAGATACAAATAAAAGAGGAACCATACAAATTTAACAACCAATGGCACTGCAGCGTGATGGCGTAGTTTGACAAATTCATTGCTACCATAGATTTTCCTAGTCACATGGACTAGATTATCGCTCAAAACAACTATCTTGCACCAGCAAAGTATGTCAATGCGATTGCCACGAGTCTAATCAGTGGTTCTATTGATCACATATACGTGGTGACAGAACCATGAGGATATGTTCTGGTCTGGGAACCAAACAAGTCGAGTGAGTCCTGTTATTTAAAAGTAAAATTTATAAATTACTTACAATTGCATTGTTAGTGATACTTTTGCTAACTGAAATGCACACACATGTATACTTACAGGTCCGCATGTCATACAGGATCCAGTAATTGAAGAGCCGGCAAACATCTAAGATGGTGATGATGCCAAGGCTGGAGATATTGCATTGCACAATTAGTACTTGGCAGTGCTTGGCTGTGATATCCTGTGGATTCACACTAGGGGTGCATGAACCAACAACCATGGTCATCCAGTATCATACATGGGTAGATAGCTGCTCTCTTATCCCTCGCTCTGCTGCCATGTTTTCTAGAGAGCCCTTCATCTTTATGACCCTATAGCACTAGAGTGGATCAGAAGGAACAATCTTGAAGGGAGATCAGTGTTTGTGGGAATCAAAAATCCATTCATCAACGAGCCCCTTACAAACCCCGAACAACCTGCCGCTACCGATGTTGACGAAGCTCTGCCAATATTCAAAGTAGATTGTGTGTTTGTTACACACGTATTCTCCCAACATCGCCCACAACCAGCTCCAAATTGGAGCCGCATGCATGTTAATGGGGGCTGCCATAGGTTCATCCGTTAACTACAAGGGAGCAGAACATAGGGACCAAATTTTCGGGGCACCAATGTGGTTCGTGCCAATCCTGCCTTGTTAGAACTATGTGAAGTTTGACCAAAATGTAGAAAAGCTGATTATCAGCACTCGCAACATCATTTCTATAGCTAGTAGTTATCACCATGTAATACACATTACTACGCACATAGTACTTTGATACTGTATTGTAGTATCAACACTTGCAACATCATTTACACTATTGCTTATACTAGGCACCATGTATGTAATATACTTTCATATTATGTGTTTGATGTTTCCTTATTCAAGCACTCAAGCCGTCGTGCCCAATTTTCTAGGATATTAATTTTGGCATGACAATTAGTAGTACTATATTGGTGGCCGTTGGATTTGCTATACTATGGATATTGCAGGGAAATGCAAGGTTTTCTTTGTCCACAACATACGACTGACATCGCTGCATTTATTCCCTCACAAACCCCAACACCAGCACATCCCCAACTCTCTCTCACACATCACTCTTTTATCGCCATTGCGCTCCCTCTGACAACTGCCACCGCCACAACTAGTTGTCTTAGACAGGTTGGCTACGGGCGGCAGGCCCTGCAACCTCATCTATAGAGTCGTCGCATCCCTCAAACATCGCAGTGGCAGTGTGGTATGTACATAATCCCTAAAACCCTTGATCTTGATGATGAGATGCGGTCAAGGTTGTACTAGAGGTTGGTTAACATTGGGTTGGTGTTGAGTAGTTCTCATATTGTGCATTTAACCTATTTGTATACTACAGTTTTACACATGCAAGCTAGTTATGGGGCTAGATCTATGGTGAACTGTAATAACAAGTTCAAATTTTGTATTGATCGATCCTTGGCTGATGATGATTTGGGAGGCCACTCGGCATGTTTTGTTTGGTGGGTCTCAGGGGTGGAGGTCCCTTTAATTTGGGCAAGTTAGGATAGTTGCTGCCTTACCCTGATTTTTGCCAAAATTTCAAGTATATGTATGCATATGTAGCATTGGCAACATATAGAGCTCATCATGTTTGATATCTGTACTCCTCAATAATGAACTGCATTAATGTGAGTCCTAGACCTTGTGTATGTCGATAATATAACTGGCGTTCATGCTAGCTAGTGTTAAGACTTTTCGTATGTCGATAAGAAAATTTCTCCACTTTACTTTCTTAGGTTATCTCGTATTGTACTTTATCAGCTAATACTGCATTTCACAATTATTGAGAGCTTGTAGAGACATTATCTATCCACGAGCATTTTTTGCAGTGTTTGGGCAAGAAGATCAAGCTTGGAGAGACTCATCGAAGAAGAAGACAGGAGAGCCATGTGTAGTCTGGATGGAGGAGCGAGCCAGGAACACCCATCTAGAGAACACATGTGACAAGTTCTACAAGATGTTGTTAATATCGGGAGGGTTAGACGTGCGAAGTATACCCAGATCCTTTTTGCCAATTTTTGGTGGTGAGTATCTAGAGGCCATCAAGCTGAAGATATGCAAAGCCTATAACTGTGATGTTGACCTGAACAAGCAAGATGGCAAAGTTATCCTTGACGAAGGATGGCTAGATTTTTTCAAAGCACATGACTTGAAGGTAGGATACTTTCTGGTATTCAATAAGCTTGAAACCACATCGTTTAAGGTGATAGTACACTATCATGATAACTGTGAGAAGGTGATCAGATGTGCAGGTTATCACCCATCATCTGAGGAACAATTTACTATATCGTATGTGTATTAAGGCGGTGACTGCTTGCTTGTAATTATAACTATTCTGTAAAGAGGTGGTCTATAACTATACCCCTGTAGTCATGCATTGTGTTGGAACACCGGGGTACTTGATCGCGCTAGGATCCAATGTGGAAGTATTTAATGTACTATGTTTGCAGCAAAACAAACATCTAGTGTACTACTGCTAATATTGTACTACCTCTGTTCCACAGTATAATCTTTTTTAGCAAACTATAAACAATCATCTTGTTAGTTCCACCACATACAAGAGTTACAATACCTAATAATCAAGTGGGTAGGTGTAGTACAACTCCTGTATGCAGCGGAACTAAGGAGATGATTGTTCGTTGTACTCTACTGCCGGTAGTAGTATTGTACTAGTACAAGTGTACTACTACTAGGTACTATTTTTTAGGAAAATATAAGCTGTAAATAAACATCATATGGTCAGACAAGACAGTAGTAGTAACTCTAGTTGCCGTCCATGGCAGCGTGCTGGCCTAGCTATAATACCCTAGGTTGTGACATGGTTAATTTAGTGCACGACAGCGTGCCAGCCTAGCTATAAAATGCATAAGGATGTGAGATGGTTAATTTAGTGCACTGCAGCATGCCAACCAAGCTACAATCTTTGTCTTGGATGCAGCTCTAGAGGCCTTGCAAAAAAAATCTCGTTCAAAGAGCCACCCCATCTTCCCCATCTCGGTTGTTTATCTCCACTCGCCAATTCCGCCTGGCCGCATTTGGGATCATCTCTAGTTCGCGCTTCACACATTTTCCTTGCCATCTCGCCCACTACATCGAATATTCCAGGCCACGCCACCCCTCTCCAAAAGCCCCCCGATAGTCATACTCTGGTCTGACCTCTTCCCCCAATCCATCCTGATGTCTCAATCGATGCAATACCAACCGCATGATGTCTGGAGCAAGTTCGACGATGACCTTTTCAACGAAATCGCTATGCGTCTGGACACTACCAGAGCAGCTTGGCTAGCCACATGCTCGAAGGAGCTGTACCGCCAAGTCGTGGGTTGAAAAGGTAGCAGATGCCCAAACAACCACTACGGGTCATTCGTCCCCTACAAAGACGTCTACGACCACATAATATGGTGCTTTCACATCCAGCAAGTCTGCATGGAGCCTAGATGCGATTTCATCAACTTATCGGTAGAACTAACACCTATGGTAGAGCTCATCTGCCACCTCAGAGTTGCCCCCTCAAGGACTATGGCCATTATGCCCTACGGCCACAAACAGTGGGAGTCGTCTAAGACGATTCTCACAAGAGGCTCATGGAGAGTAGAGATCATTAGCATTGGGAAAGAGGTCAGCGTGTTCGTCCCCCAAATTTACGGCCAGACCATCTACAACATCATATCCCTCAGGTTCGTTAGTTCAGAGGCGTGAGAATAGCCGCGGTACATGGTGAAGCTTTGGTGGCTGTCTGTATGGCATGATCTCCATGTGGTCAAAATGGTGGCGACATCTGAGCTGACGAGTAGGCCATGGTTAGCCAAAGTCACCCTGGAAGGGCTCATGTCATACATGTCGTAGCCGCGGACCTACCTGGAAGCATCTAAACCATTCGTCAGAATTCCTTATGGATTAGGAATAATGCATCAACAAATTTCAAGTGTGAGATAACACACCTAAATCTTCTTATGATTATCCCAATGTTACGATATGTAACATCGTACTAATTAATTACTTTATGTTGGTGACATATTCAATTTTTATGGGGAGAGGTGGAACAAGATTGTGGTAATATATACCTATTTCCAATGTACACTGCTGACATAGTGGGCCTAGAGGCGACGGTGTGACAAGGAAAGCGTAACGGGCAGGAAAAAAGCGCTACACGACTAGCACTTGGACACGCTAATGTGTTATGCTGAGTATTTTGTATGAAGGTCTGCTACTGGTAATCTATTTTGTAGTAATACATATGTACTGTTAGTAGTTCAAATCGACCGATCGAGTGCTGAATATGGACTCTCTTTCCTTTTGAGTCATGGACTTGCTACAACTATTGAATTTCAATGTCTACATTGTTGAATCTGTCATATATTTTGGCCATTGTCTATACTACTGAATCAGTCACTTTGAAATGCTGCTGAATTTGTCAAGTGCTGCTGAATATGAACTAGGAATCTGTCGATATTTTTTCTGTCCTATTATGTACTGCTGAATCTTTCAAATGCTAATGAATCTGTCAAGTGTTATGTCGTTACTATTACTAAAATATTTTCTATAACTAATACTAATGTACTGGTACTTGTTTAGATCAAGTGCAGTAGATGGTCTTGCTTTTTTAACTTGTCCTTGTCACAATTTAGATGAGGCTTAGGCATTTTGGCATGCATATATGGGGATCACACCGGTATTGATGTGAGGAGGACGTATGCACACAAAAGCATACTTGATCGTCAGTTTTGCTTGCTCCAATGATCAGGTGTGTTTGGAGAAAAGGGAAAACTGATCGTGCGACAAGGTTTTTAGAGCTAAAACATGAACTTGTTCCCTCTAAACTGCTATTGAATTTCAGTGTCTATATTGTTGAATCAGTCACTTTGGAATGCTGGAGAATAGGTCAAGTGCTGCTAAAAAATGAACTAGGAATGTATAGATATTTTTTCCTTATACTGCGAAATCTTTCAAATGCTACTGAATTTGTGAAAAGTTCTATCGATGTTGCTAGGCCGCTTGCACTAGAGCTTTTGCATTGTGTCATCGGAACCGTTGGATGTGTTTTGGACAGAGATGCGTGGGTAAAGATATATCGGGATTTCACTAGGTGAAGTCATTGGATACGAGTCCAGTTTTGGTGCACACAGTATGTGTCCCTAGTTCTTTACATATTTTTACATGAATATTTGTCAAAATAATTATTGCTTTTTTGCTCCGTCAGTGAGGTCCGTGTTCTGAATCTATCTGAGCCACAACACAATGTAAATTATACTAACGAGGAGATAAAATCTAGCCAATTCCATCCTTCTTTAGCCTAGAACAATTTATTTCGGCCTTTTAGGGATCAAGGGATTGCGGACCAATCCAATTAAATTTTATAAAGGACACCATGGAGAATAGTGCATGGAGTTTAGCCCATTGAATATAGCACATGTAGAATATCCCAAAATATTTTTAATTTGGTGTTTTGGAATTGCCCTCTAAATTTATTTCTGCCTACCCATGTTTTTTAAGAAACTACTCCATTATGTGGCATTTAATAAATTGAGATGCCAGGATCGCTTCCCTTTAATTTTAAGAGAGTTAAACATGGAGACACAATATCTTCTTAAAAAGACTAATACATAAGTTATAGGTACTATAAAGATTTTAATGATAATCTTCATCTTATTTGTTTGTCATAGTGGCAACACACACGGTTTATATTTGTTTTGAAGTCTTGAGTTTCAATCTCTATGCTTGACATACAATTATCTTGGGTTTACATTTTTTATTCTAGCAATAGTGCTTTATGGAGAGGCAAACATCATGGACAAACCAGCGTGTAGCGTCCATCGAGTTTGATGAGTGGGTTTGAAAAAAAAGGTAAGTACTAGTACAGGGAGTCTGGCATCGAGGACCCATAAGACAAAACATACCAAGGAGGCTGACATGCACAAGCCAAAACATACCAGGGAGGCTGACATGGGGGCCCCAGCAGCAAGACCATACGAGGTTACCGCATCAAGCAACTTTGTCAAGCTCAAAATAGCAGAAACAGCCGAAAAAGTCCATTATACACATGTTTCATTTACAGAGAGACTAACATGTGGGACCCAGTTCCGAAACCATATATACGTACTGCATCAAGCAATGTTGCCAAGTTTGAAACAGGGAGGCGCGAGTGAGAAAAAAGTCCAGCATGCACACGTTTCTTCTAACGAGAGGTTGACATAGGGGACTTCTAACCACAGCCAAGAGAAATTTGAGAAAGCAGCCCATGGAGCCTAGCCTTAAAAATTTTAGTTCGGCCTTTTAGGGGTAGGGACTGATGACCCACAAGTATAGGGGGTGTATCGCATTATTTTCGAGGGAAGTGAAACCCAATTTATTGATTCGACATAAGGGGAGCCAAAGAATATTTATAAGCCTTAACAACTGAGTTGTCAATTCATCTGCACCTGGAAACAATCTTGCTCACAGCAGTTTATCAGTAGCAACAGTTTTGTAGTAGCAATAGCCAAGTAATAGCAGTAGTAAAAGTAAAGACAATAGTAACAATTGTAGTAAACAGTAGGATTAAAGCGCGATTGGCATAGGGATGGATGGATAGGCGTTGCATGGATAAGACAATTCATATAGTAATCAAGACATAGGGAATTTGCAGATAAATAAGATAAAGCATCCAAGTACTAGATAATCATAGGCATGTGTTCCATATATAGTCATACGTGCTCGCAATGAGAACTTGCACAACATCTTTTGTCCTGCCAGCTCGTTTGCAGCGGGGGCTTCAAGGGAATTACTGGAAATTAAGGTGCTCCTTTTAATAGAGCACCGGAGCAAAGCATTAACACTCCGTGAACACATGTGATCCTCACATCAAAGCCATCCCCTCCGGTTATCCCGATTATTGTCACTTCAGGGCCTTTGATTCCGGACAACAATATGTGTATACAACTTGCAGGTAAGATCACAAACAATACTATCATAATGAATCAATAACATGTTCAGATCTGAAATCATGGTACTCGGGCCCTAGTGACAAGCATTAAGCATAACAAGTCGCAACAAAGTCATAAATCACTAATAAAAGATATTAGGCACCATGCCCTAACAATCTGATGCCATTACATGAACGATCTCATCCAATCCCTACCATCCCCATAGCCTACAGCGAGGGATTACTCACTCATGGATGGGGGCAACATGGATGGTAGGTGGAGAAGTGATGGTGATGATGACGGTGATGGTGATGATCTCCTCCAATTCCCTGTCCCGGCGGGGTGCCAGAACGGAGTTTCTGGTTCTGATTCACGGAATCTGGTGGTGGCGGCGTAGCGGAACTCTTTCTAGAAAAACGTCAAACCCCCTTGGTTTTTTAGGTCAGGAGGCAACTTATAGGCGAAGAGGGAGGCCGAGGGGGTGACTGAGGCGGCCACACCACCCCCAGGTGCCCGCGCGACCAGGTGGTGTGGGCCCCTCGTGGCCCTCCCCCGTCTCGTCTTCTGGCTGTGTGAGTCTTCTGATGGAATATGATTTTTGGCATATTTTCCAGGATTTTTCCTGAGAGTTGATGTTCTGCACAAAAACTAGACACCAACATAATTCTGCTAAAAATAGCGTCAGTCCGAGTTAGTTGTATCCAAATCACACAAGTTTAGAGGAAAAATAATAGCAAAAGTGTTCAGGAAATTAGATATGTTTTGGACGTATCAACTGCCCCCAAGCTTAGCTTATTGCTTGTCCTCAAGCAATTCAGTTGAAAACTGAGTGCGATAAAATAAACTTTCATGAACACATTTGCTTCATAAGATGTATATATTCTTAGCATATGATAAACTACTTAGGCAATTCATAATAAAGAGTATGTAACTAAGTTTACTTAATAGTCATTGCCATCTATGAAGAGATTCCAACTCAAAAATAATAAATAGCATGAAACATAAACATAAGCAACATTGCAATGCTCATAAAAAGGTATGATAGGGTGGTATCTTGCTTGCCTTTGATTGTAGAGCAAACATAAATGCCAAGGAACCTCTGAAGTTCAAGTGAAGACTAGAAGTAAAGATATCAAAGATACAAGCATAAAAGTCATAACACAAATAATCAAGTTTTCAGGCAAGCACATTACACTAAGAATGAAAACTATGCTCTCAAGAAGGTGCTCATAGAATAGGTGGAGACTCAGCAAAGAAATGAACAAGTTTTGAAAAGTTTGAAAGGCTTCCAAATGCTGAAAGTATGGTACTCGTTAGCTTTGAACTCTCATTGCCCCTATCATAAGCATATTTAAGTGGTTAAGGTTAAAGTGACACAACTAAGAGGATATGCTTGACAAGTTATAAATCGAAGTCTCATGCCCCTTACTTACAAAGACCGAACCTCATGCTACTCAACTTTGGTCACAAGTAAGCTCTTGTCATTGTAAGTACATATATATCATAGAGAACCGCCAATGGGGTACCCCTTGCACATGATACATGAGCTATCCCATAATTAAAATGACAAGGCAAGCAGACAATGAGCATCTCAGCGATCTTTTTATTTCCTATGTGCATAGATTTTTATTGAGGATGCTTCATATAATGCTCATTATGGTTATGCTGCAAGTTTCCACCATGATTAGGCATGGCTTAGGCTAGCGGACCAGACGTTTCTCTAACACACATACAAACTCCATGATCTTACGAGTTCCACTTTTATTTCACACCGTTGGGATCCATAAGCAAAAGAACATGATATCAACGAGGTACTAAGTACATGTGTAGTGTTGAAAGCGTTCCCCATGATACATGGTTCTGCTAACTTCAACTCACAAAGCGCAAGAATATACGCAACAAAGAATGACGCAATGGTTCAGGTTTATTAAGTGCAAGAAAATAAGGTGTGCCATCAAGTTCGTGAGAGTTTTACTAACTAACTTTCTCATAATAAGCAAACATTTTATTCGGAAGAAAACAAGACATATTGAATATGCACGGAAAAAGAAAATGACGCTAACAAGTAGGTATGGTGGACACTTTGGCAATATTTGGTTTTAGGGAAATGGATGCACGAGTAAAGCTTATACTCAGCACAAGTGAAGGCTAGCAATAGAGAGGGAGCAAAAACGAGAGACCAATAACTGTCACAATCATGCTTGCAAAAAAATAGGACTAATCATGGCATGAGAGTGATTCAATACCCCTGAGGCAAAATAATTCATCGAGGCTTAACTGATTGTTTCAGTCATATGCATGCATGAGCATGTGCCAAGTTAATTCAAATGAAACATTCAGAGGAGGATACCACGATGTCATACCAAGTTATGAATAGAGTAATGCAAGCAAACAATCATAAGACATGCTACAAACTATTAGAAGGATGGAACTAATCATATGAAAGCAAGAACTACTAAGCATCCATAAATAACATACACCCTATACGAATAGACTAAGCATGCCCACAATGATGAGTATATGTACAAAAATGAAAACAAATAGAGTTCGTTACCAGCCTCTTACCACACCTCAAGTTGTCATTAATCCTTATTATTGCCCTTCACTTGTGTGGCTTGAATAATAATATGAAACCAAATCCCACTGAGGACTACTGAACCCTGCAACAAACTCACAAAACTAAAGAAGAACAACAAATATTTTTGGTGTTTTCGAATTTTTAAAGCAAGAACCAAAAAGGAAGAATAAGCAAAGCAAAATCTTTTTGGGTTTTTCGAATAGTTCAAACAAAGCAAAAAAGAGAAAAACAAACCAAGGCAAAAAGAAAAAGAAGCAAACCAAAGAGAAACAACACAAATATTTTTGGTCTTTTTGTGTTTTAGAAAGAAAAAGCAAAGAAAGAACGAAAACTAAAAAGAGAACGAAACATGAATATACAAAGTACCGACGCAAAATGATATGGAGATGAGTGCGATGTCGGCGTACCTCCCCCCATGCTTAGGCTTTTGGCCTAAGTGGGTGTCAATCCAAATACGAGTAAGGGTTCCAAGAAGGCGGGTCATTGTATGAATGATCGTAGTTAGGCCCGTGGGAAGAGGAAGAAGCTCCCCAATCATAGGTAGGCTGCTGATATGAAGACTCCCCCTCATTCGAGGGCTAGACTGAGTCATCCGTGACCTCCCTTCTAGTATCATGCTCCTATTGAGAGAACTCTCCCAAGTACGTATCAAACTCCTCCTCCGTGAGGGACCATTCTACCATGTTATCAAGGTTAAACAAAACAGGTGCAGGCAAGAGAACAACACGCTCGGACTTGCTCTTTCTCCAACCAGCTTTGAGAAAGGTTATTTCATAAGACAACTCACTCAAACTAGCCCACGAGGAAACAAACTTATGTTGTATCATGGAATTAAAATCAAGCCTTTCTATGGGAAACTATAGGTCTAGGTGATGAGGCACTAAACCATGCAATGCTAGTAAACGAGAAGCAAAGAGGCCCCCACAAATTTCACCTTCCTCGCGGTTAGCAGCAAGACGGAAAGCTATCAAAGCACCCAAATTGTAAGAACTATATCGTTTAAGAGCAGCAGAGATGAATGCTAGATCATAAGAACATAACTTATTGGCAGTTTTCCTAGCAAGAACACACTTGGCAATAAAGTAGGCAAAGTAGCGAATAGAGGGGAGATGAATGTTACAGATTTTCCCGCTCTCCTTCAAGAATCTGCTCTCCTGGCAAATCTCTGTGTACAAGTCCATGAGTGGTGCAGCTTGCTCCTTAATCCTTCCACATGATCCCCACTGAGGTACCTTAATAGCTTCACAAAAATCATTGAGAGAAAGGTCGATAGCTATATTGTAAATTTTGTAGTGGACCATGGGGTTAGGCAAAGAGTAACTAAATTGAAAGTCCTGCACCACAGACATGGTTAGCTTCACAAATTGACAAGGTTCATCTTCCAAAAAGTGCTCCAATCTTGCATTAGTAACCAATGTATGGAAATCTTGGAAAATTCCTGCATCTCTCATGAATTTGGAGCATGGATAAATGGAAGGAAAAACTTCCTCCTCTCGGTGATCCTTCATAACCTCAGGCACCCATAGTTCATGTTGGTTTAGTTGATGCCCATTCATCTTCTATTCTGAAATTTAAACATCCATTAAACAAGTGATTGCAAAGTGAATATATAATGAAGGGCACTACTCATAGGGACTTGTAAGAGGCCTAAACATGTTTCAAAATTATATCTCTAAGCATCAAACAAGCTTACAAGCTCTCATAACCTATCACCTACAGCAGCAAAATACTCAAGATATAATCTACTAAACACAAATCTACTTGGATAGGCGGAGGAGTCACATACCGGAGAACAAATGCTCCAAATTTCAGCAGCAAAGATGGGCTAAGCAAGGATATTGAAAAATCAAGGGCAAGCATAGCAAGAACGCGATTTTGAGCAATAAATTGGTGTTTGCTCGGGAGATAGAAGTGGCAAGTGAGAGAGTGAGTGGAGGGCCAAGGGTGACCCACACCATAGGTAGGCACGCCCCAGGGCTGGCCGCGCCACCAAGAGGTGTGCCTGTCTGGTGGGCCCCCCTGGTACCTTCTAGGCACTCCTCTGCCCCTTTTTTCATGTAAAAATTTAATATGAATTTTCTAGAATTTTTCAAGACACTTTATTTTTGGGAAATTTTCAGGTGGAGATGAATGATTTTCTGACAGAAAAAGATTTTTTTGAAATGATGCAATGACAAAACAAGGATAGAACTACAAAAGTTCGAACACACTCTAACATGCAAGCAACTAACAACAGAGAAAAAAACTAAACGAAAACCAAAATCAAAAGGATAGAATAGAAGTAAGCGGAGATAATCATGGTGAAAACATCGTTTTGTTCAATGAAATCCTTTTGTTAACAAGGTTGATCAGGTCTTGTTACCAAAACAATTTTATATGAAACAAAACTTTGTATTCTACTAATGATTGTGTTACCTCAACTTTGATAGCGATGGTCCCAATCATAATAGTTTCAAATTTTTCTCTTGGTATGGGACAATATATTTCTCCAACTGGAATGCCCTCAACATGTTCAACTGAATTCAAACCGTAAGTCCTATCAATCATCTTGGGGAAATAGACAGTATGTTCCTTGTCATTAACATTGAAAGCAACCTTTCCTTGATTACAATTAATAACAGCTCCTGTAGTATTAAGAAAAGGTCTCCCAAGAATAATAGACATATTATTATCTTCACGCATTTCAAGCACAACAAAATTAGTTAATATCAAGCAATTATGAGCCACTTGAAGAGGTACATCCTCACATATACCAATAGGAATAGTGGTAGATTTATCAGCCATTTGCAAAGATATATCAGTTGGTATCAGTTTTTTAGGTTGAAGTCTCTTATAGAGAGAAAAAGGCATGACACTAACTCCTGCTCCCAAATCACACAAAGCAGTTCTAACATAACTATTCTTAATAGAGCAAGGGATAGATGGAATCCCTAGGTCTCCAAGTTTCTTAGGAACTTTACCATTGAAGGAATAATTAGCAAGCAAAGTAGAAATTTCTTCATTAGGTATCTTCCTTTTATTCGAGACAATATCCTTCATATACTTTGAGTAAGGAGGCAGTTTAATAGCATCAGTCAAAGAATTTGCAAGAATAAAGGTTTCATCCACTCACAAAACTTATTATAGTGTTCATCTTCATTTGACTTGTGTTTCTTATCAGGGAAAGGCATAGGTTTTTGGACCCAAATCTCTCTTTCACTACCATGTTTCTTAGCAACAAAATCTTCTTTAGTGTATTTAGTATTCTTAGTGTGCTTTTCAGGTTCTTGTTCAACTTTTCCTTTATTAGGAACATCATTTTCTTTATTACCACTTTCAGTTTCAGCATTAGAAATAGATATACTATTAGGATCTATAGCAGGTTCAGAGGGTTCTATAATAGTTTTATGTCTCTTTTTCCTTTTCTTATGAGTAGAGCCAGTATTTTTATCTTGTTGAGAATCCTGATCAATTCTTTTGGGATGCCCCTCGAGATATAGAGGAACCTGGGTAGCAGCACCACTTCTAGTTCTAATTTCATAAGCATGTTTTTCTTTAGCAGCGTTAACTAGCAAGTATTTTTGCAATTTAATGAGTTGATCTATTTGAGTTTGACCAGTTGAAAGTGTTTAACAATCGTTTTAACATCATTAGAGGTTCTTTCCACAATATCTTTTAACTCAACAATAGCTCTAGTGTTTTCCATTAGATGATTTTGCACCCTTTTATTAAAATTATCTTGCTTAACAATGAAAATATCAAATTCTTCTAAGCATTGATCAGGAGGTTTAGAGTAAGGATATCACCTTCATCAAAGTGTTGGAGAGAGTGTACCTTAATAGTGGATGAGTAGGGGGTACGCTTACATAATTCTTCTATAGGAGGTAAATTCTTGACATCTGCAGCTTTAATTCCCTTCTCCTTAAGACATTTCTTAGCTTCCTTCATCACTTCATCATTTAATTCAATAACTCCCCTCTTCTTTGATGTTGGAATAGGCACAGGAATAGTTGGTTCAGGTATAATTACTTCAGGTATAGATCTTCATAGTTCTTGCTTATTTTAGCCATTAACTCCTCAGCTTCCTTGGGAGTCCTATTCGTGAAAACACAATCAGCACAACTATCCAGGTATGTCCTAGATTCTTCAGTTAGTCCATTATAAAATATATCAAGAAGCTCATTCTTAGGTAATGGACTTCCAGCCTATGCATGAATCAAAGCACAATACCTTGCCCATGATTCAGGCAATATCTCTTTTTCTCCCTGTTTAAAATCAAAAACTTCCTGCAAAATAGCATGTCTAGCACTAGGTGTAAAATATTTCTGCAGGAAAGTACTAATCAAGCAATCAGGGCTATCAATAGATCCAGGAGGTAAATTACTAAACCAAGCTTTAGCTTCCCCTTTCAGTGAAAAGGGGAAAATCTTAGCAACAAACTAGGTACGCATCTTAATATCATCAGAAAATAAGCCACTCATGGTAGAAAGTTCAGTCATATGTGCTACCGCGCTTTCATTCTTAGTCCCACAAAAAGGTTCTTTCTCAACAACATCTATGTAAGATAGATCAAGAGAGAAATCAGAATCTTTATCTTTAATGTTTATGGGAGAAGCAGCAAACTTGGCAATAGGAGACAATTTGGGTCTAATAGTATGCCTCTCAAGGAGATTCTTAGCAGCACTCCTATCATGGGTGTTTTTAAATTCTTTAATAAATTCATCGGTCATCTCAACATAACCATCTTCAATATCATAACTCTCACTAGACTCAGGTGAACTAACAGGTGTAGTAGTGTCTTCATTAGGAGTTTCAGTATTTCCAGCTATAGTTATAGCAATCGTAGCATCTAGGAAAGGACCTAATGAACCATTCTTATCAAGCATAGTAGAAGCAGGATCATAAGTATCAGAAGTTTCAGATTCAGCAGTAGTAGCAGTGTGTGTAGCACGTGTATGTGGTGGTGTAACGAACTTACTAATAACAGATGGTGAATCAAGAGCAACAGAGGTGTTCAGAACTGTACCTCTTCTTGTAATGGATGGTAAAATAGGAACCTTGCCATCATGAGACTTACCCATGATGGATGGATGGCAGCGAACAATAATGAATCCAAGTGAAGTTGATAAATAAATCTATGCTCCCCGGCAACGGTGCAAGAAAATAGTCTTGATGTCCCACAAGTATAGGGGGTGTATCGCAGTATTTTTGAGGGAAGTGAAACCCAATTTATTGATTCGACACAAGGGGAGCCAAAGAATATTTATAAGCCTTAACAACTGAGTTGTCAATTCAGCTACACCTGGAAACAATCTTGCTCACAGCAGTTTATCAGTAGCAACAGTTTTCTAGTAGCAATAGTAAAGTAACAGCAGTAGTAAAAGTAAAGATAGTAGTAACAATAGCAGTAAATAGTAGGATTCGAGTGCGGTAGGCATAGGGATGGATGGACGGGCGTTCATGGACAAGACAATTCACATGGCAATCAGAACATAGGGTAATTGCAGATAAATAAGATAAAGCATCCAAGTACTAGATAATCCTAGGCATGTGTTCCGTATATAGTCATATGTGCTTGCAATGAGAACTTGCACAACATCTTTTGTCCTGCCAGCCCGTTTGCAGCAGGGCCTCAAGGGAACTACTGGCAATTAAGGTACTCCTTTTAATAGAGCACCGGAGCAAAGCATTAACACTCTGGGAACACATGTGATCCTCACATCAAAGCCATTCCCTCCGGTTATCCCGATTTCTGTCACTTCGGGGCTATTGGTTCCGGACAACAACGTGTGTATACAACTTGCAGGTAAGACCATAAACAATACTATCATAATGAATCAATAACATGTTCAGATCTAAAATCATGGCACTCGGGCCCTAGTGAAAAGCATTAAGCATAACAAGTCGCAACAAAGTCATAAAGCACTAATAGAAGATACTAGGCACCATGCCCTAACAATCGGATGCCATTACATGAACGATCTCATCCAATCCCTACCATCCCCATAGCCTACAGCAGGGTATTACTCACTCATAGATGGGGGAAACATGGATGGTCGATGGAGAAGCGATGGTGATGATGATGGCGATGATCTCCTCCCATTCCCCGTCTCGGCAGGGTGCCAGAACGGAGTTTCTGGTGCTGTTTCGTGGAATTTTGGTGGTGGCGGCGGAGCGGAACTCCTTCTGGAAAAACATCAAACCCCCCTAAGTTTTTAGGTTAGAAGGCATCTTATAGGCGAAGAGGGAGACCGAGGGGTGTCTAGGGAGGCCAGACCACCCCCTGGCGCGGCCAGGCCCAGCCCGCGCGGCCAGGTGGTGTGGCTGGGCCCTAGCCCCACTCCATCTCGTATTCTGGCTCTAGGAGTCTTCTGGTGAAATATTATTTTTGGCATATTATCTGGGAATTTTCCTGATAGTTGATTTTCTGCACAAAAAGTAGACACCAAGGCAATTCTGCTGAAAACAGTGTCAGTCTGTGTTAGTTGCATCCAAATCACACAAGTTTAGAAGAGAAACAATAGCAAAAGTGTTCGAGAAAGTAGATACGTTTTGGACGTATCTGCGGAGCAACCGAGGAGAGCATGGTAGGAGCTCGACAAGTTCGCCACCTTGAACCATACCGGCTCGTGCCGGAAGTTCTCCTTGGTCCTGAAGATGACGTCCAGCTGGATTTTACCCCGCGGAGCGCAATCCGGCCCGACCAGTTCAGGTACTTGGGGACTGGGGAGATGATGGCGTTAACCTCCTTAGAGCGTCACATGCGGTTGTGCTTATCATCCAGCTCGGTCTCGAAGATGAGGTAGGCGGCGTGCAGCTGGGGGTAGCCATTGTTGTTGTTGCTGCCATTGTCGCCGTTACCATCATTGCCGGCTCCCCTAGCCAGTGGTGGGGGTCCACCAGGAGGGGGCGGGGGTAGCCGTTGCTAGTTGCCTTGGTCCTTGAGCTGGCGGTTCTAGCTGCAGTTCTGTGTGGTGTGCGTAGCCGGATTGAAGGGACCGCTATGCCACTTGCATGGGCCGTCAAATATTTGGTCGAAGGTGAGCCGTGGCTTCTGCCTTCTTGCGTCGTTAGCCGGTGCGTCGGGCGCGCCCTCCACGGCGTTGGCCTGCCGCGCGTGGTAGCGAGGCTTCTGTTGTCCGGCTTGACGGTTCCTGTGGAACTAGTTGTCATTGCCATGGCGCCTGGAGGATCCGGCTTCTCCAGCCGGATTGCTTGGCCGGTCGCGAGCCGGCTCCGAAGGAGTCGGACGCCCGTCAGCACTCACCCGGAGAGGTTTCTTCATTGTGGCATCCGCCTTCGCATACTGGTCCGCAACCATCATGAGCTCGTCCATGGTTTTTGGCTCCTCACAGAGTAGCCGGTGGCGAAGCATGGTGCCTTCTCGGCACCCCTCGACGAAGAACCCAATCGCCTGGCTCTCTAGGATGCCCTCACAGGTGTTGCGCAGCTCCGTCCACCTGGCGAGGTACTCACGATTTGATTCGCGGTCGTCCTGGATGCACAAGGCCAGGTCGCACGGGAAGCCCGAATGCTTGTACGTGATGTTGAAGTTGCGAACGAACACCTTCTCAAAATATGGCCAGCCGTTGATGCTGTTGGGCGCAAGGCTGTTGAGCCATGTCCTCGCTGACCCGGTTAGCATGAGGTGGACATAGCGCACAACTGTGCGCTTGTTCCCATGGGCGATGCTGACTGCCGTGGCATAGTCGGTCAGCCAATCTTCCGGCTTCATGCTGCTGTTGTACTTGGGGGTATCCCTAGGTAGGGTGAACTTATCCGAAAACGGCTCGTTCTGGATGCAGGGTCCGAAAAAAACTGTCTAGTGGAATCTTCCTCTTCCATGACGCGTGCTTGAGCGAGGAGCTCGATGCGGTCACGGGCATCCTGACGGTCTGGGTTGGGCGCTCCTACCCAGCCCGAGAGACAGGAACTGGCAGGTCGTGGCGCTCCGGTTGGTGGAGGGGGAGGCGGTGGGTTGATGTTCATTGTTTGCTCCTAATGCGGCTGGCCCTTGTTGCTAGAGTTGCAGTGTTTGCTGCGGGCCTTAGCCGGAGGGGAGGACACCTGCTGGGTCTCGCGGGGTGCGCCCTTGCTATTTCCAGGCGGCTTGCTTCCCCTCGACCAGCTGGGGTCTTCGTGCATCTGTCGGATGGCATCAACCTGCTCATACGCGATCCCGAGGAGCTCCTGCACCCGGGCATGCTGCCGGTCTCGCTCCTTGCCCTCCAAGTTGGGCAGCTCGTCTGCCGCGGCTCGCACCGTGCGCAGGTTCTTGATGGTTGTGCTATAGGTGGGCCGGATGAGAGAAGGTGGCGGATCTGGCTCGCCATCCCTTTCTATCCTTCTGCCGAGCTCGCCGCCCCGGCGCCGTACTTGTTCGCACCATCTTGGCTCCGCGGTAGCCAGAGTGTGGCCATGCGCGCGGTCGTACTCACGCCGGGTGATCTCGATTTGCTTCCTGGCCACAGCCAGCTTCATGGCCTCCTGCAGGAGAAGCTGCCTCTCCATGGAGAAGTTAGCTTCCGCCTCCTCCGGGTTATCCCCAAGGTTAACTGGCGTGAGGAGTGGGTCGATCACCTCTTCGGCTGGGTTCCTAGGCCGCAGCGGAGCAGAAGTTTCGACCTCATCCGCGCCCCGCTCCCGAGGTTGGCGGAGCTGAGAGTTGGAGCCGGCCATCATGACCTCGACACCGCGGGGAGCGACGGAGGTGACGCTGCCGAGGTACAGTGGCTCCGTGACGGAGACAATCTCCCTAGGGAAACGTCCCGGCACGGTGGCGACGTGGACGGGGAGGTCGCCGAAGAGCAGAATAGAGTCGTTTGCCGGAAACCTGGATCCAGCGAAACACGAAACATTGTCGATGTCACAGTCGAACTTGCCAAGCGTATGCACTAGGTCGGAGGCCATGCGCTCACTGGCTGAAGTGTGGGGTCCTGTGCGGAACGTGACTCCAGTCGAAGCCATCTTGCCCCACGGTGGGCGCCAACTATCATTGTATTGGGAACGGCGGTACCTAAACAGGTTAGATATACATGTGGGGACTAGCAGGTAAGCTCTTAACGGCATCTGCAGGCGGGATTGGATACGAGCAAGTGTAGCAAGACACAAGAAGTACCTAGGTTCGGAGCCCTCGTGGTGAGGTAAAGCTCCTACTCCTATCGATCTGACTATGAGTGGTATACGGGCTACAATCTCTCCTTGAGGTGTATCTTCTATCTACCTCCTTAAATGCACTGAGACCGGCCCTTGCTACAAGAGCCTTGCATGTCCTTATATAGGTAGAGGGGCAACGGTCTCACTGGCCAGTCTGGCTGGTGGGCCCCACAGGCGGGTCCCAGCCGGCTGGTCATCTATAGTATCTAGTACGCTTACATCCCATCAAGGTACATGCGGTAGGGTCGTCATGGGCACAGTGAATGTCGTGCGAGCCTGTCACCAGCATCTGGCCATTGTGACTGCGTCACCTAGCAAAGTCTTCGGTATGGTCATGTAGTTGCGTGTCTTGTCGTCGTACCAGGGAGTACCGTGCACTATGCAGCACGTCACCCTATCCTCCTGATTGCGTCCGGCTACGCTGATGTAGCCGGTCCTGCGTCTTGCTGCTCCTCTTGGTTCCGGCTACCATAGAGTAGCCGGTATGACTCGCTCGTGTCCAGCTGTGCTTAGCCAGCCAGACGCGAACTGACTGCCATAGTTCTTGTTCGGTTGGGGTATCCGGAGGTCATCCCCCAACACCTTCCATGTCAACAAGATCAGGTGGCAGAAAGAAGAGAAGCCCGTGAAGAGGATCGAAGAAGTAGAACCTAAAGGATCATCATCATCATCCAGCCTGGAGATCAAGTCTCTCCCAAATTGGGAGGACATGTTCCCGCAAAGGATGGAGATGATAAGGCAAGCGGAGCGGGGAAAGATCAAGGGTGAGTATCTCCCTAATCCATATCGTCACAACATAGGATCCTATTATAAACGTCCTCTGGGTCCGTCGCCTCTTAAGCCTAAGAAGGTGCATCAAGATGAGATTCATGATAAGATCTATGAGATGGAAAAAGTTTTGAAAGCATGTGTTGAAACAATTGGAGAAGGGATTGATTCCTACTGGATGATGAGAAAGAACCTTGAGAAAAAGGTCAATGACATCGATGGTAGAGTTGGTTTCTTGATTAAAACTGTTTTTGAGTTGACAGATGAGAAGAAATTCCTCCAACAGGAAATTTTGAAGCTTCAATACGACATGGCCAAGCTCAGCATTCACCTCGCAAGCATGGCCAAGGTTTGCAACACGGAGGAAGAAGGCAATACTCTCCCTGCCCAGGAGGAGGAATATGTACCAACAAGGAGTTATTTGATCCCGCTTGGCTTGATTCCAAGCTTGGGGAGATCTTTAAGACCTGGTAACCTATCTTATAAGTTTTATATTACTATTTTAATTTTTCATTAGTTCAAGCTTAGTAATCAATTTTGCATCATCTGAATTCCCTTAAGGAATAGTCGATCCCATTTGTGAAATGCCGAGTTTATTATCATATATGGACCATTATTGAGTTTGTGCTTGTCTTATTGGATATATGAATGGCTTGAGTATAGTTTTACTTGCACTTGACGATAACAATAGGAGTCTTCCACGCCATTGGTATTAATGGAACATATAAAGATAATATAATCGATATGTTGTAAGTTCATGGTTTGATTTATAAAAGTACAAATAATCTGATTAGTCAAGTTGAAAAAGAAACCTTGAACAAAGGAAAATTAGAAGTGCTATCAAAATACAATGAGAACGAGTCAAGGTAGAATCTTCAATTCATAAAGATGCTTCATATACAATTGGAATTTGGTAATTGAGATCATTAATTTTTTTTATTCCTACATGAAGTGGAATGTATGGCTAGCTTCTTTGCACAACACTTAAACAAAAGTTGGAGCATATATAAAAATGGGAGAGAGAGGAAGAAGAAAAGAGCGAATGTGCAAATAGAAAATAGGCGTACACCACTATATTGTGGTATTACAAAGAAGCATTTTGATATTTTGAATCCCAAGTGGATATGTCAATCCTAAAACACTTGGGACTACCTCGCTAACTCATTCAATCGAACTGAATACTTTTACATCATGTTGAGATTCATCTTTTTTGAACTGTTGATCACTAAGGTGTGGAAGCCTTCTAATATTATTTGGATGGTTCGAGTAAGGTATTATTAATGAACTTATTCTATGTATCATATATGATAAAAGTATTTTGCAACTACCTCATTTATTTAATCGACTCAGCTTCATGAATATGAGGATCACATCCATTAAGCTAAACTTGCTCGGACAAGCAAGAGTCTAAGCTTGGGGAAGTTGAAGAGTGCATATTTGCATATTGTTTATATTATTATTTTGCATTGTATATGTAGGATCTTGGTATTTTACGGCGCTCGCACGCACATTTTATGTCTATTTTCACCAGGATCAGGACAGATGATGGATACAATGGACACAATTCTTGGAAGCAGTTGTATTGGGGAGAAAAGGAGTCAAAAAACAATGTGAAACGCTTGTTTGGGAAATATCGATAACACTAGAAGAAAACCCAAAGCAATCAAGGCATACAGACGGTTCAATGACCAACTATACGATGGGAATAAAAATTCCGTCCGTATAGTTCCGGTCATATAGTTGGCGCCGCCACCACCTCCTCAAATAGTTTCACCCCGTGCAACTGGATCAGAGAGACGACATACAGAACACCCATAAATCGCTGAGACCTCACCTCCAGAAGGCATTTGGAGGGGGAACTATCCCAAGGGATCCATCTTCTCCCTACGTAGATCTGGTAGGAAAAGGCATCGATCTTCATCTTCATCAACCGCTGCACCACCATCATCTCCATCCATCCCATCTTCACCCATCTAGATCTTGTTGTAATTTCCATACTTGTTGTGGATCTATACAATAAATATTTATTTACAATTGCTTCCATTACTAATGTCATGATGTTGATTGCCTCCATGTCGGAGTAGATCTATAATTCTTGGGGAGATGGAGAAACCCTAGCATATGATTGAGATAAGATAGAGATTATTATGTTATACATCATTATGTGTATGAGTTAATTGTCTTCATCTTGATGTTGGGGGTTGTCCACGTCCTTAATATTTGCCTCTTATGGGGACTCGATGAAGGGGATTACTTGTTGGTAGACAGAGGGATGATATCACTTACTCTGACTATAAATCTATTGTCATTCTTTACGTACTAACTTGGGAAACAAGGAGAACTCATAATGCCATGTCCATTCCACGGGAGAAATCCCTTAATAGCGGAGTAATACGATTGATGTCGTTTATCCGTCAGCTATGGTTATGAAGGATGATGTGAGCAGTGGTTGATGCCTATTTGTCCATATATGGAGCTCCTCCCACTTACATACATACCATAAGAATATTTGTTATAATAATCTTGATTGCTTAGTCTAAATTGCTAGTGGTGTATCCACCACTCCCTGAGAATGCCTTTTTCCCTATTGCAGTTTCAAGTTATTTTACATACACGATTCTTACTTTCTGCATTAAGTTTTACTTTACTTAAAATTGCTTCGTTCAATCAAAAACTCAAAAACAACTCTACTTTTCTTGCATCTTAAAGTTATTCCTTAAGTACTTCGTTTAGTTTTAGTTAAAAGCATTTTTGACTTTCGCCTACTGCTCCATGTGGGATCGATATCTTTATTTTGAAACTAGCTACAAACTATTTGTGCACTTGCAATCATCATAAACTCCTTCCGGATCTAGGTGGCTAGATAATCGACGCTAACAGGATCTTTTGCCTAATTCTTAATAGTTAGGTTGAAATACCTTGGAATTGAATAAAATCTAACGGAAAATTGCGCAAGTTTAATGATAAGAGCATCCGGCTGAGTAATATCTCACTCCCCTAGAGGCTCGGGAACTAGAGGATATGTACACATGTACTTATACAAGTATAAAATAGATAGTCAAGAGGTTTACCTCCATCATTCGGCCAGCATCAACAATAGCTTTGTTGGCAGTATACGTTTGTGTGCCAATTTCCATAAGGCCGAACTTCTGGGGATTCCTAGAGCTGACCTTGACACACTTAGCATTATTCCCATTTTTGGCATACTCAGAAAGTGAGCCGAGGCTCCCACTACTAAGGGTCCGAGTCAGGACTAAGCCTTTCCCGAAAGCTGCTTGCTAGGCGGCCTTTGTAGCGGCCGGGATAGTGTGCAACGTGATCTGCTCTTTCGGGGTAGAACCATAAGATGGATGGTGCGTTGCCTAGATGCAGCTGCTACTCCCTTTGGTGCTGCTTTGATCACCTCAGCAGTCTTCTTCACCTTAGCGGTCGGTTTGGCCCGCTACTGGGAGACTGTTGACTAAGAGTTGGCTGTCGAGGCTAGCGTAGGCTGAAATTCAGAAGTCGACGGAGATTTGGCCTATGGGCTATACCGAGGCTGATCATCTCGCCGAGTCTTGGGAGACTCGGACGATGCTGGTGGCGCTTGCTGTTGCTGACTTGAAGCTGCTGAGGAAGATGGTTGAGACTGAGGATGAGGTTATACTAGTGCTGGAGTTTCCGACACCTTGGTAGAAATAGTTTCAATGCCATGATCTTCTTCTTGCTGGGATCAGAGAGGTCACCCTGCTGATCCAACATAACCACAACCTCTGTGGCGCACCCTTCACCTATGCCGACGTTATGCTCCTCCTGCCGAGATGGGATATTATTCGGCGTTGAGGGAGAGTTCTCCCGAACAGGGCTAAGAACGGGAGCATCATCAGGAGGAGGAGAAGGTGGTGCCTCACGGATGGGAGAGGTGATGTTGGAGCCACTCTGGAGGATATCCACGGTGGCCCTGTCAAGTCAGAAAGAGAAAAATATCGAATAAAGTAAGAAAGAGAGAAACGAGAAATACAGGAAAGAAGAGATGTGAAACACAAGAATAGTCGGGAGAAAGGTGTTTACCCGGACACAGCTGGAGGTGGTTTGGATGTAGGATCCTTCCGCCCCACGGGCTTCTTGCCGGATAGCTAGAACCTTTTCCCAGCCCGGGGTGACTCGGCTGGCGGGGCCGAGGTTGCGGCACACTTCTTTACCACACCTTGACCTCCCGTAGCAATAGGAGGCGTGTTATGCACCTGACCAGCCAGGTTAGCTGGAATGGGACCAATTGGATAGGCATATGAGATGGGCACTGGGTTAAATACCCCGAGAATCTCACAATCATCATCATCGTCATTATCCATCCAATCCATCAAGACAGAAGTCTTACCGGAGGATCAGCCAGACCTGGAGTCTGGGACAGGCATGAACTCCTCAGAGTCCGGCTTCTCTGGGTTCAAGGTCTCCTGATCCTTGCCCCAAGTAAGGGAAGGGGTCTGGGTGTCCTTAATCATCTGCTGAAGAAATTTCTTTACAAAGGAGCATAGGAAGGTGGAATAACTAGTATAGGCTGACATAAAGTATAACTCGGTAAAGGTCACTCGAGGGACATACCTTGGTAATAGGCATATCCTGGCTGAAGGGCTCCATCCCCCATTCCCATTCCTCGGTCAACCCCGTCTTGAAGATGGACTTGACTCGGCAGTGGATCAGAGCATTGGATAGCTCGACCGAGGAAACTCGGTTGGGATCGAGGGGACCGCTCATGTAGCAGATCTTGTTGCCGTGTTGTTGCAGTGGGCAAACTCGGCTGCAGATGAAGGTGACCATTAGGTCCTCGCTAGTTAACCTGGCATCCATCGAATCGAGGATGCACTACACCACGAGATTAACGAAGTTATTTCTCTTCTTGGGTCAAGGTCCCAAATTTTCCTAGCAGGGACGCCGACTGAAAAGGCAGGAAGCCGAATCAAGTCGTTCGGGGTATTGTTCTACACGTAGAAGAACGTCTTTGCCAACCCCTTGCAAGATTCAAGACCTGTGATCCGGGGAAAGATAGAGGATTTTTAGGGTGTAATATTGGCGGCCCCGCATTGGCTTAGCGCTTTAATGACGAGGAGAAGATCCTTGTTGGGAATGACATTGGCCTAGATCTGGAAGAATTTAGCCCAGATTTGGACATTGGGCCAAAGGCCGAGATATCCTTCGGTACCAGAGGCAAAGGAGGAGAGAGAGGAAAGGGCATTTACGGGAAGATGATGAGGTTGCAGACCAAAAGTATCGACAAAATCCTTGAAGAACTCACTAATCGGAAGGCCGAAGCCGCGAGGAAGTGGGCAACAAAAACGACAAACCCACCATCCTCAAGGACGGAAGCTTGTTCATCACCGGGGAGGCGGCAGCTAACCTCTGGCAGAATCCGGCGTGTACACATGATGTCTACGCACTTCTATTCTTGTAGACAGTTGTTGGGCCTCCAAGTGTAGAGGTTTGTAGAACAGCAGCAAGTTTTCCCTTAAGTGGATCACCCAAGGTTTATCGAACTCAGGGAGGAAGTGGCCAAAGGTATTCCCTCTCAAGCAATCCTGCAATCAAGATACAAGAAGTCTCTTGTGTCCCCAACACACCCAATACACTTGTCAGGTGTATAGGTAGACTAGTTCGGCGAAGAGATAGTAAAATACAAGTGGTATGGATATTTATAAGTGGTAACGGTGCTAGAAAATAGCTTGTTGGCGTGTTGTTGACGTGGGAAAAGACTAAAGGCAAACTAAAATAAAGATGGAAGCAAGCAAACATGTAATAGATCTAATTGTAAACGGTGTATCAATGCTTATAAACAAGGCCTAGGGATCATACTTTCACTAGTGAACACTCTCATATAAATATATTCTTCTTTATGATACTACGCTGAACTACTCTCCGGTTGGACACTCTAATCGTTTGTAGGGCTATAACAGCACACCTCAAAGTCCGCTTTCCGCATCTAGATAACCCCACACTGTCACCTTGAGCACTAGATGGTTCCAACAAACACCACAATTTCATAGAAACATCCAACTCCAAATATAACTCATAACAAATATTTGTAATCTCTAGCCCAAGTGCCACCATGATGTGCACACTGTCACTTTCACACACATGGGGAGAGTAGAGATCTATAAAAGCAATTGAGTAGCAAAGTACATCTACTTGATTACAAAGATGATGATCACTATATGATCATGCATAGAGAGAGAGATGAACACATAGCTACCGGTAGAACCCTTAGCCTCGAGGAAAAACTACTCCCTCCTCATCATGGGAATCAGCAACGGTGATGGGGATGGAGGTGGAGATCGATGGAGATGGCTTCGGGGGCACTTCCCCGTCCCGGCAGGGTGCTGGCACAGAGACTTTCTGTCCCACGAATCTCCCCTTCGGTGGCGGCGGTGCTGCGGAACTTTTCATGGCTGGAGGCTTGACTCCCTAGGGTTTTTGCCTCGGGGGGAATATATAGGCGAAGGAGGCAAGGTCGGTGGCCAGCCAGGGGGCCTACACCATGCCCTGGCGCGACCTGGGGGTACCCGCGCCTGGGGGGTGTGGCCACCATGTGTCCCCTCTCTGACTCTCCTTCTGGCTCCGTCAGTCCCCAACACACCCAATACACTTGTTAGGTGTATAGGTGCACTAGTTCGGCGAAGAGATAGTAAAATACAAGTGGTATGGATAATTATAAGTGGTAACGGTGCTAAAAAATAGCTTGCTCGCATGTTGTTGACGTGGGAAAAGACTAAAGGCAAACTAAAATAAAGATGTAAGCAAGCAAACATGTAACAGATATAATTGCAAATGATGTATCAATGCTTAGCAACCAGGCCTAGGGATCATACTTTCACTAGTGAACACTCTCATATAAATATATTCTTCTTTATGATACTATGTTGAACTACTCTCTGGTTTGACACTCTAATCGTTGGTAGGGCTATAACAGCACACCTCAAAGTTCGCTTTCCGCATCTAGATAACCCCACACTGTCACCTTGAGCACTAGATGGTTCCAACAAACACCACAATTTCATAGAAACATCCAACTCCAAATATAACTCATAACAGGTATTTGTAATCTCTAGCCTAAGTGCCACCATGGTGTGCATGCTATCACTTTCACACACATGGGGAGAGCAGAGATCTATAAAAGCACTTGAGTAGCAAAGTAGATCTACTTGATTAGAAAGCTCATGATCACTATATGGTCATGCATAGAGAGAGATGAACACATAGCTACCGGTAGAACCCTTAGCCTCGAGGAAGAACTACTCCCTCCTCATCATGGGAATCAGCAACGGTGATGGAGATGGCGGTGGAGATCGATGGAGATGGCTCCGGGGGCACTTCCACGTCCCGGCAGAGTGCCAGAACAGAGACTTTCTGTCCTCTGAATCTCCCCTTCGGTGGCGGCGGCGCTGCGGCACTTTTCGTGGCTGGAGGCTTGACTCCCTAGGGTTTTTGCCTCGGGGGGAATATATAGGCGAAGGAGGCAAGGTCGGTGGCCAGCCAGGGGGCCTACACCATGCCCTGGCGCGACCTGGGGGTACCCGCGCCTGGGGGGTGTGGCCACCATGTGTCCCCTCTCTGACTCTCCTTCTGGCTCCGTCAGCCTTCCAGGAAAATAGGAACTTTGGCATTTGTCCTGTCCAATTCTGAGAATATTGATTTTCTGACTTTCCTGGAACCAAAAACAGTAGAAAATAGGCAACTGATACTGTGGCACTTGTTAATAGGGTAGTCCAAGAAATCATGTGAAAAGTACTCCAAAGTTGGAACAAAACACAAGAAAGTAGATAAAACCAAGCATGGAACATCAAAAATTATAGATACATTTGCAATGTATCAACATCCCCAAGCTTAACTCCTGCTCATCCTCGAGTAGGTAAGTGATAAAAACAAAGAATAATTATTGACGTGACATGCACCATCATAAACTTGATCAAAGTATTTGTAAAAAATTCAAAGTTGGGATCATAGTACTTCAATCATATCATGAAAGATAAAGTTCTAACAATAAGACATAGCAACTATGTTGCAATATGAAAAGGCACAAACAAAAGATTCATGAATAACAATGCTTTGCAAGACGATTGTTTGTTTCACATAAAGAAAACATAGCATAGTAGTATTCAGCTTGTCTCTCATAGAGTAGCAAATATAAATGCATAGGACACCTTCAAAGTTCATAAGAGTGACTAGATACAAATAGTTGAAAACAAGCAATAACAAGTTATGCATCAATCAACTAGTCTTGGGACAATGCACATAGAACTAAGAATGGCCACTATGCTCTCAAACTAGGTGCATAAAGGTAGAAGGTGGAGACTCAATATAATGGTGGAAGAAAGGCCTTCATAGAAGGAATTAGAGATTCAAGTTTCATAAAGAGCTTCCAAAAATTATGGTACTTATAGCTTTCAGCTCTCATTGCCCCTATCATAAGCATCTTGAAGTGATTAAGGTTAAACTGAACAAACTATGGAGTATATGCTTGACAAGTATAAGTTGGAAATCTCATGTCCCTTGAATACGAGGGCTGCTCCTCATGCTACTCAAGTTTAGTCACCGGTAAGTTCTTGTCATCGTAAGTACATGTGTATCATAGAGAACCACCAACGGGGTACCCCTTGCCCGATGATACGGAAGAATCCCCATATCAAAATGACAAGGCAAGCAGACAACTAGCATCTCAGCAATCTTCTTATTTACCATGGGAATATGGTTCTTTTTTCTCTCTTTCCCCTTTTCATATATCTCTTTTTCTTCTTTTCTTTTTCTCTTTTTCTCAATATAGGACTCTTTTTTTATAAGAAGAATGCTTCATAGACAGCTCATTATGGTTACGCTGCAGGTTTCCACCATGTCAGCATGGATTAGACCAGGGGCCTAGGCGTTTCTCTAACACATATACATAACTCCATGGACTTAAAAGCTCCCCTTTCATTTCACACCGACGACATCCATATACAAAAGAGCATGATACCAACTAGGTACAAAGTACCAAGTGCAATGTTGAAAGCGTTCCCCATGACAACATGGTTCTGCTAATTCCCAACAAATAAGTGCAGGCATATACAACATAGACGACAAAATGGTTCAAGTTTATTAAGGGCAAGTAAAGTAAAGTGTGCCATCAAGTTCGTGAGAGCTTTAATCACTAGTTTTCTCATAACAAGTTTAATTTGGAAGGTAAACAAAAGCATGAATATACTTGGAATGGCATAAGCTAGTAGGTAGGTATGGTGGACTCTTTAGAATAACTTGGTTTAGGGAGTTGGATGCATGAGTGGAACTCATACTTGGGTGCAGAGGCTAGCAAAAGACTAGGAGCGACCAACTAAGAGAGCAATAATGGCCATAATCATGCAGAGCGACAAAACATCATTAATCAAAGCATAAAGTGATATTACAAGTAGAAAACTAAAGGATCAAAAAGGCTATGGTGACTTGGGATAGTCATACATGGTGTGAGCATGCGCCAAGTCAACCCAAATAAAGCATCAAAGGAGAATACCACTATACTATGCTTTAATATGCTAAAACAACGCATGATTCATCCAAGGCACATTAAGCAATATCAATTGTTTATAACAAGTCATGCTACAGCAAAGAATACTAAGCATAAAGCCAAAACAATATCAACCATGGCATGACAAAGCATAGGCCACAGTCAAAAACAAACTCTCTTTACCACTTAAGCATGAGCTTTCCTACTCTTTTCCAAACCAAACCAAACTATTTAAAAACCAAAGTATGAAAGAGGGGGTCCAACCAATTTATTCCACAAACTAAGCAAATTAAAAACCAAAACCAAAACGAAAAATAAGACGCTCCAAGAACAACACAACTTTGCATGAAACAATAAAAATGAAGCGTTTGGAAGAAACCTGGGATTTTTATTAATGAAGAGGGGAATGCCTTGGGCATCCTCAAGCTTTGACACTTGTAGTTCTTGTATATTTCTTGGGGTGACACGCGTGGCATCCCCAACCTTGAGCCTTAGTCCATCCTTCATCTCATTACTCATTCCTTCCATACACCTGAAATTTTTCCTTCATACAAAACTTCACACAATCTTTATTAGCAACATTAGTGCACTCAACATAATAGGTATTTAGGTTCAGTTCCAACACCAATAAATCTTCCATTAGGACGCAGGCTACTGTAGCACTTCCCTCAAAAAGCTCAATTCACCAAAAGAACTCAAAAGGAACCAACAAGAAGCAAATGCAGAAAATGGCAGAAATCTGTCAAAACAGACCAGCAGGTAAAAACCAATTTTTTAGAAGACCTTCTATTGCTCAAATTGAAACGTGTTGAACTAACGAAAGTTAGATAACAACCTGGGGCAGAAGCACAAACATTCATGCCTCAAAAGAACGTACAGAGATTTTACACGATTTTTTATGGTGAAGCACAGAAATCTGTTTCGGGACAGCAACGTTCCCAATCATTATTCTCTCTCATTAGAGGTTACTCTTGGCCCAAAAAACAAATAAAAAGGATAAGGAGCGGTTATTACAGAAGTAATAACTTCCAAGACTCATCTAAAACTTTTTGTTTATCTCCCAATAAGTACTTTTCTTTAATGCCTTTAAGTTACGCTTGATAGTTTGAGAAGATGCTCACATAAGAAATATGAATTGAAATAAAAGAGAGCATCAAGAAGCAAATTCAAAGCACATTTAAGCCTAACCCGCTTCCTATGCATAGGAATCTTGTAAAGAAACAAGTCATGAAAGCACAAAGCAATAAGCATAGGAAAGCAAAACAAGTGCAACTTCAAGACTTTCAACGTAAAGAGGGGAAACTTAATAATGTTGAGATACATAAGACCATGTTTCCCTCTCTCATAATAACTTTCAGTAGCAACATGAATAAAATTAACAATATAACTATCGCATAAAACATTCTTATCATGAGCCACATGCATAAAATGATTATTACTCTCCACATAATCATAGTCATTCTTATTAATTGTGGTGGGAGCAAATTCAACAAAATAGCTATCATTACTATTCTCATCACCATAATCATCAAATATATGAGGCATATTGTAATCATAATTAATTTTCTCCTCAATAGTAGGTGGATTGAAAATATCATATTCATCATTGTAATAATCATATATTGGAGGCATAGTATCATCAAAGTAAATTTTCTCCTCCGTGCTTGGGGAACTAAAAAGATCATTTTCATAAAAACTAGCTTCCCCAAGCTTAGACTTTTCCATAGCATTAGCAATATTGGTGTCCAAAGAATTCATACTAACAAGATTGCTATTAGCATGCAAATAAAGTTCCATAGGTTTTTTAATTTTCTCTCCAAACACTTCATGTCCTAACTCAAGATAAATATTATAAAGCTCCCTAATTTTGTTGTTGTTTTCCATTAAGACTAACTAGTGAAAACAAGAAACAAAAAGACAAAATTGCAGAATCTAAAGGAAATAACTTCGAGCACTCACACCGGAGGATGTGAGTACCTTTTACCTTACCTCCCTAGCAACGGCGCCAGAAAATAGATTCATGTCTACGCACTTCTATTCTTGTAGACAGTTGTTGGGCCTCCAAGTGCAGAGGTTTGTAGAACAGCAGCGAGTTTTCCCTTAAGTGGATTACCCAAGGTTTATCGAACTCAGGGACGAAGTGGTCAAAGGTATTCCCTCTCAAGCAATCCTCCAATCAAGATACAAGAAGTCTCTTGTGTCCCCAACACACCCAATACACTTGTCAGGTGTATAGGTAGACTAGTTCGGCGAAGAGATAGTAAAATACAAGTGGTATGGATATTTATAAGTGGTAACGGTGCTAGAAAATAGCTTGTTGGCGTGTTGTTGACGTGGGAAAAGACTAAAGGCAAACTAAAATAAAGATGGAAGCAAGCAAACATGTAATAGATCTAATTGTAAACGGTGTATCAATGCTTATAAACAAGGCCTAGGGATCATACTTTCACTAGTGAACACTCTCATATAAATATATTCTTCTTTATGATACTACGCTGAACTACTCTCCGGTTGGACACTCTAATCGTTTGTAGGGCTATAACAGCACACCTCAAAGTCCGCTTTCCGCATCTAGATAACCCCACACTGTCACCTTGAGCACTAGATGGTTCCAACAAACACCACAATTTCATAGAAACATCCAACTCCAAATATAACTCATAACAAATATTTGTAATCTCTAGCCCAAGTGCCACCATGATGTGCACACTGTCACTTTCACACACATGGGGAGAGTAGAGATCTATAAAAGCAATTGAGTAGCAAAGTACATCTACTTGATTACAAAGATGATGATCACTATATGATCATGCATAGAGAGAGAGATGAACACATAGCTACCGGTAGAACCCTTAGCCTCGAGGAAAAACTACTCCCTCCTCATCATGGGAATCAGCAACGGTGATGGGGATGGAGGTGGAGATCGATGGAGATGGCTCCGGGGGCACTTCCCCGTCCCGGCAGGGTGCTGGCACAGAGACTTTCTGTCCCACGAACCTCCCCTTCGGTGGCGGCGGTGCTGCGGAACTTTTCATGGCTGGAGGCTTGACTCCCTAGGGTTTTTGCCTCGGGGGGAATATATAGGCGAAGGAGGCAAGGTCGGTGGCCAGCCAGGGGGCCTACACCATGCCCTGGCGCGACCTGGGGGTACCCGCGCCTGGGGGGTGTGGCCACCATGTGTCCCCTCTCTGACTCTCCTTCTGGCTCCGTCAGTCCCCAACACACCCAATACACTTGTTAGGTGTATAGGTGCACTAGTTCGGCGAAGAGATAGTAAAATACAAGTGGTATGGATAATTATAAGTGGTAACGGTGCTAAAAAATAGCTTGCTCGCATGTTGTTGACGTGGGAAAAGACTAAAGGCAAACTAAAATAAAGATGTAAGCAAGCAAACATGTAACAGATATAATTGCAAATGATGTATCAATGCTTAGCAACCAGGCCTAGGGATCATACTTTCACTAGTGAACACTCTCATATAAATATATTCTTCTTTATGATACTATGTTGAACTACTCTCTGGTTTGACACTCTAATCGTTGGTAGGGCTATAACAGCACACCTCAAAGTTCGCTTTCCGCATCTAGATAACCCCACACTGTCACCTTGAGCACTAGATGGTTCCAACAAACACCACAATTTCATAGAAACATCCAACTCCAAATATAACTCATAACAGGTATTTGTAATCTCTAGCCTAAGTGCCACCATGGTGTGCATGCTATCACTTTCACACACATGGGGAGAGCAGAGATCTATAAAAGCACTTGAGTAGCAAAGTAGATCTACTTGATTAGAAAGCTCATGATCACTATATGGTCATGCATAGAGAGAGATGAACACATAGCTACCGGTAGAACCCTTAGCCTCGAGGAAGAACTACTCCCTCCTCATCATGGGAATCAGCAACGGTGATGGAGATGGCGGTGGAGATCGATGGAGATGGCTCCGGGGGCACTTCCACGTCCCGGCAGAGTGCCAGAACAGAGACTTTCTGTCCTCTGAATCTCCCCTTCGGTGGCGGCGGCGCTGCGGAACTTTTCGTGGCTGGAGGCTTGACTCCCTAGGGTTTTTGCCTCAGGGGGAATATATAGGCGAAGGAGGCAAGGTCGGTGGCCAGCCAGGGGGCACACACCATGCCTTGGCGTGGCCTAGGGGTGCCCGCGCCTGGGGGGGTGTGGCCACCCTGTGGACCCTCTCCGACTCTCCTTCTGGCTCCGTGAGTCTTCCAGGAAAATTGGAACTTTGGCTTTTCTCCCATCCAATTCTGAGAATATTAATTTTCCGACTTTCCTGGTACCAAAAATAGCAGAAAACGGGCAACTGGCACTGTGGCACTTGTTAATAGGTTAGTCCAAGAAATCATGTGAAAAGTACTCCAAAGTTAGAACAAAACACAAGAAAGTAGATAAAACCAAGCATGGAACATCAAAAATTATAGATACATTTGCAATGTATCAACACACGAGCCAGTCAATTTCCTTCTGCGTAATGTTGGAGCCGACCAGGGCACCACGCTCATGGATAGCGCTGCCCTCCTCCTGTTCTTCCACAACAACTACATCCTGCGGCATCTCCAGATCCCACTCCTCTGAGGCGGAGCTCGATGCGGGGGAGAGAGGCACGGATTGGCGAGGCCCTGTGGTGGCGGTGACTGGAGCAGAGAGCAATGGCAGCGGTGCAAGGAGGAAGAAGAAGAAGAATAGGCAAGAGCAGGGGAAAGTGACTAAGGGCCTCCCCCGCTCCCCTATTTAACCGCGCAGAATCATGGGTAGTGGGATTGGATACCCCCACTAATCACATGATGCAGGCGTGTATTCCCTTAACTGGCGCATGAGGATCGTGCCACACGCACAGTTACATGGCGCAGGAGAGCAAAAGGCACATTGTGGCTCTACAGTTATCAAGGAGACAGACATGATAGGGTGCAGTTACCCCTGACAGCTCGTGGCAATAACTGCTGCCATGACCCTTAAAATAAGGCAAGAGCAATGTTTACTTTCCACGTAGGATACAAGGAGGAGTACACGAGAAGATAGGCATCTAAGAGGGATACCCTAGATGCAACACTATGACTTGGCCAACGAGATATATTAGTACAAGAAAAGTTTCCTTTCGCAACAACTTGGCCCGACGGTCGTTGTAGAAGGCGCGTCTTCCGCGACAAATTACACGGCTCAGCCGTGGTCGGTGGAGAACTTTTTTTCTGGTTTCGTGACCCTCTACTATGACGGAACCACTAAAAACGTGGAGGAAGCTTGGGTGGCGCATGGCAGAAGCAAGATTTGCATTTCCTCGCGCGATATTGACTCGCCAAAGTCTTCTAAGACATGTGGGTCCCAAACGTCAGTGTCTCTAGGGGACCATACTTTTCGGTCGAGCCTCCCTGATTTGAACTCGATAACGTTGCTCGAGGCTCCTGCCGTTTAGTCAGGCTGCTGGGTCCCACATGTAAACCTGTCATTAGAAGAATCGTGTGTATGATGGAATTATTTTCCTTCGATCGCTCTACCCTTTTCTGAAGTTGGTAGCGTTACTCGATGCATCCACCGTTTAATCAGGCTGCTAGGACCCACATGCCATCCTCTCATTAGAAGAAACATGTGTATGATGGAATTTTTTTCTTTCGCGCATGCTACGTACCCTGTTCTGAACATGATAGCGTTGTTCCATGGATCTACTGTTTTATCACGCTGCTAGGCCCCACATATGATCCTCTCTTTAGAAGAAATGTGTGTATTTTGGATTTTTTACCCATTGCCGTGCCTCCATGTTTCGAACTTGATAGCATTGCTCCCTGCATCAGTCATTTATTCAGGATGGTGGGTCTCTTATGTCAGCCTCACATTAGAAGAATCGTGGGTATGATGGAATTTTTTTCTTCTCTAGCGCTACCCTGTTCCGAACTAGATAGTGTTGCTCGACAAATATTTCATTTGCTCATGCTGCTGGGTCCCCCATTTCAGCCTCTTATTACAGGAAATGTGTGCATGCTAAAAAAAAATCTCGCTCATGCCTCTCTGTTTCGAACTGGCAACGTTGCTCGATGCAGCATCTGTATAAGGTCGCACTGCTGGGTTCCACATATCAGCGTCTCTGTAAATAAAACGTGCGTATGATGGACTTTTTTTGTCCATGTCCGTTGTTTTGTCCTTGGCAACTTGCTGGGTCCCAGATGTCAACCACCTCTATGCAGGAAACATGTCTATGTTGGGTCCCAGCTGACAGCCTCTATTTGAAAGAAACGTATGTTTGTTGGACAGTTTTTTCGTGTCCTAGATGTCAGGCTCAGAGTGCAAAAATGCTCATAAAGGACAAATTAAAAACATTCTAGGCTAACTCGGAGTGGATGCCCTATTCATCATGGCTTATATTCCATGGGCTCACTCCTAAATTGAATGGGCTATGGTCGGTGGCCACAAGACCACGAAAAGGATGAATTCAAAGGTATTGGGCTATGCTTGGGGATGATAGGCTAATTTCATGGGCTATGCTTGGGCCTACTGGGTCCAACATGTCAGCTTCTCTATAAGTGCAACGTGTGTATGATGGACTTTTTTCGACCGCGTTCGATGTTTTCACCGTGGCAGTCGTGTATGGTCTTACTGTTGGGGCCCTTGTGTCAGTCTGTTTGGCATGTTCTAGCTTGTAGGTACCCGATGCACCCTTGTATGATCTGTCTGGTGGGTCCCCGATGTGAGCCTCTCTGTAAAAGTACTTAAACTTTTTTTCGAACACACCGTCAAAACAAACTCAAGGGACGCTGCATGTTGGTGGGTTCGTGATGTCAGCCTCTCCGTAATGCGATATTGCTAGAAAAAATGTAAACCCAAGATACACACACATAGGCGATTCGAACAAAAGACCTTCAAATTAAATAAATGTAAACTGAGTGCGTTGCCACTGCAACAAAGATATTTATAGAATAAATATCATTAAACTTTTATTAGTACTACAACTTATGTATTAGTCTTCCTAAAAATATTTTGTGCATCTATGTTTATCTCTTTTAAAATATAAAAGGGCAGCGCTCTTGGCATCTCAATTTATAAAATGCCACATAATGGAGTATTTTCTTAAAAACATGGGTAGGAAGAGTTTTTTTATTTTGAGAGGTGGGGGTAATCCCCAAAAGGCCAAATTAAAAAGAGTTTGGCTATTCTACATAGGTTGCTCTATGTGGGTTATACTCCGTAGGCTATGCTCCATGGGCTTCATTCTCAAATTTTACTGGGTTGTGCTCAGCACTCCCCTGACCCCTAAAAGGTTGAATTAAAATGTTCTCGGCTATGCTCTAGGGGCTCCTTTTCTCAAATTTTACTGGGTTGTGGTCAGCAGTCCCCTGACCCTGAAAAGATCGAATAAAAATGTTCTACGCTAAAGAGGCACTGAATGAGCTACTAGATTTATTCTCCTGGTTAATAAAAATTGCATTGTGATGTGCTCGGCCGGATTCAAAACAAAGACCTTAGAGAGGGAGGGGAGAAAGCGATAATTCTTTTTGGCAACAATTCATGTGCAAATTCAGCAGTACATAATAAGGTAGAAAAATTATCAAAATATTCGAAGTTCATATTCACGACCACTTGACCAATTCAACAGCATTTCAAAAGTGACCAATTCAGCAATACAGACAATGAAATACAATAGCAGTACAGAGAGAACCAGTTTTTGCTTTAGCTCTAAAAACCATGTCGTGCGATCAGTTTGTCCTTTTCACCAAACACACTCGACCATTGGAGTAAGCAAAACTGATGATCAAGTCTACTTTGAGTACTTTCTTCTCACATCAATGCTTGTGTGACACCCGTATGCAACCCAAAATGCCCAAGTCTCATCTAGATTGTGACGCGACCATGTTTAAAAAGAAAGGCAAGACTATCTACTTCCCTTGATTTAAACAAGTAGTAGTACATCAGTATTAGTTCCACAAAATGCTTTAGTAATAGCGATGACAAAACATTTGAGAGATTCAGTAGCTTTCCTGCTTGAAATTCTATAGCAATATAGAGAGAATCAGTTCTTGTTCCAACTAAAAACAACTTGGCGCGCGATCATTTTGGCATGTTCTCCAAAGAGACTTGATCATCGGAGCAAGGAAAACTGACGATCAAGTCTGCTTCAGTGTGAATATCTCCTCCTTACGTCAATTCCTGTGTGACCGCCCATACGTAACCCAAACTGCCCAAGACTAGTGTAGATAATTGTGACAATGCTAAGTTTCAAAAGAAAGCAAGACAATCTGATGCACTTCATCTAAACAAGTACCAGTACATCACAGTTCGTTCTACAAAATATTGTACTTATAGTAACAATAGAGCATTGGCCAGATTCAGTAGCATTTGAAAGATCCAGCAGTACAGAATAAGACCATGAAAATATCAGATAGATTCCCGGTTAATATTCAGTAGCACTTGATAGAGTCAGCATAGCATTCAAAGTGACCGGTTGGTAGTACACAGATAGTGACCAAAAGAATTTTCAGATTCAGCAATGCGGACATTGAAATTCAATAGATGTAGCAAGGCCTGATTCAAAAGGAAAGCGATACCATATTCTACACTCAGCCGGTCGATCTGAACAAGTACCAAACAAAACTTTTGACAGGTTCAATAGCATTTGAAAGATTCGGCAGTACATAATAAGAAAGAAAAAATATCCTCAAATTCCCAGTTCACATTTAGCAGCACTTGGACATATTCAGCAGTACTTCAAAGTGACAGATTTAGTTTGCCCTTTTCTCTGAACACTCGTCGTTGGAACAAACAAAACGGACGATCAAGTCTTCTTTTGTGTGCATGCCTCCTTCTCACATGAATGCCTGTGTGTGACCTCCATAGGCAACTCAAAATTTCCAAAGCCTTGTCTAGATATGAGTTTATGACAAGGCCAAGTTACGAAAGAGAAGCAAGACCATCTACTGCACTTGATCTAAACTAACCTATCGTATTACATAGTATTACGATTACTTACTATAGTTTGGTTCCAATAGTGGGCATTGGCCAAGCTTGGGATGAACCATAATGGAGTCTCCGGAGATTTCCATGCAACGTTGGTTGAGAATCCAACAGCTACTTCTTTGGTATTTAGACGGAAGCACCATATTTCAGGAAACGGCGTATATCCAAGTCCTATTGCATCGTGGGAGGTGTAGACATAGTTGCTTATTGTCAGATATCCTAGGGCAACATCTGCACCGCCTACCGCAATGTTAATCAGATAGTTCAATCCAAGGAAAAGGGAATATGCTCCTAGGTCAGCAATCGCTATCGATGGCTTAGGTGGATACAAGTAAGTAGTGCCCTTTGAGTACACCTTGCAGCCAAACCTAGAAGCACAGGTGCCACAAGTGCGACCACAGTGATCAACACTATGATCAGCAACAGGATTGCCATGACCATAATAAGTATCGCCATAAAACTCCTCATCAGTAACGCCCATGGTATGGATAAGAAGAAGGAGAGATTCATTTATAGATATTGCTAAGAACCATAAACCAGGTACGTGCTTGTCATCATCTATGGCATCAATTTTGTCCTCCTAGATATGCGCGCCAAGTGATGGCAGGAGCAGAATAGGACCTTGAAAAACATATGATGGCCAAATCAGCCAACACTAGTTTACCTCCATTAAAACTAAAGCTAGTGTTTAGAATAGGAATGGATCAAACTTACCAAAATACAGATGATTCTAGAAATAAGCACTGCCACTCTCAGTGGCTGCAAACACCAGACCCTTGTGTATAAGTGCATCGATGTATCTGAAATAGCACTGGAACTAATTCTTAAGAACTGTCCATGTATACTCATCGCCAATTTTTTAAGCCGGTGAAATTTCGACAATTTTTTAGCTTACTTGTCAACAAGTATGACCATTATTGGATTTCAAGCCGAACGACCAAGGTCAAGGCCATATCAACCATCATACTTTATGTTGATGATCCCATATGACAGAATTTGCATGGCGACAATTTGGCCATATTTTGAAAACAATCGAAGAGGAAGTAGTATGTAGAGTTTGGCTCATATCAGCTGGTCTATCGAGAAGGAGCCGAACTAGGAAATTTTCCCTTTAGGGAGCTTTATGATAAATATAAGGACCTCGATGTAATTTCTGATTTTTTCTGGTCCCTGATGTAAAATGTACTCCGACCAACCGTGTAAAAATCTAACCTAAACATAAGTGGTGAAATTTAAATGAATTTAATCTTAGTTGTTAACGAGTATGAACCATTCTAGGATTTCAAGATGAATGACCAAGTTCATGATCCCATATCCAAGAATTTGCATGCCAACAAATTTGGCCATATTTTGAAAACTATCGAAGATGAAGTAGTATGAAGACTATGGCTCGATCAGCTACTCTCTCGAGATGGAGCCGAACCCGACTATTTTCCTTTCTTAATTTTAGGGTCCTTTGTGCTAAATGTATGGACCTCGATGTATTTTGTCCCCTTTTGAGGTCCTTGATGTAAATTGTACTTCCATGCCCATGTAAAATTCTAACCTAAAGGTGTAAGTGGTGAAATTTTGACCATTTTTTAGCTTACTTATCAACGAGTATGACCATTATTAATATTGGATTTCAAGTCGAACGACCAAGGTCAAGGCCATATCAACCATCATACTTTATGTTGATGATCCCATATGAGAGAATTTGCATGGCAACAAATTTGGCCATACTTTGAAAACAATCAAAGAGGAAGTAGTATGTAGAGTTTGGCTTAGATCAGCTGATCTCTCGAGAAGGAGCCAAACCAGGAAATTTTCCTTTTAGGGAGATTTATGATACATGTATGGAGCTCGATGTCTTTTTTGCTTTTTCAGGTCCCTGATGTGAAATGTACTTCGACCAACCATTTAAAAATCTAACCTAAACATAAGTGGTGAAATTTAAACGAATTTAAGCTTAGTTGTCAATGAGTATGAACCATTCTCGGATTTCAAGATGAAAGACCAAGGTCATGATCCCATATCCAAGAATTTGCATGCTGACAAATTTGGCCATATTTTGAAAACTATCGAAGATGAAATAGTATGAAGACTATGGCTCGATCAGCTACTCTCTCGAGAAGGAGCCAAACCCGACTGTTTTCCTTTCTTAATTTTAGGGTCCTTTGTGCTAAATGTATGGACCTCAATGTATTTTGTCCCTTTTTGAGGTCCTTGATGTAAATTGTACTTCCATGCCCGTGTAAAATTCTAACCTAAAAGTGTAAGTGGTGAAATTTCGATGATTTTTTAGCTTACTTGTCAACGAGTATGACCATTATTGGATTTCAAGATAAACGACCAAGGTCAAGTCCATATCAACCATCATACTTTATGTTGATGATCCCATATGAGAGAATTTGCATGGCGACAAATTTGGCCATATTTTGAAAACAATCGAGGAAGAAGTAGTATGTAAAGTTTGCCTCAGATCAGCTAATCTCTCGAGAAGGAGCTGAACCAGGAAAATTTTCCTTTTAGGGAGATTTATGATAAATGTATGGACCTCCATGTAATTTTTGCTTTTTTCAAGTCCCTGATGTAAAATGTACTCCGACCAACCGTGTAAAAATCTAACATAAACATAAGTGGTGAAATTTAAACGAATTTAATCTTAGTTGCCAATCAGTATGAACCATTCTGGGACTTCAAGATGAGCGACCAAGGTCATGATCCAATATCCAAGAAGTTGCATGCCGACAAATTTGGCCATATTTTGAAAACTATCGAAGGTGAAAGTAGTATGAAGAGTATGGCTCGATCAGCTAATCTCTCCATAAGGAGCCGAACCGGAATGTTTTCCTTGCTTAATTTTAGGGTCCTTTGTGCTAATTGTATGGACATCGATGTAATTTTCCCGTTTTTCAGGTCCTTGATGTAAAATGTGCTCCCACCGTCCGTGTAAAATGCTAACCTAAAAGTAAGTGGTGAAATTTAAACGAATTTAAGCTTAGTTGTCAACGAGTATGAAAAAATCTTGGATTTCAAGCTGAACAACCACAAGGTCAAGGCCGGATATCTACATCATGCTTTATGTTGATGATCCACATACCAAAGAATTTGCATGGAGATAGATTCGGCCATATTTTGAAAACAATCGTTGAGGAAGTAGTATGAAGAGTATGGCTCGATCAGCTACTCTCGTGAGAAGGAGCCGGACCCAACTATTTCCTTGCTTAATTTTAGGGTCCTTTGTGCGAAATGTATGGACCTCGATGTAATTTTTGCCCTTTTTAGGTCTGAAACTGTATGTGGTGAAATTTAGACGATTATTTTAAGCTTACTGATACATTGCAAATGTATCTATAATTTTGATGTTCCATGCTTGGTTTTATCCACTTTCTTGTGTTTTGTCCACACTTTGGAGTACTTTTCATATGATTTCTTGGACTAACCTATTAACAAGAGCCACAATGTCAGCTGCCTGTTTTCTGCTGTTTTTGGTTCCAAGAAAGTCAGAAAATGAATATTCTTGGAATTGGACGGGTGATGGCTCAATGCACGGCGCCAGAAAAGTACTGGTGCGGTGTTGATGTAAAGCTCGTTGGGAACCCCAAGAGGAATGTATGATGAGAATAGCAGCAAGTTTTCCTCAGTTATGAAACCAAGGTTTAATCGAACCAGTAGGAGCAAGGAAACACCCCAAAGGTGTTACTAGCTAAGCCTTGGCAGGGCGCCCTACCGGTGCTATGAGCAACGTGGAGACCTGCACAACACAACCATAGAACTTTGTCCCCAACTTGCGATGAGGTTGTCAATCTCACCGTGTTTTGCGGAAAACAAAGGATTAAACGTATCGAATGGAAAGAAGTAAAAGTTTGCAGAAAGTAAACACAAAGCAGTAAAAGATTGTAGATTGAATGTAAAAGACAAGGACCGGGATCCATAGTTCACTAGAGGTGGCTCTCCTTAAGATAGATAACATGCTAGGTGAACAAATTACAATGGGGCAATTGACAAACATCGATAAAGCAATACATGCATATACTAATCATCTTGACTCCTTTGAAACTTGATTGGGCATTACAACATTATACAAAGACCGCCATCCAACTACATCTATGACTAATAATCCACCTTCAGGTTATCATCCGAACCCCCTCCAGTATTAAGTTGCAAGCAATAGATTATTGCTTTACGAACTGCGTGTAAAGTAAACAATACGATTGTTCTATGAACAAAGGAATGTTGTTTTCTCCCTAGTAGCAACAGCACATATAGTACCTTAGAGATTTCTGTCACTTCCCCAGATTACCATAGGCATGAACCCACTATCGAGCATCTACTTGGCCAAGATAGCTACTAACAACGGAAAGCATGCAAGATCACAAATATAAAAGACATGATAGAATCAATAATCAATCTGAAATAGAATCTCAATATCCATCGGATCCCTGCAAACACAACATGTAGAATTACAAATAGATGATCTTGATCATGATACGGAGAAGGGCCAGGGAGCCACCACACCACCTGGCCGCGCGGCCCAGCCTGGCCCACGCCAGGGGGTGGTATGGCCGCCTCCGGCACCCCCTCGGCCTCTCCTTCCGCCTATAAGATGCCCTTGGGATGAAAACCCTAAGTACCCGATCAAATATCCACGAAAGAGTCTGTAGCTGCCGTCATCTCCATCCCTAGATAGGGAGGGATCTGAAGCTCTTCCCGACACCCTGCCGGAGAGGGGAATTCACCCTGGAGACCTTCTTCATCACCATGCAAGCCTCCGGTGTGATGCGTGAGTAGTTCACCCTTGGACTACGGATCCATGTAGTAGCTAGATGGCCGGTTCTCCTCCTTTGTGCTATCATGTTTACATCTTGTGAGCTCCGTTCATGATCAAGATCATCTATTTGTAATTCTGCATGTTGTGTTTGCGGGGATCCGATGGATATTGAGAAGCTATTTCAGATTGATTATTGATTCTGTCATGTCTTTGTTATTTGTGATCTTGCATGCTTTCCGTTGTTGTAGCTATCTTGGCCAAGTAGATGCTAGCAACTCCAAGAGTTGGTATTTATGCTTGATAGTGGGTTCATGCGTCTGGTAATCTGGGGAAGTGACAGAAATCTCTAAGGTACTAGATGTGTTATTGCTACTAGGGAGAAAACAACAATCCTTTGTTCATAGAACAATCGTAGTGTTTACTTTCCGCACAATTCGTAAAGCAATAATCTGTTGCCCTTAACTTAATACTAGAGGGGGTTCGGATGATAACCTGAAGGTGGATTATTAGTCATAGATGCAGTTGGATGGCGTTCTGTGTATAATGTTGTAATGCCCAATCAAGTTCCAAAGGAGTCAAGATGATTAGTATATGCATGTATTGCTTTCTCGATGTTTGTCAATTTCCCCGCTATAATTTGTTCACCCAGCATGTTATCTATCTTAAGGAGAGCCACCTCTAGTGAACTATGGATCCTGGTCCTTTTCTTTACATACAATCTACAAACTGTTTACTACTTTGTGTTTACTTTCTCCAAACTTTTACTTATTTCCATTCGATACGTTTAAACCTTTGTTTTCCGCAAAACACGGTGAGATTGATAACCTCATCGCAAGTTGGGGACAAAGTTCTGTAGTTGTGTTGTGCAGGTCTCTATGTTGCTACTAGCACCGGTAGTGCTCCCTGCCAAGGCTCAGCTAGCAACACCTTTGGGGTGTTTCCTTGCTCCTACTGGTTCGATTAAACCTTGGTTTCATAACTAAGGGAAACTTGCTGCTGTGCTCATCATACCTTCCTCTTGGGGTTCCCACCGAGCTCTACATCAACACCGAGCCATCACTTACTTGTCAACGAGTATGAACATTCTTGGATTTCAAGCCGAACCACGAAGTTTGTCAAGGCCATATCAATAGCATACTTTATGTTGATGATCCCATCTTAGAGAATGTGCATGGCAACATATTAGGCTATGTTTTGAAAACAATTGAAGAGGAAGTAGTATCAAGAGTTTGGCTCAGATCAGCTAATCTCTCGAGAACGAGCTGAACCAGAATTTTTACCTTTTAGGGTCCTTTATTCTAAACGTATGGACCTCGATGTATTTTTTGCTTTTTTGACGTCCCTAATGTAAAATGTACTCCGATCGACCGTGTAAAGTTCTAACCTAAAAGTAAGTGGTAAAATTTAAATGAATTTAAGCTTAGTTGTCAATGAGTATGAACCATTCTTGTATTTCAAGACGAATGACCAAGGTCAAGGCCATATCTACATCATACTTCATGCTGATGATCTCATATTCAACAATTTGCATACCGACAAATTTACCCATATTTTGAAAACAATCAGAGATGAAGTAGTATGAAGAGTGTGGCTCGATCAGCTACTCTCTCGAGAAGGAGCCGAACCCGGCTGTTTTGTTTGCATAATTTTAGAGTCCTTTGTGCTAAATGTATGGACCTCGATGTAATTTCCCCCTTTTTAGATCCTTGTTGTAAAATGTACTCCCACCGACCGTGTAAAATTCTAACCTAAAAGTAAGTGGTGAAATTTAAAAAAAATTCAGCTTATAGTTGTCAACGAGTATGAATATTCTTTGATTTCAAGCCGAACGACCACAAGGTCAAGGCCATATCTCTACATCATACTTTCTTCTGATGATCGAGTACCCAAGAATTTAGATGGCGACAGATTTGGCCATATTGTAAAAACTTTCAAAGATAAAGTAGTCTAAAGTGTATGGCTCGATTAGCTGCTCTCTCGAGAAGGAGCCAAACGCGACAGTTTTCTTTGCTCAATTTTAGGGTCCTTTGTTCTAAATGTATGGACCTCGATGTAATTTTCCCTTTTTTAGGTCCTTGATGTAGAATGTGCTCACACCGACCGTGTAAAATGCTAACCTAAAAGTAAGTGGTGAAATTTCAACAAATTTAAGTATAGTTGTCAACGCGTATGAAAAATTCTTGGATTTCAAGGCGAACGACCACAAGGTCAAGGTCATATATCTACATCGTACTTTATGCTGATGATCCCATATCCAAGAATTTGCATGGCGATATATTTGGCCATATTTTGAAAATAATCGAAGAGGAAGTAGTATGAAACGTATGGCTCGATCAGCTGCTCTCTCGAGAAGAAGCCGAACCCAACTATTTTCTTTGCTCAATTTTACTAAGTATATAACATCAACTCAATGCTATTAGAATCATCATGAACTATATTTTCATATTATACGCATGTGTCATTAGAAAAGTCAGTACGTTTTGGCCATATTTTGAAAACAATCAAAGATGAAGTAGTATTAAGAGTATGGCTCAATCAGCTACTCTCTAGAGAAGGAGCCGAACCCGACTGTTTTTCTTGCTTAATTTTAGGGTTCTTTCCGCTGAATGTATGGACCTGGATTTAATTTTCCCCTTTTTAGGTCTAAAATGTAAGTGGTGAAATTTAGACCATTTTAAGCTTACTTATCAAAGAGTATGAACATTCTTAGATTTCAAGTAAAATGACCAAGGTCAAGGCCATATCAACATCATACTTTATGTTGATGATCACATGTCAGAGAATGCGCATGGCAACATATTTGGCCATGTTTTGAAAACAATCGAAGAGGAAGTAGTATTAAGAGTTTGGTTTAGATCAGCTGATCTCTCGAGAAGGAGCCAAACCAGGAATTTTCCTTTTTAGGGTCCTTTATGCAAAATGTATGGACCTCAATGTAATTTTTGCTTTTTTGAGGTCCCTGATGAAAAATGTACTCTGATCAACCGTGTAAAGTTCTAATCTAAAAGTATGTGGTGAAATTTAAATGAATTTATGCTTAGTTGTCAATGAGTATGAACCATTCTAGTATTTCAAGATGAACGACCAAGGTTAAGGCCATATCTACATTATACTTTATGTTGATGATCCCATATACAAGAATTTGCATGCTGACAAATGTGGCCATATTTTGAAAACAATCGAAGATGAACTAGTATGAAGAGTATGGCTCGATCAGCTACTCTCGTGAGGAGCCGAACTCGACTATTTTCCTTGTTTAATTTTAAGGTCCTTTGTGCTAAATGTATGGACCTCGATGTAATTTCCCCCGTTTTAGGTCTGAAACTGGATGTGGTGAAATTTAGACGATTATTTTAAGCTTACTTGTCAATGAGTATGAACATTTTTGGATTTCAAGCTGAACGATGAAGGTCGTCAAGGCCATATCAACATCAAACTTTATGTTGATGATCCCATGTTAGAGAATGTGCATGGCAACAGATTTGGCCATGTTTTGAAAAAAAATTAAAGAGGAAGTAGTATCAAGAGTTTGGCTCAGATCAGCTCATCTCTCGAGAAGGAGCCGAACCAGAATTTTTTCCTTTTAGGGTCCTTTATTCTAAATGTATAGACCTCGATGTAATTTTTGCTTTTTTCACGTCCCTAATGTAAAATGTACTCCGAACGACCGTGTAAAGTTCTAACCTAAAAGTAAGTGGTGAAATTTAAACAAATTTAAGATTAGTTGTTAACGAGTATGAACCATTCTTATATTTCAAGACGAACGACCAAGGTCAAGGCCATATCGACATCATACTTTCTGTTGATGATCCATATTCAAGAATTTCCATAACAACAAATTTGGCCATATTTTGAAAACAATCGAAGATGAAGTAGTATGAAGAGTGTGGCTCGATTAGCTACTCTCTCGACACGGAGTCGAACCCAACTATTTTGCTTGCTTAATTTTAGGGTCCTTTGTGCTAAATGTATGGACCTCGATGTAAGTTTCCCCCTTTTAAGGTCCTTGTTGTAAAATGTACTCCCACCGACTATGTAAACTTTTAACCTAAAAGTAAGTGGTGAAATTTAAATGAATTTTACCTTATAGTTGTCAACGTGTATGAACATTCTTTGATTTTAAGTCGAAAGACCACAAGGTCAAGGCCATATCTATACATTATACTTTATTCTGATGATCAAGTATCCAAGAATTTGCATGGCGACAGATTTCGCCATATTGTGATACCAATCAAAGAGAAAGTATATGAAGAGTGTGGCACGATCACCTTCTCTCTCGAGAAGGAGCCAGACCTGACTATTTTCTTTGCTCAATTTTAGGGTCCTTTGTGCTAAATGTATGGATCTCGGTGTAATTTGCCCTTTTTTAGGTCCTTGATGTATATTGTACTCCCACCGACCATGTAAAATTCTAACATAAACGTAAGTGGTGAAATTTCAACGAATTTAAGCATAATTGTCAACAAGTACGAAAATTTCTTGGATTTCAAGGCAAACGACCACAAGGTCAAGGCCACATCTCTACATCATACTTTATGCTCATGATCCCATATCCAAGAATTTGCATGGCGACAGATTCAGCCATATTGAAAACAATCGAAGAGGAAGTAGTATGAAGAGTATGGCTCGATTAGCTTCTCTCTCAAGAAGGAGCCGAACTCGACTGTTTTCTTTACTCAATTTAGGGTCCTATGCATGGACCTCCATGTAATTTTCCCTTATTTACGTTGTTGATGTAGATTGTACTCCCATCGACCATGTAAAATGCTAACCTAAATGTAAGTGGTGAAATTTCAACGAATTTAAGCATAGTTGTCAACGAGCATGAAAATAATCTTGGACTTCAAGCCGAAAGACCACAAGGTCAAGGTCATATCTCTACATCATACTTTATGTTGATGATCCCATATTCAAGAATTTGCATGGCGGCAGATTTGGCCATATTTTGAAAATAATCAAAGAAGAAGTAGTATGAAGAGTATGGCTCGATCAGCTGCTCTCTCGAGTAGGAGCCGAACCCGACTGTTTTCTTTACTCAATTTTAGGGTCCTTTGTGCTAAATGTATGGACCTTGATGGAATTTTCCCTTTTTTAGGTCCTTTATGTAGAATGTACTTTATGCTTTATCCAAGAATTTGCATGCCGACAAATTTGACCATCTTTTGAAAACAATCAAAGATATTTAAAAAATAATAATCAATATCAATTTTCCAAGTGATAGGAATTTATTTTCCAAAAAGCAAGTAAGAAAAATTTATTTCCGTTTTTCTGTTAAAAAACTAAAGAGCGGGCAGAGACTATATGAGCATAGAGGAGGCAGTGAGAGAGCTGCACAGAGGAGGATTTGAAGGCGGTGCAATGTCAAAGCAAACCTCAGATGGGTTCCTGACACGAGGTACAGGGTATAGTGAGTAGAGTAAATTTCAGGACCACAATATATATGCATGCAAAACAAATTGAGTTTACTCTCTCCTTCACTCCCTCATCACCACCCCACACCTCGGCCTGTTGATCTCTCCCTCGTACACAATCTGGTGTTGCGCATGTGCGTCGACCGAGAACATGCCTTGTCTTGGCAGCTCCATGTCTGTGTTGGCGTGTTCATCAGATGCGTTGGTGGGAACCATTTTTGCCCTTGGCGGCAAAACGTATTACTACTAGTACAATAGAGTAGCAATTCAAACTTTTCCAATTTCGAAATTTTCACTTCTCTCACAAACATTCGGGGGGAAGGATATTCAAAATATCGCCATTCACAGTACTACTAGTACAAGTATGAGTACTACTTAAGTGTTGGACAAGGGATTGGTTGATCTGGCCAACCAAAAAATAAAAACGTCCCATCGCATTAGATGCTCACCATTATGGTATGGCCAGCCTTCCTACTCCACACTACTCCACCTCCATACCCTAGGAAGAGGAAGCACCAAGCACATCGGCAACAAGCTGGTTCGAAAGTGAGGAGAGATCCTTTTTTCCCGTGAAGCAAGTGGTACTCCCTCCTTCCCAAATTAGGACGCGTATTACTTCTGGTCAGATTCAAATTTAATAAACTTTGACTAAGTGTACGACAACAACTCAATGTTATTAGAATCATCATGAACTATATTTTCATATTATATGCATTTGTCATTAGAAAAGTTAGTATTTTTTACATATAGTTGGTCGAACATTATAAAGATTGACTTGGACCAAACCTAATATGCGTCTTAACTTTAGAAAGAGGAAGTAGTATGAAGAGTATGGCTCGATCAGCTGCTCTCTCTCGAGGAGCCGTACACGATTGTTTTCCTTGCTTGGTTTTAGGGTCCTTTGTGCTAAATGTATCGACCTCGATGTAATTTTCCCTTTTTAAGGTCCTTGCTATAAAATGTAGTCCCACCATCCGTTTAAAAGTCTAAACAAAAAGTGTAAGTGGTGAAATTTAAACGAATTTGAGCTTACTTGTCAATGAGTATGAACATTCTTGGAGTTCAAGCCGAACGACCAAGGTCAAGACCGTATCAACATCATACTTTATGCCAATGGCCTCATATGAGATAACTTGCATGGCAACAGATTTGGCCATATTTTGAAAACAATCAAAGAGGAAGTAGTATGAAGATTTTGGCTCAGATCAGCTGATCTCTCGATAAGGAGTCGAACCAAAAAGTTTTCCTTTTACGGTCCTTTGGGCTAAATGTATGGACCTCCATGTAAATTTCCCTTTTTAGGCCTTTGATGTAAAATATGCTCCCACAGATAGTGTAAAATGCAAACCTAAAAGTAAGTGGTGAAATTTAAACGAATTTAATCTTAGCTGTCAACGAGTATGAACTTTCTTGGATTTCAAGCCGAACGACCACAAGGTCAAGGCCATATCTCTATATCATACTTTATGTTGATGTTCCCATATCCAAGCATTTGCATGGCGACAGATTTGGCCATATTTTGAAAACAATCGAAGAGGAAGTAGTATGAAACGTATGGCTCGGTCAGCTGCTCTCTCGAGGAGTCGAACCCGACTATTTTCTTTGCTCAATTTTAGGTCCCTCTATGTTAAATGTATGGACCTCGATGTAATTTCCCCTTTTTTAGGTCCTAGATCTAAAATGTACTCCCACCGACCGTGTAAAATGCTAACCAAAAACTGTAAGTGGTGAAATTTAAAAGAATTCAAGCTTAGTTGTCAATGAGTATGGGCATTCTTGGATTTCAAGCCGAACGACCAGAAGGTCAAGGCCATATCTCTACATCATACCCCCTCCGTCCAAAAATAACTGATTTGAGGTTGTCTAGATATGGATGTATCTATACACTAAAACATGTCTAGATAAATTCAAATTTAGACAAACCTAAGTCAGTTATTTCTGGACAGAGGGAGTACTTTATGCTGATGATAGATCCCATATCCAAGAATTTGCATGGCAGCAGATTTGCCATATTTTGAAAACATTCAAAGAGGAAGTAATATGAAATGTATGGCTTGGTCAGCTGCACTCTCGAGAAGGAGCCGAACCCGACTATTTTCTTTGTGCAATTTTAGTGTCCTTTCTGCTAAATGTATGGACCACAATGTAATTTTCCCTTTTTAGGTCATTGATGTAAAATGTACTTGCATCCGTGAAAAAATCTAACCAAAAAGTGTAAGTGGTGAAATTTAAATGAATTTAAGCTTACTTATCAACGAGTATGAACATTCTTGGATTACAAGACGAACGACCATAAGGTCAAGGCCATATCTCTACATCATACTTTATGCTGATGACCACATATCAGATAATTTGCATGGTGTTTGGGGATGACCTCTAGATACCCCAACCAGACAAGAATCATGACAGTCGGATCGTGTCCGGCTGGCTGAGCGCTGCCGGACAAGAGTAGGTCAAGCCGGATACCTCGCGGTAACCGGATCAGCAAGGAGCAGCAAGGCATGGGACCGGCTACATCAGCGTAGCCGAAACCAATCAAGAGGACAGTGCAACATGCGGCACAGTGCACGGTACTCCCTGGTACGACGACAAGACCCGCAACTACTAGGCTATACCGAAGACTTCATGGGGTGACGCGGGAATACTGTCCAGATGCTGACGACAGGCTCGCACGACGTTCACTGTACCCACGACGGCCATACCGCTTGTACTCTGATAAGACATAAGTGTACCGAATACTGTAGATGACCAGCTGGCTGGGACCCGCCTATGGGGCCCGCTAGCCGGAGCCAGTGAGACCGTTGCCTCTCTACCTATATAAGGAGAGGCAAGGCCTTAGTAGAAAGGGTTGGTCTTAGTGCATTTAAGACAGTAGCTACAGAATACAGCTCGAGGAGCGATTGTAGCCCGTATACCACTCACAGTTAGATCGGCAGGAGTAGGAGCTTTACCTCATCACGGGGGCTCCGAACCTGGGTACTTCCTATGTCCAGCTACACTTGCTTGTATCCAATCCTGCTTGTGGACGTCGTCGATAGCTTCCCTACGAGTCCCCACACCTGTATCTAACCTTCTTAGGTACTGCAATTCCCAATACAACGATAGTTGGCGCCCATTGTGGGGCTACTATGGCTTCGACCAGAGTCACGTTCCGCACGGGACCCCGCACTTCAGCCGGTGAGCGCGTGGCCTCTGGCCTAGTGCTTACGCTCGGCGCGTTCGACTGCGTCATCAACAACGCTTCCTTCTTCGCTGGAATCGCGTTTCCGGCAAACGGTTCGATTCTTCTCTTCGACGACTTCTCTGTCTACGTTGCCACCGTGCCAAAGCGTTTCCCTAGGGAAATCGTTTCCGTCACGGAGCCGCTGCACCTCGGCAGCGCTGCCCCCGTCACTCCTCGTAGTGTCGAGGTGATGATGGCCAGCTCCACCTCTCACCCCTGCCAGCCGTGGGAGCAGGGAACAGATGAGGGCGGAACTTCCGCGCCGCCGCAACCCTGAAACCCGGTGGAGGAGGCCATCGATCGACTCCTCACACCGGTTAACCTCGAGGATAACCTGGAGGAGGCAGAGGCCAACTTTGCCATGGAGAGACAGCTTCTCCTCCAGGAGGCCATGGAGCTAGCCACAACCCGCAAACAGATCGAGATCACCCGGCAGGAGTACGACCGCGCACACTGCTTCACTCCGCGGTACGTGGAGCCGAGCCGGCGTGGGCAAGTGCGATGCCGGGGCGGCGAGCTAGGCGGTAGGTTGGAGAAGGATGGCGAGCTGGATCCCACACCTGCTCTCATCCGGCCCACCTATAGCACGCCCATCAAGAACCTGCGCGCGGCGCAAGCCGCAGCAGACGAGCTGCCCAACCTGGAGGGTGAGAAGCGAGCCCGCCAGAACGCGCGGGTGCAGGAGCTCCTCCGGATCACTGACGAGCGGCCTGATGCCAACCGGCAGATGCAGGAGGACCCCAGCTGCTCCAAGGGGATTAAGCCGCCTGCCAATAGCAAGGGTGCGCCCCGCGACACCCAGCAGGCGTCCTCTCCTCCGACTCAAGCCCGCAGCAGGCGTCGCGGTTCTGGCAGCAAGGGCCAGCCGCGCCAGGAACAAACAGTGAACAACAACCCACTGCCTCCCCCTCCCCCAGCCGGAGCGCCAAGACCCGCCGGTTCTCGTCTCTCGGGCCGGGTTGGAGCGCCCAGCCCAGATCGTCCGGATGCCCGTGACCGCATCGAGCGCCTCGCTCAAGCGCGCGTTACGGAGGAAGAAGACTCCACCGGACTGGTTTGCTTTGGACCCCGCATTCGGAACGAACCGTTTCCGGATAAATTCACCCTACCCAGGGACACCCCCAAGTATGACAACAGCATGGAACCGGAAGACTGGCTGAGCGAATACGCCACGGCAGTCGGCATAGCCCATGGGAATAAGCACACAGTTGTGCGCTATGTCCCCCTCATGCTAACCGGGTCCACGAGGACATGGCTCAACAGCCTCGCACCCAACAGCATCAACGCCTAGCCAGACTTTGAGAAGGTATTTGTTCGCAACTTCAACGGCACGTACAAGCGTCCGGGCCACCCACGTGACCTAGCCTTGTGCGTTTAGGGCAACCGCAAGATGGACCGCGAGTACCTCGCCAGGTGCACGGAGCTGCGCAACACCTGCGAAGGAATCCTGGAGAGCCAGGCCATAGGTTTCTTTGTCGAGGGGTGCCGAGAAGGCACCATGCTCCGCCACCGGCTACTATGTGACGAGCCGAAAACCATGGCAGAGCTCATGACGGTTGTGGACCAGTACACCACGGCGAATGCCGCCATGAAGAAGCCCCTCCGAGTAAGTGCCGACGGGCGTCCGACTCCAACGAAGCCGGCTCGCGACCATCCGAGCAATCCGGCTGGAGAAGCCGGATCCTCTAGGCGCCACAACAACGACAACCGGTTCCATGGGGACTGCCAAGCCGGACAACAGAAGCCTCGCTACCACGCACGGCAGGTTAACGCTGTGGAGGGCGCGCTCGACGCGCCGGCTAACGATGCAAGAAGGCAGAAGCCCCGGCTCACCTTTGACCAGATGTTTGACGGCCCGTGCAAGTGGCATAGCGGTCCCTTCAAGGTGGCTACGCACACCACCCGAAACTACATTTGGACCCGCCAGCTAAAGGACTAGGGAAACCAGCAACGTCTTCCCCTACCCCCTCCTGGTGGACCACTACCACCAGCTAGGGGAGCCGGTAATGATGGTAACGGCGGCAACAACTACTACTACTACCCCCAGCAGCACGTCACCTACCACATCTTCGAGACGGAGCTGGATGACAAGCACAGCCACAGACGGTGCTCCAAGAAGGTCAACGCCATCATCTCTCCGGTCGCCCAGTACCTGAACTGGTCGGAAACCCCCATCACCTGGAGCCGAGAAGATCAGCCTGAGCAGCTTTCGACTCCCGGGGGCTACGCCATGGTGCTCGACCCCCTCATCAACTCCAACAAGCGCACCTGCCGCTTCTCGCGCGTCCTCATCGACGGGGGCAGCAGCCTCAACCTCCTCTACCGGTCTTCGCTGGAGAAGCTAGGCGTTCGCGGATGTGACCTGCGCCCGACTACCACAACGTTCCACAGCGTACTGCCGGGACCAGCTTGCACTCCACTGGGAAAAATACAGCTGGACGTCATCTTCGGGACCAAGGAGAACTTCCGCAGCGAGACGATTTGGTTTGAGGTGGTAAACCGGACGAGCTCCTACCACGCTCTCCTCAGGCGCCCCGCCCTCGCTAAATTCATGGTCGTCACCCACTACGTGTATCTCAAGACAAAGATGTCGGGACCAAACGGCGTGATCACCGTCGTCGGTTGCTTTAGGCGGTCAATGGAGTGCGCCTCAGCCGGCTCCAATCTGGCAGAGGCCCTCATCATAGCCGAAGAAAAGTGTGTGATCATGAGCAATGTGGCCATGGCCCAGCAAGAAATGCTGGCTAGCAGCAAGCCAGCTGGAGAAGGAGCTTTCTAGCCAGCAAAGGAGACGAAGAGGATCCTACTCGACCCCTCCGACCCGACCAAGTTCATCACCATTGGTGCCAACTTGGACAGCAAATAGGAAGGCGCACTCGTCGACTTCCTCTGTGAGAATCGGGACATCTTCGCATGGTCACCCAAGGACATGTCAGGTGTGTTCAGGGAGTTCGCCGAGCACTCACTCTATGTACGGCCGGATGCCAAGCCAGTCAAGCAGCCTCTGCGCTGGTTCACGGAGGAGACGAGAAAGATTATTGGTGGCGAGATCACCCCAACTCCTTGCAGCCGGGTTCATCATCGAAGTGTACCACCCCGACTGGCTGGCTAACCCAGTCCTGGTGTTGAAGAAGAACAAGACCTGGCGCATGTGTATTGACTACACCAGCCTGAACAAGGCGTGCCCGAAGGACGATCAAGTCATCGATTCCATGGCTGGATGCGATTTGTTATCCTTCTTGGATTGTTATTCTGGTTACAATCAGATCCGGCTAAACCCGGCTGACCAGATAAAAACATCGTTTAGCACCCCATACGGGGCTTTCTGCTATGTAACCATGCCTTTCGGTGTGAAGAATGCAGGCGCTACCTAATAGCGTTGCATGCAGAAGTGCTTGCACTCGCAGATCGGCCGAAACGTGCATGCCTATGTGGACGATCTGGTCATCAAGACCAAGGATAAGCGCACCCTCCTCGAGGACCTGGGAGAGACATTCGGCAACCTCCGGCAATACCAGATGAAGCTGAACCAGGAGAAATGCGTCTTCAGAGTCCCATCCGGCCAGCTACTCGGTTTCCTTGTTTCATAGCGAGGGATGGAGGCGAACCCGGAAAAGATTGCGGCCATCGAGAGGATGCAGCCGCCTAGGAACCTGCTTGGAGTCCAGAAGTTCACCGGATGCCTAGCCTCCCTCAGCCGTTTCGTCGGCCGGTTGGGCGAGAAGGCACTTCCGTTGTACCAGCTGATGAAGAAGACGAACAAGTTCTCCTCGACCTTGTAGGCCGATGCCGCCTTTCACGACCTCAAGCGCATGCTATCCACGGCACAGGTTCTAGCCACGCCGGCTAGCAAGGAGCCGATGTTGCTCTATATAGCAGCCATCAGCCGGGTCGTCAGCGTCGTCCTGCTGGTGGAGCGCCCCGAGGAAGGCAAGGCTCAGCCGTTTCAGCGCCCCGTCTACTACCTCAGCGAAGTTCTCTCCCTCTCCAAGCAGAACTACCCCCACTACCAGAAGATGTGTTTGGCGTGTACCTGGCGTCCAAGAAGCTCAAGCACTACTGCCAGGAGCATCTGATTAAGGTCGTGTGCACCCACCCCTTTCGGAAATCATTGGCAACAAGGACGCCACCGGCCGAGTCACCAAATGGGCCATCGAGCTCGCTTCCTACTCCATCCAGTATGAGCCCCAGCTTACGATTAAGTCGCAACCTATGGCGGACTTCCTCGTCGACTGGGCAGAGACCCAGTACCTCCCACCGGTTCCGGACTCGGACCATTGGAGGATGCACTTCGACAGGTTTAAGATGCTCAGGAGATTGGGAGCCGGCATCGTGCTCACCTCGCCCAAAGGAGACCGGCTGGAGTATGTCCTCTAGATACACTTCAAGGCCTCCAACAATGTAGTCAAATATGAGGCGATGGCGCACGGCCTCCGGCTAGCCAGAGAGATCGGCGTCAACCAGATCCTTTGCTTTGGCGATTCGGATCTGGTGGTGCAGTAGGTATCCGGAGAGTGGGACACCCGCGATGCAAACATGGCTCTCTACCGGTTCCACATACAAAAGCTGAGCGCCTGCTTCGACGGATGTGAGTTCCATCACATTCCTCGTGTCAACAACGAGGCAGCCAATTCGCTAGCGTGAATCGGATCCACCAGGCAGGCGATCCCACCTGGGGTCTCCTTGGAGCACCTGCGCAAGCCCTCCATCAACATGTCCTCCGAGTCGGATTCCATCATCTGGGCAGGGAGACCTCCAGTTGACGGTACGGCAGACGCAGAGCCAGCGGAACCCCCAAAGAAGAAGGCCTGCATCAACTCTGGCAAATCCATACCCTCCGGCTCGCAAGACCCGGGGGCTGCCGATTCGTCAAGTGGCTCGGGGGCTGCCGTTCCAGGTACCTCATCCAGACGACCCCCCGACGACCATCAACCGGAGAGCAGAAGCATCCTCACCATCCGGGAGATACCATCCTATGCGCAACCCTTCATAGACTACATCGCCAATGCAGAGCTTCCGGGTGATGAGGTGGAATCCAAGCAAATCCGGCACCGCGCGCACACATACACCATCATCAACAAAGAACTGTACAAGCACAACGTATCCGGCAACTTCCAAAGGTGTGTCGATGTGGACACAGGCTACCGGCTGCTCAAGGACATCCACTAGGGCAAGTGCGGGCATCACGCTTCATCAAGGGCAATAGTCGCCAAGGCTTCTATTGGCCCACCGCCCTCAAGGACGCCGAACAGCTAGTCCGCGTGTGCAACGGGTGCCAACGCTTCGGGCAGCTCAGGCACATGCCGACTTCAGTGCTCAAGACCATACCGATCACCTGGTCTTTCGCTGTTTGGGGCCTCGACATGGTCGGTCCCTTCAAGCGGGCGTGCGCGGGCATGACCCATCTGCTGGTGGCGGTGGACAAGTTTACAAAGTTGATAGAGGCCAAACCTATCCGGAAGCTGGACAGGGCGACAGTCATCACTGTCTTCACCGACATCATCAACTGGTTCGGCTACCCCAACAGCATCATCACCGACAACGGCACAAACATCTCCAAGGGGGCCTTCACCCGGTTCTGTAGCAACAAGGGCTTCCGGCTAGACCATGCTTCCGTCATGCACCCGCAATCCAATGGGCAAGTCGAAAGGGCGAATGGCTTAGTGTTAGCCGGCATCAAGCCACGCCTCATCGAGCCCTTGGAGCGATCACCCGGATGTTGGATCGAGGAACTTCCGGCTGTGCTATGGAGCCTCCGCACCACACCGAATAGGTCAACCTGCTACACCCCATTCTTCCTCGTCTATGGCTCGGAAGTCGTCCTCTACGTGGACATCGAGTTGGACTCTCCGCGCATGCTCCTCTACGATGAACGGGCCAATCAGGAGGCGTGGACCTCCTCGAGGAGGCCCGCGAGCTAGCGTTGTCCAGATCGGCCCTATACCAGCAACATCTACGCCACTACCATTCGAGCCGGATCCGCCCTATCGCATTCCACAAGGGTGACCTGGTTCTCCGGCTGGTGCAAGACATGAAGGGCATGCACAAGCTATCGCCACCCTAGGAGGGTCCCTTCATCATCAGCCGGGCGCTGCCCATTGACTCCTACTACCTCATCGACGCGCAGCAGCCACGCAAGAACAAGATGGACAAGTCGGATGAGGAGACTGTGGGCTCCCAGGATTAGCCATCCGGGAAATCCCTGTTATGCATATATCCACGTTCCCATGATCAGTGAGCCATGGAAGATAACCGACAAGTATCATTACAACGTCCAAAACCTAACGAATTCACAAGACTTACATAAATGCCATCATGGCTACACCATCTTCAGCAGCGGAACAACATAACGCGCAGAGCCCAATCGTGCCTCAACCTACAGGCAACTACCTGGGAAGACAGCCTAGCTCGCTGGACGTCGCCTCAATCTTCCGTTGTCGAACCTCTGAAAGTCTGGCCAAGTAAATAACCAGGGACAATGCCATGAGTACTTTTGAATGTACTCGCAAACCACCAAGATAAGTAAAATAAGGAAATGCAAATTCTGGCTGTGGCGAGATAGCTCTATCTAGGGTTGTTTTTGAAAATCCTAGACTACTTCTTGTAGTTATGGCATCTCCATAACTTTCTTGAAAAAGAGTTTTGAAAACATGCCTCTGTTTTATAAGTCAAGATATCCCCATATCTTTGTTGAAAACCTTTTTGAAAACAGTTTTGGAGTAAAAACCCTTTTTTAAACCTCTTTGACCTCCTCTGGTCAAAACAACATTTTAAACTCAGGTTCCCTCGGAACCCCCATGATTGCATCCACTTTTCCAAACAACCACCATTTGGGTACTCCTAGCCATCGCCTTTCCAACCGTCCTTGACCGTGGACACGGCTATTCGAATAGATTATACTCTGCAGAGTTTGCGCACTTTCCCCACAAGAATCAATACATCCGCTGGGATAAAACCACGGCCCACTACCACTGTAGATGGGGGTCCGGATAATCGAACCTAACCTTTCGCTTGTCGACCCTAGCAAAGGCTACTTTTCCTTTTGGGTTTGTTCTCTTGGGCAATGAGTATGTGGCTCCCAGCCATAGTCCTGCCTTCGGTACACGCGCATACCCAACCGTAGCTTGGCGTATACCTTAACTTGGTGACTCCACTTCCTTCCGTACCACCTTAGTCATATCGTCCGCGGGAGACCCAATTGTTGCACCGGCACTCCTGCCAAGCCAGGCTCACTCTTGCCGAAGCAAGCTACAGGCTCCAGATCCGTAGATCTGTTAGCGCCTGCCCAGAATTCAAGGGATCTCTCCCTATAAGCATGGTACAAGCTGCCCCGGCTAATTAAGACAAACTACAAGCTAAGCCCCAGCACCTGGGGTAATGTGGTTGCACGGATAAAAATTGTTCCGGTAAAGGCGTAGAACATCCCTTCTCTTTCTCTTGTCCATTTTGTCATTTCTCATCATCACCACTTCTTTAGTTAAAACATCCACCTGGGAACGATGCCTCTTCCCAAGGGTTTTACAAAGCCGTTTTGAAACATTTGTCGGAGGGTAAATCCCAAAACAAGTTATTTTCTCAAAGCCGGGTTTCCAACGAGGTAGGATGCTAACCATCATACACTCGGTCTAAAGGGATAAAATGGTAGGTACATCATGGTGGTGCCACGAGGGACACAAAGTCATAACTTGGAGGAGCCAAGTTACTAGCGCAGTGTTTATAAAACAAGACATGCAGATAAATAATGCAATTTATAAAGGAGATACAAACATGTAATAAGAAGAGTAGGACAAGTATCAGAATTCGGGAATGGTGGCTTGCCTATGATCAGCAATAAGTCCCTGGACTTCTTTAGATAACCAAGAATACCCAACAATAATAATAAGAAGTCCCTTCCTTCTTGTCGTCAAACACTCACACTATCACCATCATCGAGGATACATGCAAGCAGACAATACCACAATCAATACAAGGCATAAATGTATCAAACCATACAGCAAACAAACATAAGGAGTCCTACTTAACTTAGTAGGTTTTGGAAAAGTTGGGTACTAGTAGTGGAATTACTAGATTGCCATAGAGGTGTTTTTCCCTTGGCAGATAGTTGTCTAGGTTATATACCAAGGACTTGTGGTGGAGACTTGAGGTCTGTAGTATATCAATGTGCAACCATGATATCCATAGATATGTCTTGACAAAACAAGACCAACACAAGTGGTTTCATCAGATTATCACTTACCTAGATTTAGTTATGCTTTTTATAGTGGAATAAACTCTAGTTTGAGGAAATAATTCACCAGAACTTATCTGGAGGCCCAAAAATTATTTCCTTAGGTGGTTAGGTAGTGTTTGATGTACTGGACCACATAGAGTTGGAATCTTGTCAAAATAATTAACAAAATTCCCTTAATAAATCATCAAAGGCAGTTTTGTAACTGTTTTTTTCTTTTTTCACCCAATTAATTCTACAGAAGCTCTTGAGTTAATTCCAACGGAACAAGGTGGGAACTTATAATACCTTTCTGTAGGAATTGGATTCACTCTTTTTGGAGTTGTCAAACTCCTGGAGTGATTTATTTAGTGAAAAAGGGGTACACAAATTAATTTAATTCACTAGAATTCAACCAGAGCTCAATAAAATCTGAGCTCCGTTGGTTTGATAGATGCCGGTAATAGAGTGTACTGGGAGGTGGAATAAGGTCAATACCACATTTGGTTTGACCTAGAGAATTTACCTAGGGCAGATAATTGTTGTTTTTGTTATTTTTGCTATGGGCACACTACTGTTCACATTGGCATAGGACCTATGCCAGATGACAGGTATATCAAATACCTTCCAGTAGAGCTATGGTTCTTTCCAAATGTATCTATGAAGCTCTCTGAGGAATTTATTTAGTGTATAGGACAATCTTTAGCGGATTAATTGCCAAGGGCTAATAAAAATTATTTTTGGCCAGGGACCTGTTCTGCATGTTGCACAAAACACCCAGGAATCTGGTACAAATATTATTTAGGCAAAATACCTCACTTTCCATTTTAAACTCTATTTAAACTAACCAGGTATATTAACGTATCTGAAAAAGGAATTAAAAAGAAAAGGAGAAAAGATCTAGGCCACTCTCTAGGTGGAAACGGGCCACGGAGGAGGGAAAACGGCCCATGGCGGGCGACACGGTGCGCGGGAGCCCGCGGCTTGAACTGCTTGGCGGGGCCCGGCGTTAGTGGCATGGGTCGATCCAGGGGGTATCGGCCAGATCTAGCCGTCGTTTTTAAGGGGATCCAACGGCCGGCGCTCGTCGTCTCCAGAGGGCGGAACCCTAGGGCGGAGCTGGGCGGCGGCGGGGCTTACCGTGGGGCTTCTAGAGGCGACGAGGAGCGACGGAGGTGAAGCGGTGATTGACGGCGAGCAGATCGAGGGGCGGCATGGCGGTGGTGGTCTCCAGGAAACAGCGTGCGCGACGGTGGCCGAGTGATACCTCGTCGGAGCTCAACACCGACGACGGAGGAGGCGGTCCTGGGCAAGAAAAAGGCCACGGTTAGATGGAGGGGGAGGAGAGGGTCACAACAAGGTGACATGCAGAGAAAACGGAGTACGGGAGAGTGAGCCTTGCTCGATTTTCTAAGAGAGGCCGAGAGCTCTCTCTCTCTTCTTGTCGGGCAAGACTAGGCAAGGGACGAAGAGAGGGTTTCTGGGGGAGGTAAGTGGAGTGGGAGGGGGAGAAATGAGGGGCACAGGCGTGCTGGGGGTGGACTCTGGCCTTTATACCGAGGGGGAGAGCTAGATGGTGAAAATGTCCCCTTTGGACATGGGGGGGGTAGTGCTGGCCAGGGATTGGCCTAGAGGGCAGTGGGGAGGGGTAAGAGTGGGAGTTGGGTCGTGTAGGAGCAAAGAGGGGCAGTGGGTGGCTGTGGCAACTTTTACTGTGCAAGATCTTTTGCAAGATATGCCTCTCCCTCTCTCATACAAGCACATGGGGCCAAGATGGCAGTGCTACAGTGCTCCGCTACAGTGGTCACGACCAGGGGAGTAGTGGTCACTAGAGAGGAGTGCTTGACAAGCTTTGGGGATAGCTTGGTCTTGTTTTAGCTCAAGTTTTGTTTGTTTTGCAAATTTTGATCACAAAGGAGCTTGTGAAGGATTTCAGAGATTTGCATTGGAAGATATGGAGGAGATAGTACTGGTGGATGGGCATGGTCAAGTTACACTCCTAGGATTTATTTGGGATTTTTATAAGGAGTTAGTCCTCATAAATCCATTTATTCAAAAACTACAAAAGTAGTTTCTAGAAGATCATTTGATATATTTACATTGGACAAGGTGGGTTTTTGGTGTGAGAGGCTCCCAAATGTGAATACACACTTAGGGGAATTTACCCAAGATTTATTGAGGCTTAAAAGTATTTAAAACAATTGTTTTGTTGTTTCTGCCATTTAGGAAAAAGGGCTAAAAGAATTATTAAAGCTCTTCAAAAATATTTATTTTTGAAGTTGGAATCTATGGTATGATAAATGGAACTCACATGAGCCAAAATTTGGGGAAGTGTTTTGCCAAAAACCAAATCTTCCATTGGAAAGGGGGTTTTGAGATTTTGCCTATTAAAGGAATTAAATAGGTTTTGAGCCATAATAATTATGGGTAAGATTTGATAAATCTTGATGATCAAGGTAGTTGATTTAGACAAGGTGTTTCAAGCATTTATAACCTTGAGAAATGGAATTCCAACTTGAATTAGATGGAAGAACAAGGCATTGAGGATCTAGGGTGATGTTATTTTTATACCACCAAAATGTTGTTGGATGTTGGAGCTCAAAGCTCACCTTCATGCAAGGGATAGATGGATAGTTATACCAAGTCATATAGATGATAATGGAAGAATAAATTTGGATTGGTTACTTCAGAGATGGTCTGGAAGTGATGGCAAACTTTGTTGAAAATAAGGCTGCCATACCTGATGAGTCATGATGCCTTATAAACCAAGTGGGTTTAAGAAGCACAGAGATCCACTTGGAACAGGTGAAATAGGTTTTGATAGACCTATATGAGTAGAAAATAACCATGCAAATAGTTGGTCCATAGAAGGTTGGATGATGGTGTGAGCTTCTGTCAAAGTAGGCATGATGACTAGTTTTGCAGGAAAAAGTTATTTTCTTGCCTGCAAAACCATCTAGAACAAGTGGGTTGGAGGATGATCTAACCAAGGGACAAAGTGGGAATTGGTATTCCTTAGGATGGTTAACAAGATGGTTCAAATTCATTTTCAAAAATGCACAAGGGTTGAGAAAGGGAGGCATTCAAAAAGGTGATGTTGAAACAGTTTCCAGACTTAGTCAAATTTGGCAGATTTGAGGATTTTGACTAGGGTATGAGAGGGAAATTTTTTGGAGGGATTGCAAGGTACCAAAGCATCATCAAGTGGATGATTTTGAAGTGTAGTTTTATTAGAAGGGATCCATGCGCTATATTGGTCTTCATGGACTTGGAGGCTTCTAGAATTAGATCACCTCAGAATTGATCTAGTTAAGGGTTTTAGATGATCACCTAGTAGCTAGAGATTATATCCAGATTTGTATTCTTGCTTAGGGGGTGATGATTTTGAACATCTTGATCCTAGTGCTGAGCTCCTAGAGTAGCTCATACTACTTCCTAAGCAAACAAGTCAAACAGCAAATCAAGGCAACTCATCTTATAAACTAAGCAAATCCACTACTGGGGTTACCATCAAGCTTAGCTTGAGGTAAGGTTGGGGCATTTTGAAGAGGTTGGATTTTTGAGTAAGATGAGAGTCCTTGGTACCTCTAGCAAGAGTAGAATTCAGAAGCTTAACACAGGTGTTTTGGGAAGACTAGAGATAAGATTAGTTGAGGGTTCTGTCTTGAAAACATAAGGAGGTTATATTATATATCTCTCCATAGTTTTGTCAATAGAAGCCACAAAAATAGTTTTGGTTACATAAGCATCTTGGCTCATGTTTTGAAATGCCAAAACATTTGAGAATATGTAAAATGAGCCAGGATAGTTTTGGTAAATAGCTTTTGTCAACTGATGGTGAGGTAAGGAGTATCATTTGGTATACAGTCACATGCACAAGTACAAACAAACAACAAGCAAACACTGCACCCATGAACAAGAAATTTTTTTGGTTCCCCCTCATTTATGCATTCTGGACAACAAATTAGGGTTGTAGAAATTGGGATGTTATAGAGACAGAGCGCCCCTGGAACGCGGCCCTGCTCTACCCATTTTACACCTAGTCACCACATAGTGTATGTATCCCGCAAACCTTATGAATGAAAATGCGGACCCCTACGAGATACTCGGGGGCTCCTTACTAGAAATTTGTGTGTATTTGTTTCTAGTTCAGTTTTCCGGCTCCGGCAACCCCTACACGGGGGCTTACCGGCTGGCCCGGCCTGCTAAATCAACAAACCGGTTGAGTAGTGTGCGACGATGTCAGAGGCGCACTCTTCGTCTCAGCTACAGACCGCAACCCGGCTGTCTGGCTAGCAAGAGCAAAAGCCCAAGGCATCCCACACAAAAAAAGGGGAGGAGATGTAACAGATCGGGCGCCCCGGCCTCGCAACTAGTTTGAGACGAACCGGCCACTAAGCCGTCAGTACCGTGCACAATGTACTGTCAGCTCCCTTCGATTCCGGCTGTAGACCGCAACCCGGCTGCCCGGCAAGGACGCAGCGGAAACATCAGACCACACGGGAAAGTTTCCAAAGAAGCACAAGCTGGTTTTCAAAAAAAAAACAAATCCGCCTTCCGGCTAAAGTTCAACAGACTAACCTATTCACGGGTGAGAATGTATGTATGTGTGCCTATTTTTTGTACGACTACTTCAAGTCGGAATCCAAAAAGAAGGAAGATTCGAAGTCCTTGCCTTCATCAAGTGCTCCGAATCTCGGGGGCTACACCCACTGGGTGCGCTCGCGCGCCCCCAGTGGAATCTTGTACTACCCGGTCGGCTAAAGGAGTTAGCCGGATATTTGGAGCCCAGGTGAGGGCAAGGGCAGGAAGAAAAGAAGAAGATTCGAAGTCCTTGCCTTCATCAAGCGCTCCGAATCTCGGGGGCTACGCCCACTGGCTATGCTCATGCTCCCCCAGTGGAATCTTGTAGTACTCGGCCGGCTAAAGGAGATAGCCGGATATTTGGAGCCCAGGCAAGGGCAAGGGCAAAACGAAAAGAAGAAGATTCGAAGTACCTGGCTACGCCAGCTACTCCGAATCTCAGGGCTACACCCAGTGGGTGCACTGGCACGCCCCCACTGGAATGGGAGTTCCCCCGGCTGCAGGTGTCCAGCCAGCGAAAGTAACCAGCTGAGAGGTGTCTAGTCGGAGGAAACTAAAGACTTGGGGAAAGAAAGAAGATTCGAAGCGCCTGGCTACACCAGCCACTCCGAATCTCGGGGGATACACCCAGTGGGTGCGCTGGCGCGCCCCCAGTGGGTGCAGATTAGCCAGATAAATTCAATCGGTGAAATATTGAAGCTTTGAAGCACACAAAAAACACAAGTTGGAAGCAAGCCAAAACAATTCAGACTGATATAAAAAAAGGAGAGGGAGATGAAGCTCCCATGAGTTCACTCGGCGTCAAAAACAACCGGCACAGACAGTAAGCTTTGAACAAAACAAAGTGACAAATTCACCCGGCATCCCAGGGAGCATAACTAGGCAGCAGGGCCCTTGTCGTGCAGAGAATCCTGGCTGGTGGCAGTCTCAGGAGAAGGAGGCATGTTGGCTGATCCGGTTCTGGCATCCCCAACAGTCGGCAGCGACAAGGCTTCCGCATCCGAAGTGCCGGTGGACTCCGAGTAGGTGAGGACCTCGTCGACGTCCACATAGTCGGCGATCTTGATGGCGGAGGCCCGGAGCTCCGGATGGGCGTGGCGGATGGCGGCAAGGTCGGCACCAGCGCGGAAACCCCCGTCGATCTTCTCGACACGGGTGTCCTTGTACCAGGAAAGCATAAGGGCCAGGGCCATCTCCGCCTCTGCTCATGCCGCCAGATCCCTCATGCGGTCGACGGTAGCTAGAACCTCCGCCACCTTGGCCGCCAGTTGCGCTGTCAACACCCGGATTTTTAATCCCAGATGCTTGTTATGACATACATCGCAATCCTAGGATTACCATTTTTAAGAGACATAACAGATTGGATATCACAGTACATCATCCATTAAAAACCATATTAAGGTCTTACACAAATAAAAAAATCTCATGATCCAGAATTAATAACAAGTGAGGTCCATCTTTAGTGTCACAGGCAATGCTGACGATGGGAGATGATCCTAGTTGTCATAGCCGTCCTGTTGTCCTCCTTCTGGATAGTCCTCCTCATAGTCTGGCCACGGGAATAGCCAGGGACAAAGCCATGAGTACTCTTTAAGTACTCGCAAACTATCACTAACAAGTAAGGTACTCTAGTAGGAATGCTAAACTCTAAGTTTATTTGCATAGTTTAGTTTGAAACCTAAGCTGAGTTCAGAGACAAAGAAAGATAAAATAAAGGTCTAGACTCACTTAAGTTGGGAACTTAGTTTTCATAGTCACAACCCTGTTGTGGTCAAGTCATGTCACAATTCAGATCATAAGTCATTTGGAAAACATCTGACGACGGAACAGTATGGCCACTCCAACTGTCCAAGACAGCGGACGCGGCTATTCGAATAGTTCGACACTCTACAGAGGTGGTACACTTTCACCACAAAATTTGATACATCTGTCAGGGATAACCCTGAATCATCATACTTAGTATGCAGATAATCAAACATAACCTTTCCTTTACACACCCTAGTACAAGCACCTCTCCTATGAGCTTGGCCTCCCAGCCATGGCCATCTGCCATCCTAGGCACTGCATACAACATCGAGAGGTAACCTCAGCTCAAACCTCTCCCGCCAGGGAACTCATACTAGTGCATATAAACTTCTGGCTAAGCCTTACCCAATTCAGGTATTGTGGTTGTACGGTAAAAATTGGAATGGTATCGCATCCGAACCCAACCATCAGTTTTTATAAAGGGCTAAGGCTCATGCCTCAACATTTTCATCCTCATAAACCATTTGTGTTTCTCAACACATGTCAAAACATCTCAATAGAATTACTCATCATTCCAAGGTTTTCATAAGTCATTTTCACCAAGTATTCCCATCTAAAGTGATCAGGTTTTTGGTTTAGCTCTAATAAATAAGTTAAGAGTGTTCACTAATGTGGGATGCTAATATCAATTTCATTCCATAGAATGACATCTAAGTCTAACTAGATAGGTCAAGTTTTATATTCTTTATGCTATCTATAAACAAGGTATGAACTTTGGTAAAGTAAAAGAAGTAAAGCTTGTAAGTAAAACTTGGGATGGGTATAAATAAAAAGGGTATAACCAAAGCATGCCTAATGCATCTTGCGTAGGTTAGCTTGCATCTAGTGATGTCTTGCAAGTATTAGCTTGCCAATAATAGCTTCCCTTGATTGGTGCAGTGGTTGAAATTCTCTTCTTCTTCCTTGGGGTAGAACTCCTCATCCTCGAAGACTTGGTCGGTACTATCGTCTATAAATACATACGGAATACACAATCACCAAACAATACTTAACTAGTCTATTTATCACACTAAGTCACACACTTGATAATCTAGCATCATCACACACATCACAAGTTTTAATGAACTAGTTTCATTTATTTTATTTGAGAAAAGTAATTTCTACACATTCAAAATTAACTAAGATTTAATATTTTCCAATTAAAATATGGGATCATGTGGACACATGTCATCACCACATATTCTAATGTATGGGAATCTGATTTAAATGTTGGATCACATTTTAATAAGTTTAAGTTGAATATTTAATGATTTAAAGTGACTAGAAATGCCTATATAGCATTATTTTGGTACTAGTCCAAAGTCACTACATGCAAATCTTAATATTATTACATATTCAGATAGGTATATTCAAATGTGATTTTTGAGAGGTGGAAACAACTCAAAAGCTATTATGGTTGAATTTAGAAAAATGTTTGTGTGTGAAAAAGCCTCTGTCTTGTTATTTTTGCTATAGGTGATCTATAACTCTAAATGATGTAAATCTAATGGTCCTGGATATCGATTTTCATTATCTTTCCAACAAAATTGGAATCATTTATTTTGGTTAAGCAGAACTCCCTGGGTGGATTTTTAAACTAAAGGACAGAATTGAGTTTAAGCTAAAATGGAAAAGGGTTTATTTGAATCTAATGGGTTGCACGGGAAAGAAATGGGCCAGCCCACTGCTCTCCGTGCAGCGCCCGGGCTGGCTTAAGTGATGACCCCACCTGTCAGTGGGACAGGGGATGCCGAATAGGTATGGGAGAATGGGGATTGTAGGATTAGATCCTGGATCAACGGCTCATAGCCATCGTCTCCACTAGAATAGTGCATGATGTGTAGGAACCCTAGCACGGTCGGTGAGGGTCTGGGAGGCTTACTGGAGCTCCGGCGAGGGTTGGTGAGGCGGGCAACTGGATGAGTCGAGGACGCAGTTCTCCTAGTACCGGCGGCGTACCGGGAGATGGCTTGGATCAGTGGTGCCCTTTTCCTCCTTCCGCGGTAGTCTCTGGCGAAATTGGGGTGCTACGGGCAGCGTCTTGCTCTGGTGCGGCTCGGGGAGGTCTCTGAGGTGGAGTGGATGGAGGTGATGTGAAGAAATGGTGCCGGGAGGTTCTCTATTTAAAATGGGGCGAGGGGCACATCTCAGCATGGGTAGAGCTCGACGGGGGCAATGACACAGCGAGCTAGAGGCGTGGGCAGTGGGCTAGGATGGTGTGCGGTTCCCTGGTGGTCGTCACGGAGGTGCGTGTGCAGTGCAAAGTGGTCGGGACAAGCGAGCGTTGCTGGGCGCACGCTGCCTCGATCGAGGGCGAGTTTCACGGTGGCCGGTGGCTACGGGGCACGGTCGAGGGAACGGGCATGTCTGCTAGCCTCCTAGGACGCTGGTGATCGTGTAGGCAGGTGGCAGGAGCGAGGCAAGGTCGGGTTGAGCGGGGACAGCGCGTGAATGGCGGGTGCGCGTCGGCATGGCAGACACGGTCCGGGAGCGGCGGTCATGGCTCCTCCTCTCTCTGTCTTCGAGTTGGGGCTGGCCTAGAGGGGGAGTGGGGCACGGGCGACGCGCTAGATAAGGTGGGCGAGGTTGGCATCGCTAGGGACGTGATGTCGATGGTGGGGGTGATCAATGTGCTCGGCATTAGTGGCCATGACCATCTGGTCGTGTGCACAGTGGGTGGCCGTGCTAGCAAAGGGTAGGGTGCACTAGGGGTGCTATGGTTGCAAAATGGGAGACCACTTTGGCCAAAACACTACTCACAATAGTGTTTGTGATCTTTGTCTGATTTGTGCACACAAGGTGTTTGACAAAATGGCCGAAAGAAACAAAGTTTTGAATTTTGAGATGACTTTTGGTGGAGTTGTTAGTCACATGCTTAAGCATCTGCGGTTGCTTGGGATTGTTAAATTGAACTCATTTGAGTGGTTTTTGAAAAAGTGGGATCTAGATACATACACTTGATTCCATTTTCAAATGTAACTTAAATTTAGAGTTTGAATGTTTTTGGAAGATCACAAAGTGGGCCTTGCTAGATCATTACTTGTACTAGCAAGGGGTGCAAAGATCCATAATTGTTTCTGTTTGAAATTGAGTTCTAGGAACACCTAAAGTGACCTAGTTGATTAAAATGGAAAAAGTGACCATTTCCATTTATTAATTCGATTTGATTTCTTTTTCTTTGGATTTTGCTTGGGAATGATCTAGATGATGTGGCATTCATCTTAGAATCATTTTACAACCATTAGAACAAACAAACATGGCAATTCAAAACAATTCCATATTAATGCAACACACATATGCATTCTTATTTCTTTTAATGATAAAAAGTTTTTGTTAACTCTAAATTATGTGATTTGGATCTTGATAACTTTGATTAAAAATTTGGGATGTTACATGCACCATCGTCCCTGGAATTGGACCATCCGGCCACAGGAACATGAAGATGGCCTGCACTGCCTGGCGAAGTTTGGCAGCCTCCTCGCTGAGAAGGACGACCAGCTCCTGGGTCGTCGGCTGTTCCCCCGGCCAATTCTCCTGCAGCCGGTTATATGCCAGCAGGTCTACGCCGGGATAAAAAGCTGTCAGAAAAAAGAACGTCAGATCCGGCTACCAGATCCGGAAAGACGAGGGGAATCGAAAGGGAACTTACCCTTGGCCGTGTGCCCGACCTTCATCATCTCCTCCACCAGGGCCTTCTCCCGGTTCGTCAGCCGCTTGACTTCCTTCTCTTGGTCCTTGTTCTGGACCTCGAGAAGGTCGAAGGCTTGGGCCCGGCTAGCGAGAGTGGCGTCGTGCTCCTTGACGGTGGCCTCCAGAGCATCCACCTTGGCGTGCCAGTCTTTATTCTGCAGCCGAAGCGTAGAATTGGACTTTCTCAGCCAGTCATTCACCTTCTTTAGGCAATCGATTTCCCGCTGAGCGCACACCATGATGGCTGCAAAAAACCGACTAATCAGCAAAAAAAGAGAAATACCAAGGTATTCGGCTGAGGGAACTTAATCTGCGAGGTCCCATTGGCAGCGGCAAGCTTCTGCTCCAGGGTCCGGTTATCACCGATTGCAGCCTCGATCAGCCGGATCTCCTTCACCGCCAGCTCGAGGGTGGCGGCAAGGTCCGTCAGCGAGGCGGCGGAGGAGGCATCATCGTCGACAGCGTTGGCAACCAACGACTCCTTCGCCGCGGTCACCGTTGTTCGCCACTCCTTCCCCGTCTCGTCGTTAGAGTTGTCGTCGCCGACAACCACAAGCTCCTTGCCAGTGGTGACCCTCCGTGCCCCCACAGGGGAACTACCTCCACTTTGTGAGGTGGTCACAACTATTTCCGGCTGCACCACCGTGGTCGGTGGAGCGTCCCCCGTTCCGGCTGTGGCAGGCGGATCAGCTCGAGGCGGTGGCGGAGGAGGTGCCCTAGAGGAAGGAGGAGGAGCGGAGGCAGATGCGGGCGGCGTGGTGTCCGGTGTGCGGGGCGGCGAGCCAGTCGGCACCTGCGTCGGGCTCAAGGTGGCGAAGGAAACCAGCGTACTGGGCAACAGAAGGCAGAGAAGAGAGAAAAACATGAGTAAGCCAAAAACAGACAAGGAAAGCATAAAGAGCAGAAGAAGGCGAAAGCACCCAGAGAAGGAAATCTTACCCCTGCACCACCGGGGGCGGCCCCTTCTTGCGACCAAGGTGGCTCGGCAGAAGAGTGCTAGTCCATCTCCGTTTGGGGGTCGGCTCCTCCACGGTGGGCCGGCTGGCTGATACATTGCAAATGTATCTATAATTTTTGATGTTCCATGCTTAGTTTTATCCACTTTCTTTTGTTTGGTTCCAACTTTGGAGTACTTTTCATATGATTTCTTGGACTAACCTATTAACAAGAGCCACAGTGCCAGCTTCCTATTTTTTGCTGTTTTTTGGTTCCAGGAAAGTCAGAAAATGAATATTCTCGGAATTGGACGGGACAAAAGCCAAAGTGCCTATTTTCTGGAAGTCATCAGATGCCAGAATACGAGACGGAGAGGGGCCAGAGGCCGGCCACACCACCTGGCCGCACGGACCAGCCTGGCCTGCGCCAGGGGGTGGTGAGGCCAGCCCTGGCACCCCCTCGGCCTCCCCTTCTGACTATAAGATGCCCTCGGGACGAAAACCCAAAGTGCCCGATCAAAAATCCAGGAAAGAGTCTGTAGCCACCGTCATCTCCATCCCTAAATCAGGAGGGATATGAAGCTCTTCCCGACACCCTGTCGGAGAGGGGAATTCACCCTGGAGGCCTTCTTCATCACCATGCAAGCCTCCGGTGTGAGGCATGTGTGGTTCATCCTTGGACTACGGATCCATGTAGTAGCTAGATAGCTGGTTCTCCTCCTTTGTGCTTTCATGTCTAGATATTGTGAGCTCCGTTCATGATCAAGATCATCTATTTGTAATTCTGCATGTTGTGTTTGCGGGGATCCGATGGATATTGAGATGCTATTTCAGATTGATTATTGACTCTATCATGTCTTTGTTATATGTGATCTTGCATGCTTTCCGTTGTTAGTAGCTATCTTGGCCAAGTAGATGCTAGCAACTCCAAGAGTTAGTATTTATGCTCGATAGTGGGTTCATGCCTCTAGTAATCTGGGGAAGTGACAGAAATCTCTAAGGTACTAGATGTGTTGTTGCTACTAGGGAGAAAACAACAATCCTTTGTTCATAGAACAATTGTATTGTTTACTTTACACGCAGTTCGTAAAGCAATAATCTGTTGCTTGCAGCTTAATACTGGAGGGGGTTCGGATGATAACCTGAAGGTGGATTATTAGTCATAGATCCAGTTGGATGGAAGTCTATGTATAATGGTGTAATGCCCAATCAAGTCTCAAAGGAGTCAAGATGATTAGTATATGCATGTATTGCTTTCTCGATGTTTGTCAATTGCCCCGCTGTAATTTGTTCACCCAGCATGTTATCTATCTTAAGGAGAGCCACCTCTAGTGAACTATGGATCCCGGTCCTTGTCTTTTACATACAATCTACAATCTTTTACTGCTTTGTGTTTACTTTCTGCAAACTTTTACTTCTTTCCATTTGATACGTTTAATCCTTTGTTGTCCACAAAACACGGTGAGATTGACAACCTCATCGCAAGTTGGGGACAAAGTTATGTGGTTGTGTTGTGCGGGTCTCCACGTTGCTACTAGCACCAGTAGTGCGCCCTGCCAAAGCTAAGCTAGTAACACCTTTGGGGTGTTTCCTTGCTCCTACTGGTTCGATTAAACCTTGGTTTCATAACTGAGGGAAACTTGCTGTTGTGCTCATCATACCTTCCTCTTGGGGTTCCCAACGAGCTCTACATCAACACCGCCATCAAGCGTTTTTCTGGGCGCCGTGCATTGAGCCATCAAGCATTTTTCTAGTGCCGTTGCCGGGGAGTCAAGGACATCTCCACAAGGGGAGTCCCTCATAACCAATCTCTTTACTTTGTTATTTTTGTTTTGCTTAGTTTCTTTTTTTGTTTGCTTGTTTTGTTATTCAAAAACACAAAAACATTAGTTTTACTAGTTTGCTTTGTTTTCAAAAACACAAAAAAATTAAGTCTCCTTTAGTTGTCAGCCCTTCCTTAGCTCACCATGTTGATCCCCAAATTCACCCTGAAAGACCTTTCAATTGGTAGTGGTTCTATAATTGGGAAAGATAATATTGAAGAATTCTTTAATCATGTTAGTAAGCATGAAGATACTAAGGATAGATCCCTTGCAGAACTTGCTCCAAATTGTGAGATTGCTGCAGCTTCTTTAATTCACATGTTAGAAGCTAGGTTTGTTAACCTCAACCCCTTAATGCAAGTAATGTTTCTTAAGCTTAAAAAAATTGAAGACCATGAAAAGAGGGATTTTATTCTAGAAACTTTGTTTAAGGAATTCTATGATGTTGCCAAGGAAGCTAGGAAAGTCTTTGAACATTTCAATATGCTAGGCTCATGTGTAGATGTTGTTGGTACACGAGAAAATATGAACAAAACCGAACCTAATGGGGAGGAACCTAAGATACCAATACCCTTTAAACTAGTAGCAATACATGATGCCATAGAAAAGAATCTTGATTGGATTGTTCCTGCAAACCCTTTTGATGAGAATAGTGAACCTAAGAGCATTGAGGGAGGATCCTCTAGAACTTATTTGGATGATATACCTTGCCTTGTTGAAAATATTTCTGGTATTGATCTTAATGCTTTTTCATTTGAGAACACTTGATTCTTTCTTTGCTTCTTATGCCTAACTTAAAGGCGTTAAAGAAAAGTACTTATTGGGAGATAACCCAAAAGTTTTAGATAAGTCTTGGAAGTTATTACCTCTGTAATAACCTTTCCTTATCCTTTTTATTTTCTTTTTGTGCCAAGAGTAACCTCTAATGAGAGTGAAGTAATGATTGAGAAAGTTGCTGTCCCGAAACATATTTTTATGCTTCACCGTAAACATTCGTGAGAGACCTCTGTATATCGGATTGAGCCTTAATTTTTTGTACTTATGCCCCAGGTTTTTATCTAACTTCCGTTAGTTCAAAACTTTTTGATTTGAGCAACATAAGGTCTTCGAAAAAATTCGTCTTTACCTGCTGGTCTGTTTTGACAGATTTCTGCCATTTTCTGCATTTGCTTCTTGTTGGTTCCTTTTTGAGTTCTTTAGGGGAATTGAGCTTTTTGAAACAAGTGCTATAGTAGCTAGTGTTCTAATGGAAGTTTATTTTGTATTATAACTGAACCTTAAGACTTATTTATCTTGAGTGCACTAATGTTGGTAATAAAGATTGTGTGAAGTTTTGTATGAAGGAAAAATTTCAGGTGTATGGAAGGAATGAGTAATGAGATGAAGGATGGACTAAAGCTCAACCTTGGGGATGCCACTCGTGTCACCCCAATAAATATCCAAGAAGTACAAGCTTCAAAGCTTGGGTATTCCCAAGGCATCCCCCTCTTCATCAATAAAAATCTCAGGTTTCTTCCAAACGCTTCATTTTTATTGTTTCATGCACAGTTGTGTTGTTCTTGGAGCGTCTTCTTTTTCATTTTTGTTTTGGTTTTTAGTTTCCTTGGTTTGCTTAGTTTTCTGAATAAATTGGTTGGAACCCCTCTTTCATACATTGGTTTGCAAATAGTTTGGTTTGGTTTGGAAAAGAGTAGGAAAGTTCATGCTTATGTGGTAAAAAGAGCTCGTTTTTGACTGTGGCCTATGCTTTGTCATGCCATTCTTGATATTGTTTTGGCTTTATGCTTAGTATTATTTGTTGTAGCATGACTTGTTATAAACAATTGAGATTACTTAATGTGCCTTGGATGAATCATGCGTTGTTTTAGCATATTAAAGCATAGTATAGTGGTATTCTCCTTTGATGCTTTATTTGGGTTGACTTGGCGCATGTTCACACCATGTTATGACTATCTCAAGTCACCGTAGCCTTTATGATCCTTTAGTTTTCAACTTGTAGTAACACTTTATGCTTTGATCAATGATGTTTTGTCGCTCTACATGATTATGGCCATTATTGCTCTCTTAGTTTGTCGCTCCCAGTCTTTTGCTAGCCTCCACAACAAAGTATGAGTTCCACTCATGCATCCAACTCCCTAAACCAAGTTATTCCAAAGAGTCCACCATACCTACCTACTAGCTTTAACTACTCCAAGTATATTCATGCTTTTGTTTACCTTCCAAATTAAACTTGTTATGAGAAAACTAGTGATTAAAGCTCTCACGAACTTGATGGCACACTTTACTTTATTGCCTCTAATAAACTTGAACCATTGGGTCCTTCTTTGTTGCGTATATGCTTGCGCTTTAGAAGTTGAAATTAGCAGAACCATGTTTCATGGGGAACGCTTTCAACATTGCACTTGTACTTTGTATCCCGTTGATATCATGTTCTTTTGCTTACGGATCCCGGAAGTGTGAAATAAAAGTGGAACTTGTAAGATCATGGAGTTTGTACGTGTGTTAGAGAAACACCTGGGCCGCTAGCCTAAGCCATGCCTAATCATGGTGGAAACTTGCAGCGTCACCATAATGAGCACTCTATGAAGCATCCTCAATAAAAACCTATGCAAATAGCAAATAAAAAGATCGCTGAGATGCTCATTGTCTGCTTGCCTTGTCATTTTGATTATGGGAAAGCTCCCGTATCATGTGCAAGGGGTACCCCGTTGGCGGTTCTTAATGATACACATGTACTTACAATGACAAGAGCTTACTCGTGACTGAAGTTGAGTAGCATGAGGATCGGTCTTCGTAAGTAAGGGGCATGAGATTTCGGTTTATAACTTGTCAAGCATATCCTCTTAGTTGTGTCACTTTAACCTTAATCACCTTCAAGATGCTTATGATAGGGGCAATGAGAGCTGAAAGCTATAAGTACCATAATTTTTGGAAGCTCTTTATGAGACTTGAATCCCTACTTCCTTTTATAAAAAGGCCTTTCTTCCACCATAATATTGAGTCTCCACCTTCTATCTTTATGCACCTACTTTGAGAGCATAGTGGCCTTTCTTAGTTCTATGAGCATTGTCCCAAGACTAGTTGATTGATGCATAACTTGATATTGCTTGTTTTAAACTATTGTATCTAGTCACTCTTTTGAACTTTGAAGGTGTCCTATGCATTTATATTTGCTACTCTATTGAGGGACAAGCTGAATACTATTATGCTATGTTTTCTTTATGTGAAACAAACAAACGTCTTGCAAAGCATTGTTATTCATGAATCTTTTGTTTGTGCCTTTTCATGTTACATCATAGTTTCTTTGCTTATTGCTAGAACTTTGTCTTTCATGTTATGAAAGTACTATGATCCTAGCTTTGAATGTTTTACAAATACTTTGATCAAGTCTTTGATGGTGCATGTCACCTCAAAAATTATTCTTTCTTTTTATCACTTACCTACTCGAGGACAAGCAGGAGTTAAGCTTGGGGATGTTGATACATTGCAAATGTATCTATAATTTTTGATGTTCCATGCTTGGTTTTATCCACTTTTTGTGTTTTGTCCACACTTTGGAGTACTTTTCATATGATTTCTTGGACTAACCTATTAACAAGAGCCACAGTGCCAGCTGCCTGTTTTCTGGTGTTTTTGGTTCTAGGAAAGTCAGAAAATGAATATTCTCGGAATTGGACGGGACAAAAGCCAAAGTGCCTATTTTTCTAGAAGTCATCAGATCCCAGAATACGAGACGGAGAGGGGCCAGAGGCCGGCCACACAACCTGGCCGCGCGGACCAGCCTGGCCCACGCCAGGGGGTGGTGAGGCCAGCCCTGGCACCCCCTCGGCCTCCCCTTCCGACTATTAGATGCCCTCGGGACGAAAACCCTAAGTACCCGATCAAAATTCCACGAAAGAGTCTGTAGCCGCCGTCATCTCCATCCCTAGATTGGGAGGGATCTGAAGCTCTTCCCGGCACCCTGTCGGAGAGGCGAATTCACCCTGGAGGCCTTCTTCATCAGCATGCAAGCCTTTGGTGTAATGCATGAGTAGTTCATCCTTGGACTACGGATCCATGTAGTAGCTAGATGGCTGGTTCTCCTCCTTTGTGCTTTCATGTCTAGATCTTGTGAGCTCCGTTCATGATCAAGATCATCTATTTGTAATTCTGCATGTTGTGTTTGCGGGGATCCGATGGATATTGAGATGCTATTTCAGATTGATTATTGATTCTATCATGTCTTTGTTATTTGTGACCTTGCATGCTTTCCGTTGTTAGTAGCTATCTTGGCCAAGTAGATGCTAGCAACTCCAAGAGTTAGTATTTATGCTCGATAGTGGTTCCATGCGTCTGGTAATCTGGGGAAGTGACAGAAATCTCTAAGGTACTAGATGTGTTGTTGCTACTAGGGAGAAAACAACAATCCTTTGTTCATAGAACAATCGTATTGTTTACTTTACACGCAGTTCGTAAAGCAATAATCTGTTGCTTGCAACTTAATACTGGAGGGGGTTCGGATGATAACCTGAAGGTGGATTATTAGTCATAGATGCAGTTGGATGGCGGTCTATGTATAATGTTGTAATGCCCAATCAAGTCTCAAAGGAGTCAAGATGATTAGTATATCCATGTATTGCTTTCTCGATGTTTGTCAATTGCCCCGCTGTAATTTGTTCACCCAGCATGTTATCAATCTGAGGATAGCCACCTCTAATGAACTATGGATCCTGGTCCTTGTCTTTTACATACAATCTACAATCTTTTACTCCTTTGTGTTTACTTTCTACAAACTTTCACTTCTTTCCATTCAATACGTTTAATCATTTGTTTTCCGCAAAACACGGTGAGATTGAAAACCTCATCGCAAGTTGGGGACAAAGTTCTGTGGTTGTATTGTGCATGTCTCCACATTGCTACTAGCACCGGTAGTGTGCCCTGCCAAAGCTCAACTAGTAACACCTTTGGGGTGTTTCCTTGGTCCTATTGGTTCGATTAAACCTTGGTTTCATACTGAGGGAAACTTGCTGCTGTGCTCATCATACCTTCCTCTTGGTATTCCCAATGAGCTCTACATCAACCACGCACCAACACTTTTCTGGGCGCCGTGCATTGGGACATCTCCAGCCGGCTGGGACCCGCCTATGGGGCCAGCCAGCTAGACTGGCCAGTGAGACCGTTGCCTCTCTGCCTATATAAGGAGAGACAAGGCCTCAGTAGAAAGGCTTGGTCTCAGTGCATTTTAGACAGTAGCTAGAGAATACATCTCGAGGAGCGATTGTAGCCCGTATACCACTCATAGTCAGATCAGCAGGAGTAGGAGCTTTACCTCGTCACGAGGGCTCCGAATCTGGGTTCTTCTTGTGTCCAACTAGACTTGCTTGTATCCAATCCCGCTTGTGGACGTCGTTGATAGCTTCCCCTGCTAGTCCCCACACCTCTATCTAACCTTCTTAGGTACTATCGTTCCCAATACAATGACACATGGCAACAGGTTTCTCCATATTTTGAAAACAATCGAAGAGGAAGTAGTATGAAGAGTTTGGCTCAGATCAGTTGATCTCTCAAGAAGGAGGCGAACTAGAAAGTTTTCCTTTTAGGGTTCTTTGTGCTAAATGTATGGACCTCGATGTAATTTTCCATTTTTTAGGTCCTTGATGTAAAATGTACTCCCACCGACCGTTTAAAATGCTAACCTAAAAGTTAGTGATGAAATTTAAATGAATTTAATCTTAGTTGTCAACGAGTATGGGCATTCTTGGATTTCAAGCCGAACGACCAGAAGGTCAAGGCCATATCTCTACATCATACTTTATGCTGATGATCCCATATCCAAGAATTTGCATGGCGGCAGATTGGGCTATATTTTGAAAACAATCAAAGAGGAAGTAGTATAAAATGTATGACTCGGTCAGCTGCTCTCTCGTGAAGGAGCCAAACCTGAATGTTTCCTTGCTTAATTTTAGGGGGGTTTGTGCTAAATGTATGGACCTCGATGTAATTTTCCCATTTTTTAGGCCCTTGGTGTAAAATGTACTTCCACTGCTCGTGTAAAATTTTATCCTATAGTGTAATTGGTGAAATTTAAATGATTTTAAGCTTATTTTTCAACGAGTATGAACCATTCTTGTATTTCAAAATGAACGACCAAGGTCAAGGCCATATCTACATCATACTTTATGCTGATGATCCCATATCCAAAAATTTGCATGCCGACAAATTTGGCCATATTTTGAAAACAATCAAAGATGAAGTAGTATGAAGAGTATGTATCGATCGGCTACTCTCTCAAGAAGGAGCCGAGTCGGACTATTTTCCTTGCTTAATTTTAGGGTCCTTTGTGCTAAATGTATGGACCTCGATGTAATTTCCCACTTTTTAGGTCCTTGTTGTAAAATGTACTCCCACCAACTGTGTAAAATTCTAACCTAAAAGTAAGTGGTGAAATTTAAACGAATTTTAGCTTATAGTTGTAAATGAGTATGAACATTCTTGGATTTCAAGCCGAATGACCACAAGGTCAAGGCCATATCTCCACATCATACTTTATTCTGATGATCGAGTATCCAAGAATTTTCATGGCGATAGATTTGGCCATCTTTTGAAAACAATCGAAGAGGAAGTATTATGAAGAGTATGGCTCAATCAGTTGCTCTCTCGAGAAGGAGCCAAACCCGACTGTTTTCTTTGCTCAATTTTAGGGTCCTTTGTGCTAAATGTATGGAACTCGATGTAATTTTCCCTTTTCTTAGGTCCTTGATGTGGAATGTACTCCCATCGACCATGTGAAATGCTAACCTAAAAGTAAGTGGTGAAATTTAAACGAATTTAAGCATAGTTGTCAATGAGTATGAAAAAATCTTAGATTTCAAGCCGAACGACCACAAGGTCAAGACTATATCTCTACATCATACTTTATGTTGACGATCCCATATCCTAGAATTTGCATGGTGATAGATTCCGCCATATTTGTAAAACAATCAAAGAGGAAGTAGTATGAAACGTGTGGCTCGATCAGCTGCTCACTTGAGAAGGAGCCAAACCCGACTATTTTCTTTGCTCCATTTTAGGGTCCTTTGTAGTAAATGTACGGTCCTCAATGTAATTTTCCCTTTTTGAGGTCCTTGATGTAAAATGTACTCCTACCACCCGTGTAAAATTCTAACCTAAAAGTAAGTGGTAAAATTGAAACGAATTTAAGCATAGTTGTCGACAAGTACGAAAAATTCTTGGATTTCAAGACGAACGACAAAGGTCAAGACCATATCTACATCATACTTTACGCTTATGATCCTATATCCAAGAATTTGCATGCCGAGAAATTTGGGCATCTTTTGAAAACAATCAAAGATATTAAAAACAAAAAATAATCAATTTTAATTTTTTAAGTGATAGGAATTTATTTTCTGAAAAGCAAGTAAGAAGAATTTATTTCCATTTTGGTCCTTGGTGGCAATAAGTATTACTACTAGTCCCTCTGACCCAAATTAATTGACTTGTATTTATCAGATTCGAATGCATATAGCACTAGAACATGTTTAGATACATCCAAATCTAGACAAATTCGAGTCAAGTAATTTGAGGGAGTACAATAGAGTAGCAATTCAAACTTTCTTGGTTTTGAAATTTTCACTTCCTTCACAAACATCCAGGGGAAGGATATCCAATAGATCGACATTCGCAGTACTACTAGTACTACAGGGTACAGTGAGCAGAACCAAAAGAAACTTTTTTTGACGGTAGTACCAAAAGAAACTTCATTCAACCATTAACATAACAGCACGAGTTTACATATATAGGACTTGCTGCTAAACTAGTGCAGGTCCGGAACCTCCTAGCACCTAGTCCGTGCCGCCAGCGACAGCTCATGACATCAGCACCAACGCCAGCTCTAGCGACACAGTCGGCTCCTGACTCATCGGCACCTCTAGATAACATGGCGGCACCTCCGGAGCCATCGGCAGCTCTGGGAGGACACTATGGACGAAGTTGCCGTTGTTGGGGAACCGGTCCCAGTAGTTGGTGCACATGTTGGTGGCGTTGAACACCACCATCTCGTAGCCGCAGTGGAAGGCCTGGCCGTAGAGGAGATGGACGTCCCTCAAGTTCAACTACTTGACCTTCAACGTCCCGTCCAGATTGTCATGGAGGCGGTACATACGGTACTTGTAGCAACTGTACCTAGCGTCGAGGAAGGCGCACGCCAGCTGCCATGGTGTTCTCCATAGGGAGAAGGCTCAAATGCGTAGGGCATTGTCTTCTTGTGCGGTGATGTCGGGGTCGATGCGCTCCGGTACAGCTGGCGGCAGCCGGAAGGTGGCCATGGATGACAGACAAGGACAAAGATGGTTGCTACAAGCGGGGGATTAGAGATGGATTGGTGCGGGGAAGGGGAGAGGATAAATAGGAAGGAGATGATCTGAGATTAATGTGGTAGATTACCGTAGTGAGGGGACAATCAATGTCGCTGATGGAGCCGATGCGTGTGGAAAATATCGATGACAATGACTAGGGTAAGCGATTGGATGGAACGCTGACTCTGCTTCCCGCACTCGATGGCCCAGTCATAATTTTGTGGTGCGTCCAAGGGGACCGCGACCTCCCTAATCTGTGGGCCCTACATGGATGAATGAGTTGATGGGTGAAACAAATTGATAAAGTGAGCTCTTTCCTACTCCCTATGGTCCTATTTTTTACTTTATTACTCAATATATACCACTTCATTGGAAGTTGATATGAATACCATCGAACTTATATTCAAGCCTTAAGGAGGCATTCGAGGAAGCAAGAAGGATCTTGACAAGCTAATGTACTTATACTACTAGCCACTATTGCTCCTAGATGGAACTATGGAACTTATAGCAACTAGTACTAGTAGTACTCAAGTATTAATCCTGTTTGTATTATTAGTACTCATTTTTTTGTGCCTACTCGATCTCGTACTGCTAGCAAGGCGAGCAAGGGCTCCTTCCACCGCAAATATTTTTCCTTGTTTAAAAAAAGACTCCTCCACCTAAAATTTTGTCTTGTCGCTACCTTTCGTGAGAGCAAAGGCTCCTAGATGAAGGAGAATCATCCTCCCTCTCTCCTTCTTAATGTGGCATTGGATGCTATGCTCAACTCATGCATCTATGCCTGGCACTTGTTCAGGTGGGAAGCATCGCTGCAGTCACCTCTTCCTTCCCATGTAAGCTTTCACCCAAAAATGAGCTCTGGCTAGATGTTTTCTTTCTCTTCCATATTAGGTTGCTCATAGTGCTAAATAACTTAGGCTAGCCAAAGTTTCGCATGTTACTACAGTACCTTCAAAGTGTATTAGGTAATAACATGTGTCTAGTGTCATGTTACTTAGGCCTACTTGTAGGAGTAGCTCTTATCCGTAGATGAAGGAGAATCATCCTCCCTCTCTCCACTTCAATGCGACATTGGCTGCTCTGCTCATGCATCGGTGAATCTATGACTTTAATGGGACTTGTTCAGGTGGGTAGCATCACACCAGTCACCTCTTCCTCTCTTTTTTGGAGAATCACAATCACATGTTCCTTCCCATGGAGTACGGAGTACAACCGTGCAGGCGCAGCAGTGCAGAAGCTGTGGCCCTTGGTGATCCAGCCCAACTTTCCTTCTATTTGCCTCGTGCTTCCACCCATATTTTAGGCTGATCAAGTCCTAAATAACTTAGACTAGTAAAACTTTTACATGTTACTACCTTCACAGTATTGGGTAATAACATGTATCTAGTGTCATGCAAGGCCTAATTAATTAGGTTGTAGGAGTGGCTCATATGGATCTTGGTTTCATTGACTCGACTCCACCACAATCTATTGGATTCAAAGGAATTCTATAGATTTCCATCCATAGGAATTTTTCAATAGAATGTGTTTGTTTCAAAGGAATAAATCCTAGAAAACTCCTATGCATTTCTTCCCTACACTACAATACTTTAGGATTTATAACAAGAGGTGAGACTCTTGGAAAAATACCTATGTGTCTATAACATGTACCTAAACCGTATAAAACTTCCTGCGTTTTTCCTGCTGTGCAATCAAACACCTTATCTTACCGATTCCTGCATTTTTCATTTCTATAGGATTATAAGTGAGAACAAGGCAATAGCCTAGTGGTTGGGTCATAGTTGGCGCATCCAATGACTAGAGTTCGATCCCTGTCAGGGACGAATTTCGAGAATTCTCACGCTGACCTGCTTCTACTATATATAAAAAAGTGTCTAGTTCCTCCTAGCACTATTTCATCTTTTTTATAAGTGTCATGTCATTATATTCCTACACTTCTCCTATTCCTATGTTTTACAAATCCTTTGAATCGATACAACCCTAAATACACGGTGTACACGCCCTACTATTTTACTTATAGCATGCTGACTAGTCCTTAGAGCAATTTCAATAGTATAGCCAACAACTTGCTTGTACAATACACTAGTTACCTCTAAAGGTTTACTGTACTTACACATGACTAATTTATGTATAAATGGCCCACCTCACATACTAACAAAGTTCTTAGGAGAAATATGACCAACCATGTAATAGGAACATACTACCTTGGTTGTCAGGAGGAATGATAAACACGATTTTTGGTAACTTCCATAAAAAATCATTCGCAATATGGCCTAGTGGCCTACAATGAACATACCTTGGTTTGAAGCCAAACAACCAAGGTATGACCATATTTACATTGTAATTTATGATAAGGTCCCCTTCTTCAATATATTGGCGCATCTTGGTATGGTAAACAATGTTTATTACAATTGTAATTTTCCAATTTTTATGACTAGAAAAATCAGTTACAATTTTCCAAGTAACTGTTTTTGTAAGAAAGCACACGTGGAATAAGGCCCATTTGACAAACCCATTTTTTCACACATAGAGCACACAATTTTATGGGCAATTCTGAAGTTACATGAATTTACAAGCTAGCAAATTTTTCCACTTAACTCCCTCTATCAATTTACCAAAATTATGTCAAACATGAACTATGATCGTATGATAGGTTGCTCGCTCCTAAGCTTCGCCTACAAAGTGGCGGATCCAAATGGTGGCTAGGGATGTGAATGGATCACCTTAATATTTCTAAATAGCCTATATATTATAAAGAAAAAATAAAAACATTATTAAATGAAACATTGCCCTGTTGGACTCCCCTCACATGGTGATCTGGATCCACGAAATTGTTTTAAGGGATCCAAGTTAGTCAATACAATATCGACAAACACTATGAGGTTTGAAATATTCGACTTGCAAAGAATTTACATGTTGGCCGACAAATTTATCTATCTATATATTTATCATATCTATATATATATATATATGCGTCAACTAGATTATGATTATGTGGTCGTAATTTAAGTACATCCACTTTTATGCTAATTTATAGTCTATTATAGTATTTTTTTCTGCTATATTTAAGAGTTTGTATCTACTCTGGAGGTAGTCACATTGTCTAGTGTCGGCACAACATGAGTTGGCCAATGATTAGAACAAGATGACATTTAACAGTATGATGAGTGCATATTTGCATCATGTTTTAGATTATTATTTTGCATTGTAGTTGTAGGATCTTGGTATTTTATGGTGTTTGCACGCACATTTTATGTCTATTTTCACCAAGATCGGGACAGATGATGGATACAATGGACACAATTCTTGGAGCAGTTGTATTGGGGAGAAAAGGAGTCAAAACAATGTAAATCGCTTATTTAGGAAATATCAATAACACCAGAAGAAAACCCCAAGCGACCAAAGAATCTAGAGGGTTTAACGACCAACTATATAACCGGAATACTTTTCTACCCGTATAGTTCCGGCCGTATAGTTGGCGCCACCACCGCCTCCTCAAATAGTTTCACCCCGTGCAACTAGATCGGAGAGACGACATACAGAACACCCAGAAATTGCCGAAACCTCACCTCCGGAAGGAATCTGGAGGGGGAATTTGCCTAAGGGATCCATCTTCGCCCTACGCAGATTTGGGAGGCCAAGGCATCGATCTTCATCTTCATCAACCGTTGCACCACCCATCTCCATCCATCCCATCTTCACCCCATGTAGATCTTGTTGTAATTTTCATACTTGTTGTGGATTTATACAAGAACTATTCATTTACAATTGATTCCATTACCATTGCCATGATGTTGATTGCCTCCATGTCTGAGTAGATCATTAGTTCTTGGGGAGATGGAGAAACCCTAGCATATGATTGAGATGAGATAGATATTATTATGTTATACATCATTATGTGTATGTGTTAATTGTCTTCATCCTGATGTTGGGACTGGTGCACCTCCTTAATATTTGCCTCTTATGGGGACACGATGAAGAGGATTATTTGTTGGTAGACGGAGGGATGGTAACACTTACTGTGACTATAAAGCTGTTGTTATTCTTTACATACTAATTTGGGGAAGCAAGGAGAACTCATAAAGTCATGTCCATGCCACGGGGGAAATCCCTTAATAGCGGGATAATACGATTGATGTCATTTATCTGTCAGCTGTGGTTATGAAGGATGATGTGAGCAGTGGTTGATGTCTATTTTTCCATATATGGAGCTCCTCCCACATACATACATACATATCATGAGAATATTTGTTATAATAATCTTGATTGCTTAGTCTAAATTGCTAGGGTGTATCCACCACTCCCTAAGAACGCATTTTTCCCTATTGCAATTTCAAGTTCTTTTACATACACAATTCTTACTTTCTGCATTAAGTTTTACTTTACTTTAATTGCTTCGTTCAATCAAAAACCCAAAAACAATTCTAATTTTATTGCATCTCAAAGTTATTCCTTAAGTACTACGTTTAGTTTTAGTTAAAAGCATTTTAGTCTTTCGCCTACTGCTCCCTGTGGGATCGATATCTTTATTTTGAAACTAGCTACAAACGATCTATGTACTTGCAGTCATCAAGCTATTTTCTGGCGCCATTGTCAGGGAGCTTAGTGCTATAAGTCACTTTACTTTTAGTTATTTAATTTCGTTGTGCCAATTTTTAATTTAAGTTACAGAACCGCAACAATGGACGACACTCAGCATTTAATCCAGCTTGAGGCAGTAAGGAAAATAGGTTCGTCCATGGACGTTTTTAAAATTTTCAATAAAAGCATAAATCCGAATGGAATTGAGATCCACCCTTTATTATTTGAACTACTACACTCTAAGAAATTTGCAGGAACCAATGAAGAGAGTCCATATGGACACTTACAGTTCTTTGAAGATATTCTCAATTCCTTTATATTCGATGACTGTAATCTTGATATGGTTAAAACCCAGTTGTTTAGACAAACTCTCTCTAATAATTTTTGTGACTGGTACAGATCTTTTTGTGTAGAAGCACTGAGGACTTGGACGGAATTGACAACCAATTTTCTATCAAAATATTACTCAGAAAGCAAAGCTCACAGGATGAGAGGTATTATTATGAGTTTCAAAAATAATCCTAATGAGGGTTTGTATGAAGGGTATGTAAGGTATAAGAGCTATCTAGATACTTGCCCCCATCATCGTTTGCCTGATTGGTTAATCACTCACACTTTTTATGGAGGGCTCAATAATGAAAATAGAATGAATTTAGACACTGCTTCTAATGATAGTTTTCTATCTTATACCTATGATGAAGCCTAGAAATTAATAATGAATATTAGGGCAGCAACAGAAAATCTTTAAAATGAGGAGAACATTACAAATAGTTTTTCTGAATATGCTTGTGTTAACGATTTCCTAGCAGATTAAAGGACTTGTGCAATGATTAAAACCCTTGGTATTGATTCTTACTCGGTCAAGAAAATTATTGAGAATTATGCAGGGCATTATAGGTACCTACATAATGGGAATCCCATAAACCCCTCTAAGAAAAGAAGCATGCAAGAGCGCTAATGGAAGAGTTCTCCTCTTCACCTATTCAAGAGAATATCAAGAAAAAGAAAAAAGAGGAAGAAAAAATAAATAGAAGATTAAAGAAACCAAAAAAAGACCCCAAAGCTACCAATATAAACAATGTTATATTGAAGGATCTTATGGAAGCACGAACAGTGGATAATGAGGTGGTTATGCTTGACTTTGAAACCACGGAATTCATCGAAGGTAAGGTACGAGGTACAAAACTTCTAAACATATGAATCCCATATATTGTGGACAAACTTTCCTATACGGAATTTGTGAGCCGATTTCCACTATAAACGTTATGCCTTCATCACTTTATGAGGAACTTCGCTACAATTTAAATAATCCAGATGTGGAACTGGTAGACACTACTTTTAAATTGTCTAATAGAACTAATATAAAACCGGAAGGTGTTATCAGAAATATCTATGTCTTTATTGGATCTTTCATGTACCCCCTTGATTTTCATATTGTTGACATGCCTCGAGATTCTTTTTGTCCTATTATTTTAGGCAGGCCTTTTGTTTCCATAACCAAAGCTCGAGTTGATAATAAGAAGGAGACTATTTCACTGATGTCTGGAGAAGAGGAAATGACATTCCACTTTGCCAAACTAAAGAAGAGGCCATATGAGGTGGAAGATATCAAGTAGGAGAAAACAATTGCCGAGCTAGCCGCAATTCATTTTAGTACTCCACAAGATGAATTAGAGAAGAGCCTAATTAATTGGGAAGAACCACCAGATGATGATGAGAGAGAAGACATGGATGATTACTTGATTCAGTTTCGGAAGAACAAAATCCACATGACTATGAAGAACTGGTAAGAAAAGGAGATCAAGAACCTCCGCTAATTGAATTGAAACAACTTCCAAATGATATGAGGTATGAGTTTTTAGATAATGAAAATAAATGTCCTGTTATTATTAGTAAAAAATTATCAGAAAATGAAACAAATAAACTCATTTTGGTCTTAGTTAAGCATCCTTAAGCCTTTGGATATACTCTAACTGATATTAAAGGAATAGATCGATGTATTATAACACATAAGATTACCTTGCTTGATGATTTTGAACCTGTAGTTAATACACAAAGAAGGCTTAATCCGAAAATGAAGGAAATAGTAAGAAAGAGGTTATACGCGTATTAGATGTTGGCATAATATATCCTATTTCAGACAGTAAGTAGGTTAGCCCAGCTCATTGCATACAAAGAAAAGGGGGTCTTGATGCTGCTATGAACGAGGATGGTGAGCTAGTTCCTGTAAAACCTATTGTTGGATATCGCATGTGCATTGATTTTAGAAAACTAAACCATGAGACACGGAAAAATCATAAACCTATACCATTTATGGATAAAATTTTAAAAAGACTTAGTAATAATTCTTATTTCTGTTTTCTTGATGGTTATTCTAGATATTCTCAAATTTCATACAACCGGAAGATCAAGAGAAAACAACTTTCACTTGCCCTTATGGCAAATATGATTATAGATTAATTCTGTTTGGCTTATTTAACGCAGCTGCGACTTTTCAAGAATGTGTTTTAAAACTCTTTGATGTTTTTGTTGAGAAGACTATGGAAGTTCTAACAAATGATTTTGTTGTTTCTGGAACAACCTTTGATAATTGCCTCTACAATATAACCAAAGTTTTGCAAAGATGCAGGCAATCAAATTTTGTTTTGAATTGGGAACAATGTTGTTTCATGGAAGGAGAAGGTAAAGTTTTGGGGCATAAGGTTTCAGAGAAGGGTATAGAAATAGATAAAACTAATATAAATGCAATAGAAAATCTTCCAATACCTCGGGACATAAAAAACTTAAAAATGTTTTTGGGACATGCAGGTTTTTATAAGCGTTTTATAAAAGAGTTTGCTAAAATAGCTATGCCCCTCACCAACCTTCTTGAGAAAGAAACTCTACTTAGATCATAACTGCCTTGCAGCTTTTGAGAACCTTAAAAACAAATTAGTTTCATCACCCATCATGCAATCTCCAAAATGGGATGAACCTTTCGAAATCATGTGTGATGCTAGTGACTATGCTTTAGGGGTTGTGTTAGGACAGCGAGACGGAAAGAATTTAAATGTTATTTATTATGCTATTAGACCTCTTAATAAGATTTAGAAAAATTATGCTACTACAGAAAAAGAGTTCCTAGCTATAATTTTTGCTTGCGACAAATTTAGATCTTACATTATTAATTCTAAGGTAATGGTTCATACGGATCACCAAGCTTTGTGTCACCTCCTTGTGAAAAAGGATGTGAAGCCCATGTTGATTAGGTCGGTTTTATTACTACAAGAATATGATTTGCAAATAGTAGATAGGACGGGTAAAGATAATCCGATAGCAGATCATCTCTCTAGGATGGAAGGAATAATTATTAACCTCGGACCTATAAATGAGTAATTTACGGGAGAATATTTAGCAGATGTTGAAATTGTTGATCCTTGGTATGCAGATTATGCTAACTATCTCGCAATAAAATTTATACCTCCTGGTATGACAAGAAATCAAAGGATGAAATTATTTAATGATCTTAAATACTACTTTTGGGATGATCCATATCTATATCATCATGGACCTGACGGAATGATTCGGAAGTGTGTTCCTAACCATGAAATGAATGCAATTTTGCAAGCTTGTCATGATAGCCCGTATGGAGGACATCATGCAGGCAAGCAAACTACAGCAAAGGTACTTCAATCCGGATTCTATTGGCTCTCAGGGACGCACACAGGTATGTAGAACACTGTGATGCTTGCCAAAGAAGGGGTAATATAGGTAGGAGACAAGAGATGGCAATGAGTTATAGTCTTATAATCGAACCCTTTGTATATGGAGAATGGATTACATGTGACCTTTTATAGAATCAAATGGTTACACTCATATTCTTGTTGCTGTCGATTATGTTACTAAATGGGTTGAAGCTATTCCAACAAGTCATGTAGATGCAGCTGCCTCAGTGAACATGATCAAGGATATTATATTCCCTAGGTTTGGAGTTCTAAGATTTTTAATCACTGACGATGGTTCTCATTTCATCAAAGGAACTTTCAAGAAAATCCTCAGCAAATATGGAGTAACTCACCGTGTTGCATCACCATATCATCCTCAAACGAGTGGTCAAGTAGAACTCTCCAATAGAGAATTAATGACCATACTCGAGAAGGCGGTGGAAAAATCAAGAAAAGCTTGGTCATTGATGGCTCAATGTATGGCGCCAGAAAAGTGCTAGTGCGGTGTTGATGTAGAGCTCATTTGGAACCCCAAGAGGAAGGTATGATGAGCACACCAGCAAGTTTCCCTCAGTTATGAAACCAAGGTTTAATCGAACCAGTAGGAGCAAGGAAACACCCCAAAGGTGTTGCTAGCTGAGCCTTGGCAGGGTGCACTACCGGTGCTAGTAGTAACGTAGAGACATGTACAACAAAACCACAGAACTTTGTCCCCAACTTGCGATGAGGTTGTCAATCTCACCATGTTTTGCAGAAAACAAAGGATTAAACGTATCGAATGGAAAGAAGTAAAAGTTTGCAAAAAGTAAACATAGAGCAGTAAACAGTTTATAGATTGTATGTAAAGAAAAGGACCGGGATCCATAGTTCACTAGAGGTGGCTCTCCTTAAGATAGATAACATGCTGGGTGAACAAATTACAGCGGGGCAATTGACAAACATCAAGAAAGCAATACATGCATATACTAATCATCTTGACTCCTTTGATATTCGATTGGGCATTACAACATTATACATAGACCGCCATCCAACTGCATCTATGACTAATAATCCACCTTCAGGTTATCATCCGAACCCCCTCCAGTATTAAGTTACAAGCAACAGATTATTGCTTTACGAACTGCGTGTAAAGTAAACAATACGATTGTTCTATGAACAAAGGATTGTTGTTTTCTCCCTAGTAGCAACAGCACATCTAGTACCTTAGAGATTTATGTCACTTCCCCAGATTACCAGAGACATGAACCCACTATCGAGCATAAATACTAACTCTTGGAGTTGCTAGCATCTACTTGGCCAAGATAGCTACTAACAACGGAAAGCATGCAAGATCACAAATAACAAACACATGATAGAATCAATAATCAATCTGAAATAGCGTCTCAATATCCATCGGATTCCCGCAAACACAACATGCAGAATTACAAATAGATGATCTTGATCATGAACGGAGCTCACAAGATCTAGACATGAAAGCACAAAGGAGGAGAACTAGCCATCTAGCTACTACATGGATTCGTAGTCCAAGGATGAACTACTCACGCATCACACTTGAGGCTTGAATGGTGATGAAGAAGCCCTCCAGGGTGAATTCCCCTCTCCGCCAGGGTGCCGGGAAGAGCTTCAGATCCCTCCCGATCTAGGGATGGAGATGACGGCGGCTACAGACTCTTTCGTTGATTTTTGATCAGGCACTTAGGGTTTTCGTCCCGAGGGCATCTTATAGGCGGAAGGAGAGGCCAAGGGGGTGCTGGAGGCGGCCAGACCACCCCCTGGCGCGGGCCAGGCCTGGCCGCGCGGCCAGGTGGTGTGGTGGCCCCTGGCCCCTCTCCGTCTCGTACTCTGGCATCTGATGACTTCCAGAAAAATAGGCACTTTGGCTTTTGTCCCATCCAATTCCGAGAATATTTATTTTCTGACTTTCCTGGAACCAAAAACAGCAGAAAACAGGGAGCTGGCACGCTGGCTCTTGTTAATAGGTTAGTCCAAGAAATCATATGAAAAGTACTCCAAAGTGTGGACAAAACACAAGAAAGTGGATCAAACCAAGCATGGAACATCAAAAATTACAGATACATTTGCAATGTATCAACATCCCCAAGCTTAACTCCTGCTCGTCCTCGAGTAGGTAAGTGATAAAAAGAAAGAATAATTTTTGAGGTGACATGCACCATCAAAGACTTGATCAAAGTATTTGTAAAACATTCAAAGCTGGGATCATAGTACTTCAATCATAACATGAAAGACAAAGTTCTAGCAATAGGACAAAGAAACTATGATGCAACATGAAAAGGCACAAACAAAAGATTCATGAATAACAATGCTTTGCAAGACGTTTGTTTGTTTCACATAAAGAAAACATAGCATAATAGTATTCAGCTTGTCCCTCAATAGAGTAGAAAATATAAATGCATAGGACACCTTCAAAGTTCATAAGAGTGACTAGATACAAATAGTTTAAAACAAGCAATATCAAGTTATGCATCAATCAACTAGTCTTGGGACAATGCACATAGAACTAAGAATGGCCACTATGCTCTCAAAGTAGGTGCATAAAGATAGAAGGTGGAGACTCAATATAATGGTGGAAGAAAGACCTTTATAAAAGGAAGTAGGGATTCAAGTCTCATAAAGAGCTTCCAAAAATTATGGTACTTATAGCTTTCAGCTCTCATTGCCCCTATCATAAGCATCTTTAAGGTGATTAAGGTTAAAGTGACACAACTAAGAGGATATTCTTGACAAGTTATAAACCGAAATCTCATGCCCCTTACTTACGAAGACCGAACCTCATGCTACTCAACTTTAGTCACGAGTAAGCTCTTGTCATTGTAAGTACATGTGTATCATACAGAACCGCCAACGGGGTGCCCCTTGCACATGATACGGGAGCTTTCCCATAATCAAAATGACAAGGCAAGCAAACAATGAGCATCTCAGCGATCTTTTTATTTGCTATTTGCATAGGTTTTTATTGAGGATGCTTCATAGAGTGCTCATTATGGTGATGCTGCAAGTTTCCACCATGATTAGGCATGGCTTAGGCTAGCGGCCCAGGCGTTTCTCTAACACACATACAAACTCCATGATCTTACAAGTTCCACTTTTATTTCACACCGCCGGGATCCGTAAGCAAAAGAACATGATATCAACGAGGTACAAAGTACAAGTGCAATGTTGAAAGCGTTCCCCATGAAACATGGTTCTGCTAATTTTAACTTATAAAGCGCAAGCATATACGCAACAAATAAAGGACCCAATGGTTCAAGTTTATTAGATGCAAAAAGGTAAAGTGTGCCATCAAGTTCGTGAGTGCTTTAATCACTAGTTTTCTCATAACAAGTTTAATTTGGAAGGTAAACAAAAGCATGAATATACTTGGAATAGCATAAGCTAGTAGGTTGTTATGGTGGAATCTTTGGAATAACTTGGTTTAGGGAGTTGGATCCATGAGTGGAACACATACTTGGTTGTGGAGGCTAGCAAAAGACTGGGAGCGACAAACTAAGAGAGCAATAATGGCCATAATCATGCAGAGCGACAAAACATCATTGATCAAAACATAAAGTGATACTACAAGTTGAAAACTAAAGGATCATAAAGGATATGGTGACTTGACATAGTCATAACATGGTGTGAGCATGCGCCAAGTCAATCCAAATAAAGCATCAAAGGAGAATACCACTATACTATGCTTTAATATGCTAAAACAACGCATGATTCATCCAAGGCACATCAAGCAATCTAAATTGTTTATAACAAGTCATTCTACAGCAAAGAATACTAAGCATAAAGCCAAAACAATATCAAGCATGGCATGATAAAGCATAGGCCACAGTCAAAAACGACCTCTTTTTACCACATAAGTATGAACTTTCCTACTCTTTTCCAAACCAAACCAAACTATCTGCAAACCAATGTATGAAAGAGGGGGTCCAACTAATTTATTAAGCAAACTAAGCAAACAAAGCAAACGAAAAACCAAAACGAAAACGAAAAAGAAGACGCTCTAAGAACAACACAACTGTGCATGAAACAATAAAAATGAAGCGTTTGGAAGAAACCTGGGATTTTTATTGATGAAGAAGGGGATGCCTTGGGCATCCCCAAGCTTTGACGCTTGTACTTCTTGGATATTTCTTGGGGTGACACGCGTGGCATCCCCAAGCTTGAGGTTTAGTCCATCCTTCATCTCATTACTCATTCCTTCCATACACCTGAAAATTTTCCTTCATACAAAACTTCACACAATCTTTATTAGCAACATTAGTGCACTCAAGATAAATAAGTCTTAAGGTTCAGTTCCAACACCAAATAAACTTCCATTAGAACACTAGCTACTGTAGCACCTCCCTCAAAAAGCTCAATTCCCCAAAAGAACTCAAAAAGGAACCAACAAGAAGCAAATGCAGAAAATGGCAGAAATCTGTCAAAACAGACCAGTAGGTAAAGACGAAAATTTCGGAAGACCTTGTGTTGCTCAAATAAAAACTTGTTGAACTAACGAAAGTTAGATAACAACCTGGGTCAGAAGCACAAAACTTCACGCCTCAAAAAGACGTTCAGAGATTGTACACGAATTTTTATGGTGAAGCACAGAAATCTGTTTCGGGACAACAACTTTCCCAATCATTACTTCTCTCTCATTAGAGGTTACTCTTGGCACAAAAAGCAAATAAAAAGGATAAGGATCAGTTATTACTGAAGTAAGAACTTCCAAGACTCATCTAAAACTTTTGAGTTATCTCCCATTAAGTAGTTTTCTTTAACGCCTTTAAGTTAGGCATAAGAAGCAAGAAAGAATCAAGTGTTCTCAAGTGAAGAAGCATTAAGACCAAATTTCTTGCCCTTACCTCTCTTACTTTTATTCTTAACCTTGGGGAAAATATGATTGTTTGGTGGAGAATAAAGGTGCATGGTCCCCTTTCCCACATCTATTATTGCTCCAAGGAGTTCTAATAGGGACCTTCCAAGTGTAATTTGTCCTTTTCCTGCACATTCTATAACAAGATAATAAGTAGAAATCATTTTCGCAACGATCTTTGTAAACACTCCTTCAGCTATTCCAAGAGGTAATATGGTAGTATTATTAGCAAGAAATATTTCTTTTCCTCCTTTAGTAAGCCCCGAAGTATTTAGAGATTTATAAATATCTTTGGGCATAAGACAAAATTCAGACATGATATCACAACGAGCTTGAAAAGTTTCAGTGTTTATCTCAATCTTTACTATAGGGAGCCACTTTGATGGTTTAGAATTTATTGGAACATAATTGTGATGCTCCCTAAGCGTATTATAGCAATCTTTTAAGCTAGCAGTGCCAGTCTCAAGAGTATTCAATCTACCAAATATTTTTGCGAAAGAAATATCAGTTTGGCTAGGCAAGTTGTAAGTGAGGATCAATTTCTTTATAGCATTAATAGCATCATCGTCATTACATTGGAGAAAATATCCTCCCACAACAGCATCTAAAGCATATCTATAGCAAAGAGTAATCCCAAGGTAAAAACTGCTAAGGAACAAACTTTGAGTCATTTTAGGCTCAGTTTTTTCATGTAGATTAGAGATTCTAGACAAAGCTTCTTTAAAACTTTCCTCAATTCCTTTTTTAAAAGTGAAAATCATTTCCTCGAGTGACATAGTGATTGGAGCAAGGCTAGACATAAAGGAAACTTAAGGTAGGAACTAATTTTTTGTGTTTTTGAATAAAGAAAGCAAACTTGTAAAACTAATTTTTTTGTGTTTTTGATAAAGAAACAAGCAAAAAAATCAAAAAGAAACTAAGCAACACAAAAATAACAAATTAAAGAGATTGGTTATGAGGGACTCCCCTTGTGAAGATGTCCTTGACTCCCCGGCAATGGCGCCAGAAAAATGCTTGATGGCTCAATGTATGGCGCTAGAAAAGTGCTGGTGCGGTGTTGATGTAGAGCTTGTTGGGAACCCCAAGAGGAAGGTATGATGAGCACAACAGCAAGTTTCCCTCAGGTATGAAACCAAGGTTTCATCGAACCAGTAGGAGAAAGGAAACACCCCAAAGGTGTTGCTAGCTGAGCCTTGGCAGGGCGCACTACCGGTGCTAGTAGCAACGTAGAGACCTGCACAACACAACCATAGAACTTTGTCCCCAACTTGCGATGAGGTTGTCAATCTCACCGTATTTTGCGGGAAATAAAGGATTAAACGTATCGAATGGAAAGAAGTAAAAGTTTGCAAAAAGTAAACACAGAGCAGTAAACAGTTTATAGATTGTATGTAAAGAAAAGGACCGGGATCCATAGTTCACTAGAGGTGGCTCTCCTTAAGATAGATAACATGCTGGGTGAACAAATTACAGTGGGGCAATTGACAAACATCGAGAAAGCAATACATGCATATACTAATCACCTTGACTCCTTTGAGATTCGATTGGGCATTACAACATTATACATTGACCGCCATCCAACTGCATCTATGACTAATAATCCACCTTCAGGTTATCATCCGAACCCCCTCCAGTATTAAGTTGCAAGCAACAGATTATTGCTTTACGAACTGTGTGTAAAGTAAACAATACGATTGTTCTATGAACAAAGGATTGTTGTTTTCTCCCTAGTAGCAACAGCACATCTAGTACCTTAAAGATTTCTGTCACTTCCCCAGATTACCAGAGGCATGAACCCACTATCGAGCATAAATACTAACTCTTGGAGTTGCTAGCATCTACTTGGCCAAGATAGCTACTAACAACGGAAATCATGCAAGATCACAAATAACAAAGACATGATAGAATCAATAATCAATCTGAAATAGCATCTCAATATCCATCGGATCCCCGCAAACACAACATGCAGAATTACAAATAGTTGATCTTGATCATGAACGGAGCTCACGAGATCTAGACATGAAAGCACAAAGGAGGAGAACCAACCATCTAGCTACTACATGGATCCGTAGTCCAAGGATGAACTACTCACGCATCACACCAGAGGCTTGCATGGTGATGAAGAAGGCCTCCAGGGTGAATTCCGCTCTCAGGGTGCCGGGAAGAGCTTCAGATCCCTCCCGATCTAGGGATGGAGATGATGGCGGATACAGACTCTTTCATGGATGTTTGATCAGGCACTTAGGGTTTTCATCCCGAGGGCATCTTATAGGCAGAAGGAGAGGCCGGGGGGTGCTGGAGGCGGCCAGACCACCCCCTGGCGCGGGCCAGGCCTAGCCGCGTGGCCAGGTGGTGTGGTGGGCCCCTGGCCCCTCTCCATCTTGTACTCTAGCATCTGATGACTTTGGAAAAATAGGCACTTTAGCTTTTGTCCCGTCCAATTCAGAGAATATTCATTTTCTGACTTTCCTGGAACCAAAAACAGCAGAAAACAGGCAGCTAGCACTGTGGCTCTTGTTAATAGGTTAGTCCAAGAAATCATATGAAAAGTAGTCCAAAGTGTGGACAAGACACCAGAAAGTGGATAAAACCAAGCATGGAACATCAAAAATTATAGATACATTTGCAATGTATCAGTCATAGAAGTTAAATGACACTCTATGGGCATACCGTACTACGTTTAAAAATCCAATGGGTATGACACCTTATAATATGGTATACGGTAAGATGGCATATGGTAAGGCATACCATACTGCGTTTAAAAATCCAATGTTCTCTCTTTGCAGGAACCATCTTGGCCGAGTACCCTTACCAAGGCCGAGTTAGGAGTTGGCTTGCTCAAGAAGGAGAGAGTCAGCCCAAGGTCAGCGCTTTTCTCTCTCCTATGGGAATCTAGGGAGAGACAATTCTAGCGACAAGGAAAAGAATGGTAGGGACAGAACAGATCGTCACTGACGTGACAGCGTCTGACCCCAACAGTCAGACAACATGTCCTCTACTCCATTGCCATGCAGAGGCTAGCGATAGAGGAAAGGAGGGCGCCGAGTTATAATATTGGGACAAGCATATTCGTAGGATATCCGGGACTCGTAAGCCCTAGCTATAACCTGGCCACCCCTTTAAAAGGTGAGCAAGGGCCTCCAAGGAGAGGGTCGGTTCATTTAGCTAAGGGAAAAACCCTAGTGAGAGTAGAGAGCAGGAGCACTTCATCTCCTTCCTCTCCTCGATACAGCTCAAGGAGAATTTGTACTAGCTAGAGAGATCGTAATATAAGATCTAGTGTAGGAGTAGAGGTTTTATCTCCATAGGAGAGCCTCGAACCTGGGTATATCGTGTGTTGAGTTATTTGTTCTTCGTGTGTAGATTCACTACACTATCCCTCTCGTGATACCACTAGTGCACACTGGCCCCATCTTTAGCCTACCCATGGCATCTGCCGTGACACCACCACGACACCATAATCGAAAATCCCCCGCCAGATACCAAAAATCACCAAAAGTCAAGAAAATGTGCGTAACAATCTCAGAATATCTTCATATTTTAGGAAAGTCATTATTTTGGAAAATAAATGTGTGTCGCAAAAGAATTGGGCGAAACAGAGTCCCGAGGTGGGAGAGAGACTAGGTGACATTCCCCCTTGGCTGGGCGCGCCACCTGAGGTCTTTCCCTCTTCCCAAGTCTATTTTTCCTCTATTTCTTCCTTAACACTTCATCTTACACTAAAAACCGTCAATATATACTCCTCTCTGTCGATCTAATATCGCATCGAGTCTTTTTGAGTGAACCTTGTTTTTGCCCCTGTTTTTTAGATCTCTCTCTACACCAATGCCTCTGCCATGTATCCTAGAGACTCCTTCCAGGTTCCTCCATGGATGATGATGATGGTAAACTTGAGGGCCTTAGCCCCAAGTTGATATAGAAGAGGAACCAGAAGAGGAAGGAATACTATGATGATGAAGAGTATGTGCACGAGGATGATGGAGATGATGAGGATAATGAGGAGGATGACCATGAGCTCATCACCAGCACCGAGTATAAAGGGAGGCTCTACCTGGCTCCCATACCCATCGATGCGGTGAGGCCGGTGCCGCCTCTGAAGAAGACTAGGCAAACTGCTCACATGAACACTGGTGGAAAAACTCCAAGGCATTGCCTCGCATCAAAAAACCCGTTACTAATCCTAATCGCAGGGAATGCATGCATGCTCCAACAAAAGATCTTCCCGGAGAATGGGATCAATATCTCCCGAAGAAGAGAGGCAGTGGATCGAGCCACGAGTGGAAGCCCAGCAAGGAGAAACTTGGAGAAAGGCTTTGAGGGGATTTTACAAAATCTTTTGAATAATTTCAACAAGCTTATGATCTCATGATGAACGTGCTTAGGGACCTTCAGCTCCACCACAACCCTAAGGAGCAAGATAAGGAGAAGAAGTAAAGACATACCACAACAACTCAAGCTTGGGGGAGTTCCACCATACTTTATGTTTTTTTAGTTATCATATTTGCATCTAGTTCATAATCATTAGGAGGTTTTTGCTTGCATCCATTAGGTATCGATTTTCCTAGAGTTTGAAGAGCTCTTAGAGAATTATCATGTATCCTTGGTTGAGTGGTTTTGAATGAAATATAAAGTATGGTGTCATCCATGATTCTCTTGTTTGGTACTTATGGGTAACACTCATGCAGATGTGCGCACCATAGGTAGAAGTTTCACCTACATCTTGCCTTGAACTAAATTAACTTGAACATTTTGGACAAGCATAGAATTACTCAATAAGCTGAACTTGCAAATAAGGAAAGATCCATGCAAGGGAAGCAACACTTATTAAAAAATAGGAACATTGTGAATTTGTGGTGAGATAGGAAGTCTCATAAAATAAATAGTTGGAAAGAGGAGGATGATAAGGGGACATGAGATACTCTTGTTCTACTTAGTAATCAACGAGTAAACTGAATGGTTTTCATGGGTATTTCAATACATATGCTCTATGGAAAAGTGTTTGACTGGTAGGCACCTGAGGATTCGGCTAGCCATGGAAAGTGAAAGGCAAAGGTTGTTTAGAGTATATGACATGATTGAAAGACCCATGAATAAGTTTTATACTGGTTACTAAGAGAGCAAGACCGTTAACTAATGCCATGGAAAAAGTGGTGAAAGTTCTTGGTAAAAGTCAAAATAGTCATGTATATCTAGTTGTTTAAACAATTCTCTTTTCCACTATTTGTTTTATGAGAAACTTATCTTTATTTGCAAATTCATATCCCAAAGTGTAAATTAAAAGCTGGTAAAAATCCATGCAAAGATATTATAAATAGCGAAGTGTATGATAAATCTGAGACTTGTTCAATTGTCCAACATGTAATGGTTAGTTTTTGTTCAAAAGGAAGGGGTATGTGATAATGTATATCTATGTAGCCCACATTTGCATGGTTGTTAGTTCATATTTCTTTTGGACAAGTGAATATGCATAATTTTATGATGCATGCTCATATTTTCTTGTCAACCATAAGCTCATTAATGAATGATCATGATCTATTCGCTTATTTGCTCGAGGACGAGCAAAGGTTTAAGCTTGGGGGAGTTGATACGTGCATTTTGCATCATCATTGTTATGACTTATATGTTCTGTTTAGAATCATATTTATCATGATCTATCATTATTTAAGCATATTTATTTGATTTATGGGACTTTCCTACAAAGTCCCTTTCATTGGTATTTAATTTCTGGGAGGCAGAAAACCTCCTTTTTCATGTTTTTGCTATTTCGGGACCTTCTGGACGTCAATAAATCGAAGGAAAAATACTTGATGAGTTTTTTGCCTAGAGAAGGACTGTGGGCCAAAGAATGTAGCGAGGAGATCCACGAGGACCAAAAGAGGGCAGGTGGCGCCCCCTGTTGGGCACGGCACCCATGCTCTTTTGGCCCACGAGCATCGTCTCGGCTCCTCCTTTTTACAAACACCTCTATATCACTAGAAAACCTAAGCCATATGTTTTCCCACGATTTACAGAGGCGGTGGCAGAGGCGAAAGTCCTCTCCGACTCCGGGAGAGGACATATCCTACTGCCGTGGAGCCTCCGATGAGGGGGGAAATCGATGCCATCGTCATCCCCACTCCTCCTAGGCATAGGGGAAGGCCTCTCCATCAACATCTCCACCAGCACCATCATCATCACCATCACCATCTCCAAGATCCATCTCATTCCCCTCATAATTTGTGATTGATTGAACCCCAGATATTGTTTTAAGGGTTATTTACATGTTTGTGATTGGCATCTTGTCTTTATTTGGTGGAGAGATTATATTTTCATATTACGTTTTATTCCATATGCTACTAATCCATATCATGTTTGTCACTTGTGAGTAGATCCCCATGTTCCTGAGGGCATAGGATGAATTGGCTATGATTTTCATATAATATACAATGAGTATGTGGTCAAGTTTTTATCTTTTATATTGTTCTATGATGGTTTTATGCAAGCATCGACTGCATATTACTTCACCTATATGGGCTCATAGGAGAATACTTTGATGCAATGATAAGGGTTGGAAGGGACGGAATTGACAGAAACCATTTTCCATACTTTGAGTTGCATTGGAGTGATTATATGTCGAGGACCAATGAACTTATTTCTATGATGGGACATTTATGTCTTAATGATTCTTAGATGTTCATGTGAATGGATCTAGGACCCATCGTAAGTGGTGTATTCTACTCATATTTATGGCTACACCTAATTTTGGCTCTGCCCTAAGGGAATGAAACTTGACAACATATTCACCATATTGTGTAGAAATCTTTATGCTAAGTAAATCCATGCCGCCCTTAGGAACGCTTGTCACATATAAGTACACACACACTTGAGATTATCATCTTGCTGCATAGAGGATTAGGCTTTATCTCATTGAGAGCATTTACTTATTGCTATTTAATTTCAGCACTTTATATTCTTGCAAACTACAAACCCAAAAACACCAAATCTACTGCATATTACTATTATTTCCTTTGTCAAATCTGCTAACCAATACGCTCAGCTCCTCGTGGGTTCGACAACCTTTCTTTATTGAAAAGTACTACAATTGATCTCCTGCACTTGGGAGCCATCAAGCGCCATGACTGCTCACGTGGCGGAGGCTTGCCCTCCTGCGCCACCCTGGCCATGTCCTCCAGCCATGAGATGACGACTTGGCAACTTCTTCTCTGTGAGAGGCCGTGGTGTGGAAGTCGCACCAGTTTTCCATCTACCACTCCTCCAGGGGGGATCCACCGCCTTTGGCATTCTCTGTTCCATCCCACACTAGGACTGGACGACTGTGTTGCTGATACGCAGGTCTGGCTCACTACTGCGGTTGCTAGGTCGCGGCGACCTCCTGCTAGTGGTTCTAGGTTATTTTTGATATTGGCTCGTTGCCCACTGGAGGACCTCGTGGGAATAATACCTGCTATGCTCCTTCCTTACAAGGCGGGCGTGGTGTTCACCAAGATCCTGAAGCATTTAACAAAGTCTTTCAACATCTCTCCTGGGTATTGTTTGATGTTCTTGAATTCCTCATGAAGCGTGTTGGTGTCGTTCTCTATGGAGAAGGCTTGGATCAGCCCCCAGTTTAAGTCATCCCAGGTCTTGATCGACCGAGAGACCTTGTTATGAAGCTACTTTAGGGCATTCCCTTTCAAACGATTTGGGGAAGGTTTGCCATATGATGTGAGTCGCTGCCCATGATGTTGACAGCTTGCGCGAATTTCTCCACGTATGTGATTGGGTCCTGTGATCTGTCATACTCCTCATAATTCCTGACTCCTACCACCCATACTCATCCTGTAGGTAGCGGCACCATTCTCGCCGTCTTTCCCGCTATTTGTTCCTTTTGTCCTGTTGATGGGCCTCGTCAACCTCATCGTCGTGTTCCAGGTTAGGGTCACGGTCGCCGTGGTTGTCCCGGCCTCTTTCTTCCCCTATCCTAGGTCCACCATCCGCATTAGGGCCACTGCTCAGGTTATCTGTATGGACTGGCAAATCCTGGTGTTGGCTGGTCAGAGCTTCTTTCCTCCTCGAGCACCATGAGGCCCTGTCCTTGCGGTGAGCACGATGTTCGACTTGTGGATCATACCGGAGCTAGATATCATTGCTTTTAGATCTCGCACAGCTAATGGTGAGTGAATGGTTTGCTCGGTGGCCCTGCTTGCTGGTTCCAGGGGGCGGGTGTAAGCATTGTACTCCTCGTCTGCTTCTCGAGGTCTGTTGTTGTCTTGGCTGCCAGGTCCTAGGTAGTTTTAGCTCTGTTTCCAGGGCTGCCTTGTCTCCTTTAGAGGCCTCTATGATCCGCCTTTGGAGGTCTTGTATATGGGCATAACGAGGACTTGATTCTCCCATGTTAGGGCTGATGGTTTGAGCTCCGGAACCAGCAAAGCACTCATAGGAACGAGGTCCCCATGCTGCTTGCGGGTTGTAAGGAGAGGCGCTCGCCCATGATGTCCCCGAGCTTTCCGACGTGCCCATATAGGAGGAGTAGGTCATTCCTCCCGAGTAACCTGTACCAGAGTTAGGAGAAGGGCTGGTTATGTAATAACCTGTAGGTATGAGGCCAGGGTAACCTGTGTAGATGTCGTGGATGGGAGTGCTAGGGTATATCACCATAGGGTCGTAGATGTACGGGACCTTAGTGTACCCATAGACAGGCCTCGAGCAAATAGTATGCGGGAGGCCCAACGGGAGCGGAGAGATGGGGTTGAAGTAGTTGGCCTCCATCAGTGCATAAATCGCTTCGAGGTAGCGACGGTACGTGGGCTCGTGCGTTGCGTCGATGTTGTCAAAGTATACCTTGTGCGACATGGACAGACTGTCCATGGTGTACTCCGCTTTTGATATCCCGGTGGTGGTGCGGCTGGCACCTTGTACCTGAGCCCCTGAGCCATCAACCGGGAGGTCTTTGGTGGCCCCATCCGACAAAGAGGTAGATCCAATCTACATGACGCGATCTTCCCCTGCCTGGCAACTGATGAAGGATAGTTTTCACAATCCCTCTGTAGTCTCACTTCCGAGGAACGAAAGAGAGTTTATTAGTTCGAAAATTGGCTCGGGTCAACAGGTTTGGATCTCCAAAGACAAAGGCGACAATGTGTGTAATGGGGAGTATTCCCTCGTACTTTATTCATAAGGTGATCGAGAGATTTTACAAAGTGGCTACAAGATGATCTCGATGGGTTTATAATGACACCTAACAAGAGACATAGATCTAGGGTTTATGACTAAGGCTAATGTCAAAGACTCGGCGATTATAGCGTGTCCTCTTCAGGTGAATGACCTCGGGTACTTATAGGCGTCGATGGTGGCAAAGTCTTCCTTAGTCATGTTAGGTATTCATCTTGCCTTGCACGTAATCTAGATCCTCTATTTCCCTTGGATGCGCGTCTGGTCTTCAGGATCTCCAGAGAGCTTTCTTGCAGCCCCACTGGTTAGGTCAGTTGAGAGCTTCTTGATGCAGGCCTTCGGGTCCTTGATCGCAGAGGTAGGCGTGGGCATGAATTTTGGATTGAGGCCCATGTGAGGTACATGCCTAAATCCACCCATCACCAACAACAGTTGGTGTGCGGTAGGCCGACGATAAGGTGGAGTCAGCCTCACTGAAGAAGCTGAGGGGGGTGGTATCCACAATGTAGGGCCGATTGATGGTGATGTCAGATCCACCAGAAATGGGAAGGTCAGATCCTGGAGACGAAGAGTCCCCACCTTGTCAACTTGGAAACGCATGTCACTGAACATTAAATCCATCCCAGCGTCAAGAGAATTGAAGGCCGGGTGTGAGGTTGGCGAGTGTAGGGTGAAGCTGAGCGATCCGAGGTGGATATGCTTCCCAAAAGCCAAACAAATCGTAGATCGCGATGGAACCGCCTAAGTCGTAACATCAGCACACAAGCTTCCCGTAGGCGTCGCCAATTGACGTGGGGTAGCCACAACAATTTCCATGGTTGATGGACTTAGGTTTTCGGGAAGAAGGATTGCATTGGTGACTTCGTCGGCTAGCAAACAATAGGGGGAATGATTTACCCAGGTTCAAGACCCTAGAGGGTAATACCATACTCCTTCTTGTATGCTTTTGATTGATGATGATGAAGGTTACAATATCGCCAAGATGGCAATGGGTGCGAAGAATATATCTGAAGTAAGCTATGGGTGTTGTGTTATGTCCTCCTCGGCAGCCCCTCCTAGCCTTTATATATGTGGAGGTTAAGTCTCGGGTACCGTTTGAGCCAGTACGAGTTGATTGCTATCTCTAGAGTTTCCTAATCAAGATCTTCTTCCTGTTATGCACGTCAAGAGTCGGTATCTTCTGGGCCTTGCAGCAGCCGAATTTCCCTGGGCTCTGTAGACCTTAGCAGATCATCATGTGGTCCTTCTGTTGGACCAGGCCAGGTAGGCTAGAGGCAGGTGCTCGCTGGGAAATACCCTTATCAGTAGTCGTTTTGCATGAAACCATATATGAAATTCACCGTAAGAAGTTAGATGGTGTGCTTTTCAAAAACTATTTTGAGAAGGCATATGACAAAGTTAAATGGTTGCTCCTAAAAAATAGTTTTGGACATGAAGGGTTTTGATCCTTAATGGTGTGAATGGATTAAACAATTTGTGCAAGGTGACGGTGTTGGAATAAGGGTTAATGATGATGTTGGTCATTATTTCCAAACAAGAAAAGGTTTGAGACAAGAAGACCTGTTGTCTCCAATGATTTTCAACATTGTTGTTGATATGTAGGCTATTCTCATTGCCTGTGCTGAAGCGGATGGTCAAGTCAGAAGCCTTGTACCTCACTTTGTGGAGGGAGGGGTTTCTATACTATACCATACTTTTTATGAAACATGATTTAAAAAATGCTAATATGAGCTATTTTTTTGTATCTTTGAATAACTATCGGGTTTAAATATCAATTTCCACAAGATAGAAATTGTCTCTTTTGGTAATGCAAATAAGACGAAACATGAGTACAAGAAGATTTTTGGCTGCAAATCTGGTTCCTTATGCTTTCGGTACCTTGGAGTACCTATCCACTATTAGAAGTTAGCAATTCGGAATGGAATCCTATGGAGAGTTGTTTTGTTTTAGAGCTACGATGTTGGCAAGGGGTAAGGTTGAATTTCTTTAGATCTAGATTTTTCTGACAAAGTGACGATACTAAGAAAAATATAGATTATCCAAATGGAATACCCTTTGTTGCCCCAAGGATCGGGGTGAAATAGGAATGACTTTTTTAGAATTGTAGATATAGAAAGTGTACGCTTGGAGGATGTATGGTTAGAGAATACATCATTAGCGCCGAAATATCCGTCTTTATACAATATTGCTCAATAGAAAAACATCTTGGTGGAAAATATCCTTGTTCAAACACTTCTGAATGGCAATAAGTGGATACAATAGCTACATTTATGCCAGAGGCTACCTTTTTTCACCTCAATGATAATTTTGATCAAATTTATGTGGAAAGCTCACCTCCACGGGTACCCTAACCATTAAATTTATGCATCTTGACTTAATGAGTGGTCATACACGATTTTTTACATAAATACCTATGAAAGTTAAAAATCCGACTAAAGATAAATTTTCTATGTGGTTCCTCAAGAATAGAGTTTCATTAACTAAAGATAACCTGACCAAATGAAATTGGCATGAATGCGAAAAATGTTGCTTTTGTAACACAATTGAGTCCTAGAACATTTCTTCCTTTCATGTACTTTTTCATGCATAATTTGGTGCATGGTATTGCTTATTACGTACCCCCACCATCTAATATTAAGAATATGTTTGCAAATTGGTTAAATGGGATGATAAGAAAAATAAAGGTAAAAATACGAATTGGAGTCTCAGTTGGTCCATTCAGAAAACCAGGAATAACAATGTCTTTAACAAACAAATAGGTATAAATTGTTTTACAAGTTATTTGACTAATGGCGCACTGATTCAACTATGGGTATACCTCCTCCTGACAGATCAACATGACCCTATGGGTATTGGATGCAACCAACGGCTGACGGTTACTTAGGTTTTCTATTTCCAGGCTACTGGATTGTGATATACTAGTAGATTTCAAAATAGATAGATTCATCTTAATTTTTATTTTTAGATGGTTGATACATGTCTCAATCTTATCTGATCCATGAATATAAAATTCTGAATTTGATAAATTTCGTAATAGTGTGCATCAAGTGATGCAGAGGCCGAGATAGCTTCGCAATTCGAAGAAAAAGTAATGGCATCACGGAGGTGGCTATTCGGCTCACGGGTGCATTTGCACCCATTGTGAGAAAAGATATTTCAAATTTTCAAAAAATTCAAAAAACAATGTCTATATATACATTGAAACATTTTATTTTCTTTCACAAGTTTTTGGGGCGAAAAAACATTCTACGTCTCATGTACAAAAAAGACAAAAATGCCGTGTGAATAGTCCTATTCATGTTTCACGTGATATTTTTTGTCTTTTTTATATATAACACATAAAATATATTTTTCATCTCGAAAACTTGTGAACGAACATAAAATGTTTGAATGTATATGTAGCCATTTTATTTCGACTTTTTAAAAATTTATAAATATGTTTTCTCATAGTGGGTGTAAATACACGCGTGGGTCAAAAAGGATTTCCATCACGATAGAAGCGAGAATATAACCGTGGAGGGTCTAGACGCAAGCAGCACTAAAACTCGATTGGTCGAATAGGTGCGTTTTAGTAGGATCATTGTGAGATTAGATTCATAAATTTCTCACTGTAATCTTTGTCAGCTATAAATTTTTGTTAAGAGGTGGCGCACTCCCTTAGATGTGTGAGTGGTAACACAACCACGTCGAGTTTGTATCATGTTGTGTTTGGTGTTGTACCAGCCGTGTTGGCCTCTTCTTCTATAAAAAGCTGATGCACCTTTGCAACGTGTATTCTCGAAAAAACATATGCGTGTATTATCTGTCCCTAATCGGCCGTCTAGGCATAGCTGCGTATAGAGTGAGGTTGCTGACCAAGCACCACTGTACTGGTTATTAATTTCAGACCATAGGTCCAAAATTTTCTACTTAATCAGCTGTCGCATCTTTAGTTTCATCAAGGTATATAAGTATAGAATAAACTATGCCAGTTATTAAATAAAAACACCAAAAGGTAGAACAAACGAACCCAACCAGCGACAGCCTTCCAGATGGCCCCGGTTCACGGAACCGAGGAACATCCAGACCTTCTGATTCCGATTCGGTCCGGCCAGTTCCATGCCAGCACAAATCCAATCACGGTCTCTATTACTTTTCAGCAAAGTAATCAGATCTAATCATGGCCTGCTTGATTTGATTTATTCCATGCCATTATCCTAATCGTACGATCCAATGCTGCAGGTGGCCGTTTTGAAGCTGTTGGTGTTGTGGCAAATGTGCTGGTGACAGGGGCGTTGCCTGCCGCCCTTTGTTCCGCGGCGCCCCCGCTAAAAGAGAAGAATAAGGGTGTGTTTGTTTGCGCTGCATGATAAGCAGCTGTTAAAAGCAGAATTTAATGTTTGGTATGTTTTTTAATGTTACTGCGATGAAATGTCTTAAATGTCCTGGATGCTAACGAAGTTGTACAAAATGATTCGAAAAGGATTAACTGATTCCGACTCTTTTTGTGCTAAAATACCTTACATAACAAGTTTTTTGCTAAAATAAATATAAATATGCGAGATTCTCATGAAAATATATTACAAGATGTCCATGTGACCCCAAAAGAGCTCAAGTTTTCTCACGGCTAGACACCTCCTCTTGCTGCAAACAAAGCATTAGCTATGTTATCACTAGTGTTGTTCATGCTAACATGGTCCCCTCCTAAATCATTGCCTACATTGCCTTGTGATGTAGAAATAACATGTCCCGGAGGCATGTAGTTCTCATCATTATCGCAGCGATAGAAATGTAGATCAAACAATTGACTATCGTGAATGAAGTTATGGAGTGCTAGACATGTAATGATGATCTCCGTCTGCTTCTCTAACGGGTAACTCAATATAGATGCGCCATTTCTGCTTCAGTACCCCAAATGCTCTCTCGATAGCATTCCGCAAAGATGAGTGGGCATGATTGAATATTTCTTGCTTCCTGAAGGCCCTCGAGATATTCTAAACTCGGGTAGATGATACTTGGTTGTATATGGTGATAGATACCCATTCCGATTGGGATAACCCGAGTCAACTAGGTAGCATCTTCGTGAAAGAAACACAAGTTAGTGGTAGCATATATGACACCAATATGACACAATGAAGATTGCACAAGCCTAACATATACCTGGAGGAGGGTGAGGAAACTTCGCTTCAAACTTTAGCAATGCATCTTTGAATATCCGTGTGTCGTGCTCGAAACCTGACCATCCTGCAACTACAGAGGTGAACCGCAAGTCAAAATCATAAACAGCCATAACATTCTGAGTGGAATTTCCAAGGCGACCAGCATGGTTAACCATATCAGCTGCTAGCACAATAATAGGTATGTGTTTCTATCAATTGCACCTTGAAATGAGGTGTAAATCTAGAGTCCCACAGTCTCTCATGCAAAGTTGGGAATGTGGATCAAATAGCTTGATGATATCTTCAGCTAACTGATTCACACTATATAGCTCCTCTGCAAACTTCCTATTGATTGTCCTTTGGATCTCTTGAATCTGTTTTTAACTTGAGTAATAGATTGTGGGCCTCCAAGAATCGTCGACAAAAACATTCCAAGTGCCTCCTCAGAACACATGTTGGATGATCCCTCCAGGCCATAGTTTTGAACCTAAGTGTCATGCAAATAATCAAAACAAAGTCTATGTATTCTGAACATGTCATAACAATCCTTTGAGTTGCCCAAGTTATCAAATACCCACTAAGGAAAACAGTAGGCCTATTTCCTACCAATTTCTGTTTAGCACAGATTTCGCAAAAATTGTAGTAGACAGAGCATCCCAATTCGCCTTAGATGTTTTATCTTGATCCATCTAAATGCATAAGGTAAATTATTTAACAACATACATGATATCAATAACATGTAGGCACTATTTAACACACACATCTTTACAGATTTCACATAAAAAGGAGGCACTAAAAAGATTAATCATACATCAAATTTACTTGCAATCTACCTACATATTAATCGTACATCAAATTTACACTCATATCATACATCTAATTTACACTATCATACATCATATTTACACTCATTTTTTACATATATAATTGCACTCCTTAACAAAAAGAAAGTAATAGGGGAGGGAGCTCACCTTCGCTGGGCAACTACCAGCAGCAAACATGGGAAGATGTCCGGCAAGGCGGCGGCGGCGCCTCGAGCACCAGTCTCGAACGGGACCGCAACAACCTCTATCCTCACTAGCGGGGGCGAGGATCTAACTTCTGGGAATGGCACGAGAAGAAGAGAACGGGAGAGAGGAAGGTCGCCGTCGGCAGGAGGCGACGGCGGGGTTCCGGCGAAGGAAGGTCGCCGTCGGGGGAGGTGGTGGAGGGAACCCTAACCCTAGCAGGGAGAGGCTCCCATGGCTCGCAGGAGCCAGCGATGGAAACAGGTCGTCCACTCAGGCACCTGTCAATGGAATGACTGAGGGCGTGGTGGTAGTTCGCTGTAGGGAGTAGTTTCGTTCGCTGTGTTTCAGAAGCTTGGGAAGCAGGAAAAAAGCACCCCTGGCATCGCTTTCGATCGTGAAGGCTCAGCCAATACGTTTCGGCACCCAGATTTTTAGCAGCCCTTGGCAATTTTTGGTTGTTTGTTTGGCGTGCTGCTTTTGGACCCCCAAAAGACCCAGGAGCAGAAGCACAAGCCCAAACAAATAAGGCCGAAGAAGAGAAGATGGAACGGCCGAAGAAGGGAAGATGGAACGAGCTCATCATGGATTGGTAATGTAACTTTTTTGTCAGGAATATATAATGTATATGGTGGCATTTCGATTCCGGAGGAGTAGGCAATGTGTGTTGTTTTAGTTGTCGCTCTTCGAGGATACTACTTTCATGAACTTTTTTTCAGGAGTATGCCAAGATGTACCATATTTTTAGAAGACGGAATTTCAGTAACAAGATGACTATAGCTTACTACGAAAAACAATGTAGTACAAACTTCACACTGGACCTAGTCTAGAGGCACCCACCACCGACATTACAACTACGACACTAAAGAGCCTATCCTAATCTATAGTATTTTTCTTAGTGTTTTTAACCGTTTGTCGGAATTGTATAAATAATATATCGTTGGAAAGCTACAGAAATTCCGCAAATTTTTCGTATTATAACTTTTTTTCAAATACATTAGGTTTGAATTTAATTTTTTAAATACTGAACCGTGTTTAAAAGCGTTGTAAGCGATTTTATGATGCTATTTTTCAACTATTTGAAAGATGCAAATAATATGGTGTTGGATAGATATTGAAATTTTGCAACATTTTGGTGTTTGTAAGTTTTTCCAAATTCATCACAGTTTTTAAATTTTTTTTAAATACTAAATTTCAGAAATATTCAAAACATGGACAGACGCCTGATTTTTCTTCAACCATAGTACATCGGAATGACGCAAATAATATATCATTAGAAAGATATGGAGTATGCACATATTATGTGTTTAGATCATTTTTGTAATTATTTGTAGTTTAGAAGCAGTTTTGAAATTACTGTCCGCGACCGCAAACGTAGTTAAAATGCCTACGATTTACGAAACTGTCCGAAAAACCGCGCTTGAACTTATCGCGGCATACTTGAACTGTCCGTACTATCGCGCCTGAACTTTTGCCGCGAGCGTAGCTGAAATGACCATGTATTTTTCTGAACTGTTTGCTAAAACAATTGAACTTATCATGGACTACCTGAACTGTCCGTGATATCGGCCCTAAACTTTTTCCATGAGCGCAGCTCAAATGCCCACGCATTTTTCTGAACTGCCTCCGAACTTATCCTGAACTATCCATGATATCGTGCTTGAACTTTTCCGCAAGCGTAGCTAAAATATCCACACATTTTTCTTGAACTGTCCGCGAAGGCATGCCTGAACTTACCACAAATTACCTGAATTGTCCGCGATATCGCGCCTGACCTTCTCACGCAGTTCGTGTAATACGTTTTTCATTAGCGCATCTGAACTGTCATATATAATATACCGGTACTTATCTCGCAAGCTTATAGCGCGTCCGAAGTTAAAATGCGTGCAAAGACACTATTTATGTTGCTTGGAGTCAATGGTTATGCTCCCCATAGACACTTCTTATTCTGCCCGGAGTCACTGCCCGAACCGTCTCAGAGGCACTACCCAAACTTCTCGAAGGCTCCGCCTAAACTTCTCGGAGGCACCGCATAAACTTACCGGTAGCCATTACTTGTACTGCGCGGAATCAATGGTTATATTTCCCAAAGACATTGTTTTCTACAGTCACTGCCTGAATTGTCTCGGAGGCACTGCGTGAACTTACCTGGAGGCATTACTTGTACCGCCTAAAATCAATGGTATACTCCTCGAAGACAACGTTTATGTTGCTCGGAGTCAATGGATGAACTGCCTCGGAGTCACTACTCCTGAATTGCTCGGAGGCACTGCTTGTACTGCCCCGGAGTCAATGTGTGATAATCCAGATTTTCATGTTATTAATTAATTTGAGTTGGAAAATAATTTGCCTCTAACCTTTTTAATTTTGCTAACCTTTGGTATTTAATTTGATAGCAACAACAGTTAGAAGAGTTAATCAAAATGGCAACCTGAAATGGAAGTTTTCACCAAAATGAAGTTGGAACATAACTACCGGGCGCATGTCTCCACTAGTAGTACCATGTCAATTAAGCAAAAGTAGTGTAGTGCTAGTTGTTTTGTAGGTGCATGTACCATACTGCATGAGTGGATATTTTGCATGGAAGACTGGAGTCTATAGGATAGGAATAGGGGTGTGCAGAAAAACCGATAACCGAAAATCGAACTTGAAAAGACCGAAACCGAAACCAAATAGACCGAGGCCAAAAAGACCGATTAGAAAATTGGGTAGCAAATTTTAAAGACTGAATTTAGTTTGGTTAATTTGGTCATTAGTTCCCGCTACCCGAATGGACTGAACTCACAGAAAGTTACGTAAGAGTGGCCTAATCTCAAAGCCTAAGTTGCCCATCACTATAGATTTATCTTCCTCGACTGAGCTAAATATGGCATTGTTGACTATTAATTTCCGCCAATTGATATGAATTGACAAAGTGCATTATATTTTCAAATTACAACTAAAATTGTATTATTTTTTACGAAATATTATCCAATTTTTATATTTGATAATATCTACCGCACAATTCGTCATGACCGAACCCAAACCCGAATTATCGGATATCCGAATTTGTCGGATAGTAAAAATAATAAGTAAATTTTGGTTTTTATTTTTTAAAGACCGATTTTAAAATAGACCGAAATATAAAGACCGAATTTTGGTCATGGCCGAGCGTCCACTCCTAGATAGGAAGAGCAGATACGGGTAGCATGTTAGCCAGACTAAACATTTCTTTTGCTCTCCACAACTATCGTCCACCTACTCTACTACGCAGCACACGGAGCTAATTTACTTTTTATTTCGTGTACTATGGTGGCGCAGGAACACCTCGACCTCCCTTTTTTCAGCTTCAGCCACTTACTCTTATCTCTTCTTTCCATACTTCCCAAATCAGAAGCTTGTATTGTTTGAATAGACGGCGAGTGATGCGGCACTGTGTATGTACAAGAGTGCAGCCAGACGGAGCAGTGGAAGTCCCGATCGATGAGGAAAGCCACCAAGGAAGAAGGGAGACGGGAGGAAATTACATGTTTTGCAACTATGCTTTTGTCTGAACCTGCATGTACTGCCAAACGCTAGAAACAAAAAATACAGACATGGCACAGGTGTAGTGGGCACTCCTGTGGACTAGGGCCGATACATCTCCTCCATGCAAAACGACGAGCGGTTCTGGGCGTCGCCATGGAAGCCTGCCCAACGGCGCGCTAGAGCTAGTAGCCAGATGCGGTGGCACTGGTAGGGGCTAATCAAACAAAATCAATCATACTAAGAGGTGCTGAACAACGATAGCTATGTGTACTGAGTCTATCGATATCCATGAACTGCCCGCGTGCAGTTGTACTGCGGCCGCTCGCAGGAGCGTGCTGGCGATGGAAGCACGGAGAAGGAACTCGTCTCCTTCCTCCTACCTCGCCGGACTGCAATATGGCGCAGAGGCGGCGATGGTGGCGAGCATCACTATCCCGGCGGCTCGGTGGCCGCACATCAGGTTCTGGCTGCGCAGGGCCATGCCCTATGGCCTGCGGCGCAAGCTCCTGATGTGAGCTCGATGCAGACTACGACGGTGCGAGCAAACTAGGATACCTACAGCAACGCGTGGAATCGGTTTGGTTGGTGGCGGCGAGCACGAACCGGGGGACCAGAGGCGACAATGGGAACAGGGGAGGCCGGAGGCAGCCCGTGGGAACCATGGAGGCCTGAGGCGATATCGGGAACCGACAGGACAGAGGCGACGCGCGGGAACCGGGGATGTCGACGGCGGCGTGCAGGATCCGGAGAGGCAGGTGGCAGCGTGCGGGAATCAGGGAAGCCGGCGGCGGCGTGCGGTTCCTGGGGGAGGCTGCGGTGCGTGGGAGCCGATGGGCCGGCGCCGGCACGAGCGAACCAGGGGAATCGAGGTGGAGGTAGTGGTCCGATGGGTGGTGGGCGGTTTTATTTTTTTTAGAATCAGCTACTTATAGGGTCGCCGGCTCCAGATTAATATTCTCCGACCGGTTTTTATTAGTAGATGATATATATTCAAAGGTATAATAGGGGCACCCCTGACCGGCTCCTCAGCGATCTGACATTTTGGGACATCTGTTCGTCCTCGTTGGCTGAATCTGGCATGTCCATTATTATGTGCTAGGAGTACCTTTGTGTATTTTGGCCTTCGCCGTGTCGCCGGGCCCTGCCTGCCTTGGCCCCCGTTTCAGAGGCTTTGCTGATTATTTTGGCTCGGGACGGAGGGAATCGAGGGGCAAGCATCGAGTTGGTCCACTTGCTGTGCGTGGAGACGTGAGGGCGGCGTGGGTGAAAACCTAGCTGCCCAATCGGGGCAGCGTCCACACCTCCACACCCAATCCCGCCGCCTCCTCTTCCTATCCCCTCACGCGCTGCCTTCCCTCGCCTCCATTGTTCCTCTCCCGGCGTGTTGCTGCTGCTGCTGAGCTCCATGGCTAAGAGCAGCGCCGTTACAGCTCATGCCGCCGAAGAGCACCTTCCCATGAGACATCAGGGCTAGCCAGAGGGCGGAGATGGAAGTCGGCGGTTGGCTGCACTCGCGCCTCCTCTCCTTCTTCCCCATCCCAAGCTCCACCCCCTCCTCCCCACCCCCCTAGTTTCCTCCCTCCCAGGGCGCCTCCTCCCTCCTAGGGCGCTGCCTCCTCCTCCCCACCCCCACAACCATGGAAACGAGCCACCTCCTTGCATCCTCCTCGTTCCTCAGGTCGAGCCGCCGCCGAGGCTGGTTGGAGGGCACGGAGATGGTAGCCGGCGGCCGTCTTGGTAGGAGGAGCAGGGATGTTGCCTGCTGGGATGGAAGAAGCGGGCCAGAGCACAGCCCCTCCGCCCTCTCCTTCGCAACACCCTCCATCTCCACCTTTTTCCCTTCATGTACGGGAGCAGAAGCAGCGCGCAAGGGCATAGGAGGAGTAGCCTTGTCGCCATCATGGTCGGTGCAGTTCAAGCGCGGACCGCGGAGACGATCTCACGAGGCTCCTTGCCACCAAGACGGATGAGGACATCGAGCCAAGGTGAACATTTGAGGCGAGTAGTTAATCATCTAATTGCAGGAGTTTATTCTGTAGTACTCTTATAAGAACCATATACATGCTTGTTTTAATTTCTTTTATAGTGGGACGTATATTCGGGTGTCCACCATATGATCGATAATTCTTTTGTCTATCTTGCTTTTTTCAGGACAAGAGAAAAAGAGAGAACAATCAAGTACTGGTGTGGACTTTTTGGAACATTAGGTACATGCAGATTTAAGTGAAATGGTTGTTTTCGTGTGTGTGTGAGCGAGGCTAATCTATATGTGCTTATGCAACAAATTCACGAGTAGTATTGGGTGATGTATATATCTTGAATAACAGGTGTTGGGGCTTCTATTTCGGAACCTTCATGGATTAAACTTTAGGATAGAGTTCTCGAGGCAACAACAACACTTAGTGTCGTGGCCGCTGGCGAGCGAGATGGGTGCATCCAGCGATAGAGATGAGGACACTACCATCAGCAGCCCAGCTGTGGCCAATCTCTCCGTGTGTTAAGCCCCAGGTGAGACTCCACCTTTTGATTTCTACATCTCTACATTAGTAAGGAAATAAACCAGATTTTTCTGTTTGGTATTCAGACTTAGCTTTGGTGCAGTTATAGTGTCTTGTTTTGCAAATTGAGGTAGCTATGGAAACTTATGCTTTGATTACATCTGGTGCTTGAATTGAGGCTTCTCTTGTCCTCCTAATGATCTAAAAGGCAGTAGAGTTTCATCCCATGTTTTATTATAATCTGATTCATGTGTGTGATTGTTCCTTTCCTTGACCATTTGGTTTGGGAAGAGGAATGTCATGTGTTATGTCTCAATTTTGCCTCTCTGTTGTTGCAGACATACTTAGGACCTCAGGTACCGTAGAGCATATTTCTGCTGTGCACGAGCATGAACAAAGGCAGCGGCCATCTGGACCCTTGCTATATGGTAACACACTACTTATTTTTCAGCAGTACTTCATTTCTTATAGAGATATAGATTTGTTTTTTGTTTCTTTGTAGTTTCTGAGATGATCTGAAATAGATTATGCCTTGTTATTATATTGCAGGAAAGATCAAATTGTACTAGGCTTTGCCTTATTTTTTAGAGCACAGAGGTTGATTGGATGAAAATGATCGAGCCATCAAGTAAGAAAACAGAAAGTTGAATCATTCATGAGGTAAATCTTTTCCATTGGATTTGCTATGACGTGATTTGACCTCTGATTCTTTCTATAACAAGGATAAGCTACTAAGATGGAAAAATTTCTATAATGCGATGTGACATTTGACTCTTTCCATGTGATGAATATAACAAAAGAAAGCAAAGGGGAACCTCTATTTTTCACATTGCTTAGTTGGTAACAATTTATCAAACTGCAGACAGGTGGTTGGAATGCAACATATGACCAATGGGGTTCAAGACTTGCTAACAAATTCTATGGGTGTAGCAACTCTAGCAGAAAATTACTTGGTGAGCAATATTCTTTGCCAATGAGGATTGGTTAAAATTTGTTGTAACAACATAGGGTATTTCAAATGTTATATTTTCTCTACGGTCTTAGAATGCACGGTCTATTATATTTTGGAAAATGATGAAATGGTTTTGGTGGTAGTGGTGCCTTTTCTTTGTTGTGATGGATTAGTTTTTTGTTGCCTGGAGTAATCATTGTTTTAATCTGTGAAGATTCAGGTGTTATAACACACACCTAGACCGTTATTTGATGATTGTTATGAGTGGAGGCCTCAATCAATAGAGAACATGGGTTAGTGTAACTAGCACATTATTCTTGCACACATATCATTATGCTTGTAGCTGTGTAGGACAAAGCATGTAAGCAACCAGTTTGAATGTGTGTATGCAGAAGCCTACATAAACAGTAGCCTACACAAAATTGTAAGTACACTTTAACAAAAAACTCATCATTATTGTCATTTGCTTCATTTATTAGACAGTTTCAGGCTATGGCTCTCATGCATGAAGCAATTTTTTGGTATAAATTTGGCCCTGCAATGGCAAAGGCACATATATATTGATAGAATTTGGCTAATATGAAGAAGAATGGATTTACTTGACGAGCCTTTTATTTTCTCTATTACTTCTGTTGTTAATTGTTCTAGCTTTGTACACTAAATCTGGTATATTTATATTTCATGACCTATGTAATTTTTAACCATCCATGTATGGCATGATCACTACTGTTTTCATGGTTTTGTACCTAGGGATTGCTATAGTGAATGATATTAAGAGTATCGAGGGTACAGAAAGTCATACTGCCTCCGATTCAAATTAATTGATCCGATTTGTCTAGATTCGAACGTATCTAGACATGTTTTAGTGTTAGATACATCCAAATCTAGACAAATATGAGTCAATTAATTTTGATCGAGGAAGTACAACTAAGAGATCAGGTTATTGTTCTTTTGACGTAGGTATTCATAGGATAATTGCCAAAAGCACTTCTCTTTAACACTACTGAAGTACCATGTAGTGTCATAAAGTAAGACAAAACAAAGTTGGCTACACTGCAATGATATGTGTATCTATTTATGGCCTGATGTAAATGCCACGGCAAATCAGCAATCAGGTCATTGTGATTATAAATGGAGGCTTCATGAGCAGCGATAGGCATGTTGGACGTGTTAGCTACCAGTATCGTTCTCTTCATGACAAAACCTTCAAGTCCATCAGGACATGTCATTGTCAATTGGGGGAAGTCCATGAGAACCTCAGCCATCTCATTTCCTCTTTCACCACATCCCACATAAACAGCAGCTTCAGAATTGGAGTATTGCGGAGATTATTGAAGTCAGTAGTCAGTACAGAGATGCTGCCAAGTAATATATAGGACTTTGCTGCAAGTATGACAATGGAAGCAGTAGGAAATAAAAATTGATGATCACCTTAGAAAGTGCCTGACTAATGATAGTTTTTCTGCAACCAAAAGCACCAGGACGCATATTCCTCCAAGAACTGAGGGGAACAATGCATCAAGCACACGCTGAAACCATATCAAAATAGATAAAACTTAGACTTAATTGCATAGGAAGGGAATAAAAAAACATCCGAGAATATTTGGTCATCTCAGTACAGAAATAGTGATAGAAAGATAACACATTTTATTATGGAAATTGAAGCTCAAGATAAGTTCTGCACAAACCTGTCCGTTAAGAAGAGGTGTGTCAGCGACAAGGTTTGACGCCACATGCCTTGGTGTACGAATAGGCAATGTCTACAGGTCAATAAGTTGAATATTTTAAGTTAGGGATTTATTCCTGAAAGATTTTTAAGAAATAATGTTCATACCTGATCATCTAGCATTCTCAATGTTTTGTGGGATACAAATTGCTTGAGGTTAGTTCGTGTGAAGCAGTAGATATTGGTATCCTCTTGGTCTATGTTCTAAACTAGAACCAGTTTGTTGTGCCCTAGCATTACAGGTAGTGAGGCATGTCTATATAGATGCACTAATAAATAGATCATCTGTTATAATCGACTACTCCAGTTGATCATGCAAATGTTTAAGATAGTCGCTGTAAGTAATGGTCACATCTTAATCTTCTTATTAGAGTTTCTCAATTGGGATACTACTTGCTACCCTCTAGAATATTGTGCCATGAAGTGGAGAACCAAACCATGTAGTTTCTCTTTCTTCTTTCCGCTTTTAACAATTAAGGATATAGAGAACTATTTTTCAATGCTTCCATAAAACATGTGAATTTGTACCCAGCTTAGGTCAATGAGTGCATCTTCATATTTATTTCATCTTCCACCAAGATAACAACCTTATTTTCTCACCTTTGTAGTGTAGAATGTAGGGCCGTATTCTTTTATCATATTTCTGTTGTTTCACAAGACAAGATCCTTACTACCCAAAACAGAGTAATTTTGTTCCACTTGTATTGTCAAGAACACCGACTCACTTGCCTCTTTGATAGAACCATTTTATCTCTATTAGAACTGGGGAAACACTCTTACAGTTAAAGAGTGACACACATCTTTCTAGACTTTCGCAGTTTTCAAAAGCGACCTTAGTTTACCATTGATTATGGCTCTGCAGTTACCAAATCTTAGTATGTGTTATGATCGTGGCTTAATCTATTATAATATCATATGTGTGGTTAGTCCAGCAACATCATCATTAACTGTATTTTTCCAGTTTTCTTAGTATTCATCTTTTTTATTGATATAGTTCCTCTCTATTTTCCCTCTCCCTGTGTTACGGTGCTGAGTTTATCAGTTCCATAGTCATGTATTGATTTTGTTAATTACTTTGCGTGTTGAGAAATTGGTTCGGATATAATTTTTATTTATTTCAGAAATTTAAATTTGACTTTGATGTAGTAGATAAGACCATTGCAGATATTAATAGGAGTGTCATGGGAATTCCTCATCTTCAAGTTTGGACATTGTGTTAATCCAGACAACCAAGGAACTCTTACATCATCTGTCATTGATCTTAGTTTGTATCTGTAACTGAATGTAAAACCCAAGGATGTACGTGGTTATGATTTTCATCAGCAGATAAAATCGAATGTGCAACTACTATAGTGGTGTCTCTCGCGTCACACATGTTCTCTATGTTTTTATGTTGTTCCTCACCATGATAATTCTTCTGTGTATCCAATTCATGTACAAATCGAGGAAACACAAAATGCACACTCAGTTTTTGTCTATTCAGTAAAATGAACATATAGTTGTTTATTCTCATTTAAAGCTTTACAAGATCTTTTACCAAGTGTTGTGTGTCTACACTTACCTCTTAATCATAATTGATTTTCATACATGGTTAATATAACGGTTTCCAAACCGTTTACAAATGTGAGAGTCAGAAACGTGTTATACGAGATAGAAACCGATGCGAGAGCCATGGGGTCTGGTCCGTCCATCGATGTATCCAAAGGTATAATAGGCGCAAGTCCTGACAGGCCTCACAGTGATTAGCGCACGTGAGCCATCCGATCATCCTCTCAGGACGGATCTGGTCCGTCTATTGATGATTTGTCTCTTTTGCCCTCGGGCCATTATTTGTTAGGTGTGTTTTATTTTTTGTATCCAGAACCACTTCTCTCTGCTTGGTCTAGGCCCACTAGTCAGCCTCACTCGTAATGTTTTAGGGGCATTTTTTTCGGGTACCCTGGATCCGAAGAGGCAAAGGCACCGCGCTAACCTGCCCGTAAAACAAAGTCATTGGGTGCCCTAACCTTCTCCTCCACGCGACCTCCTCCTCTACACCCTTGTTGTCGCCTCCGCCGTGCCGCATCCCTCCTCCTCCTTCCCTGCGGTGAGCCGCCGCCGCGCCATAGGAGAGTAGCGGCAGGGCTAGCTCGCCTCCTTCCACACCCACACCCCTCCCCCTCCTCGATTTCCTTTGCTCCCAACGAGTCCCCTCCTCTCTACCTCCTTCTCGCGTGTCCCTGCCTGCGATGATGGACGCGAGTTGGGCGTGCTCCTGGCCGAGCCGCCGGCGGCGAGTCGCTTGGACCCGCGAGCAGCAATAGCGAGAGCATCAACAACGCGAGTAGCAGCATCAGCTCGCTTGCACTGTATGGTTGTGATTTAGGATAGAGAAAGCTGGGGACGGGAAGAGCAGCTCATGATGGAAACTGCTGCCCACCAATCCCCTCATCCCCTCACGAGCACACCAATACCTGCATCGTCCTCCTCCACAAATCCCCTCCTGCTGCACCCCTGTCTCCAAGCTCTCCCATCAGGCTCCCATGGAGGCATACAGCGGCAAGGGACTGCCACGTCCACACTTGGAACAAAGGTGCCCAGGATCTTCTCTCTCCCAAATCATGTATGTTTGTGCAGATTCTATGTATATATGCCTACAAGGTGTTTGACAAAATTCCAAGCAGGTTATTCTTATATTTTGTTCTATAATCTTCTAATTTTTATGGTTGAGCAAAGATACAGAATCAAAACTGAGTTGTTTGGTGGACCAATTTAAAATCTGATTAGCACTTCTATGGACCTATATTGTGATTCCGATTTTAGTTGAAATAGTGTATAACATCACTCCATTAAGATATTTGGGAAGTTTTGAGTTTTGGAATTTTATTTTTTAGTCTTGATCTATCTAATGGTCTTCTAGAGAGGAGGACAACTATTTAACCTTTATTTCGATTTACATTTTTGCCATTTTATTTTGTAGGCGTCATACAGTCCGCTATCTAAATATATCCCTTCCACACTGAGCTACTCCTCGACCTGCCGTCTCGACCATGCGACATCGCCATCGACGCCGCCTCGCATCGTCTCGCCGTCGCCCGCAGCAACGCCGCCTCAAGACGTCGATGTTGCTATCGTCAAGAGCGGCGACAACGCCTCCATCTCCTTCACGGCTGCGCTCCATCATCGGGAGAAGCCCTAGCTAACACCCTATTCTCCCTCGCAACCTCTCGTGCGCAGCTCCTCGTCTCCCCTCAGATGTGCTCTTCCCGGCCTCTCCTCTATCTCTGTCCCTCTTTGTTGTGCAGGCGGCAAGTGGAGGGCAGTGATGGTGGCAGACAGAGCTCCTCCTCTAGTGCTACAGGTATCTCTCTCCATTAGCAGCTCTTGATCCTCTCAAACTTCCCTTCTCCTAGGGACATTTGGTCTCTGAATTTGCTTCTATGTATTTTTGTGTAGACTTCAAACAACAGAAATTGTTTCTCGTGTCTCTAATTTATTCATAATATTAGCACAAGTTTATTTGCATCTGCTATGTTAGTTTTTTCTAGACAAAACTGCATGGTCTCCTCATTTTCTGTTGCTTCTTGATGAGTAGAACACCTTTATTTTTCTACCAGTTTGATGTGGTATACTGAGTATAAACAGCAATTCACCTGACTAGCTGATGTAGGGACTAGATGGAGCCATTGAATTTTTACACCAAGCTAATGTGGGTGTTCCTCCTCAACTTTGTTGAATATTACATCTTCCGGTACCTTATCGAGTTGTGGCGCCATCTCCTCAACTCTTGCGAGCCAATGGTGATGAGCTCCACCACTGACCATCGTTGATAGGCCCGTGGCTGCCAGGCAAGCAAGCACTATGTCCACGTTTTTATTCTCCTCAATGAAGCATAAGAACTGTGATGGTTTGAGTCTCTTCTTGTAGTCCGGACATAGAAGAAGGTATGGACAAGATCCTAGCTAGATTTTCTTTGTGGTGTTGGTGCTAGCTAGCTTACCTTTTTTCTACTTTGGCAATTTCTAGACCGGTGCCTCCATTAAAAAGCTTCTTTTTCCTATAGAAATTATCAAGCTCGCTTGCTGATAGGCATTTGAAACTGTGGTGAACAAATAACTATCAACAATAGTGTTCCATACAGTTTATTTGTGGCATGATACTATATATATGAACTTTGGATATAATAGTTTCATTTAAATTTCACCACCGTCTTGTCATTTTAGAGGCTTGTCAGCAAATGAGTTGTTTTTTTCCCGCGAGGTCGTATATTGTTTCATGGGTATAATATTGTGATAGTTTATTGTTTCAAGCATATATGCATTACACTTTTACTTCAGTAGAAGATAGTGTCAATTTGGTCTCCCGATATTCAAATCCAATAAGATTTCTATGTATTTTCTCCCAAAGGATCTAATATGCTTTGCTTGATTTCTTGAAGCTTATGTCCTTTCATCAATTTCCCTTCCTTTGGTATATTAGAAATAGAGTATAGACGATGTTGCTATCGTCAAGAGCGGCGACAATGCCTCCAGCTCCTTCACGGATGCGCTCCATTGCCGGGAGAAGCCCTAGATAACACCATGTTCGCCCTCGCAACCCCTCATGCGCAGCTCCTCCTCTCCCCTCAGATGTGCTCTGCCCAGCCTCTCATCCATCTCCATCCATCTTCGCCGTGCAGGCGGCAAGTGGAGGGGCAGTGATGGTGGCAGACAGAGCTCCTCCTCTAGTGCTACAGGTATCTCTCTCCATTAGCAGCTCTTGATCCTCTCAAACTTCCCTTCTCCTAGGGACATTTGGTCTCTGAATTTGCTTCTATGTATTTTTGTGTAGACTTCAAACAACAGAAATTGTTTCTCGTGTCTCTAATTTATTCATAATATTAGCACAAGTTTATTTGCATCTGCTATGTTAGTTTTTTTAGACAAAACTACATGTTCTCCTCATTTTCTGTTGCTTCTTGATGAGTAGAACACCTTTATTTTTCTACCAGTCTGATGTGGTATACTGAGTATAAACAGCAATTCACCTGACTAGCTGATGTAGGGACTAGATGGAGCCATTGAATTTTTACACCAAGCTAATGTGGGTGTTCCTCCTCAACTTTGTCGAATATTATATCTTCCGGTACCTTATCGAGCTGTGGCACCATCTCCTCAACTCTTGCGAGCCAATGGTGATGAGCTCCACCACTGACCATCGTTGATAGGCCCGTGGCTGCCAGGCGAGCAAGCACTATGTCCATGTTTTTATTCTCCTCAATGAAGCATAAGAACTGTGATGGTTTGAGTCTCTTTTTGTAGTCCGGACATAGAAGAAGGTATGGACAAGATCCTAGCTAGATTTTCTTTGTGGTGTTGGTGCTAGCTAGCTTACCTTTTTTCTACTTTGGCAATTTCTAGACCGGTGCCTCCATTAAAAAGCTTCTTTTTCCTATAGAAATTATCGAGCTTGCTTGCTGATAGGCATTTGAAACTGTGGTGAACAAATAACTATCAACAATAGTGTTCCATACAGTTTATTTGTGGCATGATGCTATATATATGAACTTTGGATATAATAGTTTCATTTAAATTTCAACATCGTCTTGTCATTTTAGAGGCTTGTCAGCAAATGAGTTGTTTTTTTTCCCGCGAGGTCGTATATTGTTTCATGGGTATAATATTGTGATAGTTTATTGTTTCAAGCATATATGCATTACACTTTTACTTCAGTAGAAGATAGTGTCAATTTGGTCTCCCGATATTCAAATCCAATAAGATTTCTATGTATTTTCTCCCAAAGGATCTAATATGCTTTGCTTGATTTCTTGAAGCTTATGTCCTTTCATCAATTTCCCTTCCTTTGGTATATTAGAAATAGAGTATAGACGATGTTGCTATCGTCAAGAGCGGCGACAATGCCTCCAGCTCCTTCACGGATGCGCTCCATTGCCGGGAGAAGCCCTAGAGAACACCATGTTCGCCCTCGCAACCCCTCATGCGCAGCTCCTCCTCTCCCCTCAGATGTGCTCTGCCCAGCCTCTCCTCCATCTCCGTCCATCTTCGCCGTGCAGGCGGCAAGTGGAGGGCAGCGACAGTGGCAGACAAAGCTCCTCCTCTAGCGCTACAGGTATCTCTCTCCATTAGCAGCTCTTGATCCTCTCAAACTTCCCTTCTCCTAGGGACATTTGGTCTCTGAATTTGCTTCTATGTATTTTTGTGTAGACTTCAAACAACAGAAATTGTTTCTCGTGTCTCTAATTTATTTAGAATATTAGCACAAGTTTATTTGCATCTGCTATGTTAGTTTTTTCTAGACAAAACTACATGTTCTCCTCATTTTCTGTTGCTTCTTGATGAGTAGATCACCTTTATTTTTCTACCAGTCTGATGTGGTATAGTGAGTATAAACAGCAATTCACCTGACTAGCTGATGCAAGGACTAGATGGAGCCATTGAATTTTGACACCAAGCTAATGTGGGTGTTCCTCCTCAACTTTGTCGAAGATTACATCTTCCGGTACCTTATCGAGCTGTGGCACCATCTCCTCAACTCTTGCGAGCCAATGGTGATGAGCTCCACCACTGACTATAGTTGATAGGCCCGTGGCTGCCGGGCGAGCAAGCACTATGTCCACGTTTTAATTCTCCCCAATGAAGCATACGAACTGTGATGGTTTGAGTCTCTTCTTGCAGTCCGGACGTAGAAGAAGGTGTGGACCAGATTCTAGCTAGATTTTCTTTGTGGTGCTGGTGCTAGCTAGCTTACCTTTTTTCTACTTTGGCAATTTCTAGACCGGTGCTTGCATTAAAAAGCTTATTTTTCCTATAGAAATTATCAAGCTCGCTTGATGATAGGCATTTCAAACTGTGGTGAACAAATAACTATCAACAATAGTGTTCCATACAGTTTATTTGTGGCATGATGCTATATATATGAACTTGATAGTCGCACATCTAGGGTGTACAATAGTTATTCTACACCTGTTGGGGATATACTTTCCGGGTATCCTCACAGTTCCTCACTGACCAGGGTGACCCACTTCGGGTTAGAGCTTTGCTTCACGGACGGCCCAGTCAGGGAGAAAGACGGAGTCCAATCCGGCTACGGGAAGGCCTAGAAGACTTACCGACTTAGGCCCAAAATATTACTTGTAGTTCAAGATGTACTCTGTAAGCGACTCTTAGTCGTACCGGATAGATCTCTCCTGTAAACCCTAGGCCGGATATCTATATAAGCCTTCATAGGGAGAGCCTTTAGGGCACCTCAATAGTCTACAATCTCAACTCGCACAGGCAAAACCCTTGTAACCCATATTCCGCCTCTGCTGTATTACCGAATTGCTAGCAGGAGTAGGATCCGTCCAAAGCCGGAGGATTCGAACCTGGGTAAACTTGTGTGCTCACCGTCTCGGAATACCGTACGTCTCACACCCCTCTCTTCCACACACCTCGAGGACCCCCTCATGGCGTACTTGTCATCAATCTGACGACAGTTGGCGTCTACCGTGGGGCCAGTGAGCTTCGGATCTGCGTTCCAAGCGGAATCTGCAAGAATCGGAATCGGCGAAACTATCGCCGTCGGTCGCATCCTCTATGCCAGCGACGTCCCTCTCATCGTTCTCGACGAGACTTGGATTCCGGCTAGGGAGTCTGTGACTGCCTACACAATCATGTCTTTTGGCGAGATCGATGTTTACATCGGTTTCGCTGAACCTGCCCCACCCACCCCAGCGGTGATGATAGAGGCAGAAGAATCTTCTGGGTCCCCTTTGTCCGCGGAGGCGGCAGAGTTCCGGATCTCAGAAAACCCTAATCCCACCCAGACCGCACCAGTTGCGGAGATAGTGGAGAAATCCGAGCCTGAAAAAGACCTAGCGGTCCAAGTCGAATCTGGAGTGGATCTCCCTGGAGAAGCCGGATCCCAGATCGACCCACCCGTGGAAGTCGAAATTCAGGAGGAGCTAGTCAACGACACTGATTCCGGCTCTGACGATGCCGGGACAAACAGGCCGTTCCTGAGGTACACACTGCGACGTATGATACTACAAGATACAAGCGCAGATGCAATCCTCGAGACCATCAAAATTTTCGACATGGCTGATCGCGAAAGACGCAGGTACCTCAGGAAGCACGCGTCACACTTCGTCGGATACGTGGGATCCGGATCCGGCTCTGCCGATGGTGGAGAAAACACCGACTCTGTGCTAGAGGCAATTGGAACAAACGCCGACGTACCCGCATCCTCGGATGAATTGATGACGTCAGCGGATTTCTGAAAGTTCTCCGCAGAATGTGAAGAGGAGTACAACTCCAAAGCTACAGAAGAAGGATAAGCCACGGATGAAGGATCCGGGGAACACTCTCCCAAAACGCAGGATGACATGGACGTCAGAGATAATCCTGAAGTCCAGATGTCTGAAAGTACCGATCAGAGCTTGACTCCAGGAAACGGACCCAAAGATGTCTTTGCTACCGACGCTACCAAGAAGGCAAAGAAGAAGAACAAGATGAACAAGACCCCGACAAAAGACCCTCTGACAGAGGAGGTGATTGCCGGGGAATATGAAGAAGACTCGGATGGAGCACTTATCCCAGAAGAGCCAAAAAAAGAAGAATCGGTGGATGGACACGTGATCACCGAAGGTGCACGTAAACTCATCGATGCTGCACTAACTACACCTATCCCTACAGCTGTAGAACTTACTGCTGAAGAGCTGGACGAAAGGGCCCAAGCCCTAGAAGCGTGTCGTCAACAACTCCTGGATGAAGCCAAAAACATCGAGGAGGAGAAGAAACGCATGTCAACTAAGGATTACATGTCTCGGTTGCATCAGAAGGCACGGAAGCGTCACACCAATGACGACCAATTCCCACATATTCGTGCCGTCCTTTTCGAAGATGAGATGGGGAAGCCACGGAAAGATAGCAAAGGAGATTGGGTATATCCAACCCTAGTACAGAATACCGTGGCGGCCCGAGAAATTCTATCGGCTAATCCAGGACCGGAGGAGATCCGTTTGGGTATCAAACTACTCAACAAGGGACGGGAGCAGCAAAAGTTCGCCTTGTCCGGAAGTCAAAAATTGGTATCGGATTCCGACCAATGTCGCACAGATCAGGCATGGGCTGACATAAGACCCCATCGCGTTCCGGAGCAGCAGCATCGCCCCGAGCGATGGGAAGACAATTATTCGAGAACTGGATCGTCAGGACAGCATCGCAAGACTACGCATGACTGGAGCAATGTCGCCCTAGCGGCCGAGAAAGAGGCCATCGCTGCTCTGAATCCGAGGAACCCTCCCCGATGAGAGTCTAACGATCGAAGGGGAGAAGATAAAGAGAAAGGTCGGGAGAAGGATCATCAAAAAATGCCACCTCCTAGACATGCAAGCCGTCCGGCTAAGCCTCACCAAGGTGGGAACGACGGAAACCACGCTGGCACAAGCCGGCAGGGGGCTCGTCGTAGCCAAGACCCTCCCCGGAACCGAAATAATGAAGTTCCGAACGGAGGCCGGCGATCAGCCATAAACTATCCAGCTGCCCCACCTTCTCCACCAAACAGTCATCACAACGGCTCTCAAGGAGGACAAGGAGGACGACGTGGCGGAGGAGGTGGTGGCAGAAGCTGAAGTTCGGCTCCAAGGCACCGCAGCCACAGCCGTCATTCGGGACGATCTGTATGCCCGAACGACGCAAGGCACAGGATCAACTCCAACATAGAGGCACGGCACTACGAAAACGATGATATCTACGTGGGCCCAAAGTGCTTCGGACCACGCATTAGAGCTACGAGATTCCTGGAAGGATTTGCCATCTCAAGACATATCCAAGCCTACGACGGCATTGCTTGGCCAGATACCTGGCTACAGGATTTTTTCCAAGCTTGCTGCATCGCTAAAGGCGGAAACAGCCTCGTCGCAACCCGATATCTCCCACTTATGTTGCGGAAGACGGCACGATCATGGCTCAATGAACATCCGGAGAACACCATCCATAACTGGTATGACATGCAAAGTATGTTCTTTCGGAATTTCGAAGGCACATACCGGAGGCCCTGTACGGTCGGAGACCTACAGCGTTGCACCCAGAAAGCCGGAGAAACTTGCCGGGATTACCTCGGACGATGGATCGACACCAAGAACTCCTGTGAAGGAGTAAACGATCAAACCGCGATTGAAGCTTTCATCGCAGGACTCCCAATTGGTCTACTACGTCACCGCTTGAAGTGTGACAAGGTCACTGATTTGGGAGAGATGATAGAAATAGTGAGCAAGTATGCAGATGCTGACGATGATGCAGAGGGATTACTCAAGTTGTGCCTCAGTCGGCAAGACAACCAAAGCAACAAGCTCATAAGCGCAAAAATACCTCAGAAGAGAAACCCAACGCGGAAATAGCGGTGGTTACTACTATATTCGGATCTGGAGGACGAGGAGGATGCGGCGGAGGCCGCGGGCGTGGTCGTGGGACTTCGAGGGTCCAAGGTAGAGGAGAACAGCAACCAGGCAAAACCTACTCTTGGGCCGACATTGCTAATAACCCATGTGTGCATCACCTAGACGCCAATGGGGGCTCGTCCCACACCAACGCTGAATGTCGTTTCAATGACGACATCAAAAGAGATGACACCGCAGGCTACAAAGTTAAGCGGAAGCAGGGAAAGAAAAATCCCAAAAAAGACAAAGAGACCAAGGAAGATTCTGACATGGAGGAAGCTGGTGCTTTAAATTTCAAGCCGGAAGGGAAGAAGACTTTTCCCACCAAGAAGGACACTTACGTCACTTTCCTCGGATCTCAACCAGCAAAGGTCAAGAAAGCAGTTCTACACGAGCTCAATGCAACAGTTCCAGCTGTCCCTCAATATCTGGATTGGTCGAAAGTAGCAATCACATTTGACCATGCCGATCATCCGCTTAAGTTGCACAAGCGAGGAAAATACGTCTTAATCGTTAATCCACTTATTGACGGTTATGGTTTCTCCAAGATCCTCATGGACGATGGTAGCAGCATCAATATTCTCTATGTCGAAACGCTACGCCGGATGAAGATCTCGGAAACCCAGCTGAACCATAGCTCTGTGATCTTTCATGGAGTTGTCCCAGGATGACAAGCTAATTCCCTAGGAGAGATTACTTTGGATGTTACCTTTGGAACTCCAAAGAACTATCGGCCGGAGGCACTTTCCTTCGAAGTGGTCCCGTTCAAGAGCGTGTACCACGCTATATTCGACGTCCGGCTTATTGGGCTTTTATGGCTCGTCCGTGTTACATTTACAATATGATGAAAATTCCAAGTCCCAACGGCGTGATCACCATCAGGGGAGACCCGAAGAAAGCGCGAGAGTGCGAGGATGGAAATGCCGCCTTTGCTGAAGCCGTGCTGCACGCCCAGGAGAACCAGGAAATCAAGAAGAGCATAGATCCGTCTGAGATGCCCGCAACGAAGAAGGAGGTGACAAAGCCAAATCCGGAGTTCAAGGCATCAGAAGAGATGAAGAAGACGCCGCTGAAGGATGATGACCCCTCCAAGGTGACCCAGATAGGCGTAGGCCTAGGTAGCGCATAGGAAAGCACGCTCGTCAAGTTCCTCCAAGCAAATCAAGATATCTTCGCATGGCAGCCATCTGACATGACCAGGGTACCTAGGGAACTTGCCGAGCACTCTCTAAATGTAAACCCGAACGCTAAACCCGTCAAACAGTCCCTACGACGGTTTGGTGATGAAAAGCGTAAGGAAATAGCTAAGGAACTAGCACGGCTCAAGTTAGCCGGATTCATAGAAGAGGTCATCCACACTGAGTGGTCGGCCAATCCTGTAATGGTCCCTAAAAAGGACACCACTGATTTAAGGATGTGTGTTGATTATACTGCCTTGAACAAGGCTTGTCCAAAAGATCCGTGCGCTCTGCCTACAATTGATCAAGTTATTGATTCTACGGCAGGCTCGGAACTCCTCTGTTTTCTCGACGCATATTCCGGTTATCACCAAATCCGGATGAAGGAATCTAACAAAGTCAAAACTTCATTCATAACCCCTTTCGGAACCTTCTGTTTTGTTACGATGCCTTTTGGGCTGAAGAACGCAGGAGCTATGTACCAGTGCACGATGCAGCATTGCCTCCACGACCAACTCGGACGCAATGTACATGCATACGTGGATGATATCGCGGTAATTGATGTGTTCGTAGCATGGAAAACAAAAAATTTCTACCGCAAGAACGAACAAAACCCAGATCTAATCTAGATAAAATCCAAGATCTAATCTATTAGACATGTGCAACGAGATAGATAGGAACTAACCCTCGTAGATCCGAAAGCGTTAACGAGATTAGATCTTGTGGTTGATGTAGTCGATCACTTGCCGATCTCAAGATCGTGTGGACGATCCTTCCGGCGTCGCGTTCCGGCAGCGCTTCCGCAGTCGGTCAAGTGGACGATCCTTCCGGCGCCGCGTTTCGGCAACGCTTCTGCAGTCGGTCACACGTGCGGAGTCAAAGCAGACCTTCCTCTCCTCGTTCCAGCGAGCAGCGGAGGTAGTAGATCTTCTCCACGGAATCCCAGCAGCACGACGGTGTGGTGGTGGTGGAGTAGAGAATTCTGCAGAGCTTCGCCTATGCCTGTGCAGAAGAAAGGAGGAGGAGAGAGGCCGCGGAGATTGGGTGTTGTAGAGGAGGGGCAAGGGGTGGCGCCTCCCTCTTCTATTTAAAGGAGGGAGGGCGCCTGGGGAGGGGGAGTCCTAGTAGGACTCCCCACCTCCTAGGGCCGGCGGATTGGGGAGGGCGGGAGGAGTCCTCCTCCCCCACGACTCCTTGTCTTGACCCACCAGGACTCCTTGATCCCTATCTTGATTTTCAAGCAAACTCCAAGAAATCTTCTAGAACCTTCCGGAACATTCCGAAACCTTCTAGAATCCTCATACAAATACTCCGGAACATTTCCTATCTCAGAAAATGATCCCCAATATATGAATCTTATTCTCCAGACAATTCTGGATCTCCTCGTGATGTCTCGGATCCATTCCGAGACTCCGAACAACATTCGGTCTCCAACGCGCATTCCATATCTACTTAAAACAACTTCGAACCTTAAGTGTGTCACCCTACGGTTCGTGAATATGTAGACATGACAAAGACACATCTCCTATCAATAACCATCAGCGGGACCTGGAGATCCATAATGGCTCCCACATACTTAACGATGACTTCGTGATCGATTGAACCATTTACATATGAAACCAATTCCCTTTGTCACGCGATACTATACTTATCCGAGGTTTGATCGTCGGTATCTCCATACCTAGTTCTACCTCGTTACTGATAAGTACTCTTTACTCGTTCCGTGATATGTCATCCCTTGTGACCCAGTCACATGCTTGCAAGCTAACTAGATGACATCACCGAGAGGGCCCAGAGCATATCTATCCGTCATATGGATGGACAAATCCCAATCTTGGTCCATGCGCTTCAACACATACTTTCAGAATACCCAATGACACCTTTATGACCACCCAGTTACGAAGCGGTGTTTGATGTCATCAAAGTACCCATCCGGTGATGGTGATTAACATAACTTCATGGTCGAAGGATTATGTTACTATGCATTTAAAAGCTTACAGCAATACGAACTTAATGACTTGATATTATGCTACGGTTACTATGGGTGTGTGTGTCCATCACATCATTCTCCTAATGATATAACCTTGTTATTAATCACATCCTAATGTCCATGATCAGGAAACCATGATCATCAATTAATCAACAAGCTAGTTCAACAAGAGGCTTACTAGGGACTCTCTTATGTTTACAAAACACACATGTATTAGCGTTTCCTAATAATACAATTATAGCATGGGATGTAAACATTCATCATAAACACAAAGATATAATAATAACCACTTTTATTATTGCCTCTTGGGCATATCTCCAACAGTAATATCCAAAAAGAAGGAAACACTGATTTCCGACTTGGAGGAAACATTTGCCAATCTACGAAAATACAACATCATGCTTAACCCCAAGAAATGCTTCTTTAGAATACCAGCCAGAAAATTGTTAGGTTTCATTGTGTCTCAAAGAGGCATAGAGGTGAACCAAGACAAAATCAAGGCTATACTCAATATTTCCAGGCCAACTCGCCTGAAGGACGTACAAAGATTAACTGGTTGCATCACTGCGGTCAGTCGATTTGTAAGCCGGCTTGGTGAAAGAGCTGCACCATTATACAAACTCCTAAAAAATACCAAGGATTTTGTTTGGACTAACGAAGCTAAAGCTACACTACAAGACCTGAAGAAAGTACTCTCATCTGCTCCTATCCTTGCAGCGCTGGAACCTAAGGAACCGATGTTGCTCTATCTTGCTGCGACAAATAAGGTCGTTAGTATCGTCATGGTGGTGGAGAGACCAGAGGAAAATCAGGAACACCTGGTGCAGCGTCTGACTTACTTTGTCAGTGAGGTCCTGATAGAATCAAAACAGCGGTATCCGCACTATCAAAAGTTGGCTTACGGTGTTTTTCTAGCATCTCGTAAGTTACGACACTACTTTCAGGAGCATCCAATCACCGTGGTGAGCACAACTCCCATGAGAGACATAATCAACAATAGTGACACCATAGGACGTGTCGCCAAATGGGGCATAGAGCTTTCAGCTTTTGATACTGAGTATAAACCTCGGACAGCAATCAAATCCTAGATCCTTGTTGACTTTGTCGCTAATTGGACAGAGATGAAGGAGAACATGATCCTCCCTGAGTCGGAATATTGGACCCCCTTCTTCGATGGGTCTAAGGCTCGAGGGGGCTCAGGGGCTAGCGTGGTGCTCAAATCACCCCAAGGAGATAAACTTTTATACGTGTTGCAGATCCACTTCACAGCGACAAACAATATTGCCGAGTATGAAGCACTTCTACATGGAATTCGGATTTCTAAGGATATTGGCATCCGACGTTTGATGTGTTACGGAGATTCGGATCTTGTTGCTCAACAAGTGTCGGATATTTGTAATGCAAATAAACACATGGCAGCATATAAAGCTGTCGTGGATGATCTATCTAAATCGTTCGAAGGGTTTGAAGTTCAACACATCCCTCGAGCAGAGAATGAGGAAGCAGACGCAATATCTCGGATAGGATCTGTGCGGAAAGAGGTCCCAGATGGTGCTTTTTTAGAGCACCTCAAAGTTCCGTCAATAAAGGGAGTAGATGAGGAATATCCGACCAAATCCGACTCACCATTGATAGCAGTTCTGGCTGTAATTCCCAGTTGGACTCAACCCTACCTCGATTATTTGGTAGATGGCAAATTGCTCGAAGACGAGGTGCTGAGCCGGCAGATTATCCGTCGAGCAAAAGCCTATACTATTGTTAAAGGTGAGCTCCATAAACGGAGTGTTTCTCGGGTTTTTCAGCTTTGTGTATCTCCGGAAGAAGGAGTGGAAATCTTAAGGGAAATCCACGAAGGCGAGTGTGGTCACCACGCTGCAGCCAAATCTTTAGTGGCAAAAGCTTTTAGACACGGATTTTTCTGGCTTACAGCTCAGGCAGATGCCGAAAGATTAGTCAAGACGTGCAAAGGCTGCTAAAAGTACGCCAAGCAAGCACATGTTCCGGTTGATCAGCTGCGGACAATACCTATAACATGGCCTTTGGCGGTCTGGGGGCTTGATATGGTAGGACCATTTAAACGAGCTCCAAGTGGATTTACTCACCTCTTAGTGATGGTGGATAAATTCACAAAATGGATTGAGGCTAAACCTGTCACTAGTTGTGATGGAGCAACAACCAAAAGATTTGTCGAGGATGTTATAATCCGGTATGGTTATCCGCATAGCATTATCACGGACAACGGGAGTAACTTCTCTATGGGAGAATTGGCTGAATTCTGCAACGAGCAAAATATCCGGCTTGACATTGCGTCAGTCGCACATCCACAAGCTAACGGATAAGTCGAAAGAGCAAATGGTTTAATCCTACAAGGCCTGAAACCGAGACTCGAAGCACCACTACAACGTGTTGCGGGGGCTTGGGCAGAGGAATTACCCTCTGTAATATGGAGCTTACGAACGACTCCGAATAGGTCAACTGGATACACACCTTTCTTCTTGGTCTATGGCGTAGAAGCAGTTCTTCCTAGTGATTTGATTCACACTTCTTCTAGAGTGGCCACGTATATTGAAGAGGATGCCGAAGTTTCTCGATAAACCAATCTCGACTTAGTCGAAGAAGTTCGCGTCATTGCTGAAATGAGATCTACAGCCTATCAGCAAAAGTTACGCAAGTATCATAGCCAGAGAATCCGAAATAGATCTTTAAATAAAGGTGATTTGGTTCTCCGACTTGTGCAACAAAGAAAGCATAAACTTTCCCCAGTATGGGAAGGGCCCTTTTTAGTTAGTCGAGTATTGCACAATTGATCGTACTACTTAACTGACATGAGGCCAGTCAAAGAAAGACCTGCTACTAAGAGGAGAAAGAGAGCTGGAGGCAGTACAAATTCGGATGAGTTAGACAGACCGTGGAATATTGCTCAGCTACGTCCCTTTTATTCTTAGTTTATCCTTCTTTGTAAACATATATATGTACATGTTCTGTGAGAAATAAAAGTTTTGGTTGCCTCAATATTTTCTGAGAAGTTTTTACCATCTTATTTCCGAATGATCATGTCAAAGTCGAAAATCCTAGAATGTTTGAAAGTACTTTATGCTCATGTTCGTTTTGGTTCAGATTTCCGATTCTAAAACTGCTACCCTTGGGTATAACTCTAAAAATTTCTAGTCTTTACTTTGGTTATTTGTCTGATTGATAGATGCGGGCATTTTCCGAGTAGTGAATTGTTGGTACTGGAAGCCGGCTTTGTTTTCGAGTTTAAACTGGTTTAGCAATTGAGCTCCGTTGCTCGGCAAAGTTTCCGGCAGAAGGTTTAGCCAGCTCACGAAAGGGACGAGGCGGAAAGCCAGATAAACGATAAGTATAGACGAAAAAATACAAGTGCTTATGTAAAACATTTCAGGCACACAAAAAATTCAAAACCAAAAGTGCTGAATAGAGCAAAAGCTTAGCACTAGCAAAATCATAGTACTTCATATTTACAGACGCATCATGTTTTTTCAGGATAATACAAATATTTCTGGCAATTTATGATGCAGAAGAAGATGAAGGAGCTGTCGGCTCGCTGGATACACCGCCTTGGTATCGTTCCGAGATGTCCGCATCCGAGGTGGTGCGTTCATCATCGAAAACTTCTGCTGATTCTTCTGGAGGAGGTGGCGGAGTGTCCACGCGGGTGAAGAAAGGGGTCTCGTAGCTGGTCAGGTCAGCCACGTGACACCCATATCCGGCACAGGAGTGCATGATGGCTTGAAGGTCCTGCTCCTGGCCGTCTTCATCTACTTTGCAAACCCTCTGGTCACTTGCCATATTTCCATGTTTCCATGGTGGCTCATGACCATGGTGAGAGCGTTCTGCACCACAGTCCGCGCGTAGGACATGTTCCAATCCCGAACAAGTTGCGGCATCTGCTTTGCCTTATCCCGCACCTGAAAATCCAACATGTTGTGCATGTCCGGAATCTTGAGAGCTTCGCCAATGTCCTCAAGGGATTGGCTGTGGCATCCCGCTAAAACCACTACTAGAAAATCGCGTTGTTTTTGTGCATTGCATCATCATGACCGCATGCTCATGTCATCATGCCACATTGCGTTTGAGCATCACATCATCATGCATGGTTTTTGTCTAAAACTATTTTCGAAACGCCTAGTTTTGTTTTTCTAAATATTCCCATCTTTATTCAAATTAAAAACCCCGGGCCTCCGGATTATTTTGGTTTGTCTAAAAATGGATTGCCAAAGCCTCGTTCTAAATAAATAAAATATTGATAATATTTTTAGGAGGCAGCCCGCCAGGCCCGAAAGCCCAGCCAGCCACCTCCACTCCCTAAAATAAAACCTAAGCTAAATCCCAAACCCTTTTTCTACCAAATACCCTACCCCTAGTCCTACCTAGCCCCCCTCCACCTTACCCCGCCCAATAGCAGCACGCCACCTCACCGCACCCTCCACCTTTTCCCTCCCAGACACGCACACCACACACCCAGCCGACACCACTCCCCTGCCCACACGCCAGCCTGGCTCCGGGCCCACGCCTGCACTGCACCTGCACGCACTCCCGCAGATGCGCCAACCCCCACACGCGTGACCCATCCTCGTGCCGCCCGTACACCCCGCTCCTCCATCCTCTTCCCCACCCCGTTTTCCTCTCCTCCCTCCCCGAGCTCGCTACCCATCCCCGCCGCCGTAAGCTCCTACCCCGTGTTCCTCTGGTGGCGCCTCCTTCGAGCCGCCCCGTCGCCGCTCTGCTCCAGCAGACCACCTTCCTCTGGTCGCCCTCCCCTTCGCCTGGCCGTGGGCGCCGCGCGCCCCGCCGCCCCCGTCCCTCTCGAGCCGGCCCACCGCTGGAGCCGCCCCTTCCCTCCGCCGACCGAGCTCCTCCTCCGCCTTGGAGCCTCCACCCCCTCCGTCGCCCGGCCCCGCCTGCAGGAGCCCCCAACGTTGGGCGTCCCCTCGATGTCCCCTGCACGTCTGCCGAGGTGCCATGGCCGCCGCCAGGCCCTTCTCCTGCAACTCCCATTCGGCCCGAGCTCGCCAGCACGCACAGCTGCGCCCACGGATCGTCTCAGCACCGCGGATGCCACCGCCCTACCCGAGGTCGCCGTCCCCGCTCGGCCCTGCCTCGCCTTGGCCACCTCGCCGACCCTGCCCGAACCCCACGCCAGGACTACCGCCGTCCCTGCAAGCCTGCCGGCGGTCATCTCGCCCCGTCGCCCGGTTCCAGCCGCCTCGCACCTGCACCGCCAGTCAGGATCCCCATCGGCTTCACGTCTATGTTCTGCAGGGTGCCGCTCTATCGACATGCCCTCTTGTTTTGTTGCTGTTGCTAGGTGTTGTGGAAGTTACCACGCAGCCTAGTCACAGCTAGACGTGTTGTTTTGGTGCTAAGGCGTTGGTGGTGTTTTAGCTATCTGTTGCTCGACAAGGCAATGGTGTGATGCTGTAATACCCGGCGGACAAGGGCTACAAGTCGGACAAGTACATCGATGATGCCCGGAACACCAAGTTCGTCGAGACCCTGAAGACCCGTTCCCGGAGGCGAAGTCTGGACCCGATGACTGCCAAGATCGCCACACGGAACGACATGATCACCTTCCCAGACACCAAGTTCTCCATCCCGGTTTTGGAGACCGATCCGATGACGATACATCGAGACTGATCCGGAGCGCCAAGGCCTTTGACATGGAATCGACAAGATCATCGCGGAACGCCAAGTTCTTCATCCTGAACGCCAAGACCGACCCGATACGTGGACCCGACAAGATCTTCGCGACGACAAGATCGACCCCGACCAGGGCGCACCCGATGACCCTCCGACGCCAAACCAAGTCCTTCGACAACCTCCGAAGACCGATCTCGTTGAACCGCTTTCCCCGCCGACCCTGTTGAACCCCGGATCCCCGGAACCCAAGATCTGCCGAACCCAGATGTGTGAACCTTTTCCGAGCCCCTATTTTATAAATGCTATATATAAAACCTGTTGCATAATAATTGTTCATCTCGCATGCATATCATAATCATGCCGGATCTTCTGCCGTAGTATTAAATATTGCATCCGGTGTTTCTTCTAGTGTTTGCTTCTTCGCGGACTAGGCCGATGAGTTGATGCGAGTATCGACAAGTTCTCCGGTTATGAACCTTCGGCAGTGTTTCCCAGGCGAGCATCTCTCCCCCTTCTACCTATTTTGCATTTATAGTCTTTGTTTCCTCCGATTGATCTATTGCTATGCGTGTCGCGATGACTTAGTGTTCCGTACCAGTTATATCCCGTGCAGCCTCTATATTGCCTTGGATACCTCCTATTACTTATGTTTGATGGATAGCTGGCCTTGCGAGTCGTAGTTGCTTGCTCATGTGCGATCTCGTGTTGTCAAGTACCACAGTTGTTGGTATGCTGGCAGATGGTTATTGGTGGAGATGCTTATTGGTGGAGATGATCATGACTTTAAATACAACTATTAAAAATGCTAGATATAACTAATGCAAAGGCATCGGTGGGCAATAGATATTATTTGGTTCTTCCACGCTCACTTGTGTCCCGTAGGACCCCGAGTACTTGATACCTGTTCCTTGATTTTTCGCACTATCCACATCTGGGAGGCCGTGGACCCCCCTGAGCCAGAGCTTGATTCATTTCTATTTCTTGGGGCCACAAGTAGTTTGGGGCTTTATTACTATCCTGTACTTATGCCATGCTTACTGCTTTATTTAAGATTGTGCGTGGAGCACCTGTACTGTTTTGGATCGCGGCACGATTTCGCGGTATCGACAAGCCCAGTCACACTTTCGGGTTCCCACTCGTTTACAGCCGTTCTCGCAAACCCTGAGTCCGTTCCAGAGCCGGCCAACTTCGTTGCGGGTAGCTTAGTGGGGTGGCCCCCTGAAATATTTCTGAATCCTATGATCGCTTTGTCGTGAATGCCTCGTTGGTTTTTCTGAGGTTGATCGAGTGTGTGTTGCTATTTGTGCACCCCTGCAGGGTAAAACTTTCTGAAAGCCATGTCTGCGGTTATGGATGACTTGGAGCACAGTATCTCGATCATAGACAAGCAGAACTAAAGTAGTGCTATAAATTTGACTTAATATATGACTAGTAATCAGATTCAACTATAACGGAATGAATATTAAAAATGCCAACAACTGGTGGATCTGGGTTGTTTTGTGACATACTATATCTGCCTAGTAAGTATGGCAACTCCAATGGAATGTGATAAAAGTGCCAACAACTGCTGGGTTTTGGGATTCCTCAGGACAATTATATCTGACTAGTAAATGTCCCAACTACAATGGAATGGTGATTAAAACTGTCCACTACTTATGCTATCAGGCCGGCCCACGCTATCTATATCTGACTAGTAAGTGCTTCAATTATAATGGAATGAATAAAACTGCCAACGGTGTGAGTTCCTTGGTCCGACTTCCTCGTTTGGTCTCGAGGGGAAATACCAGGATGGGTTTGTTTGGTGTTAGCTTCAGGTTGGATCCGAATAGGTCTTTCTTACCCCTCTCTAATAGCTGCCAGTGATACCGAGTCTCTATAGGTTGTTTAGTGCCGCTGCGCTGCCGCTTCAGCCCACCATACCTATGTAGGCGAGAGCCGCCGAATGCTAGCCTCGTCGTGTACTGGCCTCAGTACTGACGCTCCTCTTTTTTCCTTTGCCCTTTGTCGGCACCCCTTTTGTTTTAGCAGGTTTGAGATCGACGTCGTTAGCAGGGTTACCCTTCCGGCTTGGCCTGGGCAGGGTTATGGACGCCATTGGTTAATCTTCAGGGCTCTTAGCCCCATTTGCATCTTGTCTGTAGTCGGACGCCCTATCGTTTTCAAGGTGATTTGGATCTTTGTATTGTATATCTGTATTCTTGACTCATGGAGTCATTGCTTTATATATATGCTCTGTGGGTCCCATCGAGGACTGTTGTGTAATGGTATTACTTAGTTTTCCACCCGCACGAAAGTGCCTGGTGGGCGTCCTTGAATCGTTTCTATGCGGGTTTGGCGGAAAAGGGCTAAAACTTGCATAGGGCCGATTTGAGGGTGTTATAGAGTGGTATCAGAGCTCAGCAGTTACGATACCCCACAAGTCCATCCTGTAGGATAACCTAGCTAATGGCCGAAGTAGAGTGTCAAAACTATTTTTACAAAATCGGATGGATAGATCTGATTAGGTCTGTTTTTACTCCTTACCCTCTGCTATTCTCCTCTTACCTCGGCGTGTTTTGGATCTGTTCTCTTATCTTCTGTGGCATCCCGCAAAAACCACTACTAGAAAATCGTGGTGTTTTTGTGCATTGCATCATCATGACCGCATGCTCATGTCATCATGCCACATTGTATTTGAGCATCGTCATCATCATGCATGGTTTTTGTCTAAAACTATTTTCGAAACGCCTAGTTTTGTTTTTCTAAATATTCCTGTCTCTATTCAAATTAAAACCCCGGGTCTCCGGAATATTTTTTTTTGTCTACCAACGATTTGCAAAAGCCTCGTTTTTAATAAATAAAATATTTAAATTGTTTTTGGGAGGCAGCCAGCCAGGCCCGAAAGCCCAGTCGGCCACCTCCAGATAAAAATCCTACCTACCCTAGAACCACCCAAACCCTTTTCTACCCAATCCTAGTCTACCCAGCCTCCCTCCACCTTACCCAAACCAATCCCCTCCCTCCACCTCACACATCCACCTCACCTGTCAAATTCCAGGCCGCCACCTCATCACCCCCACACCCACAACACACACACCACACCAGCCAGCTGGGCCAGCTCCACCCGCCACCTGCCGCCAAACCCACCCATCGCCAGCCACACACGCCCACGCACGCACTCCCACGCGCGGACACGCTCCGCCTGGGCACGGAAAACCACCCCGCCGCCTGCCGTTTCCCGCCCGGGCCGCATCCACCCCACGCGCCCATCTCCCCCTCACCCCTGCCGCCTCCTTCTCTTTGCCCCTGGGCCCCACCACCACCTTATCCCCACCTACCGACCCAACCCACATGTCCCTGCACCGATCCCCACGCCCCTGTCTCCCTCGGGCCCATGCGGGAGAGATGCTCCTCTCTCTCCCGTCTCCCCCGACCACCTCAGTTCTCCCCTGGCCCCACCGCGTCTCCACCTACGCGCATTCCGCCGCGCCTCTTCCTCTCGCTCGCTCGCCGCCCCGCCGGCGCACGCGTCGTCCCCCGCCCTCCTCTGCTTCCCTCCTCCCGCCGCTCGGGCTCGCCCCACCGTCCGCCACCGCGACCTCGGCCGCCTCCACCCGCTCTCCGGCCGTCCCCTCCTCTCCCCGCGCCTCCTCAACCACGCCCGCGTGCCGTGGAGCTCCCCGCGCTGGCCGCCTTCGCCCTACCCCGCCACCAGCATCCCCTCTCCTCTGCCCCAACGCCGCCGACCTGGGCGACCCCGCCCTCCCCCGAGCCGAGGCCGTCGTCCCCTCTCCCGCTCCGCCACCGCCGGGAGCCAGGCGAGCTCGCCCCGGGGCTCCTCTGCCTCGACCCCCGCGCCTTCCGCCGCCGGCCTCTCTCCGCCAGGCCGTCCCTCTCCTCCGCCATGAGCTCCCCTGGTCGCCGCCGGCCATGGGTCCCTGCTCGCCCGACCTCGCGGGAGCCACGCCGGCCTCGCCCTTGTCTCTACCCCGCGCCGCCGCCAACGAGCTCGCCCTGGCCTTCTTGTGCTTGGCTTGTTGCTGCTCGTGCTCCTTCTAGATGGATACGCTATTGTGTGGTGAGACCGATAATTTGTAACCCTCTAGAAGTAGCATGTATGTGATCTGTTCGTTGAAGCCAGATGGTCACTTGTGCCTTGTTCGTCTCTATTCCCTCGAGAAGATCTGCATAGAATCAGTGTGCTCGCAAGGTGACAAGGTTCGACAAGATCTCCCGAAGACAAGGATGCACCTCAAGATCGCCTACCCGGAACCCCAAGACCCCCGATCCCGGAGTCCGAAGATCGTTTCCGTCGAACACGAACCTTAGCACGCCAAGATCTCCTCCACAGATCCGATGGCCGAGACCCTGAAGACCGATCCCGTCGAACCCCTTGATGAACCCCAAGATCTTCAATTTGACATGTGTGACCTCTTTTCCGAGCCCTATTTTATAAATTAACATCTATATAAATTGTTGCATATCAATTATACATGCTTGCATACATGTCATTTGGTGGGTTGGGTTAAATAGTCGATTCACCTCATAATTAAATATGGAGTCTATATGCGGAATATTGTTGTCTTATTCCAGGCTCCATTTAAATTGGTGTAGCAAACCGATGCCATGTTTTTCCATGTTAAGACAACATTGAAATTGCGGGGGTTCTAAACAACTTGAACCATTTAATTAATTGTCGGGACCCCGGTTCTGCTTAATACTGCCTAATTGCACCGCATCTGCATCATATCATAATCATGCCGGGTCTTCTGTCGTGGTATTAAATATTGCATCCGGTGTTTCTACTAGTGTTTGCTTCTTCGCGGATTAGACCGATGAGTGGATGCGAGTATCGACAAGTTCTCCAGTTTTGATCCTCCGGCAGTGTTCTCCCAGGCGAGCATCTCTCCCCCTTCTACCTATTTTGCATTTATAGTCTTTATTTCCTCCTGTTGATCTATTGCTATCCATGTCGCGATGCTTTAGTTTCCGTACACCAGCTATACCCCGTGCAGCCTCTATATTGCCTTGGACACCTCCTATTACCTGTGTTTGGTAGATAGCCGGCCTTGCGAGTCGTAGTCGCTTGCTCAGGTGTGATCTCGTGTTGTCAAGTACCACAGTTGTTGGAAGGTTGACAGATGTTTATGGTGGAGATGATCATGACTTTCAATACAACTATTAAAATGCTAGATATAACTAATGCAGAGGCATCGGTGGGCAATAGATGTTATTTGGTTCTTCCACGCTCACTTGTGTCCCGTTGGACCCCGAGTACTTGATACCTGTTCCTTGATTTTTTGCACTATCCACATCCAGGAGGCCTTATGGACCCCCCCCCCCCCCGAGCCAGAGCTTGATTCATTTCTATTTCTTGGGGCCACAAACTAGTTTGGGGCTTTATTACTATCCTGTACTTATGCCATGTTACTGCTTTATTTAAGATTGTGCGAGGAGCACCTGTACTGTTTAGGGATTGCGGAGTGTTTTCGCGGTATCGACAAGCCCAGTCACACTTTCGGGTTCCTAGTCGTTTACAGCCATTGGTGCAAACCTTGGGTCTGTCTCGTAGTCGGCCAACTTCGTTGCGGGTAGCTTAATGGGGTGGCCCCCTGAAATATTTATGAATCCTGTGATCGCTTTGTCGTGAATGCCTCGTTGGGTTTTGAGTTGGTTTTTCCGAGGTTGATCGAGTGTGTGTTGCTATTTGTGCACCCCTGCAGGGTAAAAATTTCTGAAAGCCGTGTCCGCGGTTATGGACGACTTGGAGCACAGTATCTCGATCATATACAAGCATAACTAAAGTAGTGCTATAAATTTGACTTAATATGTGACTAGTAATCAACTCAAGTATAACGGAATGGATATTAAAAATGCCAACAACTGGTGGATCTTGGTTGTTTCGTGACATGCTGTACCTGCCTAGTAAGTACTGCAACTCCAATGGAATGTGATAAAAGTGCCAACAACCGCTGGGTTTTGGGATTCCTTAGGACAATTATATCTGACTAGTAAATGTCCCCAACTACAATGGAATGGTGATTAAAACTACCCACTACTTCTGCTATCAGGACGGCCCACGCTATCTATATCTGACTAGTAAGTGCTTCAATTATAATGGAATGAATAAAACTGCCAACTGTGTGAGTTCCTCGGTTTGACTTCCTCGTTTGGTCTCGAGGGGGAATTCCAGGATGGGTTTGTCTGGTGTTAGCTTCAAGTTGGATCCGAATAGGTCTTTCTTATCCCTCTCTTATAACCGCCAGTTGTATCGAGTCTCTATAGGTTGGTTAGTGCCGCTGCGCTGCCGCTTCAACCCACCATACCTATGTAGGCGAGAGCCGCAGAATTCTAGCCTCGCCGTGTACTGGCCTCAGTACTGATGCTCCTCTTTTTCCTTTGCCCTTTGTCGGCACCCTTTTGTTTTTAGCAGGTTTGAGATCAACGTTGTTAGGAGGGTTACCCTTCCGGCTTGGCCTGGGCAGGGTTATGGACGCCATTGGTTAATCTTCAGGGCTCTTAGCCCCATTTGCATCTTGTCCGTACTCAAACGCCCTATCGTTTTCAAGGTGATTTGGATCTTTGTATTGTATATCTGGATTCTTGACTCTTGGAGTCGTTGCTGTATATATATGCTCTATGGGTCCCACCGAGGACTGTTGTGTAATGGTATTACTTAGTTTTCCACCCGCACGAAAGTGCCTGGTGGGCGTCCTTGAATCGTTTCTATGCGGGTTTGGCGAAAAAGGGCTAAAACTTGCATATGGCCGATTTGAGGGTGTTACATTGGCGGAAGTCATGAAGCAGGTCACCGACTAGGGTAAACCGGTGGGTGCGGGGCTCGGGGGAAGAAGAGTCCGTTAAGCTCAGAGGACCTATACACAAAACAAGTTAAGAAAAATCTGACATTGGTATAAGTCGAAGAAAAAGACAAATCAGACAGATGGAACGTACCGAAAATGACATCGTCAATTTTGATCTTCTCCTCCTGGAGACTCTGGAGTTCAGCCCGGAGCGCCTGGGAAAGGTCCCTCTCTCTGCTAAGCTCATTCTTGAGGTCCGAGATTGTTTTATCTTGAGCAGCGATCTTGCGATCACGCTCTTCAGTAGCCATGGAGGAGGACTCAAGGACTTGAGCTATGCTCTTTTCATGATTTGCCTTGAGCTGGTCCAGCTCTTGGCGAAGCTCCTTGTTCTCCACCACCAAGGTCTTGAGGTTCTCGGCCTCTTCAATCATAGCACAGGATTGTTTCACCAGTGTTGTAAGTCAAAAAGAACAACAGTTCAGATAAATTCGACATTGAAAATGACAAAGACAAGGTTTGAGTCTTGGAATGTTTACCTTCGGCCTCATCCTTGGCAATTTTAAGTTTAGCATTTTTAAGTCGGAGAGCCTTGATCTCTCTCTGCTTATCACATATATTCTTCAATAAATCCTAGTTATAGGAATATACTTTCTGTAAGTCAGAATACCCAAAGTCAGAAAGCTACTAAAGACTCGGGCTAATATTTTTTGCTAATATCAGCACGAGCCTTGGGGGCTACACTAATTCATTCTTTGGCATCCTAATGAAGCATAAACCCGGATTATATATCCTACTTCATGCTTGGGGGCTAGAGGATATGATATGAAATAAAGGAAAAAACAGGAGTTGGAATTCCGACTTACATATTGTTCGCGAGTGAGTATATCCAAACTCGCGTTCACCTCAACGGCAACCTTCTCAGCGAGAGTCAGAGGGGTCACAAGAGCAGTTGGAAGCTCCCCGGACCTGATCCTCTGTTGCGAAGAAGCACTTGTTCAAGAAGATTGGAGTGCCTGACGTCCTATGCTTCTTGCGCTTCTTCTTCGGTAGATAAAGTACTTTTCTCCAGGCATTGCCTAGCGAGCCGCTGGATTTCTTCAGCAGATTTCTAGGACAGGCCAAACTTAGCAAGTCCCGGATTGCTGATAAGGTTTTCTGCGAAGGTTTCTGCCGAGGGATCATTACCCAAAGAGGGTTCACCCTTATCTAAATCTGACTCACCCATGGTGACGTCAGTTTGCGATTCAAGGATCGTAGGCTCCGTTGAAGGAGCCGGATCTTCTGCGACGACCGGAGAAGGGATGATCGCCGACGTTGCGGAAGGTTGAGGGGCAGGAGTCGGAGGAGCCACGGCAGGGGAAGCTATGGTAAGCTTCGTTTGTCGCAGGGGCTTCGAAGAAGTTCCCTTCCCCTTGCCCTTGATGAGCGGTTTTGCTCTGAGAATGTAGTAAAGTCGGAAACATTACATCTCGGAAATAAATTCGAGTAAAGTACAAAGGCGGAAGTTGTGATTGAAAGTTACCTCTTCACGACGGGCACCTCCTTTGTGCCAACAACCACTGTCAGAGCTTTGCGCTTCTTGAGCACAAGGTCCGGCAATGGGACTACCTCTGTCTCCTGAGAAAACTCAGGAGGATATCTTTCGAGCGGAGCAAGTTCCGACTCGGGGAGGTCAGCAAGCTGAAAATAAGAAAACATATCAGCATTGCAGTGTAACTCAAAGATTGACACACATATAAGGTGTACTGATGGAAGCTTACCAGCACTACGGGGTTTTCCGTCGTATGCATATCCAGAGAAACCTCAGGGATCCTCCTCTCGATCCGCGCCCTGATCAGCCACTTGATCTGGCTTATATAGCCCTGCTTTGTGTAGGCTTTGGGGATGATGCGGAGGGAGTCTTTCTTGGATGACGTGATGGAGTGCATCAGTCGATCCCCATGGTACTGAAGGGGCTGGATCCAATGTGAGACCCAGCATTGGACTAAGTCGGATCCCTTCAGTCTTTTGTGTTTTATCAAGTATTCGATCCGCCTCTTAGCGAGGATCAGATCGTCGGTGAGAGCCGGAGCAGCCTCGTCCCAAGACGGTTGGGTCGTGGCGACTCTGTCGATGAAAGCCGGCAAAGTAGTGGCTTTGCCGGGAGCTGGAATATCCCTATGATAGAAAAACGTGGCTGCCCATTGTTTGACCGAGTCACTAGCTAAGATTTTGGGGTATGCGCGCTCGCGCCTAAGTGAAAAACTAATAGTACCGGTGATGTAAGGAACACCGGCAGTAATAGAGTTTCTCCGGACATGAAAATAGTACCAGAATAGAGTCAAACTCGGCCTAATTCCGAGAAAGCCCTCACACAAAGAAGCATAAGCGCTCATCTCTAAGAGAGAGTTGGGAGGAAGATGATGGAGTTGAACTCTGTAATGATCAATAACCTCGGAGAAGAACTCCGAGGGAGGAAACGACAAACCTCTGTCGAGGTGGGTGCCGAAGTGGACCTGCTCACCGGCGCGCGGGTTGGGGATGGTTTCCTCGAAGCCGCTCCGCCAGTCGCCGGCGCGGAGGAGCCCTTCCTTCTCCACGTTCGGGAGCTTCTCGTTGTCGAGGACGCAGGGGATCCAGAGCCCATGGAAACTTTCTTTCTCCGCCACCGCTTTCGTCGCCGCCGTCGCCGCCGCTGCCGCCAAGCCGAAGGAAGAAGATGAAGCCATTTCTCGGTGAGTAGATGACCTAGAACGGGCGGCGCTGGGAGTTTTTGGGGGAGGAACGGAGGAGCTCTGTGCGCGCAGAGAGATTGGGAGGAGAGGAAAAGGCAAAGGACTGGTGAAAGGATAAGGAGAAAATCCTAACCCCTTATATCCACCTAACTATGCCAAGATTCGTGCAAATGCTACAGTGTAACCGCCACGCATCGTGGAAGGAACTAGGAAGGACCCACGCGATGATTACGTCGCCTCGATCTCCGCGCACGCATTGAAACGGCGCCTAGGTTCCGCGTACCGCGGACCCACCAACGGTTGTGCTGACAGAATGCCTGTCAGATGATGTGACTTGACCATGACTTGTGTCAGGTAGCGTTAGAGACCAAGTTCCGGCTTAGTTTGAAATTAAGCTAGAAAATCTGAGTAACCTGTTGATAGGTCCGACTTATTTTTAAGACCCGGATCGTATTTTTTGTTGTGAAGTTTCAGAAACCCTTCAAGATTCTGCAAGCCGAAGATCAAGCTAGACGATGACGAATCCGACTTTGGATCTTGGAGGCCTCCGAGGGCTGTTGTTGGGGATATACTTTCCGGGTATCCTCACAGTTCCTCACTGACCAGGATGGCCCACTTCAGGTTAGAGCTTTGCTTCACGGGCGGCCCAGTCAGGGAGAAAGACAGAGTACAATCCGGCTACGGGAAGGCCCATAAGACTTACCGACTTAGGCCCAAAATATTACTTGTAGTTCAAGATGTACTCTGTAACCGACTCTTAGTCGTAGCCGGATAAATATCTCCTGTAAACCTGTAGCACCCCAATTGTCTAACAATTGTAATGCTACTTGTCCTAGTAAGATATTGGCTACTTCATAGATATTAGTGTTGCATCATAATTATATCATGCTCATGTCATCATGCCACCTTGCATTCGAGCATCATATAAAAACCTCTGTCTTTTGGTTTTCCTCTCATATGCATTATTAATTGTATTTGCCTCTTGATATTGTATTTGGTTATTGATATGCTGTGCAATGCCCAAGTTGAGTTGGGGGCATATCTTTTATTCCCATTCCACCATCTTTTTCTTCCACCACTTTATAAATCCACCATCCTTCTAGACCATGAGCTTGTTTGACTTTAATTTTGGAATTCTCTAGCTCATGGGCAAAAGGGTGGATTTAGTCCATTAAATTCCTTTGCTTGGCTTTATTCCATTTCTTGGAAATGCATAAGAATAATGCCATCATATTATTATTGTTGTCACAAAATAAATAATGGCATTATTTTTTTTTGCATGGGCCATGCAAGCTTCTCCACCACCTTTTTCCTCCTTTGGTTTTCTTTGGATTTAGTAGATCCTATCTAGTAAAACCACCTTCTACCATTCCACCTCTCCATAGTCTCAACCATATCTTTTTCTTTTATTATTTCTTCAAGCATGATCATATGAGCCTTTTTCCACCTAATTCTTTTCTTCCTCTTTCTTTCTTGTTTCTCCTCCACATTAGCTCATGCAAGATCAAGCCCTATGGTTCTTCTTGGTTTGGCCTCATAAGCAAATTAAAAATATAAATGCCTAATAAAACCTAACCTAACTTTTCCCTCTCTCTCTAATTTTCTCCTAAACCCTAAGTCTCTCTCTCTAACATGATCTCCATGCCTAGCCCCTCTCTCCCTAGCTGCTGGCCACCCTCTCCCTGGCCCACACCCAGCCACCCTAACCTAGACAAAACCCTAACCCGAGCCATGCCCATCTAACCCTAGCCTAGCTACCCCTTCCCTCTCTCTTCTTCTACCACCATGCTGGTCCCACCCTGCAGCCACCTCGCCGCCCTGGTCCACCTGCAGTCCCTCCGGCCGCCGTCCAGCCCTAGGACAAGCCCCCAGCTGCCCCACGTGCTCGAGGAGAAGGAAGAAAAGGTGGCACCGAGGCCACCTTTATCTCCCCTGCCACGGCTCCCTCTCTTCTCTCTCCCTCTCACTTTTCCTTCCTCCCCACGCCTCTCTGGCCTCTCCCAGATCTGGCCGAGCCGCCCCCTTCTTCTCCTTCTTCCTCTCCGACCAACAGCACCCGACGCCGGTCGCCGCCAGCACCACCTCGCCCCCGCCGTTCCATCCGTGCAGCTCGACCTGGAGGTGGCCTGGGAGCTCGAGGAGGTTCCTCTACGATGCCCTGTCCACGCCAGCGCGAAGGAGAAAGCCAGAGCACCGCCAGATCCTCGCCGTCCTCCGAAACCCTAGCCCGCCGGAGCGTCTGCGTCGTCGACGAACCGCCGCGCTTCTCCCCGATCTGACCACGCTAGGCAAACCGCGGTGAGTTCCTCGACCTCACTGACATGCCCTGCCTCGCCGTCGACGAGTAGCCCCGCCGTGCGTTTCGTCGAACACCCCCCCCCCCCCCCCCCGCACCAGAGCTCGCCGGCGTCTGCAGCTTTCCCGCGCCGCAGCAAGCTTATCTAAGCCCCAGACCCCTCCCTGTCAACTACCCGAGCCAGCCGCACCGGTTAGCACCCTCCGCGCGCACGCCCGCGTCCCGGGATCGATCCCCGCTCGCGCCGCGCGCCAATTTTCCTCGCCATACGAGGGAGAAGAAAAACAGTAACCCGGGCCGTGGTCATCTTACAAAAAGCCCCCCACCTTTTTGATTCCTGCAACCCGCGCTCCTAGAGACCCCACCTGTCAGCCGCTCTGGTAGGATTGCAGAAAACCCCTCAGCCTTTCTCAGCTGCAACCTGCGCTCCAGCCCCAGCCCCACCTGTCAGCCCCTGTCTCCCTCACCGCTGTCACGTGGGCCTGCGCCAGTTGGCCCACCCCGCAGTCTCATTGGTTAGACCGAGACGCGGTAACAAAAGTATTTCCCCCGCGTGTGGCCCAGTCAGCACCAGGCCCACCCGTCAGTGACTGTGGCTAGAATTGCCTGGGTAACAAAAGTATTTGCCTGTGTCTGTTTTTAATTAAATCTTTTCCAAATTGATTTAAATTCAAATTCAAATCAGATTTAAATAATTTTTAAAATACAAATCCAAATAATACATGTAATATATGTTTTGGAATCAGAAAAATGTGAGGAATTCAAATATGCCCTTCACAATATGTTTTGAACACTTTAAATTTTCGAGATGATTAAAATTACAAGAAAATGCCCTTTTCTTTATTTAATTAATAACTTTTGTTTTATAACTCCAAATTTGACAAATAATATGTCTAAATCGATCAGCGCGACGAGCCCGTTCTATTTATGCAGTTCTTGTTATGAATTGAAGCATGCATCATGTTGCTATTAAAAATCTGAACTGTTTAAGACAATAAAACTTGGTCAAATAAATAATAAAGTGCTTTATTTCTTGTATCCACACCTCACCTTTGCCATGCTACTTTAATGCCATGTAATTTGTGCATCATTCATCATGGCATGCTTGGTTGCTTGTTGCATTTTAATTCATATGCTTGTGCACTTTGTTTATGTTGGCCCTTGTTTGTTTGGTTCTTCTTCGAATAGACGCCCAGCAGGAGAATTATCAGGAATCACAGGAGTACTACCCAGACCCCTCTCTCGCTTCAACTGAGCTGCCAGGCAAGCACTACCACATGCTTGCATACATACAGTACCTATTGCCTCTATCTTATTCTTGCATCATTGAGTCGCGATTGCATTAAATTGAATCCCAAGTACTGCATGGCCTTACTTTTAAACCACACCAAGCTTGTTCCGGTCCCATGAGCCATTACTGCAGGAGTTGTTTGAGCCATGCGAGTCGTAGAAAAGCATGAGTAGGGTATGTGAGTGTCTGAGGAATAACGAGGTACCTAAACAACATAACCTGAGTAGTAATGGGACAACTAATGAAAGAGGCACCGGTGAGCAATATCTGTTATTTGGTTTTCATGCTCACTTGTGTCCCGTAGGACCCCGAGAACTTGATTCCTGTTCCTTGACTATTCGCACTATCCACATCCGGGAGGCCTTATGGACCCCCCTGAGCCAGAGCTTGATTCATTCTTATTTCTTGGGGCCACAATTAGTTTGGGGCTTTATTACTATTCTATACTTATGCCATGTTACTGCTTTATTTAAGATTGTGCGAGGAGCACCTGTACTGTTTTGGATCGTGACACGTTTTCGCTGTATCGACAAGCCCAGTCACATTTTCGGGTTCCCAGTCGTTTACCGCCGTCCACACAAACCTTGGGTCCGTCTCGGAGCCGGCCAACTTCGTTGCGGGTAGCTTAATGGGGTGGCCCCCTGAAATATTTCTGAATCATGTAATTACTTTGTCGTGAATGCCTCGTTGGGTTTTGATTTGGTTTTTCCGAGGTTGATCGAGTGTGTGTTGCTATTCGTGCACCCCTGCAGGGTAAATCTTTCTGAAAGCCGTGTCCGCGGTTATGGACGACTTGGAGCACAGTTTCTCGATCATAGACAAGTATAATTAAAGTATCGCTTTTAATTTGACTAAGTACTTGACTAGTAGATAGTGCAATACTCATGGAATGGTTAATAAAACTGCCAATGGATGATGGGGGTTGTTCGTCCGCTTCCTCGTTGGTAAGCGAGGAGGAGGATGGATCTGTTAATTATACTGTTGTTCTTAATTCACGGACTTCCGTCTATCAGTGGTTAGGCGGAAGGTTAGCGAGTATCTGTAGAATTGTTAGGTATTATCTTTTGCTGCAATTGCGTCACCCCAGGTTGTGTCCCCTTTAGTGGCATAAAGACTTGCTGAGTACCCCTAGGGTCTCACACGATAAATTATTTGATTCAGATGAATAGGTGTACCCGCAAGATGGATACTGGGTGGAAGAGACAGATGATGTTGGCAACGATCATTCAGTGTAGAGATTCTGGGAACTGGGATCCGTGTGATCTGTGGGCGGGATGTGTTTATTTATGGGGCATCTTATGCCAATTTGCTTCTTATCCGTACTCGGATCTTGTTTTCCGCTTCCGCCTGATACTCTGATGTGTGATGTATGAGGAGCTATCCTAAATTATTATATCTATCTAGGACATTTGGATCTTGCCGTATGGCGTTGCTATATTTTTATTTCTTTTAGATGGAATGGCTCTGAGGACTGTTGTATGTGGCTTGCATACATACTCATTTGTGTATGTAGTTGATCCCTTCGCCTGCCGATTACGCCGCTCGTTCTTGTCCCGTTGTCTGAAAGTGGTTAGGACGGCCGAAAGGTCTACCGTGAGTGGCCCTGGGCCCCATCGTACTATTTTAACCACTTTCGTTCATCCAGGCATTAACTAAGAGCGTAATTCACCGAGTTAGTTACAAAACCCTAGGCCGGATATCTATATAAGTCATCCTAGGGAGAGCCTTTAGGGCACCTCAATAGTCTATAATCTCAACTTGCACAGGCGAAACCCTTATAACCCATATTCCGGCTCTGCCGTATTACTGGATTGCTAGCAGGAGTAGGATCCGTCCAAAGCCGGCGGATTCAAACCTGGGTAAACTTGTGTGCTCACCGTCCCGGAATACCGTACGTCTCACACCCCTCTCTTTCGCACGCCTCGAGGATCCCCACATGGCGTACTTGTCATCAATCCGACGACAACACCCATATATTATTTTTACGTCATGTAAATTTTGTCTTGCATTGTAAGTCGAGAACATAATAAAATTTAGAAATGACATAATTTTTTGTTTACATGCCATATAAAAATATGATGTAAAATACGTATTTTTTGTGTTTTTACACTATAATGACTCATAAACTCTATTTTTTGTCTTTTTTGATTGTGGTGAATATATGTACATAATTATTCGTATACAAAACATAACTTTTTTCCAATCTAACAACATAAAAATATTTTTTTTGAAAGGAAAACAACATAAAAATATATTGAGTGCAAAATAACTATTCTACACCCTGAATGCTGAATGAGGTTTCTATATATATAGGTACGCTATTATATAACCCCTTGTAGAATAACTATTCTACAGCCTTTCTAAACTTTCATGGAAACTTTTCTAAACTTCCTGATGGACTATCGAGAATCTATATTTTAACGAACAGTATTTTAAACATAGTTTTGGAATCACTTATCGGAATGACACATATAATATACTATTTGAAAGATATGAAAATTTCGAATCTTTTATGTTCAGAAGGATTTCTGAAATTCATTATTGTTTAAAATTAACTTTAAAAATACTAAATAGTATTTTTGCAAAATTAGGCGTTTTTTCATAGTAATTTGCCCGTAGTTTTCAAACCGCTTATCAGATAGATGCATGTTGAAATTGCGCAACTTATTCATTTTTAAAGTTTTCCTAAATTTCTCACGGTTTAAGAGCAATTCTAGATATACTAAAAACTATTTCCGTCATTTTCAGTTTTTATAGTTTCTCATGTCTTATTTTCAACCTGTTTGTTGGATAGATACGTATAATATATCTCGTTGGAATTATGTAGAAAATACGCAACTTTTTCATTTTTAAAGTTTTTCCAAATTATTAACCATTCTAAAGTAATTTTAAATATACCGTAAAGAAAAGTTATCAATGTCACGTCAATGGTTTGAAATTGACGTGTCTTCGATAGTCGGCCGAGGCTATCGAAATGTTAGAGTGAAATTAGACTCATATTACGTCAATTACTCAAGGTAAAGGTCAATTGGTGCAATCAGAGCTCGTATGGATAACATTAGTATGCAAGATTTTCGCCCATAAAAATAGAGTACACGAACTGTCCATAACATGCATGTGAACTTTCCGTTATGTGTAAGTGAACTTTCGATCGCGATATGTGTGATCACCGCTGCGCTCGTCTTTTTACCGTAGTTTTTCAACAGTTTATTAGAACTATATAAATGATATACCGTTGAATAGCTATGCAAATTCTGCATCTTTTCATATAGACCACTTTTTGAAAAATAAATAAAATTAAGAGAAAATTTAAATATACAAAACTCTAATTTTAGATTTTCTCGCTAATTTCAAACTGTTTTTTAAAAGTTAACTTTAAGATTATATGTAGTGAACTACTAATGCTCACTAAGTGAATATTTGTGGTTTTTATCTCTTTTTTATACTAAGTGGACTACAAGGTTGTGTACATTAAACATTTGAAATCTGAAGAGAGAATTTCTCATTTTTATTTTTTATTTACGTGACTTTTTTGTGTATGAATTTTGAATTTGGCGATCTGTCTGTTCACGAGCCATGAACTGCTCACCCGCTAGTTATGAACTGCCTAATATCGATAGTGAACTTTTTGTCATGCTCAAATCTAAAGTGAACTATCTGGTCGCGAGCTATGAACTACCCAGTCATGAGCTGTGAACTGTCCAGCCGCCGAGCTGTAAATTATCCGGTCACGAGCTATGAATTGCCTAGCACCGATAAAAAAAATTTGTCATGCTCGAAGCGAACTTTCACGAAAAGTGAATTACAGAATGGACTTCAAAAAATTATATTGTGAACTTTAGAATTTTGAATAGCGAATGTTTTTGTTCTGCGTGCCTTTTTTGGACGAACTCTTCTTTGCGAACTATCATAGTTTATAGACTGGACTGTTTAAAACAATCAAGTGAACTACCCGATCGTGAGTTGTGAAATGTCTAGTCGCAAGATGTGAACTACCTAGAATCCGTAATAAAAAAATTGTCATGCTTGAAGTGAACTTCCACAAAAAGTCAATTCCAAAGTGGACTAAAAAAATTATATTGTGAACTTTAGAATTTTGAATATCGAACTTTTTTATTTTGTATGCTTTTTTATAGACTAACTCTTTATATGAATTATCATAGTTTTGCAGACTGAACTACTTAAAATAATCAAGTGAATTGTCATTTTTGAATTAGTGGTTCGTGATCCGATGGACTCCCGCACTAGAGCTAAATGAGCAGGGGAAGGGGTGTTGGGCAGCGATGGATGCCCCAATTAGGGACGGTTGGTTTCCATGGGAGCCTGATGTGGACTTTCTAGCCGGTACAGATTTTGGAGAGATGACCAGTGTAGTCCATCAGCGGACTCCCTGCAATTGCAAAGTTATATATATTGAACATTTGAAATCCGAAGAGAGAACTTCTCATTCTTCTTATTTTTTATACAGTGATCTTTTTTCACTTGTATGGATTTTGAACTTAGTGAACTGCCCGTTCGCGATACGATACGTGAACTGCCCACCCGCTGGTTGTGCACTTCCCAACATCAATAGTGATTTTTTGTCATACCCAAAGTGAACTCTCATAAAAAATGCATTTCGAAATGGACTTCAAAATTTTAGATAGTGGACTTCGGAAATTTCTATAGTAAACTTCTATTATTGTATGCTTTTTATGGTCAACTTGTTTTGTGAAGTATCATAGTTTCTAGACTAAACTTCTGAAAATAATCATGCGAACCGCCATTTTATATTAGTGGTTCTGAATTAGTCAGAGTTAGATATGTGAATTAGTGTACTCTCTTAGTGAAATGCCATCCTAGCCTAAGTGAACATATCAGATGATTGTAAAAATAGAGTACACCAGCAGCTAATGTATCAATGCATCCTAAACAAACATTAGCAAATCTGAACCGCGCCAAAAACAAGTAAGTTTTAGAATGGAGTTTACAATAGAGATCACTGAACTTCAGACAAGAACATAATATATACAAATGTTATGTTAAATATAAAAATAAGCGTCTAATGTGGACTTTGATATTACCTTTCAGTGCGAAACAAGTGAACGTTTAACTATACTATACATAATAAACTTCCGAAATGTCCGAGGCGAATTGCCATTTTGAATTAGTGGTTGATGAATTACTTATATCCAAATACGTGCATTTGTTAACTCCCTTCATGAACTGCCTTCTTGATCTAAGATAACATCTCGATGATTCCAAAAAGACTACTCTGCAGCTGATGCATCAATGTAGCCCGAGCAAACATTGGTAAATCTGAACCACATCATAGACAACTGTGAACTACACCACTGCCTACAATGGACTGCACCACGGGCCAAATCGCAAACAAAGTTGAGGTGAACTTCGAGCGCGTTTCCATATGAACATCCACACAATACCTGGTGAACTTTTGTACTGTCCGGAATGAACTTCTGGACTATTCGGAGTGAACTTCTTTATCACAAAAATGCGTACACTTTTCTACACAGATGAACTGATCTTTTTATAAGAAAAATATTCAACACAGAGGTCCACGTGCAAGGCCGGTGGCGCCCTCGGTGGATGCTCTAGGTATGCCTCCATACAAGCACCTCAAGAGAGAGGCCCAGGCTAGCAGGACACAAGAGGCGCGCGGCGTACCTGTCCACCGGATGTTTGAAGTGAAATTCTAAGATCAGTCATTTACCGCACATGGAAAAAGGACATCACACACCGATGCAGAATCTATATTTTTTCTTCCATTTATTTAGTGTTTTTGATGAAAAATAATAACATGGACTTGTTTATCACAACAGAATATGTCAAAAAAAGGAAACAGAGGATCGACGGCCGAGCCATATCTAGCTGGAGTCTAGCACCATGGAGAACTAATTTTGGTGCATAGAAATTCTTCAAAATATGTTGTAACATGAAAATGGAAAACGGTGCATAAGTTGAGAAAATATATACATTAGCCTATCAGGCATAAGCACACACATGTGATGTGTATATGAACTAGTAAATGCAATCCACATACAAACAACCTCAATACCTTTTTCCGAAACGGGGAAGACCCCAGCCTCTGCATCAATCAATGCATACGACTTTTTAAATCATTATTAAAAGTAGTATCAAACCAAATTATTACAACTCATGGATCTGCTAAAGTCTCAACATGGATAAGCCAACGAAAAAAACTAAAAGCCAACGTTTATTCAGCATCTTCACGTCAATCTACGCTCAGACCGCCAACCGCACCAGCTGTAACACTCCCGCGCAACCGTCTCCAAACGGATGCACCCAGAATCCATGACGAAACGCTCCTCCGTAGGCTGGAGAAAGGACCACATATGGATCCAGTGAGTAGTCATAGGAATAACCTGCATAAAAGATGGGAAACTTGTCTTGTTAAAGATAAAATCATTCAGCACATTCCAGATGGCCCATAGTAAAGCACACACACCAACTCTAATGTGGCCTTTATCTTTCTTCGAAACCCCACTTAACCAATTTCCAAATAAGTTGTCAATATTATTCGGTGGTGGTATGTTGAAAGTCATATAAATTATCCTCCATAGGATTTTTGCAAAGGGACAAGCTATGAAAAGATGATGAATAGTCTCTTCTTGATCACAAAAACAGCATTTAGAAGATCCCTACCAATTCCGTTTAAGTAGGTTGTCCTTTGTTAAAATTTCCTTTTTATGAAGAAACCACATGAAAATTCTTATTTTCAGTGGTACTTTAATTTTCCAAATATGTTTCTTCAAATATATCGTATTGTCATTAAGCATATCAAGGTACATTGATCGAACCGTAAAACAACCTGTTGTTGTTAAGTTCCATTTGTTGTTAAGTTCCATTTGAACGTGTCTTCATTTTCTGAAAGTTGTACATCCATGAGACGAGCCACCAAGTGTAACCAACGATCCCATTTATTACCTATTAAAGCTCTCCTGAAACTAAGATTAATAGGATTCGTCTCCAACACATTCGCCACTGTGACATTTTTGTGATGGACATTGTTGTATAAAGATGGGTACTCATCGCATAAAGATTTATCTCCTAACCAAATGTCTTCCCAGAATCTAGTTTTCTGCCCATTACCCAATACCACAGAACCCCTCTTAAAAATTCATCTTTGACATTCATTAGACCTTTCCAAAAGGGGGAATCCGTAGGTTTAACCGCAATCTGAGATAGAGTTTTGGACTGTAAATATTTATTGTGTAAAAGCTCCTGCCAAACCCCCTTCTCGTTCATTAGTTTATATAGCCACTTGCTAAGTAAACTTTTGTTCTTTAACTCCAAAACCTCTACTCCTACCCCCCTTGATCTTTTGGTCTACATATCAAATTCCATTTTGTGAGTCTGTACTTTCTTTTATGTCCGTCAATTGCAAAAAGAATCGAGATCTAAAAAAATCAAGTCTCTTTCTGACCCCTTTGGGTATTTCTAAAAAAGTGAGCAAGAACATAGATAGACTCGTAAGCACCGAATTGATCAAAACCAAACGGTCACCATAGGATAACATCTTGCCAATCCAACTACTAAGTTTCTTTTCAAAACGATCCTTGACCGGTTCCCACTCTCCATTTTTTAGCTTACGAAAATGGATGGGAATCCCTAAATATCTGAAAGGAAGTGACCCTTTGTCACAACCAAACAAAATCATGTGCTCATCCTCAACTTATTTTGCCTTCCCAAAACAAAAGATCTCGCTCTTATGAAAATTAATTTTAAGACCAGATGATTGTTCAAAAATACAGTGAATCATTTTCATATTAAGAGCCTTCTCAATGTTATGTTCCATGAAAAGAATTGTATCATCTGCGTATTGCAAAATGGAAACCCCCCATCCACTAAATGGGGTATGAGACCACTCACTTGGCCATCTTAGCTCTTGCTATTAAGATTGCCAGGATATCCGCAACTAGATTAAAAAGTATGGGAGATAGAGGATCCCCTTGTCATAAACCTTTGTTAGTTTGAAAATAGTGTCCTATTTCATCATTAACTCTAATCCCCACACTCCCTTTTTCAATAAAACACTGGATCCACTCACACCACTTAGGATCAAAACCTTTCATTCTCAAAGTTTGTTGCAAAAATTTCCAATTCACTTTGTCATAGGCCTTTTCAAAATCAATTTTAAATAAGACACCATCCATTTTCTTCCTATGAAGTTCATGGATAGTCTCATGAAGTATAACCACTCCTTCAAGAATATTTCTTCCTGGCATAAAAGCAGTTTGAGTTGGATTAATCACTTTTTCAGCTATACAAGTAATCCTGTTTGTGCCCACCTTGGTAAAAATCTTGAAGCTAACATTGAGTAAACAAATGGGACGATATTGTTGAATTTGTATTGCATTTTCCTTTTTGGGCAGAAGTACAATAGTGCCAAAGTTTAAGTGAAATAGAGGCAGCTCACCTCTTTGAAAACTTTGGAACATTGCCATTAGGTCAAATTTAATAGTGCCCCAAAAATTTTGGTAAAATTCAGCTGGAAACCCGTCCGGATCAGATGCTTTATTTCTTTCCATTTGCATCACCGCTTCGAACACCTCATTTTCAGTAAAGTCCGCAGTTAAAATACCATTTTTAGTGGCAGAAATTTTGTTTATGTCTTGTGTGACTGACTCATTCAACACACAAAAATTATCATGAGATGGGCCGAACAGATTTTTGTAAAACTCAGAGATGTACGTTTTTAAGTTTTCTTGACCAATAATCGTTCCTTCTTCTTGTTCCAATTGAAATATATTTTTTCTCCTATGTTTTCCATTAGCAATCAAATGAAAATATTTGGTGTTGTCGTCTCCTTCCTGAACATGTTTAACTTTTGCCCTCTGCGCCCATTTAGATTCCTCACTCCGTCTCAACTTTGCTATTTCATCATTTGCAGCACACATTATTATTCTCTCTTCATCACTCAAAGGAGTAGTTTCAGCTTTGAGGTCGAGAGTATAAATTATGTTTAGCCAATGCTCTTTTTCTCTCTTCACAATACCACACATGTTTCTGGCCCAACCCCGCAGAAATTTCCTAATATGTCTTATTTTGTTTTTCCAAATCTCCAAAGCATTTTTACCTATGGAAATCTTAGCCCACTCTTGGGCAACCATCTCCATAAAACCATCTTGTTTAAACCAAGCAAGCTCAAAGGAGAATTTGGACTTATTGCCTTGGAAAGCTTGCTCACCCGAATCAAGGAGAGGAGTGTGATCAGACCCTGATCTGGTAAGGGCCTGAACAGATACCAAAGGAAATTTTTGTTCCCATTCCACGCTAGTAAGAATTCTATCTAACTTCTCATATGTTGGATTGACACTACGATTGACCCAAGTGAACTGCCGACCAGAAAGAGCTAGTTCTCTCAAATCTAAACTTTCAATGATCGTGTTGAAAATAAAAGGCCACCTAACATTAAAATTATCATTATTTTTCTCTTCTTTTCGTCTAATAATATTAAAATCACCACCCACTAGCATAGGGAGAGTTTCATCTTCGCAAATACGTACAAGTTCAGCTAGGAAATCTGGTTTTTGCTCATCTTGAGTTGCACCATAAACCCAAATGAGAACCCATTTAAAATTATCTGCTTTGTTAGTAACGTAGAATTTGACACATCTATCACCAGTGACCACATGCTGAATGGATAACGTGGTAGAATTTATACCTACAAGGATTCCCCCAGACCTCCCCATAGGAGGAACGCAATACCACTGTATATCTTGCCCTCCAGATAAGTGACCCAAAAAAGGTGCAGTGAAATTCCCTTTTCCAGTTTCTAAAATGGCGAAGAAATCAATCTTAAAATCCCTAATAGTTTCCTGAACAAAATTGTGTTTAGCTGTGTCTTTAAACCCATCACTATTCCAGAAACACCCTTTCATTGTTAGCAGATAACAGAGATTATTTTTTCTTATTAAGTCTCACACTTCTTCGTACCGCCTTAGGTACAACCTTTTGTTTTCTTGTATATACTTTAGTAACTTTCATTTCTTTTAACGGAGTTTCTACAATAACAGCCGAGCACTGCTTCTCCTCATCACATAAGTCTGTTGCTAACTCATTTGCCAGTTCAAAAGTTTCATTCGTAAGTTCTTCATCATTTTGAGTTTCTAACTCTAAATTTTTGGTAAGCATAATCAAGGTCCTGTTATAATCCGCAGATTTCATTTTATTCAAAGTAGCCACGGCTCTACTAGGTGTTTCGCCTAAGGACACCCCCCAACTTTTCTGCCCTATGCAAAAGGACTTCATCTGAAATAGAGCTAATGGAAAACCGAGTGATTCATTTTGTACCTGAGCAAGTTGCCACGTGTTTTGCCTGTGCCCGCTGCTTAGCACATTTCATTTGAGTTGCTTCAGCATTTGGTTGTCTTTGGATCCGATCACTTGATCGCACATCCACGGAATCAGCTGGAATTCCACCATATGCCACCACTTCCTCCATTGATAAACGACCTCCAAGAAAAACCCCAGTACCAACCAAGCCCTGAGTTGCTAACACATGTGACTCAGTGTACCGAGGAGAAACGCTCGAAACCAACCCCCCACCCGTAGACTGCTGCGAGCAAACAACAGAAGCCGAGGACACTACGGCCACCGCAGGCTGATCTTTAAGAATATGAGTCTCTTGCTCATGCACTAACACCTCATCAGGAGTTGTTTCAGTAACAGTCATAGAAGACGATGAACTTTTAGTTGGAACAACCGGCGACGACCCAACTGAAAACTCAAGAGCAGTCTCTGCCACGGCAGAGAAAAGCTCGGTTTTGGCTGACTCGTCAGCAAATTCGGACAAAAAATCCTCAGCCGCGACTTTGGGCTGCACGTGATTGTCAACCAGATCATTGAGAGGGTTCTCAATATTGATGCGTGGCAAGGGCGACGGCAGGCTGTCGTCGTCATCATTGTCACTGTCACTCCACAGCCTCCTAGGAACAATTTTTTTGCACCTTCCTTCCGATTGAGAACACTTAGAACTAGGAACCCTGTAATCACAAGGAAATGCTCCAAACCTAAGCGGCAAAGACTGAGCCATCTTGGCCCCTGGTGCCGAGCCATTCTGATCATATTTAGGTGTGTTTGTCTCATTGGAAGCACTTGGGTTTTTATTCTCTCTCATATTGTCATGTTCATTGTTTCTCTCCTTCTCTTTGTTTCTCTTGGTATCATCCAGATTTGCCTCTACCATACTGATATCAGCAGAATTGTTAGCACTTTCTACTTTGAAAATAAGGCCATAGCCTTCCCCCTCATACACATGATCAACCGTCGTAGTAGGGATATGTTCTTCACGTGTTACCTCTACTTTCATCCGCACCATCGTGTGTGATCTAGTGAACTCCATATCTACTTCTTTTGTTTTAACAATAAGAGACCCAACCGCAAAGAGAGCCAAATAATCACACCTTTCTTTATAGCAACATCCAGCAACTCTCACCCAAAACTCCGAAAGAGAAAACCTATCCAAGTCTGTTGATGACCATTCTTCAAAGTGAAGGAACATTTGGGTACCATGAACAAGAACATTAATAATCTTGACCGTCCTATCCAAATCTGCTTTGGATGGGAAAATAGTCTTGAAAGCCCCATCATCCATAGGCATAAGATCCCACTGATGGTCCCCTGGTACAATCCACTCAAGCTCTTTGACAATATCTTGGGCTGTCATTGAACCTCCATCAACAGAAATTCTGCCCACCTTACCACTGTCATGCTTAAAAGTTATCTCAGGTGAAGCTGGGATTTCATGAAAGATTAACTCATTGGGAGCCACACCATAAGTCACAGCAACAGGTTTAGGCAACAGAAGCAAAGGGCAATCCTTAGAGGCATGATTAGTTTTTTCACAATAAAGACAAAGGACCGCCGGACAAGCATTAGCAAAATGACCAGTCTCACCACATTTTAAACACACAGTCTTGTCAAGTTTTTTTGGACCTCGAGAAGTTGCGGACAAAGCATGATTATCCACAGACGTGATGTCCATAGGCTGAGATCCCTATTGCCTTACCTGATCAGCAACAATAGTGTCCAGGGGTGTTTGCTGAACAACCGTCGGAGAAACATGTGCCACCACATTCAGATTTTCATCCTCATTTGTATTAGCAGTCCGCTGATACCTGAATCTGCCAGCCCCTCCTCTGTAATTGTTGCGACCTCTATACCCATTGTAAAACTGCTGTCGGTACTGCCTTGGCCTGTTGTTACCAAAATTGCCACCTCCATACCCATTCCTGTAGCCATTGTTCCCTTCGTAAAAACCTTCATCGAAACCTCCAAACTCCCCTCCAAAACCTTGTCCGTCATCACGCCAATGAGGCCCATTGTTTCGATTTCGACTTTCGACCACCATGGTTGAAACCCGACCCAAACTCAAAACGACTGTTGGACTGTTCCTGGCGAGGCTGTGCCTGCTGAACCAGCCCGCCCCTCCCATCCTGACCTCCAGAAGCACCACGCGGCGGACCCTGGACCCGCCCAGCAGTGGTCCTCTGATGAACAGCCGTGGGCATCATACCCCTCGGAGCAATAAGCGGCTGCCTCGGAGGAGGGATACCACCCCCATCACGATGTGGCTGCCCCAGGTTGTTCCCAGCCATGGAGTAGCAGAGTCTAACCCTATCAGCGCACGAAAGAGGCGGCGCAAGAGATCGAAGAAGAACCCTAGGAACTGGCGCTGGCAGTCCCGTTTTGATATGAGCCTTTCTCAAAAAGTTTTTTTTCCTCATGTACCTTTTTTTCCTTGTGTACCTCGTTGGATGGGCCACTCAAGCCAATACGTGAAAAAACACCAGCGGAGACCTCATGCCTCGCTGGCCCACGTAAAGGAAAATTTTCAAAACTAGATCGCCCGCAAAAAGTGGATCGCTGATCCGATGATCTCCGGCGAGCTGTACCGGAGATGATCGCAGCAGAACGGAGTCTAAGAAATCTCTGTATATTCTTTTTCCTTTGCACTCGGACCCAATCGATCGCATTAAAATTCTCAAGCCTGAACACGCTAGGTTCCAAGACTAGAAATCTCAATTCCTTTGCAGGAGTCAATTTGCGCACACCGGTGAGAATTCTGCCCGGCGAAGACACCCCGAAAACATAGGGCGGCAGCACGCTGCAACTTTCGATTACGGAGACGTTTAACGTACCTTGCCGAATCGGACTGTAAAATCTCCGGTGATGACCGCCGGTACAAAACCGACCCAAGGGAAGAAAGGAAAGGCGCAGTGGCGTCGTCTTCATCATCCCCGTCAGAAAGGCACCAGAATCTTCCCCTACCGCAAGCTATCGAGGCATCGCCGCTGGCGTCGCCCAGAGACATGCCTGAGCTAGACCCTTGACTCTTAATGAAGGGAGGATTTTCCTCTTACACTCACTGCTTCCCCTACCGCAACAACCTCATTACCTAAATCCTTTTTAAAAAATAACATAGAAGCATACACGGAAGTACCTGGGAACATCCTGCTGCTCTTTTTCTTTTAATCCACTCGTTTTATGTACTAGCCACACGTATCTGGCTTCTCCTTCTTCCACTCTGAAACGCAATAAAAACTTCAGACTAGGATCGCGTGAGAATAGAGCAATAGCACCAAGGCGAGGAGAAGGATGGAAATAGCAGCACGAATGTAATCCATGAGCGGGTTGATGCTCCTCTCTCCTGCTATTCGGACATGCAAACCATTCTGCAACAATGTAACAACATGGCCAATGAGACATGTGTCTCCGTTGTGGGTCGCCGACGACGCGAACTGGACGGCCGATGCCACCCCTGTCTCAACCAGCTGGACTGTAACTTCATGAATTAGGAGAAGTGAGGCCCAGGGATTAGAAGAAGTGAACCCCCGATGATGCTCTCCCATCTAATCGAGATCATAGCCAACACCCGTGTACTGTGTCGTACGGAGAAGCAGTGAATCCCTCTGAAAGAAAACGTGAACTTGTCATATGGAGAGTGTCAGGGTTTTAGGGTTTAACCGGTGTACCTGTTGAGGCCCCGGGTTCCGTGTTATATAGGCTGGAAGAGCCCTAGTTGTGGCGTTACAAGAGGGTATGAGTTGGGGCGGTGTACTACACCGTACCCAGACTCATACGGTATACATAACGTACAGGAATTCTAACAGCCCTCTTTAATCTAAACTACGAAGGAGGTTTAGATTACGCCTGAACTCTTGAAGATTTTTAATTGGAAGTGCCTTAGTAAAACCACCTGCAACCTGATCTTTACTTGATACAAATTTGATATCCAACTTCTTGTCTCAACACGTTCTCTGACAAAGTGGAAGTCAATCTCAATATGTTTAGTGCATGCATGAAATACTGGATTTGCTGAGAGATATGTAGCACCAAGGTTATCACACCATAAATAAGGTTTTTCTTTTAACTGAACTCCAAGCTCACCAAGGAGTGTTTCTACCCAAATTATTTCTGCAGTTGCATTAGCCAATGCTTTATATTCTGATTCTGTGCTTGATCTTGAGACTGTAGCTTGTTTCCTGGCACTCCAAGAAACCAAGTTAGGTCCTACAAAGATTGCAAAACCTCCTGTAGACCTTCTATCATCAAGACAACCAGACCAATCAGCATCAGAAAAACCACTTAAGAGTGTAGATGATGAAGGCTGGAAGGTAATACCAAAATCAACAGTATCTTTAACATATCGTAGAATTCTTTTAACAGCTGTCCAGTGAACTGTAGTGGGAGCATGCAAGAACTGACAAACTTTGTTAACAGAGAAAGAAATATCAGGCCTTATGAGTGTAAGATACAGTAAACCTCCAACAATGCTGCGATAATTTGTACTATCATCGGGACCGAGAGGATCCCCATCAACCAGCGATAGGGAATCTGAAGATGACAATGGAGTGGGTGCTGCCTTGCACACTCGCATGCCAAGTTTATCAAGTAAATCATTTGCATATTTTTGTTATGTTAACAACAGTCCATCCTTTGTTTTCTTAACTTCTATTTCCAAGAAATAATGTAAGTTACCAAGGTCCTTGATAGCAAAATTATCATTAAGATCCTTTACTAGAGCAGTTATAGCAGCATCTGAGGAACTTGCTACAAATAATATCATCAACATAGATTAATAGAAACATTGTGATACCTGACTTTTGATATAGGAACAATGTTGTATGTGCCTTTGATGGTATGAAGCCAAGACCGTGTGATATGGGGTGGCCCGATCTTCTCAGTAAGCGGATGGCGATGATGATGGTGGATGATAGATAACTAGTGCGTAGCTATGATCTCTCCCGCTTGATCCCTGATGCCAATGCAACAGCTCTCGAACCTTGTAGGATATTCACAACACCACACTCTTGCGCACGCAGCCGTGACCACGAACGGTAGTCTGCAATCTACTAATTCCCAATGGAACAACAGATCACACTCAATTATAGTTGGTAGATTCGAACACAGGGTAATTCCAGAGGTTCTATGAAAGAAACAACTCCAAAATATTTTAACGTGGTCTTAAACCTAACTTGTGACGGCTACGGAGGTTTATATGAGGGCTGGGGCATCCTCCCCTCTAGACGGGCCTAAAAACAGCCATAACTTGGCCCAAACTGACTCGGTTCGACTCAAACTGATACATACCGACCCATATATGGGTTCGGCCTTATTGGCACGCAGTTCAAACGTCGTGGAACACCTCAAACATGTAATTCTTCGTGCGCCATCTCTCTCTCTTGCTCATACGTGATTTCCTCATTGCGTCCTAGTGCGCCTGCCTCCCGCTCCTCCCTCGCGCGCTTGTTGATATTGGAAATCAGCGCTTGTCCTTCTTGCTGCAACTCTCCTCCTCCTCGCACAACGCTTGTGTTATCAATAAACCTGATCATACAAAGATGCATAGACTTAGGTAGTATAAAGTTCTCATTAAGTAAAACATCAGGTTCAATTAAGAGTGAATTCACCTGTTGCTCAATCAGCTTTGCACGAGCTCTTGTAATGGGTCCAATCCTGATTTCATTGGACTTGTTCTTTGCAGCAACATCTTCATTGTGAATAGGAGTAGGAGATAGTGGAATAGTATGGATGTCCTCATCATCTCCCCCCCCTTCAAAAGGCGTCGACCTCGACACTCCAAGGTCTTCTCCAGCATATGGTGATAAATCAGCAACGTTGAAGCTGTTGCTAGCACCACCAAACTCCTCAATAGGTATATCAACTGAATAGGCATTATCATTAATTTTGGCTAGCACTTTGTAAGGACCAGCACCACGTGGCTTCAACTTGGACTTGCGAAGTAGTGGAAATCTGTCCTTGCGTAGATGCACCCAAACCATATCTCCAGGCTCGAACAACACTTCTGTTCTTGCTTGATTCCTTGCAGCAGCAATGTTCTTGCCTTTCTTCTCAATAGCCTCTCGAGTCTTCTCATGTATTTTCTTTACATAATCAGCACGTTTTGATGCCTCCATATCAACTCTCTCATGTAATGGCAGAGGCAACATATCGAGTGGCGTTAATGGCTTGAAGCCATACACCACCTCAAAAGGACAAAGCTGAGTAGTTGAATGCACAGCCCTATTGTAAGCGAACTCAACATGCGGCAAACACTCTTCCCACTCCCGCAGATTCTTTTTAATCATGGTCCTTAGTAGCTGTGACAATGTTCTATTCACCATCTCCGTTTGACCATCTGTTTGGAGGTGACATGTAGTACTGAACAGCAACTTCGTTCCTAGCTTCCCCCATAAGGTCTTCCAAAAGTAGCTCATGAACTTCACATCACGGTCAGAAACAATCGTCTTTGGTATGCCATGTAATCTCACGATGTCCCTGAAAAACAGGTTAGCAACATGCGATGCATCGTCGCTTTTGTGGCAGGCAATAAAATGAGCCATCTTAGAGAACCTATCCACTACCACAAATATAGAATCATGACCTCTCTGAGTTTTAGGTAGACTTAGCACAAAATCCATACTAATGTCTTCCCATGGAGTAGTAGGTGCAGAGAGAGGTGTATACAAACCGTGAGGCTTCAGCTTGGATTTCGACTTGTGGCAAGTAATGCATCTGCTCACAAATCTGTACACATCACGCCTCATCTTGGGCCAATAAAAATGATCAGCAAGCATGAGCAATGTCTTCTCACGCCCAAAGTGACCCATCAAACCACCAGCATGTGATTCCTGCACTAAGAACAAACACAACGACGATTCTGGAATACATAGTTTGTTAGCTCGAAACAAATATCCATCATGTATATGATACTTATCCCATGCGTTTCTAAGAGCACATAAACGATATGGTTCAGCAAAATCATGGTCAGTTGCATAAAGTGCACAAATAGCTTCTAATCCAGGAATTTTAACATCAAGATTGGTTAATAGCATGTTCTTCCTAGATAGAGCATCAACAACAACATTCTTTTTTCCCTTCTTATAATTAATGATAAGGAAAAGACTCAATGAACTCAACCCATTTAGCTAATCTTCGATGCAAGTTTGATTGAGCTTTCAAGTATTTCAATGCTTCATGATCAGAATGTATGATGAATTCCTTTGGCCACAAATAATGTTGCCAAACTTCAAGTACTCTCACAAGTGCATACAATTCTTTATCATAGATTGAATAATTCAAATGAGCACCAGTCAATTTCTCAGAAAAATAAGCGATAGGCCGACCCTCTTGCATCAAAACGCCACCTATGCCTATACCACTAGCATCACATTCAACTTCAAATTGCTTCGAAAAATCAGGTAATGCAAGCAATGGTGCAGAAGTAAGCAAACGTTTCAATGTATCAAATGCAATGTCTTGGGCCACGCCCCATACAAAAGGAACACCTTTCTTTGTCAAATCATTTAATGGTGCAAAAATCTTTTACAAAGCGCCTATAGAAACCAGCGAGACCATGGAAACTACGCACTTGACTTACATTCATTGGAGTAGGCCAATTCTGAATTGATTCAGTTTTAGATTGATCTACCTCTACTCCATGCTTAGAAACAACAAATCCTAGGAATATGACCTTATCTTTTGCAAATATACACTTCTCAAGATTAGCATACAGTTTATTATCACGTAACACTTGTAAAACTTGTCTAACATGAGTGCAATGTTCAGATTCGGTGTGGCTATAGATGAGTATATCATCAAAGTAAACAACCACAAAACGACCAATAAACTCTCTCAAAACATGATTCATCAAACGCATGAAAGTACTAGGTGCATTAGTAAGACCAAACGACATGACTAACCACTCATACAAACCGAATTTAGTTTTGAAAGCAGTTTTCCATTCATCCCCTTCTTTCATCCTAATTTGATGATAACCACTACGCAAGTCAATTTTAGAGAAAACAGCAGCACCACTCAATTCATCTAGCATATCCTCTAAGCGTGGAATAGGATGACGATATCAAATAGTGATGTTATTAATCGCTCTACAGTCAACACACATGCGCCATGTACCATCTTTCTTAGGAACTAAAATAACAGGAACAGCACAAGGGCTAAGAGAAACATGAATGTACCCTTTATCTAGCAACGCTTGTACTTGCTTCTGAATTTCCTTAGTTTCTTCGGGATTAGTCCTGTAGGGTGCACGGTTGGGAAGTGTGGCACCAGGAATCAAGTCCACTTGATGTTCTATACCACGCAATGGGGGTAAGCCTGCGGGTACATCTTCTGGAAACACATCCCCAAAGTCCTGCAAAACAGACGAGACACCAAGAGAAATAGGGGTCATGTCGTTAGAAACCAATACCTCGCCCTTATACATGAGCACAAGTGGCATGACTGTAGGATCCTCACGAAATTCTCTCATATCTTCCTTAGTGGCTAATATCAATAAACCAGGCACTCGCTCACTTTTCGTTATATCACTCAATTTAGGCTCAATTACATCAGGAACAGCTGTCACGCAATCTCGTAGAGTGGTAGTATCTTCCTTCAAGTTCACCTCTATCTTCTGGCGAGAATCATTCACAATTTCTTGTGGTGTCATTGGCTGCATAGTAATCTTCTTTCCTTTGAATTCCAAGTGATATGTATTGGCTCGGCCATTGTGTTGCACATGGCGATCATAGAGCCAAGGCCGACCCAATAGTAGGTGACAAACAGTCATAGGAACCACATCAAAATCAATAGAATCTTTGTATGGCCCTATTTGAAAGTTCACTCGTACCATATGATTTACCTTCATCTCACCATTGTTGCTCAACCATTGTATGTAGTATGGCTTGGGATGAGGTAAGTATGTCAAATTCAGTTTGGCACATAGTTCCTTACTTGCAAGATTTTTGCAGCTACCTCCATCAATAATGACCTTGCAAGCTTTATTTGGTCCAACTAGAGCTTTTGTTTGGAACAAGTTGCAACGCTGGGATTCCTCAACCGGTTGCACACTAAGTACACGTGAAGACACGACGATAGTTGGTGCACGCTCAGCATATGCATCAGCACCACCCTCGTCGTCATCAATATCATCATCAGAAGCTTCATCTCCACTTTCTACTTTACCTTGTTCATTAACAAACATAACCTTGCTGTTTGGACAATCCTTCTTGTAGTGACCTCTGCCTCCACAAGTATGGCACACCACATCACGAGTACGTGAAGTAGACATGTTGGAACCCGAGCTAGCAGCAGGAGTAGCGGGTTTCCGAGTATTAGAACCAAACGAAGGTGTACTTGCTGGTTTGGCCGATGGTGTAAACGGAACAACAGCTGGTGGCATGACAGTGGGAGGTGTAGATCTGGCCGAAAATCTGCTAGAAGATGGAAATCGAGCACGTGACTTTGCCTCTTCAGCCAGCTGGGACTCGGCCTCTCTAGCATGGTGCAGCAGCTCGTTCATTGTCTCATACTTGTGATAACACACAATACTCTTGATTTGAAGCTTCAAATTGTTGAGGAAACATTGCATCATCATCTCTCGTGATTCACGAACATTAGCACGCTGCATAAGCATCTCCATCTCCATGTAGTACTCATCAACTATCATTGTGCCTTGCCTCAACTATGTGAGCTTGTCAAACACAAAACGCAAATAATTGGAGGGAACAAAACGATCCGCCATGATGGCCTTCATCTCACGCCAATCCCTCACAGGAAGTTCATTGTCGTTCCGTCTATTCTGCACAATAGCTTCCCACCAACGCAAAGTGTAACCATCAAATTCTTATGCAGCAAGTTTGACCTTCTTGTCTTCTGGGTAATCAAATAAACGCCAGAGCTTTTCAATCTTCAACTCCCAAGTAATATACTCCTCAGGATCAAGCGAGCCATTGAACGAAGCTGAGAACTTGGGCTTGCCCAAACTATCATCAGCTGGATTGTAAGCATGCTGGGCACATCCAAGAGGAGCATACCCACGGCCATACAGAGGAGCAGCCGCAGGTGCAGGGGGATTTGCACGTCCCCTGCCACGATGTGGAGCCGCATCAGCCGCACTCCCCTCATCAAAGTCCTCAAACCCATCATCATGTTGTGCCAGTCCGGGCTGGAGTGTTGCCAGAATTGCCTCAATGGAATGCTGCAAAGTGGCAAAGTTGACATTCATAGCAGGCAGCTGCGTCTGAATATTATTGATGGCTCCAGTATTATTCTCCACAGCATCTTGTATGTCGGTGATATTTCTATCAACAGACTCTCTCCAAGTAACAAGCTCCTCCACCTGCTTTTTCTGTGACACAATTTCATCATCACTCAAAGACATGATTAGTAAGTTAGTGCAAAAATCAAAATCAGTATGGTGGAAACTCTCACAACTCACTCACAACTGATAAGAAAGAAGATCTTACCATTCCAAAGTGAATAGAGATGCTCTACCAAACGTAATCAAAGACTGATGCACTGAAGTGATGAAGTGAATATCAAAGGTATAGAGAACGATCACAGGGCACACAGGTTATTTATGGTGGAGCTATAGGTATGGTATCCTAACTACACCGTAAACAAGTCCTAGTGCTGATCGTATGACATAGACCCACGGAAACACACACGGTGGAGATAAATGGGGAAATTGCAACTATGAAAATGAGCTCAAAAAAGTAAGGTATGTCGGAGGAATGCTCGTGTTGCAATGCACAAGGAGAGACGCTAGCAATGTCTCAACGAAACGGGCACAAGATTGCTAACTGAGCAGCCCGCAGAGCACTAAGCACGCTAGTCTCGTAGGATAGTTTTAGACACAAAGAAAGGCTTACTAAGGCTCACAAGGATAGGTACGCTATGTGGACTCAGTAAAAAAAATAAACAAAAAAAGAAAAAAATTTGACCTGAGAATTGGTCTCTGCCACGGCAGAAAAACGGCCTAAAATCCTGCCGTGGCAGGATGGCGGTAGAATTTTTTTTTTCTCGTACTAGCACAGACTGGTGTGTGGTAAGGCGACGGTTCGATTTTTTTTTCAGAATTTTTTTTTTGGTCACGCTGGAGCACAGACTTGTCTGCGGTCAGGCGTGAGGCAGCGAGCCGATTTTTTTTATTCCGACTCGCCAAGTAGTACACAACTAGGACTCTTTACTTGGATCAGATCTGACTTGATGGTAGCGGAAAAAGATGGTGGAAAACAACTAGAACAACTAGAAAACAAATCTACGAAGAACAGATCTCCACTAATCGAATAGAGGAACGCGACCAACAACTATTACTCGAATACGATGTAATCTAGGCTATGACAACTCTTTTTGTGGGGCTTTTTCTGTATAGGATGAAAAACACTCTCTAATCTATGGATGGATTGTGGATTTCTTACTGAGGCAACGAGGAAATCTGATACCAAGATGATATTGCTCACCGAGTAAACCCAGCGCTCTGATACCAAGATGATATGGGGTGGCCCGATCTTCTCAGTAAGCGGATGGCGATGATGATGGTGGATGATAGATAACTAGTGCGTAGCTATGATCTCTCCCGCTCGATCCCTGATGCCAATGCAACAGCTCTCGAACCTTGTAGGATATTCACAACACCACACTCTTGCGCACGCAGCCGTGATCACGAATGGTAGTCTGCAATCTACTAATTCCCAATAGAACAACAGATCACACTCAATTATAGTTGGTAGATTCGAACACAGGGTAATTCCAGAGGTTCTATGAAAGAAACAACTCCAAAATATTTTAACGTGGTCTTAAACCTAACTTGTGACGGCTACGGAGGTTTATATGAGGGTTGGGGCGTCCTCCCCTCTAAACGGGCCTAAAAACAGCCATAACTTGGCCCAAACTGACTCGGTTCGACTCAAACTGATACATACCGACCCATATATGGGTTCGGCCTTATTGGCACGCAGTCCAAACGTCGTGGAACACCTCAAACATGTAATTCTTCGTGCGCCATCTCTCTCTCTTGCTCATACGTGATTTCCTCATTGCGTCCTAGTGCGCTTGCCTCCCGCTCCTCCCTCGCGCACTTGTTGATATTGGAAATCAGCGCTTGTCCTTCTTGATGCAACTCTCCTCCTCCTCGCGCAACGCTTGTGTTATCAATAATCCTGATCATACAAAGATGCATATACTTAGGTAGTATAAAGTTCCCATTAAGTAAAACATCAGGTTCAATTAAGAGTGAATTCACCTGTTGCTCAATCAGCTTTGCACGAGCTCTTGTAATGGGTCCAATCCTGATTTCATTGGACTTGTTCTTTGTAGCAACATCTTCATTGTAAATAGGAGTAGGAGATAGTGGAATAGTATGGATGTCCTCATCACCATGCAACTTGGAGCTAAGGCAAGAGTACCATGCTCGAGGGGCTTGTTTGAGACCATAGAGAGCTTTGTCTAATTTGCACACAAAATCAGGAGCTTTAGGATGTTCAAAACCAAATGGCTGTTTCATGTAGACCTCCTCTTCCAGGACACCATGCAAAAACACGTTCTTGACATCTAGCTGCCACAAATTCCAACCTCTGGAAACTGAAATGGCTAAAACAGTTCTTATAGTTGCTACCTTAACAATAGGACTAAAAGTATCCTCATAATCAATACCATATATCTGTTTGAAACCTTTTGCAACAAGACGAGCTTTATACCTGTCAACTGTACCATCAGCAAGTTTCTTGATACGATATACCCATTTACAATCAATCACATTTTTATTGGAGCTGGGTGGCACTAAGTGCCATGTTTGGTTGTGAAGGAATGCATCATGTTCCTCCTCCATTGCTTTGCGCCAATGCGGAGTCTCAAGAGCTTCAGAAAGAGAGCGAGGCGCATCTGTAGATGCAAGCATTCCATATCGTACTGTGCCATCTTTATAGATTTTGGGGTGTTTTATACCTTTTTGTAATCTGGTTCGAACACCAGACACAGGAGCGGGAGCAGCAGGCTGGGATGCAGAGGATCCGGCATGCTGGGGTGAATCAGCACCGGGATCCACCATTGATCCACCAGCAGTAGGCGCAGTGAAACGTGTCGGAGATGGGGACTAGGAGGGGCTCCAGGCCCAGCCAGGTGGCGACAACGACCGCGGTGGGGACCGCGACCGAGCGCGCGACACGGATTGACATGGAGGCGAGTGAGTGCATCGGTGTGGGGCCTGTGATGTCAACCGGCGATGCGTGTACACGCGCCAAGGAGGTGATGCAGCGGGAGGGCGATGCCCATCCTCGGGAGCAGGTTCAGCACCAGATCGTTGGCGAGGCAGATCCTCCTCGGGATCAGCGCAACCAGACTGGTGAGGATCCTCCTCGGGATCAGTGCCCAGGTTGTTTATGTCGCCAGAAGTAGTAGAGGCACTGTTTTGACTTGTTTCTTCACCGTTTTCACACGAATTTTCACCGGTGTTGTCATCATCATGTGTGAATCGTCAGCAAATAGAGGTGTACCCTGGGTTGGATTAGTAATAACAGGAATAATAGGCAAAGGCATATGGTCATCTTGTTGAGTATCCCCATGAGTACATGCATTATTTTCTGTGTGCAGAAGAAGAATGTCCTGGCTAAGACGTCTACCAGCATTAGGATGGAGATATGCAAAAGGAAAGACATTCTCATCAAAAACCATGTCTCTAGAAATATACATACGACCGGTGGTTATATGTAAACACTTAACACCTTTATGAAGAGGGCTATAACCAAGAAAAACGCAGCGTGTGGATCTATAAGCAAGCTTTATTTTGTTGTAAGGGCGGAGATTGGGCCAACAAGCACACCCAAAAATCTAAAGAGATTCATAGTTTGGTTTGGTATGAAGGAGGCGTTCTACAGGAATCTCAGAATTAATTACTTTGCTAGGAAGTAAATTAATGAGAAAGGTGGCTGTGAGGAAGGCTTCATCCCAAAATTTTAGAAGCATGGATACATGTGCAAGTAGAGAGAGACCTACTTCCACAATGTGACGGTGTTTACGCTCAGCGGAACCATTTTGTTGATGAGCATGGGGGCAGGACACATGATGAGTGATACCAATTTTCTGAAAGAAGCCATTGAGCTTCTCATATTCACCTCCCCAATCAGTTTGCATAGTAATGATCTTCCTACCAAACTTGCGCTCAACATAAGCTTGATAGTTAAGAAAGACTTGGAAAACATCAGAACGCTTTTTAAGCAAATAGATCCATGAAAATTTACTAAATTCATCGATGAAGCTTACATAGTAGGAATGTTTGCTTACAGAGGCAGGTGCTGGACCACATACATCAGAGAACACAAGCTCAAAGGGAACCGTGGACACACTGGTAGACACAGGGTATGGCAACTGATGACTCTTAGCTAATTGACAAGAATCACAATTATAAGGATTTATTTTAGGAGTGTATGAAAGCTGGTTTTTCCTAACAACCTGCTGCACCACAAAGAGGATGGATGTCCTAAGCGGCGATGCCACGTGCATGAAGATGGCTTTATTATGGTGAAAGCTTGCTTGGATGACCCAGTAGAGAGCGGTACTAGTGGGTAGAGACCACCATAGCAGGGTCCCCTAAACAGAGTTCTTCGCGTTGCTCGATCCTTAATCAAAAAGAACCAAGTGTGAAATTCAATGTAAATATCATTATCCAGGCAGAGTTTATGAACAGAAGCAAGATTTTTGAAAGCATTAGGAACATGAAGGATGTTATTTAAATGCAATGAACTATGGGGTGTATGCAACAAAGATTGACCAATGTGTGATATAGCCATACCATTGCCGTCGGCGGTGTGAACATAGTCACGGCCCTTGTACTTTTCAGTAGTGGTAAGCTTATGCAGCTCACTCGTGATGTGATTGGTAGCTCCTGTATCTGGGTACCAATTGCTGTCGATGCCGTAGGGTGCAGCATGTGCACCCTTCTTCCTGTGCCCAAAGTCATCATCATCATCACCGTCATCTTTCTTGAAGTGCCACCAGCAGTCAGAGGCAGGGTGGCTCTGAATTTTGCATATTTGACAAGTCACGTCCACGTAGGGAGTGGGGGCACGACCGTGACCACGTCGATGCCATTCGTACCCCCTGTCATCTCGGCGACGCTCGTAGCTGCCATCATCACGCCGTGCAGGGCGGCAGTCTTCCCAGCGTTGGCCACCATCACGGCGGCCTTGTCCACCGTCATCACGGCGGCGGTCTTCCCAGCGAGCCCCATCATCACGTCGATCACCGCGATCCGGAGAACGTGCACGCCCACGTCCAGCATCCTAGCCACGACACATGGCAGCGTTGGCAGAGGAGCTAAACCCGGCGGTCTGGCCAGTCTTAGAGAGCATGTCCTGGCGCATATCATGGGCAACGATCTGATCATAAACTTCATCCAAAGTGATTTCATTATTACCATTGACGGAGGCAGCGACGTCGTTGTAGGAGCCGTCGAGGCCATTGACGATGTACCCTATCATCTCATCTTCTGGAACAGGTATCCCCGCTGCAGCGAGTTCAGATGTGAACCCCTTCATCTTGGCAAAGAAGGCGGACGCGGTCATCTCCAGCTTCTTTGTACCACCGAGAGCACCTCGCAGCTGGTTGATCTTGGAACGAGAGCTTGACCCACAAACCTTGTTGATGATGGCCCAGACCGCGGCGGTGGACTTGACGCCGATGGTGTGGGCAAGGATTTCCGGTGAGAGGGAGTTGAGGATCCATCCAAGCACCGTGGAGTCCCGTGAAACCCACGACGCATAGTCGGGATTCGGGATCTTCGTCTTCTTTCCATCTTTGTCCTCAGCCTCCAGGTGTTTTGCCGGGGCAGCGTCAGTGCCATCAAGAAGATCGAGCACCTGAGCACCGCGAAGGGGACGGTACACCAGGGTCTTCCAGAAAAGAAAGTTGGCCCGGGTGAGCTTCTGGGAGGGAGGGGTCCCCAAGGCGGCGACCAGGGCAGGGCCAGCAGACGACGACGATGTCATTGCACCGAGGGGAGTTTTCCGATCAGATGATCGTTGGTTTGAGAGTTTTTCCGATCTAAGATCGTGGAGGTTTATGGCTATGGTGTTTTCCGATCAGATGATCGTGGTGGTTGTGGGTTGTGTTTTTCCGATCTAGAATCGTGGAGGTTTTTGGCCGTGGTGGTTTTCGATCTGAGGCGATCGTGGGAGAGATTCTTTGTGCGGCGGCGGCTAGGTCATGGGAGAGGATTGCTCTGATACCATGTCAAGATTTTAGGGTTTAACCGGTGTACCTGTTCAGGCCCCGGGTTCCGTGTTATATAGGCTGGAAGAGCCCCAGCCGTGCCGTTACAAGAGGGTATGAGTTGGGGCGGTGTACTACACCGTACCCAGACTCATACGTTATACGTAACGTACATGAATTATAACAGAGAGAATGAAGTCCTTTTCTAATCAGCACATCAACAATCAGACGTATTATTTTTCATCTACTGATTTTGCAAACAGGAACTGGGATAAATAAAAATAATGTTTGCTTGTTTAGGACGAAAGCTTCTAAATATCAGCCTTGATTTTGAAGACGGTAGATATAAAGTCAATCCATCAAGCATTTTGGATATACCAGAATTTAAACAAGAGTAAAATTCTACTTTCATGTACTGAACCCATTTAGAATAAAGAGTGAACTTCTTTTTAGCTAAGAAATGCAGCAGCAATTCTATGTTTCCAAAACTAAGAAATGAATTTCCCATCATTACAAAGTGAAGTTCCGAGACATTACAAGTGGTCTTCGGGTCGGGCATTCTTTTGTCAGCTTTTTCAATTAGTGATTTTTTTTTCCATTTTCTAATGTAGTGAACTGGTTTAGCCTCATGAGTGAACTTCTATTGGTAGTGAAGTAATAGAATTTTGGAACCAAATAATTTGACCATGTAGTGAATCATGCCAGAGAAAAATGTCTTCTGCTGATCACTAAATCTAATCACACTAAACCAGGAAAGAGATAGGAAGAAACAAAACTAGCACAATAATCAAAATGTTACCTGGTTGTGGATGTGATGGGATTATACACGGTGGACGGTGGTCTTCAACATGACGGACGGCCTGGGCCAGCTGCGCTGGCAGTGCAGGTATTGGTCCAAGGCGGTGGCACTATTCTTTGCTCTACAAGAAATCAAATCTTTAATATTCTTGCAGAGGGAGAGAATCCATTTGAAGCCAAGCTTGTGGACATGGATATTTGTCGGTCTCACCGGCATGCTGCCATAAAAGAAAGATAAAATTTCCATGAATGAACAATGTAAATTCCCCATGGATATGATGTTGGCTCTGATTATCTTCAAGTAGTACATGCCATAGCATGAATTAGGAGAAGTGAACTCCCCATGATGATGTTCCATCTGACAGAGACCACAGCTAGCACCGATAAACTCCCATGGCTGCCGTAGCCCGTAGTGGAGAACCAGTGAATTCCCCTGAAAAGAAAATGGGAACTTGTCATACGAACGAAATGAGCTTCTCCTTTTCTAATCAGCACATCAACACATATTTTATTCACTTCTGCTTCCGTATCCCCCACCTCCCACGTTGGCATCGATACATCGGACGGTCCGGATCATTCCTTATCTACCCGTTTATCAGGTAGTGATGGCCCACCTCCTTTCCCGCTCAGCCCGGATCCATCCCGTATATCCGTTTGTCCATCTGTGTACGCGTCCGAGTCGCCGAGTAGATGGGTTCAGGCTGTCAATCTGTTCCGGCGTCGTCCAAGTCGCCTGAGTCATCCCGTACGCGTGACATGCGGTATCAGGCACGTACATTGATTGCAGGTCTCGGTCGTCCGCAGTAAGGTCCCTTACGACACGAGGAATCGATTGATCGGACTGGTCCTTTTTTTCACGAGAGTCCTGCTACAATACGACAAGCAAATCGATCTACCGGACTGGTCTTTTTTAAGGAGAGTCCCGGACTGGTCTTTTTTTAAGGAGAGTCCTGGTACAATACGGTGGGCAATACGGAAGTCTTCGGCCCACCCACAACCCATCCACAACACAAGTGGGCATCCCGGGGGGGGTGGGGGGGGTACCGAAGCAAGCTATTTTATTTTTCATGTGCTGATTTTTGCAAATAAAAATATGGATTAGGGAAAAGAAAGGTACGTTTGCATGTTTAAGAGGAGAAGAATGGGAGCCTTCTTTTCAGTATTCAGCTCGAAAATGGTAAAAATCAAGTGAACTTTACCCGATAAAATAGTGAACCTCAAAATTACACTTTTTTTTTATAAATTACAATTTTCCATGTACTTGTTTTGAACTCCCCAAGGAAGGAAGTTAACATTAGACAATAAAAGATTGAACTTTTTGCTTTTTTTTTTGAAAGGAGCATATATTAATATCAGAGGATATCAATTACACTCAGTCTCTGCAACAACGTATTGCCCTAGCGGCCATACGGATGCAGACAGCCAAAAAAGAAAGAAAAATTACAAAAAGAAAGCAAAGTCCCGCTACGGTTCCTCATTCATTGAAACAGCAGTACTACCACCACCAAGATAGCACTAGAAGTCCATCTTCTCCAAAAATGACGCCTCCAAGAAGAGATCAGTGTACAAACACCGTCATCGCCCGATTAAAGATCTAGGTTTTCACACTGAAGAAAGTCCACGCTCTTAAAATAATACCTTTAACAAGGTCATTGCCAGGCACAACCAATTAAGGCCATACCCTAGGTTTTCACCCTGAAAGATAGGACCATGAGATTCTCCTGTACTGTCACCCCCGCTTGCATACTACTGCTTCAAGTCACGAGTCACCAAGCCAGTTCCTCATCACCACCCGGTCTCGAACCACCATTGTCAGTCCTCAGATCTCGGTCTTCATGACATTCTCCATCAGCACCATGAAACGAGAACATGCCCCATGATATTAACAGCCAACAGAGAGCTTCGAAACACTCCCTCTGAACCAAAACGGTCAGAATAAAAACATGGGTGCGCACGACCGAATCCCACCCGATCCAGCGATCTCTCAGCATATGCGCACTGTGAAGTTCGCCAGCGGAGCCTTCCAAAACACGATGCTTCAGCCGGATCAATGACGACAGGCAACCAGCAGATCTTCACCATGGCGATGAGTTGGAACCCTAGGACCACCATGGCGATCAGATTGAACTTCTTGCTGCATGGAACAAACTGGAAGAAAATGAACTTCGCGAAGAAATGAACTCCTCCGAAAAAGTAGATGAACTCACATTCGATGAAGTGCACTTCAGGGCCAAAAAACATTTATGTTTTTCAGTAAAATATGAGACATGAACCCCGGGAAAATAAGAGAAAGTTGGTCTACATTTTAAATTTGTTGTATGCATATAAGAAATCTCATATGCATCGATGGTAGTTGAAAATCAGAACTACTCGTTCAGGAAAATAAGAACTTGCATCTATCATGTTGCTTAACTAATAATAGATCACTCTCAGGCATTATGACAAACACTTATAGGAAATGCAGGCAACACACATGAAAAGTCATGTGATAAGATAAGATCCAGCCATATTTTTTTTCACTACAATCGACTCACATCAAAGCTGAAATCGTTTTGCAAAGAATTGTTTAGATGTAACGGCAGGTACCTTGCGGCAGGGAAGGGATCAGCAGCTGCAACAATGCATATGAGAGATGCAGAAAGATGAGAAATACATACCTTGTGGCGGCTGGAATTCCACTCTGGGGTGGGACAGGTTCACAGCAGCACTACAAAAGGTTCAAAGCCGCTTTCAATCTCTGTTTCCTGAAGAAGCTGGCTACCTTCCTCGTCTTTGCTTGCTAGAAAGTGGAGCCCACGGGTGATGCACACAAAAGGGAAGCGGAGGCGCACAGGTGCTGCAACGAAGATGTTGGGTAGTATAAGGACCTAGTACAAGGATAGCATTTCTAATTTGTGAACTCAAAACAAATATATACAAAAATATATGACCATCTTTTACCTGGCAGGCACATTTGACTTCATTTGCGCTAGACCTAAAGAGACAAAAAAATCCTTTGATTAAGAAACTTCAGGAACAAAGAAGAAACCATAATCCATCTCACTTGGACATGCTAACAGGACTAAATCTAGTTCAATACAAAACCTTAATTGAAAATAAAGGTGAACGCCACTAGCTCTTAAGTCTCATAGGAAGGAAGTTAAGTTCAGAGAAGAAAGCATTGAACTTTCTTGCCGCATGAAACAAACAGGATGAACAAACCTAAACCACATCAACTTCTTGCCGAGTGCAGTTACCAAGCTGTTTCAGTATGATCCTTTTGAGCCCTGCACTCATTTGCAATCACATGCCTAGAAGTTCAGGTTTTAAGTCGTTTTATGACTGAAAAAATAGTACTCCCTCCGTTTCTAATTATAAGACGTTTTAAGATTGTAGTACAACTTTCGGCACGTTACCAATTTTCCTGGGTTTCCTATTTTGCCCCTGGGTCGCTCGCACTCACACGGACGGTTCTCTCGCTCACACAGAACCTCTCTCTCTCTCTCCCCCTGACTCACTCTCTCGCTCCACCTTGCTACCCACACGACGCCGCCTCCCCCAACCCTACGCCACTGCCTGGATCCCCACATGTGCGCCCTACGCCGCCGCCTTGCCGCCCCACGTTGCCTCGCTTAATCTCCGGCTTTGCCCGAAGATCTGTGAGCAGCGGTACTCCAAGATCAGATTTTTTTGGGCAGGAAACCCGTGGTGCCCCAAGATCTGCGAGTGGAGGTGCTCGATTGACAGTGGGGCTAGATCCATCGGCATCGAAGGAGAAGGACGCGGAAGACGAAGGAGAATGAGGCCGGTGAAGTAGGGACGATGCGGCTGGGGTCGTGGAGACGGAGCACGGTGAGGAACATGACGAGAAGGGTGACGCCCAGGAGCAGATGCAGCTACAGCAACACTGTTGGCCATCGTGGCCGTCGTGTCCGCCCGCCCATCTCTAGCGCACCGCCTCCTTGCTGCTCAGAACCGCGCACATGACATCTTCGACTCGCGCTTGCCAAGGTTTGGTCTCGTGATCCCTCCCTCCCATCACGATGCCTGATTTACAGCAGTATTACTCTTGTTTGCTTCGTTGAATAAATTCAGCAATTGAAATTTCCTCGAGTTTGCTCACGTACGTCAGTCTAGCTGATGAATTCTGCTCGCATGTCCTTGCTTGAAATGAGTAGCTTTATATGGAGTGTGTGTTGATTCCAGCCTCCATACAAACCTCCACTTTCCCAATTTACTTTTGCTGATGATTGTTAGACATATAGTCTGCCATGAGCCCATGACGGGGCTGAGTACTCTGAATTTTCTGAATTATTCTTAATTTGCCATGATGAAAAATCTCCACTATCCCAATTCCAGCCTCTATAAAAATCTCCACAAGCCAATTTACTTTTGATGATTTCCCAGGAGTAGTTGAAACTTAACTAAATTTTCTGAATTATTTTTTGCTAGAGTACAAACATTCTTGTGAATTGTTACTTTGAAGAAAAATTTGCTTGAATTTCTTTAGTACTCTGAATAAGATTTTTCTTGAATTTTCTTTAGTGCTCTGAATTTTGCTGGAGTTCAATCTCCACTATCCTTGCTTGAATTTTGTTCAGTACTCTGAATTTTGTCAATATATGTCAATATTTTTGTGAGGGACTACTCCGTTTTTTTCCTTGTGGTGGAGTACCCAAGGAATTTGTTTGTGATGGAGCACTCCATTTTTTGCTTGTGCAGTAATTGTTTGAACTGCAATTTTATGAGCAGGAGTTGCATAGATATGAGCAGGAGTATATGAGTATATATATACTCAAATGAGTTACTGTTGTATCTTAACAAATTTATATAACTTGAGAGCTAAAATCAGTTATCCATGTATGCATCTCTATTCTTGAAATGATAAAATGATGTTCTCTGAAATGATTTCTTCAGTATACTGCGGTTGAGTTGAGTTCATTTGAGTTGTGATAAAATGATTGCTCTCTTAGACGATTGTAGTTTGCAGACAAGCTTTGTTTGCAATCAAAATGGTGTGAACAACACATTGTCCCTTATGATGAATTACTGAAGGAAAATTATGTGTTGACTCTATCCTTGGGGTGCTTGCAAGCATTATTGAACATTTTCAGAGTAGTTCTAAGTTTTGCAGTAGTGCCATTGTTACTACTGTAGTAGCATAATGACAATTGTCACAAATCAACCTGACAAATTTCTATCTATCTTCTTACATTATCACAAATTTACCATGGAGTAGCTGTGGATAACACATAAACACAAATAACAATTGTTTCTTGCGTAACTTCTTCTAACTTGTTTCTTGTTCCTTTGCCTCTTTTTCACTTATCACTTGTTTGCTTGCCTCTTGTTCACTTGTCACTTGTTTGCTTGCTTCTTGTTCAGCTGTTGTTGGCTTCTTTTTCCTTTGCCTCCTGTTCACTTGCTTCTTCTCACTTGTTGCTTGATCCTTTGCTTCTTGTTCATTTGTCACTTGTTTGCTTGCTTCTTGTTCAATTGTCACTTGTTTGCTTGCTTCTTGCTCAGTTGTTGCTTGCTTTTTTCCCCTTTTCCTTTTGGTCACTTGCTTTTTCTCACTTGTTGCTTGATCCTTTGCTTCATGTTCACTTGCCACTTGGTTGCTTGCTTCTTGTTCACTTGTCACTTGTTTGCTTGCTTCTTGTTCAGCTGCTGCTGGCTTCTTTTTCCTTTGCCTCTTGTTCACTTGCTTCTTCTCACTTATTGCTTGATCCTTTGCTTCTTGTTCAATTGCTTCTTGTAGGATTTGTTTGGCATTTGCATAAACTTCTGCTGGAACACCCATAGCACTGTCAACACCCATTTGCATAGCACTGTCAACACCCATAGCACTATCAATAATTTTGTTTCTTATATGGAGTATTCAGTGAACAAATTGATAATGCATGTTTCTGTACTCCAAGTACCAAGTGCAAAAAGGAGTAATATGCAGGTTCCAGTTGACTTGCATGTTTTTGTACTAGAATTTGAGTATCCCTCTATGTACGAGTAGCAATGTTCAGTTAGTCCTCACTTCATGCTCTCTGGATGATTACATGCACATGCTAATTGCTGTAAAAAATTTATTTCAGAGATGGTACATCAAAGGAAATGAGTACTCCAGGAGTAATTGCAAGATGCAGTAGAAACGAGATTAAGGTTGTTCAGTATTTATACCTCTAGCTTCTTGTTCATCTTCTTGCTCACCACCTCCAGCATCTTCTTCCATTTCTTGATCTACTCCAACATCTTGTTCATCAGGTGGAGTACAGTTAAGGTCCGGGAGTACCATACCGATGTGGGCCGCCACTTGTTGTAGGGCTGGAGGAGGCGAGGAACTGGGGAAATTATGATGTGCCTTGGCGGATCCTGGCCTTCTCCCTCGGCTGGCAAGGCGTGAGGACTGACCGACGCTCTGGTGGGCACTGGGCGTGCTGGACACCAACGAGCTACTGGGTATGAGCCGGCATGCTGTAGCTGCTTGGGGCCGTCCGGCGGCTTCCCAGAGATGTTGCTGGGCGACGTGGACCTGCTGGCGAGCTAGGCGCTGGCGACGAAGGCGTGGATGGATTTGGGGCTGGCCGGCGGCTTCCCGGAGGTGCTGCTGGGCGACGTGGATCTGCCAGCGAGCTGGGCGCTGGCGACGCAGGCGTGGATGGATTCGGGGCCGGCCGACGGCTTCCCGGAGGTGCTGCTGGGCGACGTGGATCTGCCGGCGAGCTGGACGTCGGCGAGGCGGCGTGGATGGATCCTGGTGAGCTGGACGTCTCGCGCGGATGGATTCCTGCGAGCTGGGCGTCTAGCACGGATCGATTCTGAGGGCCTGCGAGCTGGGCGCGCCTGCAGCTGCTTGGATCGATTCCGATTCCGAGGATGATCCGTGGCTGCCTACGAGCTGGACGTGCTTGCTTGGATCGATTGCTGCCGGAGAGCTGGACGCGCTTGCTGCCGGAGAGCTTGACGCCCGCGCGTGGAGGGATCGATTGGCGTGTGTAGGGATCGATTGGCGTGGAGGGATCGACGCGCGTGGATCCTATCCCTCCCGCGCGTAGCTTGATTCCTGCCGGCGAGCTGGAAGGATCGATTCCGAGGTGGAGAAGTGGGCAATGATCCCGAGCTGAACGATTTGAAATTCAAATTAGCGATAGCCTGGTTTCCGACAGTTGATAGGGGTATTTTGGTACAATTCGTTGGATCTGGGTGTTGTATGAAAATGGTAAAACGTCTTATATTATGATACGGAGGGAGTAGTATCTTTGAAGTTACATACAACTTGCAGTTTAAGTACTTATAACCACTACAGATCACCAATAAATCGGTGAATCCTGGGGTGAGATAATTCCCCAACATTATAACTGAATGTACATTAGATGGAGGGTCAATGTAAGGAATGTTTCCTTGACAAAAAGAGAGGTTCAAGAGTTTTCCAACCACTTCATATTGGACTGAACTAGTACTCGTTTATAGTTAAAAGAAGCTTGATTCGTTATAGAATAATCATAACTATCGAATGTCGCATTTGATAAGAACTTTGAACGTCTGAATTCGAAAAGGCGAACTTCATGATAAAAAATGAGCTATTTTAACACATGGATAAATAGAACTTTTGCCAAAAAAAGTTAACTCCACACTCAGAAGAAAGAACGATTTTAACTAAACCCACAGACCCATAAAAAGTGAACCCTGTACTGTACGAACTAGAATTTTCATGAAAAAAAAACGACTTTCTGTTCCATGCTCCATATAACTATACAAAAGGAATCTTAATGTTAAAAAATGCATCGACAGATGAAGCTCCATCTAGCAGCAGCTTCAGGCGGAGCAGACCAGTACATCAAATCAGCAAGCAATGGCACAAGCAGTCACATCTCGAGTAGTTCAGGACGTACACGCCATGCTTCTCAAATCCGTGCATGGCCATGTCGAGCACTTTTTGCACGCACTTTTCACATCACGACAATAAACCGAATTAAGAAGAGAGCACTGAAACCAAATTTTCATAAGAAAGCACTGAGCTGAACTTGAGATACTCAATTTGGCCTCCAGCGATGGCTCCGGCATACACCCACGGTAGCACCAGGTGGACTACCAGTCTACTGCGGTTCCAAGTGGGGAACAACGGCCAGGTGAACTCGCCGCCGCCTCACGGAAGACATGACCTCGCGTGCGAACTTCGCTGCAGCAGGTTGTGGACCCCCGAGTACTTCACTGACTGCGCGTTGTGGAACTAGAGCGTAGAGTAAATTAGTTAGCTAGTAGTACCAAGCACTAGCAAAAACGAATCAGTGCAGCAGCGCAAAACAAATCAGCACACGCACATGGCTCGATGGCAGAGTTTAGGAGCGAACCTGGCATACCCAGCTCGAGCAGAGGTGCGGGTGCAGAGCGTGCGCGATTCACTTCCTCGGTAGCTCCATTCCGCGTCCCCCATGCTATTCGTTCTTGCAGCCGCCTCTAGCGACCCTCTTCCCCACCGACAGCGAGTGAAGCCACCGCCTCCAATCTTCTGCTCCACTTACCATACCCTCACGCATCTATTGGAATTTGGGGACGGTGCTGTGGAACGAGAAAACAGGTGCGACACTGGCCCACCGCAAGGCAGGGGATGGGACGGGCCACCGCCACCGGCAGAGCGCAAGGCAGCGGGTGAGAACAGGTGCCGCTGGTGTACCGCAGGCCAAGGGAGGGGGATGGGCGCCCGTGGGCTGGTAGAAGGGGGATGGGTGTCCGTGCTCCTCTTCGTGCGCCCGCGCTGATGCTGTAGAAGGTCTTTTCTTCGGCAGCTTGCCGGATTTCCGTCGCCGGCTCCCTCACGTTGGCTCCCGCCGCCGCTCGCTCGCCGGCGCGGACCAAGTAGTCCGGCGGGGTTGGGAAGACTGGGACCGAGTCGGTTCGTGGCAGAAGGTCTTTATTTGGGTGAGGCGGGTTGTAGAAAGGGGACCGGGTCGGTGTTGGAAAAAATCTTGTTATTTAGGTGTGCATGATATTAGTTTTTAATAGATGACTAAGTTCTAGCAAGTTGCAGCAAAATTGGCAAGAGAGCATAGTACGCAGCGACAGAGAGTACAGTGCAGCGGCTGATTGCGTGTATGCATGTGTCATAGGATTAGTCATGTGTTTAGTGATCAGCTAATTAGTGCACGTAGTTTAGAGGTGTCCTAGGCTGCACAAGTATTAAGGCCAAGTATTTATTAGTCAGAAGTAGCATACATGGATCATGATGGCCAAGTTGTGTGGCAGTTGGTGAGCTTCAGGTGTGAGTGGCTCACCGTGCATGTAGGTAGTTAGTGGAGAGCTTTGTGGATCAAGCTGTTAGTGGCTTGACCGTGCGTGTATGCTCTCTCTATAAAGCCATGTAATCTGGTTGTAAGACGAGGAGTGTGGAACAGAAGAGAAAGACAGCACAAGTGCGTGTGCTGGAAACCTTTGCGTGTTTTCTTTTCCAAGTGTGTTCGTGTGTGTCTTCTTCCACCTCTAGCCAAAGCCATCAGTCGGTTCGTGGCAGAAGCGTCCAGGACGATGAAACTCTGTTATCCCCCGCCTCCCCAACCGTTAGATTGATTTTGTGTAGAACCGTTAGATCAGCGTTCCCTTGTCCACTCATGTATCTGAGGAGATAAGGAACAATGCCCAGGGAAACATCCCGCGAAGCTCTCGGGTGGCCCCCGTCGCCATGGCGCTGTCGCCTTGGCCCCTGATGGCGTCCAACTCCGGTTAGCCATAGCGGTGTCCGCCTTGCAGCATATATAGCGATAAAATCGCATGTCAAGGCTCGCATCATCGTCAACCCATGGTAGCATCGCCCTCCGTCCTGGGTAGCATCGTCGGCCGGCGGCGATAGCATCGCCCTCCGTCCTGGGCAGCATCATTGTTGATAGCAACGCCATCGCACCCTTGTAGCAACACCGTCTGCCGTCGGTAGCAACGCCTCTCGTCATAGGTAGCAGAGTCGGCCGCCGCTCAAAGCAGAACCGCTCGCCGCAGGTGGCAGAGTCGGCCGCTGCACGAAGGAGAGCCGCTCCCTGCATGTAGCAGAGTCGGCTGCCATACGGAACAGAGCCGCTCGTCGTAGGTAGCGGAGCCGGTCGCTGCATGGAGCAGAGTAGGCCACCGTAGGTAGCCGAACCTCTAGCCGCAAGTAGCAAAGACATCCGGGGCAGAGCTGCTAGCCGCATGTAGCAAAGACAGCTGCCGCAGAGAGCTGCGCTGGTGTTCCCGCGCAGCAGCCATCCATCGCCTAAGCATGAACTGCCCCTCTCCAGTAACATAGCATCTCCTATCTCCTTGCGGCAAGGGGCGCGGCTGCGGTGTTCCCGTTGGGAGGTCTCGCGTGGCTCGGGCGGAGATGCGTGTGACAGCGGCAGTGGAGTCGCGTGTGGTAGCGGCAGTGGAGGCGCCGCTCAGGACGAGCGGCGGAACCTGGCTCGGCAATGCGCTCAACTTGGAAGAACCGTGTGGAGAGGGGCCCACCCACTGAGCGATAGGCATGCAACCGGACGATGAGAGTTGCGATATCCCCCAGGGGATACATATCCTTTTCCTTGTAGAAAAGCTATTCTACAATCTCTAAACAGTGGTTTTTTTTAACGGGAAAGAGTGCCTTCGGCACCCAAATTATATATCAGCTCAAAAATATTGTACATCGTGAATTACAAAGCCGAGATGCCGAATCGAGTCGATTGCGCCAATCACCAGGCAAGACATGTTGTGAGCTGTGTTACTGCAAGAACTGGTAGGCATAGATCCTATCGAACCTATGGCATGCTTTGTGCAACAATGAGCCACACCATTGATTTCCCTAGAGATGTAAGTAGCAGCATTCATATCCTGTGCAAGATTCTGAAATTGAATGGCCAACCTTCTAATTTACCAAAGCATATTATGGTCCGATACTCCAAGAGCCACCGCTGCCTTTGCAAAATTGAGGCAATCAGTGAAGAAAGTTGGGCTGGTGAGCTTCATGGAAGAAGTGAAAGAAGCTGCTAGCAGCATTGCATTTGCTTCAGCTTGTAATGGAGAATCAGGTTCTTCCTTGGACGCCATGATGAAGACATCAATTCTCCCATCTGCAAAAGTTTTTGCATAGTAAACGCTAATTCCTACAGTGTTGCAAGCGTCCTTTCCTTTCTTCTTCCAAGTAGCGTTAGCGTATATCTTGGCTCTTGAAAAATGAAAATCAGAGGGAACCGAAATGCTAGGGTAGGTGTTCTTCTTAGTGCTTCCTCTGTCAGGGGTGATCTGATCCATCTCCATGTCATTGAGCAGCGCATAAGTGTTAATGGCCACCTGTCGGGGGTAAGTTTTCTTCATGCAAAAAAGTTGATTGTTTCTTGCCTTCCAAATGCACCAGAGAAAGGTGAAAATAAAGTTTAGATTCATAACTAGGTGCTTCTGCTGCAAAAAACTTAGGATAATTTGGGAAATGTCATTAGATTGTGCAACCATAACTTCAGATTTAATGAACCCAGGAGGAAGGAACCAAGTAGACTTTGCAAAAGGACAGAGAAAAAAGAGATGTAAGTCTGTTTTAGGTACTTGACATCGGCAACATACCTTAGCAATGTGCGAGGAATACTCTGTTGCTCTGTTACCAGTTGCAAGAGCATGTCTTAGAAGCCTCCAAGCAAAAGTCTTCACCCTCAGGATCATCTTCTTGCATTTCCAAACCTGTCTCATAATATTTTTTGTCGATTCTTGGACTTGCTCTGGACGAGGAGTACTTGTGTCAAAAAGCCAGTACAAACAGGTTTTGTATGACGATTTAGCGCTACATTTCCCATTAGGATTTGGCTTCCAACAAATAATGTCCTTGTCATTGGAGGGAATGATGAGAGTGTTTCTGATAGCTTTAGCAATGTTTTGCTGGAATAAGGAGTCTAGTAAAGTGTTATTCCATCTCTTAGTACCCGAGATCCAAAGTTGATTGAAAGTGCCAGGATAGCTGAACCCTGGTTGTTGGGTAAGGAGGTTGTCATAGATGTTATTCCACCCCAGGAACCAAGGAGAGCTCCAGATGGAAGAGTCACCATTGCAAATCTGATAATGAGTGTTGCCATGAAGAAGATGAACCACCTTTTAGGATAGAGGACCAGAAAGCAGATTTGGGACATTTGTGTTTGCTCTCCAAATCGAAGACTGAGGAAAATACTTGGCTCTAAGGATGCTGTGGAGATAAGAGTCAGGCTTCTCAGCAATTCTCCAAGCCGTAGAGAGAATTAGGACTAGGTTGGCGGCTTGGAGATTTCTAATTCCTAGACCACCCTCAGTCTTAGGAGCACAGATGTTTTTCTAGGTAGTGAGACACAGAACTTTTGTCGTCGGCTCAGAAGAGACACCTGTCCACCAAAAAACTCTCATAATAGCTTGCAACTTTTTCAGCAGTTTTTGGAAAAGATAATGTTGGACATGTAGTAAACAGGAATAGAAGAGAGGAAATAATTGATTTGCTCAAGTCTAGAAGCATGAGATAAAGAGTTTGCTTTGTAAGTAGGATGCCCTAGGTGAGTAAAGTTTTCATCAATGGTTGGAACTGGGAAGATTTGTTTGATGTCCTAAATAGCGCTGGGGTCCACCCTTTTACTAAGAAGGATGCCAGACTTGCTCCAGTTAGGTGTCTGCCCTGAGGAAGCATAGAAACTTACAAGAATATTCTTGATGGTTTGGGCTTGCTGGACATCTGCAGCTCCACAAACCAACAAGTCATCTGCAAAAAGAAGGGAGTGGATAGGAGGGCACATGGGCCAAGAGAGATTCCTGCAAGATTAGAAGCAGAAAAAGCATCTGATAAAGCAAGGGACAGCTCATTAATGGCAAGAATAAACAAGTAAGGGGATAAAGGACATCCTTGTCTGATGCCCTTGGAGCTGCCAAAGTTTGCATAGGTTTGCCCATTGATAATGACAAAGAAGGAGGGCCCAGATATGCAAGCATGAACTAACATAATGAAATGACCATGCAACCCTTTACGAGCAAGAGCCTTGCAGATGAAAGGCCACTCAAGTCTGTCAAAAGCTTTTGCAAGATCAATTTTAAGCATGAAAGACTTGTTTTTCCAAGAAGAAAGAGTGAAAGAGTGTGTGATTTCTTGAGCTATGATTATGTTATCACTAATTCTTCTACCCTCAATGAAAGCCTGCTGAGAAGGATGTATGTAGTCTGGAAGATGAGGTTTTAAATGATTGGCAAGGCATTTCGCAATGATTTTGTAGATGACGTTACAAAGGTTGATAGGCCTGTAGTCAGTGGGCACTAAAGGAACCAACGTTTTGGGGATGAGAGCAATGTTAGTGTTTAGGAAGGATGCACGTGGTGAAAAAAAACTAGACCAATAGAATAGCTTTGTTCTATATAGGAGATATTCATACTACACCCGTATGTAGTTACACCCATGTGTGAAACATACTATTTAGGCAATATCTACCATATACGCGTAGTATGCAGTATATAATACTAATTAGATAGTATATGTACTACTTTTTTAGTAGTATGTATGATTTTTTGACATACTTCCTTTTTACATACAAATATGAAGGTATTTTGAGTATATAGTGCAAACTATGGGTCAACCTGTAATTTTTTCACGTAACTTGACTGGAAGTATCTTAGATATAGTATATGAACATACTCGAACTCATAAAGTATAATATTTACTTTTGTATGAAGTATATGTGGCGTGGATGTAATTACACCCAGGACTATTCAGAAACCCCCTTAAGAGATTCCTAGATAGCTATCTAGGAACCCCCTGCTTTTTGGAAAGTGTCTCTTAACCTAAACATGCCACGACCCGGACATCCCGGGATGTCCCCGACTCGGACACGAATTCAGAGATGCCCCGACCACACCCCTACCTTCTTCAAAGCCCCGCCCCGGAGCGGAGACACCTCTGACGATTTTCCAGACTGTGCCCTACCTGCGCCGGCGCTGACGAGCGAGTAGCGGCGGAGGCCGACGCGAGGGAGCAGGCGCCAGAGTTTCCCCCTTGTTCCCGACCTAAAGACCTTCAGCTAGGCTGATGTGGCACCGATGAGCGAGCGATGATGGAGGCCGATGCGAGGGAGGAGGTGCCGGAGTTTCCCCTTGGTTCCCGACCTAAAGACATTCTACTGGGTTGTTGCAGCGCCAACGAGCGAGCGGCGACGGAGGCAGATTCCTTCGGTGAGAAGGAGGCACCGGATTCCTTCGATGAGGGCCCCAACTTAAGAACCTTTCGTAACATCGGTGCCGGCGAGATACCACCGGTAATCATGGCGCCTATCAGGCGGCAAGGGTTATCCAAACAAATTTCTGAGGTGTGCCAAAACACTGCTAGTTAACTTCCGTAAATTCTTCTAGTTAACTTCCGTAAATTCTGTTAGTTAATGCTAGATTCATCTTGTGAGCTAAGAGGAACTTGCAAATCACTAGTGTGTTAGTTTCGTGTTATTTCTGGAAGTTAAGAGAAACAAATCATGGTAATTGCAAAAGTAAAAATCATCATCTAAAAAACATCATCTATTTTGGGGGTTAGCACCTGGTGGGGGGTAGAAGTTAAAACAAAATAGTATGAGTAGCATGTTGAGACATGATAATTGGCAAATTCTTCTAGTTAACTGCTTAACATGTTGCTATGTTTGTTTTGTGGTGTTTTTTGGTAGTAAACTGAAGGTGTCAAATGTAGTTGTAAAAAATATCACTGGGTCAAATCATGGTTTTTTGGGAGTTACCATATGATAGTGTGAGAAGATAACTGTGGTTACTGGTGTTTTAAAGTTGATAATCACTGTTGTGTGGGTTCACTTAGACTTCTGAAAAAACAGAAAGTTAACTAGCAGTATATGGTATTGCAGTTGTGTTACTTGTAAAAAACTTCTGGGAGTTGAGATGTTAAATTGATAGAAGTTAATTATGGTTACATGTGCTGCAGGTTCTGGGGGCTTGCACGCAAGGTACAAAAGGGCATATTCATGAAAGGCACCATGGGACTCAGCAGATGCTTGCGACTGGGGTCTTCAATACTGAATTTAAAATAGTGACTAGTTGTGAAATTGAGAAATTAGAAGCAGATATTGAAAAAGAAATATAAGGCTTCTTTGACAAAAGATTTCAGGTATAAAAAATAGAGTAAATCTTTTAATGTAAACTCCACTAATTATGTTTGCATGGGAGTTAACTATGTTCAACTAGGGTGGTTTGGGTTGTTGTGAAAATATGAAATGTGTTGCACCAGTAAAAATCTTTGGAACAAAACTGTTCATATATGGCAGTTAGCTATGGTAAACTACGGGGATTGCGATGTTGAAAAATAACATGTTCTTGATAAGGGATGACAAAAAATGAAGAAGTAATTTCATGTATGGAAGTTAGCTACATGGGAATGTGGAAGTTAGGTGTTCCATAAAATTAACACATGATGTGTCTTTTCTCCGCAGATTTTTGAAACAGATACACATCTAAAATGTCCAATGGAAACAATGATATGGTTGAAAAGATAGTAGATGGAGGTGAAGAATTGTACTGCTGGTCTGTCCCACCAAAGCGTAAATGGCCTCCTGTGATATGTGATGAGACTATAGGTCGTTTTGAACCTATGATGCATCTTCCAAGACGACAAGCTGGTACCAGAGCATGCCCCAATCCCAATGCCAAGTCTACATTAGTGCAAAACAATGTGGATGTGAATCTGTCAAGTGGTGTTTCAAGTAATCCAAGTGTTGTAGCTAGGAATCATATGCAACACAAGAGGCAGAAAGTAGTAGATGCGGACAATGTTGACATTGTTCACAGTTATGGTAACTCAGGGATCAGCACTGGGCAGTTAAATCTCCATCAAGAAGAAGTTTGGTAAATTCCAAACTCATCGGACAACCACTCCAATAATGGTTAGATCATGATGTGGTCTGGTCCAAAAACAACCATGCTCACCTATATGTTGCAATGAGCCAATTGTTGTTAGAGATCCAGTTTTTCATCGTCATGAAGGGCGATGCAAAGTGACAGTGGGAAGTCAAGATGTGCACATAATGAAGTTAAGAAGAAAATATCAGATGTACAGATCAAATCGAAGCTGCCAGTAAGATCATCAAAGGGTACGAGGCCAAATGGTACATCTGAGAATGATGAAATGCATAAAATGAGACTTCATCAAATCATATGCCTCCAAAAGATCCTTTGCTTCATGTACCAGTTGTCATGCCACCTTGCCCCATCAAAAAAGAGCAGGAAGAAACACCAACTCCGCTACAATCCTACACCCATGTGAGTGTCTATAAAATCTTTGTTTCAATTAATTATGAAATAACAAAAAATAGCATTCTGGTTATGGTAAAAAAATTGAAAAAATGTTGTTTATTTTATCTTCATTACTTAGAAAAGATAAGAAACTAATAGTGACTGACATATTGTACCTGGGAAACACATGCATGCACCTGAGCTCCCAGATTGTTTCATACCAACAATTTCCTAGGAATTCGAAACATTTTATAACACATATGCCAAGCACACTGGGTTTGGCATCAAAAAAGCCCAACGGAACAACAGGTGGTGGTATCTGCAATGTGTCTACGAGGGAACACACAACACATGTTTCGATGAATCTGACCGACAATGGATAAAGTGATAAAAAATTGGCTGCAAAGCATTTATGAGATTAAAAGAGAGAGATGGCGGCAGCTGTGTTGTGATGGATATAATCCTAGAACACAACCACCCCTTGCTGTTAAGTCCATCCATGCAAGTGTTCTTGTATTCACACAAACGTGTCGACGCAACACTGCATGATTTGATTAAAGACCTCCAGTTTAACAACGTTAGACATGCTAGCATAATGGGATTCCTATCTAGGATGAATGGTGGACGCAACAAGTTACCATGTCAAGACAAGGATGTACTGAATATGTAAGTATCAACACATGAAAAAATATAAAAAATAAGTTGTATAAACTCATATTCTTTGGAAATACCTAACACTTATAAACTTCACAATTTTGCAGGAAAGCGCGTAATACACGCCTCGACAACGTAGACAATGTGTAGAAACTGTTCAAGTTCTTTTCTAATATGACAGCTGAGAACGAGAATTTCTATTCTGATGTGCATGTTGATTCGCAAAACACAATTAGAAATATTTTCTGGTCAAATGCTAGCTGCATATGTTGATTTGGGCGACTGTATCACCTTCGATAAAACATACCAGAGCAATATATACCACCACTTGCATTTTTTGTTGGCGTCAATAATCATTTGCAGTCGACCATTTTTGGTGTCACGCTGATGGGCGACGAAAGCATAGAATCATTCAAATGGGTATTCATCACATTCTTGAAGTGCATGGGCGGGAAACAGCCAATTTTCATTTTAATAGATATGTCAATACTACCCTTGAAAATGGTTAGGTAACTATTATTATGAATGTCCATTTGCTCTATCCATTTAAGTTATATATCTATTTACTAAGAAAAATAATGATGCTTGCTCTGCTTATGGAAGTTAGGTAGCTATTTTTTATGAAAGCCAACTTGTTTTCCTATGGTAGTTAGGTATCTGTTTTATATGATAAAAAATTGTGGCTTCCTCTGCATATGGAAGTTAACTATATGTTTTCATTAAGGTTCACTTGCTATGATTTGGGAAGTTAACTAGAAATTATTATGGCAAACTTGGCTATATAGTAATTAATATGAATAATTTCAATATAATATTAGTTGGGGAAAAATGACAAAGTTAGATAGTTGTTTTTATGAAAGCTAACTTCTTTGCCTGTTGGAAGTTAGGTAGCTATTTTAATATGAAAAAATCTCTGGCTTGTTGTGTATCTGGAAGTTAACTATATATTTTTTATGAAAGTCCACTTGCTTTTTTTAGGGAAGTTAACTAGTTGTTGTTATGGCTAACTTAGCTATATATTGATATGATTTCAATATAATATTTATTGTAAAAAAACGACAAAGTGTTACTAATGTTGGATACAGATCAGTATCCCTCTATGGCGCAGGCTATAAAGGCGATTTTCCCACGGTCTCTCCATAAGCTGTGCAGATGGCACATAATGAGAAAGCGTAAAGTTCCGCTGAGAAAGTTTTACCAACTTTTTCTTGTCCTGAAAGAGTAGCTAGCAACGATATTTAATGCCATCTGAATTTGAAGTAGCATGGCATGAACTGATTGATAAGTACGAGCTGCATGATATCAATATGATGATCAACCTGTGGAACAAGAGGACTATATGGATCTCGGCATATTGGAAGGATATTTTCTGCGCCGGAATGACATCGACACAAAGAAGTGAGAGCATGAACGATATGCTAAAGAAAGGATTCGTGAAGTAGCAAGATAATCTCCATATCTTTGTGGAACAAGTAAATAGATGTATACAAACTAGGCGAGAAGCAGAAAACACACATACACTTACGTCAATGGTACATATTGCAAACATGCTTCTTTCTTTTTTAGGTAAAGGATAAATATGTAAAACCATACTTTATAGTGCATTGGCTGATATGATATTTTACATGTGCAGGGTGCAAGGAAAACTTTGACCAGATATGAATTTGAGGAACAAGCACTAAAGGAGTACACGAGAGCAGTGTACGTGGTGTTTAAAGAATGGCTATATCATAGCACAACTTTCAGAATTAAAATATCTTCAGACAACCCAACAAACTTCCTCATCCATCACTACAACCAAAGTAGGGTATTTGCTTGGTCGAGAAATGAGTTCTGTGTGCTCGCGGATGAAACAGAAGGCAAATTAGAGTGCGAGTGCAAACCATGGGAACATACAGGTAAGTTATCTGAGTAATATTACTGATAATATATTGCTTATCTTGAAAAAATAATATTGATTTGCTTTTTTTGAATTGAAATTGCATGAATGCTTTTCTAGCAAAATTTGTTTTACAAAAATAAAAAGGGGATTAAAATATAAGGAATACATAAAAAAGGTTAGCATTCATAGAGAAATATATGCCAAATAAATAAATAAATTTATTAAGAAGACATGGAAGTTAAGTTTGTAGAACAACGGAGGTTAACTGTATTGAAGTTGACTTCACTTAAGTTATTTTACTTACTAAGTGTGGAAGTTAAGTTTTCATTCATATTGAAGTTGACCGCAATCAATCTATTTTTAAAAATGTGCTAATCAAATTATTTTTAATTTACCCAAAGTTAAACTATTTTATAGGATTATTTTGCCATCATGTCCTAACTATTTTTGAGCACATAAGACTGGAAAAGATCCCAAAGAAGTATATACTACAAAGGTATACAAAAAATGCTGTCACGAATCCAAATTTCAACCACAAGATTACAAAGCATCGGAGACAGGCAGAACATTGCTTGAATACAGACGAACTATACTATACAATGAGGCAATGAAGATTGTGAATAGAGGATGCTACTCAGAAGAAAAGTTCGAGATGGTTTTGGTGGCTTTTAGAGAAGTTAATGCACGAATAGAAACTAGTGAATTAGAGGTTGACAGTAACAATCGGGCATCAGCGAATGTAGAAGTTCCACAAGGGTCTAGTCCGTCTGACAATGTCCCTGATACTGAAGATGCTGACCAGTTTGCAGATTTACAGCCACCACCAGTAGCAAAAACAAAAGGGAGTCGGAATAAAGAACAAAAGGGGAAGGATTCTACCCCTGCATGTCCACAGCTAGAGCTTGACAACCATGGCGTTCCGAAAGGTCAGAGACTTTGCAGCATATGCAAAAAAATCACATAGCACAATGCAAGAACATGCAAGAAGAGGCAACTTGCGGCAAAACTAATTGATACACATCAGAAAGTGTAAAACACTTCTAGCCCTCCAGAGAAAGTCAAAAAATGCATCAAGAATTTGCTAGAAAATTAGGAAATCACAGAGGATGATGAAGCTGTTCTAGATATAGATGAGGATGTAGATTATGAAGACAATAGCAATGGAGCTGAAGATGATGAAGCTCATACAGAAACAAAAAGTGAAGTTCATGCAAGTCCTGATGTAGATGCTTAACAAGGACGCAACATTTGCAAAAAGAGAGCTCCACAGAAAATAACAGCTACACAGATGAAGCCATAAGGAATACACACTTATGGCGAGTGTGGTAAAATTAGAGGACACGACGCAAGGACGTGCAAGAGATTGCAACTAGAGGAACAACTGTGGAAACAACGTCTAGAATTTAATACAGAAAAGAAATATGCATATAGCACACCAAAAGAACACAAGAAAGGAGCATAGGAAAAAAGATGACACACCACCGGAGAATCAAATAAGAAGGAGCAACAGGTTGAAGAAAAGTTGAAGAGATCATATATGTGTCCAAAAATACACCCAGAAAACCAGATAGTGTTGTACAGATAAAACTTATATAGTTGTTTTCTTAGTGTTTGTTAAAACCATTGGACTTGCGGGATGATAATCTATCCTTGCAGAATTCTCCTAATTTGTTCGATTGCAAATTGATAACTTTTTTTATTGGTTTTGTCATTGGGATGACTCTTTCCAGCGGACACCATGTAAGTTAATTAGTTAAAAGTATTGTTTAATAATGGCACATTTACATGTGTATGGATGTATGGATATATGAAAAACTGGAAGTTACGTTTAAACATGGAAGTTAGCTTACGATAAATATTGAAGTTAAGAATGTCAAACTAGTGAAGTTAACTTATAGAAAATTGAAGTATACATTATAAAAAACTGTAGAGGTTGGGTTTGTAAAAAATGGAAGTTAATATTAGAAAAACCTAGGGCTTAGCTTATAATAAAGTAGGTTAGCATTACAACAACATGGACATTAGCTTAAAAGAAAAGATAGATAAAAATTTAGAATAGTAGATGTAAGCTTATCGAAAATGAAGTGGACAAATTTGGAAAATTTACCTTGTAAAAATTTGGAGGTTAGAATTAAAGATAATGAAGGTTAACTATACAATATTGTGGGCTTCAGCTTGTTTTAAACACTTTGTTGTGAAAAATGGAATATACCCTTATAGATAAAAATGAGAGATAATTCGAAATAAACCTGAACATTCACTAGTTTACTTTTATAATGATATATTGGAAGTTAAGTTCCTGAAAACTTGGAAGTTAAATTCCAGATAAATGGAGGTTAGAAAATTTGGAAGTTAGAATTAAAGATAATGGAGGTTAACTATACAATATTATGGGCTTCAGCTTGCTTTAAACATTTTGTTGTGAGAAATGGAATATACCCTTGTAGATAAAAATGAGAGATAATTCGAAGTAAACCTAAATATTCACTAGTTTACTTTTATAAAAATACATTCGAAGTTAAGTTCCTGAAAACCTAGAAGTTAAGTTCCCGATACCTTGGAAGTTAACTTTCATAAAACAAACATGTTTCAGCTGCTAACAACAAATACTAGCCAAACAACAAATATAGTTCACAAATCTGGTACTTCCACAAAATACCAATAATATATGGTAATACATCAAAACAATAGAAAAATTAAAAATACAAATCATATTCAATGTACGTCATGTTTTCACAGAACTACACTGCATCTTGCTGCTGCCCGAACCATTGATTGACAGTTGCTAGTGGATAGTTCAAAGAAGCGCCTAGTCAGCAACAAGTTTCTGTAACACATTTGGCCAATCTGATGGACCTAGTTCAGTCGTCATGTGAAACAAGAGCTGGAACATGAATTCAGCCTTCCAGTAACACGTACCTGATTTAAAAAAATAAAGCCAAAAAAATACAAGTTAGTTGACAAAAATGGAGTGGAGTTCAAGCAATATCAGAAACAGAAAAAATGTGGCAGTGTTTCAGGAAAAATGTAAAAACTAACGTTCCTTGTTTTTGATCAGCTCCGTAATCTTAATGCCGTCGTAGACAAGAGCCATCTTCATCATGTAAAATGTGTACTTGTTGACGCCCTGCTCTGGGTTCAGCACATATTTGTACCTCTCTGCAGCTACATCTGTAGCATCCCAATTGTCTAACAATTGTAATGCTACTAGGTCTAGTAAGATATTGGCTACTTCCTATATACAATTGTTGCATCATAATTATATCATGCTCATGTCATCATGCCACCTTGCATTTGAGCATCATATAAAACCCTGGTTCTTTGGTTCTTCTCTCATATGCACTATTAATTGTATTTTGCCTCTTGATATTGTATTTGGTTATTGATGTATTGATTAAATGCCCAAATTGAGTTGGGGGCATATCTTTTATTTCAACTCCACCACCTTTCTTTCACCACCTTATAATTCCACCATCCCATTAACCATGAGCTTGTATTTCTTTTTCTTTTGATATTTTTATTCTAGCTCATGTGGGTTGGGGTGGATCAAATCTTTTAAATTCTTTTGCTTGGCTGTTATTCCACTTCTTGAGAATGCATGAGAAGAATGCCATAATATTATTATTGTTTTCACAAAATAAATCATGGCATTATTATTTTTGCATGGACCATGCAAGGGTACCACCACCTTTATCCCATTGATTTTTTCTTTATTTCAATGGATATTTTCTTTGTGGACCATCTCCATCCATTCCACCATCCCCATATTCTCATCCATATCTTTTTCGTTTATTTTTCTCCATTCATGTTTATATGAGAGATTCTTCCCATACATCTTTCTTTCTCTATTTCTTGTTTATTCCTCCACCTCATCCCATGATAAATCAAAGGCCTCATTATTATCTTTCCTCTTGGTTGGATCTCATAAACAAACTCAAAATAAATCTAAAACCCTAAACAACACCTAACCTATCTTTTTCTCTTCCTATTTTTTTCTCCTAACTCTAGTTCTACTAAACCCTAACCTCTACCACCTCTCTCTCATCTCCTCCCTCACACCATGCCAATGGCCTCTCCCTGCCATGCATGGCCCACCTCAGCTAACCCTACCCCTCTCTCTAGCCCTACACAAAACCCTAACCGAGCCCATGCCTAAACCTAGCCCTAACCGAGCTACCCCCTCTCCTTTTTCTCTTCTCCCTACCTGCCATGCTGGCCCCAGCTGCTGCGCCTCCCCCTCACCCTGGTCCACCTGCAGCCTCCCCCTGCCATGGCCTACCTTCCCCAGCCCGAGCCAACACGTGAGGAGGAAGAAAAGGTGACAACCGAGCCACCTTTATCTACCCCCTGCCACGGCTGCCCCTCCTCTCTCTCTCTCTCTCTCTCTCTCGCTTTCCCTCGTCCACACGGCTCTCCTGGCTCGCCCAGATCTGCCCCGAGCCTGCCCTCCTCTCCTCCTTCTTCCCCTCCATCGCTAGCACCTGCCGCCGGTCGCCACCAGCACCGCATCGCCCCCCTCGTTCCAGCCGGCCAGCGCGTCGTGGAGGTGGCCTGGAAGACCGAGGAGGCTCCTCTACATCGCCCTGCACGCGCCGACGAGGACGAGAAGCCCCCCAGTACTGCCAGATCCTCGCCGCTCCCCGAAACCCTAGATCGCCGGAGCTCCTGCCTCGTCGTCGATCTGCCGCGCTTCTCCCCGATCTAACCCCACCGGCCAACCCGCGGTGAGCCTCTCTCCCTCCCTGACATGCTCTGCCTCGCCGTCGCCGTCTAGCTCCGCCGTTCCTTTTGCCGAACGCACTCAGTGCGTCGCCGCTCGCGGTGTCTGCACGTCGTACACGCCACCTAGCACCTCACCTAGGCCCCAGCCCCTCTCCTGTCAGCTCCCCTAACCCACCGCAGTGGCTTCGCCTCCCTGCGCGCACACGCCCGATCCATGGTTCGATTCCCCGCTCCGCGCCGCCCGCTATTCCTGTCAGGCGTCTGAGAAAAGAGGAAGAGAAACAGTGCACGATGACACTTTGCGCTTACCCCCCCCACCTTTTTGACTCCTGCAACCCGCGCTCCTAGAGGTCCCACCAGCCAGCCTCTGTGGAAAATTTTACAAATAGCACCCCGTCCTTTCTTCACCCCTAACCCGCGGTCCAACTTTCCCCCACTTGTCAGCCCCTGCAGTTCCTACCACTGTCACGTGGGCCCGGAGCCGCTGGTCCCGCTTGTCAACCGCGTGGGCTAGCCAGAGCCGCGGTAGAAAAAGGATTTTCTGTGCGCGTGGCCCCAGTCCGTTTGGTCCCACCCGTCAGTGGCTATGGCTGGGACGAGCTGAGTGACAAAAGTATTTCCTGTGCCTGTTTTAATTAAACCTTTTCAAAAATTGTTTTTAAATTGAAATTCAATTCAGATTTAAATAACTTTTCAAATATAAATCCAAATAATACAAGTAATATATATTTTGGAATCAGAAAAATGTGAGGAATTCAAATATGACATTCAAAATATTGTTTGAACACTTTAAAATTTCGAGATGATTAAAATTACAATAAAATGCCCTTTTCCTTAATTAATTAATAACTTTAATTCTATAACTCCAAATTGGGCAAATAATATGTCTAAATCGATCAGCGCAACGAGCCCGTTCTATCTATGCAGTCCTTGTTCTGAATTGAAGCATGCATCATGTCGCTATTAAAAATCTGAACTGTTTATGACAATAAAACTTGGTTAAATAAATAGTAAAATGCTTTATTTCTTGTATCCACACCTCACCTTTGCCATGCTACTTTAATGCCATGCAAATTGTGCATCATTCATCATGGCATGCTTGTTTACTTGTCGCATTTTAATTCATATGCTTGTGCACTTTATTTATGTTGGCCCTTGTTTGTTTGGTTCTTCTTCGAATAGACGCCCAACAGGAGAATTACCAGGAATCATAGGAGTACTACCCAGATCCATCTCTCGCTTCAACTGAGTTGCCAGGCAAGCACTACCACATGCTTGCATACATACAGTACCTATTGCCTCTATCTTATTCTTGCATCATTGAGTCGCGATTGCATTAAATTGAATCCCAAGTACTGCATAGCCTTTACTTTTAAACCCCATCGAAGCTTGTTCCTCCATCCCATGAGCCATTACTACAGGAGTTGTTTGAGCCATGCGAGTCATAGAAAAGCATGTGTAGGGTATGTGAGTGTCTGATGGATAACGAGGTACTTAAACAACTTAAACTGAGTAGTAATGGGATAACTAATGAAAGAGGCACCGGTGAGCAATATCTGCTATTTGGTTTTTCATGCTCACTTGTGTCCCGTAGGACCCCGAGTACTTGATTCCCGTTCCTTGACTATTCGCACTATCCACATCCAGGAGGCCTTATGGACCCCCTTGAGCCAGAGCTAGATTCATTCTTATTTCTTGGGGCCACAATTAGTTTGGGGCTTTATTACTATCATGTACTTATGCCATGTTACTGTTTTATTTAAGATTGTGCGAGGAGCACCTGTACTGTTTTGGATCGCGCCATGTTTTCGCGGTATCGACAAGCCCAGTCACATTTTCGGGTTCCCAGTCGTTTACAGCCGTCGTCGCAAACCCTGGGTCCGTCTCGAAGCCGGCCAACTTCGTTGCGGGTTGCTTATTGGGGTGGCCCCCTGAAATATTTCTGAAACCTGTGATTGCTTTGTCGTGAATGCCTCGTTGGGTTTTGATTTGGTTTTTCTGAGGTTGATCGAGTGTGTGTTGCTATTCGTGCACCCCTGCAGGGTAAATCTTTCTGAAAGCCGTGTCCGCGGTTATGGACGACTTGGAGCACAATTTCTCGATCATAGACAAGTATAACTAAAGTACCGCTTTTAAATTGACTAAGTACTTGACTAGTAAATAGTGCAATACTCATGGAATGGTTAATAAAACTGCCAACGGATGATGGGGGTTGTTCGTCCGCTTCCTCGTTGGTAAGCGAGGAGGAGGATGGATCTGTTAATTATACTGTTATAACTGTTGTTCTTAATTCACGGACATCCGTCTATCATTGGTTAGGCGGATGGTTAGCGAGTATCTGTAGAATTGTTAGGTATTATCTTTTGCTGCAATTGCGTCACCCTAGGTTGTGTCCCCTTTAGGGGATAAAGACTTGCTGAGTACCCCTAGGGTCTCACACGATAAATTGTTTGATTCAGATGAACAGGTGTACCCGCAAGATGGATACTGGGTGGAAGAGACAGATGATGTTGGCAACGATCATTCGGTGTAGAGATTCCGGGAACGGGAATCCGTGAGATCTGTGGGCGGGATGTGTTTATTTATGGGGCATCTTATGCCAATTTGCTTCTTATCTGTACTCGGATCTTGTTTTCCGCTTCCGCCTGATACTCTGATGTGTGATGTATGCGGAGCTATCCTAAATTATTATATCTACCTAGGACATTTGGATCTTGCCGTATGGCGTTGCAATATTTCTATTTCTTTTAGATGGAATGGCTCTGAGGACTGTTGTATGTGGCTTGCATACATACTCATTTGTGTATGTAGTTGATCCCTTCGCCTGCCGATTACGCCGCTCGTTCTTGTCCCGTTGTCTGAAAGTGGTTAGGACGGCCGAAAGGTCTACCGTGAGTGGCGCTGGGCCCCACCGTACTATTTTAACCACTTTCGTTCATCCAGGCATGTAACTAAGAGCGTAATTCACCGAGGTAGTTACAACATCCCACTAGACTATGTCTTTCTTATTTAAAGCAGAAACCCCGTAAACCTCCTTCATAACCGAACCATTCTTTTCATCTGTTTGGTTGTGTTCAAGAACAAAACATATGGGTAAAAAGATACATAAACATTAGAGTTTACAAAAACACATGGATATTGCAGTTTTTAAAATTCAAACCGAAGATAAAAAGAAAAGCAAAAATGAAAAATAACATGAGCATAAAAGCATACAATTTCAACATGATCAGCGTGGAATTCACTCCTAGATAAGTTATGAATATTACAGTACCTCCTTAAATCAAAAATATCAACACTCTGGGTGTACCGATTCATCACGTAAAGTGTGTGGCGATTTCTCTTGAAGGGATAAGAATTTGTGTATCTTACAAATATGGAAGTTAAGTGATGCATATGTACCAAGAAAAACTTGTTGTATCAGACGTTACCCACAATGGAAGTAAACATGTTAGTAACGGAACCCTCTTCAAATAGGGATAAGCTACATAACAGATCCATTGGTTGTCTTCCCCAGCAACAGGCTCGATGTGATAGCATCGTCCTTTGTAACGATCAAGACTGGTAAGTCCATCAGTCCAAACAGTTGTCCATGTACCAGTAGAAGATTGGGCAGCTACTACAGCCCCTGCTTCTTCCGGCGGAACCCCAGGTTGAGGAGTTACTCGGAATGCTGCCAATATATCAGTATCCTTGGTTTCATACTCCGGGGTGTAGTAAGTCAATTTATAATCTTTGACACCAGCTTGAAATTCAACACTTGCTTTAGTATCTATTTGTGGTGACATAAGTCCCTCCCTACAACTCTTGAATTAAGAATAAATATGAAAGTTAAGTGATGCATATGTAGAAGGTTAACTTCAGTACCACAATGCAAAAATAATTTACACACAAAAGTCAAAAGGGACAAAAAATTACCAGATTTGCATCCAGCAGGTTTTCTCCTTCCCTCACAAAACCTAGGAATTCTTTAGTTGTTGTTTTAACATCAAATGCTTTCCTTTGAATATCATTTCCATCAGCATCTTTTGACAACCATGGTGAGAAGTCAAGAAGGTACTGCAAAACAAATTGAACACAAAAGGGTAACCAATAAAAACCAAAATGAAAAATGAGAAAAAATACTAGCAAAATGAACCTAAGTTTGCGGAATTTACTTGGACAGTATAGGGCGGAAGTAAAACACGCTCCCCAGACTCAAACATTTTCTTTATAGTGGGGTCAACCTTCCAGAAAGAGAATATATAATCCATAATCTCAGATTCCATCTCTTGACCACGGCCAAAAAGTCTGAACATGTAATTGCCATCAATACATACAGGATCATCGCAAGTGTTTTTGAACATAACCAAAGTGGACCTGCAAAAAAGACAAAGAATATGAAAAAGCATAAGTTTAGATTCAGGTAACACACCAGATAGCAAAAAACAAATTAACATATAAAACATGCATAAAACAATAGAAAAAGGGAGAAAAATATAGCAATGGTACTTACTCCCCATGTCCCTTTAGGTACTCTAGGCTTAAAATTAAATCTCTAAATTATTTGGCCTTGACTAAGCATGGGAATTTGTAAGGAACAAACTCGGGAACATATTTCATGAGCTTCTTAGAGACTTTGGTCTGCCTCTTGTGAGAATGTACAAGAGCTTGGGCAGTTGGTTGATGATTTCGGAACTGAGTTACAAAGTCATCGTTGTTGGTAGCTGAGCAGATAACTGCATCTTTCTGAACAAATTTCGCAACAGTCCTCGGGGGTGGCAGAGAGACAAAATCATCAACGTCGTCATCCACGTCTACTAATACCTTCTTCTTCTCCTTCACATCTACTAATGCCTTAATGGTATTTGCTTTCTTCACTGGACAGCGATGCAGTCTCGGGATAACCTTCTTCTCCTTGCTAATAGATTGCAACTAAAATTCCTCTTCTCGTAAAGCTATAACTTCTGGTGTGAAGAACCGAGTTTCAAATAACACGAAGTTATCTTCCTCTATGGCAAGAGGAATTCCTAAAACACATATGAAAGTTAACATCAATGTAAAAAAACATAACAGTTCAGTGTAGCATGGGCAGTTAACATCATATTATAGAAGAAATTAACTTCAAAAAGCTAAAGAGTTAAGATAAAACAGGGAGGTTAACACCCTCCTATAACAGTTATGTTCAAACAAAAAAATATGGAGGCACATTTCTTCCTCCATACTAATAGTATATACTGACACATAATATATTAGATAAATAATTTAAAAACTAACATTAAAGCTGTAGTTAGCGTCATTTTACAGTAATAGTTATTATCAGCGAAATAATAACAGAACAAACAAATGGAAAAATAGTAGGAGTTAACATCATATAAAGTGGAAGTTAGCTATAAAAAAACAATAGCTGCACATTTATAATTTTTTTAAATAAATGGGCAAAGAAAGGACGACATACCTGGATCAATACCAAAAATTTCTATTAAATCGATGTTAAAATCGGGTGTGGTCAACCAACTATACAATGTGGTCATCCTTATATTTAAGATATCTTTGTGGTCAAAATTAACCAAACCGCCTCCATCAAAAGTTAACAAGAATTGGAGCATGAAAAACCCACAACAATGACTGGATCAAAAAACAAAGAAGAAGATCAATAGTAAAAAAATGCAAATATTAAAATTACAGATACCAAAACTTCTCAAATACACAAGAGATATAATGGAAAGCACAGAGATAGTTAACACGAAAACTAAAAAAAATTACAATAAAACTTACGCAGTTGACTATTTCGGCACTCTCACGTAGTCAATCCTGAGCTATCGATATTTGGTGGTTCAAACTTTTCACCTTTGGAATTGGCAGCTTCCCTCCATAAATTCTTGTTGTTTTCAACCATCGTGTGTATTACCCTCTGAGCATTTGGATCGTCAGTGCCACACAAATAATCAAGGAACTGAAAATGTTTCTTGCGCATGTTGATACCAATAGCGCAAAAGTGGCCCACCACACCAGAGACTGGAGGATTAGGAGGATCAAAAGTAGCAAAAAGAATCTACAAATAAATAAATAAAGATCAAGAGTTAACTGAATCTAATGATGAAACAAACTAAAAAATAAACCGTAAACAAAAATACAGAGAGAATCAATACGTTAAACAAAAAGCGTCATGCTTACAATATCTTTCTGGTCTAAACGGTCTCCCAAATCTACACTAAAAAGTTTCTACACACGCCTGCTATGTAGTTTTCCTTCGAAAATATGCCTCTAATTAAAAAGATCATAGCCCACGTAATAAAAAATATAAAATCATAACAGGACTGATGACCCACAAGTATAGGGGGTGTATCGCAGTATTTTCGATAAGTAAGAGTGTCGAACCCAACGAGGAGCAGAATGTGCTGGCTAGTGGTATGGATCAGGAATTCTCTGCAAATACTTAGCAAACAGATTTTTAGGGTTTTTTGATAAAGCAAGTAAACAAAGTACGAGTAAATAAAAGACAGTAGGAATGAATGCAGCAAGTGGCCCAATCCTTTAGGCAGCAAAGGACAAGCCGATTGTATTACTTAAGTTGACCAAACGTTCTCGAGGACACATGGGAAGACTGTCAAGTGCTTTCACTTCATATAGTCGATTAATCTTCTCTAGCTTGCTAAGTGTTGTGTGGGTGAACATGTGCTAATGTACCGCCCCATCCAAGACTAATACATACTTGTGATTATACCCCTTGCAAACATCCGTAAGTACAAGAAAGTAATTAAGGTAGAAACCTAACCACAACTTTAAACTCTAAGACCCTTATGTCCCTTGTGCAATGGTTTCCTAACGGGGGTTCAGGTTTCTATCACTCCGGCAACCCCTACAATCAGTAGCCAAATACACAATGCATTCCCCTAGGCCCATATAGGTGAAGTGTCATGTAGTCGATGTTCACATGACACCACTAGAAGAAGTACACCACAACTTAAATAACAATCTATTGAATCTTTCTCAACGCAACTCCACTACTAACAACAAGACTTCTCCCATGTCCCCAAGAACAAAACGAACTACTCACAAGATATCATATGGAGCATGATCAGAGATGAAATAATGATGTATAACAATCTGAACGTAAACAATAATTCAACGATTCACTCAATAGCATTAACTACAAGGAGTAATCAACACCGGGAAAGTTTCCCCTATGAACTATGCAAGATTCAACTCAATTGTTACATCAATATGGAGATGGTGATTAGGGTGCTGATGATGATGATGGTGATGATGATGATGATGATGATGATGATGATGATCCCGATGAAGTCCATCTTGATGGTGGTGTTGATGGCGACGATCTCCCCTCTCGGGGAAGGAATTTCCCCGGCAGAAATCTGTCTGCCGAAGAGATCTTTCTCTCTCGGTGTTTTTTGCCCCGCAGAGGCGGCGGAATCTTTCTGTGGTCGCTCCCTGAGTCTTAGGGTTTCGTGGGGATGATATACGCCAGAGGGGAGAGACTGAAGTGGGCCAGGACGACCACACCACCTCCAGGTGCAGCCTAGGCCTGCCCGCGCCATGGGGTGGTGTGGGCCCCCTGTGGCCCACCTCCACTCCATCTTCTGGCATCCTTAGTCTTCTGGAAAAATAGGATTTTCCGTATATTTTCCCGGATTTTCTGATCTTCGCGAATTTTGCCTCCAAACAACACCTTTTCCATCAGAATCCTGACTGCAGCGGTCCATGCTCCAAAAGTCATCAACCATGCAAAAATAGATGAAATAACATAAGTATCACCTCTCAATATGAAATATATCAATGAATAATAGTGAATTAAGACATAGAATAGTGATGCAAAATGGACGTATCAACTCCCCCAAGCTTAGACTTCACTTGTCCCCAAGCGAAACTGAGTTCAATAAACATGGCCTCAGGTTTATGGAGTGAAGTGTCGATAAAAGAATACGGACAAGAAGCATCACATTCATCAAATACATAGATCATAATAGAAGACAACTCACTATTATATAACTCAACTTGCAATGAGTAAAGGAAACACAATAAAGATACATAAAGTGAATCATAATTGGTAATGGCAAACTTAGCTCTTGGTCGAAGAATAGTTGATAATTTGCTGGAGTTCACAAATAGCTGATTTTCAATGAAAGCTTTCAAAGTAGTAAACATCAAGATAAGAGCAATGTGAAAAATAAGGAACATAAGAAACATGATTGCATAAATCATCATATGAATGAATGAAACACAACAACTCAAAATACTTGCTGGGATAGAAGGGAGTGGGTTTACTGACTCAACTACAAAGCAAAAGAAAGGCCCTTTGCAGAGGGAAGCAGGGATTGCAAGTCTCATAAAGAGCTCCCAAAAATTATGATACTTACTAGCTTTCAGCTCTCATTGCCCCTATCATAGGCATATTTAGGTGATGAAGGTTAAAGTGATCAAATATGAGGATATGCATTGACAAGTTGTAAGTTGAGAATCTCATGTCCCTTGAATACTAGGGCCGCTCCTCATGCTACTCAAGTTTAGTCACCGGTAAGTTCTTGTCATCGTAAGCATATGTGTATCATAGAGAACCGCCAACGGGGTACCCCTTGCCCGATGATACGGAAGAATCCCCATACCAAAATGACAAGGCAAGCAGACAACAAGTATCTCAACAATCTTCTTATTTACCATGGGAATATTGTGCTTTTTTCTCTCTTTCCTCTTTTCATAATATCTCTTTTTTTCTTTTTTCTCAATCTCTATCTCTTTTTTTATAAGAAGAATGCTTCATAGATACTCATTATGGTTATGCTGCAGGTTTCCACCATGTCAGCATGGATTAGACCAACGGCCCAGGCGTTTCTCTAACACACATGCATAACTCCATGGACTTACAAGCTCCCCTTTCATTTCACACCGACGACATCCATAGACAAAAGACCATGATATCAAGTTGGTACAAAGTACCAGTGCAATGTTGAAAGCGTTCCCCATGACAACATGGTTCTGCTAATTCACAACTTACAAAGCGCAAGCATATACGCAACATAGGTGAGCACAGTGGTTCAAGTTTATTAAATGCAAGAAAGTAAAGTGTGCCATCAAGTTCGTGAGAGCTTTAATCACTAATTTTCACATAACATGTTTAATTTGGGAGGTAGATAAAAGAAGAATTTACTTGGAATAGCAATAATGCTACTAGGTAGGTATGTTGGACGCAAATGGCAAAGGTTTTGGTTTAAAGGAGGTGGATGCACGAGAAGAATACCCTCTCAGTACAGGTTTTTGGCTAGTAAGGCTGGGTAGCAAGTACAAGAGTTGAAGGAAACAACCAAACATACAAATGATAAAAACAAACATGCAATCTTCCTTGTAAGCACAAAAGATCTTAACTAGAGAATACTAGACTTATGAGCAAATCAAGAAAGAAAGATGATGAAATTATTTTTCTTTAGAGTACTTCTATCTTTTTCTTTTCAACTCTCAAAAAGGTGTTGCTACTGATCGAGCCAGGTTTGCCAAAACCAATTAAATTAACTCAATGATCCCAGAGTGCTACCAATACTAACAACAAGATCAATCATATAACCACGAATTGAAAACTAATATAAGCTATGCAAAAGAGTGAATGATAGAACTTCTCATTAATAAACCATAACGGCAACTCACACCAAGGGATACATATCTAACAAGAGAGGGGACACTTCCATAATGCAAACCATACTACATAATAACTCCTTTATTCATGATATGACTCTACTAATAAGGTAAAAAGATAGAAGATAGTGATGTGATACCGCGGCACTCCCCCAAGCTTGGAACAAACCAAGGGGATGCCAAACCTGATGACGAATTACTCCTTCGGAGGTGGTGGTAATATTTTCTTAGTTGTCGTGAGGAAATCTTCCAGCATCTTGCGAAGCCTATTATTCTCCCACTGAAGCATGTCCACCTTCCTCTGCAGGTCTCGATACTTATCGCAGAACTCCTTAGTGACTCGTAGGGCTTCCGCTGATGCAGGGCAAGAGACTAAAGGTACCAGCCCCTGCTTGGGGTCTTGAAGATCCTCCTCCATAGGCTCCTTCCCTTTATCCTTGGCGGACACCATGGTGCTTCTAATCTTCCAAAAAGTATGTCCTGGCAGAAACAGATCGAAACAAAAACACGACGAAAACACGATATATGGACCTTGGGGGATCCGGGGGTTTATATATTACGAAGTTTCATATCAAAAGAAAGGTACTGGGTGAAAACGGGTCGGAGGCAGAGTCCTGGGTGGCCTCACCACCTAGTGGCGCAGCCAAGGGTGGGCCCGCGCCATGGGGTGGTGTGGGCCCCCTGGCTCCGTTTTCGTCCCTTTTTCGCTTCGTAGCTTTCCCTATTGACTAAAAACTGCAAAAATATAGTTGGATTGTGTTTTCACGGAACTTTTCTTACCAGAACTGTTACCTAGTTGGAAACGGACTCTGCAGGTCTCTGAATTTGGTCCTCGATGAATTTCTCCGGAGTTATAACTTGAAAGGCATCAACATCTTCATTGTAAGAATCTCCAACAATATAGTGTTTGAGTCGTTGTCCATTCACTACTTGTGTAGTATTATCTTTTAGAGAAGAAATTTTTATTGCTCCTGAATGGTATACTTCTTCAATGATGAAAGGTCCTTCCCATTTTGATAGCAGCTTACCTGCAAAAAATCTGAGACGAGACCTATACAATAGAACTTTCTCACCAATATGAATTTCTCTGTTAAGTATTCGCTTGTCATGCCACCTTTTAACTTTTTCCTTAAAGAGCCTAGCATTCTCATAGGCTTCACTCCTCCATTCATCTAAAGAACTTAAGTCAAATAATCTTTTCTCACCAGCGAGCTTACAATCTCTATTTAGTTGTTTCACTGCCCAGTAAGCTTTGTGTTCTAATTCTAAGGGTAGGTGGCAAGCTTTCCCATAAACCATTTTATAAGGAGGCATTCCCATAGGATTTTTGTAAGCAGTTCTATAAGCCTATAAAGCATCATTCAACTTCTTAGCCCAGTTTTTTCTAGACCTATTAACAGTCTTTTGCAAGATAGATTTAATTTCTCTATTTGATAACTCTATCTGCCCGCTAGTTTGGGGGTGATAAGCTGAAGCAATTCTATGATCAACATCATATTTAGCGAGGGTCTTCCTAAAACCGCCATGAATGAAATGAGAACCCCCATCAGTCATGAGATACCTAGGCACTACAAACCTAGGAAAGATAACGTCCTTAAGCATTTTTAGAGAGGTTTCGCCGTCAGCACTTTTCGTAGGAATGGCTTCTACCCACTTAGTAACATAATCAACGACAACAAGAATATGAGTGTAACCCTTCGAAGGAAGGGAAGGACCCGTAAAGTCGAATCCCCAACAATCAAAAGGTTCAGTAACTAGAGAGTAGTTCATAGGCATTTCATTGCGTCTAGAAATATTACCAACACGCTGACATTCATCACAAGATAAAACAAATTTTCTTGCATCTTTAAAAAGGGTAGGCCAGTAGAAACCTAACTGTAGTACCTTTTGTGCAGTTCTATCTCCCGCATGATGTCCTCCATAGGCGCTACCATGACATTTACGCAATATCTCTTTTTGCTCATATTCTGGAACACATCTTCGCATAATACCATTAACTCCTTGTTTGTATAAGTGTGGGTCATCCCAATGCCTCAAATCATAAGAGAACTTTCTTCTTTGCTGAGCTGTAAAAGTTGGAGGCAAATACTTGGAGACAATAAAGTTAGCATAATCAGCATACCAAGGGATTCCTCGCGAGCTCACCCCTACTGCGGCTAACTGTTCATTTGGGAAACTATAATTAACAGGCATAGGATCAAAAGAGATGTTTTCCAACCGAGATAAATTATCAGCTACAGGGTTTTCAGCACCCTTCCTATCTACTATGTGTAGATTAAACTCTTGTAAAAGCAGTACCCATCTAATAAGCCTAGGCTTAGTGTCCTTCTTCATCATAAGATATTTAATAGCAGCATGATCAGTATGAATGGTTACTTTTGAGTCCACAATATAGGGCCTAAACTTATCACAGGCAAAAACAACAGCTAGAAATTCCTTTTCAGTAGTGGTATAATTCCTTTGAGCGGCGTCTAGAGTCTTACTAGCATAATGGATAACGTTTAACTTTTTATCAATACGTTGCCCAAGAACAGCCCCTACAGCAAAATCACTAGCATCACACATTATTTCAAAGGGTAAACTCCAATCAGGTGGTTGAACAATAGGAGTTGTAGTTAAAGCCTTCTTAAGAGTTTCAAAAGCTTCCCTACAATCATCATCAAAAACAAAAGGTACATCTTTTTGAAGAAGATTAGTGAGAGGTTTTGATATCCTAGAGAAGTCCTTAATAAACCTCCTATAGAAACCAGCATGACCAAGGATACTACGAATACCTTTGATGTCTCTTGGACATGGCATCTTCTCAATTGCCTCAACTTTAGCTCTATCAACTTCTATGCCTCTTTCAGAAACTTTATGCCCAAGAACAATCCCTTCATTAACCATGAAGTGGCATTTCTCCCAACTAAGAACAAGATTAGTTTTTTCACATCTCTGCAAAACTTTATCAAGGTTGTGCAGACAATTATCAAAAGAAGTTCCATAGACAGAAAAGTCATCCATGAACACTTCTACAATTTCCTCACAAAAACCATGAAAGATAGCAGGCATGCACCTTTGGAAAGTAGCAGGAGCATTACATAAACCAAAAGGCATACGTCTATAAGCATAAGTTCCATAAGGGCAAGTAAAAGTAGTTTTTTCTTAATCTTGTTGTTTAACAGCAATTTGAGAGAAACCAGAATAACCATCAAGAAAACAAAAATGGGTCTTTTTAGACAACCTTTCCAACATTTGATCAATAAAAGGAAGCGGGTAGTGATATTTCTTAGTAACTTTATTGACTTTCCTAAAATCGATGCACATCCTATAGCCTACCACCATTCTTTGAGGAATAAGCTCGTCATTATCATTAGGGACAACGGTAATATCTCCTTTTTTAGGAACACAATGAACATGACTAACCCATTCACTATCAGCAATAGGGTAAATAATACCAGCATCAAGGAGTTTCAATACCTCATTCCTTACCACTTCCTTCATCCTAGGATTTAAACGTCGTTGGTGCTCCACTACTGGCTTCGCATCTGGTTCTATGTTGATAGAATGCTGACATATAGTAGGTGAAATCCCTTTTAAATCATCTAGAGTATAGCCCATAACTCCTCGATGTTTCCTCAAAACTTCCAATAGCCTTTCTTCTTCCTTCCTTGAAAGTTCAGCGCTAACAATAACAGGATATATCTTTTTTATCATCAATATAAGCATATTTAAGATCATCAGGGAGAGGTTTTAGATCGAAAACCGGATCCTTTTGAGGTGGCATCATGGTACCCAAGTCTTCTACATGCAAGTCGTGCTTAAGCATCATAGGTTGATCACGGAGAATCATGTCAATCTCATTCCTTTCTTCCATGAAGATTTCACTTTCATGATCTTCCATAAATTGCTGCAAAGCATTGTTAGGAGCAAGAGAAATAGAAGCAAGTTGTTCAACCCTAAAATCCTCATTATGGGTTTCCTCATCGCAAGGTTCTTTAGCAAATTTCGAAAAATTAAACTCATAAGATTCCCCATCAAACTTAGTCAAGATTTTCTCCCTCTTGCAATCAATAATAGCTCCACAAGTACTCAAGAATGGTCTACCAAAAATGATAGGGTAGGTTTTACTAGCAGCCGAACCAAGTACTAGAAAATCAGCAGGGTACTTAATCTTACCACAAAGAACTTCCACGTCTCATACAATACCAATTGGAGAGATGGTCTCTCTATTAGCAAGGTGAATAACCACATCAATCTCTTCCAACTCGCAAGTACTGATTTCATGCACAATTTCTCTGTAAAGCTCATAAGGAATAGCACTAGAACTTGCACCAATATCACATAAACCATAATAGCAATGATCACCAATTCTAACAGAAAGCACATGAACACTAGCCTTTTTAGTTCTATTGGGATGTGAAACAATATTAGAAGCATCCTCACAAAAGACTATGTGCCCATCTTCTACGCTTTTATTGACAAGATCTTTCACAATTGCTACCACAGGTTCAATGTTTATTTGTTCATCAGGTTTTACAGTTCTTTTTTCACTTTTGGTGATTACATTAGTTATCATAGGATGGTCCTTTACCTTTTCGGGGAAGGGAATCTTCTCGATATAAGGTTCGGGTAAGATGGGGTCAATAATGCAATATTCAGCACTTCCAATAGGAGCATAGTCAACAATATCTTTGTAAGGTGCATGGTATTTGTTCCATCCCCTTTTTGGAATTTCGATATAGGAAGCAAAAGCTCTAAAGCAATTCGTAATAACTTGCAAATCAAGACCATAAATATGACTAACATTTTGAAAGTCATCAGTTCCCATAAAAGATTCAATGCATTCATAATCATAATTTATACCTGACTTTCTACCTTTGTCATTCTCCCAAGCTTCAGTATTGTCTTGAATACAATCTAGAAGGTCCCATTTAGCTTCTTCTTTCATGCGAGTGAATGATCCAGCACAAGAAGCATCCAATAAATCTTTATCATGTAGAGGGAGCCTTGCATAAAAGTTGTCGATAATACTATTGTTGGGGAGCTCATGAATGGGACATTTGAGCATTAGTAACTTCAACCTCCCCCAAGCTTGAGCTGTACTCTCTCCATCAAGAGGCCAAAAGTTGTATATTTGATTCCGATCTTTATGAATCTCACTAGGAGGATAAAACTTTGAATAAAAGAGAGGCACTATTTCCTCCCATTCCAGAGCTTGACCATTCTTCAGTAGCTTATACCAGTCCTCAGCTCTTCCTTTTAGTGATAATGATAATAACTTCTTCTTAACTTGATCTGTAGTAATACCTGCACACTTGAACAACCCGGATAATTCGTGTATAAAGAGCAAATGGTCACCGGGATGGACAGTTCCATCCCCAACATAGTAGTTATCCATAACACGATCAATAATTCTTGTAGGTATTTTGAAAACATCATTCTCAGCAGGTGGTGGCTTGTCTACTACCTTAGCAGTGGTAGTAGCATTACCAAATAAGAAACTTAGCGAATTATCCATAACGAAAATAAAGCAACCAGCAGAAGTAGACAATACTCACAGTAGAAGTTTCCTTTACAAGTTCCACTTTCCAAAAGCGCTTCACTCCCCGGCACGGCGCCAGAAAATAGTCTTGATGACCAACAAGTATAGGGGGTGTATCGCAGTATTTTCGATAAGTAAGAGTGTCGAACCCAACGAGGAGCAGAAGGTGCTGGCTAGTGGTATGGATCAGGAATTCTCTGCAAATACTTAGCAAACGGATTTTTAGGGGTTTTTGATAAAGCAAGTAAACATAGTATGAGTAAATAAAAGACAGTAGGAATGAATGCAGCAAGTGGCCCAATCCTTTATGCAGCAAAGGACAAGCCGGTTGTATTACTTAAGATGACCAAACGTTCTGGAGGACACATGGGAAGACTGTCAAGTGCTTTCGCTTCATATAGTCGATTAATCTTCTCTAGCTTGCTAATTGTTGTGTGGGTGAACCTGTGCTAATGTACCGCCCCATCCAAGACTAATACATACTTGTGATTATACCCCTTGCAAACATCCGTAAGTACAAGAAAGTAATTAAGGTAGAAACCTAACCACAACTTTAAACTCTAAGACCCTTACGTCCCTTGTGCAATGGTTTCCTAACGGGGGTTCAGGTTTCTGTCACTCCGGCAACCCCTACGATTAGTAGCCAAATACACAATGCATTCTCCTAGGCCCATATAGGTGAAGTGTCATGTAGTCGACGTTCACATGACACCACTAGAAGAAGTACACCACAACTTAAATAACTATCTATTGAATCTTTCTCAACGCAACTCCACTACTAACAACAAGACTTCTCCCATGTCCTCAAGAACAAAACGAACTACTCACAAGACATTATATGGATCATGATCAGAGATGGAATAATGATGTATAACAATCTGAACATAAACAATAATTCAATAGTTCACTCAATAGCATCAACTACAAGGAGTAATCAACACCGGGAAAGTTTTCCCTATGAACTATGCAAGATTCAACTCAATTGTTACAGCTATATGGAGATGGTGATGAGGGTTCTGATGATGATGATGGTGGTGGTGATGATGATGATGCCGATGAAGTCCAGCTTGATGGTGGTGTTGATGGCGACGATCTCCCCTCTCCGGGAAGGAATTCTCCCGGCAGAAATCTGTCTGCCGGAGAGATCTTTCTCTCTCGGTGTTTTCCGCCCCGCAGAGGCGGCGGAATCTTTCTATGGTTGCTCCCTGAGTCTTAGGGTTTCGTGGGGATGATATACGCCAGAGGGGAGAGGCTGAAGTGGGCCAGGGCGGCCACACCACCTCTAGGCGCGGCCTAGGCCTGCCCGCGCCATGGGGTGGTGTGGGCCCCCTGTGGCCCATCTCCACTCCATCTTCTGGCATCCTTAGTCTTTTGGAAAAATAGGATTTTTCGTATATTTTCCCGGTATTTCTGATATTCGCGAATTTTGCCTCCAAACAACACCTTTTCCATCAGAATCCTGACTGCAGCGGTCCATGCTCCAAAAGTCATCAACCATGCAAAAATAGATGAAATAACATAAGTATCACCTCTCAATACGAAATATATCAATGAATAATAGTGAATTAAGACATAGAATAGTGATGCAAAATAGACGTATCAAGGACAAAAGGTACTAGGAAGATAAGTTACTAAAACACTCAAAGTTAACATTCATGAAAACCATGCAGGAACAAAAAAGATAATTACGATTCTTTTATTGGGAAGTTAAGTTTATGATAAATTAAAGTTAACTTCCATTGATAGAGCAGATAAAACCAAAATTTATCCAATCAACTAGCTTCCTTAAAAAATTATGGGACTTAACTATCTAAAATGATAGAATATACAAATATTATGGATCCATCCAAAATAAAACATAAACCCGTAGTAAAGACAAAAGTACTAGGAATTAACTTACACAACAAATATACGGTACAATCAACTTCTTTGATCCCTTGTATTTTTTCCAAGCAGATAAGTTCTGACAGATACTATGTATGAGGAAAGAAACCTAGTTGGCTGGAAAGCCCTCGCAATTTTCCCTATTGTGCAATCACACTCGTCATTCCTGAAGAGTATGATGCCCCTGAAAAAATATCACAGACATGAAAATAAATCAAGACACATCACATGGGAAAAAAATGGCGATGGACAGAAACAAAAATAACAAAATAGAAATGTAAAGAGAAGTATTCTTTCTTCTTTTCATTCCTCAGCCTGCATACTGCATGATAAACCTCTCTAATCTTCTCCAAAGGTGGAGAAGTTGACGGGGTAAAGAATACAATGGATGTTGTTTAAACAAAGGAAAAGGAAAGAAAGTTCACATGGCGGTAAACGCATAGTTAATTCGTACTACGCATGGACAAAAACAAAGAAATGACACACATCATATGCAAAAACATAAAAAAAATAAACAACAAATGTAAAATAAAAAGCAAGAAACTGTACAATACATATATCATGTTGAAGTCTTTTTTACATTACAACATTGAAAAAGTTCACCCACTACCACCCCCTCCCCCCTAGTGCCTACCAAGAATAAAGTAAAAGTAGATATCAGGGTAATAATACATAACAACAGAGATGTGGGGGGTAAAAACAAACAAACACGAAAGCACTAATGGGGGGATATGAGGGAATGTGGGAGGGGCATAGGGATATTGTAAAATTATACTCTCGGAATCATTGCATGTATCTTGCTCCTGCGTCTTCTTATCTTCAGCTTGCTCCTGCGTCTTCTTATCTATAGCAGGTTCAAAAACAGCCACAATGGGATCAGGACTAGAGTGCATAGAACCATATGCAGCTGGCGTATTATGTGAGTCTTCATTCTTGTCCACTGAAATATCCCTGCCCACAATACCAACATCAGATGGGGCAATCTGCTATTCGCTTAAGACCAATGCCTTGCCCGCTGAATTATCCTCAGCATGAATACCTAGAGAAGTTGGAATAGCCTGTTTTTCACTTTCAGGCAATTCATTATCCATAATAGGTGGCTTAGCTGATAGTGCGCATTTATCTGCCTCAGAATTTGCTAAAGACAAAACATCAGTACAATCAATAATGTTCTGAAGTGACAGCAAGCATATATCACGGGCAAAAGAAGCTCCACCATCATCAGCGACGTGATGGTCATCTGCATTGTTGACATCAACATCGTCTAGAGAAAACACACCAGGGGGCGTCATTTTTATCTTCAACATTATCAACACCATCATCTTCTTCATCATTGTAGGCCTGCAGCGGTGACACAGGAACTGACACACGATTAACACAAGGACTAGATTCGTCAAAAATGCATTCATCCAGTCCTCCACTGAATTCTTCAATATCTTGCGAAACATTCTCCTCAATTAGTCTAGATTCTTCCTATGAAAATTTAAGATTTCAAAAAAATAAAACTAACAACTAGGAGTTAAAAAAACCACGAAAAATAAAAATATGCAAATTTGTTTTAAAAATAAAAAAATGTCTAGTCAATAAAACAATGCCCGTCAAAAAGTACAATAGTGAAGTTAAAACATCATATAGCCCTGGTAGTTAACTTCTTACACTACTAGAAGTTAACATTAACAAAAGGATAAAATACAAAAATATGAACTTTTAGAAATTAGAAAAGAAGTTAAGTTATAGAGTTCCTAGAAGTGAAGTTACATAAATCCTAGAAGTTATCAAACAAGATACAAAGAACATTTTTCAAGTGTTTTAAAAAAAATAAACATAATGGCAGAGGTTTTCATATAAAAAAATATAAAGAAAAGGCCACGAAAAAAATCTCTAAGTAAAAAGAAGGGGAAAGGAAGAAAACATTATACCTGAGCCTCAGCAGCTGATTACCCTAGAACTGTAGTGAAGGTGGACTTGTCAACGCCACCACGAGCAGGGACATCATCATTCATATTCATCTGCCTTGCTATAGTATCTGCTTCTCTTTCGTAAGGTGTGCATACCAAATCTTGCTTACGACCAAAATTAGTAAAACCTTTACACATAAACTTGACAGGGGACACCATGTCGACAAGGAAACTAACTTCAAGATCAGAAGCCTCTTTCATAACTTCTTCGGTAGGCCTGTGACCAGTAGGAAAAAGACCAGCTATCCTGCCAAGATGATCAACTATAGTCGGAACAACTTTAACAGTATCACTAACTTTCTGCAGCAGTTGATCAATATCTTTTATGGCATAGATGACATAGAATTTCCACTTTTAGAACACAGTGATGCATCAACAAACCTCTCATCAGTCACTGGAGCCTGTACACACAACAACTCAGGCTGAGACCTTTTGATATGCTCATCAGGGTGCTGAGACCTCTCAACAGGCTCATGTGGATGCTGGGACCTCTCAATAGGCTCATGCGGATGCTGAGACATCGCAAGAGGATCATGGGACTGAATGTTATCAATGTACACATCTTCAACGTGGATGGAGTATGAATAAACAATGTCATTGCGATCCTTCCATTGCATATCAAGAAAAAATGGGATAGAAAAACAGACAAAATAAATGAATCAGAATTCACATTAGGAATAAACACAAAAAAGTTGGAAGTTAACTTTTCATAAAATGGTAATTAACTTTCAACAATGATGGAGGTTACCACCATGTAAACAAAAAATCATACATAAAAACGAAAAGTTAAATCTTTTAAAAACTAGTAGGTTAACTTTTACTATGGTCGAAGTAAACACCCTTATAAAAATGCCATGTATCCTAAATTTCTTATGTAGTGCATGAAAAATTATATTCTCAAAAATAGGAATAAAACTTGCAGAAAGTTAACTGAAAGCAAAAAAATACTGAAAATAAAAGGAAGTTAAAGTTAATTGTATAAAACAAGGAAGTTAAGAGTGGAATAAAATGGAGATTAACAATAAGGAGGTTAACTGTAACAGTAAGAATGAACATATAGGGGAATTAAATAACAATAAGGAACATGAGTTCACTCATCGTATATACAACATAAAAAGCGTGGGGGTGGTTTATTGACCAGAAGCTTCCCAAAAACGTACTTGGACAAATGACTTTTGCCATTCTTGATCATGTATTCAGAATAGATGGCTTTCAACGGTTTCTCATGCAAGAAGTTAGCACGAGGGGTCGTGAGATGCATCGCAGAATGTTTCTTTGAATGACACTTGTCGAAATACATAACTATAGGGACAATACCACAGCCTTTGGGACCAACCTATGTTACATTGGGATCCTAATATTTCTCTGCTACTCGCATAAACTCATCAACAACTAACTGGCAGAAATCACTTGAAGCCATCTTCTTATAATCCATGTTTACAAGCAGTGCCGCCTCTCTAACAGGACAAACGACAGATCTAGGGCAGACAAGCTTCATGAAAAGGATAGCAAAGAACACCTTAACAGTTGTTTCAACTTTTGACTCAACCTTAACAAGCTCAGCAAGCAGTTTATGAAGATCCTTGGTATCAATAGCAGCATCACTCTCAAAACCCAACACTGCCTTAAGACTTGCCATTGAGGAATCATGGCCACTACCTGCTAGCCTTGGGACTGTTTCACCTCCCATTGGGAACCCAAAAATGTGATGCACTACTTCCCTGTTAACACACAACATCGTTCCAGCGTTGTAATCTATTTTGATAGTTGTTGTCTCAATCTTCTTGAGCATGAAACACATGAGAACACGCGAAACATTGCCTCCAACACCCAATCAAACACACATCTAAAACCTGCTTCTCTGACTTTTTATGTGAGCATCCTTCAGCAACTTCATAGCCTCCAAACAACGAATAGTCTGTTGGAAGTGATCTCGAGCATTGTCGTCATTCCAGCTTTTTTTTATGCCACGTGGCTTCCTCGTCACAACAACTTTAATCTTCTTACCAACATTTTTAGGAGATGTGTCCACAGCAACTCTACCCCTCTTATTCTTTGTAGGCTGATAAAAACAATTGAAAACATAGAAAAAAATATATCAATATAATGAAAGTTAACATTGATGATACAAGAAGTTAGCACAATAACAAAAAAAGTGGTAGCAAATATGAATCGTAACCTTTTTGGGACAAGCTACAATGGCATCCTCCCCACCAGAATTGTCATCTGCGTCTAGCACATAGGTTTCATCTATGGTACATCGACGCTTAGAAGATGAACCTTTCACAGGTGATGCTTGCTGAGTAGAAATACTATCATTCCTCATCACAGCAACATGAGGACTACGGTGAGTAGGAGTCATAGCAGACAATGGCCTCTTAGCAACATCAACCCTATTCTTCTAGGTTGATTCTTTGCGAGCACATGGCTCTACTGGAGCATCATTTTGCATGCCTAACAAACCAGCATTTTGTTGCTTTGACTTCGATCGATGCTTCCTATAGTACATCTTAACCTTCTCATTGTAAGCAGCAACCCTAGAACCGTGTTGCTTGGCATACAATTCAAGTTGCGCTTTCACATTATGTTCATGTGTAACCTCCTCTGTACCATCTACAGATTGAGATGGTGTGTCCTTCCATACAGGGAAACCATCATCCTGCTCCTACACACCAGGTGTGATATCAAAAATAAGTCCAACTGTCCTATCACCAGAACCCTGTACATCAGCTCCACGATCAGGTGTATGCTCATCATACGAGGGTGGCCCTCTTACACATCGGGACCCAAAACACTAGCAGGCACATTATCTGATGCAGCAGCAACTTCTTCAGGTGGGTCAGGATCAACATAATCAGCATTCAACATATCCAAAGGTTGCTTAATAGTTTCATCAGCTAGTATAAGAAAGACAAATGCATTATTGATAAAAAATGAATTCGGATACTATAATAATGCAAGTTACCTTTAAAAACTGTTTAAGATGTTATTACAGAATTGGCATTGTGTTCCAAAAAACTAAACACAAGGCTAGAAATTTCAGATATAATGCACATAATCTAGGAAGTTAAGATAAATATATGATAGAAGTTATAATTAGAAGTTATCAAAGTTAAGCTAAAGTAGACAATGTGCACTAGTAGTCTAAATTGAAAATATGAAAGTTAGATGCAAAGATTTAAATAGTTAAGATACAAACAAGTTGGGAGTCACACTGAATTATAAAAAGTTCAAAGATAGAAAGTTCACATATAATGCACATAAATATAGGAAGTTAAGATAAATGAATGATAGAATTTATAATTAGAGGCTATCAGAGTTAAACTAAAAAGTAGACAATGTGCACTGGTAGTCTCAAATTTAAATAGAACAATTAAAACACATAACTAATAGGAAAAAATATAATAGGTGTTTCATTTTACAAATAAACTAGGTAGCAGCACATAAACAAAAACAAGATAAAGAGGTAAGCAAAGTATTGAAATTATGAGAGAATAAACCTCCACCAGCAGTAGATAAATCTTCCAAAGTAGGATTATTTTGCACAGATATAACTACCAAATCAACATAATAAAAAATAGTAATTAATTACGAGTAAAAAGGAGGAAATTACACATATAAAATTACAAGTTAAAAAAAGAAAAAGGCTGAAAAAGAATAAAACCATACCAGGTGGAGATACGGGTTTTTCTAGAGGATCAACCACATGGTGATCGTCCTTGGCCATATCTCACATTTGCACGATATCTTAAGAAACTAGAGAAACAGGACTAATGATTAAACGAATGCCAGCAGCTAAACTCAATTTGCCATCAAGAGCAACTAATTTCGCTTTCTTAATAACCATATCAGGGTTTGAGCTCTGAGAAGCATCACCAAATCCTGAAAAAACATGCACACAATTAACAGATGTTATTACAGAAAAGTAACATAAAAAAGAACACACTATAACATATAGGAAATTAATTAATACAAATGTGAAGTTCACATAATGAAGTTGAGAAGTTAACTTGGCAGTAATCTGGCTAAGATGTTATTACAGAATTTTCATTGTGTTGCAAAAAAAACTAAAAATAAAGATAGAAAGTTCAGATAATCTAAAATTATAAGTTAAAAAGGAAAGTTAGCTGCAAAAAATTTAAAAGTTAAGATACAAACAAGTTGGGAGTTACTCTAAACTATAAAAATTCAAAGCTATAAAGTTCATAAATAATGCATATAAATCTAGGAAGTTGAGATAAATATATGACAGAAGTTATAATTAGAAGCTATCAAAGTTAAGTTAAAGTAGTCACTGTGCAATGGTAGTATAAATTGAAAATATGAACGTTAAAAGTTAATATAACAAGAACTATAAAAGTTGAAAGCTACAAAGTTCAGATATAATACAAATAATTTAGGAAGTTGATATAAATGTATGATAGAAGTTATTAAAGTTAAGCTGAAAGTATACAATGTGCACTGATAGTATCAATTTAAAACAGGAAAGTTAGCTACAAAAATTTACAAAAGTTAAGATACAAATAAGTTGCAAGATACAATGAATTATAAAAGTTCAACTACACACAATTCATAAAAAGAAAAAATTCAATATGATAAAGAACCAGTGGCAATATAGTAACTGATATCACACATTTACCATTGCTGGTGACAGTTAAAACACAAAACTAATAGGAAAAAACATATCACATGTGTTTCATTTTATAAAATTAAACTCAGAAAACATATATCACTAGAAAAAATAATCATATATGACAATGAACCCTATAATTTATTATAATATCATAATATACTAGAAGTTAACTTCAAACAACTGGAAAGTTTAGATAAAATAGGATGGTTAACATCCTCTTATAACATAAGTTAGGTCCAACTAACACCCACTTATCTTACTCTATACTAGAAATCAACTAACACCAACTAGCAGGATATTGTCAGGCTATAGTTAGCATCATTTTAAGTACTAGTTATTATCAGGCGAACAAATAATGAAAAAATAGTAGGAGTTAACATCATACACATAGGAAGTTAACTACAAATCGGAAGAAACTTAGTAATGATATTAAACAAACCTTCTTGTCCTGGATAACGAAAATAATCCATAGAAATCAATTAACACAAACTAGCAGAAGATTCCTCCTACACAGACATCGAATTTGGGGATCTCAGTAAAGCAACCGCGACCCAAAGACCAAAGCAAGATAAAGCAGATTTGGAGTAGTTTTCGGTGAAAATTCGTACTAGAAAAAACAAACTAACCAGCCTCCCAAGAAGATCAAGAGGATACGCAGCACGTGGGCCCTCCACCGCGAAACGCAAGCCGTCAATGGCGTCGGAAACTAGTCCGCCTCTGCCGCAAATCCTAGACACCTGGAAAATCCGAGCACCGGAAGAGCTTGCGAGTATGGGGAGGAGCGCGAGGGTTACCACACGCGTGAGGCAATGGTGGAGCGAGGGGAGATAGTGGCCGATTTCTATGGGGCGACGACGGCTGCCGAAAATTGTGGCTCCGAGCAGTTAGTGTGGAGTTGGAAGAGAAAATGTCGGGAAGGGGAGTTATGGCACCCACCTGGACCAGGTGCCAAAGGAATATGAGCCCAAATCGGTCTGCAAGATAGTTAAAACACCCACTCGGACAGGGCCACGCACGATACGAGCCCAAGCGGCCCGTTAAAAATACGCACGAACCAACATTTTTCGTGAAAAATAACGTCTGCAGTGGTCTAGAACGGAAAGTTAGGATATGGTTCCTGAATAGTTATTCAGGAATTGGTTCTTGAATAGCGGAGCTATATATATACTTTTCTGAAAAGTCAAGCCATGTAAAGTCTGACTAAACTTTTAGAAAATACTATTAAGAACTATTATATTATATAGATATCATGTGAAAATATGTTTCATGATATATAAAAAGGTATGAATTACGTAGTATAAATATTAATATTTTTCTTTAAAAATTTGGTCAAACTTTAGTTGGTTTGACTTTTGAAAAAAGTTATATGGCTTATACCTTGGGACGGAGGTAGTATATAATACATACTCCCAAGACTTAAGAGGTCCATGAGATGCATTAACCAATGGCGAGTAGACTAAAGCCGTGCATGCAACAACTTCCTACGGTCACATGCATGCACACGCTTGATCCTATAATTATCATTATTGTACTTGGCTACTTTTGAATAGACCAATTTTTTTAGACCGCATACCACATACCTCAACAAGCTGTATTCATGAGTATGCAAGAACTCGTATGAATCTTCAAGTTCAAGAGTGCGTGCGACATGTACTAATCATTTGAGATTTCATGTATTAATTTCTTGGTAGTTCATATACCAATTGTGTAACGAAGTATATATTATATAGATTTTTCATTGATGGAGTATGTATTATATTTTTTTGCCAAGGAGTATATATCATGTCACTAGTAGAAAAAGGGCCTTTGGTTCGGGACATTAGTCCCGGCCGTGGCTGGGGCCGGGATAATGTGAAAGAACATTTTATGATCTCTAGTGTTTTGTGTGTTAGATAACAATACCATGGATCATCTCATGTGTGCTAAGTGTTGCAGGTAATTGTTCATATGAAAAATAGCCAAAATCAGCTGTTGGGGCGGATTATCCGCCCCTGCTAAGGGCCAGATAATCCGGCCTAGCCCAGTCGACCAACACGGGCAAGGCGCGTCATGCAGTGAGGGGGCGGACTATCTCTCAGATTGTACGGCCAGGGACGGAGGTTTTGCCCGGGCCAGATAATCCAACCCCAAAGGGGGCTGGATAATCCCCCCCCCCCTCGAGAAGATTTGCAAAGGCTGGCCATGCGTGCCATGAAGTAAGGGGGCGGAATATCCCTCGGATTGTCTGGCCAGGGCCGGAGCCTTTGCCCAGGACGGATAATCCGCCCCCCAGGAATGTTTGCAAAGGGAGCCAAGGCGCGTCGTGCAGTATAGAGGGCGGATTTTCCCCCGGAAAATCGATTTCTGGGGCGGAGGATTGCCCCAGCCAGAAAATCTGGCCCCCACTTGGGCCGGATAATCCGGCCCCCGACTTCTTCAATGGCCAAGTTTGAACAAGGGGTATAAATGCCCCAATCACTCCTCCTGTCAGACTTCTTGATTCATTCGAAAAAGTACCGGCCTGTTCTTCAAGCTCCTAATCGAGATCTCTCACTTCAACCACCCGAAGGCTCTGAACTTTTGGGGAATCGAAGGAGGAGACTTCTATCATCGATATCACGAATCAAGCACATCACTTCCCCTCCATTTACTTGGAGGATTCTTGATCTAGTATTACTTGCTAATATATAGGTCTTATGTTTTGGTTTTGATAATATTTGTTCTTGTGGCAGCTTGTTGTTAATACGGGAGCCTCTAATTCGGTTGTGGATGTGTGCCCCGCTAGTTGTGTAAAGGCACCGGTTCCCACCTTGAAGGGTACCAATAGTGGAAAAGTGGATCAGGCCTTTGGTGGCGAGATCCATCAGAGAACAGGGTGAGGCCTATTGTGGCGTGGTGGTCTTAATACCGCCCACTGCTCCAACGCAGACGTACTTCCCTTAACAAGGAAGGAACTGCGGTAAAACAAATCCCGTGTCTCCGTGTTCTCCACTACGGTTTCCTCGCTTCTCATTCTTACTTTCCTTTACTCGCTTAGTAGTTAGGTTTACATATAGGGAAATTTTCCGTAGTTGCATATCTAAAGAATTTACCTTTGTGTTGAGCCTAAATTTGAAAAAGTATTAAAATTTGGAGGAGCACCTATTCACCCCCCTCTAGGTTCCCATACTATCCGTTTCAATTGGTATCAGAGCCTTGCTCTTTATTCGGGCTTAACCGCCTAAGAGAAATATGGGTACTAAGGGAGATGAGAGTGAGGTTGTGGACAAGGTCACAATGGATGATCTCAAGACGTTGGAAACAACTTTGTTGAAATCCTTTGAGACTAAAATGGAAGAGATGCATGAAATGATTGCTCGTCTCTCCTTAGTTACATCCCTGATGCCTACGAACTTCTATTCTTGTAGACAGTTGTTGGGCCTCCAAGGTCAGAGGTTTGTAGAACAGCAGCAAGATTCCCTTAAGTTGATTACCCAAGGTTTATGGAACTCAGGGAGGAAGTGGTCAAAGTTATTCCCTCTCAAGCAATCCTACAATCAAGATACAAAAAGTCTCTTGTGTCCCCAACACACCCAATACACCTGTCAGGTGTATAGGTGCACTAGTTCGGCGAAGAAATAGTAAAATACAGTGGTATGGATATAAGACAACGGTACTAGAAAATAGCTTGATGGCGTGGAAGAGACTAAAGGCAAACTGAAATAAAGATGGAAGCAAGCAAACATGTAACAGATCTAGTTGCAAACGGTGTTTCAATGCTTAGAAACAAGTCCTAGGGATCATACTTTCGCTAGTGAACACTCTCATATAAATATATTCTCTTAATGATACTACTCTGAACTACTCTCCGGTTGGACACTCTAATCCATGGTAGGGCTATAACAACACACCTCAAAGTAAGCCTTTCACATCTAGATAACCCCACACTGTCACCTTGAGCACTAGATGGTTCCAACAAACACCACAATTTCATAGAGACATCCAACTCCAAATATAACTCATAACAAGTATTTGTAATCTCTAGCCTAAGTTCCACCATGGTGTGCACACTGTCAACTTCACACACATGGGGAGAGCAGAGATCTATTAAAGCACTTGAGTAGCAAGGTAGATCTACTTGATTACAAAGCTCATGATCACAATATGATCATGCATAGAGAGAGAGATGAACACATAGCTACCGGTAGAGCCCTTAGCCTCGAGGAAGAACTACTCTCTCATCATCATGGGAATCAGCAACGGAGATGGAGATGGTGGTGGAGATCGATGGAGATGGCTCCGGGGGCACTTCCCCATCCCGGTAGGGTGCCGGAACAGAGACTTTCTGTCCCCCGAATCTCCCCTTCGGTGGCGGCAGCGCTGCGGAACTTTTCGTGGCTGGAGGCTCGTCCAATTCCGAGAATATTGATTTTCTTCCTTTTCTAGAAGCAAAAATAGAAGAAAACAGGCAACTAACACTATGAAATCTTGTTAATAACTTAGTCCCATAAAACATATAAAAATACCTCAAAGTGTTGACAAAGCAAATCAAATTAGATACTAAATAAGCATGGAACATCAAAAATTATAGATACGTTTGCAACGTATCAACATCCCCAAGCTTAACTCCTGCTCGTCCTCGAGTAGGTAAGTGATAAAAAGAAAGAATAATTTTTGAGGTGACATGCACCATCACAAACTTGATCAAAGTATTTGTAAAACATTGATAGCTGGGATCAAAGTACTTCAACATAGCATGAAATATAAAGTTCTAACAATAAGACATAGCAACTATGTTGTAACATGAAAAGGCGCAAACAAAAGATTCATGAATAACAATGCTTTGCAAGACGTTTGTTTGTTTCACATAAAGAAAACATACATAGTGGCATTTAGCTTGTCCCTCATAGAGTAGCAAATATAAATGCATAGGACACCTTCAAAGTTTATAAGGGTGACTAGATACAAATAGTTTAAGAGAAAGCAATATCAAAGGTATGCATGAATCAACAAGTCTTGGGATAGTGCACATAGAACTAAGAATGGCCACTATGCTCTCAAAATAGGTGCATAAAGATAGAAGATGGAGACTCAACATAAAATTAAAAGAAAGGTCTTCATAGAAGGAAGCAGAGATTCAAGTTTCATAAAGAGCTTCCAAAAATTATGGTACTTATTAGCTGCAAGCTCTCATTGCCCCTATCATAAGCATCTTGAAGTGATTAAGGTTAAAGTGAACAAACTATGTAGTATATGCTTGACAAAGTATAAGTTGGGAATCTCATGTCCCTTGAATACAAGGGCCGCTCCTCATTCTACTCAAGTTTAGTCACCGGTAAGTTCTTGTCATAGTAAGTACATGTGTATCATAGAGAACACCCAACGGGGTACCCCTTGCCCGATGATACGGAAGAATCCCCATATCAAAATGACAAGGCAAGCAGACAACGAGCATCTCAGCAATCTTCTTATTTACCATGGGAAAATGGTGCTTTTTTCTCTCTTTCCTCTTTTCTCATATCTCTTTTTTTCTCAATATCTGACTCTTTTTTATAAGAAGAATGCTTCATATATAGCTCATTATGGTTACGCTGCAGGTTTCCACCATGACAACATGGATTAGACCGGCGACCTAGGCGTTTCTCTAACACACATACATAACTCCATGGACTTACAAGCTCCCCTTTCATTTCACACCGATGACATCCATATACAAAAGAGCATGATATCAACTAGGTACAAAGTACAAGTGCAATGTTGAAAGCGTTCCCCATGACAGCATGGTTCTGCTTATCCCCAACATATAAGTGCAAGCATATACAACATAGACAACTTGATGGTTCAAGTTTATTAAGGGCAAGAAAAATAAAGTGTGCCATCAAGTTCGTGAGAGCTTTAATCACTAATTTTCACATAACAAGTTTAATTCGAAAGGTTGATAAAAACATGAATATACTTGGAATAGCAAATGCTAATAGGTAGGTATGGTGGACTCTTTGGAATAACTTGGTTTTATTTGGAGTTGGATGCATGAGTGGAACTCACACTTGGTTATGGAGGCTAGCAAAAGGCTGGGAGCGACCAACTAAGAGAGCAATAATGGCCAAAATCATGCGAAGCGACAAAACATCATTAATTAAAGCATACCGTTATATTACAAGTCGAAAACTAAATTATCATAAAGGCTATGGTGACTTGGGATAGTCCTAACATGGTGTGAGCATGCGCCAAGTCAACCCAAATAAAGCATTAAAGGAGAATACCACAATACTATGCTTTAATATGCTAAAACAACGCATGATTCTTTCAAGGCACATTAAGCACTCTCAATTGTTTATAACATGTCATGCTACAGCAAAAATCACTAAGCATAAAGCCAAAACAATATCAAGCATGGCATGACAAATCATAGGCCACAGTCAAAAACAAACTCCTTTTACCACTTAAGCATGAACTTTCCTACTCTTTTCCAATCCAAACCAAACTTATTTGAAACAACTCACAAAGATAATAATAAATAAAGATCAGTGAGATTGTCTCACAAATCCACAAAGAAGAACTAAAAAGTTCTAAGCTAAAAGCACAAGAAAACTAAGGCTAAACACAGTGCAAGCAAAAGAGAACACTCACAGAACAATAAGAATGAAAACTAGAGTGTTCTAAATAATAAAAGCAGAGTGTGTCTCTCTCCAAAAGAAGTGCTTGGATCCGACCAACTTATTCAAGCAAACTAAGAAAACCAAGCAAACGAAAACAAAGACGCTCCAAGAACAACACAACTGTGCATGAAACAATAAAATGAAGTATTTGGAAGAACCTGAGATTTTTATTGATGAAGAAGGGGATGCCTGGGCATCCCCAAGCTTTGACGCTTGTGCTTCTTGGATATTTCTGGGGGTGACACGGGTGGCATCCCCAAACTTGAGCTTTAGTACATTCTTCATCTCATTACATCATTTGTTTCTTACACCTGAAATTTTTCCTTCATACAAAACTTCACACAATCTTTATTAGCAATATTAGTGTACTCAAGATAATAAGTCTTTGGGTTCAGTTTCAACACCAATAAAACTTCCATTAAAACACAAGCTACTGTAGTACTCCCTTTAAAAAGTTCAAATAATCAAAGAGAACTCAAAGAGAAAGAGATTAAGAGGCAAATGCAAATAATGGAAGAAATCTGTCAAAATAGACCAGCAGGGAAAAATCAATTTTTTCGAAGACCTTCTGTTGCTCAAATCGAAAAGTGTTGAACTAACGAAAGTTAGATAACAACCTGGGGCAGAAGCACAACAATTCACGCCTCAAAATGACGTACAGAGATTTTACACGAATTTTTACAGTGAAGCACACAAATCTGTTTCGGGACAACAACTTTCCCAATCATTACTTCTCTCTCATTAGAGGTTACTCTTGAAACAAAAAAGCAAATAAAAAGGATAAGGAGCAGTTATTACAGAGGTAATAAATTCCAAGACTCATCTGAAACTTTTGGGTTACCTCCCAATAAGTACTTTTATTTAACGCCTTTAAGTTAGGCTTGATAGTTTGAGAAGATGCTCACATAAGAAATATGAATTGAAGTAAAAGAGAGCATCAAGAAGCAAATTCAAAACACATTTAAGTCTAACCCACTTCCTATGCATAGGAATCTTGTAAAGAAACAAGTCATGAAAGCACAAAGCAATAAGCATAGTAAAGCAAAACAAGTGCAACTTCAAGACTTTCAACATAAAGAGGGGAAACTTAATATTGTTGAGATACATAAAACCATGTTTCCCTCTCTCATAATAACTTTTAGTAGCATCATAAATAAAATTAACAATATAACTATCACATAAAACATTCTTATCATGAGCCACATGCATAAAAGAATTAATACTCCCCACATAAACATAGTCATTCTTATTAATTGTAGTGGAGTAAATTCAACAAAATAGCTATCTTCCAAAGTATGTTCGTTTGTAAACATATCATCATTGGAAGGAACATGGGTATAACTAGTAATATCATCATTTTCAGAATTGGTACCAAAGATATTTTCAATATCAAAAGAAGTGTGCTTTTCCCAATCATGATCACTACTATAGGTAACAGGCATAGGAACATCATTGAGTTCAGACTCATCAAAAACTATAATAGGAGCAACATGCTTAGGGGAAAATACCATTTCCTCCCTCCATTTACTCCTCCTTTTCTTCTTTATCTTCTTCTCTTTAGGAGGGAGAGGCTTAAAAGGAAGCTTCTCCATATACCTGGTTTATTATTAGAGACAATAGAAGAAACTTTGGAGGATTCCTTCTTTTCATTAATAGGATCAAAACACATATTAGTCCTATCATATTTTGATAAAATCTCATCTTCTATAATATTTTGTATGTAAGTATTTGTGTGGAAATTATCAACACAATAAAGATGACAACCATGCAGGACACTATTCATATCAAAAGCACCCATATCTACCAAAGAGGTTTTTCTTGATAACTCTTCACACCCCAAGAATAATGTAAGTTCATCATGCTGATTAGGAGTGATCATGTCATCACAATACAAACTTGCATTACTCATTGGATTAGAAGGGCTATTATTATGGCCTGAGCATTGAAAATTGAAATGACCCACTTCGAAGCAAAGTTCACAAATAAAAGGATAGAGGGCACAAACGTTTTTACCAAGATCATTTAGAGCCCTATACCACGTTCTAGTTTTTTCATTCCCGTGGGTGATACAATATTCTTCTTCAATTTTATTATTCTCACAAGGTCTATGTATTCCACAAAAATTAACACGCTTATGAGAAATAGTATCTTCAGAGGTTTGAGCATGTTTATTGCTATCATTAATAACAATTTCATTTTCCCTGCAAGTGTCTTTAAAAGGCTCATGATACATGTCCCATTTTTCTTTAGGAGCATTAATATGAGAAGCAAAGGTTCTAAAACAATAAATAAGAATTTGAGGATCAAGACCATATTTAGCACTAAGCTCTTGAAAATCAGCAGTTTCAGTGAATGACTTAATGCAATCATACTCATAGTTTATACCTGGTTCTTGACCTTTGTTGTTATCCCAATCTTCGGTATTGCTTTGAATTGTTTGAAGAAGATCCCACTTAGCTTTGACCTCCTTGCTCGTGAAAGATCCCTCTAAACAAGTATCTAGATAGTCCTTGTAATGTCCTGAAAGCCTTGCATAGAAATTATTAATAACAATATTACTAGGGAGCTCATGAATGGGACATTTGAGAATTAGTGACTTCAGTCTCCCCCATTCTTGGGCAATACTTTCTCCATCATGTGGATGAAAATTATAAATGTAATTACTATCTTTATGAATTTCATGAGGAGGATAAAATTTAGAGTAAAAGAGAGATTCAAGTTCCTTCCACTCCAAATGATGAGGATCATCTAGTAGCTCATACCACTCCCTTGCTTTGCCCTTAAGTGAAAAATGGAATAGCTTCCTCTTAACTTGGTTCATTGAAATACCTTCACACTTGAACAACTCGCTTAATTCGTGTATAAAGTGTAAATGATCACCAGGATGGACAGTTCCATCTCCCAAATAACTGTTGTTCATAACACGTTTAACAATTTTTATAGGTATTTAAAAGAGATGCTTTCAGTATGTGGATTTAAAATATCACAATTATCATTAGAATTACCACATATGGGAGATAAAGTATCATCAGAGCAAATTTTCTTCTTTAAAGCTGGGGAATTAAAAAGATCATTTTCATAGAAACTAACTTCCCTAAGCTTAGACGTTTCCATAACATTAGTAACAAAGGTGTTCAGAAGATTCATACTAATAACATTGTTATTAGCATGCAAAGAAAGTTCCATTGTTTTTTAATTTTCTTTTTAGACAATTCATGTTCTACATTAGGAAAAATACTAAAAAGTTCTCTAATTTTTTTGTTGTTTTCCATTAAGCCTAACTAGTGAAAACAAGAAAAAAAAAGACAAAATTGCAGAATCTAAAGGAAATAACTTCGAGAACTCACACCTGAGGATGTGAGTACCTTTTACCTTACTTCCTCAGCAACGACGCCAGAAAATAGCTTGATATCTATGCACTTCTATTCTTGTAGACAGTTGTTGGGCCTCCAAGTGGAGAGGTTTGTAGAACATCAGCAAATTTCCCTTAAGTGGATTACCCAAGGTTTATCGAACTCAGGGAGGAAGTGGTCAAAGGTATTCCCTCTCAAGAAATCCTGCAATCAAGATACAAGAAGTCTCTTGTGTCCCCAACACACCCAATACACTTGTCAGGTGTATAGGTGCACTAGTTCGGCATAGAGATAGTAAAATACAAGTGGTATGGACATAAGACAACGGTGCTAGAAAATAGCTTGATGGCGTGGAAGAGACTAAAGGCAAACTGAAATAAAGATGGAAGCAAGCAAACATGTAACAGATCTAGTAGCAAACAGTGTTTCAATGCTTAGAAACAAGTCCTAGGGATCATACTTTTGCTAGTGAACACTCTCATATAAATATATTCTCTTAATGATACTACTATGAACTACTCTCCGGTTGGACACTCTAATCCATGGTAGGGCTATAACAGCACACCTCAAAGTAAGCCTTTCCCATCTAGATAACCCCACATTGGCACCTTGAGCACTAGATGGTTCCAACAAACACCACAATTTCATAGAGACATCCAACTCCAAATATAACTCATAATAAGTATTTGTAATCTCTAGCCTAAGTGCCACCATGGTGTGCACACTGTCAACTTCACACACATGGGGAGAGCAGAGATCTATTAAAGCACTTGAGTAGAAAGGTAGATCTACTTGATTACAAAGCTCATGATCATAATATGATCATGCATAGAGAGAGATGAGCACATAGCAACCGGTAGAGCCCTTAGCCTCAAGGAAGAACTACTGCCTCATCATCATGGGAATCAACAACGGAGATGGAGATGGTGGTGGAGATCGATGGAGATGGCTCCGGGGGCACTTCCCCGTCCTGGCAGGGTGCCGGAACAGAGACTTTCTGTCCCCTGAATCTCCCCTTCGGTGGCGGTGGCGCTGTGGAACTTTTCGTGGCTAGAGGCTCGTCCAATTATGAGAATATTGATTTTCTGCCTTTTCTGGAAGCAAAAACAGAAGAATACAGGCAACTGGCACTGTGGCATCTTGTCAATAGGTTAGTCCTAGAAAACATATACCTCAAAGTGTTGACAAAGAAAAGCAAAGTAGATACGTTTGCAACGTATCAATCCATACCTCCATCTACCTCTGAGGCCACCACTCCTATCTCTAAGGAGAAAGATAATGCTAAATCCAAGGACGATGAAGTGGTAAGTGATAAAAATAATGGATCCTCATCCAAAAAGGGAAGTGGTAAGGAGGATTATAGTGAGGTACCTCACTTGTATTCTCCTGATCCACAAATCCCTCACCCTCATATAAACAATAGGGGTGATCCACCCAAACTTACTACATCTTCATTTAATCAATGGAAATTCTTAATGAAATATCATGTGTGCAATTCCTCCATTGAGCTTTGGAGAATTATTGAAGATGGCCTCCACATTGAAGACTCCACCAACATGACAAGAAGAGAAGTGGTGGACAGTCAACTAAATGCAACAACACTTCACATGATTCAACTTGGTGTGCGTCCCAAGGACATGCCACATATTGAACACCTGAACACCACCAAGGAAGCTTGGGATGCTCTCACCGACTTGTTCATCGGCAATGAAAGCATGAGAAGAAATAGGCATGATGCTCTAAGCAATGAAGTTGAAGGATTCTACATGTTGGATGGTGAGGACCATGAAGACATGTATAGAAGGCTCAAGACCATTGCAAGGACATTTAGAAAGCATGGTGCCACTCATATTGATGATGCTTGGATCAAAAGAAAATATGTGAGTGCCCTCGTGCCCTTTGAGCCCATGGACTTGAAAAGTTTGCAAGGTAGACACAACTACCACCAAACAACTTCAAATGAAGTCATGCAAGAAATGGCGGTTTTTAAAGTGGCAGCAAAGAACGCCGAATATGCTCGCGCTCAGGCAATTGGGATGCAAAAATGTGTAAATGTTGCATTAAAGGCCAATGTTGTTGAACAAGATGAAGATGATAGAGGGTTTGACATTGTCTCCATGAGTTATCCCGATGAGGTCAAGCATGCTCATGGTGAGTACATGGCCTTCTATGCAAGAAACTTTTGGAAGGACCCAGCTAAGGCTAATTTTGAACTTGAGCACAATAATGGGTCAAGTGGGCGAAAGGAAAATGGCCCAAAACTGAGAACTTGCTACAATTGTGGAGACCGTTTGCACTTTGTGGCTGAGTGTCCCTATCAAAGTAGAGAAGACAATAGGGGCAGGCTCATCCTCAAAGAAAAGTCCAAGGCACCTCGAAAGAAGCGATTCGTCAAGAAAAATGCTCCCTACAAGAAGCAACCTAAGATTGTTTTGGTGGCACAAGAAGAGTATTCATCCACAAGTGAAGATGAAGAGGATGAAGATAGCACTCGAGAGGTGGCTATATAGCCACCACATCTATCCCCACATCGATCTTTGCTCTCCCAATGAAAACATCATCAACAACAATGTCACTTGCCTTATGGTAAGAGGTTCTGAGGGATCGTCTTCTATCTCTTCTTTTCCTATGACTACTATGAATGTTGATATGGATGATCATACAAGTCTTAGAGTAAAGGAATAAGTTATTGCTTTGGACCTTTTTATCACTAACTTGCAAGGTGAGCACAAACTACATTTTGAGGCTCTCATGAGCCAACTTGCTCACTTCGAAGAGCTCCTCGAAGAAAAGGGCAGAATTGAAAGAGAAGATGCCATGGAGATTGCATCCTTGAAGAATGCTCTAGAAGAGGAAGAAGAGACTCGAGTCTCTCTAGAGGAGAGGCTTGAGTCAATTGAGGATTCACATGATGAGGTTGTAGCCCAGCTCATAAAGGAACGTGATAATGCTCTTGCCAAGGTAAATAAATTAAAGAAGGAGAAGATTGATTTTGGGGCTGCTCATGCTAGACTCTTTGAGAAATTAGAGAAACTTGACAATGCCTACAAGGCATTGGAGAGTGAACACTCTACTCTAAATGAGTCTCGTGATCAGCTCCAAACTCGATTGGACAAGTATGATATGCCTAGCACCTCTACACCATAATGTGGACATGAAGATGTCATTGAAGAAAATGCTAGGTTGAAAGATGAACTTGTCAAGGGATCCCAACCCAAAGGTAAGGACGTCCTAGATGAGATCCTTGGTAAGCAAAGGGAAAACAATGGAAGAGAGGGACTATGCTATGTACCCAAGAAAAAGAAGAATAAGAACAAGAAGAAGAAAAGAAAAATTGCCCAAGCAAAGACATGCACTATCACAAAGGACAAAACTAACTATATTGGTTTTGCAGGGTCTAATAATCCTAATTATGAATTATTTTGTGATTACTATGGTGATGTTTATGCTAGTTATATTGGTCTGTTTGATAATTATATTTCTTGGTCTATTTGGGTTCCAAAAACCCTTGTTACTAACTTGAGAGTACCCATTGAAAAGTGGGTACCTAAAACCAAGAAGTAATTCTCTTGTAGGGCTATGCTTTCGGTGGTTCTAAATGGGTGCTCGATAGCGGGTGCACAAGTCATATGACCGGAAGCAAGGAGGTCATCATGGAGATGAGGCCAAACCATGATCAAATAACCATCTCCTATGGTGATAAGTCAAAATCAGAGGTATTGGGTCTTGGAAAGGTTGTGGTTACCCACAATATTTTCCTCGTGGACGTCATGCTTGTTGAGACCCTCGGTTACAGCTTACTTTCTGTTCGTGCCCTTGGTAAGATGGGATTTCCTATTTTTATTGATGGTGATTTGGTGGTACTCTTGTGGAGCAAGTCTCTAAAGGTCGCTTTCATGGGGATATGTCGAAAATGACCTATATGTGGTGGACTTTTCGGGGAAAACAACTGCAGGCCTGATGTGTCTTTTCAGAAAGGCTGATGTGGGTTGGTTATGGCATCACTGTCTAGCCCACATCAATATGAGTACTTTGCAAAGCCTTCACAAGGGTGGCCACATTCTTGGACTAAAATAAAATGTTTCGTTTGCCAAAGATCGTGTTTGCAGGGCTTGCGTTGAAGGGAAGATGCATGACTCTCCCTATCGAAGGAAAACAATTATTTCATCAAAGATGATCTTGGAGATCCTTCATGTGGACCTCTTTGGTCCTCCGTCTCATGCGAGCCTTGGTGGGAATAAATATTGCCTCGTTATTGTCGACGACTATTCAAGATATACTTGGGTCTACTTCTTCAAGCTGAAGAGTGAGACTCAACAAACGGTCATTGATTTTGCCAACGAGGTCCAGCGTTAACACAATGTCCCAATATTGGCAATTAGAAGTGACAACGGCTCCGAGTTCAAGAAATGCACTCTGGATGAATTCCTAAGTGAATAGGGGATAAGACATCAATATTCTAATGCGTACACCCCTCAACAAAATGGTGTAGCCAAGAGAAAGAACCGGACTTTAATGGATATGGAAAGGTCTATGTTGGCTGAATTCAAGTCACCATATAACTTCTAGGCTGAAGCCATTTCCACCGCATGTCATTCATCCAACCGGATTTACCTCTGCAAAATCTTGGACAAGACACCTTATGAAATACTTACCGTTAACAAGCCCAACATTTCATAATTCCGGGTATTTGGTTGTAAGTGTTTCTTTGTTATCAAAGGAGTTCGTTTATCTAAATTTGAGTCTAAGGCTTTAGAAGGAATTTTTGTTGGTTATGGTGCCAAATCCCACACTTATAGAGTCTACAATAAGATCTCTAGGACTATTGTAGAATCTTGTAGTTTGGTGTTCGAGGAAAATGATGGCTCCCGTGTGGGGCAGGTTGATGTTTGTGATGAAGATGTTGAAATACCCCAAGATGCCATAAGAAGAATGGGCGTGGGATTTTTCTGCCCCATTGAGGAACCCCTTGTGGTGGATCAGGAAGGGGACGCCGGATTATCTGATCGTACTATATAGAATGCAAGGATCGAACAGAATGACCAAGAAATTTATGCAACTCCTAGGCCGGATTTTCCAGGTTGTCCGGCCCTTCTCCAACTCGTGCCAGAAGCATCCAAGATAATCAAGAAGGACCAAGTTCTCCCAGGACGGATTATCCGGCCACTCCCTCGGCCGGATTATCCGGCCCTGAAGACTCAGAATAGTAGCAGCCTCCTGTTATGGCTGCTGATCAAAATCAAGGGCAAGGTTCTTCATCTCCCGTTCACGCTGAACAAGTGGTTGATCAAGGTCAAGCTAATGGTCCCGACGAAGACTCAAATGATGAAGTAATTCCTCCTAGAAACAACAAGTTGATTGAACTTCATCGAAAAGCTTGTGCAGAAAGAAATCTTGAATTAAGAGGACACACTCTTGATAAAGTTGTAGGTGACCTTAGACGAAGGGTGTCCACAAGAAGGGAGCTAGCAAGCTTCGGTGAGCATCAAGCTCACATATCCATGGTGGAACCCAAGAAGGTGTTTGAAGCTCTTGAAGATCCGGACTGGATGGCTGCTATGCATGAATAGTTAAATAATTTAGAGAACAACAAGGTCTAGAAATTAGTTGAGAAGCCCAAAGATTGCCGCAATGTTATCGGCACAAAGTGGATCTTCAAGAATAAGCAAGATGAGAATGGAATTGTTGTAAGGAACAAGGCAATACTCGTGGCACAAGGTTTTTGCCAAGTTGAAGGCATCGACTTCGGTGAGACTTCTGCTCTAGTGGCTTGTCTTGAGTCCATCCGTATCCTTCTTGCTTATGCAGCTCATAATAATTTTAAATTATAGCAAATGGATGTTAAGAGTGCTTTTCTTAATGGTCCTCTACATGAGTTGGTATATGTAAAGCAACCCCCGGGTTTCGAGGATCCCAACTTCCTGAACCATGTTTACAAACTCGATAAGGCGCTTTATGGCCTTAAACAAGCCCCACGTGCATGGTATGAGCACCTTAAAGAGATTTTGCTAGACCGTGGCTTTGAGGTTGGGAAAATCGATCCCACTCTTTTTACTAAGAAGGTTAAGGGGGAGCTCTTCGTATGCCAAGTATATGTAGACGACATTATCTTTGGCTCTACTAATAAAGCTTTTAATGACGAATTTTCAAAGCTTATGACTAACAGGTTTGAGATGTCTATGGTGGGGGAATTATGGTTCTTTCTTGGATTTGAGATCAAACAACTTAGGGAAGGAACCTTCATAAATCAAGCAAAGTACATCCAAGACATGCTCAAGAGGTTCAAGATGACGGATCTTAATGGCGTCACCACACCGATGCAAACTAAATGCCATCTTGAACTCAATCCCAATGGTAAAGATGTGGACCAAAAGGTATACCAATCCATGATCGTCTCTCTTCTTTACCTCTACGCACTAGACCCAATATTGTGTTGAGTGTAGGTGTGTGTGCAAGGTATCAAGCAGTTCCGAAAGAAAGCCACTTAGTGTCAGTCAAGAGAATCTTCCAATATTTGGTTCATTCCCCTAATTTTGGTTTATGGTATCCCAAGGGCTCCAATTTCTCTCTATGTAGTTATACTGATTCAGATTGGGCTGGTGACAAGGATGATAGGAAATCAACTTTTAGAGCTTGTGAATTTTTGGGAAGGTCTTTGTGTTGGGTCCGCAGCATAGAAAACAAAAAATTTCCTACGATGAGAACTATACGCCAAGATCTATCTACTAGATACAGAGCAACGGGTGGACATACATCCATGGAGAACTTACCCTCGAAGACAACGAGTTTTGTTAATGAGTAGGAACTCGTGGTTGATGTAGTCGTACGCTTGCCGATCTCAAGATCGTGTGGAAGTCCGAGCGCCGCAAATCAGCAGCGCATCCGTCCTCGCACACACGTTCAAGCCACCGAACAACCTCCACCTCCTCGCTCCAGCGAATCAGCGGAAGCAGCAACTCCTTCCAGATGCAAGGCCATCGGGAACATGTATCTCGCTAATCCGAGACCATGGGTGAATATCTAGAGGGGGAGAGAGATCCTTCACGAGGAGGTGTGAGGATGAAGGAGGGAATGGGTGGCCTTTTATAGGAGGAGGGGGGTGCCCCCTCTCTCCATGGCCGGCGCATGGGGGGGGTGACCCCTCACCTCCCCCATTCATGTGGTGGTAACCCCTCCACATTAAAATGCCTCTTCACATTCCCTTTTAAAGTCTCCACTTTAAATGCATTAAATTTCTCCAAATTTAATGCTCTCTCATTTAATAAAACTCTTTTATTTATTTTATTCAGAATTTTGTTAATTACTTTAATTAACAAACATTCACATAAAACCCCTTGCAACATTTCAATATCACATGCAGAACCACTTTCTGCAATTTCACCCGAAACAATTCCGGTTTCTATCGAATCAATTCATGTTTCTATCGAAACATTTCCTGCGCTTTGCAAACCTTTTGTCTGGAACATATGTACTCCTAAATGGTGTCCGGCAACCCTTAAGTGTGTCACCCTAGGGTTCGCGAATAATGCAGACATGATTGAGACTCCTCTCAGATCAATAATCAGAAGCGGGACCTAGAGATCCATACTGACTCCTGCATATTCAACGATGACTTCTCTGATCGCGAGAACCTTTAACGTCAGCAATTTAATCCCTTTGTCTCATGATATAATACATGTCCGAGATTCGATCATCGGTATCCAAATACCTAGTTTGATCTCGTTACCGACATGCACTCTTTTCTCGTTCCTATGATATAACATTCTAGTGATCACATCACTTGCTTGCAAGCTATCTTAATGTGATATCACCGAGAGGGCCCAGAGTATATCTATCCGTCATTGGGATTGACAAATTCCACTCTTGATCCATGAGCCTCAACATAACACCTTCATAGCACCGAACCCACCTTTATGGTCACCCTGTTACGGTGTGACGTTTGATGTTATCAAGATACTCTTCCGGTGTTAGCAATTAACATGATCTCATGGTCTAAGGACTAAGACTACTTTGTATGATGTTATAGCAATATAAACATAATGACTTGATCGTAATGCTATACTTCGGATGAATGTTCATCACATCATTTCACAAATGCTATAACCTTGTTATTAACAACATCCAATGTCCATGATCAGGAAACTTTGATCATCTTGTTAATCAACAAGCTAGTCTATAAGAGAGGCATAACTAGGAACCCTTTTTGTTTATTAAACACACATGTATTGATGTTTCCTATCAATACAATTATAGCATGCAAAATAAACATCTATCATATACAAGGAATATATAATAACAACTTTATTATTGCCTCTCAGGGCATATTTCCTTCAGTCTCCCACTTGCACTAGAGACAATAATCTAGTTCACATAGTGATAAATCTAACAACCATGGAGTTCTGGTGTTGATCATGTTTTGCCCTAGGGAGTACTTTAGTCAACGGATCTGCTACATTTAGGTCCCTGTGCACTTTACAAATCTTTATATCTCCATCCTTGACATGCTCGCGGATGGAGTGAAACCGACGCTTAATATGCTTGGAATTCTTGTGAGACCTTGGTTCCTTGGCATTGGCTATGGCTCCATTGTTGTCACAATAGATCACCATTGGGTCCAATGCACTGGGAAACACACCCAGTTCTGTAATGAACTCTTTCATCCAAACTGCCTCTTGCGCCGCTTCTGAAGCAACAACATATTCCGCCTCCGTTGTTGATCCAGCCACCACAGGTTGTTTGGAACTCCTCCAACTAACTGCTGCTCCGTTCAAGAGAAATACGTATCCGGATTGAGACTTAGAGTCATCCGGATCGGTGTCAAAGCTAGCATCGACATAACACTTAGCGACTAGCTCTTCTTCACCTCCGTATATAATAAGCATACCCTTAGTTCTTCTCAAGTACTTGAGGATGTTCTTTACCGCTATCCAGTGTTCCGAACCTGGATCAGATTGGTACCTACTAGTCAAACTAATAGCATGTCCGGTCTTGTACATAGCATGGCATACATTATAGAGCCTATGGCCGAGGCATATGGGATCTTATCCATCATCTCTCTTTCTTCCGCCGTAGCCGGACTTTGAGTCTTACTCAATGTCTTGCCTTGCAACATAGGTAAGAACCCCTTCTTACTTTCGTCCATATTAAACTTCTTTAATATCTTATCAAGGTATGTACTCTGCAATAGCCCAATTAGGCGTCTTGATCTATCTCTATAGATTTTAATGCCTAATATATATGAAGCTTCACCAAGGTCCTTCATCGAAAATTTGCTGTTTAGATAACTTTTAACACTATTTAAAGATCTATATCATTTCCAATAAATAATATGTCATCCACATATAATATCAGAAATGCCACATTGCTCCCACTCACTTTCTTGTAAATACAAGCCTCTCCATTAGTTTGGACAAATCCAAACTCTTTGATCACCTCATCAAAGCGGAGATTCCAACTCCGGGATGCTTGCTTCGGTCCATAGATGGATCGCTGAAGTTTGCACACCTTATCAGCATCCTTAGGATCGACAAAACCCTTTGGTTGTATCATATACAACTCTTCTTCAATATTACCATTGAGGAACACAGTTTTGACATCCATCTGCCATATTTCGTAATCGAAATATACAGCAATTGCTAACATAATCCTAACCGACTTAAGCATCGCTACGGGAGAGAATGTCTCATCGTAGTCAACTCCTTGAATTTGTCAAAACCCCTTTGTGACAAGTCGAGCCTTATAGATGGTTACATTACCATCAGCATCAGTTTTTCTTTGAAAATCCATTTATTCTCAACGGCCTTTCGATCGTGAGGTAAGTCCACCAAGTTCCAAACCTGGTTTTCGTACATGGATTCCATCTTAGATTTCATGGCTTCTAGCCATTTGTTGGAATCAGGGCTCATCATCGCTTCTTCATACGTCGCAGGGTCATCTATTTCATCAATCATGAAATTCATAACAGGATTGCCGTACAGTTCAGGAGCTGCACGTGTCCTGCTTGACCTGCGAGGTTCAGTAGTGTCCTCTTTCGGAGTTTCATGATCAATATCATTAGCTCTCTCTTCATTAGGTGAAGTCAACTCCGAAACAACTTCCGGTGCTGCGCTTGTCGCCATTTCATGAAGAGAAGGTCCAATAACCTCTTCGAGTTCCACCTTCCGACTACTCACACCTTTCGCGAGAAACTCCTTCTCAAGAAAGGATCCATTCTTGGCAACAAAGACCTTGCCCTCGGATCTGTGATAGAAGGTATACCCAATCGTTTCCTTAGGGTATCCTATGAAGACGCATTTTTCCGCTTTGGGTTCGAGTTTATCCGGTTGAAGTTTCTTCACATAAACATCACATCCCCAAACTTTAAGAAATGACAGCTTAGGTTTGTTTCCAAACCATAATTCATACGGTGTCTTTTCAACGGATTTAGATGGTTCCCTATTTAAAGTGAATGTAGCGGTTTCTAGTGCATAACCCCAAAATGACAGTGGCAAGTCAGTCAGAGACATCATAGATCGAACCATATCCAATAAAGTACGATTACGACGTTCTGACACACCATTACGTTGTGGTGTTCCGGCAGGCGTGAGTTGTGAAACTATTCCACAATCTTTCATGTGTGTGCCAAACTCGTAACTTAGATACTCTCCTCCACGGTCAGACCGTAGAAATTTGATCTTTCTATTACGATGATTTTCCACTTCATTTTGAAATTCTTTGAACTTTTCAAAGGTTTCAGACTTATGTTTCATCAAATAGATATACTCGTATCTACTCAAATCATCCGTGAAAAGTAACAAAATAACGATATCCACCTCGTGCCGACACACTCATTGGTCCACACACATCAGTATGTATGATTTCCAATAAATCTGTCGCCCGTTCCATTGAACCGGAAAACGGCGTTCTAGTCATCTTGCCCATAAGGCATGGCTAACATGTATCAAATGATTCAAAATCAAGTGATTCCAAAAGTCCATCAGAATGGAGTTTCTTCATGCGTTTAACGCCAATGTGACCTAGACGGCAGTGCCACATATATGTAGATATATCATTATCAAGTTTAATCCTTTTAGCATCAACATTATGAATATGTGTAATACTACTATCGAGATACAATAGAAATAAACCATTCAACACAGGTGCATGACCATAAAAGATATTATTCATATAAATCGAACAACCATTGTTTTCAGACTTAAACGAATAACCACTTTGCATCAAACATGATCCAGATACAATGTTCATGCTCAGTGCAGGCACTAAATAACAATTATTCAGGTTTATAACTAATCCCGACGGCATATGGAGAGGCAGCGTTCCGACGGCGATCACATCAACTCTTGATCCATTGCTGACCTGCATCGTGACCTCATCCCTTGCTAGTTGTCGCTTGTTCCGCAGCCCCTGAACCGAGTTACATATATTAGCAACCGATCCCGTATCAAATACCCAGGTGCTACTGTGAGTACTAGTCAAGTACACATCAATAACATGTATATCACATATACTTTTGTTTGCCTTGCCGGCCTTCTTGTCCGCCAAATACTTGGGGCAGTTGCGCTTCCAATGGCTAGTCCCCTTGCAATAGTAGCACTCGGTGTCAGACTTAGGGCCAGCTCGGGGTTTCTTTTCAGGCGCGGCAATAGATTTGCCACCCTTCTTTCCCTTCTGCTTGCCTTTCTTGTCCTTCTTGAAACCGGTGGTCTTATTGATCATCAACACTTGATGTTCTTTCCTAATCTCCACTTCTGCAGTCTTAAGCATTGACAGAAGCTCGGGAAGAGACTTCTTCATGCCCTGCATATTATAGTTCATCACGAAGCTCTTGTAGCTAGGTGGCAGAGATTGGAGAACACGATGTATGCCTAAGTCAATGGGAATCGTTATTCCCAAGGACACAAGCTTATCGGCGTACCCAGACATTTTTAGTACGTGCTCACTAACGGAGCTGTTCTCTTCCATCATGCAGCTAAAGAACTTTTCAGAAGCATTATAACTCTCTACGGCAGCATGGGTATCGAAAATCATTTTCAATTCTCCCATGGTATCAAAGGCATTGCCATTTTCGAAACGTTTTCGAAGTTCTGGCTCTAGCCCATACAGTATGCCGCAATGAACTAAGTTGTGGTCCTCCTGACGAGTTATATAGACGTTCTTTTCCTCGTCAGGGGCATCAGGAGCTGGTGGGGGGCCTAGCGGCGCCTCAAGCACATATTGCTTTTGTGCAGCAGTGAGGAGAATCCTCAAATTCATAGCCTAGTTGGTGAAGTTGCTACCATCCGTAGCAAGCTTCTCTTTCTCCATGAACACATTGAAATTAAAAGCAGGTGGTGCCATCTACAACATAATTTGTAAAATATATTTAGACTAAGTTTATGATAGATTGAGTTCAACTAATCCAAATTACTAATGAACTCCCACTCAAAAACGACATCCCTCGTGTCCTTTTGGTGATGACATGAACCAAATCCACTACACCAAGTCCGATCATCATGTGAGTCGGTGTAGCTTCAAAGGCGAGTATCTATATAGGCATCATATCAACTATATGACTCATGCTTAACCTTTCGGTCCGTGTTCCGAGGCCATGTCTGTACATGCTAGGCTCGTCAAGTAAGAACCTTAGTATTCGCGTGTGTAAAACTGTCTTACACCCGTTGTATGAAAGCGTAGAGTCGAGAACACTCGATCATCATGTGATGCCTCAAAACACGATCCACAAAATGGTGCATACTTAAGGAAGAACACATCTTATATTGATATCTAAATGAGGGATATCTTATAATGCTACCAAAAGCGCCAAACTAGCAATATAAGATGCTAACATCTAATGTGTGAAGTGAGGTGATATGGTCCATGCATTTGATCTCTATCATTTGCATCGTGGTATGATCTCTATCATTCCTTTGTGTGTAAGGCCAAGGTCTATGGAACTTACACGTTAAGTGAGTTGTAAGAGTATCTATCATACATCTACTTACAACAATACCATATCAAGACACTAGCCCAGCAACGATCTAAACTAGACGCCTCTAATTTATCAATTGCAAGTTTTACGTGGCTTAGGGCTTTCAGAGATAGAACCGGTCTTACCTACGAACATGAACCACAACGAGGATAACCAAGTTATTAGCAACTCATTGTAAATTAGATATTGACTATAGTAGGAGAGACAGACACCCGCTAGCCACTTATGCAAAACTAGTTGCATGTCAGTCGTGGATCCGGTCTCATGTACGATGACATGTAAGGTTGGTCCGGGCCGCTTCATCCCACTATGCCAGCAATATCCAAAGTACATAGAAGATGCAATAACATGATCATCATCGCCCACATATAAACATATGTGTACTACCCGTGCAAAGCACCTACGCATAGATCAGGCTTTGATACCACTGTTGGTTCCGCAGCATAGAAAACAAAAAATTTCCTACGATGAGAACTATACGCCAAGATCTATCTACTAGATACAGAGCAACGGGTGGACATACATCCATGGAGAACTTACCCTCGAAGACAACGAGTTTTGTTAATGAGTAGGAACTCGTGGTTGATGTAGTCATACGCTTGCCGATCTCAAGATCGTGTGGAAGTCCGAGCGCCGCAAATCAGCAGCGCATCCGTCCTCGCACACACGTTCAAGCCACCGAACAACCTCCACCTCCTCGCTCCAGCGAATCAGCGGAAGCAGCAACTCCTTCCAGATGCAAGGCCATCGGGAACATGTATCTCGCTAATCCGAGACCATGGGTGAATATCTAGAGGGGGAGAGAGATCCTTCACGAGGAGGTGTGAGGATGAAGGAGGGAATGGGTGGCCTTTTATAGGAGGAGGGGGGTGCCCCCTCTCTCCATGGCCGGCGCATGGGGGGGGTGACCCCTCACCTCCCCCATTCATGTGGTGGTAACCCCTCCACATTAAAATGCCTCTTCACATTCCCTTTTAAAGTCTCCACTTTAAATGCATTAAATTTCTCCAAATTTAATGCTCTCTCATTTAATAAAACTCTTTTATTTATTTTATTCAGAATTTTGTTAATTACTTTAATTAACAAACATTCACATAAAACCCCTTGCAACATTTCAATATCACATGCAGAACCACTTTCTGCAATTTCACTCGAAACAATTCCGGTTTCTATCGAAACAATTCCTGTTTCTATCGAAACATTTCCTGCGCTTTGCAAACCTTTTGTCTGGAACATATGAGCTCCTAAATGGTGTCCGGCAACCCTTAAGTGTGTCACCCTACGGTTCGCGAATAATGCAGACATGATTGAGACTCCTCTCAGATCAATAATCAGAAGCGGGACCTGGAGATCCATACTGACTCCTGCATATTCAACGATGACTTCTCTGATCGCGAGAACCTTTAACGTCAGCAATTTAATCCCTTTGTCTCATGATATAATACATGTCCGAGATTCGATCATCGGTATCCAAATACCTAGTTTGATCTCGTTACCGACATGCACTCTTTTCTCGTTCCCGTGATATAACATTCTAGTGATCACATCACTTGCTTGCAAGCTATCTTAATGTGATATCACCGAGAGGGCCCAGAGTATATCTATCCGTCATCGGGATAGAAAAATTCCACTCTTGATCCATGAGCCTCAACATAACACCTTCATAGCACTGAACCCACCTTTATGGTCACCCTGTTACGGTGTGACGTTTGATGTTATCAAGATACTCTTCCGGTGTTAGCAATTAACATGATCTCATGGTCTAAGGACTAAGACTACTTTGTATGATGTTATAGCAATATAAACATAATGACTTGATCGTAATGCTATACTTCGGATGAATGTTCATCACATCATTTCACAAATGCTGTGACCTTGTTATTAACAACATCCAATGTCCATGATCAGGAAACTTTGATCATCTTGTTAATCAACAAGCTAGTCTATAAGAGAGGCATAACTAGGAACCCTTTTTGTTTATTAAACACACATGTATTGATGTTTCCTATCAATACAATTATAGCATGCAAAATAAACATCTATCATATACAAGGAATATATAATAACAACTTTATTATTGCCTCTCAGGGCATATTTCCTTCACTTTGGTATGTTGGTCTTCTAAGAAACATAATTGTATATCTCTCTCCACCGCTGAAGCTGAATATGTGGCTATTGAAGTTCTTGTACTCAATTATTATGGATGAGGTAAACTTTAAAGGAATACGGTGTCAATTGTGACAAAGTGGCCCTTTTATGTGATAATGAAAGTGCAATCAAAATTGCGTACAATTCGGTGCAGCATACAAGGACAAAGCATATTGAGATTTGCAATCATTTTATTCGGGATCATGTTTCTCGTGGTGACATTGATCTATCTTTTGTGAGAACCAACTTGCTGATATTTTCACGAAGCCACTTGATGAAGCAAGGTTTTGTTATTTGAGGAATGAGCTAAATATCGTTGATTCAAGGAGTTTGTCTTGATTAATCACGCATGCCCACTTACATCTCATCCTTTATTTGGTTTAGGTGTGGGCATGGATATAGGAGGAGTGTGATCCTAATTGATTGGGCTAACCCTCCCCCCATAATGCTGAAAGCAAGAAAAATCATTTCTCTTAATATCAGTTTGTGATATGTGAGCTTATTGATGAGTATTGGTCATGAACCCAAGATATATCTTCGCGGTGTCATACCATGCACTCCAACATGGTGGCTTCGGCCACTGCCCTCTTCCTTAAGAAGAGTTGGTTATGTATGGATTTTTCTAGAGTTTCTTGCATATCTTATGTTCTTATGGAAAACACACTCAATTTTGGCTTTTATTTGATTTGGTTCTTGTAATATTGAGTGTGTAGTACCATCTCAGTTTGGTTGTCTAAACCTAAGCCTTTTTCTATCCCCAAGCCATCTATTCTTGCACACAAGTCCTTTGTTTCTCCCGTGGGGATTTGTCTTGGGGTGCGTGGGCCGAATCTGTGTTCAACAGAATTTCAGAAAATGGGCCGGATAATCCGCCCCAAGTGGGTGCCGGATAATCCCCCCTTGTGGTTTTTGTCTACTAAGGGCAGGGTGTCGGGGGGTAGAGCTCAAATAGAGCAGTTCTTCTCCCTTGACCCTCCTCTCTTTCCTAGCAGCCGCCCCAGCCCTCCCCAGAGGCATTCCGGCCACCGGATTCTCCGGCCCTCCCCCGGATCTTCTTCCCCACGCATCCAGGTACCTTCTCCTCCGTGTTCCTCCTTCGATGAGTGAGGATAACTCCCTTTCTATGATCTTTTGTATAGATGTGTTGCATGTTGGTGGAACTTGGACTAGGAGTTACCTTGTGGTTCATATTTTGGTTCGAAATTGTAGACTTGCAATACCTGTGCCCGATTTACTTTGATGCACTCAATCTGGGCAGATTTTGAAATTTTCTCCATGGCCGGATTATCCGCCCCTAGCAAGGCCAGATTATCCGGCCTGGCAGATTCACCTCTGGTTTAGAATTTCTCAGATTTTCTACATAATGTATTTTGAGTTGTGGATTGTTTGTCTACTATTTCTACATCCCTACTGGACGTGTGTGTGCTTACCCCCTTGCTACCCCTCTCATTCGTTTCACAGGTGGTTCTAGTGCTCCCAAGACCTACAAGCGTCGTCCTCGTGCTCGTTACTTCAGGCCTGACGGTGAAGGTGGTTTGATTGACGATTTTGAACTGCACAAGCAAAAGAGAGAGGCTGACCGGATGGCTGAACAAGCAAGGAAGGAAAAGGCCAGGAGGGGTGTCGCAAAGAGGAAGGGTAAGGCACCAAGGATCAACTGTAAGGCAATGGATCATGTCACTTATTCCTCTATTCATGATCGTGATCTATATGAGGAAAGTGAGAGAGATGGACATCTTGGGGATTCTCGCTTTTGGTGTGTTGACCAGAAGTTCATCTATGAGGATGTCTATTCATCTCTGAAGATTCGCCCTATGCATCCCATGGTTATTGTTGAGGCTCTGGAGAAGCCTCAACTTGCTGATGCTATGGTCGTGACTGAGAGGATGGGGTTGCATATTATTATGGCTCTATAGTGCTCCTATGACTCTAAGGTGGTGAAGCAATTTTTCTCCAGTTTGGTGATTTGTGGTCATGAGAGTCGCATTATGAAGTGGATGACCCGTGACACTATGATGCAATCTTACTTTCGGACTTTCACTGGGGTGCTTGGCTATTCGTTGGCAATCGTATCATCACTCAGCTCAAGCCCAATAAGGATGCTGCTCTTTCTCCTTGCATAGATCCCGATGGTATTGTGGGTACGCTTGTTGGCCTCTCCACTCTTTATGCTCGGTTGGTTGGTGTGTTCCGTCACTCCATTACGCCTAGTGGGGGGAACAATGATAGTATTCGTGACCACTTGGTTCAGCTGCTCGTTTTTCTTATGAGGTGGCCACCTATGATGATGACTCTGTGGACTACAAGCTGGATGTGATGGAATTCATCTATCATGAGTTGACTGATGCCATGTTTAATAGGCTCTCCATTTTGTATGTCCCTTACATTATGATGCTCATCAAGTACTTGCTTCCCACTTGAGAATTTCACTATGATGTTGGCATAAGGTGAAGAAGATCTACAACAAGTCTAGGAAGACCGCTCACCCATATTCTGCTCCAGAGGGTCTTATGAGGGATGCTTGTACTAGTGCTCATAGGCCCCCAGTGCCTCCTATTGGTCATGAGGTGAAGCAGCTGAATTGGTTTCAGTGGAACATTTTGTGCATGGGGGTGGATACTCATGAGGGGCAGTACGAGGCGCACAAGCAGTGCCATGAGATGGCTCACACCCAGCAGCTCATTCTTCACCATGTGTCTAGGGCATCAGGCAACCCCCAGCCCCTACTGCTCCCAATCCTTATGCTCAGTGGAACACCTCTAGACTCAACTATGGAGAGCTCAAGCGCCACCTTTTTCCTGCCCCGGCGAGGGATCCCACTCCACTAGCTGATGAGGATGAGGAAGAGGAAGATGAGGAGGAATATGATGATGAGGATGGGGGCGAGGAAGATGATGAGGACTATGAGTGATATCGTGGGGCACTAGCATCGCTCTTCTTCCTTTTTTGTGTTTCGATGCCAAAGGGGGAGAAGTAGTTCTAGTAGGTTATCGTAGATTTGCATGGGTCGGGCGCAAGCATTTGCACTTTATCGTTTCATTTTTATTCTCGCTTGTGCCCATTTAGCGTTGAACTCTTACTGTCAGTTTGTATGAGACTATGGTTGTGTGTGGCACTGTGGTTCAGTCGTGGATTTATCACTGGAATTATCTTATGGATTTATCCCTCGGTGATTATGGATCTATCTATCTGATTGGCTATGTCTTCTATCATACTTTCTATCTATAATGGTTATCTTGTTGGAAGGCCTCAATAATGGTTATCATGTTAACTATCTTTATATTATATTGAGGACTTCTATCTCATGGTGGTATGATGTTCTTGTTCTAATTTGTCACTTCCATTCTAATGAAATTGCCTCGTACCTAATTGTGTGCATTTGTATTCAAATGCAATTATTCTAATTATGCACACATTTAGGGGAGTCTCTATTGCAAATCCTAGTATTTTCATCTAACACCGAAAAGGGGGAGATTGAAAGAACATTTCATGATCTCTAGTGTTTTGTGTGTTAGATAACAATACCATGGATCATCTCATGTGTGCTAAGTGCTACAGATAATTGTTCATATGAAAAGCAGCCAAAATCAGCTGCTGGGGGCGGATTATCTGCCCCTGCCAAGGGCCGGATAATCTGGCCTAGCCCAATCGACAAATGCGAGAAGGCACGTCATGTAGTTAGGGGGCGGACTATCTCTTAGATTGTCCAACCAGGGTCGGAGGTTTTTCCCGGGCCGGATAATCCGCCCCCCGAGAAGATTTGTAAAGGCTGGCCAGGTGCGTCATGCAGTAAGAGGGCGGAATATCCCTCAAATTGTCCGGCTAGGGCCGGAGGCTTTGCCTGGGCTGGATGATTCACCCCCTAGGAATGTTTGCAAAGGGATCCAAGGCGCTTCATGCAGTATAGGGGCGGATCTTCCCCCAGAAAATCCGTTTCTGGGGCGGAGGATTGCCCCAGCCAGATAATCCGGCCCCTACTTGGGCCGGATAATCCGACCCCCGACTTCTCCAACGGCCAAGTTTGGATAGGGGGTATAGATGCCCCAATCACTCCTTCTATCAGACTTCTTGATTAATTCGAAAAAGTACTGGCCTGTTCTTCAAGCTCCTAATCGAGATCTCTCACTTCAACCACCCAAAGGCTCCGACCTTTGGGGAATCAAAGGAGGAGACTTCTATCATCGACATCACGAATCAAGTGCATCACTTTCCCTCCATTTACTTGGAGGATTCTTGATCTAGTATTACTTGCTAATATCTAGATCTTGTGTTTTGGTTTTGATAATATTTGTTCTTGTGGCAGCTTATTGTCAATATGGGAGCCTCCAATTCGGTTATGGATGTGTGCCCCTCTAGTTGTGTAAAGGCACCGGTTCCCGCCTCGAAGGGTACCAATAGTGGAAAGGTGGATCAGGCCTTTGGTGGCGAGATCCATCAAAGAACAGGGTGAGGCCTATTGTGATGTGGTGGTTTTAGTACTGCCCATCCCTCCAACGTAGACGTACTTTCCTTAACAAGGAAGGAACTACGGTAAAAAAATCCCGTGTCTCCGCGTGCTCCACTACGGTTTCCTCGCTGCTCACTCTTGCCTTTACTTGCTTAGTAGTTAGGTTCACATATAGGGAAATTCTCCGTAGTTGCATATCTAGAGAATTTACCTTTGTGTCAATCCTAAAATTGAAAAAGTATTAAAATTTGGAGTAGCAGCTATTCACCCCCTCCCCTCTAGGTGCCCATACGATCCATTTCATAATGGTCCAAATCGGACGACCCAAACCCCCCGAAACCATTTGTCCCGGATCGTTAGAGACCATTTGTCTCGGTTTGAGATACAAACCGGGACTAATGGGTGTGCCAAACCCATTAGTGCCGGTTTGTATATCAAATCGGGACAAATGGGCTGGCCCTATATATATGCACATCCCTCCTCTATTTTTTCCTGGAGGAAGGTGGCATAGTTAGTGCTAGATTTTTTCTCTTCATATGCACTAGAGGTGCTCGATGAAATGCCTGTGAGAGCGATGTCACTTGAGTTCACACAAGACAAACATGATATGATGTGCCTAGCCACACTTATGCTTTCTCCTCTTTGTTTCCAAGTGTCCTAAAAGTTTAGCAACTATTTTCCCGTTTAGACTGCGCGACACTAATTTTAGCATCGTGATTGCGTTTGATATATATGGTTGTATGATGCAGATGAGCCATCCATGGATGTATGGTGACCGACGCTCTGACGCTTACAGAGAAGGCATGCGTTATTTTCGCCTTGTGGCCAAGGCGAACAAGCGGCGGGATGGTTTTATGTGTTTTCCATGTGTTGAATGTCAGAATGAGCAGGCTCACACTTCCTCAAGAGTCATTCAAAGCCACCTGCTTCGGTCCGGTTTCATGTCCGGATATAATGTTTGGACCAAGCACGGAGAAAGAAGGGTTATGATGGAAGATGGTAATGAAGAAGAGAACGATGATGACAACTATCGATCTATGTTTCTTGAATATGCTAATACCGCAATGGAAGACAATGAAGAAGAAGGAGGTTAAGAACGGGCACCAGATGAACCCGCTGATGATCTTGGTCGGGTCATTTCTGATGCAAAGCGAGACTGTGACACAGAAAAGGAGAGGTTGCAGTTCGAGCAGATGTTACAGGACCACAACAAATTGTTGTACCCAATGTGTGAAGATGGCCAGAAGAAGCTGGGTAGCACACTAGAAATGCTGAAGTGGAAGGCAGAGACCGGTGTCACTGACTTGGGATTTGAAAAGTTGCTGGTACTAATGAAGAAGATGCTTCCAAGACAGAACGAATTGTCTGCCAGTACGTACAAAGCAAAGAAGCTTGTCTGCCCTCTAGGATTAGATGTGCAGAAGATACAAGCATGCCCTAATGACTGCATCCTCTACCGCGGTGAGAAGTACGAGAATATGGATAAATGCCTAGTATGCACTATATTGAGGTATAAGATTAGAAAATTCGTCCCTGGTGATGTTGAGGGCGAGTCACCCAGGAAGAGGGATCCAGCCAAGGTGATGTGGTATGCTCCTATAATACCACGGCTGAAACGTTTGTTCAGAAACAAAGAGCATGACAAGTTGTTCCAATGGCACATGGAAGACCGTCAGAAAGATGGGATGTTGAGGCACTCTACTGATGGTCGGCAGCGGAGAAAAATCCAGAGAGAGTTCCCGGACTTTGTTGGTGACGCAAGGAACTTATGGTTTAGTCTACGTACAGATGGCATGAATCCTTTTGGGGAGCAGAGCTGCAATCACATCACCTAGCCAGTGACTCTATGTATCTACAACCTTTCTCCGTGGTTGTGAATGAAGTGGAAATTCATTATGATGCCAGTGCTCATCCAAGGCCCAAAGCAACCCGGCAACGACATTGATGTGTACCTAAGGCCATTAGTTGATGAACTTTTACAGTTGTAGGCGAAACCAGGTGTACATGTGTGGGATGAGCACAAACAATAGGAATTTGACCTACAAGCGTTGCTGTTCATAACCATCAATGATTGGCCTAGTCTTAGTAACATTTCAGGACAGATGAACAAAGGATACAATGCATGCACGCACTGTTTAGATGAGACTGAAAGTATATATCTAGATAAATGTAGGAAGAATGTGTACTCGTAGAATTGTCATTTTCTTCCGCCCAGGCATCCCTTAAGGAAAAAAGGCAAACATTTCAATGGCAAGGCAGAAACCTGGACGAAGCATGTCCCCCGTACTAGTGCTGATGTATTTGGTATGGTCAAGTATTTAAATGTAATCTTTGGAAAGGGTCCTGGCAGACAACCTATTCCGAAAGACGCTGATAGACACGCACCCATGTGGAAGAAGAAATCTAATTTTGGGAGATACCCTATTGGGAAGTCCATGTGATCCGCTCGGCAATCGACGTGATTCACCTGACGAACAATATTTGCGTGAATATTCTAGGCTTCCTGTAACACCCTCGAATCGGCCCTATGCAAGTTTTAGCCCTTTTCGCCAAACCCGCATAGAAACGATTCAAGGACGCCCACCAGGCACTTTCGTGCGGGTGGAAAACGAAGTAATAACATTACACAACAGTCCTCGATGGGACCCATAGAACATATGTATGCAACAACGACTCCATGAGTCAAGAATACAGATATGCAATACAAAGATCCAAATCACCTTGAAAATGATAGAGCGTCCGACTACGGACAAGATGCAAATGGGGCTAAGAGCCCTGAAAAATAACCAATGGCATCCATAACCCTACCCAGGCCAAGCCAGAAGGGTAACCCTGCTAACGACGTCGATCTCAAACCTGCTAAAACAAAAGGGGTGCCGACAAAGGGCAAAGGAAAAAGAGGAGCGTCAGTACTGAGGCCAGTACACGGCGAGGCTAGAATTCGGCGGCTCTCGCCAACATAGGTATGGTGGGATGAAGCGGCAGTGCAGCGGCACTAAACAACCTATAGAGACTCGATACAACTGGCGGTTATCAGAGAGGGATAAGAAAGACCTATTTGGATCCAACTTGAAGCTAACACCAAACAAACCCATCCTGGTATTTCCCCCCCCCCCTCGAGACCAAACGAGGAAGTCGGACCAAGGAACTCACACGGTTGGCAACTTTACTCATTCCGTTTTAGTTGCAGCACTTACTAATCAGATATAGATAGCATGAGTCATCCGGATAGTATAAGTAGTGGGCAGTTTTAATCACCATTCCGTTATAGTTGGAACATTTACTAGTCAGATATAATTGTCCTGAGGAATCCCAAAACCCAGCAATTGTTGGCACTTTTATCACATTCCATTGGAGTTGCGATACTTACTAGGCAGGTAAGGTATGACACAGATCACCACAGATCCACCAGTTGTTGGCATTTTTATTATCCATTCCATTGTAGTGAAGCTGAATTACTAGTCACATATTAAGTCAAATTTATAGCACTACTTTAGTTATGCTTGTCTATGATCGAGATATTGTGCTCCAAGTCATCCATAACCGCGGACACGGCTTTCAGAAAGTTTTACCCTGCAGGGGTGCACAAATAGCAACACACACTCGATCAACCTCAGAAAAACCAACTCAAAACCCAACGAGGCATTCACGACAAAGCGATCACAGGATTCAGAAATATTTCAGGGGGCCACCCCACTAAGCTACCCGCAACGAAGTTGGCCGGCTCCGGAACGGACCCAGGGTTTGTGACAATGGCTGTAAACGACTGGGAACCCGAAAGTGTGACTGGGCTTGTCGATACCACGAAAACATTCCACGTTCCAAAACAGTACAGGTGCTCCACGCACAATCGTAAATAAGACAGTAAAACATTGCATAGGTACATGATAGTAATAAAGCCCCAAACTACTTTGTGGCCCCAAGAAATAGAAATGAATCAAGCTCTGGCTCAGGGGGTCCATAAGGCCTCCTGGATGTGGATAGTGCGAAAAATCAAGGAACATGTATCAAGTACTCGGGGTCCTATGGGACACAAGTGAGCGTGGAAGAAACAAATAACATCTATTGCCCACCGATGCCTCTGCATTAGTTATATCTAGCATTTTAATAGTTGTATTTAAAGTCATGATCATCTCCACCATTAAGCATCTCCACTGTTTATCATGTGCCAACTTGCCGTCAACGGTGGAACGACAACGACGTGAAGCAACACAGAAGCAAGCGACTACGACTCGCAGGGCCGACTATCTACCAAACAACAGGTATTGGGAGGTGTCCATGGCAATATAGAGGCTGCACGGGATATAACTGGTGCACGGAAACTAAAGCATCGCGACACGGAGATCAATAGATCAACAGGAGGAAATAAAGACTATAAATGCAAAATAGGTAGAAGGGGGAAGAGATGCTCGCCTGGGAAACACTGCCGACGGATCATATCCTGAGAACTTGTCGATTCTTGCATCCACTACTCAGCCTAATCCGCGAAGAAGCAAACACTAGAAGAAACACCGGATGCAATATTTAATACTACAACAGAAGATCCGGCATGATTCTGATATGATGCATGGCATGGCACAGATACGGTGCAATTAGGCAATATTAAGCGGAACCGGGGTCCCGATAATTAATTACACGGTTCAAGTTATTTATCTACCCCGCAAATTAAATGTTGTATTAACAGGGCGAAACATGGCATCGGTTCGCTACGCCAATTTAAATGGAGTCCGGAATAAGACAAAGGTATCCCGTATATGGACTCCATATTTAATTATGAGGTGAATCGGCATAATGCCCCCAAACCATAGACAGATGTGCATTTGTGAACAATTTAATATGCGACAGTTGATAATGTCATATTATAAAAATAGGGGCTTAGGGTCACACATCTGGGTTCGGAAGATCTTGGGTTCCGGGGGTTCAGGGTTTGGTCTCAGGGTCCGGATCTGGGGTTCGGTTCGATGGGATCGGTCTTCGGGGCTTCGAACATCGGATCCAGGAAGGAGAGCTTGGCGTTCCGGGAAGAAGGACTTGGTGTTCTGAGATGAAGTGCTTGTCGTCCCGTGTGGCGATCTTGGCGGTCATCGGGTCTGAGAGGAAGACCTTGGTGTTCGACGTCCTTCGGTTTCATGATGTAGAACTTGTCGATTCCGTATCGGCGTACTTGATGTCTCCGGGTCCGAGAAGGAGTTCATGGCGTTCCAGGAATCCTCGGTGGTCGAGGGTGGACTGGTTCGGTGTCGATCTTGTCGTTACGAAGAGCTTGTTGGGTCCGCGTATTGGGTCGGTCTTGGCATCCCGAGTGAAGTACTTGTCGTCCTTCGGTTCCATGTCGACGTGCTTGATGTTCTCGATGGAGAACTCGGTGTTCCGTGTCGGCGTCGGCGTCCGGGGTCTCGGTCATCGGCTCCGGTAGAAGTTCTTGGCGTCATTGTGCATCGGACTCCCTATACACTTGTTGAACTTGGCGAGATACCTGTCAAACTCGTTGAACTTGTACGACCAGAGATAGCCGAGACCGCAACATCGCCACCAATCCATCTTCCCATGGGCATCACATCTCCACTACTCCACCACAAACTGTCGGAGAATGTCGGCTATACCTCTGCCACACCATCTCTGCACGTGAGCAACACCACTACACCCCACAGAAGACCGGAGCAAGAGCAAAGGCTAGGGCACGATGCCAGGCTACATGCAATGATGTACGGGGCAGGGATGCGTGCTAGCAGATGCGCTGCACAGTCGAGGTCGGCGCACCAGGCAGGGAACGGCCAGGGTCATGCGGCGGTCCGACGCGGCGGCGTCTTGCAGAGAGGAAGCCGGAGGAGGCCCTGAAGAGGAGGCCTCGGGGCGCCGAATCGAGGGGCGTCTGAGGACACACGCAGCGGCAACCAGAGATGGGGCGCTGGGCTCGGTGGTCGAGGAGGCGGAGCTAGGAGGGGCCGCAACGGTGGTGCTTTGTAGAGAGGCCGGTGGAAGCAAAGGGCGCCCGCGACAGCGGTTGGACGGCGCTGGCGGATGCGGCCGGTTGCGGGCTCTGCTCGAGGAGGAGCGGGGTGGCAGGGAGCAGAGGAAGGGGAGGCGGCCTTGGGCGGAGGTTGGCGCAGCGATAGAGGGGCCCCGGGTGGTCGCGGCTGGTACAGAGAGGCGCAGCCGGTCACTGGCGAGGCGGCGATGTCGGGGAAGCTGGGCCACGAGGGCGTCACAATGAGCCAGAGAAGGAGGGGCCGCGGCAGCGAGGCGAGCCAGGCGGCGACGGCGCGGGATCTAGGGAGGAATGAGGTAGGTAGGGAGCGACGAGGCGATGGGGTGGGGATCGCGTGGAGCGACGCGCGGGTTGGGGTGGGGCCCAGGCGACGTGGGTCGTGTCGAGCGTGCAAGGCGGGGTGGTGTATGCGCGTTTGTGTGCGCGTAGGTGGTGGGCCAGGGCGCTTGTCGGTTTTGGGGCCAGGGTGGAGCGGTGATGGGGAGTGGGCGGGAAAAGAGTGGTGGCTGGCAGGTGGTGGCGGTGGGAGTGGTTGGTGAGGGGTTGGGCCAGGGGTGGGGCCAGGTAGGCAGGTGGTGGCCTGGGACTGCGCGCCCAGGTGGGGCCTGGTCGGAAGAGGGCAGTAGGGAGATGGTAGGTGGGCGGGAGATTGGCGGCTGGGGAGGGAAAAGAGGGAGGAGGGGGTAGTCGTTGTGTGGTTGGGTTAGGTATATTAGGGTTTGGGGTAGTAGGCCAGTTGGCTGGGCCTTTGGGCCTGGCCAGCTGCCTCCCCTAAAAATATTTTTATTTTTAAAAGTTTGTTGCTTTATTTTAATAAAAGATTTTATAAATAGTTTTAGACAAATAAAGATCCGGAAAAGACCGGGGATCTAATTTGAAATTAAAGGAGGGGACTAATTAGAAAACAAAATAGGGTTTTGCAAAGTACTTTTATGAACAAACATGCATGATGATGTCAGGATGATGCACAAAGTAGAAACATCGAGCGATTTTCTGGTAGTGGTTTTAGCGGGATGCCACAATTCGACACCACTAACAATGGATCTCGCCCTCGAGATCCGCCTCATGGTACCGGAAAGAAGGCCGACGATCAGAATCTTCTCACTCCGGGTAGATGCTCACGACACCACTAACAAGAGGTCGTTGTCCGTGATCGTTGAGAGAACACTTCGGGAAACAAAGGACGAAAGTAAAGGTATCCACAAATAAAGCCACCTCTAACTTCGATAGAACGAGAGAACCGATGCATTCTCATCCACTTCAATGTACACGAGCAAATAGAATGAGTAGTCAGCATGGGGGCCAATCCATCACGCACCCAAACTATTACTCCGCACAATCAGTAGAAAGCGTGCAACCATTCTCGGAATTAGACTGAAGATCTCGACAAACGAGGTTCGCAACAAAGGAGTGACGCAGGCTCTGCATCGGATCTGGCATAGAGTATGTCATCGCGTCGGAAAACACCGGAAGGCACAAACAAGGAACAAAGAATGGTACCACAGATAAAGGATCACTCAGATAGCATGAAGTCCGGATGTCGAAGCACCGTTACCAAAGGAAGAAGCGAAACCCTGAAGGTACGACGGAAACCCAACCACGAGAAATCCTAGACTCGAAGAAAGAGAAGAGAGCAGATTCAAAACACACAGAGGTAAGAGGAGAACAACATAGGGGTAAGGAGTAAAATTAGACCTAATCAGATCTATCCAACCGATTTTTTTGAAGATAGTTTTAACACTCTACTTCGGCCGTTAGGTAGGTTATCCTACAGGCTGGACTTGTGGGGTATTGCAACTGCTGAGCTCTGATACCACTCTGTAACACCCTCGAATTGGCCCTATGAAGGTTTTAGCTCTTTTCGCCAAACCCGCATAGAAACGATTCAAGGACGCCCACCAGGCACTTTCGTGCGGGTGGAAAACAAAGTAATATCATTACACAACAGTCCTCGATGGGACCCACAGGACAGATGTATGCAACAACGACTCCATGAGTCAAGAATATAGATATGCAATACAAAGATCCAAATCACCTTGAAAACGATAGAGCGTCCGACTACGAACAAGATGCAAATGGGGCTAAGAGCCCTGAAGAATAACCAATGGCGTCCATAACCCTACCTAGGCCAAGCCGGAAGGGTAACCCTGCTAATGACGTCGATCTCAAACCTGCTAAAACAAAAGGGGTGCCAATAAAGGGCAAAGGAAAAAGAGGAGCGTCAGTACTGAGGCCAGTACACGGCGAGGCTAGAATTCGGCGGCTCTCGCCTACATAGGTATGGTGGGCTGAAGCGGCAGCGCAGCAGCACTAAACAACCTATAGAGACTCGATACAACTGGCACTTATCAGAGTGGGATAAGAAAGACCTATTCGGATCCAACCTGAAGCTAACACCAAACAAACCCATCCTGGTATTCCCCCCCCCCTCGAGACCAAACGAGGAAGTTGGACCAAGGAACTCACACAGTTGGCAATTTTACTCATTCCGTTTTAGTTGCAGCACTTACTAATCAGATATAGATAGCAGGAGTCATCCGGATAGTATAAGTAGTGGGCAGTTTTAATCACCATTCCGTTATAGTTGGAACATTTACTAGTCAGATATAATTGTCCTGAGGAATCCCAAAACCCAGCAATTATTGGCACTTTTATCACATTCCATTGGAGTTGCGATACTTACTAGGCAGGTATAGTATGACACAGATCACCACAGATCCACCAGTTGTTGGCATTTTTATTATCCATTCCATTGTAGTGAAGCTGAATTACTAGTCACATATTAAGTCAAATTTATAGCACTACTTTAGTCATGCTTGTCTATGATCGAGATACTGTGCTCCAAGGCGTCCATAACCGCGGACACGGCTTTCAGAAAGTTTTACCCTGCAGGGGTGCACAAATAGCAACACACACTCGATCAACCTCGGAAAAACAAACTCAAAACCCAACGAGGCATTCATGACAAAGCAATCATAGGATTCAGAAATATTTCAGGAGGCCACCCCACTAAGCTACCCGCAACGAAGTTGGCCCGCTCCGGAACGGACCCAGGGTTTGTGACAATGGCTGTAAACGACTGGGAACCCGAAAGTGTGACTGGGCCTGTCGATACCGCGAAAACATTCCACGTTCCAAAACAGTACAGGTGCTCCACGCATAATCGTAAATAAGACAGTAAAACATGGCATAGGTACATGATAGTAATAAAGCCCCAAACTACTTTGTGGCCCCAAGAAATAGAAATGAATGAAGCTCTGGCTCAGGGGGGTCCATAAGGCCTCCCGGATGTGGATAGTGCGAAAAATCAAGGAACAGGTATCAAGTACTCGGGGTCCTACGGGACACAAGTGAGCGTGGAAGAAACAAATAACATCTATTGCCCACCGATGCCTCTGCATTAGTTATATCTAGCATTTTAATAGTTGTATTTAAAGTCATGATCATCTCCACCATTAAGCATCTCCACCGTTTATCATGTGCCAACTTGCCGTCAATGGTGGAACGACAACGACAAGCGACTACGACTCGCAGGGCCGACTATCTACCAAACAACAGGTATTGGGAGGTGTCCATGGCAATATAGAGGCTGCACGGGATATAACTGGTGCACGGAAACTAAAGCATCGCGACACGGATAGCAATAGATCAACAAGAGGAAATAAAGGCTATAAATACAAAATAGGTAGAAGGGGAAGAGATGCTCGCCTGGGAAACACTGCCGACAGATCATATCCGGAGAACTTGTCGATTCTCACATCCACTCATCGGCCTAATCCGCAAAGAAGCAAACACTATAAGAAACACCGGATGTAATATTTAATACTACGGCAGAAGATCCGGCATGATTCTGATATGATGCATGGCATGGCACAGATACGGTGCAATTAGGCAATATTAAGCGGAACCGGGGTCCCGATAATTAATTACACAGTTCAAGTTATTTATCTACCCCGCAAATTAAATGTTGTATTAACAGGGCGAAACATGGCATCGGTTCGCTACGCCAATTTAAATGGAGTCCGGAATAAGACAAAGGTATCCCGCATATGGACTCCATATTTAATTATGAGGTGAATCAACATAATGCCCCCAAACCACAGACAGATGTGCATGCGTGAACAATTTAATATGCGACAGTTGATAATGTCATATTATAAAAATAGGGGCTTAGGGTCACACATCTGGGTTCGGAAGATCTTGGGTTCCAGGGGTTCAGGGTTCGGTCTCAAGGTCCGGATCTGGGGTTCAGTTCGATGGGATCGGTCTTCGAGGCTTCGAACATCGGATCCGGGAAGGAGAGCTTGGCGTTCCGGGAAGAAGGACTTGGTGTTCCGAGATGAAGCGCTTGTCGTTTCGTGTGGCGATCTTGGCGGTCATCGGGTGCGAGAGGAAGACCTTGGTGTTCGGCATCCTTCAGTTTCATGATGTAGAACTTGTCGATTCCGTATCGGCGTACTTGACGTCTCTGGGTCCGAGAAGGAGTTCATGGCGTTCCAGGAATCCTCGGTGGTCGAGGGTGGACTGGTTCGGTGTCGATCTTGTCGTTACGAAGAGCTTGTTGGGTCCGCGTATTGGGTCGGTCTTGGCATCCCGGGTGAAGTACTTGTCGTCCTTCGGTTCCATGTCGACGTGCTTGATGTTCTCGATGGAGAACTCGGTGTTCCGTGTCGGCGTCGGCGTCCGGGGTCTCGGTCATCGGCTCCGGTAGAAGTTCTTGGCGTCATTGTGCATCGGACTCCCTATACACTTGTTGAACTTGGCGAGATACCTGTCAAACTCGTTGAACTTGTACGACCAGAGATAGCCGAGACCGCAACATCGCCACCAATCCATCTTCCCATGGGCATCACATCTCCACTACTCCACCACAAACTGTCGGAGAATGTCGGCTATACCTCTGCCACACCATCTCTGCACGTGAGCAACACCACTACACCCCACAGAAGACCGGAGCAAGAGCAAAGGCTAGGGCACGATGCCAGGCTACATGCAATGATGTACGGGGCAGGGATGCGTGCTAGCAGATGCGCTGCACAGTCGAGGTCGGCGCACCAGGCAGGGAACGGCCAGGGTCATGCGGCGGTCCGACGCGGCGGCGTCTTGCAGAGAGGAAGCCGGAGGAGGCCCTGAAGAGGAGGCCTCGGGGCGCCGAATCGAGGGGCGTCTGAGGACACACGCAGCGGCAACCAGAGATGGGGCGCTGGGCTCGGTGGTCGAGGAGGCGGAGCTAGGAGGGGCCGCAACGGTGGTGCTTTGTAGAGAGGCCGGTGGAAGCAAAGGGCGCCCGCGACAGCGGTTGGACGGCGCTGGCGGATGCGGCCGGTTGCGGGCTCTGCTCGAGGAGGAGCGGGGTGGCAGGGAGCAGAGGAAGGGGAGGCGGCCTTGGGCGGAGGTTGGCGCAGCGATAGAGGGGCCCCGGGTGGTCGCGGCTGGTACAGAGAGGCGCAGCCGGTCACTGGCGAGGCGGCGATGTCGGGGAAGCTGGGCCACGAGGGCGTCACAATGAGCCAGAGAAGGAGGGGCCGCGGCAGCGAGGCGAGCCAGGCGGCGACGGCGCGGGATCTAGGGAGGAATGAGGTAGGTAGGGAGCGACGAGGCGATGGGGTGGGGATCGCGTGGAGCGACGCGCGGGTTGGGGTGGGGCCCAGGCGACGTGGGTCGTGTCGAGCGTGCAAGGCGGGGTGGTGTATGCGCGTTTGTGTGCGCGTAGGTGGTGGGCCAGGGCGCTTGTCGGTTTTGGGGCCAGGGTGGAGCGGTGATGGGGAGTGGGCGGGAAAAGAGTGGTGGCTGGCAGGTGGTGGCGGTGGGAGTGGTTGGTGAGGGGTTGGGCCAGGGGTGGGGCCAGGTAGGCAGGTGGTGGCCTGGGACTGCGCGCCCAGGTGGGGCCTGGTCGGAAGAGGGCAGTAGGGAGATGGTAGGTGGGCGGGAGATTGGCGGCTGGGGAGGGAAAAGAGGGAGGAGGGGGTAGTCGTTGTGTGGTTGGGTTAGGTATATTAGGGTTTGGGGTAGTAGGCCAGTTGGCTGGGCCTTTGGGCCTGGCCAGCTGCCTCCCCTAAAAATATTTTTATTTTTAAAAGTTTGTTGCTTTATTTTAATAAAAGATTTTATAAATAGTTTTAGACAAATAAAGATCCGGAAAAGACCGGGGATCTAATTTGAAATTAAAGGAGGGGACTAATTAGAAAACAAAATAGGGTTTTGCAAAGTACTTTTATGAACAAACATGCATGATGATGTCAGGATGATGCACAAAGTAGAAACATCGAGCGATTTTCTGGTAGTGGTTTTAGCGGGATGCCACAATTCGACACCACTAACAATGGATCTCGCCCTCGAGATCCGCCTCATGGTACCGGAAAGAAGGCCGACGATCAGAATCTTCTCACTCCGGGTTGCGGCAGGCTAGAGCCACGCGAGCATGTTTAATCCTGGTTAAAGAAACCAACTGTGACTTTAGAGGTGAGTATCGACACTATGACAGGGGTGAGTGTCGTCACTATGACAGGGGTGAATGTTGACATTATGTCGTGAGTGTCGACACTATGTTGTGCTGCTTAATCTATAAATAGGCATCCTTGTGAAGTTATCAACTTCAACCAAGATGGTGTGCGGGAGCAGGAACAACACTACATCCATCTTGAGGGAGATGCTAGTGGATCCCAGTCCTCCGACATCTCCAACAAGTTGGCCATAGATGCACTCCCTAATATGTGAAATTAGTTAGCTCAACAACATCTTCATAGTTCGGGAAAGATGTTGAGAGACCAACACTAGTAGGAAACGATCTATTAGTCCCGGTTTCCTAACTGGGACTACAGAATCGGGACTAAAGGCCCCCCTTTAGTCCCGGTCCAGCCACAAACTGGGACTAACACTCAAGACATTTACTATTATTAAAAAACGGGGACTATGTAATCGGGACTAACGGCCCCCCTTTAGTCATACTCATGGCTAGCCCTATAGTACACACCTTCAGGGTCATCTTCGTCTTTGTTAACATCGTCGTCGTTGTCGCTAGGCGCACGCAGTTGGATCCTCAGCCCAGCCATGGCCTATTTCGGGGGCACCTGCCACTCCGGCCTCGGATTCACGACGTGCGGGGGAGGAGGCTCCTAGATGATGACCCTGCTTCGCCCGCGGCCTTCACCACCGCCACCTTTCTTGTGGCTCTATGGAGGTTCAAAGTGCGGGCACCAGAGGTGAGGATGATCTCCCTGGACGATGTAGCGCATCACACTATCGATAGTCTAGTTTGCTCACCACATGAGGCGACTAGCCTCGTTGTGGTTCACCGGGGGCGGGCCGTCACCCTCATACCTGGCGAGCTCCATTTCCCTCCGGTTAGCAAAGAAGGCATTCCAGGTGTCATATTTGTCGGGATCCCAATGGGGATCCATCCGCTGCTCTGGCGTGAGCTTGAGATAGAAGTGGTTCGTGATGACCACCTAGCGGGTGGAACCTTGAGGCACAGGAGGGACAGGAACTCCTCCAGCGCTCAGCCTCCAGTCCGCGGGCAGTCGGTAGCCTCGCGGGCGTGGGTAGCTGGAGGCCCACAACGCCTTGGTTTCCTCGAGGGTCAGAATGACACAGTATGCTGTGTCCATTGTTATGAGAGGGGAAGTTGTGGATGTGTGGATGGCCATGGTGGTCGGCCTACATATAGAGGGAAAATGCGGGAAAATATAGCGGAAAGCGGAGGGATATAGTGGGAAAGCATGACGCATGGCTTGACGGCTCTGAGAAGGGCGGAAAATATCTTAAGTCCTGGTTATTGGCCGCAACCGGGACTAAAGGCCCTCGAAATATCTTCAGTCCCAATTACGAGTTTTAATAGTTAGACTAAATATTTTAGAAAACATAAAATGGTTTTGGATTATTCAATCAAATTCAAACCCTAAAACCCAAAACCCTAAAACCCAAAACCCTAAAACCCTAAACCCTAAACCCTGAACCCAATAATTTGTAAGTTTTATAAGATTTAATAATATTGATATATATACTTTTATTAGATAGATTGTTACTAGTTTCTTTCATAACATTGTATTTAAAAAATTGAAAAAGGCAGGAAACACAGTTTGAAGGTAAAAAAATTAAAAAAGGGACCCGAGACTAAAGAGGTGCGGTTAGTGCGCGCCCTCTGGGCTGCTGCCAAAAACCCTTTAGTCCCGGGTCACGGCACAAGCCAGGACTAAAGGTCACACCTATAGTCTTGGGCCGTGCCACGAGACGGGACTAAAGACCCGGCTCGTGGCACGGCCCGGGTCTAAAGGACCATTCCCTTATATTAATGCGCCCCTTCTCCCCCCAAATCCCCATCTCACTCTACTTGTAGCAGGGACGCCTCGACGACGACGCACATGACGCCAATAGGTTGCCAGATCGATTCTCTGGCCGCCATCACCTCGAACCGCCATCGCGCATGCGTCGTCCCCCTCTCCGGCTGCCACCACCTCCAGTCCCCGCCGTGCGTTGTCCCCGGTAAGGTACGCGCCCCTATCCCCCATCTGGTGCATGCATCGGTGGCGGTAGACACGACGACGGTAGCGTCGACCACTATGGGAGAGCAGGCCGGGGCGGCTCCGGTCACTGCGGGGGCAAGCTAGCAGGGGCGGCGTCGGACACTACACGCGGGGGAGAGCTAGCAGGGGCCGACAATATCATTTTTTTCTCATTTTTTCTAGGGCAATATTATTACTATATATATAGTGTATAAAAATATAATATATAGTGTATATTTTTATAGTGTATATATTTTTATAGTGTAATATATAGTCTACAATGCGGATTTGCTGCTCGGGTGGTCGCAGTGCACCCTCTATCCACCGTTGGATAATGGGAGCATGGTCACCTTCTGCGCATGCGCTGGTCACGGCTGTGATGGCTATTTAACGGTGCCATTTCAGCCGTCAACCACGCTGATAAGAATGCGTTGTTAACGGTCTACCGTTGGGCACATGCAATGACTGGTTTCTTCACAGCCTGCTCACGGACATGGTGCATGAAATAACGGTACCCATGGGCAAACATGCATGTCTGATGAATTTTGCATATGCGCATGGAGTACGGATTGAATGCATGTAGCATCTAATACGCCGCCCCCATGAGAGAACTGCTATAACGGATGGAAGTAACAAACACTTATGGACAATAGCTAATATGCATGCGTGTTGTACTGAGAGATATGATATAACGGATGGAAGTTACAAACACTTTTGGACAACGGGTAATGTGCATGGGCACTACAAGAAATATGGTGATACGTGACCCTCCATATTGGTCACTAGAAGGTCATAGTTTTTAATTTATGACCTTTTTGTGACCAAATACAGAAGGTCAAAAGCTAAGGGTCACTAGTTAAACACGATGACCTTTTTCTGAATTGGTCGTAGAGGTCTACGATCAATACAGTTGGTCACAGATTCTCTGACCAACTGTATTGGTCATAGACTGTCTGCCCTATCCACGTCACATCCTACGTGGCCGATCCTATGTGGCAAATCCATGACCAATTAGAAAGGTCGTCGATCAGATTTAGCCCAGTCCAGTTAGGTGTTTTATATGGGCCAAGCCCAACAATTTAGCCTGTTTACATGGTGGTCTGCTTTGCTATTTTCACTCCATTTCTATTTGGGCCTTGGCCTTATTATAGTTCATTTTTTTATTTGGGCTTAGCTTTACACGGTCAATTTTCAGCATGTTATCAATATTATTTGGGGTGTGGACTTTTTAGACCATGAACAATACTACACCCCACTTGATAGTACTTTAGAAGACCCATTTCTCAGCCAGGTTTCAATTTCCACATATGAGAGTAAATAAACCACATTTAAACAAGAAAATCATAAAAAAATGGTTACGATTACAAGACCCTAGAATCTGGCAACAAAAGCTAGTATCTAGAAGTCTTGCAAAGACAGTTACTAGTATCCAGCATGCAGCGCACATAAGAACACAAGATACACACATAACAAGCAGAGCACCGCTCAGCCTCGCCTCGCTGGCCTCCAGTCTTGTTCGCCTCCAATGGCTCGTCTCCTAGTCGATCTACTGTTGTTTGCTGGTACCGCCTCCAATAGGCTTAACGCTTCACATTCATGCTTCTTTCATCCTAGAGCTCTTGTAAATGACTTTTAGATGAATGAAGGCCAACACTTGCAGTATATAAAGCAAAACAGTGAGGAGTAAAATATTAAAAAACAGCATGGTTTTCATCACAGAAAGTAGAACTACAATCAATGCATATGTTGTATTTACTAATTGAAGACATCATATAAGCCACCACTATCCTAGATTAAAATAAGTGAAAACTAGGAAGAAAGAAATATCTTGAGTACTAAGTAGAACATTTGACCATAGAACAGAGGTCCCAATAGTACTATCTTTATGAGGCAGTACTCCTCGAAGATCATCTTTATTATCCACCCACACGACTTGATCATGCTACTACAATAACAAGTGGGGATGGGCAAAATAGAGAAGTCGGCACCAAGCAAACAGAGAGACTGAATTAACGATGAGCTTCATAGTACCTTTACGAGAACGGGGGCTAGATCTCTCCAAACATCTGGAGATTAGGATGAACAGCTTAGCACATTAACATTTGAGCACTCCAGATTCATTGTGAACATATCATAAATGGTAATAATACAAAATTAGACATTTGTACAAGGGGGTCTTTTGAACAACTCAACATTCAGGCTCTAGTGACAGCGACTAGATAGATGTATTAACACAGAATCAAATTATAAACAATGCATGATTGGAACAACAGGCCACATAGAAGTGAGCACTGAACTGAACATATTTTGTATGAAATAGGCAACCGAGAAATCAGAAATATATCTTGTATAAAAGATTACTAAGGCAGATCAAACATTAAGCATCTAACAAAGAACTAAAACCATCTTCTATGAAATAGGCAACTGATGGCTTGACACAGTACCAACTATCTGCCCCCAACAATTAAAAACGGTACCTCTATACTAGATGAAAATATCGAGAGAAACTGCAAACAATATTATTCACGGCAAGATATCAGATCATTTTCACTACTACAGGTCTACAATGTTTCTTCTCAAAATATCAGATCACAGAAGCTGATGTACATGGTCCTACTGCTCTAACTCCCAGCCATGCTCAATGAATACAACGTCTCTTCTACTAGTTATAAAGAGTAACATCAAATGCTTTTTGATATAATGGCAATGTAGTCTATTTTATTGCTTGATGCCAAGTTCGAATCCTTGCTTGTATACATTTTTATGTACTGAATTAAGAAAAAATTGCAAACATAGTACTTCCTAGAGAACAGTTATAGCATGACACTTGTTACTCAATACCATATTAAAATAAGGCATATTTGTTTGCTACCTTGTAATCTATCTGCACTTAATTACAGAGAGAAGACAGAAGTACCCTAGACCAGTACCTAGTTTCTAGTACATATGCACGAAACTAAATTATATGCACAAAAATATGAGCAAATGATAAAGTACGCAATGCACCATCTAGCTAAGAGGTCAGTGGTGCATATTCAAACTAATAATCTCACATTGGTGGGTTGCAGTGCTAGAAAAAGTATGTTTGCTCTTCTATAAGTAGTGTAGATAAAAGATCAACAGAAAAATGGAAATTCTGAACCATTAATAGCTGCGGAAATTGACGCGGTGCCATTGCAACGGAGTATGGATCTCTAATAGCGATTTCTGAGATTATAGTACAGAGTTCTTGACATTGAGTTTTGCAATGGAATAGCTTCTTGCACTACTATGACTCATTTTTTGTTTTTTAAACAAGACTCATTGTTATTTAAGGCTGCTTCTGTTGCTACTTCATTTAGTATGTGGATAAGGCACGCTTAACCTGTGATCATCAATCATCAATCAGAGTTGTTGTTCCATTCTTGTGATTATTGAAGTAGCTCAAAACAGTTAAATAACATTGCCACTGACATCAATTGGAACAAGAAGTTACATACTTCAGTATTAAAGTATAACTACCAACAAAGGACAAGCAAAACAGTAGCAGACATCAAACTTATCAGTATCAGGAATTCATTAGCAGTAGATTATTCCTGTTTCTGGACAATTCATCCATCTAATTCAGTAGCCACTGGTCAATATCCCACCACTATGACAAGGAAATCACAATGACAATATTGTATCGGTGCCTCCAATCCTAACAGCACAAGATAACCACCCTAGGAACCAAACTAGAAGTCTCACATATTTGATTCCTACACAATGAACTTAAGAGCACGGACACAACGAGCTAAAGATAGCATTAATACGAGCAAAGGGGGAGAGAGCGAGGAGATGTACCTGCCTTAGTCTGCGAGGAGGATTGTGAGCGGAGATGGGGAGGGGTGCGTTGTAGATATAGATCTGATACACGTCGTCGTTGACGTTGGTCATTGCAGGTGATTGCCCTGCACTCCCGTTGCTAACGCGGATCAGATCCGAGGGACACGAGGCCAGCGGCGGCCGGATCAGCCACCAGCATGCCTTCAACGGTGGAGATGCGAGGTCACCCGCTCTGATTGTTGGTGGGGTAGAGCAGAGGTCGAACAAGGCTATGGTTTGGCATTCGGGTGAGAGGAGGCAGGAGATGGTACCTCGCACAACAACATGAGGGGGTCAATCGGGATGGGTATGGATGCCCACCATAGGGTCAAACCCTAAGAGACGGAGGAGGCAGGAGATAGTACCTCACACAGGTTCTTGTTCCGAGCGGCGAGCCATCAGAGCTGGCAGCCGTCATGGACGAAGCGGTCCATCGCCTTCTCGGCGGGATGCGACAAATGAAGAACTGCTCTTCTCCATCGCCTTCCTCCTCGTACTCGGGGTCGACCGCTGCTGGGAACACCGTCTCCGGGTGGGTGGCGGTAGTGGCGGCGCTGATGAGTGCTTGTTGAGAGAGAGAGGAACTGGTGGCGGCTTTTGTGGGATAGGAGAAATAGAGGAGTAGTTAGGGTTTGGAGGGAATGCTTCGGGATCCTACGTGGAGGGTGGCGGCGGTGTGTGAGTAGAGTCCAAGATGCCATGTCATCGATCCGCACCGAAACTAACTCGAATCATGATATCGTCCGTCCATTCTACTCTCCTAGCGTCTCAAATTTATTCAAGACTCTGAACCGATTTTATCCATCTATGACCATTTCGTGTTAGGAAACTATGACCTTCTTGACAAAATTGGTCGTAATTTTTCAAGGTTTGGACCTTCGCGAATGCCTTATGACCAGTTGGTTCAGAATGGTCATAGATCTATGACCAAAAAATCCATAGTCGTTAAGAAAAGGTCACTAGTGAGCATATTTTTTGTAGTGGGGTGTTGTACTGCCATTTATTAACCGGTTAGCGCGCACCTTCCCTACCTGGCTCTCCACTGTTAAATAGTTTCTGTATCCATGTCGCTCAAGCAAACTTAGAGTAGGCATATGCATTTCCATGACATGTATCGCATATACCCTTATTCTGATGCTACAAATAAATTCATTAGTTTTGCCTTTTTTTGTTTATTAATATAATGCAACAAATACGTGTTTAACCCTGCATTCCCGAAACAAAACAAAAAATCATTACTTGTCGGATGACATTTTTTTAGTTACAGATTCATTATACTATATTAATTGACCTATTGATGATAGTACTAAAGGCACTCACGGACATCCCTGTAGACAGTGTCCTAACGACTAGTAACAGACACAACCAACAGTTAGCTAGCAACTTGGCAAAAAATGGCTAGTTGCGGTTGCCGTTTCAACACCCATTCCGAACAAGTAGAATCACTACAGTTCCCTCTTTGTTCCATGACAAAGCTGAACCTAGAGAGGAGTGGCTGAAATAAGAATGCATGTTTATACTAGGTGTTTGCAAAGAGATATAAATGTAGTCTATATTCACATGCGTCTATGCACAAAAAACAAGAATCCAATCTGCTGCCGTGAGCACTCATCACATGCATGCCTAAAACATGGTTGCTAACGGTAAACAGAGTGAGTATCGACCTACAATCATGCGTGTATGCACAAAAAAAAATCTAATCTGCTACCGTGAGCACTCATCGCATGCATGGCTAAAACATGGTTGCTAATGGTAAACGGGAAGAGTATCGACCTGCACTCATGCATGTACGTTGCCGCTTTAAATGTATCACATGCATGCAGCCGCGCCCGTGTGTGTTCGCCCCTAAATTTCAAACGATGTTGCACATATGTGTTTTGCCGCTCATTGATTCCCAACTATCGCGCCCGTGTGTGTTCGCCCCGAAACTTCAGCCGGTGTTGGACACATGTATTTTTCCGCTCATTGATTCCCTGCTATCGTGCCCATGTGTATTCGTCCCCAAACTTTAGCCGATGTTGGACATATGTGTTTTACCACTCATTGATTCTGTGCTTCCCATGCTAAACAATCGTGTTGCATGCATGTCTACCACTGGTCATGATATGCACCATGTGCTCTCACCTAACACCATGTGCTCCCTTTATCAGTTCAGACGGTGGTTAAGGTATGCACCGTGGCCACCATAAGCAACCAACTATTTCCCATATAGTGTATAGTGTAATATAATATATAGTGTATAGTGTATAAAAATATAATATATAGTGTATATTGTAATATATAGCGTATACTTTTATAGTGTCTTCGCCGACGAAGCGCGAAGACAGTCCTCGCTGATAGTCCTCGCCGACGTCGGGGACGACGCGGCCGCGTCTGCTCGTGGGCCGGTGAAGGTGAGGAAGAAAACTTAGGGGAGGGGTGGGATGGTGCTCGCGGGCGACCGGGGTTAAGGTTAGGGTGGTGGTGCTCACCGGCGACCGAACTTAGGGTGGTGGGTGCAGGTCGGGGGGTTAGAGGGATGGCCGGCCGGCCGGAGACCTCGTCGGCCAGTTGTCACACAGGGCCCATGCGAGGCATCACTAGAATTTTGCTATTGTTTAGTATTATTATAGCAAATTAGGTCTACATATTATTGTTTAGTATTATTTTATGTAGCAATATTGTATGAAAAAATGATACTATATGCATTTTGCAGAAAACTATGGATCCAATTCAGAGAGACCTTGCACAGGAAGAAATTCTCGAGGATATGATCCACAACGCCCCTCATGTTGATCCACCCGAATCTCCGTCGATATATCTGAACCCCTCTGGTGAGGGTGAGGAGGTCGACTGAAGTGAGGGAGAAGATGACAACTCCGATGATGGAGAAGCCGACAACTCCGATGATGGAGAAGCCGATGGCTCCGGTGGACCCTTAACGAGGTCCAGTGTGGTATATATATGAAGTACGGTGATCAGTAGATGCATTAATTGAGTTGTATATATATAAATTGACAAATGTTTCTTCTCTTAGGCCTCCACGTCGAGCAAAAAATATTCCAAACGAGGCCTGTCCAAAAAGTTGGCCACATCTACGCGTTATACAATTACGGCGGTATCAGCAGTGGGTGAACCATTGGAACCCGAAAAGGCTAAAAGTGTATTTGTACAACAATGCGGAGTTATGGTTAGGGGTTGCGTCCCGATCACCGTTCAAGAGTGGCATAAGCCCAAAGGGGCGGAAGAGAATGAGTATGTTGCCAAAAGGTACAAAGCGGGTCTTTGGAATGACCTCATGGAACATTTCACCATGTCAGAATATAAGGATGATGCCGACACAGCTGCATTGAGGAAGAAATTCAAGAAGTGGACTCTTAAGAAGATGGACAAACTATTCAGGAACTGGAAGAAAGCATTATGGCAAATGTATTAGAAAGATAAGATTGCTCCAAAATTCGAAGGCTATCTAGCGAAGCAGCAGCCTTACTAGGATGTATTTGTGAAGTACAAGAAGTTAGAACCTACTAAGAAAAAGTCAAAAAAACAAGATAAATGCCCCGAAAAAGAAATATCACCATCACCTGGGGCCAGGGGCTACGCGACTGCCATGCCAAAGTGGGATAAAAAACAGAATGAGTTGCTTGCTAAAGGGATCACTCCAGAATCAATACACAAAGAATGGGATTTGAGGGCAAGAAATTGGTTCCTTGGGCATGGGAGTGAGTATGATGATAATACATGGGACCTTATTTGCAGCGATGGGATTAGGATACCTAGGGAGACATGGCAGAGAGTGGTGAAAGAAATTAAAGAGGGGAAAACAAAGTTTGGCCCGATAAAAGCAAAGACTTGCTGATAAAGGTCCTCGGGAATGGCGAACACGGAGGATGAGTACGAGGCCTTGGCCATAGTTATACGTGAGAGATTGGGTTTCCAAAAGACAATATACTTATAAAAGGAGAGAGAGAACAAAGAGGCAATGACATGAGGAGTAGGGAGAAAGGTTCAACCAGTTGCTAGGAAGAATTAAAAACCACCAGCAGTAGATTGACGAACTTAGAGGAGTAGCGCGCCTGCAAGATCCTGCACTCGATATTACCGCTGGCCCATCTCAGCGGAGAAGCATTGTGGCTGAATCGGTGGTCCCGTCTAATGATGCACGGATGATAGATGGCAGTCCCGGCTACCCCGTGAATGGAATCAAGGAGCAGATATCTGTGAGCTCCATTAGAAGGTGAAGAACATATCCCTAAAGATGGTGATCGGATATGCTTTACCTTGTCCACTTGGCGCACACTGGCATGGCCGTGAGATTCCAGCTGGCTATGCTAAAGTCGGGGTGGATGAAATCGCAACAGGGTTTCACTCAATGGAGCTTGACATCCGTGGACCTAAAGGTGAGAGGACACTCGGAGAAGTACTGGATGGTATCAGTCTATGTGACAAGAGCAACATCAAACTTTCAGGCTCGGCGCCAAGGCCAACACCGCCTTCGAGTCGTCGCATGTCACCTTCACCTCCATCACCTCCAACAAGCCCACCCCATGACTACGACCACCATAGCATGAGTCCATCTCGATCTCCGATGCAGGGCCAACCGTCTTTATCGCCCATTAAGGACAATAAGCGAAAGCGTGTCTCGTCGATGCTACTAACCGACGCAGCAGTCCAAAATGACAAATATCGCCCCTCCCAAGAGTACCTCATAGGAATCTTGATCCTACGTGAGATTCATACTCAGTTCATTGACAAACCAAAAGGCTAGATTAATATATACCCACCGGCACAGATTCATACCACGTGAGCTTCACGCCCGTCCTCGGCAGAAAACACCAATCTTAACGGGAGTACCCGGAGGTGATGGCTGGCTCACCTATTCTTGCTGATGGAGTAGACGGAGATGGTTGCCATACCCATGTCGACAGAGGGAGAGAGGCAGCGGATGCGCAGATGCCTAGTTTCCGGCGTTGGCCGCGCGTGGTGCAATCAAGACGGCGGCGGCGTAGTCTTTAGATGAGATCGCAATGGTGGTGTTTGGTGCACGAGCGGCATCGACTGATTTTTCTCCACTTATTTCTCTTGGTGGGTCACCGGTTGGCAAGATTCTGTTTCAACAGAAAAATCCAATACCACACTATTATCCGAAGTGGTTTATTTATTTATTTATTTTTAAAGTACTCTGGTTTAGTTAATTGAACCCGTTTGGGAGTGGAAGCGGTGGATTGGAGGAGGAGGAGTATGTGCTCCTAAGTGTACCATATATATACACTAGCACAAAGTCATGCGTTGCAACGGGTTAGCAAATATTAAATAATTATCATTAATACTAATACCAAAATTTTAGAATTAGTCAATCTTCAGTTTACAAAGAGAATCTGATTTTTCCATGTTACCACGAATTCAAATAAATCAACAAGCACATAAGAATTAGCTAAGTGATAAAAAAAAAAGGAAATTGCATTTCTTTCATCGCTCTTTGGATGATTTACACGTGGAAGTCATGTTTCAATATTCTATTAAGAGTAGTCCTTCAACTCTGCACTTGATGCTATATAAATGACCATTGGTATCTAGAAAGTCATGTTGATTTCTGTGCTACCAGAGAGTTTAATTTCCGAAAAGTCAGGTCGACTCAGTTGGAGATATCCAGATATTGGCTCCTTTATTAAGTCATAATAAATGCTTGTAAGAAATTGCAGTTTTTGAATTAGTTGTAATCTTCACAACTTAGCAGCTTTATACTCCTTCTATCCAGAAATAAATGATTTTTATTTGGCTAGATTCGAAGTATCAAAATATATTTGAGTGTATAGATACATGTGAATTTAAACAAATCTAAGTGACTTATTTCTAGATTTTTAAATAAATGCTTCGGTTCGGCCCGATCCACTCGAGGATGCATAGAGGAGAGAGAAGGGTTGGTCTTCCTAGTCGGCTTTTAGATCGGAAGGACATCAACGTTGGAACTTGGAATGATACGCTGACTTATTTCTAGATGGAGTAAGTATATTTAATTAAAACAAGGTGGGAATACACAATTGTGAAGTCACCAGTCTCCAGGATTGAGACTATCTTTGTAATAATAGTAAATTGATTTGTTAAAATTTCTCTTAAATCTCATTTACAAATTTCTCTACAATAATCAAAAGCACACCATTTTTTAAAAGCACAGGAGGCCAAATGTGAGAAAAAACCACATTAAAAAAAGAAATAAAAGGATAATATACGGTGGAGGACCATAGCGTGCCTTATCCACCTCCCAGTTTCCAAATCCCAATTTGCTAGGCCCATGGGGGCAGACCGCCGCTTCCACTCCATTCTCGTCCTCCGCCATCCATAATCCAAATCCTCTACACCTCCACCTCTTGATGGATGAACCTCCCAAGTCCGACTACTCTACATGGTCTCCATGGTGAATCGACCACGGAGTCAATAGCGAGTGCTCGTGACGACGAGGTCCTCCTCTGTGTGATGGAATCGAACCTGGTGGAAGGGCTCTGTCGCTGGCAGCCCCGTATTGTTTGGTCCCCCTGGCAATTTTGTAGCAGCAGAAGTTACAGAGGAGGACGGACGGAGGTGATGTCGCGCAGGTGAGGCCGCCCTCGCTGTCGGCCGGGAATATTGGGAGGCAGGGGTGCGCGGTGGCGGTCGCGCTCGTTGGCGCTAGCCGACGGAAGTGCGCTAAGATGGGGTGGCGTGACCGAGCTCGTCGCGAGCAACTTCACTTCCCACCTCCCCTGCTAGTCGCCGGTCGCCCCCTGCTAGCGCTCGCCACCGAAAGCGCCCGCCTCGAACTCATCCACCATGGGCCCATGCTCCGCCTCCTTCTCCGGCTCCGACCAAAGACAGCCGCTCCCAGCGCCGCCTGCGACCTTGACGGCCATGCATGGAGCCCCTCCACACGGGGTACCTACATCTAGCCTCTCCCACGAAGAAGCCCCGAAGCGCGTGACTGCTTCATGTCCAGCGTGCCTAAGATCGACTACGGCCTAAGCACGTCCGATTTCATGTTCCCCTGTCAGGTAACCACCGAGCGAGGAGGTTGGGGCATGGCGCATAGGGGCCACAGTTGGAGATCTCCCATCCTCGGATTCACGCACCACCACTCGGGTCCTATGCAGAGCTCGCCGTCGCTCCTATCCTGGCAAGGGACTCTGAACATCTCCGAAAGAAAGGGAGGAAAGAGAGGGTGTCGGTGCGCCACTGCTATTCCGTGTCCCTCCTCGCTTCGACAGACAGACTGACTCATCTTTTACTTGGCGGTGGCAAGTGGTGTAATAACCCCGAACTGCCGGGGGCAAAATCGTCCAAAAATCGGCAGACGGATTTTCTGGTCAACGAACGACGTGAATCTTTAGCAAAATAGCCCGTGCGTTACAACGAAAGATGGATGAATAAAATCTCTATCTCTATCTCTACTACTTAAAAAGAAAGAATTTCCTCTGTTTTCTCTGGTCGCTGTGTTTGGTTCAACATTTTTTTAAGACTGTTTTACCCTCCCACCAAATCCCCACTTGGCAATCTCTATCTCTACTACTTAAAAAGAAAGAATTTTCTCTGTTTTCTCCGGTCGCTGTGTTTGGTCCAATATTTTTTTAAGACTGTTTTACCCTCCCACCAAATCTCCACTTGGCAAAAAAAAGATGTTCCGTTTTCTGCTGTTCCGGCGCAGCACTATGTCGTACCTGCATCGCGGTCGTCGCCCAATATTGCGCACCCTCGTGATACCTCGCAGAGAATTGCAAAGAAAAAACACCCGAAGAAACTGCTCGCACCCATGTCTCAATCCCACACCTAACCCTTACGTATGCCAGCCCCAAAACAATGCCGCCGTCTACGCGTCACATCCCTGTACGCATGTACTCGCCGCCAGCCGTGCGGGATTGGCCGCGCCATCGCCTTCTGCCTCGCCGTCTCCTGCCTCTCGTCGACCCGGACGGTGCCGTCTCCAAGGAGATCAGGGCCAAATAAACCAAGACCGAGGTCCGTACCTCTGTGCTCGATTTCGCCGGCGAGTGGCACGCCGCCGGGGTGGAGACTCTTCTATTTCCAACATCCACCGTCGCCTCACTATTCCGTCCTCGCTTTTCTCAATACCAATTGAAGAAACAATAAGTCTCGGTTCTCTGGTTCTACCCCGCTTTTCTCGGCCCCGGCAAGACCCTGCACTGCCGCTACGGGCTCTAGGGTCTGGGCCATCGTCATCGGCGCCACCCGACAACATCACCTGGGCCATCGCCTTTGGCCTTGCCGCCTCTGGACTCGGCCTCATGCTCGTCGGCCGCAACCTAGACAAGTTCGTGGCCGTCTCCGAGGAGTTTAGATTCAAGCACCCCAAGACCGGGGTCGCACTTTTATGCTCGACTTCACCGGCGAGAGGCCTTGGTTGCGGATGTGCCTCTGATTTCAGCAGTCTCCTCCAGTCCAATCGATGACCACCCAGTCCGATCTACTCCTGTAAGTACATGTCAATCAAATACAATCAATTTAGGTTCATAGTTGTCATGTCCAGTACCACACCCGGTGTCCGCAGTGTGCTGCCCCGGTACCATGTGTAATGCCGCTTCTTAGAGAGGAGGTGAAACATAAAGGATTCTGTGTTCATAATTCTGCAATTGTTCAGATGGTTTTATACTCGGTGTTCCATCATTTGTCTAGGCTAAATTCCTTGATAATTTGTTGCTTGCGTATGTGGTTTTTCATTCCATAGCTCATGTTGTACATGGTTGGTGTGCAGATTCTGACAAATGCTTGGCGTGGGTTGCAGTTATGTAGTTGAAAAGCCAGGATCATGTCTTTCCCTTGTACTCCCCTGCCAAGGATTTCTATTGACATTATCCAGTCAATTGTTGTTATAATATCTGTCCTTGATGAAGTACCTACATTCGTCTGCATATCGGAAGTTCAAAACCATGATAACCACTATCTATGCAATGACACTTCTGTCCAATCCACAATGTTGTGCTCGAAAATTCATACATTAGCTTCCCATATCTGTTTATATTCATGAATTTAATTGAATGGCTCTTTTATGTCATAAAAAGCTGAAATTACTTCTGCTGATGCAGTTCAACATTGCTGGATCAAATGCACATAGTTACAAACTATTGGTGGAAACCTCCGATGAGGCTCTCATGTAATTTTCAGTCTCAGTATTGCAAGGCTTGAATTAGCGGCGTTCCTTTATTCAGTTGATTGACCTTTTTTCTTTGATAGTGAGGTGATCGCCACTAACAATCTTGGATTGATGCTATGTTGTCATGAGGTATTACGTTTTAGTCAATATTAGCTTATATTATGATGACTGAAGAATATTTTACCAACAGTCATCATCTTGCCATCCTAGGCAATAAATCTTATGTGGAACTAACCTCGAGGCAGTCACATTGTTAACAATTGATGGTGCCGGCTCTCATGGAAGGATAATCCCGAGGTAGTATTTCCACTTGCTCTATTGTGTAATTGTGGATACTCGGCTGAGGAATATGCTATTTCATTCAATTGCTTATATAGTATGATCCTATGGAATTGAACATAGTGTATTATATTCTTTTATTTTGATGCTGGTAGGTGTTATCTTTTTCCGTCCCTCTCCACATGAGTGTGTATGTGTTGTACTTGACATACTGAATTTGCACAACCATGTGGTAGTATCAGTTTATTTGGATTAAATGAAGGTTGTAAGAAAAAGGAAATATTGAAGAGACCAATTGAATCATTTTTAGGTGAACTATTAGTCTTGAACTTATGTAATTATGATCCATAATCACTAGATTTGTGCTTGGTTAGTTTAAGTTTGAACATTTCCAATGGTTAGTTTCCATTTGAATTCTAGATAGTACTTATAAGTTATTATATCCTGAAAGATTGGTTTCTGTTCGAACATTTCCAATGAAGCATTCAGAGATAGTGAAATATTGCTTCAGATTTAAAATAAAACTATTTACTGTATTGTAACTTTATAAAATTTTCCATTGCATTGAGGCACAAACATTCAACAGTTTGTTGTGGTAACTACCGTTTGTCAATATCTAATCGCTGCAGCAAACTAGAGAATCAAGAGCCTAGAAAAAAGAGGCATTCACAATATATTTTTGGAGGAGGTTGTGTACTAAAAATGAATTTAGTTGTTTGTGATGCTCAGTCTCTTAACATCAATTGAGGCTATTTTAGTTTGTTTGGCCAGGATAGAGTCCGGAAACTAAAATTCTGGACATTTTTAGCTTTTGCCTTGTCTATTTGCCATCATGTAGAATTACTTTGGCCAGAAGAAATGAAAATATGTACATTCAGTGTCATGATTTGTACATGTGTAACTTACTAGACTTTGCCTGAAGTGAGTGCATCCTGATGGGCACCGTTTCTGAATTTGCATCCCCTTCTCTTATGCGGATGCTAATGATGAACTTAACAGAATCAATCGACTGGCATCAGCGCTACTCTTTTTTGTAATGCGTGAGTGAAGCACCGAGTGACACTTCGTGACGAATTAGATGTTTTTTTGGTAAAGTATCAAGCATGAAATAGCGTGACGAAGTTCAGATGACACTGACCAAGATTTTATTATGTGATTTCTAATTATGAGAGTATAACCAAGTTTATACGACACTGACCAAGTGTATTCTGGGATTTTGTAAGGAGTTCCATTAGTCTCTCCCTCCCTATAGCTAATTCATGCATGCTCGCCGAAGCATGGAGAGAAATCACATGGTAGTCTGCAATAGCCGCCCGCCGAAGATGTCACTCATATACAGCGCATTGCAGATCAATCCCTTGCCACTGAATGCAGTTGTCATCTTGATGATTCAGATAGCTGTATCTTCAAGGGTCTGTTGTGTCCTATTATTCCTCATATTCTTACCGCTTGATTTCCCGAATTTCAGAATTGAGATTACTCTTCTCCGATTAAGCAAAAAGACCAGGCGAAATAAGCAGATGAAGGCTGGCCTGAGCTACTTTCGTGAGATGTGATTACTTGTTGTTTTCCTTGTACAAAAAGTATGGGGAAAATCTAGAATTAATGTGAGGTTTCAGATAGATAATAATGATGTTTATTTATGCACAAATTTCTGTGTAGAATCTGTTTCTTGTCACTTTAAGCATATAAAATAGTGGCAATTTCTTCATATTTGTAGAATTATATTTAATTGACCTCGTGTGTAGATAATAAAACTTTTCTGCATAGGAATATCTCATCTAAATACCCTAATTGAAATCACCAAAATGCTCAACATATCTCAAACCTGAAACTGTTTTAGTGCTTAAATCCAAAAGTGCAGCTCTTCAACCAAGATAAAAAAAATACATGACCTGAGCTGGACTCACTAGATCACCAGACATGTGACATTCACATAGTAAACATTAAAACTGTAACTACAAACCTATATTATCCAGTTTACTATCTTAGTTTTACCATTTTTTACTCTGAGTGTCATCTTAAGAGTATGTTATTAAATACAGTTTCCCTGAATTACGAGCCAAGGGCTGATGTTTGTTTACTAAGTTTGGGAAATAGGTTCATTCGGCAAAAACATATGAAAATTGACTTCAAAATCTGTCTACCTCTTTCCAAAACTCAAGAAAACTCCAGTGGTATGCTGAAGACGGAGGTAGGTGGATTCCCATAGCAGCGTAGTGTCGTGGGTGCACCTGCGTTTGAGCCGTCAAGGGTCATGGATGCGTTTGAGCGCCGTTGGTGGATTCCATGTGCATTCGCGACGTCAAGGGTCGTGGATGTGTTCGAGTGCCGCAAGTGGACTCTATGGTCGAGCTCCGCCTGTGGATGTTGTGGTCGAGCGCCTCTAGAGGGCCAGCACCAAAAATGGTGGATATGGAGTGCAAGGGCAAGAAGAGTACGACATGGTTCCAATGGTTTCCGGTCAGATTCGACGCCGCCTACTCTCGTGCATTTTTTTGTTGGAGTCAATGGGGATTTGTTCAAAAGGGAATTGACTACAATTTTGTGATGGTGAACGGCGAGATCTAGAAGTTCTTCATCGAATTCAAATTTCGACGCTCTGTCACAGACCGGGACCTCGATCCTCTCGGGCATGAAGGTGTAGGTTCTAGATTCTTCAAGACTATCGACAATTTACCAAATAGGATACCATATGTGTCTTTGATCAGTTCTACCAAGAGACACTACAGCGGGAGAGAATAAAAATCCCGTATAAGATACTATACCATGGAAAAGGAAAATGACCGTACCTCAAGTAAGTGGTAACTACATACCGATTTCAGTTTATATGGTTCCATTCAGTGGATTACAAAGTTGCTGATTGCAAGGCTTCAAGAGTTAATTAAAATGATTGTAGATAAGGACCAATCTAGATTGTTAAAACCAGATGATATAGGTGACAACTTCATGTACGCAATGGATTTAGTCTAATTTGTCTGAAACAGAAAAAATAGAAGGCGGTTGTTCTGGAGTTGGACTTCAGTTAAATAAGATGGTTCAATGAAAGATGGAGCTAGCAAGATGGATCATGTTTGTAGGATTCTTCCATCTACTAAAACTACCGTTTCATTTATCGGTCGTCATCGTCTCGCTGACCTCCTAATGTCGATGTCATACTCCAGTTGTGATAATCTGAATATAAGCACCAGGAAATGATCGTTTCTGCATTTTGTGATAGAAAACTATGTGCGGTAGTCCGAATAACTCTCACATGATCGTATTGCTTGCTTGCACCCCATGTTGTGGTCGAGTTTTCTTCCTTCTTGTGACTGGAGGAAGAATCATAGTTTACAACAACAAAGAAAAGAAGTGTCACTCCCCACAAAATAATGGAACACGAAAAACAAACCTTTAGGAAAAATTGGTTGGCTTGAAGAGCATATCAACCTTCAGAGGTTCAACTGAGCATTTTAGTCGATGCACGAATTTTGCATGTGAGGACCCCTTCGTGCACCTACATTCCTGAGAGAAGGTTGTGCTAAGGTAGATGGATGCCCCTAACTCTAACATCTACAATAGATTAAGATTCAGGTATTCTTTGATGCCATCCATTATTTGGATGATAATTGCCCGAGGTTAAAATTTCCATGATGTGTAATGGCTAAAGTAAAACTCATGTGCGGGGTTTTATCAACAAAAGGATCTATGAGTGTCTTTAAAGCAGAGACACTGCCTGGTATTTACCGTGACACACTGCGTCCTTGAAACAGCTTTTTCAAGATGCTGATAGCTGGGACACAATAGAAACTTGGGTGCTGCCTTTCTCAAACATTACTGAGACTGGTGTTAGAACTGCATGACCCTTATCCAAGTGATTGGGAGTTGCATTAGAATCATGCGCACTCAGCCTATGAGAGATACTTATGGTTTCTAAACTCGGGTTGATGTTAGTTTGGTCATGAATCATAGTTGGTGGCCTTCTTATGATGCTAATCATGGTGATGATCTACAGTCTCCAACTTGGAACGAAGATTCTCTGCTCCCTTTTAATACTGCCAAATCATGCACACTTTCCGTGGATTAACATGAAGAATTAAAGGGCCTTGTCACAACATTGGAAGAAAATTATGGGCTGTAAGCTCATGATTATATTATGATGATCAGACATTCATTCCAGGTTCACATGTATGCCATGTTTAATCTCATTTTTTTTTCTATTTTCTACTCTTTCTATTTAAGAAGTTATTCATAAATTTTAATCATATGTATCTTTTAGTATGATAAGAAAAGTGCAACAAGACTAATCTCTTGATGCCTTTTGTAGCATGGTCCATGAAATGTAGGTTCTTAAATTGTGCATATGTAACCTGGCACGAACAAGGCTGAGTGTCATGTGTTGTCAGAATTTTCATAAATTTAAGATGAGAAGTTCCACTAACATGTTGACAGAACCATGTATTAGATATGTCTAAATTTTAGTGGTGGCATGATTTGAAAGCCAAGGGACGAAGCTGATTTTGGTTTTCTTTCTGTTTACTAATTTTTCTCTCCCGTTGCAACGCACGGCATGTTTCCTAGTATTGTCAGAAAAAAGTATATGAGCACAGAGTCACCCACATCTTCACACTTTAAATTTGTCTTTTCTATTTCTCCTAAATTAAAATGTATATTTTTTATACTTCACATGTCAATGGTACAATAGTTCATGGGTTGGTGAAAAATAATTTTTTTCAATGTGAATATGTAAAGGACCGCCCGACATATATAGACAATGGACGTTGGGCAGCATGGGTGCAACGCCCGTGACGTATTGACGTGCAACTCCCGTGTAGTCACGATCAGGCTCGCTCGAAATCAGACGTCGTGTGGGACTTCAATCTTCTTTCTTTGCCGTACCTGCGAGCTGGTTTAGCATGACCACCAATCAGCCAACACCGACACATGTCCCAGGGCCATTTGCCACTTCCGCAACTCCGATTCCAAGTATTTTATGGGGCATTAAACATCCAATTATTCCTTTTCTATGGCGGGACGGGGACACAGCAGCACTGCAGCTTAGGGCAGCGTGCCCTCCAGATATGCCTTGAGGCGTGGTGCGCTCCCTCTCATTGACCCATCATTGTGCTAGCTGGTTGTTATTTTCCGTGGTGGCTTACCAATACTGTTGTAAACTGAACAGATATAAACCGGCTAGACTCATTACGAGGGGGCGATGTGGGACTAATCACCACATGATTTATCTATTAGCTAGTTGAGTCGTAGCCTTGGGACCGGGACAGACGTGACGGTCGTGGCCCATGATGACACAGGGATTTGATGCGGCCCATGATGACACAACAATCCAGCTCAAAGTATTATGGGGTATCGGGTCGTTCGGTCAAGCTCTAGGGAGATAAAAAAGAAAATAAACGAACCGGTATGGGGCAAAAAGTGCGTAATATGTATTTCGGTGGGAGGGTAAATTTCTCCAAAAAAGAGTTGGACCGGAAAAAACAGTTCGTCTTTTATTATTAGATATAGATAACTAATAATAAAGGACGGATTGTTTCTTCTGGTCCAACACTTTTCTGGACCATCTTACCCCTGCTAATTTAGAAATACTACCGACCACGCCACTTGTAAGTTGTATTTTATGGGCTGCGTGCAGCGTATCCGGTAGAAAAAAATCTTCCCCTAATGCATTGCCCGGAGCAGCGACGCACTGTTGGGCTTTATTTTATGGCCTGCAAGCAGCGTATCCAGTAGAAAAAAAAGGAGGTATGGGTATTTTTTTACTGAATAGTCCCACCTTGCTCCCTATCCACGAGTTCCACTGATTTATATACGGTCCTAAATTGCTAGGAATCATTCGCCTCTGAGATCAAGAAATAGCACCGCCGTAAATTTACGATCAAAGGCAAAAGAAAGGGGAGAGAGAGGGCATAGAAAGAGAGCTGAAATTGAAAAAAAAACTAACGATCGCCTCCAAGGATCCAATCAAAGGCAAAAGAAAGGGGAGAGAGAGGGCGGAGAAAGAGAGAGCTGCGCATGAGCTAATAGAGTAGCGAGGCAGGGGCGACCGTGGGCCTAGCAGGAAGAAGAACAACGGGAACCTATGCCGTGCGGCGAGTGAGGCGTGCATCGTGCCTGTGTTGTCGGCGGGGATGGATGGGGACAAGTGCGGATGATGCGTGTGTGGCTCCTGGGGTTCCACGTGACCTGGTCTTAAAATTGGCTGGTTTTTTTACTTTCAAAACTGTTTTATTTCTCTCGTTACAAGAAAAATGAGTGTTGGAGTTAAAAGAGAGGGATCAAACTTTTTTTGAAACTTCGCACAGTCTACAGCGTTTTAGCTTGGACGTCAAGGAGTCGTTGCCGATCGGTAGTGGTCGGATCGGCTACAATGGAGCTTGCGTCGGTCGATAGTGGGCGCATGGAGATAAGGGCATCACCCACGACCATGAAGGCACTACCTAGCATAGTGGAGATACAAGCAGCAATGGGGTTACATGAGGTAGTCAAATAATAAAGTTTAACCCGTAGCAGCATGTGGATGTAGCCGAACTAATAAAGAGATAGGAGGTACGGACGACCGTTGCGCCATCCCTGTTGAGGTTGTTAGCTACGATGACGACAGACAGGTACATCAACTAGATGTGTCGTGAGATAGGATAGGCAAAGTCAAACTAGAGACCGCTTCTGTCTCTGAAGGCCGCGTCATGTCTTGCACGGTCACAATACCGAGCTCGCCAATGTTCTCAGTCTCACATCGCCCACTCTTTGCGGCTAGGTAGAGGACCAAGAGGAGGCACTGATTGGCGGGGCCATTAGGGTAGCCTTGCAGGTGACCGAGTCGGAGACATCTATCCGAAGGGAGTCATTGTCGGCGATGCCATGCACCTGTAGCATACGTGTGTGGCGGATCCGAGGATTGCGTCAGCTGGCACTCCTTAGAGAGAGGAAGGACATGCGGGCTGGGGCGACCGACAACAAGGAAGGAATCGTGGCACATGCATGTGCAGCATCGAGGGAGTAGAGTGGCGCTGAAATGATTCGAGAGAAGGGCCGTGTGCGTCCATAGAGTGAGCAGATCGAGCGAGCGAGAGAGCTATTAGAGAGTAGAGGGACTCGATTCGATCATAGAAGGAGAGGCGGGGGCGTAAACAGAAAAATGCCAAGGGGGTTTGTGGGGATCTAGGGTTTGACTCAGGGGCGAAGGATGGGCCTTAGAAAGTCGGCTAGGCCGGTAGGGTAAGGAAGGGAACCAACTTAACTATCAGGCACGACTAGGCCATAGGTTGGGGAGGACTGCTTCTCTCCTTTTTCTTTCAAAACCATTTTTCTTTTATTGTTTTTAAATTTATTTTAAAACTATTTTGCAAATAGTTAATTTACTTTTGTTTATTATATCAACAAAATCTATATTAAAAATACAAATTTCAAATATATAAATAATAGATCTAATAAAAATAAAAACTAAGATAAACCATCAAACTAGGGATAGAGTTATGAGGGTTTGAAAAGATAGGTCATGCCAGCACGTTTTATACATAAAATTGCTGTTTCTCTCTCCGTCCTTTCCGTTGCAACGCACGGACACTTTTGCTAGTAGTATAATATATATAGAGAGAGGAACCAATTCCTTTATAACTAAACAAGGAACACCGGGAACTTTGTTCAGACAACAGAGTGAAGGTTTTTTCAACACCAGTGAACTTTTTTTCTTAGAAAATCACCACGTTCGAAATGAACTTTTTTATATTTCTAGCCATGTCCGAAGTGAACTTTCAAATTATAAAGCGAACTTTTTTTATAGTAGAGTTAACTTCCTTTTTAATGCCTCTGAACTTTCTTTTTATCGAACACGCTTTCTGAATTTTTTTGCCTCATCTGACGTGAATTACCAAATATAATAAGAATCTTGGGTGCGCTCGAAGTGAACTATGTTTTCCCTCAGAGTAAACTTTCTTTTTAGCGAATGTGAACTTTTTTTTTGATTGAAAACCCTTCTGAAATTTTTATTCTTGTTTGAAGTGAACTAGCAAATATAACGAGAACCCCTCCGCGTTCGAAGTGAACTACGTTTTCCCGCAGAGTGAACTTTATTTTTAGCGCATGTGAACTTTTTTTTTACAAACTTTTTTTTAAACTCGCGGACTTCCTTTTTTTGGACAACTAAGTGAACTTTATTTTTTCAACGATTATGAACTTTCTTTTTTGACGGACTTTTTTTGGGACAACTAAGTGAACTATCTTTTTTTAATGCTTGTGATTTTTTTGCTAGCTTTATTTTTTTGACAACTAAGTGAACTATCTTTTTTTCAACGCTTGTAAACTTTTATTTTTATAGAGCAGAGTGGACTTCTATTTTTTAATAGAGTGAAAAATTATTTTTAGCATAGTGTACTTTATTTCTGCAACACTTCTGAGCTTTTTTTATCAGAGTGAACTATCTATGGAGGAGTGAACTATAAGAGTGAACTAGCAGGCGCTCGCGCGGGTGGAGGCCAGCACGGTCGATGGTGAGGAGGGACTTACTATTGGCAGCTGTTGACGATGGTGGCCCGCGAAGGAGAGGCTCGGCGGGGAGGAGGTCACTCGGAGGGCGGAGCGGGTCCGGCAGCGAGCGACACAAGGAGGGGGATGCTGGCAGAGGACACAGGGGCGCCGAGGTGGTCGCGGTCGGGCACTGGCAGGCGAGGTCAGGCGCGCGGCGTGGGGGAGGTGGGGGCAGAGGAACGGTGGTGCTGCACGAGAAGAAGGGGCGACGACTCTAGGAGGGGCCAGGAGGAGAGGAGAGCGGTGGTGCAGGGCGAGGTGGCGACAGAGGCATTTGGGGAAGGCGGCGGTGGAACTCGAGCGGTTAGGGGCGATGGTCGGTGGAGGAAGCATGTCCACGTTAGGGAGAGGAAGTTGATTGTAGGACGTGGGGTTCGCGAGTACGGGGCGCGGGGTTGCTGGGGGTCACGCGGGGGTGTGCGCGAGAGGAGCGGTTCCGCGGGGTGGGGCCGGATTAACGCGACGGGTTCCTAAGGCGGACGGGAGACGGGTGGTTGCGTGCTGTGTCAGTGGCTCACGTGGTCCAGCACACGGGCTGCAGCGGGGTAGGATGGAGTTCCTGTATAAGCTATATAGGAACCTCTTAAGGGGGTTCCTCTTTAGTCCTTCTATATATATAGCTCCGTTATTCTACAATCCCTTGTAGAACAACTATTCTACAATCCTTTCTGAACTTCACACGATTAGATAGTGAACTTCCTGATGGACTACCAGATTCACATGGGAAGAGAGATGGGGTTGGGGGTCTTTCTGAACTTCCGCGGTGGAAGATGTGAACTTCTCTGTAGTAGCAAGTGAACTTCCTGTCGGACCACCCGATTCACGTGGGAATAGAGGGGGAGGGTGGGGCGAGTTGGGGGGTCTTTCTGAACTTCCGCGGTGGAAGATGTGAACTTCTCTGTAGTAGCAAGTGAACTTCCTGTTGGAGCACCAGATTTACATGGGAAGAGAGAGGAGGGTGGGGCGGGTTGGGGGGTCTATCTGAACTTCCGCGGTGGAAGATGTGAACTTCTCTGTAGTAGCAAGTGAACTTTCTGGCGAAGCAGCAAATTCACATGGAAAGAGAGGGGGAGGGTGGGGCGGGTTGGGGGTCTTTCTAAACTTTCACGGTGCAAGATGTGAACTTCTATGTAGTAGCAAGTGAACTTCCTAGCAGAGCACCAGATTCATGTGGGAAGAGAGGGGAGGGTGGGGGATGGGGTTGCTGTCTGAACTTCCAAAGTGAACCTGAGGAGGTCTGGGGCGGGGCAGGAGGTGGGGTAGGGATGGAACACGAGAGGTGGGGCAGGGAGGCGTGCCAGAGGTGGGGCGGGAGCTGCGCGGGAGGGGGACGGGGGTGGCACGCCGGAGGTGGGGCGGGAGCAGCGCGCCGGATCTGGGGCGGGAGCTGCATGGGAGGGGGACAGAGGTGGAAGACCGGGGCGAGGGTGGTGTGGGAGGGGGCCTGTTGGTTTGCAGCACGAAAGTTCCCGAGCAAGTGCATCCCGGTACCTGAGTTGGCTGAAATCTCGTGGAGGGGCCGTAGTAGAATTGCCAATTGTTCAGAGGGACCAAATGAGGGTGAATACAAATCTAACATCCAAACGGTCGTTTGAACTAGACAAAAAACGGTTGAACTCAAATACCACTGTTAGGTCAACTCTTCTTGGCCTGCCATGTCAGTATTCCCCGTTATCTTTTGCGGTCATGGACTAGTTTACCCCTGCATGGACCAGATCTATTTCTTTGCTCTACTCTGCTGTAACACCCTCGAATCGGCCCTATGCAAGTTTTAGCCCTTTTCGCCAAACCCGCATAGAAACGATTCAAGGACGCCCACCAGGCACTTTCGTGCGGGTGGAAAACGAAGTAATACCATTACACAGCAGTCCTCGATGGGACCCACAGAACAGATATATATACAATAGCGACTCAACGAGTCAAGAATACAAATATACAATACAAAAATCCAAATCACCTTGAAAACTTTACAGCGACTAAGTACGGATAAGATGCAAATGAGGCTAAGAGCCCTGAAGAATAACCAATGGCATCCATAACCCTGCCCAGGCCAAGCCGGAAGGGTAACCCTACTAACGACGTCAATCTCAAACCTGCTAAAACAAAAGGGGTGCCGACAAAGGGCAAAGGAAAAAGAGGAGCGTCAGTACTGAGGCCAGTACATGGCGAGGCTAGAATTCGGCGGTCCTCGCCTACACAGGTATGGTGGACTGAAGCGGCAGCGCAGTGACACTAAACAACCTATAGAGACTCTGTAATACTGGCGACTATCAGAGAGAGATAAGAGTGACCTATTCGGATCCAACCTGACACTAACACCAAACATACCCATCCTGGTATTCCCCCTTGAGACCAAACGAGGAAGTCAAGCCGAGGAAACTCACACGGTTGGCAGTTTTATTTAATCTTTCCATGGCAGTTATCCAACTTACTAGTCATCTCAGATGTAAGTCAAATTATAACAGTAAACTTTAGTTATAGTTGTCTATGATCGAGAAACTGTGCGCCAAGTCATCCATAACCGCGGACACGGCTTTTTGAAAAGATTTAACCATGCAGGGGTGCACCAAAGTATCCACACGCACTTCGACCCTTTTTGCCAGATCAATTAACATACACCCATTGGTATGTCGGCGGGGCCTAAGTCATGACGTGTCCCAGACCCAAAGCAAGTACATGGGGGGCCACCCCACTAAGCAACCCGCAACAAAGTCGACCGGCTCCGAGGCGGACCCAGGGTTTGTGCCAATGGCTATAAACGACTGGGAACCCGAAAGTGTGACTGGGCTTGTCGATACCGCGAAAACATTCCACATCCTAAACAGTACAGGTGCTCCACGCACAATCTTAAATAAAGCAATAAAGCATGGCAAAAGTACAAAATAGTAATAAAGCCCCAAACTACTTCTGGCCCCCGGTACAATACTTTGAAATCAGGTAGTAAGCTGATGGGGGTGCCCACACACCCCACCTGTGGTTAGCGCGCTCGATCTCGGAATAGGTGTCAAGAACTCGGGTCCTAGGGGACACCAGTGAGCGGTTAAAAAACCAAATAATTACTAGTACCCACCAGTGCCTCTGCATTATATCTACCATCACCATTAATTAATTAACTGTAATTAGAATCATGATCAGCTCCACCATTAAACATTTGCCAACCTCCCAACAACTGTGGAGCATCAACGACGCGAAGCAACACCTAAGCAAGCAACTACGACTCGCAGGGTCAACTATCTAACAAGCAACAGGTAATAGGAGGTGTCCAAGGCACTATAACAGCTGCAGGAATATAACTGGTACGGAACACTAAAGCATCGCGACACGAATAGCAATAGATCAACAGGAGGAAGTAAAGACTATAAATGCAAAATAGGTAGAAGGGGAAGGGATGCTCGTCTGGGAAACACTACCGAAGGTTCATATCCGGAGAACTTGTCGATACTCGCATCAACTCATCAGCGTAATCCGCGAAGAAGCAAACACTAGAAGAAACACCGGATGCAATATTTAATACTACGGCAGAAGATCTAGCATGCTTATGATATGATGCATGGCATGGCACAGATGCGGTGTAATTAAGCAATATTAAGTGGAACCGGGGTCCCGACAAATAATTATATGGTTCAAGTTATTTATCTACCCCGCAAATTAAATGTTGTATTGACAAGACAAAACACGGCATCGGTTCGCTACACCAATTTAAATGGAGTCCGGAATAAGATAAAGATATCCCGCAGATGGACTCCATATTTAATTATGAGGTGAATCGGCATAATGCCCCCAACCCACATGATATGCATGCGAGATGAACAATTAATATGCGAGAGTTGATAACGTCATATTATAAAAGTAGGGGCTTAGGGGCACACATCTGGGTTCGGAAGATCTTGGGTTCCGGGGGTCTTCGGATCCGTGAAGTAGATCTTGTCGCACGGTGTCCGGGTAGGCGAACTTGGCGGGTTGGGATGATCTTGTCGTAGTCCTCGGGTGACGGTGTCGGTCTTGGGTCTCAGCGCCGGAAGATCTTGATATTCCAGGAAGGAGATCTTGGAGTTCCAACTTCATCGGCGATGGTGAACATGTGTTGGTGTCGGCGATTCCTTGAATTCGAATGAGTCGATGTAGATCTTTTTGTAGCACCACATCGTCATCTCGACATGTCCCTCACTACCACATGTCGAGCACCCTACCAGCAACAAAGGGAAAACCGCCAGAGCTGAGGCGCGTGACACTGCAGAAAAACACACAAGGCCAGGAGGAGTTGCTGGAGACAAACATTGCCAGGGATGCACAACTCGGCCGAGGTGCTACGCGTAGGGCGGCGAGGCGACACGGATAGAGGAGCTCATGGGGGACGACCTCAGACCGGAGAGCTCTGCGGCGGTGGCGCTGGCCCGCAGAGAGGAGGAGGCGAGGAACGGCACGTCCGAGGCGGGGGCCGCGCTGGCGCCGGGCTCTGGTGGAGGGCGGGGAGGAGCTCTAGCGGAGGCAGGGGCCCGCGGCGGGCGACCGGGGAAGAGGCCGAGGGGGAAGAAGGCTAGCATCGGCGGCGATGCGCGACGGTGGCGGGGTCGCGGGGTAGACGGGCGCCCCGGAAGGAGCTCGCGGAGCCGAGCTGGGCGGCCAGGGCGCACAGGGCGAGGACCAGGAGAGGCGGGGACGGGCTCACGCGCGAGGTTGACGGAGAGGGGCGGAGCAGGGCTGCCGGCTACGGCGGCGGCCTGAGCAGGGCGGGGCAAGGAAGAGGAGGGAGCGGCCGCTGCGGGGCGGAGAGGAGGCGGCCGAGGAGATCGAGCGGGGGGGGGGGTGGGGGTTGGAGGAGGGATACGCGGTGAGGGGGACAGGGTTGGTGCGAGAAACACGAGGGGAGCAGGGGATCCCGAGGCTGTCAGGGACGGGCCTCTCCCGCGGGGTAGGGCCCGGTGGCAGGTGGCGGGTCAGGTGGAGCGGGGCGTGGGACGGCGTGCCCAGGGGCGGGATCGAGCGAGAGAAGGCTTGGGGTGGGCGTGCGCGCGTGACCGCGTGTGAGGTGGCGTGCTGGGAGAAAAAGGGGTGGCAGGAGTTGGAGGTGGGACCAGGCAGGTAGGTGGGCCGGTGGATGGATGGAGCGGGGCTGGCGGGGTGAGCTGGTTGTGCGCTGTGTGGTGTGCGTGTGTGGTTGGGAGGGAAAAAAGGAGGGGGGCTGGTGAGGTGGCGAGCTGTGATTGGACGGGGTGAGGTGGAGGGGTGGTGGTCGGTGTGGGCGGGAGTTGGGCAGGTGTGGGGTAGGTAGGGGTCTAGGGTTTGGTTTTTGCTCTGTTTTGTTTACTGGGGGTGGCCGGCTGGGTCGGTTCGGCCCGGTTCGGCCGCCCCCTAAAATAATATAAATATTTTATCTGTTTAAAACAGGGCTTTTGAAATCCGTTTGTAGACGAAACAAAATATTCCGGAGACCCGGGTTTTGATTTGAAATAAAGACAGGGCTTATTTAGAAAAACAAATAGGTTTTTCGAAAATAGTTTTTAAACAAACCATGCATGATGATGACGATGCTCAAATGCAATGTGGCATGATGACATGAGCATGCGGTCATGATAATGCAATGCACAAAAACATAGTGATTTTCTAGTAGTGGTTTTAGCGGGATGCCACATCTTCCCTGCTCTTCTCCCTGTTCCCCTCCCTATAATCTTTGCTCAGCTCTGGCTGCTCGTCTCAGATCGGAGCTCGCACTTGCTCTAATTTGCCTCCCCGCCATGTCCGGTCAACCTCCCACGCCCCTAATCGAAGCTCGCAGCCGTTGCCATCGCATCATCTGCCGTATCGGACCTTCGCGTCCCTGGACTAGTATCTCGCCTCTGGCTAGTCCTTCTCGCACGGTGGAGCATGTCCGGTCGAGAGATCCTAGTCGGCGGCCGTCCTCTGGCAGTTGCATACTGCCACACACCCTAGGCATGGTAGCCCTAGCACAGCAGTTCGACGACCACGCTCTCATGACCACCATGTTGGGCATTCGTCCCGTCGCCAGAGTTGTTGTTGTCTTTCAGGTCTCGTTTTGGGATCAGACGAAATGAGGTCAAGATTGAGGTATGCGTGCCGCCATTCGATTTTTTCGTCCGGTTCGAGCATAGCTCAGACACCGAGCGCGTTCTGCAGTCTTCCCGTCTTTCGATAGCTGCAAGGAGAAAATGATCTTCATGCGTGGGCATCACGCCTGTGGGAGGGACGATCGCTTGGGGCAACTTCGTTTCTTCTCCAAACTCGGCTTTGACGGCCTCTAATTGGATGCTTGGGAGCCAGAGGCCCTCAAGCAGGTCATCAGTAGCCTTGGCGGTGAGCTAGTGGAGATCGTGCCACTGAGCGACAGATGGGTCATCAAGGTAAAGGCATGGCTGAAAGATCCTGACGCCGTTCCTAAGATGTACGAGGTGCAGATTCCATGCAGGGCAGGGCGACAGCTTTGCTGGAAGCACCTGGTCATCATCCACCTAGAGGAGGTTCTGGAATCGATACATGGCATTCAGGACCCCGAAGAGGCGGCCAGAAAGCGTCCTCATCGCCTGTAGTGTTGTGCTGGAAGGATCGATGGCACAAGACCACCACCATTTCGCGACGGCGCACACAGTTTCGATGGGGGAACTGGGCTTGGACAAGCTGGTGGTTCTGATTTCCCTCGAGTGAAGATAGAACTCTATTGAATTGATGTAGTATGTGTGGCTAATGAATTTGTAGTATGGAGAGCGTAGCAGGAAGTTAGCATTGACTAAAAATATGTAATAGTTTGAATCGATGTAGTATGTGTGGGTAATGAATTTGAAGTATGTGTGTCTAATGCGTCTATGTTGAACACCGTGCTTTATAATTTCTATGAATAACCAAGGACAAACTCATGAAAAGAGGGTGGACTGGCAATGAGCAATGTCAATTCTGTGGATGCCATGAAAATGTAGTTCATCTCCTCTTCAAGTACAACGTAGCTAGATTATTGTGCCAAATGATGAGCGATCCGGAAGACAATAAATGATTCTTGTTTCAAACAAAGATTACCTGATGATCCTTATAACACTATCTACTGGTTTTGTAACACGTTGAACTGCGGGACCATTTTGCAGACAACACAAGACAAATGAAAAATGGTTTACATCACAGACATCAGACGCAAAATCTATACATAAACTGTCGTCTGGATTTTATCTATCTAGGATAAAAATGGCAGTTAACTGGATATAACCATGAGTAGTAATTGAAGGAAATCGACACTTAATTATATTTGTTTACAACAGTAGTACTTCCATACAAAAGGGTCTTATATCTGCACAAAAGTGAGCTAAACTTCCTACTAGTTTATAGAACAATGCATCATCATTTCATCTACAAAGCCATTCTTCAGTTTGGACTTAACTATTCTACACTGAAGAAACTATAGATCTCCACCAGAAAAGTTAGCTGGCCAATTGCCTTGAGAGGACGTAAGATCTTTGATCATTTAACCCAAACTGATTTATTGCCTTCCCGCCAAACTACAAGAAATCTGCATCATTCATGCACGACCGCTTTGCGTGCACCAGTCTCGGTTCAGTAGGACCATCCGCGCTGCCGCAATGATTTCTTCGAAACTGAAATTCGGCATCTTTTTTTGGGATCGTAGGTCTGTGTGAACTGGAACCTGAATTCCAGCGCTGAGCTGATGCCCGCCGCTGGCTCCAGCTGTCGAACAATCCAACAATGTGAGTGTAGATGCTTGGTCGCCGCCACGGCACGGCCTCCAACGGTGCGTTGGATGGAACGTCTTTGTCGTAGACGGCATGTTCACAGCCTCCCGCACTACGGTAAGGTAGGCCGCGCCGAAGAGTGGACGCGAGAGTTCTTAGACCTTGGCGCTGCCCTGTTCGAGGGTGTGTACCCTCGGCAGCATGCTCTCATCAATGATTTGATACATACCTTGTTCCCCTGCCTAGAGCATGTTGTAATGCCACCGCGCGATTTTTCCACAACGCTCTCTTTGCCTTGCTCACTGCATCCGGCACCGACGATGCAGCCGATTCGGCACATTTAGCGAAATCATCCCCCTAGCAGGGCAATGGGAGACCTGCCTTGAAGTAGAGCTTTATGGCATGCCTTAGAGGGGCTAAATACCCTAGTTTTGGCAGCTGTCGCGGCGGCTGCTTAGGCGGGGCCATGTTACCATAGGTGGTGCGGCGTGGCAGAGCTGCACAAGGTGAACTATGGTTTGTCGAAGAAGGGGAGTGACAGACTGACAGTACGTTTGGACTCCGGGCACGCGTGAAAATAACCATCTCCCATTTCCTGAGAGGGTAATAATTCGATACTCGTTGCATTAACCGCTCAATCTTTATTTCCCTTCTCAGCATAAGAGTGCGAACGTATTAAAAAGATCGGTCATGGCTATCCACCTCATCAGGCAATACACTAGGACATGTAGGAGACCGGGTTCCATTTAGAAATGTTGACGACTGTGCCCTTATGTTTATACGATATTATTTCTATGTCACTATGTACCGTCAAATTGTAGCAACACCATCAGAAATAGGGGATGACGACGTGGCATGTTTTCTTTTTTTTAAAAGGGCATCAGAAATAGGGGATGGCGATGTGGCATGTTTTTTGACTGGCAGACCCGCCTCCTCCACCTTTGACGGCGCGCATCCTAGGTTCGAGGACTAGTGCCACCCACCAACACATTATTGTGCAATTTTCCATGTTCTGTCACAACCAGCTCCGCTCCGCTCCTCTACTCCTGCTGTCGCCACTCTGTTCAGTCATGCACCGCTCTCGTCGTCCCCTTGGGTCGTCGTCCTCCCGCCCTCCCCTCCCTACCATCCCCTCACGCCCCCTCCCCTCCCTGCCATGTCTCCTTGCTGCCGTCCACCGCCTAGGAGCATCTAGAAACAAAAACCGAGAGCCGGCAGTTGGGTTAGGCGCCCAATGACACTGGTGATCCAAATCCCGCTCGGAGATGGATCCTGCATGGCTTGAGAAAACAGAGATGGGTCCTGTGCAGCTGGTGAGCACGGAATCTCCTTCAAGTCTGGAGAGCACGGAGGAGAACAAAACAGGGGAAGAGGAAGCAGGGTGCAGAGCTTTGGAGGTATGGATCCTGGAGAAGGTGCCGTACATCGCCATTGAAGGGTAAGAACTGTGATTCCTTTTCTGCATACCCCAATTAGCATTTCTAGTCACGTGGTGATGGAAATGATATGTGTTGGTAACCGCAGGATGTCTATACAGCTTGTCCTTGAGCATGATGCTTTGTCAAGCGAGCATGAAGCACTGAAATGTGTGGCGGTGTGGATGATAATGAGAAAGCATATCTAGACGTGGCTGCTAACCCTGATAGGATGGAGAGTAGGGAATATTTGGTTGATTCAAACTTTGAGCCTGACTATGGGACTGATGAGGAAGAGGAATGTGAAGATGTAGAACTGGGATGTAGATACAACGACAAAGACGAGGACATGCTAGTGATACACTTTGACGGGGACAATCCTACAATTAATGAGGGGACTGTCTTTGAGAATGTGCAGGACTGCAGATATGCAGTTGCAACCTATGCAATTAGAGTTGGGTTCGAATTTATCATTGAAAAGAGTGACCAAACGAGATTTAGGGTGCATTGTAGAGAAAGTAATGTGTGTAAATGGAGATTACATGCATCTCGAATGCGGGGTGGACACCCATTTCAGGTTGCAATAGCTACATGTAGTTTTAGTCTTTCTCATATTTATTCTACTAATAACTAGCTCTGATTTATTTGGATTCTTATCGAATGCAAATCAAAGTAAACACAAAGAAACACAACTTCCCTAATACTTCTTTAAGTGATAAAATTAGACTGACGACTACCAAGTGGATTGCTGCTATAGTACTTGACTAGGTGAGGCAGGATCATAACATTGGACCTGCTGAACTTAGAGCAAAGATTAGCAAAAAGTTTAACATTCTGATTCCTTACCATAGAGTCTTTGATGGGAAGGAGATGGCTCTAGACTTCATTCAAGGCAAGTGGAATGACAATTTTTACATGTTGTATAGTTTCAAAGCTGAGGTAGAGAAAACATCACCTGGTAGTGTTGTTGACATCGATTATGAGGTTGTGAAAGGAAGAGACAAGGTCTCAAGGGGGGTCAGGTATAAGAAGGAAGATAAGAAATGCTTCAGGAGATGTTTTGTCTGCCTGAAGGCATGCTGGAAGGGGATCCTAGATAGCTACATGCCATACTTGGCAATAGGCGCAACTTCTTTAACAGAGAAGTTCATGGGACATGTTGCTTCTTCTTGTGCTTTGGACACGCACAATTGGCTTCTACCCGTAGCTTATGTTGTTCTTGAGGGTGAATCAAATGAAAGTTGGACATGGTTCATGCAGAGCAACGGGCAGTAATTGGTCAACCTGAAGGCTTGGTGATACACACTGGTGCATGCAAGGGTCTTGAGAATGCTGTAGATGTTGTGTTTCCTGGGGTTGAACATAGGGAATGCATGTGGCACCTCGCTACTAACTTCACGAAGAAGTTCAAAGGAAATATCTTTGAAGAGGACTTGTGGCGATCAGCATACACATACACCCCAAGCACGCATGCTACTTACTAGCAGAACATGTATGTAGTGCCAAAGGTGAAAAAAATACCTTGAAGAACATCACACCAAGCTATGGGCCAGAAGCAAGTTTGGTGAGTTAAGCAAGGTGGATTTTGTTTGCAATAATTTGGTAGAGAGTATCAATGCTAAGATTTCGAGCATGAAGACACTTGCAATTGTTATTTTGTTGGATGTAATAAGTCAGGGCATAATGGTGAAGATAGATTTAAGGCAAAGAATTTATGCAAGAAATTTTTTAGGCCATAAAATAGTTCCAAAGGTGGTTATGTTACTAAATGCAAGAACTAGGGCAATGAGAACGATAAAGATGTGGATGGTTAGAAGTTCCAGAATAGTGGCTGAGGTTTATGCAGAATACAAGCATGGAACTGAACGGAGGTACATTGTATACATTGGAAACAAGACTTGTTCATGCAGGCAGTGGCAGATTACTGGTCTGTCATGTCACCATGCACTGTACTTCATCTTAAAGCTTAGAGTAGTGGAGCTGAAATAGAGAACTATGTTGACAACTATTTCTCCGTGGAAAAGTTTGCTACAACTTATGCAAAAAACGTACCACCTATGGCTGATGAAAATGATTGGGAGATTGTCGATCTAGGGTTCAAACTTCAACCACCAGTTCTTAGGAGGACACATGGGAGACCTAGAAAGCTAAGGATCGAAACCTCCACCGATAAAGGTTCAAGGCTAGGAGCTAGGAAAAGGAAATGCAAACGTTGTGGAGGATTCAGCCATATCAAGAGGTTGTGCAAAAACCCAGTTACACATGATCTTGTCCCTGTTCACACCCCGGTGGCATAAAATGAGACTTCTCAGCTAGAACTGGAGGAAGAGCAGCGCGAAGACGAAGAACTTGAGGAAGTGCAGCAGGTGGAGGAAAACGGTGATGAGCACTCAGAGGAAAACATAGGTAAGCAGCAAATTTATGAAGAAGTGGAGGTGCCGGCAAGAAAAGGGTGTGAAAAGAAATAAAAGGGTAAGCGGAACGGGGAGGAAAAGGAAAATAATGGAGGTGTATTAGAATATGAAGAAGTTGCAGGGGTGGTGACGATGTTCTTGATGATCTTTCGGCTAACTGCAGGAGAAATAATAAATCCCTGCCAATTTCATCTTTGTACGATTCTCCAGATGAAAGGTAAGCTTAAAAATTGTTTTATTTGCCATTTTATCAATTTGTTCCATCCTCATCAACTGTTTCTTAATGCAGCGTGGGCTAGCAGACTAATAAGAGAGCAGAAAGAAGCGGGCACAGTAACATCGTATGTTGAATTATCATTGAAACTAAACTAGTCGTGTCGTCTTTATTTATATTTGGCGCGTGCAACGTGTCTGTGATGGGGTCATGTGGACCAGATTAATTGTTTTTAAATATTATTACATTAATTTTTTACATGCGTATGGACGCAGCTACTAGTTCCCATCTCCCTTGGATTCCCATCTCCTCTAGCGCACTCCAGAATTATGGCTGTGCCATCAAGTGCTGGTAGCAGAGTCAACGTATTGTCCCATCAGATGTGAATGTAATGACTTTGTTTGTTCAGAATTGGATGACTTTTGATTAGTTTGAAGACAGAGAAATCTAAAACATGGCCAATATATGCCATCAGAAACTATTCCTCAAAAAATATTATTACTCCCTGCGTCTAGAACTAAGTGACTTGAGTTTTTGTAGATTCGTATGTATCTAGACATGGTTTGGGTATAGATACATTTAAATATCTAAAAAACCTAAGTCAGTTATATCTGGAGAGAAGTAGTACACTATTACAACACGCTCGACCCCTTCTCCTCTGGCGCACTCCAAATTATGGATGTGCCATCAAGTGCTGGGAGAAGAGTCAACGTATTGTCCCATCCGATATGCTAGGAACTCACACACTTTATTTTCAGGATCATACGAGTTTCAACTAGTTTCAAAGACAAAGACCCCTAAAACATGGCCAACATATATAGATTATGACACTAATCGACTATGACTCAAGAGACCTCGATCCAAAGAGGTCATTAAGATACTGTAGATAGATTTAATTTAGGCTTAAGTGGCCCTAATGGACTAGGACGCTCCCGCAATCTGCATCATCGACGATGTTGTCCGCGTCGCCGATAGCCTCCTCCGCGTCAGAATCGATGCCGACGTTCCCGACAACGTTCCTCCTCCTCATGGATTCTTCATGGCACACCGCATCGATAACGGTGGAGGACGTACACCCAGGAACTGCCTATAAGTGCTGCCTCCCTTTGGGGTTGCGCAGATTCAGGTGGATCTCCCGCCGGTGGGTTCTGCACAACTCAATCAATGTCATCCACTCCTTCTTGAATTGCTTTCACTAGTACACGCTTGTGCGTGAGTACCGTGCCATTGCCCTCTTCCGCTCTGTCAGCTGGCGGCAGCGCTCCTCGATCTTCCTCGCCAACGTGTTGTCGTGCAAGAGCGGCATGACAGGCACTCCGGTGTAGTTGAGATCAAAGATGGCCGGAAGCCTCACGAATGGCAGCGTGAGTATGTCCTAGTGGGTGAACATATGGGCCTCGTGCGAGCTGAGTTTGGGCCTCTCCCTCTCCATGGTGATGAAGGAACACGATCTGACCTTCGGCCCTGACGTTAAGGGAATAAGGGCAACAACGTAGGCCTAGTCGTGGATGCCACTGCTAATCAGTTCGCAGAACAGACTTCTCGTGGATCGCCCTTACGAAGGACATCCTTATCGTCCATGCACCCCAATTCAACAACGCCTAAAAATCGGGGATTGGGTCTTCTAGAAGCCCGGAGTGGTTGCTAGTTAGTTCCGCGTCTTGATTGTTCGTGGCCAATGGCTTTCATTGAAAAGAACACATGTGCAAATGACTCTGGTGGATCCATGTGGTTTATGGAAAGAACACCACAGGAAATGACACTAGTGGTGGTTTAAGAAAAGAACACACATGCAAAGACATGCAATGACATCTAGTGGATCCATGTGGTTTATGAGAAGAACACACATGCAATGACATCTAGTGGATCCATGTGGTTTATGAGAAAAATACCACATGCTAGAGTGGCATCAGTGGATCCATGTGTTTTCTGTGAAGAACACACACACAATGACATCTAGTGGATCAATGTGGTTTATGAAAAGAACACCACATGCAGGAGTGGCATCAATGGATCCATGTGTTTTATGAAAAGAACACACATGCAATGACAACTGGTGGATCCATGTGGTTTATGAAAAGAACACCACATGCTAGAGTGGCATCATTGCATGTATTCTTTTCCAAAACCAGAGTGATGCACACTGACACACACACATGCAATGAGCTCTAGTGGATCCATGTGGTTTATGAGAAGAACACACATGCAATTACATCTAGTGGATCCATGTGGTTTTTGAAAAGGACACACATCCAATGACAACTAGTGGATCCATGTGGTTTATGAAAAGAACAACACATGCTGGAGTGGCATCATTGCATGTGTTCTTTTCCAAAACCACAGTGATGCACACTGACACACACACATGTAATGAACTCTAGTGGATCAATGTGGTTTATGAGAAGAACAACACATGCAATGACATCTGGTGGATCCATGTGGTTTATGAGTAGAACATACATGCAATGACCACTGGTGGATCCATGTGGTTTATGAAAAGAACACCACATGCTGGAGTGGCATCATTGCATGTGTTCTTTTCCAAAACCACGGTGATGCACACTGACACACACACATGCAATGAGCTCTAGTGGATCCATGTGGTTTATGAGAAGAACACACATGAAATGACATCTAGTGGAACCATGTAGTTTATGAAAAGGACACAGATGCAATGACAACTGGCGGATCCATGTGGTTTATGAAAAGAACACCACATGCTGGAGTGGCATCATTGCATGTGTTGTTTTCTAGAACCACTGTGATGCACACTGACACACAGACACATGCAATGAACTCTAGTGGGTCAATCACTACAGGAAAAGTTTCCTTCCGCAACGACTTGGCCCGATGGTCATCGTAGAAGGCGCGTCTTCCATGAAGAAATTCTTGGCTCGGCCGTGTCCGATGGATAACTTTTTTTTTCTGGTTTCGCGGCCCTCTAGTATGACGGATCTGCTAAAAACATGGAGGAAGCTCAGCCAACGCGTGGCAGAAGCAAGATTTTCATTTCCTAGCGCGATGTTGACTCGCCGAAGTCTTTTGAGGCATGTGGGTCTCGGGCGTCAGTGTCTCTAGCGGATCATAATTTTCAGTCGCACCTCCCTGATTTGAACTCGATAATGTTGCTCGAGGCGTCTGGCTTTTAGTCAGGCTGCAAGGTCCCACATGTTAGCCTCTCATTAGAAGGATCGTGTGTATGATGGAATTTTTTCCTTCGCTCGTGCTACCCTGTTCCGAAGTTGATAGCGCTGCTCGATGCATGTACCGTCTAATCAACCTCCTAGGACCCACATGTCATCCCCTCATTAGAAGAAATGTGTGTATGATGAATTTTTTTCCTTTGCTGGCGCTACCCCATTCCGAAGTTGATAGCGCTGCTCGACGCATCTACCGTGTAACTAACCTCCTGAGCCCCACATGTCATCCTCTTATTAGAAGAAACTTATGTATGATGGGTTTTTTTCCTTCACTCGTGCTACCCTGTTCCGAACTTGATAGCGCTCTTCGATGCATCTACCATTTAGTCACGCTGCTAGGCCCGACATGTCATCCTCTCATTAGAAGAAACATGTGTATGCTGAATTTTATACCCCCTGTCATGCCTTCGTGTTCCGAACTTGATAGCGTTGCTCGCTGCTTTAGCCGTTTATACAGGCTGGTGGGCCCGACATGTCAGCCTCCTCTGTGCAGGAAACATGTGCATGCTAGACTTTTTTCTTCTCTCGCGCCTCCCCGTTTGGAACTTGAAAACGTTGCTCGATATAGCACATGTATAATATCTCCCTGCTAGATCCACATGTCAGCCGCCTATGTAGAGGAAACGTGTGTATGTTGGACATGTTTTTGGTCGCGTCCGCCGGTTTGACCTTGGTAACGTTGTTCCATGCGGAAGGCGTGTATGATCTTGCTACTGGTGTCCACGCGTCATCCTCTCTTGACAAGAAACGTGTCGATCTTGGTCTTTTTTTCCGGTCATGACTGTTGTACAAGTACTTTTTAAACGCGCTCGTTAAACTTGATCTCTTGTATGGTAAGGTTGATGGGCGCTAGCTACAGGTAGGTGGGTCAGCCATGTCAGTCTCTCAGTATAAAAATATTGCTACAGATAAACTGCATGCCTTACAACTACACAAGAAAATTGTTATGCTTTTATAAAACGTAAAAAATGTATACTAACATCGTATATAACTTATTTATTTTTCTTCTTAAAAAATTGCTTGTCCATCTGCTACACGTGATTGCTAGCAGCTCAACTAAAAAATGTGAAGTACAAATAATGTAGTAGGTAGTACTTAAAAAACTAGGATAGGCGGAGTTTTTTAGGGGGGGGGGGTGGATGGTGCCCAAAAAAGGCCGAACTGAAGAAAAATGGGTGAAGCAGGGATTGATGGGCTATTTTTCATGGGATATTTGCATGGCCAAATGACCCAAAACATGGCCGAGTTAGAAGGTCTTGGGCTATAATGAGGCTGAATGGGCTAATTTCTTGGGCTCGATAGTTAAAATCCCAAGGTACGTGCTGGGGCTTGGTCAGATTCGAAACAAAGCCGTCAACAAGGGGAAAAAGGTATAAAATATGAGAACCTAGATCCTAGGTGACTGAGAACTTGTTATGTTAAAGAGCTGACGTCACCCTACTAATTGTGCTAATACTCATTTGTAACCTAGTCGTTGCAACTCATTAAATTTCCAGTTACAAGTTGTTGCAACAAATGTGTAACCCTCACGTTGCACGAATCGCGAGGTAAATCCAATGGCGAGAGAGGTGACTCTTGAGAACTGGCAAATCCGATAAAATATTCACATATATTACTATGAAAATTGTGGACAAACACCCCGCGTCCGCCAAAACTTTCCGCCGAGACCCCAAACTTTCCTAAGCCCGCCCTCAATCTAGCGACCAGCCCCCGTCTCTTCAAATTTTGCGCCGTTCTTATGGGAGATGCACCGGATTAGAACTAGGCCTCAAACTTCTCCACGCCTTAAAAAAAACTTCTCGACGCCTTTCTATCAACAATGTCGGCCTAGCTACATTGCCCGCGCCGTTATTCACGAGATACACCGGCCGATGGTCAACTTGGCGAACCCCACGCTTCGCCTGCTAGATTTAGGCACTGGACATTCTTCTTGGTTTTGGTTTGTTCTCCACCTCTCCTAGAAATAGTTAAAGCGTGTGACCATCTAGATTTACAAGGTGCTTGTAGATTTGGGTAGGTACGTTCTTTAGGTAAATCTATAGTAAAGCTCTAGACAGAAGAGTTCGAAAACATCTTAAAAAGGACTTTGCAGAGATCCTGTGCAAGCTTTTGACCTGATATATTGCTATCCTTCTTTGATACGATGGAGCATTTGGCTGTTGATGTACCTGACGAGGAAGTACTTAGAGGTATAGTACAGGATAGATGGATGTACCCTATAGAACATCAACTTTGCATTTCCAAGGAGTGGGAAGATATCCATAGATAGTTCGATAAGTGAGTGTTATGCAAAGATATCTTCACATATAAGACTGTAGAAAAGTTAAATATATTCAAATGTCATACTTGGCTATGTTTTGTAGGTTCTTCGCAGAAATAAAAGTACCAGCAAATTTCGTTCCACCAATAAAAATACCGGATGGGCTAAGATCTAAGGACCATGTAAGACACTCAAATTGCACTATGAATTGTCCAGATGAGGTAACCTCTTGTCTATTTTATAACGCTAGATTTCAGAGCTTGAATTTCTAGCCCTTATCTGTGGTCCTGATAGGAGTATAACAACATCTTCAGCTTCCATTTCCAATGGTGTCTGCCATAGCGCTGATGTACCTTCTGTGGAGACTGACGCAGTTGGAGGTTGTCCCGATGAACCTGCACTGGATTGTGTTTAGATTCGAAATCCTGCACTTGACATTGTCGTCCCAAGGAAAATAAGGTTGTGGATTTGGTAATAACGCCTTCTGTAGAACACGATGTTGGAGGTGATGATTTCCTATGGCAATCCCCACCATTCTATGACTTGTACGAGTAGTTATCGTAATTTAATTGAATTGCATGTCCCTCTCTATCAATGAAAATGGCATATTGTTTGCCTTGTTTCAAAAATAAATAAATATTTGCATGTCTCCTTGTGTTAGTTGATGCAAAGAAGATATTGTTTTCTGTTCAAGTCATGTGAACAAATATGTTTGTATGTAGATACATAAATGCGGATTGGTGACAAAATCAGCATAAAATTGCCAGATCAATAACACAAGCATAATGGCATTGTAAGAAAAGGAACATAACCATCTTTTTACCGTGCTTGTGAAAAGGAGATGAGCCAGGAACCACGCCTGCAAGTGGCAGAGGAAAATTCTTGTGCAGCTCAACTAGCATTGGTTTATCATCGATAATACTTAAGCATCCGAATATTATGATTACATACTGGGAGTAGTTCTAGTTCCACACTACAGTTCAATAGGCAAAAGTGTTTCAACTACCTCGGTGAATTACGCTCTTAGTTACATGCCTGGATGAACGAAAGTGGTTAAAATAGTACGGTGGGGCCCAGGGCCACTCACGGTAGACCTTTCGGCCGTCCTAACCACTTCCAGAACATCGGGACAAGAACAAGCGGCGTAATCGGCAGGCGAAGGGATCAACTACATACACAAATGAGTATGTATGCAAGCCACATACAACAGTCCTCAGAGCCATTTCATCTAAAAGAAATAGAAATATTGCAACGCCATACGGCAAGATTCAAATGTCCTAGATAGAGATAATATTTTAGGATAGATCCTCATACAACAAACATCAGAGTATCAGGCGGAAGCGGAAAACAAGATCCGAGTATGGATAAGAAGCAAATCAGCATAAGATGCCTCATAAATAAACACATCCCGCCCACAAATCTCACGGATCCCCGTTCCCGGAATCTCTACACCGAATGATCGTTGCCAACATCATTTGTCTCTTCCACCCAGTATCCATCTTGCGGGTACACCTATTCATCTGAATCAAACAATTTATCGTGTGAGACCCTAGGGGTACTCAGCAAGTCTTTATGCCACTAAAGGGGACACAACCTGGGGTGACGCAATTGCAGCAAAAGATAATATCTAACAATTCTATAGATACTCTCTAACCATCCGCCTAACCAATGATAGACGGATGTCCGTGAATTAAGAACAACAATTATAACAATATAATTAACAGATCCATCCTCCTCCTCGCTTACCAACGAGGAAGCGGACGAACAACCCCATCATCCGTTGGCAGTTTTATTAACCATTCCATGAGTATTGCACTATTTACTAGTCAAGTCCTTAGTCAAATTAAAAGCGGTACTTTAGTTATTCTTGTCTATGATCGAGAAACTGTGCTCCAAGTCGTCCATAACCGCGGACACGGCTTTCAGAAAGATTTACCCTACAGGGGTGCACGAATAGCAACACACACTCGATCAACCTCGGAAAAACCAACTCAAAACCCAACAAGGCATTCACGACAAAGCAATCATAGGATTCAGAAATATTTCAGGGGGCCACCCCATTAAGCTACCCGCAACGAAGTTGGCCGGCTCCGAGATGGACCCAAGGTTTGCGCCAATGGCTGTAAACGACTGGGAACCCGAAAATGTGACTGGGCTTGTCGATACCGCGAAAACACTCCGCAATTCTTAAACAGTACATGTGCTCCTCGTACAATCTTAATAAAACAGTAACATGGCATAAGTACAGGATAGTAATAAAGCCCCAAACTACTTTTTGGCCCCAAGAAATAAGGATGAATCAAGCTCTGGCTCAGGGGGGTCCATAAGGCCTCCCGGATGTGGATAGTGCGAATAGTCAAGGAACAGGAATCAAGTACTCGGGGTCCTACGGGACACAAGTGAGCATGAAAAACCAAATAGCAGATATTGCTCACCAGTGCCTCTTTCATTAGTTATCCCATTACTACTCAGGTTAAGTTGTTTAGGTACCTCGTTATTCATCAGACACTCACATACCCTACACATGCTTTTCTATGACTCGCATGGCTCAAACAACTCCTTAGTAATGGCTCATGGGATGGAGGAACAAGCTTTGGTGGGGTTTAAAAATAAAGGCTATGCAGTACTGGGGATTCAGTTTAATGCAATCGCGACTCGATGATGCAAGAATAAGATAGAGGCAATAGGTACTATATGTATGCAAGCATGTGGTAGTTCTTGCCTGGCAACTCAGTTGAAGCGAGAGATGGATCTGGGTAGTACTCCTATGATTCCTGGTAATTCTCCTGCTGGGCGTCTATTCGAAGAAGAACCAAACAAACAAGGGCCAATCATAAATAAACTGCACAAGCATATGAATTAAAATGCGACAAGCAAACAAGCATGCCATGATGAATGATGCACAATTTACATGGCATTAAAGTAGCATGGCATGGTGAGGTGTGAGGTACAAGAATAAAGCATTTTATTATTTATTTAGTCAAATTTTATTGCCATAAACAGTTCAGATTTGTAATATTGACATGATGCATGCTTCAATTCAGAACAAGGACTGCATAGATAGAACGGGCTCGTCGCGCTGATCGATTTAGACATATTATTTGCCCAAATTGGAGTTATAGAATTAAAGTTATTAATTTATTAGGAATAGGGCATTTTATTGTAATTTTAATGATCTCGAAATTTTAGAGTGCTCAAATAATATTTTGAATGGCATATTTGAATTCCTCACATTTTTCTGATTCCAAAACATATATCATTTGTATTATTTGGATTTGTAAATTAAAAGTTATTTGAAAACTGATTTGAATTTGAATTTAAATAATTTTGAATTTGTTTTATTAAAACAGCTAAACAGGGAAAACTTTTTACACCCAGGCGAATTCAACCCAGCCACTGATGGGTGGGACCAAACGGACTGGGCCACGTGCGCGGAAAAAGGCTTTCTCACCGCGCGTTCGCCTAGCCAATGTGACTGCTAGGTGGGACCAGCGGCTAAGGCCCACGTGACCGCGAACGAACGCGCAGAGACTGACAGGTGGGGAATGCGCTGGACCGCGGGTTGAGACTGCAGAAAGGCGGGTGCCTTTTTGTAAAATGACCCGCGTCGATGACAGGTGGGACCTAGCTGGACCGCGGGTTGATGCGTAACAAAAAGAGGGGGTTTTGTGTAAAATAGCCACGATCCACTGTTTATCTGTTTCCTCTATCGAAACTGACAGGACGGTGCTCGACTGACAGAGCGCGGCGCGCGCAGCGCGGGGGCTCGACCTCGCGACCTGCGGGGTGCGCGACGAGGGCATGTGCCAGTGCGATGGGCTACGGGATGGTGACAGGAGGGTAGGCGCGGCCTAGGTATGCCATTGCGCAACGCGCCGGCGTGCCAACTCCCGCGGCTACGGCGCACAGAGGGTGTTCGGTGAAAGGATCGGTGACGCTAGACAGTGACAGCGAGACGGAGAGTGTCAGGGAGGTCCGGTGGCTCACCGCGAGGTTGTCGGTGGTGTCAGATCAGGAAGAGGTTTGGCGGATCGTTGACGACGCTGGTGGCCGGAGATCTAGGGTTTGTGTCGGGCGGCGCTGGTTCCGGCGGTTCTGGTACTCCTCCTCCTCGCTAGCGCGTACGGGGCGAAGCAAAGGATCCTTCTCAACCTCCTCGACCACCTCCACGACGAGCTTGCTGGCTGGAACGAGGGGACGACGGTGGTGCTGGCGGGGACCGGCGAGAGGTAGACGACGTCGGTGGAGAGGAAAGAGGGGAGAGGCAGGGGCTCTGGGGCGGATCTGGGCGAGGCAGAGGAGACGTGGGGCGGAGGGTAAAGCGAGGGAGAGGGAGGAGGTGCCGTGTGGGAGCGGGCAGGGATAAAGTGGCTTCGGCCGCTTTGTCCTTCTCCCATGCACATGCTCGAGCTGGCACGGCTTGAGCAGGGCAGGGCAGGTAGGGCTGGCAGGTGGGACAGCAGGGAGGAGCTCGGGGTGGGGCTAACTTGGTAGAGAGAGAGAAATAGAGAGGAGAGGGGAGGCTCGGGCGAGCTAGGGTTAGCTTAGAGAGGGGGCTCGGGTTAGCTAGGCTTGGGGTAGATGGGGTGGTAGCTGAGGTGGGGCCAGCATGGTAGAGGGAGAGAGAGAAAAAGAGAGAGGTGAGTGAGATTAAGGGTTAGGGTTTAGTGTAGAATTAGGGTTAGAAAGAAAAGAGAGGAAACTAGGGTTAGGGTTTAGTTTAGGTGTTTAGGTTTTAAACATGTTTATAAGATCAAATCTAGATGAAAGGAGAGGCTTTGGTTTAGCATAAGGTGAGGTAAAGTGCACCTAAGAAAAAGAGAGAGGAAAGGGGTTTAGGGGAAAAGCCTCATTTGTTCATGCATGAAGGAAAATAATGATGTTGAGGAGGACATGGGAATGATGGAGGGATATGGAGATGATCCCACAAAGAAAGAGCCACTAAACAAAGGAAAAACCAATGGAATAAAGGTGGTGATGATGGTTGCATGGCCCATGCAAAATATTAAATGCCATGTTTTATTTTGTGAAAACAATAATAATAATATGGCATTATTCTTATGCATTTCCAAGAAGTGGAAATAAAGGCCAAGCAAAAGAAATTAGAATTGGCTCCATCCTATCTCCCATGAGCTAGATTAAATACCAAAAGAAAATAAAAGCCCATGGTAAATGGAATGGTGGAATTATAAAGTGGTGAAAAGATAGGTGATGGAGTTGAATAAAAGATATGCCCCCAACTCAACTTGGGCAATAAACAATATATCAATAACCAAATACAATATCAAGAGGCCAATACAATTAATAATGCATATGCGAGAAGAACCAAATGCTCAAATGCAAGGTGGCATGATGACATGAGCATGATATAATTATGATGCAACAATTATATATAGGAAGTAGCCATTATCTTACTAGACCAAGTAGCATTACAATTGTTAGACAATTGGGATGCTACAACTCTCCCCCACTAAACAGGAATCTCGCCCCGAGATTCTAGGAAGAAGAAGAAGACTCAAAGAGGGTAGGATACTTGGCACGGAGCTCATCTTCACGTTCCCAAGTGGCTTCATCAATGGAATGGTGCGACCACTGCACCTTGCAGAACTTGATGGACTTGTTGCGAGTCCTTCTTTCTGCGACTTCTAGAATTTTTATGGGGTGTTCTTGATAAGACGGATCTTCTTGGAGATTGATGAGTTCATGGTCCACGGTCCTGCCAGGATCCTTGAAGCACTTCTTGAGTTGAGAGATGTGGAAAACATCATGGACTTTGAGTTTTTCAAGGAGCTCAAGAGCATAAGCAACTTCTCCTCTTCTTCCACGAATTTTGAAAGGACCGATGTATCTAGGAGCGAGCTTTCCTTTGATACCAAAGCGGTGCGTGCCTCTCATGGGAGTGACACGAAGGTAAACGAGATCACCAGGGACATACTCCATGTCCGTGTGCTTTCTGTCATAATTGCTCTTCTGGCGACTTTGAGCAATCTTCAGATTTTCAAGAATGATGTGAACTTTCTCCTCCGCTTGAGGTACAATGTCGAGGCCAAACAATATTCTTTCACCTGCGCCCGACCAACCAATCGGAGTTCTGCATTTGCGACCATAAAGTGCCTCAAATGGTGCCATCTTTAGACTTTTCTGGAAGCTGTTGTTGTAAGAGAATTCAGCATAAGGAAGACATTCTTCCCACTTCATGCCGAAAGAGATAACGCAAGCACGGAGCATATCTTCCAGAATCTGATTGATCCTTTCAACTTGACCTTGCGACTGAGGGTGGTAAGCGGTGCTGAAGTTCAATTTTGTTCCCAAAGCATTTTGGAAACTTCCCCAGAACTTGGAAGTGAAGATTCTTCCACGGTCTGAACTGATCTCAAGAGGAACTCCATACAGAGAGAAAATTCTATTGATATAGAGCTCAGCCAACTGAATTGCAGAAATTGTTTCCTTGACTGGAAAGAAGTGAGCTACTTTAGAAAGCCTGTCGATGACAACAAAGATTGCATTGTTGCCCTTTCGCGACCTTGGAAAACCAGTGATGAAGTCCATCTCTACTTTCTCCCATTTCCATTCTGGAGGCTTCAATGGCTGTAGAAGACCGGAAGGTTTCTGATGGATAGCTTTAACTCTGCGACAAACATCACACCCCGAGACATACTTGGCACAATATCATTTCAAACCAGGCCACCAATATTGTGTTTTCAAGTCCATGTACATCTTAGTGCTGCCAGGGTGGATAGAAAGAACAGAATCATGCGCCTCCTTGAGAACTTGGTCTCTTAAACCTGGGTAGTTCAGAACAAACATCCGGTGTTCGAAGAAAAGAGTGCCTTGGTCGTCTATGTGGAAAGACTCATACTTCGGAAGCTGAATGTTGGAGATGATCTTTTTAGTGTAAGGATCCCCAAGCTGAATGGAACGAACTTTTTCTTCCAAGAGCGGTGTTGCCAGAAGGTTCAGAAGATACCCTTGATCTACAATTTCAAGGTTAAGCTTGCGGAATTCCTCGCACAAGAGAGGCTGTTGTTCTTCCACCATGAGGTTGTTGACATAAGCTTTTCGGCTGAGAGCATCGGCCATAACATTAGCTTTGCCCGGAGTGTAGTTGATGGTCAAATCGAAATCATTGATTGTTTCAATCCACCTCCTCTGACGAAGGTTGAGATCCGGCTGTTTGAAGATATACTTCAGACTCTTGTGATCAGAAAAGATCTAACAACGGTTGCCAAGCAAGTAATGCCTCCATACTTTCAAAGCAAAGACAACTACTGCGAGTTCGAGGTCATGTGTAGGATAGTTGATCTCATGCGTCTTCAACTGTCGAGAGGCATAAGCAACAACTTGTTTTTCTTGCATAAGGACCGCACCCAATCCTTGCAATGATGCGTCACAAAATATCTGGAAAGGCTTTGATGTATCTGGAGGAACCAAGACTGGTGTGGAAGTGAGCTTCTCTTTGAGTGTTTCAAAGCTTGCTTGACATGCAGGAGTCCAAAGGTATTTCTTGCCTTGAGGAGATCGGTAAGAGGCTTCGCAATCTTTGAGAAGTTTTGAACGAAGCGACGACATTAACTGGCCAAACCAAGGAAACTCCGGACTTCTTTGACATTTATGGGTGGAAGCCAGTCCATAATTGTCTTAATAGTTTCTCGGTTGACGGCAATGCCCTTGGCAGATATGACGTGACCAAGGTAGGTGACTTGCGGCAGCCAAAACTCACACTTGGAGAACTTTGCATACAGGCGATTCTCACGAAGCTTGTTTAGGACACACCGAAGGTGTTCTTCATGTTCTTCCTTTGACTTAGAATAGACTAGAATGTCATCCAGATAGACCACAACAAACTTATCAAGATACTCCATGAAAACCGAGTTCATAAGCCTCGAGAAGGTGGCAGGTGTGTTGGTGAGACCGAAAGACATGACCGTGTACTCATACAGGCCATAACGGGTGGTGAAAGCTGTTTTAGGAACATCTTCCTTGCGGATCTTGATTTGATGGTAACCACTTCTCAAATCAAGTTGAGAGAATACCACAGCTCCAGCTAGCTGATCGAAGAGATCATTAATCCGCGGAAGGGGATATTTATTCTTGATGGTTTTTGCATTGAGTGCCCGATAGTCAACACAAAGTCTATCAGTCTTGTCTCGTTTCTTCACAAAGATGGTTGGACTACCCCAAGAAGAAGTACTATGCTGAATGAAACCCAACTTCTCTTGTTGATCCAGCTGACGTTTGAGTTCAGCCAACTCAGCAGGACCCATTTTATAAGGCCGCTTGGAAATAGGAGCGGTACCAGGTTCAAGTTCAATGACAAACTCAACCTCACGATCCGGAGGCATACCTGGCAACTCTTTAGGAAAAACATCTGGGAACTCACAGACTACAGGAACACTCTGAATACTTTCCATAGCATCATCATTCAGAGCCTTTTTGAATGTTACACTAGGGAGTACAAGAAGTACTAGTATAGTAATGTTACACATAGAGTTTTTTTTGAATGGACACAGAGAGTTCCACATTCATCTTGTAGCGCCAAAAGCAGAAGTTGTGCCAATATAGTACTGTAGTAGTCATGTTCAGGTTGCCTTACAGGGGAAAAAATAGTACGATGAACAACAAGATCTATCGATTTTTGTACTCCTATTTGCGTATAGTAGTAGTACTATGTACTCAGGAACAACACGAGCATGTGCTCCACTAGTGCGACTCCGTAATAACATTAGCAGCAACCTTAGTTTACATCCAAAATGCATCCTTCCTAGTACCAAAAGAGAACCTACATGCGACTACTACTAGTAAACTGGAGTAGTAAAATAGTACTAATAGTAGTACTATTTATCTCCTAATACACCATTACAGTCTTGATCATCAGCCATAGGTTAAGATTATTTTTTCCTGTCAATGCAAATCTAGAAAGATACATGGGTGGACTGTCCAACCTTCATCAGGAACCGCAGCGGCACCCCAAGGTACGTCATGAGCTAGCCAGACGGGAAGTTGGCCGGCAACGAGCTGCTCGTCAGCTTGATTACCGCATTAAGGCTCTCGACCATCGACAAGTCCGCCGACCCCGGCGGGCCAGGCGCACACAGTTTCACCATGTACCGTGGCCACAAGCACCTGTCCTGCCTGATGCACACCAAGGACACGACGGCGGCCAGGCCGAGCGTGCTAATGGTCAGGCCGAACACGACACCATCATTCCCGAAGAGGAAGCACGTGAATCTCCTCATGCTTGTTGGTGGCGGAGTCAGGATGAGGAAAAAGAAGGCACTGCCATAGATGGCCCTGGTTACTATGATCCCGTGGGCCTCCTTCATGTGGGGAAGGAGCCCTGTCAGTGAGGCAATAAAATCATAGGCAGAATCAATGCAGGAGCACAGGCCATGCGAGCACGTGATGTTGTGCTCGTTGAGCTTGTCTAAGGTGACCAAGCTAAAGCAGTTGTCGTAGGGGCACTCAATCATTCCCTCGGACTGGACGACATCCATAGCAGCCGGCTCACGGTCGAATCCGCCGACGCAGTACACGAACTTGTGGGAGTGGTTACAGAGGGACGATCAGCTCACTGACATAGTGCCCGCCGGCTAGAAACCCGGGTTGGGTGGGTATACTGAAGAGTATACTGATTCAGTTTCGTACTATACTGGTACGATTATATAGGAATACGCTAGGCATCGGCGCACCGGCGGCGGCTGCACTTTGCCACTTTTTTATTAGACAGGTCCACACGTTGTACATGCTTCGTCAAAACAAAAAAGGCTGCAGAAAGTTGACAGGTGAGTAATAAAGTAGGTGTCACACTTTACTGTACCAGACAGTACAGTATAGACAGAGGGAGATACCGAGGCAAGAAGATCCAGGTGAGTGAGAGGCAAGAAGATCTACTCCTGGAGAGACAAAAAGCCCGCGGCCTGTTGCAGAGTGTACAATGATGCAGGGGAGAGACCAAGGATTGCATGCATGTCTTCGACACCAACCTGTAATTAACCTTTTTAGTCTTATCAAATTTAAATGGCCTTAATAATCCTAGACAGAGGGAGTACTAGTAATAGTAGTAGTACTACATCTTAGAACAAATCAGACAAACTAGTACTACATTTATTAGTGGTACATTTTTGAGAAATTATAATTAGTAGTAGTACTTAGATATGTGAAAAACCAATCCAAGTTACTACTCCAATAGAGAGTACGATCACTCTATTTTATGGATTCTTGTTTACTATACGTACTAGTAGTAAAAGCTAGAATGTAGATTATTTCAGAATAAATTTTGGCTCTACAATATCTACTAGTAGTAAAAGCTAGAATGTAGATTATTTCAGAACAAATTTTGGCTCTACAATATCTAGCATACACACAAACCTTAAAAGACACTTCATTGCTTAGTTTCAAGGATCTTGTGCTAAATGCATGGACATGGATGTAATTTTCATATTTATGAGGTCCTTGATGTAACTTGTACTTCCACCGACCGCGTGTTAACTAATAAAGCACGTCGCTCCTACGGGACCTACCACAATTAAAAAATAATTACACTGCCCCGATTATTAGACAAAGTGGAACATGGTTTCTTATAATTCCAAAGTTTTTAGAAATAGGATGTTTCAAGCTTCCCAGCTAATTTTGCACACTTTAGTGACTTTTGTCGATTTAACGAAATTAGGTCAAATATTTGCTACACAAGTAAGGGCAACTGATTGCTATTGAATTAAATGTGTTTTTAGAGGTAGATGAGTGATGTAGTAAACAATGTTGTAAGTGCTAGTTTCCAACTATCACGAAAGAACATTTAATTCTCAATTTTTTGAGTAATGACGAGATTGTTCTTTTAATTAAAGAGACTCTGAGAATATGGATCTGAATACCACAAGACAAGTTTTTAGACATAAAGAGTGGACCAATGATATGTCCATTTTGCATCACTATTCTATATCATAATTTACTGTTATTCATTGATATATTTCATATTAAGAGATGATACTTATGTTATTTCATCTGTTTTTGCATGGTTGATGACTTTTGGAGCATGGACCGCCGCAGTCAGGATTCTGATAGAAAATGTGTTGTTTGGAGGCAAAATTCGCGAAGCTCAGAAAATCGAGGAAAATATATGAAAAATTCTATTTTTCTAGAAGACGAAGATTGCTAGAAGGGGGAGTGGAGATGGGCCACAGGGGGCCCACACCACCCCTAGCGCAGGTAGCCCTAGGCCGCGCCAACAGGTGGTGTGGCCACCCTGGCCCACTCCAGGCTCTCCCCTTTGGCGTATATTATCCCCACGGAACCCTAATACCGGGGGAGCGACCACAGAAAGATTCCACCGCCTCTGCGTGGTGGAAAACTGCAGAGAGAGAAAGATCTCTCCAGCACACAGAATTCTGCCAGGGAATTCCTTCCCGGAGAGGGGAGATCGTCGCCATCAACACCACCATCAAGCTGGACTTCATTGGGATCATCATCATCATCACCATCATCATCTCCACCAACACCATCATCACCACTTCATACCGCTGTAACAATTGGGTTGAATCTTGCATAGTTCTTAGGGGAAACGTTCCCGGTGTTGATTACTCCTTGTAGTTGATGCTATTGAGTGAACCATTGAATTATCGTTTATGTTCATATTGTTACATATCATTATATCATCTCTAATCTTGATCCATATGATGTCTTGTGAGTAGTTCATTTAGTTCTTGAGGACATGGGAGAAGTCATGTTGTTATTAGTGGAATTGTGTTGAGAAAGATTCAATGGTTTGATATTTAAGTTGTGGTGTATTTCTTCTAGTGGTGTCATGTGAATGTCGACTACACGACACTTCACCTATATGGGCCTAGGGGAATGCATTGTGTATTTGGCTACTAATCATAGGGGTTGCCAGAGTGATAGAAACCCGAACCCCCGTTAGGAAATCTTTGCACAAGGGATGTCAGGATCTTAGAGTTTAAAGCTTTGGTTAGGTTTCTACCTTAATTACTTTCTTGTACTTGTGGATGCTTGCAAGGGGTATAATCACAAGTATGTATTAGTCCTAGGAAGGTCGGTACATTAGCACAGGTTCACCCACACAGCACTTAGCAAACTAAAGAAGTTTAATCAACTATATGAAGCGAAAGCACTTGACGATATTCCCGTGTGTCCTCGAGAACGTTTGGTCACCATAAGTAATACAACCGGCTTGTCCTTTGCTAAAGAAAGGATTGGGCCACTTGCTGCATCTATTATTATTGTCTTTTATTTACTCGTACTTTATTTACCTGCATTATCAAAAACCCCTAAAAATCCATTTACTAAGTATTTACAGAGAATTCCTGCTCCAAGCCACTCGTCAACACCTTCTGCTCCTCGTTGGGTTCGACACTCTTACTTATCGAAAATATTACGATACACCCCCTATACTTGTGGGTCATCAAGACTATTTTCTAGCACTGTTGCCGGGGAGTGAAGCGCTATTGGAGAGTGGAACCGGTAAAGGAAACTTCTACTATGAGTATTGTTTACTTCTGTTAGTTGATTTATTTTCAATATGGATAATTCGCTAAGTTTCTTATTTCGTAATTCTACTACCACAGCTAAGGTAGTAGATGAACCACCACCTGCTGAGAATGATACTTTTAAAATACCTACAAGAATTATTGATCGCGTTATGGATAACTACTATTTTCGAGATGGAACTGTCCATCCCGGTGAGCATTTGCTCTTTATACACGAATTATGTGGGTTGCTTAAGTGTGCAGGTATTACAGCAGATCAAGTCAAGAAGAATTTATTCTCATTATCACTGAAAGAAAGAGCCGAAGAATGGTACAAGCTGCTGAAGAATGGTCAAGCTCTTGAATGGGAGGAAATAGTGTTGGAGATATGCCCAAGAGGCAATAATAAAGTGGTTATTATTATATCTTTATGTTTATGATAAATTTTTACATCCCATGCTATAATTGTATTAACCGGAAACATTAATACTTGTGTGTTTTGTAAACATAAAAGAGTCCCTAGTAAGCCTCTTGTTAAACTAGCTTGTTGATTAATGGATGATCATGGTTTCCTGATCATGGACATTGGATGTCGTTAATAACAAGATCATATCATTAGGAGAATGATGTGATGGACACACACCCGTAGTAAGCATAGCATAAGATCAAGTCATTAAGTTCGTTTGCTATAAGCTTTAAAATACATAGTAACCTAATCCTTCGACCATGAGGTTATGTTAATCACCATCACCGGATGGGTACTTTGATGACATCAAACACCGCTTCGTAACTGGGTGGTCAGAAAGGTGTCATTGGGTATTCTGAAAGTATGTGTTGAAGCGCATGGACCAAGATTGGGATTTGTCCATCCATATGACGGATAGATATGCTCTGGGCCCTCTCGGTGGAATGTCATCTAATTGGCTTGCAAGCATGTGACTGGGTCACAAGGGATGACATAACATGGAACGAGTAAAGAGTACTTATCAATAACGAGGTAGAACTAGGTATGGAGATACCGACGATCAAACCTCGGATAAGTATAGTATCGCGTGACAAAGGGAATTGGTTTCGTATGTTAATGGTTCTATCGATCACGAAGTCATCGTTGAGTATGTGGGAGCCGTTATGGATCTCCAGATCCCGCTGATGGTTATTGATCGGAGTGGTGTCTTCATCATGTCTGCATATTCACGAACCGTAGGGTGACACACTTAAGGTTCAAAGTTGTTTTAAGTAGATATGGAATGTGCGTTGGAGACCGAATGTTGTTCAGAGTCTCGGATTGGATCCGGGACATCACGAGGAGATCCGGAATTGTCCGGAGAATAAGATTCATATATTGGGGATCATTTTCTGAGTTTGGAAATGTTCCGGAGTATTTGTATGAGGATTCTAGAAGGTTTCAGAATGTTCGGGAAGGTTCTGGAAGATTTCTTGGAGTTTGCTTGAAAACCAAGAAACGATCAAGGAGTCCTTGTGGGGCAAGACAAGGAGTCGTGGGGGAGGAGGACTCCTTCCCCCCTCCCAATCCACCGTCCAAGGGAGAGGGGAGTCCTACAAGGACTCCACCTCCCCATGGCGCCTCCCTCCTTTAAATAGAGGGGTGGAGGCGCCACCCCCTGGCCCCCTCCACCACTCCAAACCCTAGCCGCCTCTCTCCTCCTCCTTCCCTCTGCTCTAGCTTAGGTGAAGCCCTGCAGAATTCTCTACTCCACCACCACCACCACGCCGTCGTGCTGCTGGGATTCTGTGGAGAAGATCTACTACCTCCGCTGCTTGCTAGAACGAGGAGAGGAAGGTCTACTTCGACTCTGCACGTGTGACCGACTGCGGAAGCGCTGCCGAAACGTGGCGCCGGAAGGATCGTCCACTTGACCGACTGTGGAAGCACTACCGGAACGCGACGCCAGAAGGATCGTCCACACGATCTTGAGATCGGCAAGTGATCGACTACATCAACCACGAGATCTAATCTCGTTAACTCTTTCGGATCTACGAGGGTTAGTTCCTATCTATCTCGTTGCACATGTCTAATAGATTAGATCTTGGCTTTTCTCTAGATTAGATCTGGGTTTTGTTCATTCTTACAGTAGAATTTTTTTGTTTTCCATGCTACGAACCCATCAGTGGTATCAGAGCCGTATCTATGCGTAGATCTGTTGCACGAGTAGAACACAATGTTTTTGTGGGCGTTGATGCTTTTGTTATCGGTGTCTTAGCGTGTACTTTGCATCTTGCGGCATGGTGGGATGAAGCGGCTCGGGCTGACATTACATGTCATCGCACATGAGACTTGCTCCACGCTTGACGTGCAACTTGCTTTGCACAAGTGGCTCTGCGGGTGTCTGTCTCTCCCACCATAGTTAAGATTCAATTTACAATGAGCATCTGACAACACTTGTATCAACGTTGTGGTTCAGTTTCGTAGGTAAGATCGGTCTTATGCGAAAGCCCCAAACCACGTAAAACATGCAAAGAAAATTAGAGGCGTCTAACTTGTTTTTGCAGGGGTCTTGTGATGTGATATGGCCATCATGTGATTGTGATTGTATTTGATGTATGCAATGATCCTTGTTGTAATATGGAAACCGGCAGGAGCCTAATGGTTGTCTTTAATTCTGTTAAGACCTGAGTGTCTATTCATCTTGTAATAGCTTTATTCCAAGTAGTTGTAATAGTTTCTGGTGATGATGGACAACCATGAAGCGGCGCCACTGACCTTGACGCCATGTTGGTGATGATGGAGATCATGTCCGTGCTTTGGAGATGGAGATCAAAAGGCACAAGAAGAAAGGGCCATATCATATCACACTAATTATGAATTGCCTGTGATGTTAATCCTTTATGCATCTTTTATTGCTTAGATCGCGACGGTAGCATTATAAGATGATCCCTCTCACTAAATATCAAGTAATAAAGTGTTCATCCTTAGTTGGCACCGTTGCTAAGACTCGTCGTTTCGAAGCATCTCGTGATGATCGGGTGTGATAGACTCTACGTGTGCATACAACAGGTGCAAGCCAGATTTGCACATGCGGAAACTAAGGTTAACCTTGACGAGCCTAGCATGTACAGACATGGTCTCGGAACACGGAATACCGAAAGGTAAAGCATGAGTCATATGGATGATATGATGAACATGTTGATTGTTCGCCTTTAAAGCTACATCATCTCACGTGATGATCGGACTTGGTGTAGTGGATTTGGTTCGTGTAATCACTAAAACAACTCGAGGGATGTTGTTTTGAGTGGGAGTTCGTTTGTAATTTGGATTAGTCGAACTCAATTTATCATAAACACAATCAAAGTGAATTTGCATAGTTTGTTGTAGTCATTGGCATCCGTTCACCACCTTACGCTTAGTTATAGTTGAGATAGTGGAACTATAGAAATTCTGGATATTTACTTTACGAACTTGTATCGTATTGTTTTGAATGTCAATTTAAAGTTTATAAGTCCTATTGCAAACTTTCAGCAAACTCTATTTACTCCATGAAGTTTAATAAATAGTATTAAATCAAGAGTAACAATTCCAGTGTTAGTATCTAATGTATCATGTTTGCCTCCATGATTCTTGATACTCAAAAGATTGTTTTTAATATCAAGTTTATCTAAGAGCTGAAAGCAATGTTTCAGAAACCATCATATGTGAAAGGTATTGCGATATCTAAAACAATGTGTTGGTTACAACATGATAGAGTTTACGTCCTCATATTTGATGAGAATTTGTGAAGGTTGGAGATGCTAGTTGTCCTAATCCTCCAAAAGGTTTTGAAAAAGAAACATTATACTCGCAATTCACCTTTATAAGCTATAGCAGCTTGATCATGAAAGTTGTCATGATAAGGATGAATAGAAGATGTAAGTAAAATGTTTACTACACTAAAAGATTACTAAAGAATGGATTTTTGAAAGAATGCCAAACATTTGATGATGGTGATCCACCTCAAAGTGCAAGTCCAAAGGTATTAGTAGTTGACTATATACGCTTTGTACCATGTGTCATGTTGATGACACCACTATTGATGTTGATAGATTCTTTTAAAAGAAAAGGAATTGTTGAAAGAGAATCTATAAAATATTTGGCAGAAAATAAAAGGTTGGAGATGTCCAACTTAGGCATATAGAAGGTATACATGTTATGGTTGTATTCCTTGCTTGTTAAACAATGTGGTTCTTTCGTATTGGATACCGAATTGGTTGGTATGAAGTGTCATACAGGACAACACAATTCATGAACTGCAATGGCCTAAGTAACTATCAAGAGAAAATGTGATGATGTTCATCGAAAACAAACAAAGGGTTGTTGTGTTGCTCGTTAACATCAAAGCTTTCCTTCAAGATTTTTTTCAATAATTGTTATTTTGATCAGGTATTATGAAGACAAAAGGTTGTTCAAGTAATTACCATATTCCATAATAGATGGATAATATACAAGTCTGGTAGGAGAAATAACGACCATAAAACTAATGCTAAAATGTCGCAAGACAAATGATTGAAAGATCACTTGCGAAGTGACATCGCCGTTTAAATTATATTGAAAGGATATATGAAGAAACTCCATGTTGATGGATTTTTGGAGTCTTTGATTTAGATCAAATGACGCTTGTGATACTTTCCTGGAGATAATTAAAACTCCGTTCGTAGGCCAAAAGAGGAACGAACGACTAACTGATTGGAATTTTTACATATTGATGTATATAGTCCATTATGTGTAGTCGTGGGCGATGAATTTCAAGTTCATATGCTTTCTCCAAAGATTTGAGTGAGTATATATATACTTACTCAATAAGGAAGAAGTATGAAACATTTGAAAAATGTTCAAAGACTTTCAAGATGAAGTGGAAAATCATTGTAACAAGAAAATAAAAGAGTTTATGATTGGATCATAAAGAAAGATGTTTGAGTGACAAGTTTAGCAAAACACCTAAGATTTGAGGAATCGTTCCATGGATTTGCATTTCCCAAAACACCATAGGAGTATGGAGTGTTCAAGATATGTAATGAAATCTTGTTTGACATGGTAAGATCAAAGGTGTCATTTATAAAACTGCCATTATATTTTAAAGATTAAAGCTTTAGTGACTACCGCTTTTACACTGAAAAGAGCTCCATCGTGATCCGTTGAAATGACACCATATGAGTTATGGTTTGGGATAAAACCCGAATTGTCTTTTCTTAAATTTTGGTATGCTATACATAAGTAAAATGTTTACAACCAAAGTCGGATAAGCACGTCTTTGTAGGTTACTCCAAAGAATTTGTTGGGAATTTCTCCATCACGCCGAGGACAAAAGAGTTTGTCGCTTGGAATGTCAAGTTTCTTGAGAAGGAATTTTTCGTGAAAAGTTAAGTGGGAGGACAATAGAACTTTGATAAGGTTGTTGAACCTTAGCTATATGTGCTAATTAGCGCAGCACCGGAAAGTGTCCCGGTGGCGGCCACAATGCTCATGGCTCTCGTGATTACAAAAGGTGTGATCTCGGAGATTAGATTTCCTATAGAACCGTGTGGGTCGGTAAGAATCAAATAGTAAGATTTGATAAGAAAGTCGTTATTGTTTTGACAATGATGAACCGACTACATGCAAAGAAGCGATGATGGGCCCTGACTCCATAAAATGACTAGAAGTCCTAGAATTCGTGATAGTATCCATACACGAGAAATCAAGTTTCTGAACTTAGAAGACCCTCCGAAAAGGCGTGAAGCCTATCGGTCGTGTTTGGATCTATAAAGAAATAGACATGGATGTTTCAAATCTATGAAATAGTCGACATGTCAGAAAGAGTTTATGACAATGTTCAAGGAATTGACTATGATAAGATTTGATCTTTCATAGCGATATTTAGTCTGGACGGATTAATGTAGCAACCACTACATTTATTTTGATATATGGTAGTTGAACAAACAAAACAAGTTCTTCTAATAGAATGGTTACCTAGGACGTGTACATGACATGATCCAAAGGGTTTTGTTAAATTAAAAGGATGCTAAAAGAGTATGCAAAACTTCAATGGTTGAAGTGAGCATCACGGAGTTGGAATCTTCAGAGACAATGAAAATGTTTGCATTTTTGCAAGAAATTAAGTGGGAGCGCTAAGACATATTTCTAATACATTATGTGAAAGACATATTGTTGATTAGAAATAATGTATCTTTTATTGACACAGGTTAAGAATTTCATTTCGATGAAAGACTTAGGCATAACTCAAGAATTAGGCATGAATGTCTATATGGATAGATTGAGGCGCTAATATGGTTTTGCCAAATGTACATAGATAATATGTTGAATGAGTTCAATATGGAAACAACAAGAAAGGTTCTTGACGCACGGAAAGGACTAAATCAAGATTCAAGTGTGTTGACACGAGATTCAGGTGTTTTAACACTTGGTGAAATCACAAGAATATTTTGATCAATCATTCTTTGAGATGTACACATCCAGATATGTCCTATGCTCTAAATGTTATGAGGATATACCAGAATGATTCATAAGATGATCATTGGACAATAGTAAAGATATTCTTATGAGCTTTGGAAGAACTAAGAATATATCATGTATAAGTGACAAATAGTTAAAGGTAGTTCATTGTAAAGTGTTACATTGATACTAGTTTTATCACAAGATACAAATTAAATTTATCTCAATTTAGACTATGGGTGGCACAATATAATGGAAAGGATGTTCCATGATGGATTTGGATGAGTTCCAAAGTTGAGATATTGTGACGGATACTACAACAAAAGGCTAAGTATATAACTGCTATAGTAGCAGCAAAGGAGGGCATTTGTGTTAAGTAGTTTGTTATCAAACTAGGTGTGGTTCATAGCGGGATAATACTATGAAGATACATTGTACGACAATTGCATCAACATGATTTAATCCCAAGGAACTAAAGGTCTCACCAAAGGACCAAATTTATACAATGCCATCTCATTGGAGAATGAGTAATGCGTAGAGACGCAAGGACATGCAAATACACACGGACCTGGAAGTGTCAGATCCGAAGATTATGTTTACCACTAGCAATAGTGTCTATACAACACCAGAAAGCCATAGGTGTTGAATGCACAAGTTTTTTAACTAGATTATTGACTCTAGTGCAAGTGGGAGACTGTTGGAGATATGCCCAAGAGGCAATAATAAAGTGGTTATTATTATATCTTTATGTTTATGATAAATTTTTACATCCCATGCTATAATTGTATTAACCGGAAACATTAATACTTGTGTGTTTTGTAAACATAAAAGAGTCCCTAGTAAGCCTCTTGTTAAACTATCTTGTTGATTAATGGATGATCATGGTTTCCTGATCATGGACATTGGATGTCGTTAATAACAAGATCATATCATTAGGAGAATGATGTGATGGACACACACCCGTAGTAAGCATAGCATAAGATCAAGTCATTAAGTTCGTTTGCTATAAGCTTTAAAATACATAGTAACCTAATCCTTCGACCATGAGGTTATGTTAATCACCATCACCGGATGGGTACTTTGATGACATCAAACACCGCTTCGTAACTGGGTGGTCATAAAGGTGTCATTGGGTATTCTGAAAGTATGTGTTGAATCGCATGGACCAAGATTGGGATTTGTCCATCCATATGACGGATAGATATGCTCTGGGCCCTCTCGGTGGAATGTCATCTAATTGGCTTGCAAGCATGTGACTGGGTCACAAGGGATGACATAACATGGAACGAGTAAAGAGTACTTATCAATAACGAGGTAGAACTAGGTATGGAGATACCGACGATCAAATCTCGGATAAGTATAGTATCGCGTGACAAAGGGAATTGGTTTCGTATGTTAATTGTTCTATCGATCACGAAGTCATCGTTGAGTATGTGGGAGCCGTTATGGATCTCCAGATCCCGCTGATGGTTATTGATCGGAGTGGTGTCTTCATCATGTCTACATATTCACGAACCGTAGGGTGACACACTTAAGGTTCGAAGTTGTTTTAAGTAGATATGGAATGTGCGTTGGAGACCGAATGTTGTTCGGAGTCTCGGATTGGATCCGGGACATCACGAGGAGATCCGGAGTTGTCCGGAGAATAAGATTCATATATTGGGGATCATTTTCTGAGTTTGGAAATGTTTCGGAGTATTTGTATGAGGATTCTAGAAGGTTTCAGAATGTTCCGGAAGGTTCTGGAAGATTTCTTGGAGTTTGCTTGAAAACCAAGAAAGGATCAAGGAGTCCTTGTGGGGCAAGACAAGGAGTCGTGGGGGAGGAGGACTCCTTCCCCCCTCCCAATCCGCCAGCCAAGGGAGAGGGGAGTCCTACAAGGACTCCACCTCCCCATGGCAGCTCCCTCCTTTAAATAGAGGGGTGGAGGCGCCACCCCTGGCCCCCTCCACCACTCCAAACCCTAGCCGCCTCTCTCCTCCTCATTTCCTCTGCTTTGGCTTAGGCGAAGCCCTGCAGAATTCTCTACTCCACCACCACCACCACGCCGTCGTGCTGCTGGGATTCCGTGGAGAAGATCTACTACCTCCGCTGCTCGTTGGAACGAGGAGAGGAATGTCTACTTCCGACTCCGCATGTGTGACCGACTGCGGAAGCGCTGCCGGAACGCGGCGCTGGAAGGATCGTCTACTCGATATTGAGATTCGCAAGTGATCGACTACATCAACCACGAGATCTGAATCTCGTAACGCTTTCGGATCTACAAGGGTTAGTACAAATCTATCTCGTTGCACATGTCTAATAGATTATTTGGCTTTTTATCTAGATTAGATCTGGGTTTTGTTCGTTCTTGCGGTAGAAATTTTTTGTTTTCCATTCTACGAACCCATCAAATAGTACCTCTCTTTTATTCAAAATTTTATCCTCCTAGTGAAATTCATAAAGATCGGAATCAAATATACAACTTTTGGCCTCTTGATGGAAGAGTACAGCTCAAGCTTGGGGGAGATTGAAGTTACTAATGCTCAAATGTTCTATTCATGAGCTCCCTCACAATATTATTATCAATAACTTTTATGCAAGGCTTTCTCTTCATGATAAGGATTTATTGGATGCTTCTTGTGCTGGATCATTTACACGCATGGAAGAAGAAGCTAAATGGGATCTTCTAGACCGTATCCAAGACAATGCTGAAGCATGGGAGAATGACAAAGGAAGGAAGTTAGGTATAAATTATGATTATGAATGCATTGAATCTTTTATGGGAACTAATGACTTTCATAAAATTAGTAATGCTTATGGTCTTGATTCTCAAGTTATTGCAAATTGTTTTAAGGCTTTTTCCTCTTATTGAAAAGATATTATTGATTATGTTCCTGTTAGTAGTACTGAATTTTGCACTATTGATCACATCTTACCTGAACCTTATATCGAGAAAATACCCTTCTCAGATAAGGTAAAGGAGCACCCTATGATAACTAGTGTAATTAATAAAAGGACAAAGAGAACTGTAAAACTTGATGAACAAATAGACATTGAACCTGCAGTAGTAGTTGTGAAAGACCTAGTCACCAAAAGTGTAGAAGATGGACATATTGTCTTCTGTGAGGATGCTTCTAATATCGTCTCACATCCAAATAGAACTAGAAAGGCTAGTGTCCTTGTGCTCTCTGTTAGAATTGGTGATCATTGCTATTATGGTTTATGTGATATTGGTGCAAGTTCAAGTGCTATTCCTTATGAGCTTTATAAAGAAATTATGCATGAAATTAGTCCTTGCGAACTAGAAAAGATTGATGTGGTTATTCACCTTGCTAATAGGGAGACCATCTCTCCAATTGGTATTGTAAGAGATGTGGAAGTTCTTTGTGGTAAGATTAAATATCCTGCTGATTTTCTAGTACTTGGTTCAGCTTCTAGTAAAACCTATCCTATCATTTTTTGGTAGACCTTTCTTGAACACATGTGAAGCCATTATAGACTGTAAAAGGGAGAAAATAATAACTAAATTTGATGGGGAATCTTATGAGTTTAATTTTTCAAAATTTACTAAAATACCTTGTGAAAATGAAACCCATAATGAGGATTTTAGAGTTGAACAACTTGCTTCTATTTATCTTGCTCCTAACAATGCTTTGCAGCAATTCATGGAAGACCACGAAAGTGAAATATTCATGGAAGTAAGAAATGAGATTGACGAGATTCTTCGTCATCAATCTAAGATGCTTAAGCATAACTTGCCTGTGGAAGATTTGGGTACCACATTGCCACCTAAAAAGGATTCGGTCTTTGATCTAAAACCTTTACCTGACGATCTTACATATGCTTACATTGATGATGATAAAATATATCATGTTATTATTAGTTCTAAATTTTCAGGGAAGGAAGAGGAAAGATTATTGGAGGTATTAAAGAAACACCGAGGATCTATGGGCTATACTCTGGATGATTTAAAGGGGATTTCTCCTACTATATGTCAACATGCTATCAATATAGAACCAGATGCAAAGTTAGTGGTAGAACATCAACGTCGTTTAAATCCTAAGATGAAGGAAGTGGTAAGAAACGAGGTATTAAAACTCCTTGATGCTGGTATTATTTATCCTATTGCTGATAGTGAATGGGTTAGTCCTGTTCATTGTGTCCCTAAAAAAGGGGGAATTACCGTTGTGCCTAATGATAATGATGAGCTTATTCCCCAAAGAATAGTAGTAGGTTATAGGATGTGCATTGATTTCAGAAAAGTTAACAGGGTTACTAAGAAAGATCATTACCCACTTCCTTTTATTGATCAAATGTTAGAAAGGTTATCTAAAAAGACAGATTTTTGTTTTCTTAATGGATACTCTGGGTTTTCGCAAATTGCTGTTAAACAACAAGATCAAGAAAAAACTACTTTTACATGCCCTTATGGAACCTATGCTTATAGACATATGCCTTTTGGTTTGTGTAATGCTCCTGCTACTTTTCAAAGATGCATGTCTGCTATCTTTCATGGTTTTTGTGAGGAAATTGTGGAAGTATTCATGGATGATTTTTCCGTCTATGAAACTTCTTTTGATAATTGTCTGGACAAACTTGATAAAGTTTTGCGGAGATGTGAAGAAACTAATCTTATCCTTAATTGGGAGAAATTCCACTTCATGGTCAATGAAGGGATTGTCCTTGGACATAAGATTTCCGAAAGAGGCATATAAGTTGATAGAGCTAAAGTTGAGGCAATCAAGAAAATGCCCTGTCCAAGAGACGCCAAAGGTATTCTTAGTATCCTTGGTCATGCTGGTTTCAATAGAAGGTTTATTAAAGATTTCTCTAAGATATCAAAACCCCTCACTAATCTTCTTCAAAAGGATGTACCCTTTGTTTTTGATTATGATTGTAAGGAAGCTTTTGAAACTCTAAAGAAGGCTTTAACTACTGCTCCTATTGTTCAACCACCTGATTGGAGTTTACCCTTTGAAATCATGTGTGACGCTAGTGATTTTGCTGTCGGTGCTGTCCTTGGGCAACAAATAGATAAAAAGTTAAATGTTATCCATTATGTTAGTAAGACTCTTCACGTTGCTCAAAAGAATTATGCTACTACTAAAAAAGAATTCTTAGTTATTGTATGTGCTTGTGATAAGTTTAGACCTTATATTGTTGACTCAAAAGTTACCATTCATACTGATCATGCTGCTATTAAGTACCTTATGACAAAGAAGGATGCTAAGCTTAGGCTTATTAGATGGGTGCTGCTTTTACAAGAGTTTGATCTACATATTGTAGATAGGAAAGGTGCTGAAAATCCTGTTGCTGATAATTTATCTCGGTTGGAAAACATCTCTTTTGATCCTCTGCCTGTTAATGATAGTTTCCCAAATGAACAGTTGGCTACAGTAGGGGTAAGCTCGTGAGGGAGCCCTTGGTATGCTGATTATGCTAACTTTATTGTCACCAAGTATTTGCCTCCAACTTTTATAGCTCAGCAAAGAAGGAAGTTCTTTTATGATTTGAGACATTATTTTTGGGATGACCCACATTTATATAAAGAAGGAGTAGATGGTATTATGCGAAGATGTGTTCTAGAATATGAACAAAAGGAAATATTGCGGAAATGTCATGGTAGTGCCCATGGAGGACATCATGCAGGAGATAGAACCGCACAGAAGGTGCTACAATCAGGTTTTTACCGGCCTACCCTTTTTAAAGATGCAAGAAAATTTGTCTTATCTTGTGATGAGTGCCAACGAGTTGGTAACATTTCTAGACGCAATGAGATGCCCATGCACTACTCTAAAGTTATTGAACCATTTGATTGTTGGGGATTCGACTTTATGGGTCCTTTCCCCCACTTCAAAAGGTTATACACATATTCTTGTTGCTATTGACTATGTTACTAAGTGGGTAGAAGCCATACCTACAAGAAGTGCTGATGGGGAGACCTCTTTAAAAATGCTTAAGGATATTAACTTTCCTAGGTTTGGAGTGCCTAGGTATCTTATGACTGATGGAGGCTCTCATTTCATTCATGGTGGTTTTAGAAAGACCCTTGCTAAATATGATGTTAATCATAGAATTGCTTTAGCTTATCATCCTCAAACTAGTGGGAAAGTAGAGCTATCAAATAGAGAAATTAAATCTATCTTGCAAAAGACTGTTAATAGATCTAGAAAAAATTGGCTAAAAAGTTGAACAATGCTTTATGGGCTTATAGGACTGCCTATTAAAATCATATGGGAATGTCTCCTTACAAAATGGTTTATGGGAAAGCTTGCCACCTGCCTTTAGAATTAGAACACAAAGCTTATTCGGAAGTGAAAGAACTTAATAGAGACTGTAAACTTGCTGGTGAGAAAAGATTATTTGACTTAAGTTTGTTGGATGAATGGAGGAGTGAAGCATATGAGAATGCTAAACTCTTTAAATAAAAAGTTAAAAGATGGCATGACAGGAGAATTCTTAAGAGAGAGTTCCATGTTGGTGAGAAAGTTCTATTGCATAGGTCTTGTCTCAGATTTTTTGCAGGGAAACTACTTTCAAAATGGGAAGGACCTTTTGTTATCGAAAAAGTATATCGTTCAGGTGCAATTAAAATTTCTTCTTTAAAAGATAACACTACACAAGTGGTGAATGGTTAGCGACTCAAGCATTATATTTCTAGAGATTTGTACAATGAAGATATTGATGCTATTCAAGTAGTAACTCCGGAAAAATTTATCAAAGACCAAATTCAGAGACCTGTAGAGTCCATTTTCAAATAGGTAACAGTTCTGGTAAGAAAAGTTCCACGAAAATTATGTCCAGTTATATTTTTGTAGTTTTTATCCAACAAGGAAAGCAACGAAGCGAAAGAGGGACGGAAACGGAGCCAGGGTGGCTCACACCACCCCCTAGCGTGGGCCCCCTGGCCTCGCCAGCAGGTGGTGTGGCCACCTCGGACTCCGTCTCCGACCCGTTTTCTCCCAGTACCTTCCTTTTGTTGTAAAACATCGTAATATATAATCCCCCGGACCCTCCAAGGTTCGTATATCGTGTTCTCGTCATGTTTTTGTTTCGATCTGTTTCTGACAGGTAGAGTCCCAGTTTTGGAGCCACAATGTCTTCCTCTAGATCAGCCAAGGAAGATTCCTCCACAGATATCATCAACCCGTACATGCGTGAGTTGAATTTCATCCCAAGGAGTTGTTTCTTGAAGATGGGGAGGTACAGATAAAAGAGGTTCAAGGCCCTAAAGGTGAAGGAAGTCGGGAGGACAGGATGGAAGCACTGGAGCAAGAAGTCTTTAGGTACAGGAAGATGTCGAAACGCAAAGTGGACATCATCCATAAGATTTGTTCCGAACTCATCGCCAAGCACCAAAAGGAGACTTTTGAGCTTAAGGATGAAATTCTCTCGCTCCACCAAACAACCAACCAACTACAAGCACAGATCTACGACGTGCATAATCAAAACTGTGAGTATGAGGTTAGGTTTAATCGCCTAAGTGCTGCTGCAAGTTTCAGGTTGTTGGAGACCATGATGTCTTTTGTTGATGGGGAGCCCTTACCTTGGAAGTCGGACAATGACGGGAGAATACCACCACCACTGAAGGAGTAATTCGTCATCAGGTTTTGGCATCCCCATGGTTTGTTCCAAGCTTGGGGGAGTGTCGCGGTATCACATCACTATCTTCTATCTTTTTACCTTTCTAGTAGAGTCATATCATGAATAGAGAAGTTATCATGTAGGATGGTTTGCATTATGGAAGTGTCCCCCCTCTCGTTAGATATCTATGTATCCCTTGGTGTGAGTTTCTGTTATGGAATATTAATGAGAAGTTCTTTCATTTACTCTTTTGCATATCTCATATTAGTTTTCAATTTATGATTATATGATTGATCTTGTCGTTAGTATTGGTATCACTTTGGGATCATTGAGTAAATTTAGTTGGTTTTGGCAAACCTGGCTCGGTCAGTTGCAACACTATTTTGAGAATTGAATGAAAAGATAAAAGTACTCTAAATAAATATATGATGAGGAGGGAGTAGAGCTCTCTCGAGGCTAAGGGTTCTACCGGTAGCTATGTGTTCATCTCTCTCTATGCATGATCATTTTGTGATCATGAGCTTGTAATCTATAGATCTACCTTGCTACTCAAGTGCTTTATTAGATCTCTGCTCTCCCCATGTGTGTGAAAGTGACAGCATGCACACCATGGTGGCACTTAGGCTAGAGATTACAAATACTTGTTATGAGTTATATTTGGAGTTGGATGTCTTTATGAAATTGTGGTGTTTGTTGGAACCATCTAGTGCTCAAGGTGACAGTGTGGGGTTTTCTAGATGGGAAAGGCTTACTTTGAGGTGTGCTGTTATAGCCCTACCATCGATTAGAGTGTCCAACCGAAGAGTAGTTCAGAGTAGTATCATAAAGAAGAATATATTTATATGAGAATGTTCACTAGTGAAAGTATGATCCCTAGGCCTTGTTCCTAAGCATTGATACACCGTTTGCAATTAGATTTGTTACATGTTTGCTTGCTTCCATCTTTATTTCAGTTTGTCTTTAGTCTTTTCCACGCCATCAAGTTATTTTCTATCACCGTTACCACTTATAATTATCCATACCACTTGTATTTTACTATCTCTTCGCCAAACTAGTGCACCTATACACTTGACAAGTGTATTGGGTGTGTTGGGGACACAAGAGACTTCTTGTATCTTGATTGCAGGATTGCTTGAGAGGGAATACCTTTGACCACTTCCTCCCTGAGTTCGATAAACCTTGGGTGATCCACTTAAGGGAAAACTTGCTGCTGTTCTACAAACCTCTACACTTGGAGGCCCAACAACTGTCTACAAGAATAGAAGTGCGTAGACATCAAGATATTTTCTGGCGCCGTTGCCGGGGAGGAAAGGTAAAAGGTATTCACACCGGAGGATTAAAGAAGAAGAACCTCCCAAGGCAAACGCCTATTTTCTGGTGTGAGTACTCGAAGTTATTTCCTTTAGATTCTGCAATTTTGTCTTTTTGTTTCTTGTTTTCACTAGTTAGGCTTAATGGAAAACAACAACAAAATTACAGAGCTTTTTAGTATTTTTCCTAAGTTAGAACTTGAATTGTCTGAAAAGAAAATTAAAAAACCCATGGAACTTTCTTTGCATGCTAATAGCAATGTTATTAGTATGAATCTTTTGAACACCTTTGTTACTAATGCTATGGAAACGTCTAAGCTTGGGGAAGTTGGTTCTTATGAAAATGATCTCTTTAGTTCCCCAGTTTTAAGGAAGAAAATTTGCTCTGATGATACTTTATCTCCCATATGTGGTAATTCTAATGATACTTCTGATATTTTAAATCCACATACTAAAAGCATCCCTTTTAAAATACCTATAAAAACTATTGATCGTGTTATCGATAACTACTATTTTGGTGATGGAACTATCCATCCCGGCGATCATCTGCTCTTTATACACGAATTATGCGGGTTGTTCAAGTGTGCAGGTGTTACAACAGATCACGTCAAGAAGAAGTTATTCTCTTTTTCACTTAAGGGCAAAGCAAGGGAGTGGTATGAGCTACTAGATGATCCTTATCATTTGGAGTGGGAGGAACTTGAACCTCTCTTTTACTCTAAATTTTATCCTCCTCATGAAATTCATAAATATAGGAATTACATTTATAATTTTCATCCTCATGATGGAGAAATTATCGCCCAAGCATGGGAGAGATTGAAGTCACTAATGCTCAAATGTCCCATTCATGAGCTCCCCCATAATATTGTTATTAATAATTTCTATGCAAGGCTTTCAGGACATTACAAAGACTATCTAGATACTTGTTTAGAGGGATCCTTCACAAGTAAGGAGGTCAAAGCTAAGTGGGATCTTCTTTAAACAATTCAAAGCAATACCGAAGATTGGGATAAGAACAAAGGTAAAGAACTAGGTATAAACTATGAGTATGATTGCATTAAGTCTTTTGCTGAAACTGCTGATTTTCAAGAGCTTAGTGCTAAATATGGTCTTGATCCTCAAATTCTTATTGATAGTTTTAAAACCTTTTCTTCTCATATTAATGCTCCTAAAGAAAAGTGGGACATGTATCATGAGCCTTTTAAAGACACTTGCATGGAAAATGAAATTGTTGTTAATGATAGCAATAAACATGCTCAAACCTCTAAAAAGCACTATTTCTTATAAGCATGTTAATTTTTGTGGGATACATAGACCTTGTGAGAGTAATCAAGTTGAATAAGAATATTGTATCACCCACAGGAATGAAAAAACTAGAATGTGGTATAGGGCTCTAAATGATCTTGGTAAAAAAGTTTGTGCCATCTATCCTTTTATTTGTGAACTTTGCTTTGAAGTGGGTCATTTAAATTTCCAATGCTCAGGCCATAATAATAGCCCTTCTAATCCAATGAGTACTGCAAGTTTGTATTGTGATGACATGATCACTCCTAATCAGTATGATGAACTTACATTATTTTTGGGGTGTGAAGAGTTATCAAGAAAAACCTCTTTGGTAGATACGGGTGCTTTTGATATGAATAGTGTCCTGCATGGTTGTCATCTTTATTGTGTTGATAATTGTCACACAAATACTTACATACAAAATATTATAGAAGATGAGATTTTACCAAAATATGATAGGACTAATATGTGTTTTGATCTTATTAATGAAAAGAAGGAATCCTCCAAAGTTTCTTCTATTGTCTCTAACAATGAACCAGGGTATATGGAGAAGATTCCTTTCAAGCCTCTCCCTCCTAAAGAGAAGAAGATAAAGAATAAAATGAGGAGTATAAGGAGGGAGGAAACGGTATTTCCCCTAAGCATGTAGCTCCTATTATAGTTTTTGATGAGTCTGAACTCGATGATGTTCCTATGCATGTTACCTATAGTAGTGATCATGATTGGGAAAATCACACTTCTTTTGATATTGAAAATCTCTTTGGTACCAATTCTGAAAATGATGATATTAATAATTGCTATACTATTAGTGCTATCCATGATCCTTCCAATGATGATATGTTTACAAATGAACACACTTTGGAAGATAACTATTCTATTGCTTATGAAGATACTATACCTCCAATTTATGATAATTGCAATGATGAATATGATATTTTCAGTCCACCTACTATTGAGGAGGAAATTAATTATGATTACAATATGTCTCCTATATTTGATGATTATGGCGATGAGAATGATAGCTATTTTGTTGAATTTGCTCCCACTACAATTAATAAGAATGACTATGTTTATGTGGGGAGTATTAATTCTTTTATGCATGTGGCTCATGATAAGAATGTTTCTTGTGATAGTTATATTGTTACTTTTATTCATGATGCTACTGAAAGTTATTATGAGAGAGGGAAACATGGTTTTATGCATCTCAATAATATTAAGTTTCCCCTCTTTATGTTGAAAGTCTTGAAGTTGCACTTGTTTTGCTTTTCTATGCTTGTTGCTTTATGATTTCATTACTTGTTTATTTACAAGATTCCTATGCATAGGAAGTGGGTTAGACTTAAATGTGTTTTGAATTTGCTTCTTGATGCTCTCTTTTACTTCAATTCATATTTTTTATGTGAGCATCTTCTCAAACTATCATGCCTAACTTAAAGGCGTTGAAGAAAGTACTTGTTGGAAGATAACCCAAGAGTTTTAGATGAGTCTTGGAAGTTATTACCTCTGTAATAACCGCTCCTTATCCTTTTTATTTGCTTTTTGTGCCAAGAGTAACCTCTAATGAGATAGAAGTAATGATTGGGAAAGTTGCTGTCCCGAAACAGATTTTTGTGCTTCACCGTAAACATTTGTGAGATATCTCTGTATGTCGGATTGAGCTGTACTTTTTTGTGCTTCTGACCCAGGTTGTTATCTAACTTTGGTTAGTTCAACACGTTTTGATTTGAGCAACATAAGGTCTTCGAAAAAATTCGTCTTTACCTGCTGGTCTGTTTTGACAGATTTCTGCCATTTTTTGCATTTGCTTCTTGTTGGTTCCTTCTTGAGTTCTTTTGGGGAATTGAGCTTTTTGAGGGAATTGCTACAGTAGCTAGTGTTCTAATGGAAGTTTATTTGGTGTTATAACTGAACCTTAAGACTTATTATCTTGAGTGCACTAATGCTGCTAATAAGGATTGTGTGAAGTTTTGTATGAAGGAAAAATTTCAGGTGTATGGAAGGAATGAGTAATGAGATGAAGGATGGACTAAAGCTCAAGCTTGGGGATGCCACGCGTGTCACCCCAAGAAATATCCAAGAAGTACAAGCGTCAAAGCTTGGGGATGCCCAAGGCATCCCCTTCTTCATCAATAAAAATCCCAGGTTTCTTCCAAACACTTCATTTTTATTGTTTCATGCACAGTTGTGTTGTTCTTGGAGCGTCTTTGTTTCATTTTTAGTTTTAGTTTGCTTGGTTTGCTTAGTTTGATTAAATAATTTGGTTGTATCCCAACACACTTGTTTTGGAGAGAGACACGCTCCGTTTTCATTGCCTAGAACACTCTAGTTTTCATTCTTATTGTTCTGTCAGTGTTCTCTTTTGCTAGCACCGTGTTTAGCCTTAGTTTTCTCGTGCTTTCAGCTTAGAACTTTTTAGTTCTTCTTTGTGGATTTGTGAGACAATCTCACTGATCTTTTTTTATTATCATCTTTGTGAGTTGTTTCAAATAGTTTGGTTTGGATTGGAAAAGAGTAGGAAACTTCATGCTTAAGTGGTAAAAAGAGCTCGTTTTTAACTGTGGCCTATGCTTTGTCATGCCATGCTTGATATTGTTTTGGCTTTATGCTTATTATTATTTGCTGTAGCATGACTTGTTATAAACAATTGAGATTGCTTAATGTGCCTTGGATGAATCATGCGTTGTTTTAGCATATTAAAGCATAGTATAGTGGTATTCTCCTTTGATGCTTTATTTGGGTTGACTTGGCACATGCTCACACCATGTTATGACTATCTCAAGTCACCATAGCCTTTATGATCCTTTAGTTTTCAACTTGTAGTATCACTTTATGCTTTGATCAATGATGTTTTGTCGCTCTGCATGATTATGGCCATTATTGCTCTCTTAGTTTGTCGCTCCCAGTCTTTTGCTAGCCTATACAACAAAGTATGAGTTCCACTCATGCATCCAACTCCCTAAACCAAGTTATTCCAAAGAGTCCACCATACCTACCTACTATCTTATGCTATTCCAAGTATATTCATGCTTTTGTTTACCTTCCACTTGTTATGAGAATACTAGTGATTAAAGCTCTCACGAACTTGATGGCACACTTTACTTTACTTGCCCTTAATAAACTTGAACCATTGTGTCTTGTATGTTGTATATGATTGCACTTATTCGTCGAGAATTAGCAGAACCATGCTTTCATGGGGAACGCTTTCAACATTGCACTTGGTACTTGTACCTAGTTGATATCATGCTCTTTTGTATATGGATGTCGTCGGTGTGAAATGAAAGGGGAGCTTGTAAGTCCATGGAGTTATGTATATGTGTTAGAGAAACGCCTGGGCCGCTGGTCTAATCCATGCTGACATGGTGGAAACCTGCAGCGTAACCATAATGAGTTGTCTATGAAGCATTCTTCTTATAAAAAAAGAGTCCTATATTGAGAAAAAAAGAGAAAAAAGGAGATACTATGAAAAGAGGAAAGAGAGAAAAAAGCACCATATTCCCATGGTAAATAAGAAGAATGTTGAGATGCCCGCAAAAAAAAGAGATGCTCGTTGTCTGCTTGCCTTGTCATTTTGATATGGGGATTCTTCCGTATCATCAGGCAAGGGGTACCCCATTGGCGGTTCTCTATGATACACATGTACTTACAATGACAAGAACTTACCAGTGACTAAACTTGAGTAGCATGAGGAGCGGCCCTCGTATACAAGGGACATGAGATTTCTGACTTATACTTCGTCAAGCATGTACACCATAGTTTGTTCACTTTAACCTTAACCACTTCAAGATGCTTATGATAGGGGCAATGAGAGCTGAAAGCTATAAGTACCATAATTTTTGGAAGCTCTTTATGAGACTTGAATCCCTACTTCCTTTTATAAAGGCCTTTCTTCCACTATATATTGAGTCTCCACCTTCTATCTTTATGCACTTACTTTGAGAGCACAGTGGCCATTCTTAGTTCTATGTGCATTGTCCCAAGACTAGTTGATTCATGCATAACTTGTTATTGCTTGTTTGAAACTATTATATCTAGTCACTCTTATGAACTTTGAAGGTGTCCTATGCATTTATATTTCCTACTCTATTGAGGGACAAGCTGAATACTTTTATGCTATGTTTTCTTTATGTGAAACAAACAAACGTCTTGCAAAGCATTGTTATTCATGAATCTTTTGTCTGTGCCTTTTTATGTTGCATCATAGTTTCTTTGCTTATTGCTAGAACTTTGTCTTTCATGTTATGATTGAAGTACTATGATCCCAGCTTTGAATGTTTTACAAATACTTTGATCAAGTCTTTGATGGCGCATGTCACCTCAAAAATTATTCTTTCTTTTTATCACTTACCTACTCGAGGACGAGCAGGAGTTAAGCTTGGGGATGTTGATACATTGCAAATGTATCTATAATTTTTGATGTTCCATGCTTGGTTTTATCTACTTTCTTGTGTTTTGTTCCAACTTTGGAGTACTTTTCATATGATTTCTTGGACTAACCTATTAACAAGATGCCACAGTGCTAGTTGCTTGTTTTCTGCTATTTTTGGTTCCAGGAAGTCCAAAAATGAATATTCTCAGAATTGGACGGGACAAAAGCCAAAGTTACTATTTTCCCGGAAGACTCACGGAGCTAGAAGGAGAGTCGGAGAGGGGCCATAGGGTGGCCACACCACCCCTAGGCGCGGGTCCACCTAGGCTGCGCCAGGGCTTGGTGTGGGCCCCCTGGCCGCCCACCGACCTTGCCCTCTGGCCTATAAGAAGCCTCCTGAAGCCAAAACCCTAAATAATAAAGCCTCCAGCCACGAAAAGTTCCACAGCGCCGACGGCACCGAAGGGGAGATTTAGGGGACAGAAAGTCTCTGTTCCGGCACCCTGCCGGGACGGGGAAGTGCCCCCGGAGCCATCTCCATCGATCTCCACCACCATCTCCATCACCATTGCTGATTCCCATGATGAGGAGGGAGTAGTTCTCTCTCGAGGCTAAGGGTTCTACCGGTAGCTATGTGTTCATCTCTCTCTATGCATGATCATTTTGTGATCATGAGCTTGTAATCTATAGATCTACCTTGCTACTCAAGTGCTTTAATAGATCTCTGCTCTCCCCATGTGTGTGAAAGTGACAGCATGCACACCATGGTGGCACTTAGGCTAGAGATTACAAATACTTGTTATGAGTTATATTTGGAGTTGGATGTCTTTATGAAATTGTGGTGTTTGTTGGAACCATCTAGTGCTCAAGGTGACAGTGTGGGGTTTTCTAGATGGGAAAGGCTTACTTTGAGGTGTGCTGTTATAGCCCTACCATCGATTAGAATGTCCAACCGGAGAGTAGTTCAGAGTAGTATCATAAAGAAGAATATATTTATATGAGAATGTTCACTAGTGAAAGTATGATCCCTAGGCCTTGTTCCTAAGCATTGATACACCGTTTGCAATTAGATCTATTACATGTTTTCTTGCTTCCATCTTTATTTCAGTTTGTCTTTAGTCTTTTCCATGCCATCAAGTTATTTTCTATCACCGTTACCACTTATAATTATCCATACCACTTGTATTTTATTATCTCTTCGCCGAACTAGTGCACCTATACACTTGACAAGTGTATTTGGTGTGTTGGGGACACAAGAGACTTCTTGTATCTTGATTGCAGGATTGCTTGAGAGGGAATACCTTTGACCACTTCCTCCCTGAGTTCGATAAACCTTGGATGATCCACTTAAGGGAAAACTTGCTGTTGTTCTACAAACCTCTGCACTTGGAGGCCCAACAACTGTCTACAAGAATAGAAATGCGTAGACATCAGGGCCACTGGTCTAATCCATGCCTAATCATGGTGGAAACCTATAGCGTAACCATAATGAGCATTCTATGAAGCATTCTTGTTATAAAAAAAGAGATAGATATTGAGAAAAGAAAAAAAGATGAGAAAAGAGGAAAGAGAGAAAAAAGCACCATATTCCCATGGTAAATAAGAAGATTGCTGAGATGCTTGTTGTCTGCTTGCCTCGTCATTTTGATATGGGGATTCTTCTGTCTCATCGGGCAAGGGGTACCCCATTGGCGGTTCTCTATCCTACACATATACTTACTACGACAAGAACTTACTGGTAACTAAACTTGAGTAACATGAGGAGCGGCCCTCGTATTCCAGGGACATGAGATTTTCAACTTGCAACTTGTCAAGCATATCCTCATATTTGATCACGTTAACCTTAATCACCTAAAGATGCCTATGATAGGGGCAATGAGAGCTAAAAGCTAGTAAGTACCATAATTTTTGGAAGCTCTTTATGAAACTTGAAATCCCTGCTTCCCTCTGCGAAGGGCCTTTGTTTTACTTTTTAGTTGAGTCAGTAAACCTATTCCCTTCTATATCAAGCAAGTATTTTGAGTTGTTATGTTTCATTCATTCATATGATGATTTATTCAATCATGTTTCTTATGTTCCTTGTTTTGCACATTTGCTCTTATCTTAGTGTCTACTACTTTGAAAGCTATCATTGAAAACCAGTTATGTGTGAACTCCAGCAAATTGTCAACTATTATTCGACCAAGAGCTAAGTTTGCCATTACAAATTATGATTTACTTTATGCATCTTTATTGTGTTTCCTTTACTTATTGCAAGTTAAGTTATATAATACTGAGTTGTCTTCTATTATGATTTGTGCATTGATGAATCTGATGCTTCTTGCCTATATTCTTTTATCGACTCTTCACTCCATAAACCTAAGGTCATGTTTATTGAGCTCAGTTTTTGCTTGGAGACAAGCGAAGTCTAAGATTGGGGGGAGTTGATACGTCCATTTTGCATCACAATTCTATATCATAATTTAATGTTATTCATTGATATATTTCATATTAAGAGATGATACCTATGTTATTTCATCTATTTTTGCATGGTTGATGACTTTTGGAGCATGGACCGTTGCAGTCAGGATTCTGATGGAAAAGGTGTTGTTTGGAGGCGAAATTCGCGAAGATCAGAAAATCCGAGAAAATACATGGAAAATTCTATTTTTCCAGAAGACGAAGATTGCCAGAAGGGGGATGGAGATGGGCCATAGGGGGCCCACATCACCCTTGGCGCGGGCAGCCCTTGGCCACGCCAGTAGGTGGTGTGGGCACCCTGGCCCACTCCAGGCTGTCCCCTTTGGCGTATATTATCCCCACGGAACCCTAATACCGGGGGGAGCGACCACAGAAATATTCCGCCGCCTCTACGGGGTGAAAAACTGCAAAGAGAGAAAGATCTCTCTGGCAGACAGAATTCTACAGGGGAATTCCTTCCCGGTGAGGGGAGATCGTCGCCATCAACACCACCATCAAGCTGGACTTCATCGGGATCATCATCATCATCATCTCCACCAGCACCATCATCACCACTTCATACCGCTACAACAATTGGGTTGAATCTTGCATAGTTCTTAGGGGAAACTTTCCCGGTGTTGATTAGTCCTTGTAGTTGATGCTATTGAGTGAACCATTGAATTATCGTTTATGTTTAGATTGTTACATATCATTATATCATCTCTGATCTTGATCCATATGATGTCTTGTGAGTAGTTCGTTTAGTTCTTGAGGACATGGGAGAAGTCATGTTGTTAGTAGTGGAATTGTGTTGAGAATGACTCAATGGTTTGATATTTAAGTTGTGGTGTATTTCTTCTAGTGGTGTCATGGCATATTGAACACGAATTGTAAGTTCTCGCTCGCCCAACTCTGACTTAAATGATTTTCCTACTCATTCATTTTCTTTCTAAAATAAAGATCTACCAGAACATCGACTACATGACACTTCACCTATATGGGCCTAGGGAAATGCATTGTGTATTTGGCTACTAATCGTAGGGGTTGCCGGAGTGACATAAACCTGAACCCCCGTTAGGAAACCTTTGCACAAGGGATGTCAGGGTCTTAGAGTTTAAAGTTGTGGTTAGGTTTCTACCTTAATTACTTTCTAGTACTTGCGGATGCTTGCAAGGGGTATAATCACAAGTATGTATTAGTCCTAGGAAGGTCGGTACATTAGCACAGGTTCACCCACACAACACTTAGCAAACTAAAAAATATAAATCAACTATATGAAGTGAAAGCACTTGACGATATTCCCGTGTGTCCTCGAGAACGTTTGGTCATATTAAGTAATACAACCGACTTGTCCTTTGCTAATGAAAGGATTGGGCCACTTGCTGCATCTATCATTATTGTCTTTTATTTACTCGTACTTTATTTACCTGCATTATCAAAAACTCCTAAAAATCCGTTTGCTAAGTATTTACAGAGAATTCCTGCTCCAAGCCACTCGTCAACACCTTCTGCTCCTCATTGGGTTCGACACTCTTACTTATCGAAAATACTGCGATACACCCCCTATACTTGTGGGTCATCAACCAACATGTTGTAGTGATGATACCCATGTTTTATGAGATTTCAAACTTCCAAGCTAACTCCGCCAACTTGAATGACTTTATGCCAATTATTTATCGAATTTAGGTCAAATTTGAACTATAAGTAAATTGTAGGTTGCTTTGAAAGTTTTATGAAAACTCTTCTGGAGGTACCTATTCAGGGGACAATTAATATATCATAAACCACTGAGAGTTTTGACGACACGTTCAACTTCATGCTAAGATTTTGCATCTTGACAGTTTAACAAAATTAGGTCAAACTTGAGCTACAAGTGAGCACGAAAGATCGGTCTTGAATTAAATGTTTGTCGACATTTGAATGACGTCCTAGCTAACTCTGCCCATTTGAATGACTTTATGTCGATTTATCGAAATTAGGTCAAATTTGAAAGTACAAGTAAATTGTAGGTTGCTTTGAAAGTTCTACAAAAAAGCTTTGGGGGGCACCCATCAAGGGGTCACAATCAACATGTCAGAAACCACCGAGAGTTTTGACGATAGTTTCAACTTCTTGCTAAGATTTTTTATCCTGACTATTTAACGAAATTAGGTTAAACTTGAGCTACAAGCAAGTAAGCATGATAGATTTATCTTGAATTAAATGTCTTTTCAAGGGTAGATGGGTGAATCTTCTTTTAGTAAACAATGCTGTCAGTGTGAGTTTCCAACTATCGGGAAAGAACATTCTCAATTTTTTGAGTGATATCGAGATTATTCTCTCCTATAAAGGAAGTCCAAAGAATATGGATCTGAATTCCACAAGCCAAGTTTTCACACATATATAGTGGACCAACATATTGTACTTACAATTTCCCATGTTTTATGAGTTCTCAAACATCCTATAGCTTATCGCTCTGCCCACTTGAATGAATTTATATGTCGATTAATCAAAATTAGGTCAAATTTGAACTATATACTACAAGTTTTGTAGGTTGCTCTGTAAGTTATACGAAAAAGCTTTTGGAGGTACCAATCAGGGGGTCACAATCAATATATGAGAAACAACCGAGAGTTTTGAAAACTGGTTTGACTTTATGCTAAGATTTTGCATCATGACAATATTTAACGAAATTGAGTCAAACTTGAGCTACAAAGTAAGCGCGATAGATTGCTCTTGAAATATATGACTTTTCAGTGGTAGATGGGTGCATTTTCTTGTAGTAAATAGTGTCGTCGGTGTGATTTTCCAACTATCAGGAAATAACATTCAAATCTCAACTTTTCGAGTGAAGACGAGCGAGGTTGTTCTTTTCCGTAAAGAAATTGTAGCATCCCAATTGTCTAACAATTGTAATGCTACTTGGTCTAGTAATATAATGGCTACTTCCTATATATATTTGTTGCATCATAATTATATCATGCTCATGCCATCATGCCACCTTGCATTTGAGCATCATATAAAACCCTTTGTTCTTTGATTCTTCTCTCATATGCATTATCAATTGTATTTGCCTCTTGATATTGTATTTGGTTATTGATATATTGTTTAATGCCCAAGTTGAGTTGGGGGCATATCTTTTGTTCAACTCCATCACCTTTCTTTTCACCACCTTATAACTCCACCACCCTATTTACCCATGGGATTTTATTTTATTCTTGCCACTTAATTTAGCTCATGTGGTGTAGTGTGGATCCAATCCCTTTTTCTTCTGCTTGGTCTTTTTCCACTTCTTAGGAATGCATAAGAATAACGCCATATTATTATTATTGTTTTCACAAAATAAATCATGGCATTTATTATTTTGCATGGGACATGCAAGTGTACCACCACCTTTAGCCCATTTGATTCCTCTTGGTTTTATTGGTTCTTTTCTTTGTGGATCATCTCCATCCCTCTCCACCATCCCCATATTCTCATCAACATCATTTTTACTTTCTCCATGCATGATGCAAATGAGACCTTTTTCCATCAACCCCGTTTCTCTCTTTTCTTGGGTTCACCTTCACCTCACCTTAAGCTAAATTCAAGCCCTCATGTTTTTCCTCTTGGATTGATCTTATCAACATGTATAAAAACCTAAACACCTAATCAAAACCCTAACCCTAGTTTCTTCTTTTCTCTCTCACCCTAGTGCTAAGCTAAACCCTAACCTTAACCCTCACCTCACCTCTCTCCTCTCACCATGCCAATGGCCCACCTCAGCTAACCCCTACCCCTCTCTCTCTAACCCTAACAAAACCCTAACCCGAGACCACACCTAGCTAACCCAAGTCCCCTCTCTCTCTCTCGGCCTCTCTCTCCTCTCTCGCTGCCACAAGGCCCCACCTTCCCCTCCTCTCGCCCTGGCCTACCTGGCAGCCTCCACCACCCTACCCTGCCATGCCTACCTGCCCCAGCCCGTGCACGTGATCGAGGAGAAGGAGGAAAGAGGCTGAAGCCACTTTATCCCTGCCCGCTCCCACACGGCACCCTCCTCCCTCTCCCTCGCTTTACCCTCCGCCCCACGCCTCCTGGCAACGCCCAGATCCGCCCCAGAGCCCCTGCTTCTCCCCTCTTTCTTCTTCTCCGTCGCCAACGCCTCTCGCCGGTCAGCCGCCAGCACCGCCGACATTCCCTCGTTCCAGCCGGCAAGCTCGTCGTGGAGGTGGTCGAGGATACCGAGGAGACCCCCTGCTTCGCCCTGGACACGCCGGCGAGGAGGAGAAGGCCACCACTGCCGCAGTACGTCGACGCCCTACCGAAACCCTAGATCTCGGTTTGCCAGCTCCGCCGACGCCCTGCTGCGCCTCGTCCCGATCTGCCACCGCCGACGAACTCGCGGTGAGCTGCTCCACCGCCCTGACACCTCCCCCTCGCGTATACCCTCTGGTCATGCCATTTGTTTCAGCGAGCACCCTCCGTGCGCCAGAGGTCACTGGTGTCTGCACGCCCCCGCGCCGCGCAGAGCCTCATCTGGCCGACTAACCCCCACCTGACACCAAACCCTAGCTACCGCAGTGGTCACCGCCGCCTAGCGCGAGCCCCAGGTCCCCAGATCGATCCCCCGCGCGCGTGCCGCGCTCTGTCGGTCGAGCACCGATCTGTCAGTTTCGACAGAGGAAACAGAGGAACAGTGGGGTCGTGGCCATCTTACAGAAAACCCCCTCCTTTTTGTTACGCCTCAACCCGCGGTACACCGAGCCCCACCTGTCAGCCACCCTGGCAATCTTGCAGTTAAGCCCCCCAGCTCTTAGCCCCTCAACCCGCGCTCCAGCTCTCTTCCCACCTGTCAGTCTCTGCGAGTCCAACCACTAGCACATGGGCCCTAGCCGCTGGCCCCGCCTGTCAACCGCAGCAGCTAAGTAAGCCCGCGGTGTAAAAGATTTTTCGCACGCTGCGTTGCCAGTCAGACCGGCCCCACCATCAGCGTCTGTGGTTAGGTTCAGCTCAGTGCAAAAAGTATTTTCCAATTTCTGTTTTATTAAACATTTCCAGAAATTGTTTAAATTCAAAGCCAAACCAGATTTTAAATAACTTTTGAATTACAAATCCAAATAATACAAATGATATATGTTTTGGAATCAGAAAAATGTGAGGAATTCAAATATGCCATTCAAAATAATGTTTGACCACTTTAAATTTTCGAGATGATTAAAGTTACAAATAAATGCCCTTTTTCTTAATAAATTAATAACTTTAATTCTACAACTCCAAATTTGACAAATAATATGCCTAAATCGATCAGCGTGACGAGCCCGTTCTAACTATGCACTCCTTGTTATGAATTGCAGCATGAATCATGCCATGTTTAAAAATCAGAACTGTTTATGACAATAAAACTTGGCTAAATAATTAATAAAATGCTTTATTCTTGCACCCCACACCTCACCATGCCATGCTACTTTAATGCCATGTAAATTGTGCATCATTCATCATGGCATGCTTGTTTGCTTGTCGCATTTTATTTCCTATGCTTGTGCACTTTATTTATGTTGGCCCTTGTTTGTTTGGATCTTCTTCGAATAGACGCCCAGCAGGAGAATTACCAGGAATCACAGGAGTACTACCCAGATCCATCTCTCGCTTCAACTGAGCTGCCAGGCAAGCACTACCACATGCTTGCATACATATAGTAGCTATTGCATCTATCTTGTTCTTGCATCATTGAGTCGCGATTGCATTAAATTGAATCCCAAGTACTGCATAGCCTTTACTTTTAAACCCCACCAAAGCTTGTTCCTCCATCCCATGAGCCATTACTACAGGAGTTGTTTGAGCCATGTGAGTCGTAGAAAAGCATGTGTAGGGTATGTGAGTGTCTGATGGATAATGAGGTACCTAAACAACTTAACCTGTGTAGTAATGGGATAACTAATGAAAGAGGCACCGGTGAGCAATATCTGCTATTTGGTTTTTCATGCTCACTTGTGTCCCGTAGGACCCCGAGTACTTGATTCCTATTCCTTGTTTATTCGCACTATCCACATCCGGGAGGCCTTATGGACCCCCCTGAGCCAGAGCTTGATTCATTCTTATTTCTTGGGGCCACAATTAGTTTGGGGCTTTATTACTATCCTGTACTTATGCCATGTTACTGCTTTATTTAAGATTGTGCGAGGAGCACCTGTACTGTTTTGGATCGTGACACGTTTTCGCTGTATCGACAAGCCCAGTCACATTTTCGGGTTCCCAGTCGTTTACCGCCGTCCACACAAACCTTGAGTCCGTCTCAGAGTCAGCTAGCTTCGTCGCGGGTAGCTTAATGGGGTGGCCCCCTGAAATATTTCTGAATCATGTGAATGCTTTGTCGTGAATGCCTCATTGGGTTTTGTTTTGGTTTTTTCCGAGGTTGATCGAGTGTGTGTTGCTATTCGTGCACCCCTGCAGGGTAAATCTTTCTGAAAGTCGTGTCCACGGTTATGGACGACTTGGAGCACAGTCTCTCGATCATAGACAGGTATAACTAAAGTACCGCTTTTAAATTTGACTGAGTACTTGACTAGTAAATAGTGTAATACTCATGGAATGGTTGTTAAAACTGCCAACGGATGATGGGGGTCGTTCGTCCGCTTCCTCGTTGGTAAGCGAGGAGGAGGATGGGTCTGTTAATTATATTATTATAACTGTTGTTCTTAATTCACGGACATCCGTCTATCATTGGTTAGGCGGATGGTTAGCGAGTATCTATAGACTTGTTAGTTATTATCTTTTGCTGCAATCGCGTCACCCCAGGTTGTGTCCCCTTTAGTGGCATAAAGACTTGTTGAGTACCCCTAGGGTCTCACACGATAAATTGTTTGATTCAGATAAACAGGTGTACTCGCAAGATGGATATTGGGTGGAGGAGACAGATGATGTTGGCAACGACCACTCGGTGTAGAGATTCCGGGAACGGGGATCCGTGTGATCTGTGGGCGGGATGTGTTTATTTATGTGGCATCTTATGCCAATTTGCTTCTTATCCGTACTCGGATCTTGTTTTACGCTTCCGCCTTATACTCTGATGTTTGTTGTATGAGGAGCTATCCTAAAATATTATCTCTATCTAGGATATTTGAATCTTGCCGTATGGCGTTGCAATATTTCTATTTATTTTAGATGGAATGGCTCTGAGGACGGTTGTATGTGGCTTGCATACATAGTCACCTGTGTATGTAGTTGAACCCTTCGCCTGCCGATTACGCCGCTCGTTCTTGTCCCGATGTTCTGAAAGTGGTTCGGACGGCCGAAAGGTCTACCGTGAGTGGCCCCGGGCCCCACCGTACTATTTTAACCACTTTCGCTCATCCAGGCATGCAACTAAGAGCGTAATTCACCGAGGTAGTTACAGAAATGTTCAAAGAATATTGGCTCTGAATGCCAGAAGCCAAGTTTAGTGACATATATAGTGGACCAACATGTTGTACCAACGATTCCCATGTTTTATTTATGATTTTTCAAACTTCCTAGCTAACTCTGCCCATTTGACCGAATGACTTTATGTCGATTTAATGAAATTAGGTCAAATTTAAAACTACAAGTAAATTGTACGTTGCTTTGAAAATGAAAAATCTTTTGGAGGTACCCATCGACGGGTCACAAATAATATATCATAAAACACCAAGAGTTTTTACGATAGGTTCAACTCCTTGCTAAGATTTTGCATCTTGACAATTTAACAAAATTAGGTCAAACCTGAGCTATAAGTAATTAAGCGCGATAGATTGCTCTTGAAATTAAATGTATTTTTAGAGGTAGATCGGTGCATCTTGTTGTAGTAAACAATATCGTCAATGTGAGTTTCCAACTATCAGGAAAGAACATTCAATTCCACAATTTCCAAGTGAAGACGAGCAAGGTTGTTCTTTGTCGTAAGAAGTCAGGAGAATATTGGATATGAATGCCACACCAAGTTTACAGACACATATAGTGGACCAACATGTTGTACCAACAATTCCCATGTTTTATTTATGACTTTTCAAACTTCCTAGCTAACTCTGCCCATGTCGTGGTATTGTCGATGAGTACTCCATGGAGGGGTCCCCACAATGCGTGTTTAGAGATGTGGGGTAAGGCGGAGAGTTGGCGGGTACGAGGTAACACAACTTACCTAGGTTCAAGTCCCACGACGGTGGCGGAACTCTACTCCTGCTATAAATCACTATAATGGCAATACGCCGAGTTACAGAGATAGGTTCGTTGTGCGAGGTGTTGCCCATTGTACGCTGCAATCAGAGAAGTTGTGTATGAATCGTTGCCCTAAAGGCTCCCGCAGCCCGGCTTATAAAGGCGCCAAGACCTAGGTTTTATAGGGAAAGGTCCTTTCCGAACAAGGTAAAGAGTCCTACACCTACACGAACTAGTCTTCCGTGTCTTGTACTCCAAGGCTCCGAGTATGTCGGTGACTCCTGTGTAGCCTTCCTTTATGTGGCATGGGACTCCCTTCAAGATCCGTCTAACTGGGCCACCTAGCAGGCCATAGGCCTTGCTACCAACTATGGGCCACCCGGGTTAGGCGGATTGGTGACATGCTATGAGGATACCCATATAGCATATACCCAACAGTAGCCCCCGGAGGACTTTGAAATCTTGCGCTGTCTTGCTCGTTGATCTTCGTATATCTCGTCTAAGTGATGCCGGCAATTCGTCAAGCAATATCTCAAAGGTCTCCCAAAGAACCCTGCAATCCTCTCCAGCTTCACAATGTAGCCGAAGATTCCTTGAGTCTTCGTTTCCAGAGTCAGACGATCTCCGTCTTTGATGGAATCTTCGGACATGACCCTTCACTACAACTGTCAGGTGGATGACGTAGGGTACAGCCTACGCTACCTCGAAACTCACAGAAGCAAAGAATTAATCATTATCTATTTTCACGCGCGCAAAATCCAAAACAGCGGAGCGGCAAAAGACGGAGGACATGGCGAAATTACCACGCACGTTCGCTTCCACGTCGGCAATGTTCCATCCATTAGATCTTTTTGCACGAATCTTGATGCGAGGCTTATATATTTCTACCGCAGTCAATTTATTTCTTTTTACCCGCATTCGCTTTCCCAGTCTTCGTCTTCCTCTAGCCGCGCGACCGTTCGAGCTCCTCTGCGAAAACCCTAACTAGAGCCCTTTCTTCCTCCACACACTCCTCATCGCAATAGCCTCCAGTAGTTCTACTCCTTCCACAGCAGCGATTCCCAAGGCTATGATGGAGCCATCCCAGGGAGTTATCTTTCCGCCGGAGGGGGTGGTCGTCCCCGTCTCCACCGTGACGGAGTCCACCGGCGATGAAGAAGAACGAGCGGCGCCCAAAGCCGCTGAAGAGGAAAGTGACTCCCATAAGGGGTTGTGGAGAGGTTCTGATATCTCCGCTGAAGACCTCCCAGAGCTGATCAATGAGGGATATCTCCCCGCGGCGGAGAAGTTCGTCTGGCGGGCGGCACCGGCTGGTGAGGTGGTCCCTTCTCCCAAAGCCGGGGAGAAAGTATACCTTAAATCTCAGCTAGTACGTGGCGTAAGCCTACCAGTCTCCGACTTTTTCATGGATGTCCTTTGACACTTCCGGGTACTTCCCCACAACCTCTCTCCTAATAGCATCTTAGTACTTAGCAACTTTGTAGCTTTGTGAGAAGGATATCTAGGAATCAAACCTAGATTGGATCTGTTTGTATATTTCTTCACCGTCAAGAGAGAGTCCGTAGAGTCCAAGGATGAATTGTGGATCTGTGGAACCATTAGCTTCAAGATCAGACCTAGCCAGCGCTTCCGCGACATTGTGGGGGCATGAGTCTTGCAAGAACTGGCAGCGCACATATTTCTACAGGCCAGATATCCCTCTGCCAGATTGTCTTGAGACTTACCCTGACTTTGTCGATGGAGCCGCCACTGAAGTGCCTGCATGGCGGACCCCAGCGTCTCTTCCCTCCAACGACGAAGGCAATCGCGCCGTAAGGCAGATCGAATGGCTTGTAGACGGAGGTCTAACGGGCTTGGACCTTGCCATGTGCTGGTACATTAGGCGGATCTAGCCTCTACAGCACCGCACCCAGCTGATGTGCAAATATAGCCAAGACAAGAGGGATCCCATGCGAATTTCGCGGGATAACTTCTCTACTGACTCCATCAAGCCCCGGCTAAAGGACATCATCAGAGTGAAGGATAAGAAGCGTGGGTTCAAGTTCACTTTCGACATGTTTGATTGCGGCAAGTGCCTAGAGGTAGCTTCTATTTCCTTTGTTGCTCGTTATATACTCTAAGGTTTTTCCAACTTGAAGTTGTGCATCTAACATTGCCATGTATCCTAGCTGGCGACCTTGGTAGCAGATCAAATGGCCTCCCAGGTCTATGATCCTAAGCTGAAGGATATCCAGGTGGTGTCCAATGATGATGCCTCCAAGGATCAACCAGCTCCGGTAGCGCGAAAGCGGAAGAGTTCCACCTCTAACGTTGCTGCTGAGGCCAAGAAGAACAAGAAAACGGAGAGTAGGGTCTCCAAACAATCCACTTCCGCCTTAGAGGTGGAGAAGAAGAAGAACTCCACCGACATTCCCCTCACCAAGGCTCTTGTCGTGGAGTAAGTACTTTCATTCTCCGGCTTGTATTTTTCAGCTCGCACCTTTTTTCAACTCTTGTACTTATACCTTGTACGTTTCAGGAGGAAAGCCGGTGTTAGTTTGAAGCGATCCTCCAAAGATGTTGGAGGGTCAAAAACATTTGTGACATGTTGACCAAGGGTCCGTCCGCCAAGCCCTCTCCCACTACCGCTCCCCCTACTCTTGCCGCCATTCCCTCTACTAGACCCGCTGGGCCGTCATCTCCCGTCATCCCTAGGACCTCCGCCATGGAGATAAATATCAATCCAAACCTTGATGTCCCAGGCTCTATCGAGGCAGACGTTGCTCCCAGCGGCCAGGCGACATAGGAGAGCACTTCTTCTAAAGTGGCTGAAGCTCCAGCTAAGGATGCCACCGAGAAGAGGGAGGAAGTGGAAGAGGTGGACATGGAAGCTACGACTGAGGCGGGAGCCTCCGCACCATCTACTCCCTTGAAGGTGTAGGAGGCAGCTAGGGCTTCATCCATGCCTCCGGCTTCGACCTCTCCATTGGTTCCGACTCCTCCGATGTTGAGCCTGGATGATCTCATCAAGCAGGCCGACGCAATCTATAAGAATGCTCAGACCTTTCATGATTCCTACGCTCATCTGGCCAACAATCTCAGGATCATTGCCATCATAAGTTTTTTGCCATCCATGCCTCCGGCTTTATTTTGTGTAGTATATCCCACTGTAGCCCCCGAGCTCTTAGGTGGATAAGTCAATAGTTATTAGCCTGAGTGCTCTAGAGAACTAAGCATAGAACTTGTCCGTGTAGCCCCCGAGTGTTTAGTTGAAACTGAATAGTTCTGACTAGAAGCTCTAGAGAAACTAGCTTACTTTAAAATCATGTACTGTTGCCCCCGAGCATCTAATTGAAACTAAATAGTTCCGACTAGAAGCTCTAGAGAAACTAAGCATGCTTATATCATGTGCAGAATGAGAATAAACGGAGGATAGCCGCCAATGAGAGATTTGCTGCTCTTCGGAAGGACATGGACCTTGAACAGGGTAAAACCAAATTCCTGAAGGAACAGATCAAAAATAGCCAGAGTCTATTTCCTACGATAGCTCCTTGCTTTCCCATTGAGTCATTTTTTCGTCTTCTGATCGCACTTTTTGATTCCTGACTTACAGAAGCCATTGCTAAGGCCAAGAGCATCGTCGATCAATCCAAGCATATCCAGGAGCTCGATGATGAAAATAAGATCTTGAAGAAGGACCTGGCCGATGCCGCCAAGGGCCATGAGGCAATGATGAAGGCTGTGCAAGAGTCTGCGGACGTCGAGATGCAGCGCCTGAAGGATGAGATTGCACAAGTCAAAGACCAGAACCAGGCTGCCAAAGAGCAGGATGCTAGGAGTCTTGAGATGTTCAAGTCAGTCCAGAAGGAACGCGATGTCTTGGCGGAGACATGCATGCAAGCGTAAACGAGCATCTTTGGTAACCTTTCTCTGTCTTGGTCTTTTTTGTAAGTTGGACAACCATTTTACTTGTTTGTACTCATGGTCCTTGTGTTTTGTGCAAATCGCAGCTCCCATTGGCTTAGCCAACTTGGGTGAGGGTGCTCCAAGTTCCAAGGAACACATGATTCTTGCTGGCAACTTTGTCAGCACCGCCATCGCCCAAGCCAAGGAGATAGCTCAACCTCTGGGTATAAATATCAAGGCGGCAGACTCAACAGCCAAGTTCATAGAAACCCTACACCTAGCCCTCGAGAAAGTCAAGGACTGGAAAGCCTCTTGCATCTAGGCTGGTGCAAGGATGACCCTGTCCTTTGTCAAGGTGCATTATGACAATGCCAACATCGACCTGGTGACCTCTGTCTTTCCCAAGATAGACGAGGAAGGCCGAGAGATTGATAGCGATGCTATTTGGAACTCTCTCGCCGGCTTTGACACCAAGGTTGCCAAGATGGTCAAGGCGGATGTCTTTGTGCCTACCGAGATTCTGGTTGATGACATGACTTCGTCTGAGTCTAGCCCCTCTCCTTCGGAGTTTGAAGAGCTCTCCCGACCTAGCTCTCCTGATGATGCCACCATGAAGCCCCCTGTAGCAGATCCATAAAAACAATATTTGTATTAAATGTGTCTCTACAAAATGTATGCGGAAAACTTATGTTTGTCTAAGGTGGAAAACTTGTATTCAAGCTTCCTACAACTTATCTATTTCCGGCATATGTATATATTTTTTAAGTAAGTGCTGGCTTATCCATTATTCTGGTTTGTATGCTTGACCTTTCGTGAGACGGAAAACTTTTAGCACAGAACTATGCTCTCAGGTGATGATGCTTAATGGCACCGTCCAGAAACTAAGAACAAAATCACCGGCTTTGAGTGCCGAAAAGTCACTACTCTGGAATCCACATAAAAACTTCAAAAATCATGTAGACCAAAAAACTTAAGCTAACGCCCATAGGCGGAATTTTCACAAGGGCAAATGCAACCTTGCACATAAAGGGTTTATATGATCCAAAAATGAATAACTAAAGGAGGTAAAAGACTCAGAGAATAGGAGTGAACCAAATGCTTTGTTTCATTGATCATATAAAAAATTTATTACATAATATAAATGTGTTAAGTGTAAAAGGGACGTAGTTGTGCTATGTTCCATGGTCGATCTATCTCTGGGTAATCATCAGGAGTCACGTTGCTTGCGCTTGCAATTTTTTTGGCCTATCTTTCAACTCGCGAATATCGACGAGGTAATAGAAACCATTGAGCAATGTTTTGCTTATGACAAACGGTCCTTCCCAAGGCGGGGATAATTTGTGTGATTTTTCATGCTTGAGTCTAAGCACCAGATCCCCTTCTTTAAACCAGTGATGCTTTACAAGGCGACTATGGTAGCCGTGTAGCTTTTGCTAGTAGACGGCAGATCTCTAGCATGCCAGCACGTGCTCTTCTTCAAGTAGGTCCACAAATAGCTGTCTAGATTCTTCAGCGTCATCTTCCTTGTAGGCGGAAACTCTTGGTGCATCGTGGAGGATGTCGGATGGGAGAACTACTTCTGCTCCATAAACCATGAAGAAAGGAGTCAAGTCGGTAGATCTGTTAGGTGTTGTTCGTAAACTCCACAAAATAGATGGTAGTTCCTCCGCCCAAGCTCATGCTGCTCTATGTAGCGGTGCCTCCAAGCGTGGCTTGATTCCGTGCAAAATTAGTCCATTGGCCCTTTCAACTTGCCCATTTGACTATGGATGTGCCACAGATGCTAGGTCAAGGTGGATGCCTTTCTCATGACAGTACTCATCAACTTCTCCGAGAGATAAATTTCTACCATTATCGGTGATGATGCTATGTGGTAGACCAAATCTCACCACTAGATCCCGGACAAACTTTAGGGCTATTTTCCCATCAAGCTTTCTAATGGGTTTAGCTTCAATCCATTTTGTGAATTTATCCACTACTACTAGCAAGTGTGTGAATCCACAGGGTGCTGTCTGCAAAGGTCCCACCATGTCCAGCCCCCAGACTGTAAACGACCAAGTTATTGGTATTGTTCGCAACTCGTTTTTGTTTTGTCAAATCCGCAACCCATTTTTGTTTTGTCAGCAATATGGCAGGTTCAAGCATGTCGCAGTAAACTGCATTTTTGTCATCGTGCTCGTACATACAAGTCAGTGGGCATGCCTGTTCTTTGTGCTAGTACATACAGGGTCATTAGACATGTTGGTTTGCATTCACTGCTCTACAAATTTCAAGTCATGGACATGTCTGTTATTTTGTCATACGCATCTTCTTAGCTACTCCATACATTAGTAATTGCCTGCTACCGTGTAATTCTTGCAAAATCTGAAGTCAGTGGAAAATATTAGTGTGGATTCCTTACTCTACAGTTGTTGAATCTATCTAGTTCGTCCTGAGATCGGTTCCTGCTATTATTTACTCCTTGGCATCATTCTGCTATCCTATAGTAGCCGTTTAAACTCTTGGTACTAATTCGATTATAATTTTGTTGTTGCCATCTACTTCTTCAAAAGCTGCATCACTAACTATTTCCTTTTTCTTGCATATAGCTCAAAATGGAACAATGAACATGTTGGTTTGCATAGCCTATTCTACAGGTTCACAAGGGATAACTGGTGTTGGTTCACCTTGACAATAGCATAACTGTCCTCTACTATGTAGTTCAATCGTGGTTTGTGTCCCTGCTCTAGAAGTTCTCTTATGATGCCATTATAATTTCTATCTGGTTGATTCTTAGCTATGACAGTAACTACATGCCATTGTGTAGATCACCACAAATTCTGAGTCACCCAATGACTATGCATTCCAGGAGATTCCATTGCTTCCATATATATTTGCTGAAATGACCTCACTTGTTTATATTTGCTGAAATTCTAAGAAACACTTCGTTTGATTGCTCATTTCATTCTAGAAACACTTGTCTAATGCTTGTTTATCCTGCTCTACGGGTTCACGAGCGACGCCATTATATCTTGCATCTGGTTCTGGGTCTGGTTCGTCCTAAGTCACGACATAACTATCCTCTACAATATTCGTGGTTTGCATTCCTGCTCTACAAGTTATCGTATGATGCGGTTAAAATTTCTATCTGGTTCATTCTTCACTATGATAGTAATTGCATGCCTTTTTGTGTCTCATCGCAAATTCTGAGTCACCCAACATCTCTTGCATTTTAGGGTATAGAACTGCTTCCATATATATTTGTTGAAATGACCTGGCTAGTTTATTTTTGCTGAAATTCTAAGCTACACACACACATATTTTGATTCCTCATTTCACGGTAGGCACACTTGTTTAATGCATGCTTGCTTGTCCTATTTGTTTGATGTATTGTTCAATAATTGAACCATGGACCAGTTGTAAACTCCAGATCATAGCTCCTGTCATATCAGTCAAATGAGTAGTTTGTCTTGTTTGATGCATTAACTTGTTATTACTTAGTTTTAGGGTGCAATTATTGCTATCGCCACCAAAGAGGGGGCTGCAAGATCATGTATCCTCCAATGTAGCTGTCACACTCAAAGGAAGATGCAGGTGATCAATTGAGAAAGCAAATTGAGGACTCTGCTATAAACTTGATTGTCAACTGAAATGCCAATTTTTCTTTCCTTTGATTTGATAATATGTAATAATTTTAAGAAGTTTGCAGCTGATGTAATTAACTCGTGTAGGCCATGTATGCATTTAGTTGATGTTGTCCACACATTGCGGTAGTCATTACGGTAACTACGCTAGGTAGGTAGATTAGGGAATAGTACCGTGCTTTGTTATTGGCCCGTCGTGTATTCGGTCGACGATGAATAGTAAAAAATGCTGGATTATATAGACATTTTATGATATTGGCATGGGCTTTAGAAAAGGCTGAAACTGTAAAAGGCCGTAAACGTAATGGGCCAACCTACAAGTTGTAACTGGACGTAACAGTAACAGGCCATAATGGTAACATACCGTAAGTGTAACAGGTCATAACAGTAACATGCCATAACAGTAACGGGCCTTAATAGTAGTAGGCCGTAACAGTAGAAGGCCGTAACAGAAGCAACCCATCGCAGTAAGAGGCAAGGAACCGTGAAATCCCAGAACATTAACATGCCAAAATAGTAGACGGCCTCAATAGTAAAGGGCCACAACAGTGAAAGGCCAGAATAGTGACAAGCCAGAACAATAACGGCCTAAGAAATTTCCTGGCGAGGGCAGTAACAGGCCAACACATTTACCATACTAGAATAGTAAAGGGCCGCTTGTGGGCCTGAACAGCTAAATCCCAGAACAGTGGAAGGCCAGGATAGTAACATGCCAGAACAGTAACGGGCCATCTCAGACAAGAGCCGTCATTAGGCGGCCATGATGGTGTCAACACCCGGGTTTTTAATCCCAGATGCCTGTTATGTCATACATCGCAATCCCAGGATTACCATTTTTGCGAGACATAACAGATTGGATATCACAGTATATCATCCATTACAAACCAAATATAAGGTCTTACACAAATAAAGGATCTCATGATCCAGTCTTAATACAACAAGCAGCGGAATAATTAATAAGCGTAGCGGTGGGGTCCATCTTCAGGGGCACAGGCAATGCTGACGAAGGCAGATAGTCCTAGTTATCATAGTCGTCCTGCTGTCCGTCATCTTGGTAGTCTCCTTCATAGTCTGGCCATAGGAATAGCCAGGGACAAAAGCCATGAGTACTCTTTAAGTACTCGCAAACTACCACTAACAAGTAAGATAGTGCTACGGGGAAATTCTAACCCTATGTTTATTTGTAAAGTTAAGTTTGAAACCTAAGCTGAGTTCAGAAACAAAGAAAGATAAAATAAAGTTCTAGAATCACTTAAGTTGGGAAGCTAGTGTCATAGTCACAACCCTGTTGTGGTCAAGTCAAGATTCATCATTCATTTCATAAGTCATTTTGAAAACATCTGACAACGAAACAGTATGGCCACTCCAACTATCCATAACCACGGACGCAGCTATTCGAATAGTTTGACACTCTGTAGAGGTGGTACACTTTCACCACAAGATTCGATACATCTGTCAGGGATAACCCTAAATCATCATACTTAGTATGCAGATAATCAAACATAACATTTCCTTTACACACCCTAGTATAAGCACCTCTCCTATGAGTATGGCCTCCCAACCATGACCATCTGTCATCTTGGGCACTGCATAGGTGGACTGTTGGGTTTGTAGCATAGAAAACAAAAAAAATCCTACGATGAAAACTATACGCCAAGATCTATCTACTAGATACAAGCAACGGGTAGATATACATCCATAGAGAACTTACCCTCGAATACAACAAAGCTTTGTTAACGAGTTGGAACTTGTGGATGATGTAGTCGTACACTTCTCGATCTCAAGATCGTGATGAAGTCCAGCAGGTCCGGCTCCAGCACGACCTTAAGATCCAGCTCCAGCAAGTCCAGCACCACCAAGTCCAGCACCGCAAAGCAGCGGTGCATCCGTGATCGCACACACGTCCGGTACCCCGACAACCTCCGTCCCTTGCTCCAGCAAAGCAGCGGAAGCAGCAACTCCTTTCCAGATAAAGCCACCGAGAACATGTATCTCGCAAATCCGAGACCATGCGGGAATAATACTATAGGGGGAGAGAGATCATTCACGAGGAGGTGTGCGGAAGAAGGAGTGAGAGGGGGTCCTTTTATAGGAGGAGGGGAGGGTGTCCCTTCACCTCCCCCATTCATGTGGTGGTAAACCCCTCCACATTAAAATGCCCCTTCACATTCTCTTTTAAAGTCTCCACTTTAAATGCATTAAATTTCACCAAATTAATGCTCTCTCATTTAATAAAACTCTTTTATTAATTTTATTCAAAATTTTGTTAATTACTTTAATTAACAAACATTCACATAAAACCCCCTACAACATTTCAGTATTACATGCAGAACCAATTTCAGCAATTTCACCCGAAACAGGTTCGGTGTCTATTGAAATAATTCCAACGCTTTCTTAAATCTTTATATGAAACATATTTGCTCCAAATGGTGTCGGTATCCCTTAAGTGTGTCACCCTACGGTTCGCGAATCATGCAGACATGATCGAGACCCCTCTCCGATCAATAATCAGCAGCGAGACCTGGAGATCCGTACTGACTCCCACATATTCAACGATGACTCTTATGATCGTGTGAACCTTTAACGTCGTAACTAAATCCCTTTGTCTCGCGATATATTACATGTCCTAGATTCGATCATTGGCATCCAAATACCTAGTTTGATCTCGTTACCGACATGCACTCTTTTCTCGTTCCCGTGATATAAAATTCTAGTGATCACATCACTTGCTTGCAAGCTATTTCAATAGGATATCACCGAGAGAGCCTAGAGTATATCTATCCGTCATCGGGATGGACAAATCCCACTCTTGATCCATGAGCCTCAACATAACACCTTCGTAGCAGTGAGCCCACATTTATAGTCACCCTGTGACGGTGTGACGTTCGATGTTATCAAGATACTCTTCCGGTGTTAGCAATTAACATGATTCCATGGTCTAAGGACTAAGATTACTTCGTATGATGTTACAGAAATATAAACATAATGTCTTTGATCGTAATGTTATACTTCAGATGAATGTTCATCACATCATTCCACCAATGTTGTGACCTCGTTATTAACAACATCCAATGTTCATGATCAGGAAACCTTGATCATCTTGTTAATCAACAAGCTAGTTTATATGAGAGGCAGTACTGGGAACTTTGTATTTTGTTTATTAAACACACATGTATTAACGTTTCCAATTAATACAATTATAGCATGCAAAATAAACATTTATCATAAACATGGAATAAGATAATAACCACTTTATTATTGCCTCTCGGGCATATTCCCTTCAGTCTCCCACTTGCACTAGAGTCAATTATCTAGTTTGTAAACTTGTATATACAACACCTAGGTGTTGAATATACGCGTTTGCTAGTGGTCAACATAATCTTCGGATCTGGCACTTTCAGGTCTGTGTGTATTTGCATGTCTTTGCGTCTCTACGCATCACTCATTCTCAAATGAGATGGCATTGTATAAATTTGGTCCTTTGGTGAGACCTTTAGTTCGTTCGGGTTAAAATATGTTGATATTATTGTCATACAATATATCTTCATAATATTAGCCCACTTTGAACCACACCTAGTTTGATAACAAACTACTTAACACAAATGCCCTCCTTTGCTGCTACTATAGCAGTTATATACTTAGCCTTTTGTTGTAGTATCCGTCACAATGTTTCAACTTTGGAACTGATCCGAATCCATCATGGAACAATGTTTCCATTACATTGTGCCACCCATAGTCTAAATTGAGATAAATTTAATTTGTATCTTGTGACAAAACTAGTATCAATGTAACACTTTACAATGAACTACCTTTAACTATTTGTCACTTATACATGATATATTCTTGGTTCTTCCAAAGTTCATAAGAATATCTTTACTATTTTCCAATGATCATCTTATGAATCATTCTGGTATGTTCTCATAACATTTAGAGCATAGGACATTCTGGATATATACATATCACGGTATATTATCGATCAAAATCTTCATGTGATTTTACTCACCAAGTGTTGAAACACTTGAATCTTGATACAATCCTTTCCATGCAGCAAGAACCTTTCTTGTTGTTTCTATATTGAACCCTTTCAATATCTCATATATGTATGTCTTGCACAACCATATTAGCGCCTCAATCTATCCATATAGACACTGATGCCAAATATTCCGGTTTTGCCCAAGTCTTTCATCAAAATCTTATTTTAATGAAATTCTTAACTTGTGTCAATACAAGATACATCATTTCCAATCAACAATATGTCCTCTACATAATGTATTAGAAATATGTCTCAGCGCTCCCACTTAATTTCTTGCAAATGCAAGCATCTTCATCATCTCCGATGAATTTAAACTCTTTTAACAGTTTCATCATGGTGAAGATTCCAACTCCGCTATGCTTACTTCAAATATTGAAGTTTGCATGCCCTTTTAGCACCCTTCGAATTAACAAAACCCTTCGGACCATGTCTTGTACACGTCCTAGGTAACCATTCTATAAGAAGAACATTGTTTTTGTTTGTTCAACTACCATACATCAAATTATATGTAGTGGTTGCTACATTAATCCGTCAAGACTAAATATCGCTATGAAAGATCAAAGCTTGTCATAGTCAACTCCTTGAACATTGCCGTAAATTTCTTTCCGACATGTCAACTATTTCATAGATGTTAAACATCCATGTCTATTTCTTTATAGATCCAAACACGACCGATAGGCTTCATGCCTTTCCGGAGGGTCTTCCAAGTTCTGAAACTTGATTTCTCGTGTATGGATACTATCACGGATTCTATGACTTCTAGTCATTTTATGGAGTCAGGGCCCATCATCGCTTCTTTGCATGTAGTCGGTTCATCATTGTCAAAACAATAACGACTTGCTTATCAAATCACACTATTTGATTCTTACCGACCCACATGGTTCAATAGGAACTCTAATCTCTGAGATCACAACCTTTGTAATCACGGGAGCCATGAGCATTGTGGCTGCCACCGGGACACTTTCTGGTGCTGTGCTACTTATCACATATAGCTAAGGTTCAATAACCTTATCAAGGTTCTATTGTCCTCCCACTTAACTTTTCGCGAAAAATTCCTTCTCAAGAAACTTGACGTTCCAAGTAACAAACTCTTTTATACTTGGTGTTATGGATAAATTCCCAACAAATTCTTTGGGATAACCTATAAAGACATGCTTATCCGACTTTGGTTGTAAACATTTTACTTATGCATAGCATACCAAAATTTAAGAAAAGACAATTCGGGTTTTATCCCAAACCATAACTTATATGGTGTGATTTCAACGGATCACGATGGTGCTATTTTCAGTGTAAAAAGCGGTAGTCTCTAAAGCTTCAATCCTTAAAACATAATGGCAGATTTATAAATGACACCTTTGATCTTACCATGTCAAACATGGTTTGATTTCATCTCTCGAATATGCCACACTCCTATGGTTTACCGGGAAACACAGATCATGGAACAATTCCTCAAATCTTAAGTGTTTTGCTAAACATGTAACTCAAATATCTTCCTTTATGATCGAATCATAAAATCTTTATTTTCTTGTTACAATGATTTTTCACTTCATCTTGAAAGTCTTTGAACAATTTTCAAATGTTTCACACTTCTTCCTTATTAAGTAAATATATAGATATATTCACTCAAATTTCTGGAGAAAGCATATGAAGCAAAAAGGTCCATCGCATATGGCTACACATAATCGACTATGCACATCAGCATGCACAATTTCCAATAAGCTAGTCATCCGTTCCTCTTTGGCCTATGAACGGAGTTTCAATTATCTCGAGGAAAGTCTCACAAGCATTAATTTATCAAAATCAAAGACTCAAAAAATCCATCAGCATGGTTTTTCTTCATGTTTTCTTTCCAATATAATTTAAACAGCGATGTCACTTCATAAGTGATCTTTCAATCATTTGTCTTGCGACATTTTAGCAATAGTGTTTATGGATGTGATTTCTCCCACTAGACCTGTAAAAGTTCATCCATCCTTTATGGAATACGGTAATTATTTGAACAACCATTGTTCTCGTAATACCGGAACAAAATAACAATTATTAAAACAAATCTTGAAGGCTAGGTTTGACGACAACGAAAAACATAATAACACTTTATTTGTTTTCGATGAACAGCATCACTTATTCTCTTGCCAGTTACTTAGGTCGTTGCAGTTCATGAATTGTGTTGTTCTGTATGACACTTCATACCAACCAATTCGGTATCCATTACCTCAGAACCACATTGTTTAACAATCAAGGAATACATCCATAACATGTATATCTTCTATATACCTAAGTTGGACATCTCGAACCTTTTCTTTTCTGACAATATTTTATAGATTCTCTTTCAACAATTCCTTTTCTTTTAAAAGAATCTATCAGCATCAATAGTGGTGTCATTCACATGACACATAGTACAAAGTGTATATAGTCAAATACTAATACCTTTGAACTTGCACTTTGAAGTGGATCACCATCATCAAATGTTTGGTGTTCTTTCAAAAATCTATTAGTGTAGTAAACATTTTACCTACATATTCTATTCATCCTTATCATGACAACTTTCATGATCAAGCTACTATAGCCTATAAGGAAGAATCACGAGCATAATGTTAGTTCCCAAAAACCTTTTTGGGAGATTCGGATTCCTAGCATCTCCATCCTTCACAAATTCTCATACAATATGAGAACATGTATTTTGCAAAATTATACTCTATCATAATGCAACCAAAAACATTGTTTCAGATATCACAATATCTTCCACACATGATGGTTTCTGAAACAATTTTTCAGCTCCTAGATAATCTTGATATTAAAACAACTTTTGAATATCAATAATCATGGAGGCAAACATGATACTTTAGATACTAACATTGGAAGTCTTACTCTTGATTTAATACTACTTATCAAACTTCATGGAGTAGATAGAGTTTGCTGAAAGTTTGCAATAGGACTTATAAACTTTAAATTGACATTCAAAACAATACGATACCAGTTCGTAAAGTAAATATCCAGAATTCTATAGTTCTATTATCTCAATTAAAACTAAGCATAAGGTAGTGAACAAATGCCAATGACTACAACAAATTATGCAAATTCACTTTGATTTAGTTTATGACAAATTGAGTTCGACTAATCCAAATTAGAAATGAACTCCCACTCAAAAATGACATCCCTCGTGCCTTTTTGGTGATTACATGAACCAAATCCACTACACCAAGTCCAATCATCATGTGAGTCGGTGTAGCTTCAAAGGCGAACATCAATATGGCCATCATATTAACTATATGACTCATGCTTAACCTTTCGGTCCGTGTTCCGAGGCCATGTCTGTACATGCTAGGCTCACCAAGTAAGAACCTTAGTACTCGCGTGTGTAAAACAGTCTTACACCCGTTGTATGAAAGCGTAGAGTCGAGTACACCCGATCATCACGTGATGTCTCGAAACACGATCCATAGAACAGTGCATACTTAAGGAAGAACACATTTTTATCTTGATATCTAAATGAGGGATCATCTTAAAATTCTACTAAAATGCCAAACTAGCAATATAAGATGCAAACATCTAATGTGTAAAGTGAGATGATATGGTCCATGTATTTGATCTCTATCATATGCATCATGGTATGATCTCTATCATTCCTTTGTGTGTAAGGCCAAGGTCTATGGAACTTACACGTTAGGTGTGTTGTAAGAGTATCTATCATACATCTACTTACAACATTACCATATCATGACACTAGCCCAGCAACGATCTAAACTAGGCGCCTCTAATTTATCCATTGCAAGTTTTACATGGCTTAGGGCTTTCGGAGATAGAACCGGTCTTACCTACGAACATGAACCACAACGAGGATAACCAAGTTCTTAGCAACTCGTTGTAAATCAGATATTGACTATAGTAGGAGAGATAGACACCCGCCAGCCACTTATGCAAAACAAGTTGCATGTCAGTCATGGAACCGGTCTCATGTATGATGACATATAAGGTTGGTCTGGGCCGCTTCATCCCAATATTCCACCAATATCCAAAATACATGAAAGCATAAATAACATGATCATCATCGCCCACATATAAACATATGTGTACTACCCGTGTAAAGCACCTACGCATAGATCAGGCTCTGATACCACTATTGGGTTCGCAGCATAGAAAACAACAAAGCAACGGGTGGATATACATCCATAGAGAACTTACCCTCGAAGACAACAAAGCTTTGTTAACGAGTTGGAACTCGTGGATGATGTAGTCGTACACTTGCCGATCTCAAGATCGTGATGAAGTCCAGCAGGTCCGACTCCAGCACGTCCTTCAGATCTAGCTCCAGCAAGTCCAGCACCACCAAGTCCAGCACCGCAAAGCAGCGGTGCATTCGTGATCACACACACGTTCGGTACCCCGACAACCTCCATCCATTGCTCCAGCAAAGCAGCGGAAGCAGCAACTCCTTTCCAGATAAAGCCACCGGGAACATGTATCTCGCTAATCCAAGACCATGGGGGAATAATACTAGAGGGGGAGAGAGATCCTTCACAAGGAGGTGTGTGGACAAAGGAGTGAGAGGGGGCCTTTTATAGGAGGAGGGGAGGGTGTCCCTTCACCTCCCCCATTCATGTGGTGGTAACCCCCTCCACATTAAAATGCCCCTTCACATTCTCTTTTAAAGTCTCCACTTTAAATGCATTAAATTTCTCCAAATTTAATGCTCTCTCATTTAATAAAACTCTTTTATTAATTTTATTAAGAATTTTGTTAATTACTTTAATTAACAAACATTCACATAAAACCCCCCGCAACATTTTAATATTACATGCAGAACCAATTTCAGCAATTTCACCCGAAATAGTTTCGGTGTCTATTGAAATAATTCCAGCGCTTTCTTAAATCTTTATCTGAAACATATTTGCTCCAAATGGTGTCAGTATCCCTTAAGTGTGTAACCCTATGGTTCACGAATAATGCAGACATGATCGAGACCCCTCTCCGATCAATAATCAGTAGCGGGACCTAGAGATCCGTACAGACTCCCACATATTCAACGATGACTCTTGTGATCGTGTGAACCTTTAACATCGTAACTAAATCCCTTTGTCTCACGATATATTACATGTTCGATATTCGATCATTGGCATCCAAATACCTAGTTTGATCTCGTTACCGACATGCACTCTTTTCTCATTCCCGTGATATAACATTCTAGTGATCACATCACTTGCTTGCAATCTATTTCAATGTGATATCACCGAGAGGGCCCAGAGTATATCTATCCGTCATTGGGATGGACAAATCCCACTGTTGATCCATGAGCCTCAACATAACACTTTCGTAGCACTGAACCCACCTTTATAGTCACCCTGTTACGATGTGACGTTTTATGTTATCAAGATACTCTTCTGGTGTTAGCAATTAACATGATATCATGGTCTAAGGACTAAGATTACTACGTATGATGTTATAACAATATAAACATAATGAATTTGATCATAATGCTATACTTCGGATGAATGTTCATCACATGATTCCACCAATGTTGTGACCTCGTTATTAACAACATCCAATGTTCATGATCAGGAAACCTTGATCATCTTGTTAATCAACAAGCTAGTTTATATGAGAGGTAGTACTAGGAACTTTGTATTTTGTTTATTAAACACACATGCATTAACGTTTCCAATTAATACAATTATAGCATGCAAAATAAACATTTATCATAAACATGGAATAAGATAATAACCACTTTATTATTGCCTCTCGGGCATATTCCCTTCATGGACAACATTGAGAGGTAGCCTCAGCTCAAACCTTCCCGCGAGGGAACTAATACTAATACATATAAATTTCCAGCTAAGCCTTACCCAATTCAGGTATTGTGGTTGTACGATAAAGTTGGAATGGTATCGCATCCGAATCCAACCATCAGTTTTTGTAAAAGGGCTAAGGCTCATGCCTTAACATTTTCATCATCATAAACCATTTGTGTTTCTCAACACATGTCAAAACATCTCAATAGAATGACTCATCATTCCAAGGTTTTCACAATTCATTTTCACCAAGTGTTCCCATCTAAAGTGACTCAAGTTTTGATCTAGCTGTAAGCTACTAAGTTAAGAGTGTTCACTAAGGGGGGGGTGATAATCTCAATCTCATGCCATAGAATGACATCTAAGGTTATCTAGATAGGTCAAGTTTTATACTTTTTATGCTACCTTCAAAATAAGTAAAGGACTTTGGTAAAGTAAAGAAAGTAAAAGCTTGAAAGTAAAACTTGGAGTAGGTACTAGTCAACTTGGTATAACCAAAGCATGCCTAATGCATCTGGCTTAGGTTATCTAGCTTAATTCTAGCTTGCTAACAATAGCTTGCTTTGTTAATGATGGCTTGCTAGTATAATACTTGCAAGTGTTAGCTTGCCTTGGTTGGTGCAGTGGTTGGAGTTTTCTTCCTCTTCCTCCGGGTAGAACTCCTCCTCGAAAGCTTGGTCGGTACTATCGTCTATAAACACATACAGTATACACAATCACCAAACAATACTTAACTAATCTACTTAGCACACTAAGGCACACATTTGATGATCTATAATCATCACAAGCATCACAAGGTTTTATTAACTAGCTTCATTCTTTTTATTTAAGAAAAGTAATTTCTACTCATTGAAAAATAACTACGATTTAATATTCACCAATTAAAATATGGGATCATGTGGACACATGTCATCACCACATATTCTAACATAGGGGAATGTGATTTAAAGGTTGCATCACATTTAATTAAGTTTAAGTTTAATATTTAATGATTTAAAGTGACTAGAAATGCCTATATAGCATTATTTTGGTACTAGTCCAAAGTCACTACATGCAAACTCAAAAGCTATTATGGTTGATTTTAAAAAAATGTTTGAATGTGCAAAAGCTTCTGTCTTGTTATTTTTACTAGGAGAGATCTCTAACTCTAAATGAATTAATTCCAACGGGCTTGGGTAGATCTTTTCAGAAGCTTTCCAACAAAATTTGAATCACTCCATTTGGTTTAGTAGATCTTCTTGAATTGAATTTTAAACTAAGGGACAGAAGTGAGTTCAAACTAAAATAGAAAAATCTATATTTGAACTAACTGGGTCGCGCAGGAAAACTAATGGGCCGGCCTAGTGGCGCTCCGCGGCGTGGATGACAACTGACAGGGGGGTCCCACATGTCAGCGACTCCTCAAAGGCGAAGCGGTATGGGGCGATGTGGACCATGCGATTAGAACATAGATCGACGGTGGTGGTTCATCATCGACGACGAACTGGTCACCGGCGAGATGGAACCCTAGCGGCTCGGTGAGGGTGCAATGGGGGCATACCAGGGCTCCAGCTAGCATGGCGATGGGGTCGATCGAACGTGCTATCGATGGCGGACTCAGGCATGGTCGCGGTGGCTCCTGGGGTGGACGAAATCAACGGGGCGCTTCCTCCTCTGCTGCGGTGGCTCCGGTCGAAATTCCAGCGAACTAAGGCTCAAGTGGCTCCAGTGAGAGAGTGGAAATACTCAGGGGAGAAAGGGGAGTGGAATGGTGTGAGGAGTTTGTGCTGGGGTGGCCTCCTTATATAGGTCGACGAGGGGACTGTGTGGCACGACAGTGAGCTCGTCGGTGACGTTGATACAGGCTGCTAGAGGCATGGGCTGGGTAGGCGGACGGTGGCCTGCCTCCTAGTGGTCCTCTATGTGGTAAAGGCAACGGTAGGGGTGGTGGTGTTTGGTCGGGTGAGGCTGGCGCTCTACGCGGTAGAGGCGGTGCTCGACGCGGCGCACGGTGATTGTGGATCGCGCGGCGGTGCACGGCCGTGTCTGGCGGGGTGCTGGGGTCGAGGCGGACCGGCGTGCGTGGAATGGCGTCAAGGCACGGTCTGTGGCGTGCTGGCGGTGAGGGCGCCCTGGCGCGCTCTGGCTGCGCGCAGAGAGAAAGGGCGACGAGGCTGGGGAGTGGTCCAGTGGCTGGCAGTGGCCGCGGGGTGGACCATGGGCGGCGGTAGGGTGGCGCCTAGCTTCCTAGAGCGGCGGAGAGGGCCTGGCGGTCTGCTGCTGCGTTGGCAACGTTGGCTGGCGAGCATGGCGTCGGGCGGCATAGCACTGGCGCCAGGGGTTAGAACTAGGGTGGGTTTTGGTCTGGTTGGGCTCAGGGAGAGAAGAATGATCAATGCAACTCAAATTGCTCGACAAGATTTGATCAAAAACAGTAATAGTTAGGCTAATTTGATTTTGTCTGCAAGGTGTTCGACACAATGGCCGCATGAGAATTTTTTTTGAATTTGTAGCTGAATTTTGGTGGAGTTGTTGATCACATGCTTGAGCATCTCTGGTTGCTTGGTATTTGAAAATGGAGTTCATTTGAGTGGTTTTTGAAATAGTGTGATCTAGATACCTACACTAGATTCAATTTTCAAATGCCATTTAAAATTAGAGTTTGAAAGTTTTTAGGATGAAACAAAGTGGGTCTTGGTACATTACTACTTGTACTAGCAAGGGGTGCAAAGATCCCCATTTGTTTCTGTTAGAATATTAGTTCTAGGAATAGCTTAAGTAGGCATGGTAGTTAAAATGGCACAAATGACCATTTCCTTCTTTTATTCATTTTTATTTGTTTTTCTTTGGTATTTGTTTGGGAATGATCTAGATGATGTTTAATTCACCTAAGAATCATTTTACAATCAATGGATCACTTAATCATGGAAATTCAAAACAAATCCTATTTAAATGCACACACATATGAATGCTTTAATATTTTTAAATGGAAAAGTTTTTGTTAACCCTAATTTTGATGATTTGGATATTGATCACTTGGATTAGAGTTTTGGGATGTTACAGATGGGCTGCGATAAATAGTGATGGGCTGCTCGCAGGCCTTAAATGTACAGGAGTGACTTGGCGCAAGCTGCAAATGGGCCGTAGTGTCGGACCATCATGGGCCTTCTTTAGGCCAAAACAGAATTGGGCCTGAAAGTTCGCGGGCCGCTGTTGGCTGCAACTTTGGGCCCATTTCAAACAGTGCAGGACAAAACAACAACGAGCCATCTTCTTATTGGGCTCCCCTAATGGGCCGGCCTAGTTAGTATTTAGCAGGCCTAGGGTGGGCCTGGCTTCTTCCACGGTTTCTATGCCCATTAACGGCGGTAACTAGGCGTTAATGGTGTTTGCCATGTGGCATTTTGCATGACGTCAGCAGTCAAGGCGGCTAGCGAACAGATCTACGATGGAACAAGTTTTCGTGGCTGAAGGTTGTGATCCACCACAGTCAGGAAAAAACCATCGTAGATTCTTTTGTGGCAGGGCTTTTACCACGAAGGGCCTCTATCGTAGAAGACTTTTTAGCCACGAAAAAAAGGCCTTCAACCACGAAAATCATTTGTTGTAAAAGCTAACTCTTCTTGTAGTGAATGTGGTTTATGAGAAGAACACCACATACAATGACAACTAGTGGATCCATGTGGGTTATGAGAAGAACACACATGCAATGACAACTGGTGGATCCATGTGGTTTATGAAAAGAACACCACATGTTGGAGTGGCATCATTGCATGTGTTCTTTTCCAAAACCACAATGATGCACACTTACACACACATGCAATGAACTCTAGTGGATCAATGTGATTTATGAGAAGAACACCGCATGCAATGACAACTGGTGGATCCATGTGGTTTATGAAAAGAACACCACATGCTGGAGTGGTATCAGTGGATCCATGTGTTTTCTGTGAAGAACACCCATGCAATGACATCTAGTGGATTAATGTGGTTTATGAGAAGAACACCACATGCAGGAGTGGCATTAGTGGATCCATGTCGTTTATGAAAAGCACACACATGGAATGACAACTAGTGGATCAATGCGGTTTATGAAAGAACACCACATGCTGGTGTGGCATCATTGCATGTGTTCTTTTCCAAAACTAAAGTGATGCACACTGACACAACCACACACATGCAATGAACACTAGTGGATCAATGTGGTTTATGAGAAGAACAACACATGCAATGACATCTAGTGGATCCATGTGGTTTATGAGAAGAACATGCATTCAATGACATCTGGTGAATCCACGTGGTTTATGAGAAGAAAACCACATGCTAGAGTTGCATCAGTGGATCCATGTGTTTTCTATGAAGAGCACACATGCAATGACATCTAGTGGATCAATGTGGTTTATGAGAAGAACAATACATGCAGGAGTGGCATTAGTGGATCCATGTGGATTTTGAAAAGGACACACATGCAATGACAACTGGTGGATCCATGTGGTTTATGAAAAGAACACCACATGCTGGAGTGGCATCATTGCATGTGTTCTTTTCCAAAACCACAGTGATGCACACTGACACAACCACACACATGCAATGAACTCTAGTATATCAATGTGGTTTATGAGAAGAACACCATATGAAATCACATCTAGTGGATCCATGTGGTTTATGGGAAGAACACACATGCAATGACAACTGGTGGATGCATGTGGTTTATGAGAAGAACACCACATGCTGGAACGGCATCAAAGGATCCATGTGTTTTCTGTGAATAACACACATGCAATGACATCTAGTGGATCAATGTGGTTTATGAGAAGAACACCACATGTAGGAGTGGCATTAGTAGATCCATGTGGTTTATGAAAAGGACACACATGCAATGACAACCGGTGGATCCATGTGGTTTATGAAAAGAACACCACATGCTGGAGTGCATCATTGCATGTGTTTTTTCCAAAACCACAGTGATGCACACTAACACAACCACACACACGCAATGAACTCTAGTGGATCAACGTGGTTTATGAGATGAACACTACATGCAACGACATCTGGTGGATCCATGTGGTTTACGAGAAGAACGCACATGCAATGACATCTAGTGGATCCATGTGGTTTATGAGAAAAACACCACATGCTAGAGTGGCATCAGTGGATCCATGTGTTTTTTGTGAAGAACACACATGCAATGCACTCTAGTGGATCAATGTGGTTTATGAGAAGAACACCACATGGAGGAATGGCATTAGTGGATCCATGTGGTTTATGAAAAGGACATACATGCAATGGTAACAAGTGGATCCATGTGGTTTACGAAAAGAACACCACATGCTAGAGTTCCATCATTGGATGTGTTATTTTCCAAAACCACAGTGATGCACACTGACACAACCACACACATGCAATGAACTCTATTGCGTCAATGTGGTTTATGAGAAGAACACTACATGCAACGACATCTAGTGGATCCATGTGGTTTACGAGAAGAACCCACATGCAATGACATCTGGTGGATCCATGTGGTTTATGAGAAAAACACCACATGCTAGAGTGGCATCAGTGGATCCATGTGTTCTCTGTGCAGAACACACATGCAATTAACTCTAGTGGATCAATGTGGTTTATGAGAAGAACACCACATGGAGGAGTGGCATTAGTGGATCCATGTGGTTTATGAAAAGAACACCACATGCTAGAGTTCCATTATTGCATGTGTTATTTTCCAAAACCACAGTGGTGCACACTGACACAACCACACACATGCAATGAACTCTATTGCATCAATGTGGTTTGTGAGATGAACACTACATGCAATGACATCTGTTGGATCCATGTGGTTTACGAGAAGAACGCACATGCAATGACATCTAGTGGATCCATGTGGTTTATGAGAAAAAAACACCACATGCTAAAGTGGCATCAGTGGATCCATGTGTTTTCTGTGAAGAACACACACGCAATGCACTCTAGTGGATCAATGTGGTTGATGAGAAGAACACCACATGCAGGATTGGCATCAGTAGATCCATGTGGTTTATGAAAAGGACACACATGCAATGACAACTGGTGGATCCATGTGGTTTATGAAAAGAACACCACATGCTGGAGTGGCATCATTGCATGTGTTCTTTTCCAAAACCACAGTGATGCACATTGACACAACAACAACACACATGCAATGAGCTCTAGTGGATCAATGTGGTTTATGAGAAGAACACCACATGCAATGACACCTAGTGGATCAATGTGGTTTATGAGACACCACATGCAATGACATCTAGTGGATCCATGTGGTTTATGAGAAGAACACACATGCAATGACAACTGGTGGATCCATGTGGTTTATGAGAAGAACACCACATGCTGGAATGGCATCAATGGATCCATGTGTTTTCTGTGAAGAACACACATGCAATCACATCTAGTGGATTAATGTGGTTTATGAGAAGAACACTACATGCAGGAGTGGCATTAGTGGATCCATGTGGTTTTTCAAAATGACACACATGTAATGACAACTGGTGGATCCATGTGGTTTATGAAAAGAACACCACATGCTGGAGTGGCATCATTGCATGTGTTCTTTTCCAAAACCCCAATGATGCACACTGACACAACCACACACATGCAATGAATTCTATTGGATCAATGTGGTTTATTAGAAGACCACCACATGCAATACCATCTAGTGGATCCCTGTAGTTTATGAGAAGAACACACATGCAATGACATCTGGTGGCTCCATGTGGTTTATGAGAAGAACACATCATGCTAGAGTGGCATAAGTGGATCCATGTGTTTTATGTGAAGAACGCACATGCAATGAACTCTAGTGGATCAATGTGGTTTATGAGAAGAACACCACATGCAGGAGTGGCATCAGTGGATCCATGTGGTTTATGAAAAGGACACACATGCAATGACAACTGGTGGATCCATGTGGTTTATGAAAAGAACACCACATGCTGGAGTGGCATCATTGCATGTGTTCTTTTCCAAAACCACAGTGGTGCACAATGACACAACCACACACATGCATTGAGCTCTAGTGGATAAATATGGTTTATGAGGAGAATACCATATGCAATGACATCTAGTGGATCCATGTGGTTTATGAGAAGAACACCACATCCTATGACAACAGGTGGATCCATGTGGTTTATGAGAAAAACACCACATGCTGGAGTGGCGTCAGTGGTTCCATGTGTTTTCTGTGAAGAACACACATGCAATGCATCTAGTGGATCAATGTGGTTTATGAGAAGAACACCACATGCAGGATTAGTATCAGGGATCCATGCAGTTTATGAAAAGGACACACATGAAATGACAACTGGAAGATCCATGTGGTTTATGAAAAGAACACCACATGCTCGAGTGGCATCATTGCATGTGCTCTTTTCCAAAACCACAGTGATGCACAATGACACAACCACACACATGCAATGAGCACTAGTGGATCAATGTGGTTTATGAGAAGAACAACACATGCAATGACATCTAGTGGATCCATGTGGTTTATGAGAAGAACACCACAGGCTAGAGTGGCATCAGTGGATCCATGTTTTTCTATGAAGAACACACATCCAAAGAACTCTAGTGGATCAATGTGGTTTATGCGAAGAACACCACTTGAAGGAGTGGCATCAGTGGATCCATCTGGTTTATGAAAAGGACACACATGCAATGACAATTGGTGGATCCTTGTGGTTTCTGAAAAGAACACCACATGCTGGAGTGGCATCATTGCATGTGTTATTTTCCAAAACAACAGTGATGCACATTGACACAACAGCACACATGCAATGAGCTTTAGTGGATCAATGTGGTTTATGAGAAGAACACCATATGTAATGACATCTAGTGGATCCATGTCGTTTATGAGAAGAACACCACATGCAATGACAACTAGTGGATTCATGTGGTTTATGAGAACAACACCACATGCTGGAGTGGCATCAATGGATCCATGTGTTTTCTGTGAAGAACACACATGCAATGACATCTAGTGGATCAATGTGGTTTATGAGAAGAACACCACATGTAGGATTGGCATCATTGGATGCATGTGGTTTATGAAAAGGACACACATGCAATGACAACTGGTGGATCCATGTGGTTTATGAAAAGAACACCGCATGCTAGACTGGCATCATTCCATGTATTCTTTTCCAAAACCTTAGTGATGCACACTAACACAACCACACACATGCAATGAGCTCTGATACGTCCATTTTGCATCACTATTCTATATCATAATTCATGGTTATTCATTGATATATTTCGTATTGAGAGGTGATACTTATGTTATTTCATCTATTTTTGCATGGTTGATGACTTTTGGAGCATGGACCGCTGCAGTCAGGATTCTGATGGAAAAGGTGCTAGGGGAATGCATTGTGTATTGAGAGGTGATACTTATGTTATTTCATCTATTTTTGCATAGGTGAAGTGTCGACTACATGACACTTCACCTATATGGGCCTAGGGGAATGCATTGTGTATTTGGCTACTAATCGTAGGGGTTGCCAGAGTGACAGAAACCTGAACCCCCGTTAGGAAACCATTGCACAAGGGACGTAAGGGTCTTAGATTTTAAAGTTGTGGTTAGGTTTTTACCTTAATTACTTTCTTGTACTTACGGATGTTTGCAAGGGGTATAATCACAAGTATGTATTAGTCCTAGGAAGTTCGGTACATTAGCACAGGTTCACCCACACAACACTTAGCAAGCTAAAGAATATTAATCAACTATATGAAGCGAAAGCACTTGACAGTCTTCCCATGTGTCCTCGAGAACGTTTGGTCATCTTAAGTAATACAACCGGCTTGTCCTTTGCTGCATAAAGGATTGGGCCACTTGCTGCAGTTATTCCTATTGTCTTTTATTCACTCGTACTTTGTTTACTTGCTTTATCAAAAAACCCTAAAAATCCATGTGCTAAGTATTTGCAGAGAATTCCTGATCCATACCACTAGCCAGCACCTTCTGTTCCTCGTTGGGTTCGACACTCTTACTTATTGAAAATACTACGATACACCCCCTATACTTGTGGGTCATCAAGCTCTAGTGCATCAATGTGGTTTATGAGAAGAACACCACATGCAATGACATCTAGTGAATCCATGTGGTTTATGAGAAGAACACACATGCAATGACAACTCGTGGATCCATGTGGTTTATTAGAAGAACACCACATGCTGGAGTGGAATCAGTGGATCCATGTGTTTTCTGTGAAGAACACACATGCAATGACATCTAGTGGATCAATGTGGTTTATGAGAATAACACCACATGCAGAAGTGGCATCAGTGGATCCATGTGGTTTATCAAAAGGACACACATGCAATGACAACTGGTGGATCCATGTGGTTTATGAAAAGAACACCACATGCTGAAGTAGCAGCATTGCATGTGTTCTTTTCCAAAACCACGGTGATGGACACTGACACAACCACACACATGCAATGTGCTCTAGTGGATCCATGTGGTTTATGAGAAGAACACCACATGCAATGACATCTAGTGGATCCATGTGGTTTATGAGAAGAACACACATCCAATGACAACTGGTGGATCCATGTGGTTTATGAGAACAACACCACATGTTGGAGTGGCATCAGTGGATCCATGTGTTCTCTTTGAAGAACACACATGCAATGAACTCAAGTGGATCAATGTGGTTTATGAGAAGAACACCACATGCAGGAGTGGCATGAGTGGATCCATATGGTTTATGAAAAGGACACACATGCAATGACAACTGGTGTATCCATGTGGTTTATGAAAAGAACACCACATGCTGGAGTGGCATCATTGCATTTGTTCTTTTCCAAAAGAATAGTGATGCACACTACCACACACACATGCAATGAACTCTAGTGGATCAATGTGGTTTATGAGAAGAACACCACATGCAATGACATCTAGTGGATCCATGTGGTTTATGAGAAGGACACACATGCAATGACAACATGTGGAACCATGTGGTTTACGAAAAGAACACCATATGCTAGAGTGGCATCAGTGGATCCATGTGTTTTTTGTGAAGAACACACATGCAATGAACTCTGGTAGATCAATGTGGTTTATGAGAAGAACACCACATGCTAGAGTGGCATCATTGCATGTGTTCTTTTCCAAAACCACAGTGATGCACACTTACACAACCACACACATGCAATGAGCTCTAGTGGATCAATGTGGTTTATGAGAAGAACACCACATGCAATGACATCTAGTGGATCCATGTGGTTTATGAGAAGAACACACATGCAATGACAACTGGGGGATCCATGTAGTTTATGAGAATAACACCACATGCTGGAGTGGCATCAGTGGATTCATGTGTTTTTTGTGAATAACACACATGCAATGAAATCTTGTAAATCAATGTGGTTTATGAGAAGAACACCACATGCAGGATTGGCATCAGTGGATCCATGTGTTTTATGAAAACGACACACGTGCAATGACAACTGGTGGATCCATGTGGTTTATGAAAAGAACACCACATACTGGAGTGGCATCATTGCATGTGTTCTTTTCCAAAACCACAGTGATGCACACTAACACAACCACACACATGTAATGAACTCTAGTGGATCAATGTGGTTTATGAGAAGAACACCACATGCAATGATATCAAGTGGATCCATGTGGTTTATGAGAAGAACACACATGCAATGACATCTAGTGGATCCATGTGGTTTATGAGAAGAACACCACATGCTAGAGTGCCATCAACGGATCCATGTGTTTTTTGTGAAGAACACATATGCAATGACATCTAGTGGATCAATGTGGTTTATGAAAAGAACACCACATGCAGGAGTGGCATCAGTGGATCCATGTGGTTTATGAAAAGGACACACATGCAATGACAACTCGTGGATCCATGTTGTTTATGAAAAGAACACCACATGCTGGAGTGGCATCATTGCATGTGTTCTTTTCCAAAACCATAGTGATGCACAGTGACACGCACACACACATATGCAATGAGCTCTAGTGGACCAATGTGGTTTATGAGAAGAACACCACATGCAAATATCTACTGGATCCATGTGGTTTATGAGAAGAACTCACATGTACTGATAACTGGTGGATCCATGTGGTTTATGATAAGAACACCACATGCTAGAGAGGCATCAGTGGATCCATGTGTTTTCTGTGAAGAACATATATGCAATGACATCTAGTGGATCAATGTGGTTTATGAAAAGAACACCACATGCAGGAGTGGCATCAGTGGATCCATGTGGTTTATGAAAAGGACATACATGCAATAACAATTGGTGGATCCATGTGGTTTATGAAAAGAACACCACATGCTAGAGTGACATCATTGCATGTATTCTTTTCCAAAACCATAGTGATGCACACTGACACTAGTGGGTCCATGTGGTTTATGAAAAGAATGCCACATGCAATGAGTCTAGTTGTGGTTTATGAAAAGGAAAACATGCAATGACTCTAGTCATGGTTTATGAAAAGAAGACAACATGCAAATGACAGTTGTGGATCCGTGTGGTTTAGTACGAAACATGCATTTTCCATTTCTTAAAGGAACACACATGCCTACTCTTAATATTTTCTATTTGAATCCCTTATTCTGTCTTGCCCTTGGTTTTTTTATACTACTCAGTTTTGCCGCTCTCTCGGTCACAAATCTCACAAAAGCCCAAACGTGTGTTCACTCTGGCTGCTACGCCCTGATTTGCTGATACAGATGTCACACGGATCGTGCCCACCAACCGTTGATCCTCTGTGATCCAACAGGCAGGATAACCCCTCCCTCCTCCACTTTTTTGTAGGGTCTATCCGTGCCACCTCTCTATCTGTGCCACCAAGACTTTAGCTCCATAAACAAGTGAAAATCCATCTCAAAAAATAAATAAAATAAATGATCATATTTCGAAGACGCTCTCATCTTCGTCTTCTGGTTCATCGTCGTCTTCGTCAATGTCATGGTCCTTGGCATTGCCACCGTAGGTGTCCTCCTCTGATGACTCGACACCGCCCCCTTCTTCGTATAAGGGCGCTCCTCGTTGGGTTCGACACTCTTACTTATCGAAAATACTGCGATACACCCCCTATACTTGTGGGTCATCAAGCTCTAGTGCATCAATGTGGTTTATGAGAAGAACACCACATGCAATGAAATCTAGTGGATCCATGTGGTTTATGAGAAGAACACATATGCAATGACAACTCATGGATCCATGTGGTTTATGAGAAGAACACCACATGCTGGAGTGGAATCAGTGGATCCATGTGTTTTCTATGAAGAACACACATGCAATGACATCTAGTGGATCAATGTGGTTTATGAGAATAACACCACATGCAAAACTGGCATCAGTGGATCCATGTGGTTTATCAAAAGGACACACATGCAATGACAACTAGTGTATCCATGTGGTTTATGAAAAGAACACCACATGATGAAGTGGCATCATTGCATGTGTTCTTTTCCAAAACCACGGTGATGGACACTGACACAACCACACACATGCAATGTGCTCTAGTGGATCCATGTGGTTTATGATAAGAACACCACATGCAATGACATCTAGTGGATCCATGTGGTTTATGAGAAGAACACGCATCCAATGACAACTGGTGGATCCATGTGGTTTATGAGAAGAACACCACATGATAGAGTGGCATCAGTGGATCCATGTGTTTTGTTTGAAGAACACACATGCAATGAACTCAAGTGGATCAATGTGGTTTATGAGAAGAACACCACATGCAGGAGTGGCATGAGTGGATCCATATGGTTTATAAAAAAGACACACATACAATGACAACTGGTGGATCCATGTGGTTTATGAAAAGAACACCACATGCAAGAGGGGCATCATTGCATTTGTTCTTTTCCAAAAGCACAGTGATGCACACTCACACACACACATGCAATGAGCTCTAGTGGATCAATGTGGTTTATGAGAAGAACACCACATGCAATGACATCTAGTGGATCCATGTGGTTTATCAGAAGGACACACATGCAATGACAACATGTGGAACCATGTGGTTTACGAAAAGAACACCACATGCTGGAGTGGCATCAGTGGATCCATGTGTTTTTTGTGAAGCACACACATGCAATGAACTCTGGTGGATCAATGTGGTTTATGAGAAGAACACCACATGTTGGAGTGGCATCATTGCATGTTTTCTTTTCCAAAACCACAGTCATGCACACTTACACAACCACACACATGCAATGAGCTCTAGTGGATCAATGTGGTTTATGAGAAGAACACCACATGCAATGACATCTAGTGGATCCATGTGGTTTATGAGAAGAACACACATCCAATGACAACGGGTGGATCCATTTGGTTTATGAGAATAACACCACATGCTAGAGTGTAATCAGTGGATCCATGTGTTTTCTGTGAAGAACACACATGCAATGAATTATAGTGGATCAATGTGGTTTATGAGAAGAACACCACATGCAGGATTGGCATCAGTGGATCAATGTGGTTTATGAAAACGACACACATGCAATGACAACTGGTGGATCCATGTTGTTTATGAAAAGAACACCACATGCTAGAGTGGCATCATTGCATGTGTTCTTTTCCAAAACCACAGTGATGCACACTGACACAACCACACACATGCAATGAACTCTAGTGGATAAATGTGGTTTATGAGAAGAACACCACATGCAATGACATCTAGTGGATCCATGTGGTTTATGAGAAGGACACACATGCAATGACAACATGTGGAACCATGTGGTTTGCGAAAACAACACCACATGCTGGAGTGGCAACATTGCATTTGTTCTTTTCAAAAACCACAGTGATTCACACTAACATACACACACATGCAATGAACTCTAGTGGATCAATGTGGTTTATGAGAAGAACACCACATGCAATGACATCTAGTGGATCCATATGGTTTATGAGAAGAACACACATGCAATGACAACTAGTGGATCCATGTGGTTTATGAGAAGAACACCACATGCTGGAACGGCATTAGTGGATCCATGTGTTTTCTGTGAAGAACACACATGCAATGACATCTAGTGGATCCATGTGGTTTATGAGAAGAACACACATGCAATGACAACTGGGGGATCCATGTGGTTTATGAGAATAACACCACATGCTGGAGTGGCATCAGTGGATCCATGTGTTTTCTATGAATACCACACATGCAATGAAATCTAGTAGATCGATGTGGTTTATGAGAAGAACACCACATGCAGGATTGGCATCAGTGGATCCATGTGGTTTATGAAAACGACACACATGCAATGACAACTGGTGGATCCATGTGGTTTATGAAAAGAACACCGCATGCTGGAGTGGCATCATTGCATTTGTTCTTTTCCAAAACCACAGTGATTCACACTTACACACACACATGCAATGAACTCTAGTGGATCAATGTGGTTTATGAGAAGAACACCACATGCAATGACATCTAGTGGATCCATGTGGTTTATGAGAAGGACACACATGCAATGACAACATGTGGAACCATGTGGTTTGCGAAAAGAACACCACATGCTAGAGTGGCATCAGTGGATCCATGTGTTTTTTGTGAAGAACACACAGGCAATGAACTCTGGTAGATCAATGTGGTTTATGAGAAGAATACCACATGCTAGAGTGGCATCATTGCATGTATTCTTTTCCAAAACCATAGTGATGCACACTTACACAACCACACACATGCAATGAGCTCTAGTGGATCAATGTGGTTTATGAGAAGAACACCACATGCAATGACATCTAGTGGATCCATGTGATTTATGAGAAGAACACACATGCAATGACAACTGGGGGATCCATGTAGTTTATGAGAATAACACCACATGCTGGAGTGGCATCAGTGGATCCATGTGTTTTTGTGAATAACACACATGCAATGAAATCTAGTAGATCAATGTGGTTTATGAGAAGAACACCACATGCAGGATTGGCATCAGTGGATCCATGTGGTTTATGAAAACGACACACATGCAATGACAACTGGTGGATCCATGTGGTTTATGAAAAGAACACCACATGGTGGAGTGGCATCATTGCATGTGTTCTTTTGCAAAACCAAAGTGATGCACACTAACACAACCACACACATGCAATGAACTCTAGTGGATCAATGTGGTTTATGAGAAGAACACCACATGTAATAATATCAAGTGGATCCATGTGGTTTATGAGAAGAACACACATGCAATGACATTTAGTGGATCCATGTGGTTTATGAGAAGAACACCACATGCTAGAGTGCCATCAACGGATCCATGTGTTTTTTGTGAAGAACACATATGCAATGACATCTAGTGGATCAATGTGGTTTATGAAAAGAACACCACATGCAGGAGTGGCATTAGTGGATCCATGTTGTTTATGAAAAGGACACACATGCAATGACAACTCGTCGATCCATGTTGTTTATGAAAAGAACACCACATGCTGGAGTGGCATCATTGCCTGTGTTCTTTTCCAAAACGATAGTGATGCACAGTGACAGGCACACACACATATGCAATGAGCTCTAGTGGATCAATGTGGTTTATGAGAAGAACACCACATGAAAATATCTACGGGATCCATGTGGTTTATGAGAAGAACACACATCTACTGACAACTGGTGGATCCATGTAGTTTATGAGAAGAACACCACATGCTAGAGTGGCATCAGTGGATCCATGTGTTTTCTGTGAAGAACACATATGCAATGACATCTAGTGGATCAATGTGGTTTATGAAAAGAACACCACATGCAGGAGTGGCATCATTGGATCCATGTGGTTTATGAAAAGGACATACATGCAATGACAACTGGTGGATCCATGTGGTTTATGAAAAGAACACCACATGCTAGAGTGACATCATTGCATGTGTTCTTTTCCAAAACCATAGTGATGCACACTGACACTAGTGGGTCCATGTGGTTTATGAAAAGAACGCCACATGCAATGAGTCTAGTTGTGGTTTATGAAAAGGACAAACATGCAATGACTTTGGTCATGATTTATGAAAAGAAGACAACATGCAAATGACAGTGGTGGATCCATGTGGTTTAGTACGAATCATGCATTTTCCATTTCCTAAAGGAACAGACATGCCTACTCTTATTATTTTCTATTTGAATCCCTTATTCTATCTTGCCCTTGGTTTTTTGATACTACTCAGTTTTGCCTCTCTCTCGGTCACAAAACTCACAAAAGCCTAAACGTGTGCTCACTCTAGCTGCTACGCCCTGATTGGCTAACACAGATGTCACGCGGATCGTGCCCACCAACCGTTGATCCTCTGTGATCCAACGGGCAGGATAACCCCTCCCTTCTCCACTTTTTTTGTAGGGTCTATCCGTGCCACCTCTCTATCTATGCCACCAATACTTTAGCTCCATAAAAAAGTGAAAATCCATCTAAAAAAATAAATAAAATAAATGATCATATTTCAAAGACGCTCTCATCTTCGTCTTTTGGTTCGTCGTCGTCTTCGTCAACGTCATGGTCCTTGCCATCGCCACCGTAGGTGTCCTCCTCTGATGACTCGACACCACCCCCTTCTTCGTATAAATGCGCTATCTCCTCGTCGGAGTCCTCCTCCTACTCCTCTTCGTAGTCCCACGAGTCCACGACACTCTCCTCAGCTTCTGCCTCCAACTGATCGATGAACGCCTCCTTGTTGGTTGAGTCGGACTCGTCCAAATAGCTGCCTCCTCTCTTCTTCCTGGTCTTCTGACAGTTCCTCTTCTTGTCCGTACTCGCCGGTGCAACACGCACCCCCATCCCGGCTGCTGCTTTGTGCTCGTCTGTCGTTGTAGGTACCCCATGCTCCTCCTGCGCGGCCGGTATGAGCTTCGACGTCGCGGTGTCCTCAAGTGCCGATGTCGATGGATCCTTGCGCGGTCGGACACGACGTGCTGCCTCAGTAGGCGACTCGCGAGCGCGAATGATGCAGCAAAGAGCAGGGGACGCGAGATGGTTAGTGGATGGCTTGGACCTGCCATTGCCATGACGAGGGGGCATCGTGCTCGAGGAAGTTGTTCGGAATGAGCGATGGAAATTACATAGAGTTGGGTGCTGATCTGATCAAGGGACGAGCAGCGGTTTCGTGTGTCGTGTACACGCATGCATTTGTCGATTATTAAAAAAATGTAATATCTCGCGTACTGAACATAATTTGATCACAAAAAAAGTGGCACAACGTATTCTAGACTCGTAAATATCCCATGCGTGCCTGTCGACATGGAGTTCAATGGAGTTCGACGTGTTGACGTGATCGTGCAGCAGTTGCGCACGTCATTGCCCCATCAACACGTGACACGTACGTGGGACGTGCACGCCGATGCCCGTGATTACCACCTGGCTCCACTCATTTTTTTAAGGGTAAGCTTGCACTCCTCTTATTATATACTGGATTTTACGTGGCGCCGAAGACCATTGAACTGTCCATCGCAATAAAGACAAGTCCCATCGATTCCCTATCCCTGCCTCCCTGGCTTCTTTGAGAAGGTAGACCGTACACGGTGGTCTTGTATAATAGTAGTAGTACTACTGGACCACAACATGTACTCTTTGACTATTTTCCCACACTAATCACTTTGTTCTTCCTCCTGCTGCCACCTCCCTCCCCTGCAAGCCATGGCTCCCCTGAGGAGAGGCCGGTCGACCATCCTCGCGAAGAAAAAGGAGAGAGCTTGCTGCGAGGCAGTTCTTGCTCTACCAACCCCTCAAGCCCCCTCTCACTGAGGCCCAGTCTCTCCCGACAGTGGTGTTGGATGTTCAAGCAGGCGAGGGCTCCTTCCGGTACGGTCTTCTTGTTCTACTTCTTCTCCATCTCCTTCTCCGTCATCATCTTATTCTGCTTCTTCTTATTTTTCTTCTTCTGTCTCTTCCTCTTGTACGTATTATAGGCCAGCCGTGGAGCCAGAATCCACCACAACGGAGGCGTTTCAGGACCCGTTAGGACCCGTTCCACGTCTCAGCAAGGTAGCAAATCTCCACACTGCTATTTCTCTGAGTTGTGATGTGGATTTCTTAGATCATGTCCGCCCCGCATTGGTTTTTTCTTCTTTTGCGAGTTGTATTAGTTTTCATGATTATGACTGGATCTCTTGGTATTTCCTTAATACCGCTATTTATAGATTCAATATGGATTTTTTGTGATTAGGATTAGTTTATCGTGGTTATGACTAGATCTATAGGTCCATTTTTAACACTACTGTCCATAGATTCAACGGGATTTTTTTGATTTGTATTAGTATTCACATGGAACCTAGAGTGTAATTATAGAATTTCTATTTCAATTAACATGACCGATGCAGCGATCGAAGGCCGAGTACCGTGATAAGGTGGCCGCGATCAGTGCCAAGATTGACAACCAACAAGAGCTTGCACGCTCCCTCACCCAAGCTAATGAGAGCCTACGCAAGCAATTATCTGTGCAGAAGGAGATCTCGCTAGATTTTGCACGTGTCGTCGTGAGGGTGCAGAAAGTGATCGACCGTAACTTGAACAAGCAAGAACAGGCCATCAAGATAATCAACGAGCTCATGGAGGAGAAGAAGAATCTCGAGAAAAGGTGCACCCTCCTGCAGGACAAAGTCACCGAGGCACTCAGAGGATGCGTCAAGGAAACCAAGGCAGCCATCCGAGCCTACCATGACAGGAAATGTTGCCTGGATGCAGTGAAAGAGATGAAGGAGGACATGAGCAGAGGGATCACCGTACTCTAGGGTGTTCGGAAAGATAACGAGGAGCTCAGGGCTTGTCTGGAGGCGTATCAGAGCAATGCCCAAGTCTGATGGCCGTTAGAGGGGGCACGAATATTAGTTCGTGCTCCACTCTTTTTGTAATATTTAGGGTTCAGGGAGCAATGCCCAAGTCTGATTCCCATTATAAGGTGCAATAAGAATCCTAGGGCAACTCCTTATTTATCTAGACATGTATAGGTGTTCATGTTCATGAATGGACACCATGAGCTCTTTCCATTATGTATCTGGACATGGGTTTCTGCATTATGAGTTTGCCACTATTATTCGATGACATGGGAAAAAACCCACAGCACACTAAACTGCAGATAAACCTTATTTGTCTTTGAAATTGAAATTATGACAGTGTCACTAGTAGATTCATAAAATGTTTATTAGTCCTAGATTGCTTCTTCCTTGAAATTATGAAAGTGCCAATAGTCGATTAAGTTAATTATGGAAACTAACCATCTTGTCCTGGTGAACTGAACAAACTATACTATATATTTTTGTTGCAGGGAAAGAGGCGAAAGCTCGACCAGGACCTGGCGACCTGGCTAAATGACAAGATAGCCATCCAAAGGGAGAAGCAAAATTCCCAGAAACTAGCCTTTGACCACCTGCGTGCTGAAGTCGCGGTCCTTTTTGACAAGTGCCAGGAACTGAAGGAGGAAAACGCCGTCTGGGTGAAGCTTCACAGGGAAGGTCGCACCTTGGCTAGGAAGCAGACAGAGATCATGAAAGGGATCTTTAAGGAAAATCGTATGGCCATGGACCAACTTCTCGAATCCGTGATGGAGCGCTGGAACCTGCTGCTGGCGCACGACAAAGTACTAAAGGAGCTGGCCGGTCTTAGGGAGAAAAACAAGCAGCTCCGGGCCAGGCTCGCTTGAACCCAACATATGTCTATTTAGTACTGAACTTCCTGGTTTATCCTCTATAGTGGTGATTTTGTAAATGTGAACTTAACTCTATGCACGATATGTGTGTTCGTCTGAAATTAATTTGCTCGAGGATTGAGTTTGGTTTAGTTAAGAAAGCGCAACTGCCAGTCTTACAGTTAACTAGTTTAAGGCATTGGCACATCATAAATTATTCATCTCAAATTTCCTTTATCCTCTGTAGTATGTCCTTGTTCACCCTCGCGTCCCTTCTTCAATTCCTTCAACAGATCCGCAATGCAGTACTCTAGCTTCTTGTCTTTCCTGAGCTGATCCCTCTCCTTTTCCGCATTATGAATCAGCAACATGTGACTATCCTAAAGCTTCTTTGCAGTTCCAACAACCAAGCTCCCATTGATTATATCACTTAGTTCTGACTGCAAATTCTTGATTTCTTGTTCCAGCTCCTTATTTTGTACCAACAGCTTGTAATTTTTTCAGCTACATCACAAGCATCAGTAAATCTCACCGACCTTTCCAACTCATACATCTCTCATAACTGTACCAAACATTTATTAAGTGCATCTGGCCACTTAAGATCCACCCACTCTAGTGCTTTACACACCGGGCCAACCTAAAAAAACACAAACTATCGTGTTATGAACATACACGGTACATTCTTTCTTCATGTCACCATTGCAAATAATGTAAACAAACTTGATTTGTATAGCCCAAAAACCTTCTCTTGGTGTTACTGCCTTCGAATGCAACATATCTCCTCAGTTTTAGCCCACAGTCACATGGCACTTCTCCATCGAGATCTAGGCCCTCCCATTCGGAGTCGTAGATCATTCGTAATACCTATAGGTAAACGCAAAGCTGGAAGTGAACACGATTGCATGCACATATGGAGCTCAAATCGAGCGATTTACCGATGCCTAACCCTAGCCCAAGAAAATAGAGGAACTCACATCATGGAAGGAATACTCGATGTCAGACAGAATGTTCTCGCTGCTCGACTGGTCGTCCTCGTCGTTCTAGCACAACATGGCGAATGTGTCGTTGCCGGCGACGGCGTCGGCGTCAATGAGGAGAGAGAGAGAGAGGCGAAAGTGAAGTGCGTCACCGCTGCAACAATGACTAAATTGGCATGTTACAATAGTTTAATGGATACCATGCCCTTTCCCTAGATTACTGTCTCCTGCCTAATAATATTTCTCTTCATACATTCTTATTTTAAATATTAAACCTGTACTCCCTCTATTCCAATTCTATTGCCTAAGGAAAACATACCAATATATTACATCATCTAAAGAAACAAAATCATGTCAACTACAAGGTACTTATGCATCACTTGTTCAGTCATGGTTTCATAAAACATTACATTACAATCTCTCAACAAACATAATCACAGAAACAAGTTTTACGTCAACTCAAGAAACAAAATCATGTCAACTACAAGGTACTTACGCATCACTTGTCCAGTCATGGTTTCACAAATATTACATTACAATCTCTCAACAAAAATAATCACAGAAACAAGTATATTATATCAACTCAAGAAACAAAATCATGTCAACTACAAGGTACTTACGCATCACTTGTCCAGTCATGGTTTCACAAAACATTACATTACAATCTCTCAACAAACAAAATAACAGAAACAAGTACAATACATCATCTCAAAAAACATAATCATGTCAACTACAATGTATTTATGTCTTATTACAACAACGATGATTTCAGTGAGTGACATGTCCGAAAATCTTAATAGCTCGCACAATATTATATCGCAATCCCTCAACAAATATAATTACAAAAACACGATCTAAATGCAACAGCAGTCAATGTTACAAATACAGGTAGGGGAACCCCACGGTCCATATGACAAGCCTAGGGTAGCATCTCTCATCAGATCTCATCAACGTCGACCACCTCATTCTGTTCAGCTACTACAGGGGCCTCTACATCCACTATAACATGTTCAACAACATCAGAAATGGTACCAAGAAAGAACACCTTCCTGGTTCGCTTCTTTCGTCGCATAATCTGTATAAGATCTTTAGTTTGCAAAACATCTATGAATTGCTGCTTCTTATGATGCCACCACCGGATTTGTGCCATCTTCTAAGGGCCAATATTGATTTTCTTACCGATCATCTCTCTCATTTCATCAAGAGTTATGTTTTTGGAATCGACAGTGATCTCCATCGTACATGACGAAACTGGCTTATTAACTCTCTCATCACGTTTTGCCATGTATGAATCGACTATTGGCACATGTTATTCGCTCACATCATTTTTGGTAATTGTTTATGGTTTAGGCGTAATTTTTGAATTACTGTCCGCTGCTCACAAACGTAGTTAAAATGCCTACGATTTACTAAATTATCCGCGAAGCGCACCTGAACTTTTCCCCCGAACTCACTTGAAATGTTCATGCATTTTACTGAACTTTCTGTGATATCGCAGCTGAACATTTTATCACAAACTTCTTGAGCTGCTCGAGATATCGCACCTAGACTTTTCATGCGAGCATAGTTAAAATGCATGTAATTATTCAAACTGTCCGTAATAGCGCACTTGAACTTATCGCGGGTTACCTAAATTGGCCGCGATATTAAACCTGAACTTTTACCGCAAGCGTAGCTAAAATGCCCCCAATGTCCTAAACTCTCCGTGAAAGCGTGGCTGAACTTATCGCAGACTATTTCAACTATCCGCGATAGCGCACCTGAACTTATCACGGGTTATCTGAATTGGCCGCGATATCGCGCCTGAACTTTTTCCGCAAGCGCAGATAAAATGCTCTCATTTTCCTAAACTCTCCGCAAGAGCGCGCCTGAACTTATCGCGTAGATACAGAACTGTCATCTACGCCCGCCTGAACTGCCTGGTTTGAACGTCTAAACAATCTTTCCTAATCTATCATGTAAAACTCAGTTAAACTGCCTATCATAATTTTATTTTTTTACTTTTTGTATGGCCGGCGAGCGACCCACGAAGAGCACATAGAAACTTCGCAAAAAAGGAAAGATCCCAATACTTTTTTGGGTGTGTGTATGATACCGTGCATGCTGCAGTGTGTGGCGGCGTGCAGTTGTGACTGCTAGATTTTCGATCCTATGTGCCAATCCAGAGAAGGAGAGATGTATTAAAGCAGCAACAGTTGTGATAACTAAGAACGCAGCAGTAGCATCGACACTAAGCATACTTGCATCCCACACGCGCAAAGAGAGCAGAGTAGCATCAACGCAAGAGAGGAGATGCATACACGGATACACCAATTTTTAACTGCTGAAAATTATCAGGTAAACTGCTCGGTTTTGAAATAGTTTTACAGATTTAGATGCGAAAACATCTTTTAGCAAGGAAGAAGTATACAACAAGTTTCAACGTTCTACAGATTAATATGTGAAAAAAAATAGTTCTCATAGGCACGACATCAAACAGGTGATGGGCAACTGGCTAACAGCCGGAGCAAATGTTGTAGTATTGTTTTTCGTTACTCAAATTCTAGCTTCAAGGGACAAAGGATCTAAGCTGGCAGATGAACACAATTTCCCAGGTTCCAGAGCTTGATTGACTTTAGCATGTGGGCTCGGCTCCTCTACAGTTTAGTTACAGCACGCGTGCTCTAGCTATTAGAATCAACCCTCAATTCTAATCGGACGGCTCCCTTTCTTCCCGTTAATTATTGTTGTTAACTAATAAAAACAACTAGCACGGTGGAGGAAAAAATCTCCTATCCCCTAGACTTGGTGCCAAATTGACTCTCTCGCTCAACTCTCTCGCTCGTTCTTCAGCCGCTCCTCCCGAGATGCAGATCATCTCTCTTCTGGATTCCATCTCCTAGAAATTAAAAAAGAAGAAAAAATCAATCTCAAGGTATGTGCCCGATTAAATTCACTATTCTCACGGCTGTAAAAGAATTCCGTGGACTGAATTTGATCTGTTATCAGCGATCACGAAAGATAGGAGAAGATTTTCAGCGATCATGAATGATAGGAGAAGATTAAAATCTAATGCCTACTGGGACTGAGGCCATGGACAAAGATCCAAACAGGTGCAGTCAATTTGATCAATTCTCAATCTATATCATCAATTTTGATCAATTCTTAGTGTGTCTCATCCTAACTTTTACACGGAAAAACTGATTTGTTCAATTCTCAATATATATCATCAACTTTGGTCAATTCTTAGTCTGTCTCATCCTAACTTTTATAGGGAAAAAATGATTCCTTCTTGGACACCTCAGATTGGCATGAAATTTAATTCTACAAAGGAGGCATGGAACTTTTGGACAGTTTATGGAGGTCATATTGGTTTTGACGTAAGGGTAAACTATGAAAACAAGAGCAAAATTGATGGAGTAATTACTTCTACAAGATACGTTTGTTCCAATGAGGGCTACAAAGCAAAAGATAAAAGAGATCATAAAACAAGGCGTCCACGTGCAGAAACAAGAACTGGATGCAAAGTTCGGATGGGAATCACTATAGATAGAGAAATAGGAAATTATGAACTGTATGAGTTACATGTTGAACACAACCATGTTCTGCAATTACCTGGAACATGCCACTTGATGCCGTCAGAGCGAAAGATTTCAACTTTGCAAGCTTTTGAGATTGAAACAGTAGATGATTCAGGAATTGTACCAAAAGCAGCCCATGAGTTGGCAAGTCGGCAAGTCGGTGGGCCAACAAACCTTGGATACACACGTCGTGATCACAAGAACTATTTGCGAACAAAGCATCAAAGGGAGTTGATATATGGTGAAGCTGAAACTATGCTCAAGTACTTTTAAGATAAGAAATCAGAGAACTCTGCATTAGAGTATGATGTACAACTAGATTGTGATGAAAAAATTGCAAATATCTTCTGGGCTGATGCTAGGATGATCATTGACTATGCTCATTTTGGTGATGTTGTTACATTCGACACGACATTTGGGACAAATAAAGAATATAGACCCTTTGGTGTATTTGTTGGCTTCAACCATTTTCGAGAAACGGTAATTTTTGGGGCTACACTTTTATATGATGAAACATTTGATTCATTTAAATGGTTGTTCAACACCTTCTTATCTGTGCATAACAAAAGGCAGCCTAGAACTATCTTTACTGATCAAGATACTGCAATGGGCAAGGCAATTAATGCGGTATTTATAAAAACATGGCATGGATTATACAATTTTCACATAATGCAAAATGCCATGAAACACTTACCTCAAAATAAGAAGGACGAGGATGGCCCAAATGTTCTAGCTGAATTCAGTGCTTGCATGTACAAGTATGAGGATGAGGAAGCCTTTGAAGCAGCTTTCATTGCCTTAAGAAGCAAGGTGGATACACAAACTTGGTTGGACAGTATATACAAAGTTAAAGAGAAATGGGCAAGATGTTTCATGAGGAATGCTTACACTCTAGGGATGAGAAGTACCCAATTAAGTGAGAGCTTGAATATTGACTTGAGAAACCATCTGAAATCTCATCTTGACATTCTTCCTTTTTTCAAGCATCTAGAAAGGGTTGTGCAAGGAAAGAGAGACAATGAGCTAAATGAGGAATATGAGTCTAGAAAAAAGTAGCTAGAGTTAGAATAAGGACTCCTGCAATAATACAAGCAAGCAAGGTTTACACACCACGCATATTTGAAGATTTTCAGGATGAATATGAAAGATTCATCTCGGCATACATTAAGCCCTCAGAAGAACACAACATATATAATGTTGCCATTGCTAGTCTTGATCCAGAAAGCACATATGAAGAAGAGAGCAGAATTCTAGTTGATCATGAAGAGCAACAAGTTAGCTGTAGTTGTGGACAATTTGAACGACTTGGTATATTGTGTTGTCATGCTTTGAAAGCCCTTGATGTCATGAATATTAAGTATCTTCTGATCCACTATATTTTGAAGCGGTGGACTCGAGAAGCAAGAAGTGGCACTATTCAGGACATCCATGAAAATATTATTTTGGAAGATCCAAGAGTGGGAGATAGATTGCGTTTGAAGTTTTTCATTCATAAGTTCCATGGCATAGCTTCCAAAGCACTCGTATCCGAAGAATGCAGCAAACTAGTAGATGATGCCTTGGAGAGCCTTAGCAAGAAAGTAGAAGAAAAAGCTTCTAGCACTACATGCAGAAATGAAGCTACATGTGAAGAATCAGATGGCAGTTTATAGACTACGTGCCTAAAAAAAAGGAAATTCAAAAGAAAAACTCAAGAAGAACTAAATCATGGATCGAGAAGCAGCGCCCTAATAAGAAGAAAAAGAAGACAACTAAACTCGTACCTGAAAATCAATCTTGTGATGTAAATCTCTTACACCTACGTGAACACACTACAAATTTACTAATGCAAATATAGACTAATATGCTTTCTGAATTTTCTTCTTAGAGAGGAGAGAAGGACATGCCCGCGACACAACACCAAGCAACTACAGAGCAACCGGCTGAATAAATGAGAATGGTCTACAAGAATATGGGTGGATGACTCGTTTACTGATGGTATTTCACTTAGCATGTCTAAAATTCACTATTTAGCCATTTGAGTCTTGTTGTGTAATCATTTCTATCTCCCTTAATATGCAGGGCCAAGTTGATGACAGTTTGGACTTGCAGAACTGTATGAATTTTCCCAGGATGTGACATAGGCAATAGAAAATGAGATGACAATTATGCATCTTATAAGCGTTTTCTCTTGGTAGACCGAAGTCTTGGAAGCTTCAGATAGACTATATATGTTGTTCGTTTTGTTTTCGTGAAACATTATCTATTACATAGACTGAAAGTGAGAACTTATATATTCAGTGCGTGACTTTCTGCTATGGAAATATCTAATGTGCTCTATACTAATTCTGAAGATATAGATGCTTATTTCGTATTCACAAGTACAGGGCAGACTGCCAGTCGGCCTCGCGGTGCCGGCCTTGTACGTTCAGCAATCAACATGCTATGCAAATTGACTAGAAACTAAAATTCTAGTTTCCTCCTCTCACGATGCTAGTTAATGTTTAGATAAACCATACAATATCAAGATCAGAAACTATACAACAACAAATTCAGAACCGGAGACACACACACCTTGGGTAAAATAAAGATGCTCACGAGAGCAACAAAGTAAGACATAAATTCACCAGTGTCATGTCTCATGTAGAAGTTGCAGTCCGTCGGCGAAGTGGCTCCCTTGCAGTTGGACGGGGGGCACCGCGCCTGCAGCCTCCCGGTCAGCCGCCCTCGAGCCGGTAGAAGTGGCTGCGCCACCGCGGGATCTGCTGCCTCCAGGTACGCGCTACCAGCCAGTACACACAGCTACACCACCGGGAACCTCCTCCAGCCGGTCGAAGTAGCTACGCTGCTCCGGGATCCATGGCTCTAGGTCCGGCTTGCCACGCTCGAGCTGGTGGATAGCTTCGCGTCCTGCGATGGAAGAAGCGGCCAACGGGGGAGAGCTGGCGATTTGATCGAGAGAGAGGAAGAGTGTTGGGAGGAATCGTGGGAGAGGCGGAGGGCATCCAAGCAATTTATCCCCTCCACCTTTGCTTTTTCTCACAGCTCTGAACACAAGCGACTAGACGCTTCGATACCCAAAAGAGAAAAGCCAAGCGTTTTGTTTTCTTAATTTTTTTTATTCCGCCGGAAAACGCTGCGAGCAAACGACGTAAGGAAACCGGTCCGTTCGATTCAATTATACGGCAGATATCCTCAGCTACAGCACGCGTGCTGTAACAACTAAACTGTAGAGGAGCCAAGCTCTAAGCCTGTACTCCCTCCATTTTAAAATATAAGATGTTTTAACTCTGTGAAAGAAGTATATCTAGATCGTTTTCAGTGTGCAGGTTCACTCCAAACCTATATGGACGTACACACTAAAAGGGTCTAGATACGCTTCTTCCATAAAACTAAAACATCTTATATTTTGAAATGGAGGGAGTACAAGAGAAAACATAGAATCATCGCTTCCAAGCAAGTCGTTCCTATTCGCCCGCCTCAACGCCCGCCACGACATGTGCCCAATTCAACGTCCAACACTCCTGAAATTCGGAGAAAAAGGCAGGAGCTCGCTGCTCCATGTCGGCCACACTAATAGTTACTCACCACAGGAGTGGTCGATGGGCGAATCAACGGTCCAGATGTAACCTGGACAGCACAAGCACCTTTTACTGTAATTTGTGTAATTCGATGTAACTGTCTCAGATAGCTGTAATAAGTGAAACCTGGCCTTATAAGCCTCCCGTGCGGGACGACAGGGCTATCGACAATAATACCTACCAAATTCTACTCCTTTTATTCATGTTCTAGGTCTAGCTACTTAGAAAATCCCCAATTGATCGAGGGTACTCCGCATCGGGAGGTAGATTATCGTTAGATCCCCTTCGAGGATCTGACAATTGGTATCAAGAGCAAGCGATTCTCGGCCAAAATTTTGTTCTACACAAGATCTCAAGCGCTCTAGCTCCAGATCTATGGTGGCGTTTCGATCTGGAAGACGGGGGTGGTTGGGATCTCTCGTAAAATCCCACCCTCCTCTCCCTGATTGCGGCGGCGTTGGCAACGGTGACGTCCATCTGACGTAGTCGATGATGGCGGCGTGGTGGCGGCGACACAATTCGGGTACAAAGCGGACGACTCATCACGGTTGCTGGGGACCTTTTCCTCGGTGGTAAAATCCTGGTGACGAATCTGCTTCGTGTACTTCTACGGCGGCGACACCTTGGGGCGACGGTAGACCGGCGGCGGGGACGACGCAGGAGATGGGGAAATCCAAGACCGTGGAAAGCGCTGATGCGGCTGAACTGGCGGCTCTCAAGCTGGATATGGAGCATGTCAATACGCGCACCGAGGAAATTGGATCCAAGGTTGACAGCGTGGAGGAGAAAATCTCCACACTCAGCGAGCAATTGTCGCGCCTCACGGTCCTCCTGACCACTGAGCGAGCACAGGCTCCCACTATAGTTTTGACTCATGCTAAAGGATCATCCCAGCCGACTGGGGAAGAAGAACCAGTACGCGACCACTCTCAGCCACCCCATTGGCGACGCCGCAGTGAGGTGCCGGAACCAAGGTATGAGTTTCACCACATGAGTACAGAGTAGGAGAAAATGCACCAAGAACACTACGAACAGCATGTAGACACTCAGTACCAGGACCCCTACCAAGAACAATACTACACCTACCACCACCAATTCCCTCCACCTTTCCCACCCCGACAGACACCAACCTCATTCTACTACCTAAACCCAAACTTCATGCCACCACTCAACCCTGAAACCTATATTCCACCCCAATTCCAATTCTATCACCAACCACAACCACAGTGGCAGCCATATTTCAATAATTCCCACCAACAACACCAACCTCCACTAAACCCACAACCTCACAACAACCAAAACCCACCCCACAATACAAACCAATACCCCAACCAAGAACACTAGGCTTGTCAAGATCGATAGAATGGAGATCGGGACAGGGGCTATCAATACAGGGGATTCAGGCAGCAGGAAATGGATAAAGATGCTCAATTTTATAAATCAATAGCCAAGGCTCCAAAGATGGACTCTCCTAGGTTTGATGGAACAAATCCTGAGGAATGGTTGAGAATGACAGCCAAATATTTCAACATGGTGCATGTACCTGAGGCAGCCAAACTAGATTATGCTCAACTATACATCACTGGAAAGGCAGACACCTGGTTACGAAATTCAGGAGTTCTAACTGAAAATCCGACCTGGCATGAGTTCAGTAAGGTCATCGTCCAACGCTTTACTCTCAGCAGTTAATATGATGTTGTGGAAGAATTTAACTCCATCAAGCAAGGCTCATCATCTGTCAACGACTGCACTGACAAATTTGAGAAAAAACGAGCTGAGTACAGAAAGCAGAATCCTGAAGTCAGAGAAGGATACTATATTAAGTGTTACATCAATGGTTTGAGAGGGGAGATCAGACACTACATGAAGAATCTAAAACCTACCACCTTGCATGAAGCAGTAGAATATGCAAGAAACATGGAAAAAGCAACCCAAGATACAGTTCAGACTCAAACCAGACGATTCAATAGATCTAGCAACCCAGGCAGAACCTACAACAGTAGTCAGTATTCTTCCAAACCCAAAGCTCCTACTGATTCTACAACTCCTTCAGCAGAATCACACAAACCAAAAGGGAAACCAGTGCCAAAATTCACTGAACCAGGAATGTGCAGACATTGTGGTCAAAAGTGGTTCTTTGGCCATAGATGCCAACAGTACAAGACACTCAACTTCATGGCTACCCAAGACTCATAGGAAAATGAGGAGGAGACCTTTCATGACCTATCCCCTAAAGAAGAATCAGACACACCCCCAGACCCACCTAAACCAAATGAACACCTCATGCAAATATCTCTGCATGCAGCAAAAGGGTCCAGTGGGAAGAACACCTTCACACTCAGAATACTGATCCCTAGTGGACACTGGAAGTACTCACACCTTCATGGATATGAGATTTGCAACTAAGATCCAATGTACAACAGTTGCAAATGCCTTGGAAACAGTAACTGTAGCTAGAGGAGGCACCCTTCAAACTAGAGCCCAAGTGCAGGATATGGAATATACAATCCATGGACATAAATTTAAAAACTCCTTCAAGATCCTTCCTCTCCAAGGCTATGACATAGTTCAGGGAGGAGACTGGTTAACCACACATAACCTAGTCAAGTTTGATTACAAAACCAAACAGCTCAAAATCAAACTGGAAGGCAAGGAAAAGATTGTCTTGTAAGATATATCCATGAAAAAGGGCATACAACTTATGTCAATGGACAAATTACCAAAGGCACTAGCTAAAGGAGCCTAGGGCTACTATCTATTTCCCATATCTTCTGCTCTACCAGCAAACAACAACACAACAAAGGACATTCAGGAGGTACTGAGTGACTTTCCTGATGTGTTTGCAGAACCAACTGGGTTACCACCAGAAAGAAGTTGTGACCATTCCATTCCCATCAAGGAAGGCTCTATTCCACCAAGAGTCATTCCTTACAGAGTCCCACACAAACAAAAAGCTGAGATGGAGGAACAAATACAGAAACTGTTGGACACTTCTATCATTAGACCAAGCTAGAGCCCTTATGCCTCACCTGCTATTCTGGTCAAAAAAAAGATGGCTCTTAGAGGCTCTGTATTGATTTCAGGAAGTTGAACTTGCAGACTATTAAAGACAAGTTTCCAATTCCAATAATAGAGGACCTTCTAGATGAGCTCTGTGGAGCAAATTACTTCTCTAAACTAGACTTATGGTCTGGGTATCATCAAATAAGAATGAAACCCCACAAGACATCCTTTAGGACATATTTTGGTCACTTTGAGTACCTGGTCATGCCCTTTGGACTCACCAATGCACCTGCAACATTTCAGTCCCTAATGAATGTTGTCTTTGCTCCTCACATGAGAAAGTTCTTGTTGGTTTACTTTGATGACATCCTAATCTACAGCAAGACCAGAGAAGAGCACATAAACCACTTGCAAATAGTGCTGCAAACCTTGAGGCAGAATAAGCTTTATGCTAAAATGAGCAAATGTGTCTTTGCAGCCCAACAAGTGGAGTACCTAGGGCATGTCATCTCTGCACAAGGAGTATCTACTGACCCCCATAAAATTGATGCAGTCAAAGAATGGCCAAGACCCAAGAACATTACTCAGCTAAGAAGCTTCTTGGGGCTCACTGGTTACTACAGAAGGTTTGTTAAGAACTATGGCCCATTTGCAGACCACTCCATGATATGCTCAAGAAAGACTCATTTGCCTGGACTGAAAAACAAACTGCAACATTCAACCTCCTCAAGGAGAGCCTCACTTCTGCTCCTGTCATGGCTCTACCCAATTTCTCCTTGCCTTTTACCTTGGAAACTGATGCTAGTGGAAATGGTCTAGGAGCAGTTCTCATGCAACAGGGCAGACCAATAGCATATTACATCAAAACTATTGGGACCAAAGCAGTTGCCATGTCTACCTATGACAAAGAGGCTCTGGCATACTAGAAGCAATAAAAAGATGGAGACACTACCTACTAGATAGTGAGTTTGTTATCAAAACAAACCAAAAAAGCCTCAAATTCATCACAAACCAAAAGGTGGCTGAAGGGATACAACACAAACTCCTACTAAAACTACTAGAGTTCAACTACTCAATTGAATACAAGAAGGGTAAGGAAAATATAGTTGCATATGCCCTGAGCAGGAGAGATTATCAGTTACAGGCAATGACTGTCATCACTCCAAACTGGACTGAGTCAGTAGAGCACAGTTATCTCAAAGACCCCCACAGCCAACAACTTCTGCAACAACTGGCCATTTCTCCCACTAGGCAACCACACTACACACTCCATGCTGGCATCCTGAGGTACAAAGGTAGAATCTACATTGGCAAAGATGAGGAGCTTCAGCATCAACTTATGATTTCTCTACACTCTTCACCAATTGGAGGCCACTCTGGAATGGTGGCTAGCTACCAAAGACTGAAGAGAATTTTCTATTGGCCTGGTATGAAGAAAGACATAGAAAAATTCATATCAGAGTGTGCAATCTGCCAAAGAGCAAAATCTAAACATTGTCCTTACCCTGGATTACTCAAAACATTGGATCCTCCTGACATGGCCTAGCAGCACATCACCATGGATTTTGTGGAAGGCCTTCCCAAGTCCAATGGGAAAGAAGTAATACTAGTGGTGGTAGACAGACTAACCAAGATGGCTCACTTCATTGCTCTAGCTCACACCTATACTATCAACACAGTGGCAAATGCCTTTATGGAAAACATCTTCAAATTACATGGCCCTCCCATAAGCATAATCACTGACAGAGATAGGATTTTTACAAGCAACATGTGGCAGAAAGTTTTCAAAGCAATGAACATCAAGTTAAATCTAAGCATAGCCTACCATCCTCAAACGGATGGCCAAACTGAAAGGGTAAACCAATGCCTGGAATCGTACCTCAGATGCATGGTTTTCTAAGAACCAAAGAAATGGGCAGCTTGGCTCTCCCTAGCAGAATGGTGGTATAATACTACATATCACACTTCCTTGAAGGTTTCTCCCTTTCAAGCATTGTATGGCTATGCTCCCCTTCTCATCAATGAGATAGCCATTCCAGGACCAAAAGACACAAGGCTAGAGATTTCCTCCAGGAAAAACAGCAGCGGCTCCAACACATTAAGGACAATCTCTCCCAAGCTCAAGCAAGAATGAAAAGGCATGCTAACAAGAAGCGCACTGAACGCACCCTGGCTGTGGGAGACATGGTTTACATAAAAATGCAGCCCCACCGCATGGCAGCCTTCAAAATTCATCAATCCATCAAGCTTATGAGCAAGTTTTACGGTCCTTTTCGTGTGCTTGAAAAAGTAGGCACATTGGCTTATCACTTGCAGTTACCAGAAGGAGTGAAAATCCATCTGGTGTTCCATGTGAGCCAGCTTAAAAAGCATCTGGGTCCTCAGGTGGTTCCAGAGCCAGGCTTACCCTTGATCACTCCAGAAGGCAAAATTAAACTGGAACCAGCCAAGGTACTAGAAACCAGATCTCTACCTCGCAATGGTCTTCTGGTGACACAACAGCTGATCGAGTGGACGAATCTAGCGTCAGAAGACTCTTCCTGGGAAGACACCAACTTCATCAAGAAGGTATTTCCAGAGTTCTACTCGTCAACAATGCAAACTTGGTTTCCAAACAAGAACACTTGAGGACAAGTGCATTTTCAAGGAAGGGGTACTGTCAGCCACACTAATAGTTAGTCACCACAAGAGTGGTCGATGGGCGAATCAACGGTCCAGATGTAACCTGGACAGCACAGGTACCTTTTACTGTAATTTGTGTAATTGTTGTAACAGTCTCAGACAGCTGTAATAACTGAAACCTTGCCTTATAAGCCTCACGTGCGGGACGATAGGGCTATCGATAATAATATCTACCGAATTCTACTCCTTTTATTTCTATTCTAGGTCTAGCTACTTAGAAAATCCCCAATTGATCGAGGGTACTCCGCATCGGGAGGTAGATTATCGTTAGATCCCCTTCGAGGATCTGACACTCCAGTTGCGGCGGCGCTACAGCCACGGGAGCTCCTCCTATGATGCATCCATACAATCAAAAAATAAAATTGAAACTAGAAAAATATTGCCGCTGACTGACCTGCTGTACGAAGGCCTTCTCTGCTTCCCCAAAATTATGCAACCGAACTGCCGAAGGTGAAGGTGAGGCTCTGCGTGCGGCGGTGCACCTACCTGAGAATTTGCCAGCAGCGGGTAGGGACCAGGGTGTGCTCGACCGTATGGAGCAGGCGTCGGCGCGACCTGTATTTTGGTGGCGACGGTGATCCGTGGCTGCACGTCCGGGCGTTGGTGGTGACGTGGAGGTAAGAGGAGGGGCTCACCGGAGATGAGGACCAGGGCGCGCGATCGTGCAGATGCAGGGGCCGACGCTGCGACACAAAACATAGGCGATAGCATGGAGGACCAACCGATCGGCGACGGCTCGCTCGCGATGTGCAGGAGCAGGAGACTGGGGAGGAGGCAGGGTGGCTCGCCGGCAACGCGTAGAAGGTCAGGTACAGGGCCGGTCCTGAGATTTCGAGGGTCCGGGGCGAAACTAAAAATTAAGGCCCCCGAAATCTATATCAATGGTACTTCACAAATTTTCCATACAATCCTAGATACAAATTCCACGAAGATGCTATTAATATCGATAAAATCTTGTAATTACCAATTAGTAATACCAGTAGTACCGATGCTATCAATATCAATCCCATGAAAATTTCTTACCAATTAGCAATCGAAAATAAGGACAAAGGTACAAAACTGCTAACCTACCAGATCCATTAAAAAAATTCAATAGCAAGTCGTACTCAAAAATTCCAAATCCCAAAAATATCTACCTCTAAATAATATATAATCAATTATTATTATGGCAACGAAGAAAACTAAAGTTGTGATCATCTTATGTAATAGTAATTCTTTATAAATCAACTCTCACCCAAACATGTTGCCATAATTAGGGAACATGCTTAGAGAATTAGAGACAAGCCTTCTCTCGGTTCTATGAATCACGCATTGGTCACTGCCTGCCTGATATTCTTTGAGGCCTTACCTACCTGCGAATAGTTACATAGAGCACCTAAGGTCAGACGGCCACCGTTTGGGATTGGCTGAAGAAATGAAGATCTGGACAAGGACGAACGAGAGTGTCCCGTACTTGCATGGACCACACTCTAGCGCTCAGTCAAAAAAATCAGGGAATAAAATGTTTGACGGCGAATGATAAAAAAGACTTCAGTCTATTGTAGAGATCAATCGTCAGCCTCGGCATGCTATAGGCCCGGTCAGCTAATGTGTCATGGTGTGCTGGGCCTCTACACAAGCCGTTATATCGATTTCAGCTCTACACGTTGGGAAACTTGCCCAGCTAGGCTAGTAGTAGAATACATAATACATTAATATAGGGCCCCGTGATTTTCTTGGGCCCGGGGCGGTTGCCCCTCCAGCCCTGCCCCAGAACCGGCCCTGGTCAGGTACGGGTGTGGTGGTCCGTCGCCAGGGGTAGCAGGCTTCAACAGTGCGGGTAGAAGGGGCATGATGGAGGCGAGGGTAGCAGAGGGCACCAGCGTGGAGGAATCAGTCATGGACGGAGTTGAAGAAGGTGGGATTTGGGGTAGGTATCAAACACCAAACGGGCACGGCCCTTTTTTTCGAGGTATTAGCACCCGGGGTACATGAGCTTGTCCACCCGGAGCAAATTCATACAACTACTTGCAAAATGGGGCGAAGTGGTATATAAATTTGTGTTCTTGTGCAAAATTAGTCCAAATCATTCTTACGAGGACATGTGGCGGCATTATTTTTGCACAAAGACCCTTCAACATTTTGTATAGCACATATAACTTTAGTGTTGTCTTGCAAGCGTGTCCCACCTGTCAGTCAAGAATCAGAAAATAAAATTGTAATTAGGAGGCAAGAATTCGAACACGAAAACTCGCGGCTTTACCAACTTGCTATTGCCAATGCGAATCCCAACGCTTGTTGTATTATACTAGAATGCGTCTCTCTCTTATACACAGTTAGCACGCACGCACATGTAAAAGAGCATAACGTGGTGATCCTCTCAGTGACGAGCTCTTTTCCTTGCCGCTATGGACGCTCGGCAAGCACCGGCTGCTTGTCGCCATCCATGCTCCGTCACGCTAATATGTATGTGTGTGTGCGGGGATATGGCTATGATAGATGTCGTGGAAATGGCCACGGCAGTCGCTGCCACTGGCAGCGATTGAGTGTTTCGTGAGGAAGAGTTGGCGGCCATCTACGGTGCGAGATGGGGGCGGATGCACATGGGTTTACCCAGGTTCGGCTCCCCGGAGGGTAAAGACCTACTCCTGCTAGATTAGATTATGGAAGAGCGAGTTACAGGGGTGGCGAGTTCGGCGGCTAGACAGCGAGTCGCTTGGGGGGGGGGGGTGTATGATAGAACGTAAGTCTCTATGATACCCTAGGGAGGTTTATATATGAGGCACCTCGCTAGGGTTTACAAGTTATCACCGAACAAGATAAGGATCCGAAGATGTTGACCTAATCCAACTGGGCTTCTGTTACACTCCTGGGCCTTCAATCGCCAGTCGCTGGGCCGTTCCTTCCTTCGTAGTCCAGTCGCCGTCTTTCGGACGCACTCGCAGGCCCTCTGGCCTAATCAGAACGTCCTGCTGGGCATACCCCCTTCGGCATATCCCCATCAGTAGTCCCCGAGGCCATCGTTGATGCAGGCACATGCGTCCTTTTGGTGTTCGGAGTAGGCGAGCCCAATTTGGGCGTCCAGTCGAGTCGGCGATGGACTCCATTAGAACCAAGGAGAATTTCCCCATGTTCCCATTCGCCGTATCAATGAATGTTATTGTCGCCAAGTCGTCGCCTTGGCGAATGAAAAAGACTAGCGGGTAGCGGGTGAATAAAGGAGTTGGACCGTCAAATCTGGTCAAACTATCCGTTGGAATTTCCAACGGTAACTTCGGCGCAATTACCGTGAGTAACGGCTATCCTGATTTTGGCGGGTGGCGTTTCCCATATAAGGGAAGTGATGGTTCAGCTCTGCTGACCTTTCTTCGCATTCTTCATTCTTCCTCGTCCGTTCTTCCTACCTCCAATCTCCCTGCCTACGTCCTTCCGACTTGTCCTTTCCGCATCGTGCGATTCCACATCCTACCCAATGGCACCTCCCAAAGGCTCATGGGGAAAATCCAAGTGTACCACAGCCCAGCTTAAATCCTTCGAGGACGCCGGAGTGCTCCGCAAGGGGAACTGGTGGGTTCCCCCTCCAAGACTGAGCCGAAGCCGCGACCCGGCGAGTTCATCTGCTTCCCTAGTCATCTTGAGAGGGGTTTGGGATTCCCCACCTCACTCTTTTTCCACCGCTTCTGCGCGTATTACGCGATCAAGCCATCGGATCTTGGTCCGCATAGCATCGAGCAGCTGGCGATCTTCGTCGCCTTCTGCGAATGTTACCTCGGCTGCATGCCGTATTTCCCGCTATGGCTGGAGCTCTTCCACGGCCGCATCGGGCGCGAGGCGTCCGGCGGCTTGATGCTGGCCGCAGGTGGAGTCACATTTCAACTGAAGCCGAAGGCCAATTTTGTCAAGCTCCTCCTGCCGAAGAAGACCGCCAGCGAGTGGAAGAAGAGCTCGTTCTACGTCAAAGAAGCCACTCCCTCCGGCGAGGTGGCTCTTCCTGAGTTCGTCGCCGAGAGGAGCGAGCCCCGTCGATTGGCGCTGAAGAAGCTTCCCGAAGACCAGCGGATGGCCGTCGCGGAAATGATGGATCAGATCCAGAAGCTGAAGAACCAAGGGTTGATTCCGATCAACCTCTACAACTGCTGGCTCGGGCGGCGCCTGGTTTCGCTGGCGGCTCGGCCGCACTGGATGTATGAATACAGCGGGAAGCATGACCCATCCTGAACCAGAAAGGAGTCATGGGAGGCCGAGGATTACAAGGCCGCCCTGAAGAAGATCACCGACGCAGATTTCACCAGCGTGGCGGTCGGGGTCGCCCCGTACACTCCTGTGAAGAATGAAGCCCCCATAGTAAGTTCTCTTCCCAATCGCTACGTCCATGTTTCAGTTTTCAGTCTCCTCGCTTGGTGTTTAACTCGTGGTGGTTCTCAGCTTTTTCAGGTGTTGGAGGGCTGGCTCCCTCCGCTCGATGAAGAGGTTCCCTAGGAACTGGAGGACGACTCTGAGGGGGACCCTTCCGAGAGCGACGGGGAGGAGGAAGAGGTCCCTTCCCCAGCGCCTGCGGCTCGCAAGACCCACATGCAGAAACGACATGAAGTCGAGGCGAGCCGTAGCTTGGACGAGCACGACGAAGGCGACGAGGTCGCACAGGAGCATACGTCCCGGCGTATTGCTACACCGTCGAAGCCCGCACGCAGGCCCAAGTCGCCAGCAAAAAGGCCCACGTCGCCGGCCAAGTCGGCGGTGGTGTTCGAGTCGGATGACGATTCCGATGATGAAGGTTCTCCCGAAGTCTCGCACAAGGCCCCAAAGGATGCAGTCCCGACAAAGGGGTTGGAGGGCGAGGACACGGAGGTAGTGGTAGAGGTTCCCCTGGCGGCGATTGCGCCGATGGCCTCGGGGGTTCCAAGCCAAGAAGTGGCTGAGGCGATGGCGTCCAAGTCGCCACAGCCGTCAAGGGCGGCCGCGTCGGAGCCGGAGATCCCTGCGACTGCAGCTTCATCGTTGAGGAAGCCCGTGGTTTCGTGGGCTTCAGACGTCTTCGAGAGGGGGCTCAGCCGCAAGTTGGGTCCCGAGTTGGACAAGCCCACCCACATTAGCACCGGGCTTCGCGTCCTCCTAGTCGCTAAGTAAGTACTGCTCCCTCGTCCCGATTCGCCTTGCTCTTTTGTATTGTCATTATATTGATTGTGGGGGCTCGTGCAGGTCGGGGGCCAAGAAGATTGGCCGTCCTTCGGTGGCTAAGATTCCACCGGCCACCGACATGGGAGAGGGCGACCTACCCAGGAAGAGAAAGGCCACCGGAGATGTGGCGACCGCCGAAGTCGCAAAGAAGCAGAAGGGGGCGCTGATGACACTGCGACCAAGGGCAGCGCCGCGGAGTTAGCTGCTGCGCCAGTCACCGAAGAGGTGGTGGCAACGCGATCGGGACTAGCCTTGGTTGCGTCCGTGCCGGAAGCACCGGTCCCGACAACCAGCGCCCCCGCCAGAGCGTCGGCGGCGTTCCCGCGTTTCATGGCGAGGGGGTTTCTAGGTGTGGCAGACACGCAGTCTCCGCAGAGTCCAGAAATCATGGATGCGGACATTGGGTCCCGTCGCGGGCGCACTTCCTTCACGATCCCGTCGACTGACGCCGGAGAACTTCACAAGATGCTCGGCGCTGCTATTCAGGTATGTCCAGTCCCCGAGTTCCTGGTCGCTGAATGTCAGCGTCTGGGAACTAAACCTCTTGCTCCTCTCCAGTCCCCGAATTCCTAGTCGCTGAATTTCGTCGGCTAGGAATTGATTTTCTTTCTCCTTCTCCAGTCCTCGAATTCCTAGTCGCTGAATTTCGGCGGCTAGGAATTGATTTTCTTTCTCCTTCTTCAGTCCCCGAGTTCCTGGTCGCTGAATTTCAGCGGCTGGGAACTGGGTGTTTTTTTGCCAAATGCTGAGGCGAGTTGTTTGTTTGCAGGGATTACAAAGGGAGTCGACCGATCGGCAGGCCGCGAGAGAGCGCTTGGAGCGTGACTTGCGCGAAGCACAAGAGGTGAACCAGCGGCTTCATGAAACTATTGGTGAGTATCTGTTTGTCTTTATTCTCCTCTTTCGGGTGTGAGCTAGTCGCGTACAGTATGCTGATGGCTTCTTGCAGATGGTTTCCCGGCTAAGATCTCCAAGGCCCGTGAGGGGTATGTTCCGGTCGCCGAGCTGGATGCGGCGAATGGACGAATAGCCTCCCTGGTCAAGGATTTGGAGGAGGCGAAAGCAGCCTCAATTTCTTCGGAGGAGTGAGCGAAGGCTGCCGTCGCTGCGGCTGAGGAAGAACGCAAAGACACGGATTCCATCATCGTGGGGCTGCACAACGAGCAAACCGCCTTGGAGAAGCACGTCAAGGAGAACTGCCGCAGACTCCTTGGTGAGCCTCTGTCTTTGCCTGACCCTTTTGTCGAGTCCCCGCTTTGGGGGTTTCATAGTTTCACTGACACCTGACTTTGCAGCTGTGGTAGGCCAAAGCGACCCGGTGGTGCAAACTTACAATGCCTCACAGTGCGTGACTGCCGTGGTGAATGCGGCCACGGCCTCGGCGTCGTGCGTCCAAGCGGCTCTTGAGGGCATGTCCCCCACCGAAGTTATTCTTGGGGGGCTTACAGAGGTGTGGCGCTATCTGGAAGAGGTGCCCGCCGTTGTGGAATGGATGACGCGCTCAGCGTTCAGGCGCGGGGCCGCCACAGCGTTGAGCTTGGGTCTCGCCCATTTCCCCGACGACTTCGACCTTGACGATGTGACAAGTGGCTATCCATCGGCGACCGGCACGGTGGAGATGTCAGAGGTGCTGAAGCTGACCGCGAAGGCCGCCCCTTACGCCGATCGTGTCTTGGCGATGGGGGATCTGCTGCCGTATCAGGAGACGGTGTTGGCGCCTGGCGACCCCGAGACGGAGCATCGTGACATGAAGTCGGAGCAGCCCTTCTAGTCGTCGTTGTCGAAGTCGCTGACGACGTACCCGACGAACCCGTGGCAGCCTTTTGTTCGCGTCAAGGGGGGTGGCGCTGCTTCTTCATCAGGGCCTGTGGAGTAAACAATGTAATTGTCCAAGTTGTGATGTATGCCAAGTGGCGAATGTTGTAAGATATTTTTACAATATAAGCCAAGGGGAGTCGATCGACTCGTATTGCGACTAGGAATGTGTGGTGTGTTTTGTTTATGCACTGTTTTGATTGAGCGAGTCCCCGAGCGCGTCCGCCCTTTAATGGGGTATAACTCGATTGTATACTTTTGTGTGTTAGTTTGTTTATGCATTGTTTTTATCCCTCGCGTCTTCTGAGTGGCGAGTCCCCGAGCATGAGTAGGACTGACTTATAAGCGAGTCCCCGAGCGTGGCGTCTGACCATATTGGTCATGCTCCTGTTGCAGGTTGTGAGTTTGTTGTTCGTAACGCGTCTCCTCCCCTAGCCCGGAGAGCCAGTTGCTTGGCGAGCCCTAGGCAGCTCTCTTACTTGGTGTGTTCCCGAGCCGCGTGGGGGTTCCTGTTTTGCGGAGTCCCCGTGCGTGGTACTTAACCGTTCGAGTCGCTTTGCACGAGGGTGGGAGGGACAGGTCGCTGTGAGAAGCGTGTACCGGTTGTCTTGGCCCGGTGGGCCAGTCGGGCTAGGCGACTCCAATGGCAGCTCTGGGTTGGCGTTTTTCGTGGACGACCCAAGGCCCGAATATTTACGGTGCCCTTGTGTCGCACTACTTAGCCGTGCCGGTCGCTTGACAGAGGTTGACTTCCGTAAATAGCGTATTGCTAGTATGTACGAGTGCGAGTGGCGCAAGAATATGGCGAGTGGACACAATTTGTGCGATCCAGATGAATTTCATTATATATTCCGATGGAGTACAATGTGAGGTTCTATGTATAGAACTTTCTGAGTAGGTTTACATTCCATGGCCTCCCGACCTCCAGTTGGCCGTCACCCTGTATGTCGATGAGGTAGTAGGCATCATTGCCAAGGACTCGACCTATGGCGAACGGCCCCTCCCATGGGGGGGAGAGTTTTTGCATGCCCTTCTTGTCTTGGGCCAGTCGTAGGACCAGGTCGCCTTCCTGGAAGGTGCGAGTTCGCATTCGGCGGCTGTGGTAGCGGCGGAGTCCTTGCTGGTATATGGTGGTGCGGGAGCGAGCCAGGTCGCGTGCCTCGTCAAGTTGATCGATGTTGTCTTGGCAGGCAACCTCATTGGCCGCCTCGACGTAGTTGGCGACTCGAGGTGAGTCATGCTCTAGGTCGGTTGGCATTACGGCCTCGGCACCATACACCATGAAGAAGGGCGTGAACCCAGTTGAGCGGTTGACAGAGGTGCGAAACCCCCGTATCACAGAGGGGAGCTCGTCGACCTAGCATCCTGGGGTACGCTCGAGGGGCACCTGGAGTCGCGGCTTGAGCCCATGGAGGACGCTCTGGTTGGCGCGTTCTGATTGGCCATTTGACTCCGGGTGAGCGACTGATGTGAGGTCGAGTCGGATGCCGTGTTCTTCACAGAATTCCGCCATGGCCCCCTTGGCAAAGTTGGTGCCGTTGTTTGTTATGGTGCTGTGCGGGTAGCCGTACTGGTAGATGAGTTCGTGTAGGAACTTGGTGGCTGTCTTGCCGTCGCAGTTTTTTATCGGCCTGGCCTCGACCCATTTGGTGAACTTGTCGACGGCGACCAGGAGGTGAGTGAAGCCAGACGGGGCCTTCTTGAACGGGCCTACCATGTCCATGCCCCATACGTCGAATGGCCACGTGATGGGGATGGTCTTGAGTGCCGAGCCAGGGAGGTGCGTCTGGATGGCGTACTTCTGGCACACGACGCATCGTTGGACGATGTTGATGGCGTCGGCGTGTGCAGTGAGCCAGTAGAAACCGTGCCGCATGGCCTTGGCGACTAGCGACTTGGCGCCGACGTGATGGCCGCAGTCGCCAGCGTGAATGTCCTGGAGGATCTTGCGGCCTTCTTCTGGTTGTACACAGCGCTGGAACACGCCGGTCACGCTGCGCTTGTGGAGCTCGCCGTTGATGATGACGAAGGATTTGCAGCGGCGCACGATCATTCGCGCCTCTGTCTCATTGCTCGGTAGGAGTTTGTGTTCCAGGAAGGCGATGTATGGTGCTGTCCAGTCGCTAGGTTCCACAACCATGGCGACTAAGGCCGGTTCTGGTTGCAATGGGATCCCGACGTCGATCTCTTTTGGTGGGCTGACCGATGGTTTGTGGATGATATCGAGGAAGACGCCTACTGGTGGCGCTTGTCGGGTCGATCCGATGCAGGAGAGGGCGTCTGCCTCCTCGTTTTTGCGCATGTCGATCCACTCGACGGAGTAGCCGTCGAAGTGTCCCCCCAACTGGTCGACAGCTTGGTGGTACGCGATCATTGTTGGGGAGACGGCGTCGCACGTCCCGGCGACTAGGTCAGAGTCGCCATAGCATCGTAGGCAGTTGACGTTCATCTCCTTAACGGCTCTCATGCCGTGGAGGAGGGCCTCATATTCTGCCATGTTGTTGGTGCAGGGCTTGAAGTTGAGGTGGAGCACGTAGCGAAGCTTGTCTCCTTTGGGGGAGGTCAGGATGACCCTAGCCCCTGCGCCGTCGGCGTTCTTGGAGCCGTCAAAATGGAGCGACCAGTAGTGGAGGTATGGGAGCTTCTCTGGCTGCTGTGCTTCTTCCCAGTCTGCGAGGAAATCAGCCAGGGCTTGTGACTTGATCGCTTTGTGGGGCTCGTACTTGATGTTGTGGATGCCGATTTCGACGACCCACTTGGCGACTCGCCCGGTCGCCTCGCGATTGTGTATGATGTCCTGTAGGGACGCGGAGGAGACCACCGTGATTGGGTGCTCCTGGAAGTAGTGTGGGAGTCGCCGCTGTGCTCGGAATATCGCGTACACCAGTTTTTGGTATTGCGGGTAGCGTTGTCGTGAGTCCGTTAGGACTTCACTGATGTAGTAGACGGGGCACTGTATGGGGCGCTCCTTGCCCTCTTCCGGTCGTTCGACGACCATCATGGTGCTGACGACTCGAGTAGAGGCCGTGACGTAAACGAGCATTGGCTCTTTGTCGAGTGGCGCGGCGAGTAGTGGTGCCGCGAGTAGCACTTCTTTGAGCGCTTTGAGTGCATCGTCCGCCTCCGCGTCCCATTGGAACATGGGGTTCTTGCGCATCAGGCGGTAGAGGGGCATTGCCTTCTCGCCTAGTCGGAGGATGAAGCGACTGAGGGCCACGACTCGCCCTGCCAACTTCTGGACGTCGCGCAGGCACTCGGGTTTCCCGAGTCGCGCGATGGTGTCGATCTTGGTGGGGTTGGCTTTGATGCCTCGCTTGGAGACTACATAACCCAGGAGTTGTCCGGTGGGGACGCCAAAGGTGCCTTTTCCAGGGTTCAGTTTGATGTTGTACCTCTGCAAGTTTGCGAAGGTTTCGGCTAGGTCGGCGAGCAGGTCGTCCTGATGGGTGGATTTTACCACCACGTCGTCGATGTAGACGTGAATGTTGCGGCCAATTTGGCTCGCTAGACACTCCTGCATGCACCTCTGGTATGTGGCGCCTGCATTCTTAAGGCCGAACGTCATGGCCGTGTAGCAGAATGCGCCAAATGGCGTAATGAATGCCGTCTTCTCCTCGTCCTTGACCGCCATCTTGATCTGGTTGTAACCAGAGTAAGCGTCGAGAAAGCACAGCGACTCCGATCCTGTGGTCGAGTCGATGATCTGATCGATGCACGGTAGGACGAACTCCTCCTTCGGGCAGGCGCTATTGAGGTTGGTGTAGTGAATACACATTCTCCATGTGTTGTTCTTTTTTAGAACCAGGACTAGGTTTGCCAGCCACTTGGAGTACTTGATTGGCCGGATGAAGCCTGCGGCTAGCAGGCGCTGAACTTCTTCGGCGATTGCTCAACAGCGCTCTTCATTGAAGGGCCGTAGCGACTGCTTTACTGGTCGCACTTTAGGGTCGGTGTTGAGTTTGTGCTCAGCGAGTTCCCTCGGGACACCTGGCATGTCAGATGGCTTCCATGCGAAGATGTCGTGGTTCTCACGGAGGAACCCGATGAGCGCGCTTTCCTATGCGGGGCTCATGTGCGCCCCAATGGTGACCGTCTGGCTGGAGTCGCCTAGGACGATCTCGACGGTGCCGGTGTGCGTGGTCGCCTCGAACGTGGAGTTCATGGCGGTTGGTTTCTTCAGGATGGTGGGGTCGTCCTTGTTGATGTTGCCCGCGTATTTCGCGAGCTCCTCTGCATGGTCGGTCTCCGCGGCGATGACGGTGTCGGCGAGCTCAACGCCCTTGTCCTCGCATTCCACGGCCATGTCGGGGTCGCTGTGGACGGTGATGATGCCGCTTGGACCGGGGAGCTTCATCATGTTGTAGGCGTAGTGTGGAGTCGCCATAAACTTTGCGAATGCCTGGCGGCCCAGGATGCAGTGGTAGGGGCTGCGGAAGTTCACCAGCTCGAACACGATCCTCTCCGTCCGGTAGTTTGCCAGAGTGCCGAAGGTGACTGGCAGCGTCACTTTCCCGATCGGGTACGCCTTCCGACCGGGGACGATGCCGTGGAAGGTCGTCATTGTTGGCTTGATGGCTGCTTCTGGGAGCTGGAGCCTTTTGAACGTGTCGAGGTACAAGATGTTGATGGAGCTCCCACTGTCCATTAGCGTCTTGGGCAGCCAGTAGTCAGCCACCTTGGGCCTGACTACTAGGGCGACTCGCCCTGGGTATTCGATCCTTGGCGCATGGTCCTGGCGACTCCAGGTGATGCTCTGCTCGGACCAGTTTAGGAAGCGAGGGATGTCGACTTGTGTCACCGCATTGACGGCGACCGCGCGAGTGAGCACCTTCTTCTCGCGCTTGGTGCCGAGTCCGGTGAAGGTATGTAGCGAGCCGACGGCGGTGCCGAATCCGCCGCCGTTCCCGTTGTCCCGAGGTGGGTTGTTGTTGGGGTCCTCCCTTGCTCGTCTCGCCTTCTCAATCTCTTTGAGAGAGTGGCAATCAGCGGTGGTGTGGGTGGCAGGTTTTCCCTCCCTGCTGTGGTAGATGCATGGCTGATTGAGCAGGGCAGCGGGGTCGAATTTCGGCCTCGTCGTGTTGTTGGCGCGGTAGTTCCCACTGTCGCGGTAGTTTCCTCTGTCGCGGTGGTAGTTCTTGGAGTCGCGCTGGCCATAGCCGGCGTTGGCGACGAAGTCGACTCGCTCGTCCGTGCGGCGCTTGCCGGTGATGCGGGTGTTGCTGTAGCGCATGTCGCGTAGGCGCCCGCTGTCGTGGATGCTAGTGCGACGTCTTCCTCCCGACTCGTCGTCGGAGTCTTGGTTGGGGTCCTCCTCCGCATAGCGCTTGGTGATCTCGAGGAGGTCAGGGATGTTGTCGAGCGTCCGATAGACCCTCTTGATCTTGGCGACCAGGGGTTCGTACCGGCACGCGTTCTTGAAGCAGTGTATCGCCGTGTCTGGGTGGATGCTAGAGGCGTTTATCCACAGTTCTTGCCATCTTTGGATCCACCGGCGAGTCGACTCGTGTTGTCCCTAGATGCATCGCTCCAGGTCCTCTATGGTAGTGGCGCGGGTGTAGGAGCCCTCGACGTGCCTGACGAAGGCATCCCGCATTTCTTCCCAGGAGTCGATGCTGTCGGCGGGGAGCGTGTTGATCCACTGCCGGGTCGCACCCTCCATCATCAGGGGGAGGTAGCGAGCGGCGAGTAGGTCGGTGTGGCCTGCGATTCTCATTGCCATGAGGTATGTGTCCAGCCAGACAGCGGGGTCATACGTCGGGTCGTACTTCTCGATCTCCTTGGGGGCCTTGAAGTTGGCGGGGTATTTTTCCCCGCAAATCATTGGTCCGAAGCATTGCGGCCCGACTCGACTGAGCGAGCCTCTTGGTTCCGGGTCGCCGCGCTTGGTGAGGGTGTGCCGCAGGTCATAGGGCTGGCGCGACCGCCACGCCTGGTTGTTGATGATGTTCGTTTGGGCATCGAGGGGTTGCCCGTTGGCAGCGACCGTGTTGTTCGCCGGTCGCGGCTCATTGGTTGACAACGCGGGATTGGCGGCCCGTGGTTGGTTCACCAGGGGCTGGGGTGGTGGGCAAACTAATGCGTTAGCCACGGTGGGGTGGCCGCTTGATGCCGCCCTGCTTGCTGATGAGCGAGAGTACATCCGTCCCCGCGGGTCGACTCCCGCGGCTTGTTGCTCGACGGCCCAGACGAGTAGGGCCTTGGCGTACTAGATCTGTAGCGCGTCGTCTCCTTGGACGTCAAGGTTGGCGATCGCGGCGTCGGCCGCGATGACGTTGTCCATCGGGGTGGAGTATAGTGGTAGCACGTTGGTGTATGGGCTTGAGGCGAGATGATGATCCGCGGTTGGTCCGGCGGGGGCGCGCGGCCCATGGGTGGTGGGGAAGGGGCCAGTCGCCGGCGCACCAGGTGGTGGTCTTGCGGGGTTGTTCCCGCCTGGCGGCGCGTTCTCGCAGTATTCGCGCTCGACGGCGCGTGCGGAGTCGCCTTCGTCGTTGAAGTTCAGGACGCGGCCCTGAACGTTGGAGTTCAGGCGGGTCCTGATGCGGCGCTAGTGATAGAGCGACAACTCCCGCGCCGTCTCTCGTTCGAGGCGGTATTTCTCGCGCTCGGCGAGTTCGTTGCGTTGCGCCTCCGCGAGCCACAGGCGGGCTTGCTCCACCTCCGTGGCCGTCGAAGTCGGCGGGATCGGCGTGGCGAACGGATCTGGTGAGGCGGCCGTGCTGCCTGCCATGTAGATCGCGTTGAAGTGATTGGATCTGGCGCAAAAATCCTCGGGGGATTCCTAGCCGGAATCGGAGTCGAAGATCCCCAGGATGGAGGGGTCCTCGAAGTCCTCGGGGTTGGAGACTCGCGTGATGGAGTCCTCCCATGATGCGGCGGTGATGGATCCGTCGACCGATGCAGGGGTCGCGGAGTCGGCGTCGTCGTTTAGGGCGTCGTCGTTGGTGGCGGCGTTAGTCTCGACCGCGTCGCTGGCGGCTGAGTCGTACTCGGTGACGAGGCCCCTAATGGAGCGGACCTGCTCCTCCGAAAGCAGATCGCGGTGTGGCGGTGATCCGCCGACGATCACCGTCGCGGCTAGGTCGATCGCGCCGGTGAAGCCGACGAAGAGGTTGATGGAGCCGACCGGCATCACCGCGGCGTGAGTGACTGGACGTGACGCCGGGATGTAGCTGCTGGGCAGGATCTGTAAGATCCCGCCGATGGCGATCATGCGACCGGTGGCGAGCGGCTGATCGATCGGCGAGTAGGGTCTCGCCGCAGAACTCAGGTCAGTCCCGCTATGCCCCACGATGGGCGCCACTGTCGTGGAAATGGCCACGACAGTCGCTGCCACTGGCAACGATTGAGTGTTTCGTGAGGAAGAGTTGGCGGCCATCTGCGGTGCGAGATGGGGGCAGATGCACATGGGTTTACCCAGGTTTGGCCCCCCGGAGGGTAAAGACCTACTCCTGCTAGATTAGATTATGGGAGAGCGAGTTACAGGGATGGCGAGCTCGGCGGCTAGGCAGCGAGTCGCTTGAGGGGGTGTATGATGGAACGTAAGTCTCTAGGATACCCTAGGGAGGTTTATATATGAGGCACCTCGCTAGGGTTTACAAGTTATCACCGAACAAGATAAGGATCCGGAGATGTTGACCTATTCCAACTGGGCTTCTATTACACTCCTGGGCCTCCAGTCGCCAGTCGCTGGGCCGTTCCTTCCTTCGTAGTCCAGTCGCCGTCTTTCGGACGCACTCGCAGGCCCTTTGGCCCAATCGGAACGTCCTGCTGGGCATACCCCCTTCGGCATATCCCCATCAATAGACGACTAACATGTCGGTATTGTATGTGTGCGTGCATAGGGCTAGCGAATCCATTGCAGGAGAAGTTGGGTACGCCCAACATCCACAGCCTACGAGTGGCTTTGAGGCGATCGACGCGGCCAAGATCATGCTTGACGACACCTGCGGAGACACTGTTACCTGTGGTGACGTCGTCACCTTGTCTGCCCGCTTCATACTTTCTCTGTGGTCAGCACTCCAACGCCTTAGACATGGTCTCGACCCTACCCTCTTTGTTCGCAACCCTCAGCGACCTCGTCGATAATTTTTCCACGAAGGGGCTCGACGGGTGCTCTCCGGTGCACAGTCATTCGGTAGCGCCCGATGCTCATGCTTTGCCACGGACCACCTCATCATTAACGCCAGTGACGACATCCTAGAGTCCAACATCGAATCCTCGTTCACAAGGTCAATCAGGAGGTTGTGCAATGTCCCGAAGAAGAAGACTGACACCAGGGAGGACCGACGGTGAGCTGGGACGCAACATGTGTAAGCACAGGGTGTTGCTTGCCTCCGACGCAGGTGCCAGAGAACACATGTGTTGATGCGTCGGTCGGAGATCGGTAAAAAGTTTGCAAAGACTATGGTTAACATGGCAGGCATCGGCTTGAAGAAGCCAAGGCCCGCCGCTGCGGCGAGATCAGGACGAACTGCAAGGCCGTCAACTGCTGGGTAAGAATATCACCGTGCATGCGTTTGTGTGTGCTGACTGCATATAAGTGCAGAGTGTTCTAGTTTTGGTTGGTCCCAGTGCCATGTCATTTTGGCAACAGCCCGGGACTTCGTTTTCAAATCCTCGCCGACAATCATCTGATCACAACAGTACACTGCTTTTCTCTCAAAAAAAAACTTCATTCGTGCATGCCTTCTAATTGGGTATAAAGGAAACAATGTGTTGATTTACATCATACAGTGCTCTTTGTTGTAGTGGTTAGTATAGGTAGGCAGGGCCGTAAGGTTCATGTTTCGACACTAAAACATATTTATATACATACGCAATCTAGATAAATCTAGTCACTTATTTCTGAAGAAGAGTATAATGAATTGATGTGCTACCAAGCAGCCGACCAGATATGCAGTCCTCTTTTGATTCATGCATGTTGTTTACGATGCAAGCAGTGAGAGAGTCCCTAGCACTTTCTCCATCATAGTAGTACTATATTTAATAATTTGTAGAATCTCAATATAAAATTGTGTACAAGATTTACATGGATTAGGATTTCTAATTTTACATGCTATGATACGGTATCTAGGTATACGGCCCTCTTTTGATTCATGCATGCAATTCCTCATGCATCCCTCTCGTTTCCTATCATCAGCACATAGAGTTTTTATTATCTCCTAAAGGCAACCAATGTCCTTTTTCTGCTTAATTCCCGAAGCAGCTGACTGATATTTAAGGAAATTTCTGAAGGTATATAAACTGGTAGAACTCAGTGAAAAAAACCGGGGTGGGACTATTCCATGCATTTTGTCTCTTTTCTAGGCCAGACGTGGCTCGTGTTGTGTTTTTTTTTGGTTCTTGTCCGTATGGATAATATGACTGATCTAAGCAAGCCCAAGAAAGGATGGGCTTATGGGCGAACGGGAGGTAGCTGGATTAGAAAATTAGCCAAGAAAAAATAGAGAATTAGCCGGGTGCGGGTACGTGAAACAGTCTGGTGGCCTCCAGCACACGCACGTAAGGCCAACGCACGCACATGCACGTGGTCTACCTACCGGCCTCTTTTTTCTTTTAACCGTTATATTTCCACTTGGGCCTACCGGCCTCTTTTTTCTTTTAACCGTTATATTTCCACTAGAGGCCGGTACCGTTATATTTCCACTTGGGGATGGTATCGGTGGGTAATACATGATTTTGTTGGAGAATAAAACGGTCTAAAAAAATATTAGACTGGGAGAAACAACCGGTCCTTTATTATCTACTAGGTGAATGCCCGTACGTTGCTACGACACTTTTAGCAATGTCATCTGGATATAAATTAAGTACCCAACTATATGTTCCCCTTTGAAGTCAGAAACGATTGCATTCACCATTCCCCTTCTTTGTCAAGACAAAACAGATTACAAACAATCTGGAAGTTAAAAACATCTGTTGGGCTTATCCAAGCTGCTCGAGTAGATAAACTCATAATCAAAAGAAATCAATGAGCAAGGATGATAATGCTTGCTAGGCATTGCCTTGGGATGGGGAAGTAAGCTCACGGGTGGCAGAAGAAATTAGTATTACACGTTTTACATAACTTAATATAGTACCTAAGAGTTTTTCATGAATGCATTCAAGATGAAGAATAAATATACAAGTCATAGGATTACCACAAAATCTTTTGGTATGTTTGAAGTGATGGAGTAATATCGTGTTTTCTCTAGAGTTGTACACCCGCATTCTAATTTTTTGACCAAACAACAACATTATTGGATAGATACAATTTTTGTTTCACTTAGACGCATCGGTTCCTAGATGATATTATTGTCACCATTAAATGTGAAGAACTAATTATACCGCTTAAACTTTCACCGGAAGTCACATGATCACATCCCATTATGGATTTAACAAGTACCCGGAAGGGTTGTGGGGTTCTCCTCCGTCTAGTTTTCCTTGGGGTTTAAGGAGTGTCCGGTCATCAGAGTTTAAGAAGTGTTCGGTCATCAGAATTTTCTGCCTTCTCGTGTCAATGCAACGACTTAGGAGCCACGAATCGTCAACTTTCAACAGCCCAATCTGATTGCCACATTTTTCTTCTACACGTACTTGAGGGGGTTCAAATGTGTCGCCTACACGTAAGAAACATTCTTTTGTATGCAACGACAAGGAAAGTACGGGAAGGTAAAATACAAAACATTGCACGTGAAATGAAGATATTAAAGATAGAATTTAAGGATTAACTTAAACATGTTTTATAAGTATCTGGACTCTATTATCATTTTCATGCTTTTTTCCAATACAAATTCACTATAGCATTGTAGCACAAAAATGCATATTCATGAAACAACGAAAAAGTCTTGCCTATAGCAGATTTCCTGTTCCTTGATATATTATTAGCACATCCTGATTTGATCCATGCACAAGAAACTACATCTCCTAATAAAGATTCATAACCTAACACTCCAAAAGGATAAAACAGGGTTAGACCCTTTATATGAGGCAACCAAATTTAACCAAGACGATGATCATCTCTAATAATAGAGAGTACTTTTATTTTCTATACTAAAATTGAATGGATGACTAAATCCAAGTCTGTCCAGCGATGTGGCGACATAATATAATTAACACATTTCAGGCGACTAACTTTTGCATGATAAATCCAAGTTTGTCTAGCTAGCGAACCAGATTGTGTATTATTCATATAGCTGATGGCTAGATTTCACTGTACTACAAAAATATGTCCAATGGTTTACCAACTGTAACTGTACTATTTTCAAGTAGCTCAGTAGTAGCCTTATACAGAAAAATTAGTAGCTCTAACAATATTTTTTTCACCTAACCAGATTGTGCATTATTCATACCGCGGATGGCTGGATTTTAGCCATGATACTCAATGTAGTTTTAAATTAATCCCTCGTTAAAAGAAGGTACCAAGTCGCCGAGTTGTGAGGGAAGTCAGACATACCCGCAACGTGAATTAGTAGGAAAATCACAGCAATAGCTAGTAACACCATATGAATACTTTGAATAGAGTGAGTGTTTGAAGATAGAGGATCGTTGATTAAAATAAGTAGGAACTTTGATTAATAATAAGTTAGGACTTACTTTATACCAACAACTCCCGTCTAATCCTTCTTGAGTGCTTTTATCATGTCGTCAGATTTTCGGTCCTCGCTGAACAACAACGACAACAACCGGAGCTGGAATTAGCAACAAGAAATAATTGTAGCTACACGTAGGCCATTGCCAAGTAATGTTCATTTCACATGAGGAAACCAGGTCACATTGCAATGTATTCCTCCTTGGTTACTGATCCGAACAATTGCTTGAAGAAAGAACGCTAGAAGAAACCATCGCCCAAGGTCAGAGTTCGGACAACAAGTAAAAATGTAAAATAGAAATCTCAAGCTTGCTTCCGATTGAATCCCATTTAATAGTAAAGGAATCTTTTTTATAAGCACCTATTACAATTCATTTCATGTAGAGGAATAAAGGCAAGGGAGAATTCTTGAAGTATTATTGTACCTGTAACATATGACCGAATGGCAAGAAATTCTGAACAGAGCTTCACATAATCACCTTGTAGGATTAAGTCCCAGATTTTTAGTATAAACCATCAATAATCATTTGAGCTCAACAAACAAAAGGAATCAAGAGAAATGACTCACAAGTAGATTCAAATGAAATCTAAATGGTAGGGTTATGGTTCCTACTCCTGGCCTTCACCATTGTTGGTGTTGCCATGACTGCTTCTCATACTTGTTTTCAATGGAAGCCACAAAAAATGGTCAAAGCAATTAAAGGATTAATCTTGTGAACTTAAGGAAGCCAAGATTAGAACTCATCTTTTTTATTAAACTATTCCGTATAAGTAGGAATATGTTTTCATTAAATAGCATGTTCTAACTCCTACGAATTGGAATAGAAAATATTTATGCTATCCACCAGTATAGAAAGAACAAAAACAGTGAGGAAACTTACAACATAATCAATTTTTATGTGTTGGTACTCCGGTGTAGATATCTCAAATCCATTTCTGGTGGGCGTGTGTGTGGCTAGGTGCTATATGTTCTTGTAATTAATCAAAAGAAAACTATACTGGTTTTATTCATTAAAATTATCAAACACACGGTGGTTAGGAATTAGGAGTTCACTGAAGCTCTTACATCTTATCGCCATATCTTCTACCACTTTCTAGCTCTTGTCTCCTAGTTCTGTTTGCTCCTTGAGCTCATCTTTCTGAAGAAATTTAAGCAACAAGGTATATTTCAGTACTTCCTCCGATCCAAATTAGTTGACTCACATTTGCATAGATTCAGATGTATCTAGTACTAAAACATGTCTAGATACATCTGAATCTAGACAAATCTGAGTCAACTAAGTTGGATCAGAGGGAGTACAAGAAAACTCAGTTTCTTCAAAACAAACTATGGAGAAATCAAATTTCAGTACAAGGGAATATTTAGTAGCTTCATAAAATTTACAGTACAAGAAAAAAAATCAGCAGCTTCAAAAGAAGACAATGGAATTAGTCATGAGTCTGTGGTAACAAAGGAAGCTGAACAACCCATGCTCCCTCACTACCGTAAACTATGTAAAAACTTGTTATTGTACAAAAATGGTCATCGTTGCAGACAATTTATGTGCTCTGTAGTGCAATGTACGACAGTCTAGGAACATACCTTTGCGGTTTTATTTCCCCTACAAAATCAATTATACTTATGCGTGAGAATACATTTTTGTAGTACCCCTAGCATCAAACTTGAAAAATGATGAGAGTTCTAGTATGGCCTCGGTAACATAATCCTGAAATCATTCAAGCTCTTTGCTATCATCCTTGCTACACCTGCAACAACACTGACATGTCAAACGTCACACAATAGCCTACGAGCATGTCACAACTCTAGACCGAAAGGAACACAGTGTCAGTTCTCACCATGGAGACTACATCATTTTGTCCTGTCATTGTGGTGAGAGAGAGGCTCTGATCTTGGAGGAGCAGTCACAAACCAAGCAGATCGACCATCTCCTTCTAGATCTTATCATATGTGTATATGACCTATTATGTCCAGAGCACATACACTCTGTTTAAACCAATTCACCTAAATATGTCACTCTTTGCAATTTACTTCTATATAGATTGGTCAGAGAAAGAGAATTCAAGCTCACTTCTATTTTATGTGTTATGTTTGTGCTAAGGTACAACAAGTAAATTATTATGTCCAGTATTTAAACCAATTCACCTAAATATGTCACTCTTTGCAATTTACTTCTATACAGATTGGTCAGAGAATTCAAGCTCACTTCTATTTTATGTGTTATGTTCGTGCTAAGGTACAACAAGTAACCTACGAGAATTTAGAGTAGCATTAAGGGATGTTGGAGGAACATAGAGGAACTAACGAATACTATAAGTTGGTTCAACTCTATTGCTGCTCGCCTACTCCTGAACCATACTTAGCTAAATATGGCTGCCATTCAGACCCTGGATCTGACTGAAGATATCCAATGGCAACATACATCAAGCTGCAACCACATATCCAACAAAATAAAGTGCAATTTTAAATGGTGGCAACAAAAAACCTGTAGAGAACATAGAACCTGGACAACATTTAGGCGACGACCTTTTTCAGCTCCACGGCAGCATGTGCGCCACCCTCCTCGTGCGCTGGCATGGCGAGTTACAGCCTTGCAGGTCAGGGATTCCTGCATGACCTAGCCGCTAGAGGGTCAGAGGAGACAATGACAACAACCTAGTCCGGATCCGCGGTGGCCTCCTTGTTCCGCAGCGAATTGCAGGAACACAGACCCCAGCAAACATGATGGAATAAGATCATCCTTGATCTGCAATATGGAACAAAGCAAGAAACGCACAAAAGAGGTCCATTAGATGGCATCCACTGCCAAACCAATCAACTAACAAGCTACTACAAAATCTCTGGGAATGGGAGACATGAAGAAGAATGGATTATTCACCTGTGGCATGCATTGGAATTTGGCGATAGATGAGATTGAGGGGGAGACATCGATGAGTGACAGACAACGCATGAGTGAGGATATTCTCCCGTGCTTGATGTAATCATAAAATGAACCTTCTGCACTACTTCCGGCTCTTGATCGTCTTCACCACTGATTGAGTCAGTGTTGCTGTCCGACTAATTTTGGTGGAACCGCACAAGGTCGCAGTCCGAGGTTGCGTTGTGGGCTTCCGCCATGGAGGTCGCAGACCTACTTGGTGCCGCCATTGTGGGCTTCCGGCACGGAGGTCGCCATCTGACTTGGCGCCTCCGCCAGCTAGTACATCGTTGCCTGGTGCTCGGTCATGTGCTGCTATAGTGGCAGGTACCGGAGAGGGGGGCCGGTAGGGATGTGGTACCGGAGGACGTCTGTAGCAGAGAGGAACTGACGGCGGTGGCGGCTCGTGCAGGAACCCTAGCTAGGCGAGCATAGGAGAAAGGTAGTGGCGGCTGTGTGGGCAAGAGGGTCGGGAGTTTGGACTCGGGACTGGAGCGAAAGGTAGCGCAAGGTCTGGAAGGGCGATCAGATGGTGCACGTTGGTCTGATGTTTGGTGGAGGCGATTCGACGGTTAGGATCTTGCCAATGTTTGAGGACTGACCTACGATCACCAACTCTCTTTTAATAGTAATAGTAATAGTAATAGTAATAGTAAGACTACTAATCTACGTTGTGGTACGTTCGTCACCCAACCCAAATTTCCGTCTGCCATGATTTGACAAGTTTGCCCCTGTAAGTTCTAATATATTACAAGGATGCCACCGCTAGTGAAGAGCACGGGTCAATGAACCGTCCCGGTCCTGATCCCTCTGCCCCATCTTTCCCCTTTCCCCGGCTGCCTTCCCGTCGGCCGGCGTCCATCCTCCGGTGCTGCCCCCCCTAACTCACGCCGGTGAGAGCCCGTCCCTCCGCCCTGCTCCTCTAACACCGGTGCTGTGAAGGCTCCCAGCGCCGAGGTATTTGCATCCTCCTCCGTGCGATAGTCCACGCCGGGCGAGGCGAGCCGGGCGTCCGCTGCGTGACCCTCTGACTCCGCCCCATCACCATGTACAACCCCAAGCCGAGCTGATGCCGCCAAAGGGTGCCCGTCCATGTCCTTTCCCCTTGTGTTGAGTATATCATGCTAGGACGCCCTGAGTCGCAAGGAATCGAGTTCTTCTTCCTCGATGTCAGCCACTTTTGCCGCCGGAGTTCACTGCCTATGCCGCATCCCCGACTTCTCCGACAACGCCCGCGAACTCCTGGTGAGATACTCTACATGTTCCCCCTCTCCATCGTCGGGTCCTTGCACCACAACCCATGTGTAAATATTTGTTCGCATGTCAGCTCGCTATGGTCGTAAGTTCCAGTTCATCTTCAGAGGTTTGTCTCCATCCAGTTGCCCGCGGACACGCGTACGTCCACTCCCTGTCTCGCGTGAACCTACGCGTCTCCACAGCACATGAGCACGAACACCTCCAGACGCAAGCAAGGTCTGATCTGCCACACGCGTGCCTCATCTTCCGTTTTCCAAACCAAGCCTGAACCTGACGAAAACCTTGCAGAGTTGCAGTCGTTTTTATTTTCTTCTTCAGACACCCCACAGGTTGATTTTCTGATTATCTACATTGTTGTAACCATGTGTCAGAGTTTCTTCTTTTATCCTTTTGCAATTCCTGTTTTGAGTTGTGCTTTTAGATCTAACATTGGTTTTCTTCTCTTTTTGTTCAATCTCTTCGCTGAATTTTTAATTTGTGGATTCATGATTCGAACGTGGTTGAGTTCATATTCAATTCGATAATAAAATTTCTTTATTGTTTTCTCTGATTTTTCACAGAGTTTATCTTGAGTTTTGCTTGCAGATCCGGGGTTTGATTGGTTTCGTCTGCCCGGCTCGACGCATCCAAAAGAACGGCGCAGAACAGAACGCGTCACCGGATCGATGCGCTGGCGTGAGCATGAATGGTTTTAGGGATGGAATTGATTTGTTGCAGTGCAGGTTAAGTGATTGACCATTGCATATATATTAAAAAAAATCATATGATTTTCCGTTTGTATCTGTAAGAGAGTCTGCTTGTTCCAATGGTAAGCTATTCTTACATCTTCTCATAGTGGGATGCTCATATCTGATCCCTGACTAACTGATATTCTTTTCGAGATTTAATCATGATATTCTAAATTTGAATCACCCAAATGTGAAATAGGATAATACCTTTTAAGAAAAATGCAAGTTGCATTTGTTCTATAGCAATGTACGGACGTTAAGCTATACACATTTTTATGCACAATTTTTCACTTGACTCATACATATACGATAAAAGAATAAATACAAGGGTCGTGACAAGAATAATTATACCGTAGCAATGCACGGGCATTCAGCTAGTTAGTTATAGGTATAGATATAGAGTCATCCGGTCGTAGATTAATATTTTACGGTCGTTTTAAATACATGTTTTATATATATAGACATATATGTATATATAAATTTTATTCAGCACCTAGGATACATAATAGTTATTTTGCACCCCACATATTTTTATGCTCTCATATTTAGAAATTTATGTTTTGTATACTAATAATTATGTTCATATTCACCAAAAAACGCAAAAAGATCGACATAAAAAATACAATTTATGAGTCATTTCAATGTAAAAAATATAAAAGATATGCATTTTATGTCGTATTTTATACAGTATTTTAGAAAAATACGGCATGTCTAAATTTTCTTATGTTCTTCTTGACTTCCGAGTTAAGAGAAAATTTACATGACATAAAAATTATATATGGTTTGAAATGTATATATATATATATAGAGAGAGAGAGAGTGGCGCTATTTGACCACTAGGGTGTAGAATAGTTATTCTACACCCTATATTACAAACCATATAAAAATTTTACGTCACGTAAATTTTCTCTTACCTCAGAAGTCGAGAACAACATAAGAAAATTTAGACATGTCGTAAAAAATTTTGTTTACATGCCATATAAAAATACGACATAAAATGTGTATTTTCTATATTTTTTCTATAATGACTCATAAATCATATTTTATGTCGATTTTTTTTACGTTTCTGATGAACATAAACATAATTATTAGCATACAAAACATAAATTTCTATATGTCAGAACATAAAAATATATGGGGTGCAAAATAACTATTCTGCACCCTGGGTGCTGAATAGGATATATATATATATATGTTATTTTAAGTAACAGTATGCCATTTTTTATTTATTTTTCATCAATGGGGGAATACAACCAATTTTATGAACTCGTTTAACAAAAATATTTATAATGATGTAATATTTTATTCATTCGAGAGAGAAAATGTACTCCGAGTGCCCAAAATAATACTCTCTCCGGCTTGAATAGATGTTGGAGATTTGTCTAAATTCGCGTGTACCTGTACACTAAAATGACGCCTAGATACATGTATATTCATATAAAATTTTGACATCTAATTCGTGACGGGGGAGTATATGAATTCTTGCACTTCGCTGGTGCCACGGTGCACAATATAGACTTCTCATGCGACCAAGAATTAACAAATCCATATTTGAGAGAAACCCCATGTCATCTAAGACCCAGACACAACAAATACAACACATAAATTTAGTTGAAAATTACAACGAAAGATATAATAGTTTAATATTTATGAACCAAAAAAGTTTGGTCCTCATAATAATGATAACAATTTGATAATTTCAAAATTATCTAGGAACTTTTTGAAACAATTGACACGTATTTTCATGCTAGTCAATAAAATCAGGTATATATACTTATATTTTGGTACAGTCCAATCGTTCATATTTCGAAAAAGTTTTCTCTGAATTCCAAGTGTTTGGTGCAAGCGAAAGCTGGATCCACCAGTGAGATTTTTGTGTGGTTTAACCAAATAATCAGTTTAGATCCCAAGCTCTAATGAACGTGTCCTAATAAACGAAATAAAATACTTTAAACACTCATAAATTTATTTCCGAAACTCAAACTTTCATGTAAGTAATCTAAACAAACGAAAAATGTGCCTACCACAATCAAGTATTTTTTCCCTTTTTAGTGCCACAATTTTAAGAATTTTGCATAAGCTTAAATACAATTTACTCCCTCCAATCCATAATATGAGATGTTACTGTAAACAATATGTGTGTATATTGGTTGCAATAACGAGACAAAGAAAGCATTATTGAACTTAACTTTACCTAGATATGGAAAACATGCATATTTATCCCCAAAAAAAAAAAACTAAGACACTTCGAAACTTGTACATGTTATTTCGGTTTTTCTAAAATGCCAAGCTCCTTGGGCTTGCGAGTCGAAACCCTTCACACACGGTTCAGCTCGCTAATTCCGCGGTCTTATTTTTTTTTTTAAAAGGAATATATTAATGTCAGGACATACTAATTACAGTTAGTTTTTGCACCAAAATAACGTTAAGAATTGGTCGAGAGACATATAGGATGCACAAGATTTATTGATCGAGACATGGACGCAATCCGTATGGAGTTCTAGAATCATTGGATCTTCGGCTTGTGATTCAGACATTGTAGTTTCGTTCTTAGCTATTGATCGTCTGAATTAAATATGAATAGCATGCAATTTTGGAGACACATGACAAATGGTAGCGACATCTTCAACGTGCGTCGAGCGATCGTAGTATAGCACCCAGGCACGTACGCTCGATGGCTCGAATCCAACGTGCTCCACTCCTCTAGTATGTGCGCAGCCCGTCTGGCGTGTCGTGCCGACCGCCGTCATACACGTCACGGTCTAGAGGAAACCACGACATAGAGAGATACTCCCTCTATCCACTCTCTGTCCACAAATAAGTATACTTCAAAAATTGACGTAAGTCAAAGATTTTAAAATTTGACCAATTTTATCGTATCTAGTAGCAATATATATGACATCGTATTAATATATTATGAAATTTTAATTCAAAACGGGTCTAGTGATACTATTTTGGTATCATAAATATAGCTACGGTTTTCAAATAATTGATCAACCTTTAAAATATTTAACTTAATACAAAACTATAAGTACGACTTATTTGCGGATAGAGGAAGTAATTGCTAAACATGCGACACGCCCGTGCCGCCGCCGGCGCGTCGCAATGCTCCGATTAAATGGCATTATTTAATCAACGCAGGTAATAGAGCAGAGATCATGTTCACATACTAGACAGGCATGCATGTGCGACAGGCCAACCATCTAGACGCACACCTGGCAAAGAAATCATCATGTCTCCAGTGTCCCAGTCGGCACGCCCGCTGTCCTTTTTGCCTCACGTTTCCTTCTCCGCGTCGGGAGATCTGGACGCCACACCCCGGATTCTCCAAACACCAAACAGCAAGACACCTTCAGTAGAGCGTGGACAGCGGTGCGCTGGCAGGCGGTTTTACTTGGCTTCTTCTAGGTTGCCAAAAAGGTCTCCTTTTCTGGATCCGAATGTATTTTTTCAATGATCGCAGTTATTACCTATTAACAACATGCGCTCCAAAAAAATAAGATGTATAGTCAAAGCAAAAAATTGACCACCGATACATAAAAATATCAATATTTAAAATGGTGCCATGAAAACCAACACGTCTTATTGTTGATCAATTAATTTTGTTTTGTAGATGTTCATATTTTTGTTTTAATCTTAATCAAACTTAGAAGATGTTGAAATTTGACTAAATATATGTGATGTTTTATGAAACGGAGGTAGTACATGGTTACTACGATGCCCCACTGGTTTGTTCCGCCCATAATACCAAAATGATAGGCCCACATATCTTGCTACCCCTTGGATATTATGGAAATTTAAGAATATACTTTTTACCATATGATGAATGTATTTTCATAACCACCGACTTCGAAACAAAAACCTATCGTCTCCATCTCTCATAAAGTATTTGCTATATGTGTGTTTATGATGACTATGCTTACCGCTTATAACTTTATGAATACTATGTGTTTTACTCCGGTGAAACCAGGTAACTGTTTTAACATTATTACGGTGAAACAAAGATATCCATTGATTCTCTTGAGGTCGTTAGATTCTTTGAGGTTTTTTAGAATTTGAAAATTCCCTATTTTAGGGTCTCAAACTTCTAGTTGACCACTCACCCACTACACGTATTCCAAATAGGTTTGTCGTATGTTGGTGTGAGAGATTGATATATTTTGATTTTTCTTGCAATGCATATGTTATTTTGAGATGTTACAAGTGTGCCCACTGTTAGTTGCCTACAAATATTTTACAATGATTTTGGATGTTTTGTTACGAATGGTCAAAGTCATGTGCATTGTGTTTCTTCTTCGTTGTTACCTATGTTATTCTTTCATGTTGTTTGTGTTAATTTTCCGTGTTGAGAACCATTTTCAATATTTTTGTTGGAGCAATTATCTTTGTTAGGTGAGCAACACTCTTGAGTGAACTTTACGTGCCATGCAAAAAATTGATGCGGCAACGATCATATATTGTAGATTTACCGTTTAAGTATATCTAACAAGTAACAACTAAGAATATGGTTAATTAGGAATTTAGTGTCAAGCTTACGACTAACGTGGCATATTTTCAGTTATGTATCTTTGTATACAATCGATTTCTGATGCTTGCTTGCTGCAATCATACATAATGGTACTGTTTCAATAAACCTGTAAATAATGGTGAAGAGAATTATCTTGGAGAGCAATGCTTTTATCTCAAGATGAACAATAATATAGTAAAAAAGTACTTAAAATAAAATCAATGTTTATGTGTCGTATGTTCATGTGAATACTCCTGAACAAAAGACATATGGCATGTTATTGGCATAAAAAAACTGTGTGCTCTAAAATACTTTCTTTAGTGTCTTCTTCAATCATTGGCCATAAAATTTGGATGCACACATAGAGAATGAGCATATACATGTCTAAGTACTTTATAATTTGTTACTCCCTTTGATCCATATTAATGGCCTTGACTTTATCTAGATTTGTATGTATTTAGACTAGATTCATTTGTATCTAGACAAAATTAAGGTCATTAATATGGATCGGAGGAAGTATCTAAAATTAGGAATGTTTATTTCTCAAGCGGGAACTTATGCTCTCAAGAGTCGTTTTGAATATCCAATTGTTTAGAGACAATATGATTTTGAAATATTTTAAGGATTTTTTTATCAAAAGTTGTTTTTCTCTATCTCAATTTCTTCAAATTCAACTGATAGAGTTAATATATATTTTTGCGATTGCTACAATAAATTTGAGAAAACCGAGCTACGGTCTGTCTATAATTTGATAAAAACAGCCAAACGCATCAATTGAAGTTGAAGATGGTGAGCTAAAGATAACCTGATAGTTGATAAACAAGCTGCATAAAATTGATGATGGTGAAAAGAATTGTTTTCAAGTTATGTAAGTGTCGGTTATTTTAAGAAGAAATTTATGTTAAAGATGTTTTTTTCTCTTTAGCTCAGCATCTTCAACTTCAACCGATGCACTATCTCTAGCAGTACCCTTAAAAGGAACCTGCCTTTATTTTTCCGACGGCTTTACGGGATGGCCCTTTTTTTCCAAAACAGAGCCGGTAAACAGACGTGGCCCCTTAAATGTTTTGCGGGCGGCAGAAAAAATGAGTCCTTCGACCGCTATATGTACATGCTAAAGGGCTCCCCGTATCCTTCTCCTCCCTTTCCTACGTGTCTCCATCACGAACTACCGCCCCGATCTGCTGTCGGCCACCAAATTAGCTGCTACAAGTAGCAGATCCGGCACCACCGTACCATCATGTCGACGAGGAGGACCTGAATCAGAGCTGGGGCGACCAAGCGTGTCGGTCAGCACAGGAACGCTGCCGTGGAACCGCCGCACGTGACTCCGACGAGGAGGAGTGCCAGAAGCGAGTGGCGTCGTTGGGGCGCGCAAACGTGTGTCTCACAAGTGGAACAACCGCGGCGAGCTTCACTGCGATCGTTGCACTGGTGGCCCAGCAGGGACATGGAGGCGAGGATATCGATCTGCGCGACACGGCATGCACCAACTCCCCCACTGCCGTCTGACTCCGACGGCTTCGTCTCCTCTGACGACGATGACTTCCTCGATGGATACAACAAGGAGGAGGAGAACAACGTGGTGGTACCGGCGGACTACGTCGACGACGATGACAATGTCGAGCATGCCACCATGGTGTCGTGGTATTGCCGACGAGTACGCCATGGAGGTGTCCTCACAGAGCATTTTTAGAGAGGTGGAGGAAGGCGGTGAGTTGGCAGGTACGAGGTAACACGGCTTACCCAGGTTCAGGTCCCACAACGGTGGCGGAAACCTACTCCTGCTATAAATCACTATAATGGCACAGTTCGTTGTGCCAGGTGATATGAGTTGTCTATCGGATTGTGTCCTAAATGGTCCCACAGGTCCGGCTTATAAATGCACCAGAACCTAGGGTTACAAGGAAAAATCCTTGCCGGACAGGTTACAGAGTCCTACACTAATACTAACTAGTCTTCGTCTCTTGTACTCCAAGACTCCGGGTTGGTCGGTGACTACACCGTAGCCTTCCTTACTCCGGCATGGGCCTCCCTTCTGAATCAGTTTAACTGGTCCGCCCAGCAGGCCATAGGCCTTGCTTCCAACTGTGGACCACCCGGGTTAGCAGGATTAGAGATATGCAATAGTGATACAGATTTAGCATATCCCTAATATTCTGACATGACTACTCCACTGCCACTGTTAGTGGGGTGACGTACGTTCCCTCAAAACTCACATATCGCAGTGGTTAATCATAGCAACTTTACCGTGCGTGAAATCTGAAACGTTAAGCGGTAAACAGGAGACGTGGCGAAATTACGGTGCAAATTCGCACACATGTTGTCAACACTCTTACTGTTAGATCCTTTGGTGCAAGAATCTTGGTGTCAGGGCTTATAAATATTTACTGTGGCCAAAGATAATTCGTTTACCCACATTCTCCCTGCGTATTCTTCTTCCTCTCGCCACATGACCCTTCGAGCTCCAGTGAAAACCCTAACTAAGAAATCACATCTCCTCTTTTTCTTCCAATCAAACTCAATGGCGAGCAGTAGCAGCACACCATCAATGGCGGGGGTTCCCGAGGCTTCCAAGTAGCCATCAAGGGACGACCCTATCCCATCGGAGGGGTTGGTGATCCTAGTCTCCGCCGTGGTGGAAACCACCAGTGGCGACCAGAAACGGATGGCTGCCAAAGCCAATAAGGAGGAGTTTGACTCCCACAAGGGAGTGTCGAGGGGCTCTGAACTCACCGCGGAGCACCTAAAGGAGCTCGTCACTAAGGGATATCTTCCCTCAACGGAGGGGCTGGTCTGGCGGTCGGCGCCAGTCGGCGAGGTTGTCCCTCTACCCAAGTCGGAGAGAAGGTCTACCTCAAAGCACAACTGGTACATGGTGTTTCCCTCCCATTCTCTGACTTCTTCCTTGAGTTCTAGAATCACTTCCGGGTTCTCCCTCACAACCTCTCTCCCAATAGTATATTAGCACTTAGAAATTATGTAGCTTTGTGCGAAGGATATCTAGGAATTAGGCCTAGATTAGATCTTTTTATCTACGTGTTCATCGTGAAGAGAGAGTTTGGAGATTCCAAGGATGAACTTTGGAATTGTGGAACCATTAGTTTTAAGATCCGTCCTGGCCGGCGATTCCCCAACATAGTTGGCCATTAATCTTACAAGAACTGACAGAAAACTTATTTTATGGCCCAGATATTCCTCCGGCCGACCGACAAGATTAATATCCCGACTTCATCGATGGAGCTGCCGCCGAAGCCAACACCTGGAGGTCCCAAGCCCTTCTCCCCTTCGACAACAAAGCCTCCCACACTGTAAGGAGGATATATTGGTTGGTAGACGGAGGTTTGACCAGCCTGGACCTAGCCATGTGCTGGTTTGTAAGGCGGATCCATCCTCTACAGCATCGCCCCAAGCTGATGCACGAGTACACCAAGGAGAGACATGATCAAATGATAATCTCCAAAGACAGCTTCTCCAACAAATCCAAGCTCCGGCTTAAGGACATTGTCAAGGTGAAGGACAATAAGCGTGGCTTCACTATCACCTTCGATATGTTTGAATGCGGTAAATGCCCAGAGGTAACCATGTTTCCTTCATTGCATTTGTATATACTCTAAGTTCTCCGTCTTGGATGCACCAATGATCTAACATGTTTCTATCCCATCAACTGGCGAGCTTGGTCGAGGAAAACATGGCCTCGCAAGTTTACGATCTGAAACTAAAGGATGTGCATATTTTGTCCGACGACGAGGCCTCTAAGGATCATCCAACTCCGGCAACGTGAAAGCGGAAGAGCTCCACCTCTGACGCTGCTGCCAAGGCAAAGAAGAAGAAGAAGAAATTGAAGAGTGGAGTCTCCCAGAAATCCACTGCCGCCTTAGAGGCAGAGAAGAAAAGGTCCACCGGCATCCCTTTAACCAAGACACCTGCTATAGTGTAAGTATTTTCCTTCTCCAAGTTTAATTTGTACCTCCTCATTCCTGTACTTATACTTTTATGTTTCAAGAAGAGATCAGGCATTAGTCTGAAGCATACCTCCAAAGATGTTGGAGGTTCTAAAAATATTCATGAGATGCTGACCAAGTCCTCCCCCGTAGTCGCTCCCTCCACTCCTACCACCAAGCCTACATCCGGTCCACCAGAACCTCACCCCCCGATGCACCTGCGACCTCCATCAAGGAGACATACATCAATCCTACACCAGATGTCTCAGGTTCTATCGGCTTGGACATTGTTCCCGGTGGCTAGGCAATGCAGGAGAGCACATCTTCTCCAATGGCTGAAGCTACGGCTAAAAGGGAAGCAACTAGTGGTGGGAGCAGATGCAGTAGCAACAACAACAACCAAGTCGAGAACTTCTACGTCGTCAACTGCTATCATAACACAAAGGACGGCTAGAGCTTCATCCGTACCTCTGGATAGTGCGCCTGCAATGCCTCTAACTCCTCCGATGTTAAGTCTAAATGATTTTATCTGGCAAGGAGATGTTATCTACAACAATTACAAGACCTTCCACAACACATACGCCCCTGCATCAAGTAATCTCAAGGTTATTGCTATTGTAAGTCTTCGATCTATACATTTCACTTTATGATATATCCCACTGTATCCCCAGAGATCTTAGGTGGAAAACCATAAGTTATTGGCATGAGTGCTCTAAAATGAACTAAGTGTAAAACTTGATAGTGTACCCCACCCGCCCCCCGAGTTTCTAGGTAGAATGAATAATTCCGGCTAGATACTCTAAGAGAAGCATACATAGGTTAAAATCTAATACTATAGCCCCGAGCCTCTAGGTGAAACTGACAAAGTTCCGGCTAGATGCTCTAGAGAAACTAAACATGCTTTTATACAGAATGAGAATAACCGGAGGAAGGCCGCCAATGAAAGGTTTGCCAAGCTGCAAAATGAACTGGATCTTGAAAAGGGTAAAACAACCCTTCTGAAGGAACAGATCAAAAACAACAAGCGTCTATTCGTTCTCTTGCGACATCTCCTTGTTCCATCATTTGTAGCTATTTCTTCTGAATACTCATAATACTTCACTCTTCCAACTTGCAGATGTTGTTGCCAAGGCTAAAAGCATTGTTGAGCAATCCAAGCACATCCAGGAGTTGGATGATGAGAACAAGATCTTGAAGAAAGACCTTGCTGACATTGTCAAAACGCATAAAGATGCAATGAAGGCCCTACAAGAATCAGCAAACATCGAGATGGAGCACCTGAAGAAGGAGATTGAAGAGCTCAAGTAACGGAACCAAGTTGCCACAGAGCAGAATACTCAGGGCCTTGAAATGTTCAAGAAACTTCAGAAGGAGCATGGCATCTTGGCAGAGACATGCCAACAAGCTAAAACCAACATCTTTGGTAATACGGATATTTTATATCATTGCAATACTCATGACCTTTGTATTTTACAAAAACAAAGCCCCCATTGGTTTAACCAACATAGGTGAAGGTGCTCCGGATTCAAAGGAATGCATGATTCTTGCCGGCAACTTCATCAACACTGCCATTGCTCAGGCCAAGGAGATAGCGCAGTGATACGTTGCAAACGTATCTATAATTTTTGATGTTCCATGCTTGTTTAGTATCTACTTTCTTATGTTTTGTCTACATTTGGAGATACTTTTATGCATTTTCTAGGACTAACCTATTAACAAGATGCCACAGTGCCAGTTGCCTATTTTCTACTGTTTTTGGTTCCAGAAAAGTCAGAAAATGAATATTCTGGGAATTGGATGGGACAAAAACTAAAGTCGGTATTTTACCGGAAGACTCACGGAGCCAGAAGACGAGACAGAGAGGGGTCAGGGGCTATCCACACCACCTGGTGGCGTGGGCCATGTCAGGCCGCGCCAGGGGGTGGTGTGGGCCCCTACGGCACCCCCTCGATCTCCCCTCTCGCCTATAAGAAGCCTCCGATGAGAAAACCCTAAAGAGAATAGCCTCCAGCCACGAAAAGTTCCGCAGCGCCGTCTCCACCAAAGCAGAGATTCAGGGGATAGAAAGTCTCTATTCCGGCACCCTGTCGGGACGGGGAAGTGCCCCCGGAGCCATCTCCATCGATCTCCACCGCCATCTCCATCACCGTTGTTGATTCCCATGATGATGAGGGAGTAGTTCTTCCTCAAGGCTAAGGGTTCTACTGGTAGCTATGTGTTCATCTCTCTCTATGCATGATCATATTGTGATCATGAGCTTTGTAATCAAGTAGATCTACCTTGCTACTCAAGTGCTTTAATAGATCTCTCCTGTCCCCATGTGTGTGAAAGTGACAGCGTGCACACCATGGTGGCACTTAGGCTAGAGATTATAAATACTTGTTATGAGTTATATTTGCAGTTGGATGTTTCTATGAAATTGTGGTGTTTTTTGGAACCATCTAGAGCTCAAGGTGACAGTGTGGGGTTATCTAGATGGGAAAGGCTTACTTTGAGGTGTGCTGTTATAGCCCTACCATGGATTAGAGAGTCCAACCAGAGAGTAGTTCAGGGTAGTATCATGAAGATAATATATTTATATGAGAGTGTTCACTAGTGAAAGTATGATCCCTAGGCCTTGTTTTAAGCATTGAAACACAGTTTGCTACTAGATCTGTTACATGTTTGCTAGCTTCCATCTTTATTTCAGTTTGCCTTTAGTCTCTTCTACGCCATCAAGCTATTTTCTAGCACCATTGTTTTATATCCATACCACTTGTCTCCGAACTAGTGCACCAATACACCTGACAAGTGTATTGGGTGTGTTGGGGACACAAGAGACTTCTTGTATCTTGATTGCAGGGTTGCTTGAGAGGGGATACCTTGGACGACTCCCTCCCTGAGTTCGATAAACCTTGGGTGATCCGCTTAAGGGAAAACTTGTTGCTGTTCTACAAACCTTTGCACTTGGAGGCCCAACAACTGTCTAGAAAAATAGAAGTGCGTAGACATCAAGCTATTTTCTGGCGCTGTTGCCGAGGAGGTAAGGTAAAAGGTATTCACATCCTTCGGTGTGAGTGCTAGAAGTTATTTCCTCTAGATTCTGCAATTTTGTCTTTTTGTTTCTTATTTTCACTAGTTAGGCTTAATGGAAAACAACAACAAAATTAGAGAGCTTTATAGTATTTATCTTGAGTTAGGACATGAAGTGTTTGAAAAGAAAATTAAAAAACCTATGGAACTTTATTTGCACGTTAATAGCAATGTTATTAGTATGAATTCTTTGGACACCATTATTGCTAATGCTATGGAAAATTCTAAGCTTGGGGAAGCTAGTTTTTATAAAAATGATCTTTTTAGTTCCCCAGCTTTGGAAGATAACTATTCTATTGCTTATGATGATACCAAACCTCCAATATATGATGATTACAATGATGAATATGATATTTTCAGTCCACCTACTATTGAGAAGACCATTAATTATGACTACAATATGCCTCCTATATTTGATGATTATGGCGATGAGAATAATAATGATAGCTATTTTGTTGAATTTGCTCCCACTATAATTAATAAGAATGACTATGTTTATGCGGGGAGTATTAATTCTTTTATGTATGTTGCTCATGATAAGAATATTTTATGTGATAGTTATATTATTATTTTATTCATGATGCTACTGAAAAGTTATTATGAGAGAGGGAAACATGGTTTTGTGTATCTCAACAATATTAAGTTTCCCCTCTTTATGTTGAAATTTTTGAAGTTGCACTTGTTTTGCTTTCCTATGCTTGTTGTTTTGTGCTTTCATGACTTGTTTCTTTACAAGATTCCTATGCATAGGAAGTGGGTTAGACTTAAATGTGTTTTGAATTTGCTTCTTGATGCTCTCTTTTACTTCAATTCATATTTTCTATGTGAGCATCTTCTCAAACTATCATGCCTAACTTAAAGGCGTTAAAGAAAAGTACTTATTGGGAGATAACCCAAAAGTTTTAGATGAGTCTTGGAAGTTATTACCTCTATAATAACCGCTCCTTATCCTTTTTATTTGCTTTTTGTGCCAAGAATAACCTCTAACGAGAGAGAAGTAATGCTTAGGAAAGTTGTTTTCCCGAAACAGATTTTTGTGCTTCACTGTAAAAATTCGTGTAAAATCTCTGTACATCGTTTTGAGGCATGAATTTAATTGCTTCTGCCCCAGGTTGTTATTTAACTTACGTTAGTTCAACACTTTTTGATTTGAGCAACAGAAGGTCTTCGAAAAAATTGGTTTTTACCTGCTCGTCTGTTTTGACAGATTTCTGCCATTATTTGCATTTTGCTTCTTGTTGGTTCGTTTTTGAGTTCTTTTGGGGAATTGAGCTTTTTGAGGGAAGTGATACAGTATATTGTGTTTTAATGGAAGTTTTATTGGTGTTGAAACTTAACCCAAAGACTTATTATGTTAAGTGCACTAATATTGCTAATAAAGATTTGTGAAGTTTTGTATGAAGGAAAAATTCCTGGTGTATGGAAGGAATGATGTAATGAGATGAAGAATGCACTAAATCTCAAGCTTGGGTATGCCACGCATGTCACCCCAAGAAATATCCAAGAAGTACAAGCGTCAAAGCTAGGGGATGCCCAAGGCATCCCCTTCTTTATCAATAAAAATCCCAGGTTTTTTCCAAACACTTCATTTTTATTGTCTCATGCACAGTTGTGTTGTTCTTGGAGCGTCTTCTTTTTTGTTTTCGTTTTGGTTCTTTGTTTGTTTGGTTTTCTTAGTTTGCTTGAATAAATTGGTTGTACCTCCTCTTTCATGCATTGGTTTTCAAATAGTTTGGTTTGGATTGGAAAAGAGTAGAAAAGTGCATGCTTAAGTGGTAAAGGGAGCTTGTTTTTGACTGTGGCCTATGCTTTGTCATGCCATGCTTGATATTGTTTTGTATTTATGCTTAGTGATTTTTTCTATAGCATGACATGTTATAAACAATTGAGATTGCTTAATGTGCCTTGAAAGAATCATGCGTTGTTTTAGCATATTAAAGCATAGTATTGTGGTATTCTCCTTTCATGCTTTATTTGGGTTGACTTGGCGCATGCTCACACTATGTTATGACTATCCAAAGTCACCATAGCCTTTATGATCCTTTAGTTTTCGACTTGTAATATCACTTTATGCTTTGATTAATGATGTTTTGTTGCTCTGCATGATTATGGCCATTATTGCTCTCTTAGTTGGTCGCTCTTAGTCTTTTGCTAGCCTCCGTAACCAAGTATGAGTTCCACTCATGCATCCAACTCCAAATAAAACCAATTTATTCCAAAGATTTCACCATACCTACCTATTAGCATTTTCTATTCCAAGTATATTCATGTTTTTATCTACCTTCTGAATTAAACTTGTTATGAGAAAACTAGTGATTAAAGCTCTCACGAACTTGATGGCACACTTTACTTTTCTTGCCCTTAATAAACTTGAACCATTGTGTCGCCTATGTTGTATATGCTTGTACTTATATGTTGGGGATTAGCAGAACCATGCTGTCATAGGGAATGCTTTCAACATTGCACTTGTACTTTGTACCTAGTTGATATCATGCTCTTTTGTCTATGGATGTCGTCGGTGTGAAATGAAAGGGGAGCTTGTAAGTCCATGGAGTTGTGTATGTGTGTTAGAGAAATGCCTGGGCCGCCGGTCTAATCCATGTTGTCATGGTGGAAACCTGCAGCGTAACCATAATGAGTTGTCTATGAAGCATTCTTCTTTTAAAAAAAGAGATCGAGATTGAGAAAAAGAGAAAAGGAAAAAAAGATATGAGAAAAGAGGAAAGAGAGAAAAAAGAACCATTTTCCCATGGTAAATAAGAAGATTGTTGAGATGCTCGTTGTTTTCTTACCTTGTCATCTTGATATGGGGATTCTTCCGTATCATCGGGCAAGGGGTACCCCCTTGGCGGTTCTCTATGATACACATGTACTTACTATGACAAGAACTTACCGGTGACTAAACTTGAGTAGCATGAGGAGCGGCCCTTGTATTCAAGGGACATGAGATTTCCAACTTATACTTTGTCAAGCATATACTCCATAGTTTATTCACTTTAACCTTAATCACTTCAAGATGATTATGATTGGGGCAATGAGAGCTAAAAGCTAGTAAGTATCATAATTTTTGGAAGCTCTTTATGAAACTTGAATCTCTGCTTCCTTCTACGAAGGCCTTTCTTTTACTTTTATGTTGAGTCTCCACCTTCTATCTTTATGCACCTACTTTGAGAGCATAGTGTCCATTCTTAGTTCTATGTGCATTGTCCCAAGACTTGTTGATTGATGCATAACTTGATATCGCTTGTTCTTAAACTATTTGTATCTAGTCACTCTTATGAACTTTGAAGGTGTCCTATGCATTTATGTTTGCTACTCTATGAGGGACAAGCTGAATGCCACCATGCTATATTTTCTTTATGTGAAACAAACAAACGTCTTGCAAAGCACTGCTATTCATGAATCTTTTGTTTGTGCCTTTTCATGTTACAACATAGTTGCTATGTCTTATTGTTAGAACTTTATCTTTCATGCTATGTTCAAGTACTATGATCCCAGCTATCAATGTTTTACAAATACTTTGATGAAGATTATGATGGTGCATGCCACCTAAAAAATTATTCTTTCTTTTTATCACTTACCTACTCGAGGACGAGTAGGAGTTAAGCTTGGGGATGTTGATACATTGCAAACATATCTATAATTTTTGATGTTCCATGCTTGTTTAGTATCTACTTTCTTATGTTTTGTCTACATTTGGAGATACTTTTATGCATTTTCTGGGACTAACCTATTAACAAGATGCCATAGTGCCAGTTGCCTGTTTTCTCCTGTTTTTGGTTCTAGAAAAGTCAGAAAATGAATATTCTCGAAATTGGACGGGACAAAAGCCAAAGTCGATATTTTACCGGAAGACTCACGGATCCAGAAGATGAGACGGAGAGGGGCTAGGGGCTGGCCACACCACCTGGTGGCGCGGGCCATGCCATGCCGCGCTAGGGGGTGGTGTGGGCCCTTCCGGCACCCCCTCGGTCTCCCCTCTCGCCTATAAGAAGCCTCCGATGAGAAAACCCTAAAGAGAACAGCCTCCAGCCACGCCAAGTTCCGCAGCGCCGCCGCCACCGAAGGGGAGATTCGGGGGACAGAACGTCTCTGTTCTGGCACCCTGCCAGGACGGGGAAGTGCCCCCGGATCCATCTCCATCGATCTCCACCGCCATCTTCATCACCGTTGCTGATTCCCATGATGATGAGGGAGTAGTTCTTCCTCAAGGTTAAGGGTTCTACCGGTAGCTATGTGTTCATCTCTCTCTATGCATGATCATATTGTGATCATGAGCTTTGTAATCAAGTAGATCTACCTTGCTACTCAAGTGCTTTAATAGATTTCTGCTGTCCCCATGTGTGTGAAAGTGACAGCATGCACACCATGGTGGCACTTAGGCTAGATATTATAAATATTTGTTATGAGTTATATTTGGAGTTGGATGTTTCTATGAAATTGTGGTGTTTGTTGGAACCATCTAGAGCTCAAGGTGACAGTGTGGGGTTATCTAGATGGGAAGGCTTACTTTGAGGTGTGTTGTTATAGCCCTACCATGGATTAGAGTGTCCAACCGGAGAGTAGTTCAGGGTAGTATCATAAAGATAATATATTTATATGAGAGTGTTCACTAGTGAAAGTATGATCCCTATGCCTTGTTTTAAGCATTAAAACACTGTTTGCTACTAGATCTGTTACATGTTTCCTAGCTTCCATCTTTATTTCAGTTTGCCTTTAGTCTCTTCCACGCCATCAAGCTATTTTCTAGCACCATTGTCTTATATCCATACCACTTGTATTTCACTATCTCTTTGCCAAACTAGTGCACCTATACACCTGACAAGTGTATTGGGTGTGTTGGGGACACAAGAGACTTCTTGTATCTTGATTGCAGGGTTGCTTGAGAGGGGATACCTTTGACCACTTCCTCCCTGAGTTTGATAAACCTTGGGTGATCCACTTAAGGGAAAACTTGCTGTTGTTCTACAAACCTCTGCACTTGGAGGCCCGACAACTGTCTACTAGAATAGAAGTGCGTAGACATCACACAGCCCCCTGGACATCACCATCAAGATGGCAGATTCTGTCACCAAGTACTCGGAAATCCTCCATCGAGCGCTCGATAAAATAAGGAGATGGAAAGCATCCTCTATCTAGGTTGGTGCTAGGATGGCCTTGTCCTTGGTGAAGGCACATTATGTTGATGCCGACATCGACCTGGTGACCTCCAACATGCCGGATATTGACAAAGAAGGCCAAGGTTGATATCACTGCTATATGGCATTCCCTTGCCAGCTATGACAATAGGGTTACCAAGATGGTCGACCCAAGCGTCTTCGTGCCTGGCGAGGAGATGGATGACGAGCCAGCGGAATCAGATTCTTCCTTTAGGACCGTTTTCGACCTTGATGATATCTCCATGGATGTTTCTCCTGTTGTTGATGATGCAACATCAAAGTCACCTGTAGCAGAGCCATAAACACTTGTCGTATTAAATGTGTCTCTGCCATTTTGTATGTATGCGGGAAAAATGTAGAAGTAAGGCAGAAAACTTGGCTACAAGCCTCTCGCTACTTATCTATGTCTAGTATGTATATATTTTTTAAGCAAGTGATGGCTTATCCATTATTATGGTTATTATGCTTGACCCTTCATGAGACGAAAGACTCGTAGCACAGAACCATGTCCTCAGGTGATGATGCTTAGTAGCACCGTCTAAAACCTAAGGACAAAATCGTTGGCTTTGAGTGCCAAAATGTCACTACTCCTCCACATAAAAACAACAAAAAACATGTAGACCGGAAAACTTAAGCTAACGCCTGTAGGCAGAATTTTCACAAGTGCAAATGCAAACTTGTGCATAAAGGGTTTATACGATCCAAAACTGAACACTAAAGGAGGTAAAAGACTCAGAAATATGAGTAAACCAAATGCTTTACTTCATTGATCATATAAGGTACTTATTACATAATAGAAAATATGCTAAGTGTAAAAGGGACGTAGCTATGCTATGTTCCATGGCCGATCAGTCTCCAGATAGTCATCATCGGGGTCACGTCGCTTATGCTTGCGATCTTTTCCTGGTCTATCTTTTAACTCGCGAATATCGACAAGGTAATAGGACCATTGAGCAACACTTTGCTTATGACAAACGGTCCTTCCCAAGGCGGGGATAGTGTGTGTCACTTTTGCTGCTTGAGGCGAAGTACAAGATCCCCCTCTTTAAAAGAGCGATGCCTAAAACAACCACTATGGTAGATGGCGGATCTCTGGCACGCCAAGACATGCTCTTCCTCGAGCAGGTCGACAGATAAGCGTTTGGATTCTTCAACATCGTCTTCGTCATAGGTAGCTACTGTTGGTGCATCAGGGAGGATGTTGGATGGTAAGTGACATGGGTATACCCTACAAGTACTCGAGCTTGGTATATACGGTCCAAATACGTACAGGCCCACGGTGTCTCCAAGGCCCAAACAAGGGACTCGAGTAACCTACAGACTCTCGATTGCTTGAAGAACAAGAAGAAGTTAAAGATAGAAAGTTTGAAGGGGAAAAACCCTAACTTGTGACCGACTCGACCTGCTACCCGAGACCTAGCCTATCTATATAAAGGCCAGGAGGGGGCGGCGAGGAGGACACGTGCAACCCTAGTTTTCACTACCCTCACCAGATTGCATCTGCGCACCATTGTAACTTTCGATTCCTTCGATAATTCCACGAGCAGACAAGCAGGAGTAGGGACCTCTACGATGCCTGAACCAGGGTAAATCTTTGTCCCCTGTGTGCTTGTTTGCTAGCCGATAGATGTCTCCAGCGCTCCCTCCTTCTCCAAAACCCAAGTCCATAACAATGGGCATTGATGAGTTAAACCCTCGTCAGTAAGACTACTTCTTCTCCATAAACTGTGAAGGAGGGGGTCAAGCCAGTGGATCTGTTGGGTGTTTTCGTAAACTCCACAGTACAGATGGTAACTCCTCCGCCTAGTCCCCAGATGCTCTTTGTAGTGGCGCCTCTAATCGTGGCTTGATTCCTTGCAGAATTAGTCCATTGGTCCTTTCAACTTGACCATTAGATCGTGGCTGTGCCACAGATGCTAGGTCAAGGTGGATGCCTTTGTCTTGATAGTAAGCCTCTACTTCTCCGAGTGATAAGTTGCTACCATTGTCGGTGATGATGCTATGCGGGATCCCAAATCTCACCACTAGATCCTGGACAAATTTCAGGGTTGTTTCCCCATCGAGCTTTTTAATGGGTTTAGCTTCAATCCATTTAGTGAATTTATCATCTCCAACCAGTAGATGCGTAAACCCACAAGGTGTCGTATTCAAGGGACCAACCATATCAAGCCCCAGACTGCAAATGTCCAAGTAATTGGTATTATTCACAATTCTTTAGTTGGAACATGTGGTTGCCTTGCATAGAACTGACATCCAATACAAGTCTGCACCAGCTTGTCGGTGTCCGCATTGGCGGTCTTCCAGTAGAATCCTTGCTGGAAGGCTTTGGAGAGCAATGATCGGCGAGCAGGATGATGCCCGCAATCTTTGAGATGAATCTCTCTAAGGATTTCAATACCTTGTTGCTGGGAGACGCACCGTAGGAATACTCCTGTGGTGCTTCTTTTGTACAACATGCCATTTATTATAGTATAGCCTTTTGCTCTGCGTACTATCTGCTAGCTTTCGACTTCGTTGGCGGGCGGTGTTCTGTCTTTGAGGTAGTACATGAACGGTTTCGTCCAAACTAGAGAGGTCACTATAATGGAGTTAACAAATGAATCAACTCTATCTGTATTGTTGGGGTCTGCTCCTTTCATGGATGGTGTCCGTAGATGCTCTAGGAAAACGCCAGCTGAAATTGGTTTGCGGGCCAATCCAAGCTTTGACAGCCGATATGCCACCTCATTATCCTCCCTTTTGACATACTTGACTTCGTAGTCGTCGAAGCAGTTGGCTATCTCATCTACTTCATCTTAATATGTCGCCATCATAGGGTTATGCACGTTCCAGGTGCCAACCACCTGCTGGGGAACCAATTCGCAATATCCACAACAAACTATGCACTTGATGCCAAAATCCTTGGCTACACGAAGTCCGTGAATGAGAGCTTCATATTCGGCCATGGTGTTGGTAGTGTTGAAGTGGATATGCAGGACGTATTGCAGCTTCTCTCCTGTTGGTGATTGCAACAATTAACCAGCCCCCGAGCCATTGAGCAACTTAGATTCGTCAAAGTGCATGATGTCTATGAAATACCACCTCTTTTAGCCATATAAATTGTGCCATTTATCTCTTATATCATGTTTCTTCCAGCTATAGCTATGCCTTATATGCATGATTTCTATTTCTCATTTACTTTCATATCAGCTTTGCACATTTAGTAGTTTAGGTAGGATTTTATCACTTTTCCTTTTCGATGACATGTGTGTAGGTGTTGATGATGATTATGGATAAAACAAAGGCAAAAGAAACAAAGAGAGCATAGTATGGAGCAGCTGCAGGGACCAGACTTAGCCATTTGAGAGGTTGAAAAAGTGAAATTTTCCAACTTCTCAAAATAAAGATCCAAGAGCACAGAGTTGTAGCCCTCGACAATACGAACTCAATGAGCCCAAGAACACCCAAAACAGAGTTCGTATGAAGAAATGGCGGCCAAAATACTAAAGGGGACAAACAGTTTGACGAGCAACTATATGACCGGAGCTATTTTTTTGGTCGTATAGCTCCGCCCGTATAGTTGACAAAAAGGTCGCAAACAATGGGATTTGGCCCTAGAAAAGCTCCAGAACCTTCCCTAAGTCATATGACGGTATTGGGGGAACCCTAGGGCACCTCCAATGCCTATATAAAGGAGGGAGGACCCAAGAGAGAGCCACCAAGCCATACCCTCCACCACGGCGGAGCCCTGCCACTGTTCCTCCACCATAGCTACCTCAAAATAGATCTACACCACCACCACCACACAAGAGGAGAAGGGACTAGGATCTTGAAGGCCTCTACATGGATCTACATCGTCATCTTCATCAACAACGGCCTCCATCACCGATCCCCTTTGGTTACTTGTTGTAATTCTAGATTTAATCTTGGATTTGCATTTGTCTTCAATTGTATGATCATACTTCATCCATTGATGTCAATTGCCTTCATGTGTGAGTAGTTTCCTTTGTTCTTGGGGAAATAGAGAAACCCTAGTATGAGATTGAATTGAGATAAAGATTATTATGTGATATTGTTCATTATGTGTTTGTGTTAATTGTATTCATCTTGATGTTGGGAGTTGTGCACCTCCTTAATATTTGCCTCTTGCGGGGACTTGATGAAGGGGATTACTTGTTGGTAGACAGAAGGATGATAGCACTTATTGTGACTATAAAGTAGTTGTCATTCTTTACGTACTAACTTGGGGAATCAAGGAGAACTCATCAAGCCATGTCCATACCATAGGAGAAATCCCTTAATAGCACGGTAACACGATGGTTGCCGGTCATCGTCTACTGTGGTTATGAGGATGATGTGTGCAGCGGTTGCTGGCTATTCGTCCATATATGGAGCTCCTCCCACACATATCATAAATGGTTTTATTCATTATAATAATTTTGATCACACTTTCTAATTACTAGCGGTGGATCAACTACTCCCTGAGAACTCTTTCCATCATCTTGTAGACTTTCATAATCATACTTGCATGCTCTTGTTTACTTACAACTTTAGTTTACTTATTGTTCTCTTATTTGAAAACCCAAAAATATCTTTTACACAAAACTCGCATTTTATCTTGTTACTTAAAACCATATTTAGCATTACTATTTTAGTATTTAGTTCAAAGAGTTATTATAATTCAGACTCCTGCTCCCTGTGGGATCAATATCTTTATTTTGAAACTAGCTACAGACGATCTGTGCACTTGCAGTCATCAGTGCATGACCCAAAACTCTGGCTCTATCACAAGAGTATCTTCTGACAGTTTTGTCCAATCTATGATGAAATCCGCCTATGCTTGTGATTTGGTAGCATCGAGCCTCTTGTAGGTGATTTCAAAGGCGGCAAGATCAATGCCCCACTTCGCCACCCTTCCTGTAGCGTTGCTATTGTTGATAATGTCGGACAGTGGAGCTTTGCTCACTACTTTAATGGGGTGCTCCTAGAAATAATGCCTTAACTTACGAGAAGCAAGGAAAACTCCATAAGCTAACTTCTGGAAGTGCGGGTAATGCTGCTTGGATTTTGTCAAGACCTCACTCACATAGTAAACTGGTCGTTGAACTCCGTGCTCGTGCATTATCTCATTACACTCCACCACGACGACGATGCTGATAACCCGGTTTGTTGTCGCCATGTATAGTAACAATGGCTCCATTGACTCTAGTGCTGCAATTATTGGTGTGGAGGGGAGTATTCTCTTCAACTCCTGAAGTGTTGTATCTGCCCCGTCCATACAAATTTGTCCACCTTTTTGAGCAATGTGTAGAGCGACATTGCCTTCTCTCCAAGTCGGCTGATGAATCGTCTTACTGCTGCAACATAGCCTGTGAGCCATTGGATGTCCTTCAAGCATGCTGGGTGTTTGATGTCGAGGATGGCCTTGATCTTCTCCGTGTTGACCTCGATTCCGTGAAGCAAAATTATGAAGCCCAACAATTTGCCAGCTAGAACTCCAAAGACACACTTGTTAGGGTTGAGCATCATGTTGTACTTCCGAAGGTTATCGAAGGTTTCCTGTAAGTCGGTGATGATGTCGTTTGATTTCTTTGACATCACCGCGATGTTGTCCATGTAAGCATGTATGTTGCGACCTATTTGGTCATATAGGAAACACTGCATTGTCCGCTGGTACGTAGCACCTATGTTTTTAGCCCAAAGGGCATTGTGGCGTAGCAATATGTGCCATAAGGGTGATGAACGAAGTGGCTAATTAGTCCAACTTGCGCATCTTAATTTGGTGGTATCCTAAGTATGCATCCAAGAAACACCAAAGTTCCGAGCCAACCGTTGAGTCAATGACTTGGTCAATGCGAGGCAAATAAAACAAATCTTTTAGGCATGCTTTGTTCAAGTCAGTGTAATCAACACACATTCTTAATTCTTTGGATCCCTTCTTGGAAACAAGTACATGATTGGCCACCCACTGTGTGTGAATAACTTCTTAGATAAAACTAGCCTTAAGAAACCTAGCTAGCTCCTTGCCTATGGCTTGTTTCTTTTCATCACAGAAGCGTCGTAGAGGTTGTTTCACTGGTTTTGCTTTAGGATTGATGTTTAAGCTGTGCTCGACAAGTTCCCTAGGTACATCTTTCATGTTGGAAGGTTGTGATACGTCCAAAACGTATCTACTTTCCCGAACACTTTTGCTATTGTTTCTCCTATAAACTTGTGTGATTTGGATGCAACTAACGCGGACTAACGCTGTTTTCAGTAGAATTGCCTTGGTGTCTACTTTTTGTGCAGAAAATCAACTATCAGGAAAAATCCCGGAAAATATGCCAAAGATCCTATTTCACCAGAAGACTCCAGGAGCCAGAATATGATACGGAGGGGGCTAGGCCCAGGCCGCACCACCTGGCCGCGCGGGCAAGCCTAGGCCGCGCCAGGGGGTGGTCTGGCTGCCCAGACTCCGCCTCGGTCTCCCTCTTCGCCTATAAGTTGCCTTCTGACCTAAAAACTCATGGGGGTTGGAAGTTTTTCCAGAAGGAGTTCCGCTCTGCCGCCACTACCAGATTCCACGAAACAACACCAGAAACTCCGTTTTGGCACCCTGTCGGGACGGGGAATTGGAGGAGATCATCGCCATCATCATCACCATCACTTATCCATCGACCATCCATGTTTCCCCCATCTATGAGTGAGTAATCCCCCGCTATAGGCTATGGGGATGGTAGGGATTGGATGAGATCGTTCATGTAATGGCATCAGATTGTTAGGGCATGGTGCCTAGTATCTTTTATTAGTGTTTTATGACTTTGTTGCGACTTGTTATGCTTAATGCTTGTCACTAGGGCCCGAGTGCCATGATTTTAGATCTGAACATGTTATTGATTCATTATGATTGTATTGTTTATGGTCTTACCTGCAAGTTGTATACACATGTTGTTGTCCGGAACCAATGGCCCCGAAGTGACAGAAATCGGGATAACCGGAGGGAATGGCTTTGATGTGAGGGTCACATGTGTTCACAGAGTGTTAATGCTTTGCTCCGGTGCTCTATTAAAAGGAGCACCTTAATTGCCAGTAGTTCCCTTGAGGCCCCGCTGCAAATGGGCTGGCAGGACAAAAGATGTTGTGCAAGTTCTCATTGCGAGCACGTATGACTATATATGGAACACATACCTAGGATTATCTAGTACTTGGATGCTTTATCTTATTTATCTGTAATTTCCCTTTGTTCTGATTGCCATGTGAATTGGCTTGTCCATGCAACACCCGTCTATCCATCCCTATGCCTACCGCACTCGAATCCTACTGTTTACTGCTATTGTTACTGCTGTCTTTACTTTACTACTGCTGCTACTTTACTATTCCTACTACAAAACTGTTGCTACTGATAAAATTCTATGAGCAAGATTGTTTCCAGGTGCAGCTGAATTGATAACTCAGTTGTTAAGGTTTATAAATATTCTTTGGCTCCCCTTGTGTCGAATCAATAAATTGGGTTTCACTTCCCTCGAAAATACTGCGATACACCCCCTATACTTGTGGGTCATCAAGACTATTTTCTGGCACCGTTGCCGGGGAGCATAGCTTTATTTATCAAGTTCACTTGGATTCTTTGTTGTTCGCTGCTATCCATCCATCATGGGTAAGTCTCATGATGGCAAGGTTCCTATTTTACCATCCACTACAAGAAGAGGTACGGTTCTGAACACCTCTGTTGCTCTTGATTCACCATATGTTATGAGTAAGCTCGTTACACCACCACATACACATGTTACACACACTGCTACTACTGCTGAATCTGAAACTTCTGATGCTTATGATGCTGCTTCTACTATGCTTGATAAGAGTGGTTCATTAGGTCCTTTCCTAGATGCTACGATTGCTAGAACTATAGCTAGAAATACTGAAACTCCTAATGAAGACACTACTACACCTGTTAGTTCACCTGAGTCTAGTGAAAGTTATAATATTGAAGATGGTAATGTTGAGATGACCGATGAATTTATTAAAGAATGTAAAAACACCCATGATAGGAGCGCTGCTAAGAGTCTCCTTGAGAGGCGTACTATTAGACCCAAATTGTCTCATATTGCTAAGTTTGCTGCTTCTCCCATAGACATTAAAGATAAAGATTATGATTTCTCTCTTGATCTCTCTTAAATAGCTATTGTTGAGAAAGAACCTTTTTGTGGGACTAAGAATGAGAGTGCGGTAGCACATATGAATGAGCTTTCTACCATGAGTGGCTTGTTTTCTGATGATATTAAGATGCGTACTTACTTTGTTGCTAAGATTTTCCCCTTTTCACTAAAAGGAGAAGCTAAAACTTGGTTTATTAATTTACCTCCTTGATCTATTGATAGCTCTGATTGCTTGATTAGTACTTTCCTGCAGAAATATTTTCCTCCTAGCGCTAGACATGCTATTTTGCAGGAAATTTTTGATTTTAAACAGGGAGAAAAAGAGATATTGCCCGAATCTTGGGCAAGGTTTTGTGCTTTGATTCATGCACAGGCTAGAAGTCCATTACCTAAGAATGAGCTTCTTGATATATTTTATAATGGACTAACCAAAGAATCTAGGACATACCTAGATAGTTGTGCTGATTGTGTTTTCAGGAATAGGACTCCCAAGGAAGCTGAGGAATTAATGGCTAAAATAAGCAAGAACTATAAAGATTGGACTCCTCCTGAACAAGCTATACCTGATGTAATTGTACCTGAACCAACTATTCCGGTGCCTATTCCCACATCAAAGAAGAGGGGAGTTATTGAATTAAATGATGAAGTGATGAAGGAAGCTAAGAAATGTCTTAAGGAGAAGGGAATTAAAGCTGCAGATGTCAAGAATTTACCTCCTATAGAAGAATTATGTAAGCCAATTCCCTACTCATCCACTATTGAGGTACACTCTCTCCAACACTTTGATGAAGGTTATATCCCTTAATCTAAACCTCCTGATCAATGCTTAGAAGAATTCGATATCTTTATCGTTAAGCAAGATAATTTTAATAAAAGGGTGCAAAATCATCTAATGGAAAACACTAGAGCTATTGTTGAGTTGAAATATATTGTGGAAAGAACCTCTAATGATGTTAAAATGATTGTTAAACACTTTCAAATGGTTCAAACTCAAATAGATCAACTCATTAAAATGCAAAAAGACTTACTAGTTAATGCTGCTAAAGAAAAACATGCTGATGAAATTAGAACTAGAAGTGGTGCTGCTACCCAGGATCCTCTATATCCCGAGGGGCATCCCAAAAGAATTGAGCAGGATTCTCAACAAGATGAAAATAGTGGTTCTACTCGTAAGAAAAGGAAAAAGAAACATAAAACTATTTTAGAACCCTCTGAACCTGCTATAGATCCTAATAGTATATCTATCTCTGATGCTGAAACTGAAAGTGATAATGAAGAAAATGAAGTTCCTAATGAAGAAAAAGTTGAAGAAGAACCTGAAAAGCACACTAAGAATACTAAATACACTAAAGAAGATTTTGGATCCAAAAACCTGGTAGTGAAAGAGAGCCTTGGGTCCAAAAACCTATGCCTTTCCCTGATAAGAAACACAAGTCAAAGGAAGATGAACACTATAATAAGTTTTGTGAGTGGATGAAACCTTTATTCCTGCAAATTCCTTTGACTGACGCTATTAAATTGCCTCCTTACTCAAAGTATATGAAGGATATTGTCTCGAATAAAAGGAAGATCCCTAATGAAGAAATTTCTACTTTGCTTGGTAATTATTCCTTCAATGGTAAGGTTCCAAAGAAACTTGGAGACCTAGGGATTCCAACTATCCCTTGCTCTATTAAGAATAGTTATGTTAGAACTGCTTTGTGTGATTTGGGAGCTGAAGTTAGTGTTATGCCTTTCTCTCTCTATACGAGGCCTCAACTAGAAAAATTAATACCAACTGATATATCTTTGTAAATGGCTGATAGATCTACCACTATTCTTGTTGGTATATGTGAGGATGTACCTATCCAAGTGGCTCATAATTGCTTGATATTAACTGATTTTGTTGTGCTTGAAATGCCTGAAGATGATAATATGTCTATTATTCTTGGGAGACCTTTTCTTAATACTGCAGGGGCTGTTATTAATTGTAATCAAGGAAAGGTGACTTTCAATGTTAATGACTAGGAACACACTGTCTATTTCCCCAAGAAGATTGAAAGGACTTATGGTCTGAATTCAATTGAACATGTTGAGGGCATTCAAGTTGGAGAAATATATTGTCCCATACCAAGAGAAAAATTTGAAACTATTATGATTGGGACCATTGCTATCAAGGTTGAGGTAACATAATCATTAGTGGAATACAAAGTTTTGTCTCATATGAAATTGTTTTGGTAGCATGACCTGATCAACCTTGTTAACAAAAGGATTTCATTGAACAAAACAATGTTTTCACCGTGATTATCTCCGCTTACTTCTATTCTATCCATTTTAGTTTTTTCTTTCGTTTAGTTTTCTTTTTGTTGTTAGTTGCTTGCATGTTAGAGTGTCTTAGGACTTCTGTAGTTCCAGCTTTGTTTTGTCCTTGCATCTTTTTTCCAAAAAAATCTGTCTATCAGAAAATCATTCTTCTATACCTGAAAAATGCCCAAAAATAAAGTGTCTCGAAAAATTCTAGAAAATTCATATTAAATTTTTACGTGAAAAAAGGGGCAGAGGAGTGCCTGGAAGGTACCAGGGGGACCCACCAGGCAGGCACACCACCTGGTGGCGCGGCCTTCCTTGGGTGGCGACATGCCACCCACTAACTCTCTCACCTGCCACTTTCTTCTCTCTCCTGAGTAAGCTCCAGTTCATTGCTCAAAATCGCGTTCTTGCTGTGCTTTCTCTCGATTTTTTCGATCTCCTTGCTTAGCCCATCTTTCTTGCTGAAATTTGGAGCACTTGTTCCCTGGTATGTGACTCCTTCCCTTGTCCAAGTAGATTTGTGTTTAGTGGATTATATCTTGAGTATTTTGATGTTGTAGGTGACAGGTTATGAGAGCTTGTAAGCTTGTTTGATGCTTAGAGATATAGTTTTGATGCATGTTTAGGCCTCTTACAAGTCCCTATGAGTAGAATCCTTCATTTTATTCACTTTGCAATCACTTGTTTAATAGGTGTTTAAATTTCAGAATAGAAGATGGATGAGCATCACCTAAACAAACATGAACTATGGGTGCCTGAGGTCATGAAGGTCCACCGGGAGGAGGAAGTTTTTCCTTCCATTTATCCATGCTCTGAGTTCATGAGAGCTGCGGGAATTCTCCAAGATTTCCACACTTTGGTTTCTAATGCAGGGTTGGAGTACTTTTTGGAAGATGAACCTTGTCAATTTATGAAGCTAACCATGTCTGTGGTGCAGGACTTTCAATTTAGTCACTCTTTGCCTAATCCCATGGTCCACTACAAAATTTACAATATTACTGTCAACCTTTCTCTCGATGACTTTTGTGCAGCTATTAAGGTACCTCAATGGGGATCATGTAGAAGGATTAAGGAGCGACCTGAACCACTTATGGATTTATATGCAGAAATTTGCCAAGGGAGCAGCTTCTTGAAGGAGAGTGGAAAAATCCGTAACATTCATCTCCTCTCCATTCGCTACTTTGCCTACTTTATTGCCAAGTGTGTTCCTGCTAGGAAAACTGCCAGTAAGTTATCTTCATATGATCTAGCATTTATCTCTGCTGCTCTTAAACGAGATAGGTCTTACAACTTAGGTGCTTTGATAGCTTTCCGTCTTGCTGCTAACCGTGAGAAAGGTGGAATTTGTGGAGGCCTCATTGCTTCTCGTTTGCTAGCATTGCATGGTTTAGTGCCTCATCATCTAGACCTACAGTTCCCCATAGAAAGGCTTGATTTTAATTCCATGATACAACATAAATTTGTTTCCTCGTGGGCTAGTTTGAATGAGTTGTCTTATGAAATAACCTTTCTCAAAGCTGGTTGGAGAAAGAGCAAGTCCGAGCGTGTTATTCTTTTGCCTGCACCTGTTTTGTTTAACCTTGATAACAGGGAAGGATGGTCCCTCACTGAGGAGGAGCTTGACACGTACCTGGGAGAGCTCTACCAATAGGAGAAGGATACTAGAAGGGAGGTCACAGATGATTCGGTCCAGCCCTCAAATGAGGAGGAGTCTTCCTATCAGCAACCTGCTTATGATTGGGGAGCTTCTTCTTCTTCCCACGGGCCCAACTACGACCATTCTTATCATGATCCTCCTGCTTGGAACCCTTACCCGTATCTGGATTGATACCCACTTAGGACAAAAGCCTAAGCTTGGGGGGAGGTACGCCGGCATCGCACTCATCTCTCTATCATATTGCGTCGGTACTTTGTATATTCATGTTTCGTTCTCTTTTTAGTTTTCGTTCTTTCCTCGCTTTTGCTTTCTAAAACACAAAAAGACCAAAAATATTTCTGTTGTTTCTCTTTGGTTTGCTTCTTCTTCTTTTTGCCTTGGTTTGTTTTTCCCTTTTTGCTTTGTTTGAACTATTCGAAAAACCCAAAAAGATTTTGCTTTACTTGTTTTTCCCTTTTGGTTCTTTAAAAAAAATAAAAAACAACAAAAATATTTGTCGTTCTTCTTTGGTTTTGTGAGTTTGCTACAGGGTTCAGCAGTCCTCAGTGGATATTGGTTTCATATTATTATTCAAGCCACACAAGTGAAGAGTAATAATGAGGATTAATGACAACTTGATGCGTGGTAAGAGGCTGGTAACAAACTCTATTTGTTTTCATTTTTGTACATATACTCATCACTACGGGCATGCTTAGTCTATTCGTGTAAGGTGTATGTTATCTTTGGATGCTTAGTAGTTCTTGCTTTCGTATGATTAGTTCCAGCTTGCTAATAGTTTGTAGCATGTCTTATGAATGTTTGCTTGCATTACTCTATTCATAACTTGGTATGACACCATGGTATCCTCCTCTGAATGTTTCATTTGAATTGACTTGGCACATGCTCACACATGCACATGACTGTAATAATCAGTTAAGCCTCGATGAATTATTTTGCCTTGAGGATCTTGAATCAATTTCATGCCATGATTACTCCTGTTTTGTTGCAAGCATGATTATGACAGCTATTGCTCTCTCGTTTGTCGCTTCCTTACTATTGCTAGACTTCGCTTTCATTGAGTATGTTTTACTCATGTTTCCAACCCCCTAAAACCAAATATTGCCAAAGTGTCCACCATACCTACCTATTAGCATCATTTGCTACTTCCGTGCATATTCAATATGCCTTGTTTTCTTCCGAATAAAATGTTTGCTTGTTATGAGAAAGTTAGTTAGTAAAGCTCTCACGAACTTGATGGCACACTTTACTTTCTTGCATTTAATAAACCTAAACCTATGCGTCCTTCTTTGTTGCGTATATGCTTGCACTTTATAAGTTGAAGTTAGCAGAACCATGTATCATGGGGAACGTTTTCAACATTGCACTGGTACTTAGTACCTCGTTGATATCATGTTGTTTTGCTTATGGATCCCGACGGTGTGAAATAAAAGTGGAACTTGTAAGATCATGGAGTTTGTATGTATGTTAGAGAAACGCCTGGGCCGCTAGCCTAAGCCATGCCTAATCATGGTGGAAACTTGCAGCATAACCATAATGAGCATTCTATGAAGCATCCTCAATAGAAATCTATGCACATAATAAATAAAAAGATCGCTGAGATGCTCATTGTCTGCTTACCTTGTCATTTTGATTATGGGATAGCTCCTGTATCATGTGAAAGGGGTACCCCGTTGGCGGTTCTCTATGATACGTATATACTTACAATGACAAGAGCTTACTCGTGACTGAAGTTGAGTAGCATGAGGATCGGTCTTCGTAAGTAAGGGGCATGAGACTTCGATTTATAACTTGTCAAGCATATCCTCTTAGTTGTGTCACTTTAACCTTAACCATTTAAAGATGCTTATGATAGGGGCAATGAGAGCTCAAAGCTACCGAGTACCATACTTTCAGCATTTGGAAGCCTTTCAAACTATTCAAAACCTTTTCCATTACTTGTTGAGTCTCCACTTTTTCTATGAGCACTTTCTTGAGAGCATAGTTGTCATTCTTTGTGCTTGTCTCATTACATGATTATTTGTGTTATGACTTTGATGCTTGTATCTTTGATATCTTTACTTCTAGCCTTCACCTGGACTTCAGAGGTGCCTTGGCATTCATAATCAAAGGCAAGCGAGATACCACTTTATCATACCTTGTTATGAGCAATGTAATGTTGCTTATGTTTATGCTTCATTCTACTTATTATTTTTGAGTTGGAATCTCTTCATAGTTTGCAATGCCTATTAAGTAAACTTAGTTGCATATTCCTTATTATGAATTGCCTAAGTAGTTGATCACATGCTGAGAATATATACATCATATGAGGCAATCGTGTTCATGAAAGTTCTTTTATCGCACTCAGTTTTCAACTGAATTGCTTGAGGACAAGCAATAAACTAAGCTTGGGGGGAGTTGATATGTCCAAAATGTATCTACTTTCCCAAACACTTTTCCTATTGTTTCTCCTCTAAACTTGTGTGATTTGGATGCAACTAACGCGGGCTGACGCGGTTTTTAGCAGAATTGCCTTGGTGTCTACTTTTTGTGCAGAAAATCAACTATCAGGAAAAATCCCGGAAAATATGCCAAAAATCCTATTTCACCAGAAGACTCCCAGAGCCAAAATACGAGATGGAGGGGGGCTGGGCCCAGGCCACACCACCTGGCCGCGCGGGCAAGCCCAGGCCGCGCCAAGGGGTGGTCTGGCCGTCCCAAACTCCCCCTCGGTCTCCCTCTTCGCCTATAAGTTACCTTCGGACCTAAAAACTCAGGGGGGGTCGACGTTTTTCCAGAAGGAGTTCCGCTCCGCCGCCACCACCAGATTCCACGAAACAACACCAGAAACTCCGTTCTGGCACCCTGACGGGACGGGGAATTGGAGGAGATCATCGCCATCATCATCATCATAATCGCTTCTCCATCGACCATCCATGTTTCCCCCATCTATGAGTGAGTAATACCCCCTGTAGGCTATGGGGATGGTAGGGATTGGATGAGATTGTTCATGTAATGGCATCAGATTGTTAGGGCATGGTGCCTAGTATCTTTTATTAGTGCTTTATCACTTTGTTGCGACTTGTTATGCTTATGCTTGTCACTAGGGCCCGAGTGCCATGATTTCAGATCTGAACATGTTATTGATTCATTATGATAATATTGTTTATGGTCTTACCTGCAAGTTGTATACACACGTTGTTGTCTGGAACCAATGGCCCCGAAGTGAAAATCGGGATAACCGGAGGGAATGGCTTTGATGTGAGGATCACATGTGTTCACGGAGTGTTAATGCTTTGCTCCAGTGCTCTATTAAAAGCAGCACCTTAATTGCCAGTAGTTCCCTTAAGGCCCCGCTGCAAACGGGCTGGCAGGACAAAACATGTTGTGCAAGTTCTCATTGCGAGCACGTATGACTATATATGGAACACATGCCTAGGATTATCTAGTACTTGGATGCTTTATCTTATTTATCTGCAATTGCCCTTTGTTCTGATTGCCATGTGAATTATCTTGTCCATGCAACGCCCGTCTATCCATCCCTATGCCTACCGCACTCGAATCCTACCGTTTACTGCTATTGTTACTACTGTCTTTACTTTACTACTGCTGCTACTTTACTATTCCTACTACAAACATGTTGCTACTGATAAACTGTTGTGAGCAAGATTGTTTCCAGGTGTAGTTGACTTGACAACTCAGTTGTTTAGGCTTATAAATATTCTTTGGCTCCCCTTGTTTCGAATAAATAAATTAGGATTCACTTCCCTCGAAAATACTGCGATACACCCCCTATACTTGTGGGTCATCAGGTTGCTAGGTGAAGATGTCCTTATTCTCACGGAGGAACTCGACGAGCGCGCTTTACTATTTGGGATCTAGATCCGTGCCAATGGTGGTGGTCTTGGAGGCATCGGCTTCCACAAGTTGCACCGGCTTGGTCTCAATGGTGGCCTTGAAGGTGGGTTCGGAGGCACAAATCTTCTTCTTTGAAGCCAGCATCTCCAAGGCATGGACCTGGCACTAGATCTCCTTGAACTCTTCACCGTAGAGGATTGCTTCAGCGAAGGCGGCTTCACTCAGCTCACACTCCCTTGCCTTCTTGAAGATTACGACAATGGTGATGATGTCGTTTATTCTGGGTATCTTGAGCTTGTTGTAGATGAAACATGCTCTAATGTGTGAAAGAACTTTTCGTGATCTATATTGTTTTGAGTGTTAGATAACAATGCTAATGATAATTTAATTATGTGTTTAGTGTTGCAGATTATCCCCCCCAATGTAGCTAAATAGAGTTTTGGGCGGCGGATTATCTGCTCCTGTCAAGGGCTGGATTATCCGCCCTTGCCCCAATCGCCCAACATGGACAAGGCGCATCATGTAGTAGGGGGCGGATTTCCCCCGGATTGTTCGACCAGGGCTGGGTTTTTTGCCCGGGCCGGATAATCGGCCCAACCCGGGGGGCGGATAATCTGCCCCAGGACTTTTCCAAAGGGTGCCAAGGCACGTCACGCTGTATAGGGGCGAATATTCCCCCAGGATTGTCTGACCAGGGCCGGAGCTTTTGCCCGTGCTAGATAATCTGCCCCACCTAGGGCCGGTTAATCTGCCCCCTGGATTTTTTGCATAGGACGACAAGGCGCGTCACGCTATATACGTGGCGGATTTCCCCCGGATTATCCGACCCGGGCCGGTTGTTTTGGCCCTGCCGGATTATCCGGACCCACTAAGGCCGGATTATCCAACAACTGGTTTTTGGTAGGGGTATAAATACCCCTTTTGATCCTCATTTCAGATCTCTTGGATCCCACGAAAAGGTGTTGTACTGTTCATATCGATTCAAGCGAGATCTTCACCTTCAACCACTCAAAGGCTCTGGGCTTTGGGGAATCGAAGGAGGAGGCTTTGATCTTCATCGGCACCAATCAAGATATTAATTTCCCCTCCATTGATCTAGAGCTTGTTATGAATATCTAGATCTTGGTTACGTTTATTGATAAATTTGTTTCTTGTGGCAGCTTGTTGTCATCTCAGGAGCCTCCAATTCAGTTGTGGATGTGTGCCCGGTAGTATTGTAAAGGCACTGGTTCCCGCCTCAAAGGGTATCAAATAGTGGAAAGTGGATCAGGCCTCTCGTGGTGAGATCCATCGGAGAACAGATTGAGGCCTATTGTGGCGTGGTGGTCTTAGTACCGCCCACCCTTCCAACGCAGACGTACTTCCCTTAATAAGGAAGAAACTGTGGTAAAACAAATCATGTGTCTTCACGTGCTCCACTATGGTTATCTCATTCCTCTCATCACCTTTACTCGCTTAGTAGTTAGGTTGGCATATAGGGAAATTTATCTTAGTCACATATCTAGAGAATTTATCTTTGTGTCAAGCCTAAAATTGAAAAATAATTAAAATTTGGAGTAGCACCTATTCACCCCCTCTAGCACTACAACATGACCCCCTCTACAGCAACGCACTTGTGCGTATCTAAATGCTCATATAGGTGTTGCAAGCGACAATACCAACGGATAAAAATGCGTTGCGTTTTTGGGCGTTGCAAGGACACAATGCAACGTATATCCGAGCGTCGGTAACCAATGGGATAACCGTTGCAGAATAGCTACATATTTCAGGCAACAATTGTATCCGTTGGTAGAGAGATCCTATCAATTTTAAAAATACTATTTTCAGGACTGGATGGTTTGACCGCTCTTAAAGATGGTAGCTTTTTTTCATAGCGAGAGAACATAGTTCAGACATTATGTAATACATCACAGAAGTCATAGTATATGAATGCATTGCATGCCAAAAATTTCAATATTTAGTAGTGGAACCATATCTCATACATGAACATCGTTTGAAGAGTAGACATTTTACAATCTTGCACCAAAATCAGAATTACCTTGTGCTATATACATATAGAGAGATGGTTACAATCTTGCGTCAAAACATGATAATCTATCAAATCCTATATATCTATTCTAATATTTGCCTAAGATGTTTAGAGCTGATATGCGAACATAGCAAGCCGTGCTACTGTATGGGACCTGCAAATACAAAAGATACCTTTAGTATCAAAGTGGCAAAATACAGTGTAAGGTGTAGTGAACTAATCAATAGAATGGTGAATCACTGTATCACAAAGCTAAAGAATAAATATGACGGACATTAGTGGCAGATTCCAGAAACTGTAGTTTGCAGGGGGTGGACATTAACTAAAGTATAAATTCTTTCAAGGCATAAATACGAGTGTATTTTACAAAACAAAGAAACTATATAACATGTACTCCTGTTGCTTGTAAATCTTGTTGGTTGCCACAGTCCGATTCTAATTCTGAGCGAGATGTACATCATGTGAAGCAAAATAAAAACATGAATCTAGATCTCATCACTAGTGTGATGACAGTCATATCTTATATTAAGTTTTAGTTGTACTCCCTCCGACCCATATTAGTTGATTTAGATTCATTTAGATATGAATGTATGTAGTCAAGTTTTAGTGCTAGATACATCTGAATCTAGACAAATTTGAGTCAACTAATATGAGTCGGTGGGAGTACAAGTAACATGACGGATGAATTAATAACATCAGGTCCTTTTTTCCAAATAAATATAATTTCATGAGAAAGAACTAAATATAATTTCTAGTTAGAGTCGCATATGTTGTGTTGTATGGCAGATACTGTATTTGGGCCCCACTAAACTAAAATACCAGAAGCTAAGTAGAACATTTCAGCACCTAAATAGTTTGTGTTCAAGTACATAAATAGTCTGTACTGGAGTATATAAATAGTTTGACCGTGAGCACTATAAAACTATCCTCAAAATCAAATGTAAAACAGGAACATGAAAAGCTTCTGCTTGAATAATGAAAGCCTACCTTCAGTATCATCAATTCCCTTGGTTATAAATACAACGTTAGCACATACCTTTAGAATTTTCTCAGTTCGCTCTTTTGTTTTGCCAGATTCTCTGCTAAGAAAAGGTACTATCACATACACTATTGGAGACCATAGTGTTATGGACCAAAGGCATTCGTTGAGCTTCATGGCCTGAATTAAACACATATCCATTCAGAAGGTAATTATACTTGGCACTTTAACCGTCAGCTGCAAAATATTAAGACTCTGCAAAAACAACAAATTGAACACCGCAAGCAAAAGGCGCGTGAGATGGAGCAGTATTGGACATGATATAGATCAACAAAAGGGAGAAATTAATACTTGTAGATTATCCGGCTGCTGGTGGTTGTTGCTGATGCGTGCATGCTTGAGGTTCTTGGTGCGGCATATGGTGGAACTGCCGCCTTCTCTTCTGCCTCTGCATCTATGGCATCTTATTTGTCAAGGATGCACAAAATATCTACAGAAACTATGAACACGGGTTGAGCCAAGAAAAATGACAGAGAAATCTTGAAGGGCAGAAGAGAAATTGCACCTATAGCCTGAACCTCTGTCGTGCAATTGCGCCACGACACCCCTTTGTGCTCCGAGTGTCCGACTCGCCTCCGCTGCCCTTCGTGAAACCTCGGCGTCATACAGTAGCCGAGATCCATCTTGGCAGCCTAAGCACTTCCCGGAGTTACGGATCATGGTAGAGAAGAGCTGCATCACCGGCCGCCACTAGTCACCGGCGAGGGAGGCCCTGCTAGCCAACAACAGTGAGACGCCTTGGGGGATCGGAGGGGCGGCTAGGTTTTGGGAAACCGATGAGTCTGACTACAGGTGTGTTCGTGACTGATTGTGCCTGGCTAGTTAAGCGAGAGGTAATCGTGCTTAGTGGTCTGGGCTGTGGGCCTATTTTTCCTTTTGAATAGTTTACTATGTAGATTGAACAACGGATTAGGCATCCCTCAAAAAAGAGGACAACGGATTAGGCTGCAACAATTGCATGTGTATCTATGGAAAAACATTGCAACGAATATTTACAGCGTTGCTAAGTATCTATTGCTATAAGGAGGGTTCTCTTGTAGTGTAGGTGCCCATACGATCCATTTCAATTGGTATCAGAGCCTCGGATCTTTATTCGGGCTTTACCACCTAAGAGAGTATGGGTACTAAAGATGTTGGTGAGGATGTGGACAAGGTCACCATGGATGATCTCAAGACATTGGAAACAACCTTAATTAAAACTGTGGAGACCCAAATGCAAGAGATGCGTGAAATGATAGCATGTCTCTTGCCACCCACAACCCCTCCTCCATCTTCCACTGAGGCTTCAACTCATATTTCAAAGGACAAAGCTAAGGCTAACTCAACTAAAGAGTAGTTGGAGGGTGACGATAAAAACAAGAGTTCCTCTTCGAAAAAGGGAAGTGGTAGGGAGGATTATAGTAAGGTTCCTCACTTATACTCACCCAATCCACCAATACCTCACCCTCATATAAAAAATAGGGGTGATCCACCCAAGCTTAGTGCATCTTCTTTCAATCAATGGCAATTTTTGATGAAATCTCATGTGTGCAACTCGTCTATTGAGTTATGGAAGATCATCAAGGGTGGTCTCCACATTGGGTATCCAACCAACTTGACAAGAAGAGAAATTGTCGATAGTCAACTCAATGTGATAGCCTTGCACATGATTCAGCTTGGTGTGGGTCCCAAGAACATGCCACACATTGAACATCTCAGCACCATGAAGGAAGGTTGGGATTCCCTCACTAAGATGTTCATCGGGAATGAGAGCATGAGAAGAAATAAGTACGATGCTCTAAGCAATCAGGCTGAAGGGTTCTATATGATGGATGGTGAGGACCATGAAGATATGTATTGAATACTCAAGTCCATCGCCACCACATTTAGAAATCATGGGGCAACACATGTTGATGATGCTTGGATCAAGAGGAAGTATGTAAGTGCTCTTATGCCATTTGAGCCCAAAAATTTGAAGAGTCTCCAAGGAAAACACAATTATCACCAAATGACTTCCAATGAAGTCATGCAAGAAATTGCTACATTCAAAGTTGCGGCCAAGAATGTTGAATATGCTCATGCACGAGCAATTGGAATGCAAAAGGTGAAGGGTTCCATAGCAGAAAACAAAAAAATTCTATCTACTCGAACACCAAAACCAGGATCTATACTATGCAGACATAAGTAACGAAGGAAGGATTCGGTATTCATACCTTTGAAGACCGAGGCACGCCTTATGCAGGTAGGCGTATATTGATGAAGATGAGCAGCACCCCAAGTGTGGTGCCTCCGGAGTTCGTCACATGTCCGGTGTAGGGGACGTCAACAAGGCTCCGATCCAGCCGAGCAGTGGAAGAAGAAGATGCCGGATCGCAGATCACACGACAGTGGTGTGAAGGTGGAGAACTCACCCACGAGGTCCTCCCCAATATTTTAGAGAAGTCCTCAATGGATGAGAGAGAGAATGAGAGGGAATGGGATGATTCCAAAGGGGAGGGGGGACCCCTATATATAGTGGGAGGGGTACACCACCCAGGGGCCAGGCGGTGTGGGACTAATCCCCACACCCGCCGGCCACCTAGGGGCAGCCGCCGGCCCTAGGTGGTCTCCAATAGGGCGCCCCACCAGCCCTAGTGCGGCCGGCCCCCACTCCCTAGGCGCCTTGCCCTATTGGGCCTCCCTTCAGGTGAGGCCCATTAGCATTAAGGAGCCTTTAAAAATAAAATAAAATATATATTTAATATTAATTCCCCAATTAACATTCAAATAGACATATTATATTATTCCTTTACTCCGGAACACCTTCCGGACCCCTTCTGATCTCCATCGGATGTTACCCGGAACTATTTCGGCTTCTCTCTCTCTATTTCTCCTATGATACCTCATCTACCCTAAGCGTCCCTACCCTTAAGTGTGACATCCTTCGGTTCGGAAACACTCCGGACATGATTGAGACAACTCTCACATCAATGATCAACAGAGGGACCTGGATGGCCATATGACCCCCGTGCGTTTCACGAATACAACCGCTCGAACCGTGAGATAGTCGTTCCTTGTTCCCTTTGTCATTTGATACCAAATTCATCCGAGACTTGATCTTCGGTATCTCCATACCTTAGTTCGATCTCGTTACCGATGAACTTGTTCTCTCGTTCTCATGTCGTTGTATTCTGTGACCTAGTCACATGCTTGCAAGCTTTATCAATGCAACATCACCGAGATGGCCACATGTATCTGTCTGTTACATGGACTAGACAAATCCTGGTCTTGATATGTACTCCTCTACGCATCCCTTCGGAAAACCTGAGTGGCACCTTTTTTATCACCCTGTTACGAGATGATTCTTGATAACCATCTAAGCTTCTTCCGGAATGGTGATTTATATTACCTCACAGTCAAAGGATCAGGTTGCGAGGTTCTCTGTGTTTTATCATCAATGGTGAACTTTGTAACTAGATCTCATTAAGATATAACGGTCGGATGTTTGTTTATCATGTTATTCAACTAATAACATGACCTCATTGTTAGTTGGCATAAATGCCCATGATCTTGAAACACAGACCATCCTCATGACCAATGAACTAGTTCACTAGAAGTAACTAGAGACACAGTTTGTTTACATACCACACGTGTATTAACGTTTCGTATTAACACAGTTATAGCATAGATGAAACGTATTATGAACATATAGGAGATATATCAAATAATACACATTATTATTTGCCTCTAGGGCATAACTCCTTCAGTCTCCCTCTTGCACTAGAGTATAAACAAAACTAGTTTACAATAGGGAGGAACCTAACACCAATGGAATGTCGGTGTTGTTCGTGCTTTTCTAGATGGAGAGCTTTAGTCAAAGGATATGCCACATTCAGTTCCGTATCTACTTTGCACATCTTGACTTCACCTTCGTCAGTGTTCTGCCGGACGAAGTGAAATCTTAGCTTGATGTGTTTGGCTATGGAATGAGTTCTTGGTTCCCTTGCATTTGCAATAGCTCCCGTGTTATCGCAATAGATCGTCACGGGGTCTTGTGCATTGGGATAAACTCCCAGTTCGATGACGAAATTCCTTAGACAAACAACTTCATTTGCTGCATCAGCCGCAACAATATATTCATACTCCATTGAAGATTGTGCCACCACCGGCTGCTTCTTGCTTTTCCAGCTTACCGCCCCACCATTCACCAAGAAAACAAATCATGTTTGAGACTTTGAGTCATCATGATCTGAATTCCAGCTCGCATCTACCTAACCCGTTATGTTTAGAGCTTCATCATTTCCTCCATAGATTAGGAACATATCCTTTGTTCTTCTCAGATACTTTAGGATATTCTTCACAACTGTCCAGTGATCCGGCCCTGGATTACTCTGATATCGGCTCGTGAAACTAAGAGCCAGTGCCACATCAGGTCGTGTACTTAGCACTGCATACATGATAGATCCTATGGCTGAAGCATAGGGGATGTAAGACATCTTCTCTCTATCATCATCCGTTACAGGACATTGAGTCATACTCATTTTGCAATTCTTCATCATAGGTGTAAAACCCCTTTTGGTGTTTTCCATTTTGAACCTTTTCAAAATCTTTTCTATGTAAGTACTCTGACTCAATGCTATTAGGCATCTTGATCTATCTCTATAGATCTTGATTCCTAATATATATGCAGCTTCACCTAGATCCTTCATGGAAAATTGGTTACTCAAATATGCTTTCACGCTTTTCATAAGATCCACATCGTTTCCCATGAGTAATATGTCATCCACATATACTACTAAGAAAACAACTGAGCTCCCACTCGCCTTCTTGTAAACACAGAGCTCTTGTTGATTTTAGACAAATCCAAAACTCTTGATCACTTGATCAAAACGTTGGTTCCAGCTCCGAGATGCTTGCTTCAATCCATAAATGGACCGTTGAAGCTTGTATACCTTTCCAGCATCCTTAGGATTAACAAAACCTTCTGGTTGCATCATATACAACTCTTCATCAATGTGACCATTGAGGAATGCAGTCTTAACATCCATCTGCCATATTTCATAGTTGAAATGTGCATCAATTGCTATTAAAATCCTGACAGCCTTAAGCATCACTACGGGAGAGTAAGTCTTGTCGTAGTTAAGTCCTTGAATTTGTCGAAACCCCTTTGCGACAAGTCGAGCTTTGTGAATGGTTACATTACCATTTGCATCTGTCTTTTTCTTAAAGATCCATTTATTTTCCATGGCCCTGCGACCTTTTGGAAGATCTACCAAGGTCCAAACTTGGTTCTCATGCATGGATCCTATTTCAGATTTCATGGCTTCTAGCCATTTCCAGAGTCAGCACTATCTTCTTTGTAGTTTGCAGGTTCTTCCTGTTCATCCAGGATGAAAGACATTACAAGGCTAATGTACCAATCAGGAGTGGCACGAACCCTTGTAGACATGTGAACCTCAGGAGTCTTGATGTCATTGTTCCGATCATCATCAATGGTCTCTTCCTCCATGTTGGAGAGCGGTTTCGGAACAACTTCCGTTGCGCTACTCGGAATTTGGAGAGAAGGGTCAACAATTTCATCTAACTCGATTTTCCTTCCACTCACTCCTTTTGCAAGAAACTCTTTCTCGAGAAAGGTGCCGGTTTTTGCGACAAGCGTCTTGCATTTAGCTTGATTGTAGAAGGTGTATCCAATGGTTTCCCTTGGATATCCTACAAAGATACATTTTTCCGATTTGGGTTCAAGTTTGTCAGGCTGCAGTTTCTTAACGTATGCCTCACAACCCCAAACTTTCAAAAATGACAACTTCGGCTTCTGCCCAGACCATATCTCATATGGGGTTGTCTCCATGGATTTGGATGGTGCTCGGTTTAAAATAAAAGCGGCATTTTCTAACGCGTATCCCCAGAAAGACACAGACAAATCAGTTAAATACATCATGGACCGCACACTATCCAATAGAGTTCGGTTACGACGTTCCGACACACCATTACGCTGTGGTGTTCCGGCTGGCATAAGCTGTGGTATAATCCCACAGTCCTTTAAGTGCATGTTAAACTCATAACTCAAATACTCACCTCCTCGATCTGATCGAAGGTGCTTGATTTTCTTGTTAAGTTGATTCTCTACCTCTTTTTGAAACTCCTTGAACTTTTCAAAGGTTTCAGACTTGTGCTTCATCATGTAGATATATCCATATCTGCTTAAGTCGTTAGTAAAGGTAACAAAGTAACGATACCCATTGCGTGTTGAGACGCTCATTGGTCCACATACATCCGTATGTATGATCCCAAGTAGTTCTACAACTCTCTCCACTATTCTGGAGAATGGTGTCCTAGTCATTTTGCCCATAAGGCACGACTCACATGTATCAAGGGGTTCGAAATCCAATGACCCAAGAAGCCCTTCCGAATGAAGCTTCTTCATGCGCTTTATGCCAATGTGACCAAGATGGCAATGCCACATGAACATGGAATTATCATCACTATGTTTACATCATTTAGCATCAACACTATGGATGTGTGCATCGCAATCAAGATCAAGTAAGAACAAGCCATCACATACAGGAGCATGAACATAGAAAATATCATTCATATAAATTGAATAACCATTTGTTCCTGATTTAAACGAATAATGGTCTTGCAACAAGCAAGACCCACTCACAATATTCATACTCAGTGCGGTACATAATAGCATTTATTCAAAACCAACAATAATCCTGACGATAGACGAAGATGCAGGGTGCCGACAGCCATCACTTTGACTCTTGAACCATTGCAGACGCGCATTGTCACCTCGTCCTTCCTCAGGCGCCTCCTACTCTGCAGATCCTGCTGAGAGTTACAAATGTGAGCAACAGATTCGGTATCAAATACCCAAGTGTTACTCCTGGCGCTTGTAAGGAATACATCAATAACATGTATATCATATATACCTTTGTCTGGGGTGGCTATCTTGCCAGCTCGCTTGTCTTCAAGGTACTTGGGGCAGTTGCGTTTCTAGTGCCCATCCCCTTTGCAGTAGAAGCACGAAGTGCCGGGCTTAGGGCCAGGCTTGGCAATCTTTGAGGTGCTGGGAGCGAACCTGCCATCCCTCCTAGACTTCTTACCCTCGCCTTTTAACTTTTGCCCCGGCTTCTTAAAGTTGGCGGTTTTGTTGACCATCAACACCGTGTGCTCCTTCTTCATTTCAACCTCAGCAGTTTTGAGCATGGCGAACACCTCAGCAAGGGTCTTAGTCATCTCGTGCATGTTGTAGTTCATCACAAAACTCTTATAGCTAGGGGGGCAGCGAGTGCAACACCCTATCTATAGCAAGCTCCTCTGGGATTTTGCAATCCAGGGCGTTTAAGGGCTTAACGTAGACAGACATTTTGACCATGTGCTCACTAATACTGATGTGCTCTTCCATTTTAGCAGAGAACAAGAGCTCGGAAGCATCATACCTCTATGCACGAGCCTGTGGAGCAAAGACAGCCTTGAGATCTTCAATGATCTCAAAGGCATTCATCTTCTCAAAATGCTTTTGAAGCTCCGGCTCCATGGCATAGAGCATTCCACTCTGGATTTTTTTTGAGGTGAAACAGTAGGGAAAATCCCCACTGCAATTTTTTCATTATATGGGTATGAGTATGTTACAATGATAAAAATTTACAGATGAGTCTATTGATCTAAGGAAAATCAAAACAAGAAAAAAGTGCCACCTCTAAAGAGGGTAAAGATCTACTCTATCTCTGATCTAAGTGTTGATTCAGCCAGGTTTTGAATTTCTCTTTGTGTTTTCTTTTGATTCTGAACTGTATCCATCTCATCTCTTGATAGAAGATTTCTTTCCATCTTTCTAGTGTTGGTCTTTTCTCATTAAATTTTTTCTCATTTCTATAGATCTAGATACCCCAGGTAGTCATGACAATGATTTCCATTGCAAAAGGCAGGTGTAACTTTTCTTTGATGTTTGAAATAGCCTCCAACCCTGATAAGTTTGTTGTTCTGTTTCTGTAAATATGGTCCCAACATTTTTTTGCAAATGAACAATCCTAGAATACATTCCACTCTGGATGAGGGAGAAATCGTCCGCCTTGGACTGCCAGACATTCTTTTCATCCTGGGAGGTAGAATTTGTAGACTTAGCCAGAAGCTCAGCCTCGATGACATAAGTCAACTTGTAGGGGACTAGGAGGATCCTAAGATTGCGGAACCATGCGGTGAAGTTGGTTCCATCAGTTTTCAGCTTGTCCTTCTCGAGGAAAGTGCTAAGGTTGAAGGTGGCTGGGCGAGACATCTACAAAGGATTTGCAAAGTGTTTAGACTATGTTCATAATAATGAGTTCAAGTTTTAATCAAAAGAACTCCCACTTAAACGAACATCCCTCTACTCGTTTAGTAATCACATGATCCCTATCCCCTACACCTCCCCCGATCATCACGGCCATCAGTGTAGTATAAAAGGTGGACATTCTCTAACATCGATCACATTAACTATGTGATTCATGCTCGACCTTTCAGTCTCTTGTATTCCGGGGCCATGTCTGTACATGCTAGGCTCGCCAGTTCTAACTCGTGTGTATTCACTGTGTAACATGGCTTGCACCCACTATATGCGAACATAGATATGTCTGACCCCCGATCATCACGGTCGGCCTCATACCGAAGAACTTTCTTAGTGGTGCACACACGAGGGGAATACTATAACTGGAATACTGTGAGGGATTATCTTATCATGCTACCGTCGAATATAAGTATATATATTAGCATAATAAGTAATACATCAAAAGTAAAGTGTTATGACATGGTTATAGCTTTATGATCATTATCAATAGCCTCAATGAGAGTTTCACAAACTTTTCATTGCCATGTTATAATACTTGCCCCTATACAATAATAAAGATAGACACTTCTATTTTGCCTATTGCATGTTTTACATGGCTTTAGGGCTTTCGCAGTAGAACCCCTTCCCACCTACGAACGTCGAGCCACAACATGGATTCAATGATTGCCATTCTTCTTCCATTTTTAGGGCCCTCCAGTGTCAATGCCATATCAACTACTGTAGAGAGACAGACACCCCCCTAAGCCACTTTGATTTGTGGACCAGTCTCATGAATCACCACGTGAGGTTGGTTGGGGGCCGCTTCATCAAACAGTGTCGCGATATGAACAATAACATTAAAGAGGGTAGCAACTAGAGAATCTATGCCCACATATTGCTATGTGTTCTATCCGTACGACATGTCTACCCATAGACCTGCTCTGATACCACTGAAGGGTTCCGTAGTAGAAAACAAAAAAATTCTATCTACTTGAACACCAAAACCAGGATCTATACTATGCATACATAAGTAACGGAAGAAGGATTCGGTATTCATACCTTTGAAGACCGAGGCACGCCTTATGCAGGTAGGCGTATATTGATGAAGACGAGCAGCACCCCAAGTGTGGTGCCCCCAGAGTTCGTCACACGTCCGGTGTAGGGGACGTTAACCGGGCTCCGATCCAGCCGAGCAACGGAAGAAGAAGATGCCGGATCGCAGATCACACGACGGTGGTGTGAAGGTGGAGAACTCACCCACGAGGTCCTCCCCAATATTACGGAGAAGTCCTCAATGGATGAGAGAGAGAGAATGAGAGGGAATGGGATGATTCCAAAGGGGAGGGGGGACCCCTATATATAGTGGGAGGGGTACACCACCCAGGGGCCAGGCGGTGTGGGACTAATCCCCACACCCGCCGGCCACCTAGGGGCAGCCGCCGGCCCTAGGTGGTCTCCAATAGGGCGCCCCACCAGCCCTAGTGCGGCCGGCCCCCACTCCCTAGGCGCCTTGCCCTATTGGGCCTCCCTTCAGGTGAGGCCCATTAGCATTAAGGAGCCTTTAAAAATAAAATAAAATATATATTTAATATTAATTCCCCAATTAACATTCAAATAGACATATTATATTATTCCTTTACTCCGGAACACCTTCCGGACCCCTTCTGATCTCCATCGGATGTTACCCGGAACTATTTCGGCTTCTCTCTCTCTATTTCTCCTATGATACCTCATCTACCCTAAGCGTCCCTACCCTTAAGTGTGACATCCTTCAGTTCGGAAACACTCCGGACATGATTGAGACTACTCTCACATAAATGATCAACAGATGGACCTGGATGGCCATGTGACCCCCGTGCGTTTCACGAATACAATTGCTCGAACCATGAGATAGTCGTTCCCCGTTCCCTTTGTCATTTGATACCTAATTCATCCGAGACTTGATCTTCGGTATCTCCATACCTTAGTTCGATCTCGTTACCGATGAACTTGTTCTCTTGTTCTCATGTTGTTGTATTCCGTGACCTAGTAACATGCTTGCAAGCTTTATCAATGCAACATCACCGAGATGGCCACATGTATCTGTCCGTTACATGGACTAGACAAATCCTGGTCTTGATATGTACTCCTCTACGCATCCCTTTGGAAAACCTGAGTGGCACCTTTTTGATCACCCTGTGACGAGATGATTCTTGATAACCATCTAAGCTTCTTCCGGAATGGTGATTTGTATTACCTCATAGTCAAAGGATCAGGTTGCGAGGTTCTCTATGTTTTATCATCAATGGTGAACTTTGTAACTAGATCTCATTAAGATATAATGGTCAGATGTTTGTCTATCATGTTATTCAACTAATAACATGACCTCATTGTCAGTTGGCATAAATGCCCATGATCTTGAAACACAGACCATCCTCATGACCAATGAACTAGTTCACTAGAGGTAACTAGAGACATGGTTTGTTTACATACCACACGTGTATTAACGTTTCGTATTAACGCAGTTATAGCACAGTATGAAATGTATTATGAACATATAGGAGATATATCAAATAATACACTTTATTATTTTTCTCTAGGGCATAACTCCTTCAAAAGGGTGTAAATGTTGCCTTGAAGGCCAATGTTACTAAGCAAGAAGATGATAGAAACCTTGACATAGTTACCATGTGTTGTCCCGAGGAGGTTAAACGTGCTCATGGTTAGGCCTGGGTGTTCAATTAGACCGGACCGATCGGTTCGGTACTTTCTAAATTTTGGTGTAGCGATTTTACTAACCGATCAGTGTTCAAGAAAACTCAAGAACGGATGCTTTCGATCATCAAAATTTTGTTCCGGTCATCAGTGACAACCGACCAAAATGATATTGGTTGCGGGACAAAAATCAGGAGCCAAATCTTGAGAAAAACAACGAAATAGTCTAGCATCAATCAATCGAAAGATGCAAATCCTATAGGGGTTGAAGAGGAAGGGTACACAGATTTTATTCCATTGTGCGAAGGAGCCGCCACCGGTCAGTTGTGGTCACGGGAGCTATGGGCGCCACATGTGGCCATGAAGGAGAAGGATCTAGGGCAACACCGGTCAGTAGCAGTCGTGGGATTTTTGTGCATCACATGCGGCCGTGAAGGATCCATGGGCGCTGCCCACTAGCGCTAGGTTTCACGAGGAAGGTGAATGGATGTGGCGGTGCTTCTTTAGGTCCGTGCATGGATCGAGATAAGCCTAGAAAAAAAAGGTTTATGTGGAAGTAGTAAATGGGATATTGGGCTTACATCCGTTTGTCTTTGGTACTCCTACTTAACTTTTCGGTTATTCGGTCAACCGAGTCTAGTGACCGAACTCACCGATCTAAACTTGGTTCCTAACATTTGCTAAACGAGGTAACGACCGAAATTTTGGTAACATGTCTATTCGGGTTCGGTTTTTGGTCCTTGGGTTTTTTCCCCATCCCTACTCATGGTGAGTACATGGCATTCTATGCAAGAAACTTTTGTAAAGACCCTGCCAAAGCAAAATCTGAGCTTGAGCGCAAGAATGGGTCAAGTGGAAGAAAGGAAAACGGTCCAAAACTGAGGTCATGTTACAATTGTGGCGACCGTTTACATTTCATAGCTAAGTGATCAGAGTAGATAAGATCATAGGGGAAGACTAGTTCTCACGGAGAAGTCAAAGGCTCCTCACAAGAAGCCATTTATAAGTAAGAATGCTTCTTACAAGAAGCAACCAAATATAGTGTTGGTAGCCCAAGAGGAGTATTCGCCCGCAAGCGAAGATGAAGAAGGTTATGATAGTTCAAGAGAGGTGGCCACCATAGCCACTACATCTAGACCAACCTCTTCGCTCTTCAATTCTCCGAAAGAGAACTTCTCGAACAAGAACATCACTTGTCTTATGGCAAGAGGTTCCAAGGTATCACCTTGCATCACTTCCTTTCCTAAGACTATTATGAATGCTGACATGGATGATTCCACTAGTCTTAAGGTTAAGGAAGAAGTTATTTCTTTGGACTATTTTATAAATAACTTTCAAGGTGAGAACAAAATGCATTTTGCGGATCTCATGAGTCAACTTGCTCACTCGGAAGAACTTGAAGAAAAGGCCAGAATTGAAAGGGAGGATGCAATGGAATAACATCCTTGAAAAAGGCTCTAGAAGAAGAAGAGGAGATTCGAGCTTCTCTTAAGGAGAGGCTTGAGTCAATTGAGGAGTCAAATGACTAACTTGTGGCCAAACTTATGAAGGAATAGGATAATGATATTGCTAAGGCAAAGAGGCTAAAGAGGAAGAAGGTTGAATTTGGGGCTGCTCATGCTAGACTTTTCGAGAAGCTAGAGACACTTGACATTGCGAAGAAGGCATTGGAGAGTGAATACTCTATTCTCAATGAGTGTCATGATCAGCTCCAAACTCTACTAGCCAAGTATGATGTTCCTAACACATATACTTCACTGTGCAATCATGAAGACATTCTTCAAGAAAATGCTAGATTGAAAGATGAGCTTGCCAAGTCATCCCTTCCCAAAGATAAGGAAGTTCTCGATGAGATCTTGAGTAAGCAAAGGATAAACAATGGAAAGGAGGGACTTGGCTATGTCCCCAAGACCAAGAAGAATAAGAACAAGAAGAACAAGACCAAGAATGCTAAAAATAAGACAAGCACCATATAAAACAACTCCACAAAAAAACTGACTATGATGGTTTTGTAGGACTCAATAATCCTCATTATGAGTTATTTCATGATTATTATGGTGATGTTTATTCTAGATATATTGGTTCTTATGATAATTATATTGCTTGGTCTATTTGGGTTCCAAAGACCCTTGTTACTAACATGAGAGGACCCATTGAAAAATGGGCACCTAAAACCAAGAAGTAATTCTCTTGTAGGGATATGCTTCCGGTGGGTTGAAACGGGTGCTTGTTAGTGGATGCACAAGTCATATGACCGGAAGCAAGGAGATTATCACGGAGATGAGGCCTAATCATGACTAAATAACCATCTCCTATGGTGATAAGTCCAAGTCTAAGGTATTGGGTATTGGCAAGGTTGTGGTTGGCCACAATATCTCTCTCGTGGACGTCATGCTTGTTGAGACCCGTGGGTATAATTTACTTTCAGTTTGTGCTCTTGGTAAGATGGGATTTGCAGTTTTCATTGATGATATATCATGGTACTCTTGTGGAGCAAGTCTCTCAAGGTTGCTTTCATTGGGTATGTCAAAAATGACTTGTATGTGGTGGACTTTTCGGGGAAAACCACTGCAGGTCTAATGTGCCTATTCGGAAAGGCCAATGTGGGTTGGTTATGGCATCACTGGCTAGCTCATATAAATATGAGAACTTTGCAAAGTCTTCACAAGGATGGCCACATCCTTGGATTAATAGAAAATGTTTCCTTTGCCAAAGATCATGTTTGCAAGACTTGTGTTGAAGGAAAGATGCAGGACTCTCCCCATCGAAGGAAGACAATTATATCATCAAAGATGATCTTAGAGCTCCTTCATGTGGATATTTTTGGTCCTCCATCTCATGCAAATCTCGGTGGGAATAAGTATTGTCTTGTCATTGTTGATGACTATTCAAGGTACACATGGGTCTACTTCTTCAAGAAGAAGAGTGAGACTCAACAAACCATCATCGATTTTGCCAATGAGGTTCAATGTCAATACAAAATACCTATTTTGGTAATAATAAGCAACGATGGCTCTGAGTTCAATAACTACACCATGAATGAATTCTTACATGAAGAGGGGATAATACACCAATATTCCGCTGCGTATACCCCTCAACAAAATGGTGTAGCCGAGAGGAAAAACTAGACCTTGATGGATATGGCAAGATCTATGCTGGATGAATTCAAGTCATCGTATAATTTCTAGGCTGAATCCATATCCACCACCTGTCACTCTTCAAACCGGCTTTACCTCCGCAAGCTCTTGGACAAGACTCCCTATGAGATACTTACCGGTAACAAGCCAAACATTTCATACTTCCGGGTATTTGGTTGTAAGTGTTTCTTTATCATTAAAGGAGTTCGTTTATCTAAATTTGATTCTAAGACTTTAGAAGGTATTTTTGTTGGTTACGGTGCTGAATCCCACACTTATAGAGTCTAAAATAAGACCACTAGGATTGTTGTGGAATCTTATAGTGTGGTGTTGATGCATGTAAACTGCATACATGAACTTTGTAGTTTGTTAACATGTTTTCCCACATATTTGCATCATATATAATGTTATATCCATGTTTTACATTGATTTTTGGGGATTTACCAATGATCCCCTTTATTTTGGCTATAACTCGCCAGGGCAGAAAAACCCCGTTTTCAATGTTTTTGATGTTTCAGGACCTATACGAAGTCAAATGGACGTGAACTTTTGGGAATGCCAATATTTATCCACGAGAAGCATCTGGAGCACAAGAATCCCACTTGGAGGGCCAGGAGGCCCAAATGAGCATGGGCGCACCACCTAGCCTTGTTTCCTCCTCGGCCGTTCGATCGCCTTGATTCTTTCTCCCATGGAGTTCTCTTAACCTAAAAATGCCTATATAAGGATCCCTTGGGGAGTCCTCAAGATGAAAGACACCAAATATAAAAACACCACCAAACAGAGTCAGATCCAACAAAGATTGGAGGGGGGAACTCCGCCAGAGCCGCCTCTGAGGGGATCTCCACCCTCTCCAACATCTCCAGCATCATCACCATGATGAAGAGGGATTAGTCCACCTCCAGGCTATGGGTTTGTGGCAGTAGCTTGATCTATTTATCTCTTGTTCTTCATAGATCTAGTACCATATGAGGTGCCCTACATGATTATGGTCATATTTGTAATTCTATGTGGTGGATCTTTGTTCTATGATTTGATATTTGAGGTTGGAATCTATTTTGTGTAGGATGTATTGATAGACGCATATCGTGTACCCCGTTCTTAATTACTTGTTTTGATCCAACTTGTATGCAAGAACTTGTATGGGGAGAAGTGTGTATTAGATGGAGTAGCATGGTGGTAGTGATTGAATTGTGACAAACAACATTCAAGATCTACTTTGGTTTTTACCTTTCTTTTGCTGCCTCACTAGGGATAAAGTGAAATCATGTGCTATAGTTATCATGTGACAGTGCGATAATCTTGTTAGATCAAGGTAGCATATTTTTATTTCAAACATCATGTTATATTACTTAAAGCTATACTCTGATTTGTTCTTAATTCAAGATTGCATGGAGTTTCCCTTTCTTGTGGAGTATAAGAGAGATGTATTTCATCTCTATGTTAGAACGTGATGCCCATATTGATTCCTTATCAAGCACATACATAATTTCCATGAAAATTTATCATTGATGAATTGTTTTGTGATCACTGCAACTTAAAAACAGAGTAGACAAGTGAACCCATGAACCCCAATCCAATTTTAATTATAAGAAACACCTTTCCATTGCATCTACTATCTTTTATATTTTCTGTTATTTCAAAAATACAAAAAAAATACTTTCTCTACTTGCAATTACTCATAAAAACCCAAAAATAGGTCTATTATCTTCCATATCATCTAGTTTGCATTTCTTTACTTTATTTACTTTAGTTTACCCTATATTTTATTTCATATTACTAATACGAAACCTTGTGCTTAACAACCACTTGGTGGAGTTGGGGATACAAGACAAATTATTTTAATTTATAGGTTGCTTGAAGAGGAGAAGACAAAAACCCCTTCCATAACCAATTCCCCGAGAGTTTGATATAAACCCTGGAGTCACCCTTATGGGGAAAAGAAGCTTGCTACAACACTCTGCACTCGGAGTCCCAATGAAAAGTGGCCACGGTTGTTGCCATCAGGTGTTTGAGGAAAATGACGGCACCCATGTGGGGCAAGTTTATGTTTAATTTGTCATACAACTGTTGAAATTCCCCAAGATGCCATAAGAAGAATGGGTGTGGGATTCTACCACCCCGTTGAGGAACCCCTTGTGGCGGATCGGGAAGGACGATGCTCTACTCAAGTAGAGCCCTTATCTACACAAGATTGACAAACTCCACCTACTGAAGCTACTTCTGCACCTCCACAACATTCTTCTAAAGATCAACCTTCACCTGATCCTGCTAGAAGTCCCAGGCCGGATTATCCGGCCCTGCATCTCCCTCACGCTCCAGGAACGATCAAGAAGATGCTGAAACTCATAGGCCAGATTATCCGGCCACACCATCAGCCGGATTATCCGGCCTGTAAGCTCAGAACAGCAACCTCCTATTACAGTTGTGAAACAAGAGCAAGGGAAAGTCTCTCCATCAACTATTAGTGGTGAACAATCTGTTGATCAAGATCAAGCAAGTGGTCAAGGCAAAGATAAAAATGATGAAGAAATTCCTCCAAGAAACAATAAGGAAATTGAAATTCATTGCAAAGCTCGAGCTAAAAGAAATCTAGAACCCAGAGGTCACACACTTGATAAAGTAGTGGGTGATCTAAGGAGAAGGGTGTCCACAAGGGATGAGTTAGCAAGATTCAATGATCATCAAGCACATATATCCATGGTGGAACCCAAGAAGGTTTTTGAAGCTCTTGAAGATCCGGACTGGGTTGTGGTATGCATGAAGAGCTCAGCAATTTTGAGCGCAACAAAGTCTGGAAGCTTGCTGAGAAGCCTAAAGAGTGCGGCAATGTTATCGGCATAAAGTGGAATTTCAAGAATAAGCAAGATGAGAATGGAATTATTGTTAGGAACAAGGCAAGACTTGTGGCACCAGATTTTCCCCAAGTGAAAGGCATCGACTTCGACGAGACTCCAGTGGCTCGCCTTGAGTCCATCTGTATCCTCCTTACTTATGTAGCTCATCATAATTTTAAATTACAGCAAATGGATGGTAAGAGTGCCTTTTTTAATGGTCCATTACATGCGTTGGTATATGTTAAGAAATCCCCAGGCTTCTAGAACCCCAACTTTCCCAACCACGTCTACAAACTCGATAAGGCGCTCTATGGCCTTAAACAAGCCCCACGTGCGTGGTATGAGCATCTTAAAGAGTTATTGTTAGACCATGGTTTCGAGGTTGGGCATATTTACCCCACTCTTCTTACTAAGAAGGTTAATGGGGAGATTTTCGTATGCTAATTATATGTATATGACACTATTTTTGGATCCACTAATCAAGATTTGAGATGTATATGATGGGAGAGTTAAGATTCTTTCTTGGCTTCGAAATCAAGCAACTACTACAAGGGACTTTCATTAATCAAGCAAAATACATACACAACATGCTCAAGAGATTCAAGATGATTGATCTTAATGGCGTTGCTACCCTGATGCAAACAAAGTGTCATCTTGAGTTAAATCCCGATGGTAAAGATGTGGATCAAAAGTGAAAGAGCATGTGGGCCCCCATGTGTGGTTTTGGTAATTAATGACAATCTTTATGGACTAATGTTTGCATTGAGTTATGATACATTGCAAACGTATCTATAATTTTTGATGTTCCATGCTTGGTTTTATCTACTTTCTTGTGTTTTGTCCACACTTTGGAGTACTTTTCATATGATTTCTTGGACTAACCTATTAACAAGATGCCACAGTGCCAGTTGCCTGTTTTCTGCTATTTTTGGTTCCAGGAAAGTCAGAAAATCAATATTCTCGGAATTGGACGGGACAAAAGCCAAAGTTCATATTTTACCGGAAGACTCACAGAGCCAGAATACGAGACGGAGGAGGGCCAGGGCCTGGCCACACCCCCCAGGCGCGGATACCCCCAGGCCGCGCCAGGGCATGGTGTGGCCCCCCTGGCCGGCCACCGACCTTGCCTCCTTCGCCTATATATTCCCCCAGAGGCAAAAACCCTAAATAGTCAATCAGAAATCCATGAAAAGTTCTGCAGCACTGCCGCCACCGAAGGGGAGATTCGGGGGACAAAAAGTCTCTGTTCCGGCACCCTGTCGGGATGGGCAAGTGCCCCCGGAGCCATCTCCATCGATCTCCACCACCATCTCCATCACCGTTGCTGATTCCCATGATGATGAGGGAGTAGTTCTTCCTCGAGGCTGAGGGTTCTACCGGTAGCTATGTGTTCATCTCTCTCTCTCTATGCATGATCATATTGTGATCATGAGCTTTGTAATCAAGTAGATCTACCTTGCTACTCAAGTGCTTTAATAGATCTCTGCTCTCCCCATGTGTGTGAAAGTGACAGCATGCACACCATGGTGACACTTAGGCTAGAGATTACAAATACTTGTTATGAGTTATATTTGGAGTTGGATGTTTCTATGAAATTGTGGTGTTTGTTTGACTCATCTAGAACTCAAGGTGACAGTGTGGGGTTTTCTAGATGGGAAAGATGAACTTTGAGGTGTGATGTTATAGCCCTACCATCGATTAGAGTGTTCAACCGGAGACTAGTTAAGAGTAGTATCATAAAGAAGAATATATTTATATGAGAGTGTTCACTAGTGAAAGTATGATCCCTAGGCCTTGTTTCTAAGCACTGAAACACCGTTTGTAACTAGATCTGTTACATGTTTGGTTGTTTCCATCTTTATTTCAGTTTGCCTTTAGTATTTTCCCACGTTAACCACACGCCATCAAGCTATTTTCTAGCACCGTTGTCTTATATCCATACCACTTGTATTTCACTATCTCTTCGCCGAACTAGTGCACCTATACACCTGACAAGTGTATTGGGTGTGTTGGGGACACAAGAGACTTCTTGTATCTTGATTGTAGGGTTGCTTGAGAGGGATACCTTTGACCACTTCCTCCCTGAGTTCGATAAACCTTGGGTAATCCACTTAAGGGAAAACTTGCTGCTGTTCTACAAACCTCTGCACTTGGAGGCCCAACAACTGTCTACAAGAATAGAAGTGCGTAGACATCAAGCTATTTTCTGGCGCCGTTGCCGGGGAGGTAAGGTAAAAGGTACTCACATCCTCTGGTGTGAGTTCTCGAAGTTATTTCCTTTAGATTCTGCAATTATATCTTTTTGTTTCTTGTTTTTATTTTCACTAGTTAGGCTTAGTATGAATTCTTTGGACACCATTATTGCTAATGCTATGGAAAAGTCTAAGCTTGGGGAAGCTAGTTTTGATTAAAATGATCTTTTTAGTTCCCTAGCTTTTGAAGATAGCTATTCTATTGCTTATGATGATACCAAAGCTCCAATATATGATGATTACAATGATGAATATGATATTTTTAGTCCACCTACTATTGAGGAGAAAATTAATTATGATTACAATATGCCTCCTATCTTTGATGATTATGGTGATGAGAATAATAATGATAGCTATTTTTTTTGAATTTGCTCCCACTAAAATTAATAAGAATAACTATGCTTAAATGGAGAGTAATAATGATTATATGCATGTGGCTCATGATAAAAATGTTTTATGTGATAGTTATATTGTTAATTTTATTCATGATGCTACTGAAACTTATTATGAGAGAGGGAAACATGGTTTTATGTATCTCAACAATATTAAGTTTCCCTTCTTTATGTTGAAAGTCTTGAAGTTGCACTTGTTTTGCTTTCCTATGTTTGTTGCTTTGTGCTTTCATGACTTGTTTCTTTACAAGATTCCTATGCATAGGAAGTGGGTTAGACTTAAATGTGTTTTGAATTTGCTTCTTGATGCTCTGTTTTACTTTAATTCATATTTCTTATGTGAGCATCTTCTCAAACTATCATGCCTAACTTAAAGGCATTAAAGAAAAGTACTTATTGGCAGATAACCCAAAAGTTTTAGATGAATCTTGGAAGTTATTACCTCTGTAATAACCGCTCCTTATCCTTTTTATTTGCTTTTTTGTGCCAAGAGTAACCTCTAATGAGAGAGAAGTAATGCTTGGGAAAGCTGCTGTCCCGAAACAGATTTCTGTTCTTCACCGTAAAAATTCGTGTAAAATCTCTGTACGTCCTTTTGAGGCGTGAATTTTTGAACTTCTGCCCTAGGTTGTTATCTAACTATCATTAGTTCAACACGTTTTGATTTGAGCAACAGAAGGTCTTCTAAAAAATTCGTCTTTACCTGCTGGTCTGGTTTGACAGATTTCTGCTCATTTTCTGCATTTGCTTCTTGTTGGTTCCTTTTTGAGTCTTTTGGGGAATTGAGCTTTTTGAGGGAAGTGATACAGTAGCTAGTGTTTTAGTGGAAGTGTATTGGTGTTATAACTGAACCTAAATACTTATTATCTTGAGTGCACTAATGTTGCTAATAAAGATTGTGTGAAGTTTTGTATGAAGGAAAAATTTCAGGTGTATGGAGGGAATGAGTAATGAGATGAAGGATGGAATAAAGCTCAAGATTGGGGATGCCACACATGTCACCCCAAGAAATATCCAAGAAGTACAAGCGTAAAAGCTTGGGGATGCTCAAGGCATCCCCTTCTTCATCAATAAAAATCTCAGGTTTCTTCCAAACACTTCATTTTTATTATTTCATGCACAGTTGTGTTGTTCTTGGAGCGTCTTCTATTTCTTTTTCATTTTGGTTTTTCGTTTGCTTGGTTTGCTGAATAAATTGGTTGGACCCCTTCTTTCATACATTGGTTTTCAAATAGTTTGGTTTGGTTTGGAAAAGAGTAGGAAAGTTCGTGCTTAAGTGGTAAATAGAGCTTGTTTTTGACTATGGCCTATGCTTTGTCATGTCATGCTTGATATGGATTTGGCTTTATTCTTAGTGTTCTTTGCTGTAGCATGACTTGTTATAAACAATTGAGATTTCTTAATGTGCCTTGGATGAATCATGCTTTTTTAGCATATTAAAGCATAGTATAGTGGTATTCTCCTTTGATGCTTTATTTGGGTTGACTTGGCGCATGCTCACACCATATTATGACTATCCAAAAGTCACCATAGCCTTTATGATCCTTTATTTTTCAACTTGTAGTATCACTTTATGCTTTGATCAATGATATTTTGTCGCTCTGCATGATTATGGCCATTATTACTCTCTTAGTTTATCGCTCCTAGTCTTTTGCTAGCCTCCACAACCAAGTATGAGTTCCACTCATGCATCCAACTCCCTAAACCAAGTTATGAATCCAAAGAGTCCACCATACCTACCTATTAGCATATGCTATTCCAAGTATATTCATGCTTTTGTTTTTCTTCCGAATTAAACTTGTTATGAGAAAACTAGTGATTAAAGGTCTCACGAACTTGATGGCACACTTTACTTTTCTTGCCCTTAATAAACTTGAACCATTGTGTCGTATATGTTGTATATGCTTGCACTTATATGTTGGGGATTAGCAGAACCATGCTGTCATGGGGAACGCTTTCAACATTGCACTTGTACTTTGTACCTAGTTGTTATCATGCTCTTTTGTCTATGGATGTCGTCGGTGTGAAATGAAAGGGGAGCTTGTAAGTCCATGGAGTTATGCATATGTGTTAGAGAAACGCCTGGGCCGTTGGTCTAATCCATGCTGACATGGTGGAAACCTGCAGCGTAACCATAATGAGATGTCTATGAAGCATTCTTCTTATAAAAAAAGAGTCCTATATTGAGAAAAAAGAGAAAAAGAAAAAAAATGAGATTATGAAAAGAGGAAAGAGAGAAAAAGCACCATATTCCCATGGTAAATAAGAAGATTGCTGAGATGCTCGTTGTCTGCTTGGCTTGTCATTTTGATATGGGGATTCTTCCGTATCATCGGGCAAGGGGTACCCCGTTGGCGGTTCTCTATGATACACATGTACTTACGATGACAAGAACTTACCGGTGACTAAACTTGAGTAGCGAGGAGCGACCCTCGTATACAAGGGACATGAGATTTCTAACTTATACTTCGTCAAGCATGTACACCATAGTTTGTTCACTTTAACCTTAATCACTTCAAGATGCTTATGATAGGGGCAATGAGAGCTGAAAGCTATAAGTACCATAATTTTTGGAAGCTCTTTATGAAACTTGAATCCCTACTTCCTTCTATGAAGGCCTTTCTTCCATTTTTATATTGAGTCTCCACCTTCTATCTTTATGCACCTACTTTGAGAGCATAGTGGCCATTCTGAGTTCTATGTGCATTGTCCCAAGACTTATGGATTGATGCATAACTTTGATATTGCTTGTTTTAAACTATTTGTATCTAGTCACACTTATGAACTTTGAAGGTGTCCTATGCATTTATGTTTGCTACTCTATGAGGGACAAGCTGAATGCTATTATACTATGTTTTCTTTATGTGAAACAAACAAACGTCTTGCAAAGCATTATTATTCATGAATCTTTTGTTTGTGCCTTTTCATGTTGCAACATAGTTGCTTTGTCTTATTGTTAGAACTTTATCTTTCATGTTATGATTGAAGTACTATGATCCAAGCTATCCATGTTTTACAAATTGTTTGATCAAGTTTATGATGGTGCATGTCACCTCAAAAATTATTCTTTCTTTTTATCACTTACCTACTCGAGGACGAGCAGGAGTTAAGATTGGGGATGTTGATATGTTGCAAATGTATCTATAATTTTTGATGTTCCATGCTTGGTTTTATCTACTTTCTTGTGTTTTGTCCACACTTTGGAGTACTTTTCATATGATTTCTTGGACTAATCTATTAACAAGATGCCACAGTGCCAGTTGCCTGTTTTCTGCTGTTTTTGGTTCTAGGAAAGTGAGAAAATCAATATTCTCGAAATTGGACGGGACAAAAGCCAAAGTTCCTATTTTACCGGAAGACTCACGGAGCCAGAATACAAGACGGAGGAGGGCCAGGGCCTGGCCACACCCCCCAGGCGTGGGTACCCCCATGCCGCACCAAGGCATGCTGTGGGCCCCCTGGCCGGCCACCGACCTTGCCTCCTTCGCCTATATATTCCCCCCGAGGCAAAAACCCTAAATAGTCAATCAGAAATCCACGAAAAGTTCCGCAGCGCCACCACCACCGAAGGGGAGATTCGGGGGATAGAAAGTCTCTGTTCCAGCACCCTGCCGGGATGGGGAAGTGCCCCCGGAGCCATCTCCATCGATCTCCACCAACATCTCCATCACCGTTGCTGATTCCCATGATGATGAGGGAGTAGTTCTTCCTCGAGGCTGAGGGTTCTACCGGTAGCTATGTGTTCATCTCTCTCTCTATGCATGATCATATTGTGATCATCATCTTTGTAATCAAGTAGATGTACTTTGCTACTCAATTGCTTTTATAGATCTCTACTCTCCCCATGTGTGTGAAAGTGACAGCGTGCACACCATGGTGGCACTTGGGCTAGAGATTACAAATATTTGTTATGAGTTATATTTGGAGTTGGATGTTTCTATGAAATTGTGGTGTTTGTTGGAACCATCTAGTGCTCAAGGTGACAGTGTGGGGTTATCTAGATGCGGAAAGCGGACTTTGAGGTGTGCTGTTATAGCCCTACAAACGATTAGAGTGTCCAACCGGAGAGTAGTTCAGCGTAGTATCATAAAGAAGAATATATTTATATGAGAGTGTTCACTAGTGAAAGTATGATCCCTAGGCCTTGTTTATAAGCATTGATACACCGTTTACAATTAGATCTATTACATGTTTGCTTGCTTCCATCTTTATTTTAGTTTGCCTTTAGTCTTTTCCCACGTCAACAATTAGATCTATTACATGTTTGCTTGCTTTCATCTCTCTCTCTATGCATGATCATATTGTGATCATGAGCTTTGTAATCAAGTAGATTTACCTTGCTACTCAGGTGCTTTAATAGATCTCTGCTCTCCCCATGTGTGTGAAAGGGACAGCGTGCACACCATGGTGGCACTTAGGCTAGAGATTACAAATACTTGTTATGAGTTATATTTGGAGTTGGATGTTTCTATGAGATTGTGGTGTTTGTTTGACTCATCTAGTGCTCAAGGTGACAGTGTGGGGTTTTCTAGATGGGAAAGATGAACTTTGAGGTGTGCTGTTATAGCCCTACCATCGATTAGAGTGTTCAACCGGAGAGTAGTTAAGAGTAGTATCATAAAGAAGAATATATTTATATGAGAGTGTTCACTAGTGAAAGTATGATCCCTAGGCCTTGTTTCTAAGCACTGAAACACCGTTTGCAACTAGATCTGTTACATGTTTGCTTGTTTCCATCTTTATTTCAGTTTGCCTTTAGTCTTTTCCCATGTTAACCACACGCCATCAAGCTATTTTCTAGCACCGTTGTCTTATATCCATACCACTTGTATTTCACTATCTCTTCGCCGAACTAGTGCACCTATACACCTGACAAGTGTATTGGGTGTGTTGGGGACACAAGAGACTTCTTGTATCTTGATTGTAGGGTTGCTTGAGAGGGATACCTTTGACCACTTCCTCCCTGAGTTCGATAAACCTTGGACAATCCACTTAAGGGAAAACTTGCTGCTGTTCTACAAACCTCTGCACTTGGAGGCCCAACAACTGTCTACAAGAATAGAAGTGTGTAGACATCAAGTTACACTTGTAGGAATTGTCCATTGGCATCACTTGGAGTATGTGTTGGCTCCAAGGTGGAAGATATGAAGAAGAAGATGCGTTGTGCAAGCTCAAATTGCGGCATCCCTAGAATATCTCATGTTTGATACTTGCCATCCTCGTTGATTATGGATCGATGAAGACAAGGTCAAAGTATACTCAAGGCAAAGGTATTCTTGATAGGTTTTCCCTTTTGCCGGTCTCATGTTGTTAGTTGGGAGACCGGGTTTAGGATCGATAGCCGTACTATCAAGAGAGGCTCTTGAGTGAGTATCTCGATCATATCGTTCAGATGGAGCTCAAACCTTTGCATACTTGCACCATCTTTGTAGTTGATGCTATTGAGTGAACCATTGAATTATTGTTTATGTTCAGATTGTTATACATCATTATTCTATCTCTGATCATGATCCATATGATGTCTTGTGAGTAGTTCATTTTGTTCTTGAGGACATGGGAGAAGTCATGTTGTTAGTAGTGGAGTTGTGTTGAGAAAGATTCAATAGATTGTTATTTAAGTTGTGGTGTACTTCTTCTAGTGGTGTCATGTGAACGTCGACTACATGACACTTCACCTATATGGGCCTAGGGGAATGCATTGTGTATTTAGCTACTAATCGTAGGGGTTGCTGGAGTGACAGAAACCTGAACCCCCATTAGGAAACCATTGCACAAGGGATGTAAGGGTCTTAGAGTTTAAAGCTGTGGTTAGGTTTCTACCTTAATTACTTTCTTGTACTTACGGATGTTTGCAAGGGGTATAATAACAAGTATGTATTAGTCCTAGGAAGGTCAGTACATTAGCACAGGTTCACCCACACAACACTTAGCAAGTTAAAGAAGATTAATCAACTATATGAAGCGAAAGCACTTAACAGTCTTCCCATGTGTCCTCGAGAATGTTTGGTTATCTTAAGTAATACAACCGGCTTGTCCTTTGCTGCATAAAGGATTGGGCGACTTGCTGCATTTATTCCTACTGTCTTTTATTTACTCGTACTTTGTTTACTTGCTTTATCAAAAACCCCTAAAAATCCATTTGTTAAGTATTTACAGAGAATTCCTGATCCATACGACTAGCCAGCACCTTGTGCTCCTCGTTGGGTTCGACACTCTTACTTATCGAAAATACTGCGATACACCCCCTATACTTGTGGGTCATCAAGACTATTTTCTGGCGCCGTTGCCGGGGAGTGGAGCGCTATTGGAGAGTGGAACTGGTAAATGAAACTTGTACTATGAGTATTGTTTACTTGTGTTAGTTGCTTTATTTTCGTTATGGATAATTCACTGAGTTTCTTATTTGGTAATGCTACTACCACTGCTAAGGTAGTAGATAAGCCACCACCTGCTAAGAATGATGTTTTCAAAACACCTACAAGAATATTGATCGTGTTATGGATAACTACTATGTTGGGGATGGAACTGTCCATCTCGGTGATCATTTACTCTTTATACACGAATTATGCAGGTTGTTCAAGTGTGCAGGTATTACTATAGATCAAGTTAAGAAGAAGTTATTCTCATTATCGCTGAAAGGAAGAGCTGAGGAATGGTATAAGCTGCTGAAGAATGGCCAAGCTCTGGAATGGGAGGAAATAGTGCCTCTCTTTTATTCAAAGTTTTATCCTCCTAGTGAGATTCATAATGATCGGAATCAAATATACAACTTTTGGCCTCTTGATGGAGAGAGTACAGCTCAAGCTTGGGGAAGATTGAAGTTACTAATGCTCAAATGTCCCATTCATGAGCTCCCCAACAATATTATTATCAATAACTTTTATGCAAGCTTTCTCTACATGACAAGGATTTATTGGATGCTTCTTGTGCTGGATCATTCACTCGCATGGTAGAAGAAGCTAAATGGGATCTTCTGGACCGTATTCAAGACAATACTGAAGCTTGGGAGAATGACAAAGGTAGAAAGTCAGGTATAAATTATGATTATGAATGCATTGAATCTTTTATGGGAACTAATGACTTTCGAAATATTAAAAATGCTTATGGTCTAGACTCTCAAGCTATTGCTTCTTATTTTAAGGATTTTGCTTCCTACATTGAAGTGCCTAAAAAGAAGTGGAATAAGTATCATGAACCTTATAAAGATATTGCTAAGAGTGTTCCTTCAAGAAATACTGAAGTTTATACTGCTAATCATGTTTTACCTGAACCTTATATTGAGAAAATGCCTTTCCCAGTTAAGATAAAGGAACATTCTATGATAGCTAGTATGGTTAATGAAAGTGCAAATAAAGCTGTTAAACCTAATAAACAAATGGTTGATGAACCTATAATAGCAAATGTGAAAGAATTAGTTACTAAATATGAATAAGAGGGACACACTATCCTCTGTAAGGATACCTCTAATATTGTTTCACATAGTAGTGTTATGAGAGCTAGTATTCCTGTGTTTTCTGTTAGAATAAGTGATCATTGCTACGATGGTACCTGTGATAGTTATATTATTAAGTTTATGCATGATACTGAAAGTTATTTTGAGAGAGGGAAAAGTGTTCTTATGTATCTCAACAATATCATTTTTCCTCGTTTTATGCTGAAAGTTTTTGTGTTGCACTTCTTTTGCCTTCTTATGAAAGTAGCCTTTGGTTTCAACAACTTGTTTGTTTACAAAATACCCTTGCATAGGAAGTGAGTTAGAATTAAATGTGTGTGTGTATTTTTGCTTCTTAATGCTCTCTTTCACCTCAATTCATATTCCTATGAGAGCGTTGTCCAAATTATTATGCCCATCTTAATGGCTATAAAGAAAGAGCTTTTTGGGAGACAACCCAATTAGTTTTTGCTTTCAGTTTGTTTTTGTTTCTTTGAGTATTGGAGGTTATTATTTTGGTAATAACCGCTCCTTATCTGTTTTGTTTGGTTTTAGTGTCAAGATCAACCTCGAATGAGAGAGAAGTAATATTTGGGGAAGTTGTTGTCCCGAAACAGATTTTTGTGCTTCACCGTAAAAATTCATGAGAGATCTCTGTTGGGGGGATACCCCCGGGTAGGGTCACGCCGGGGTATAAAGGCCAAGTTAGCCGAGGTTCGGCAAGGTCAAAGCGGATGCTGGCCGGGTCACCTCAAGGCAGGCCGAATCACGGGGTAATCCGGACCTGGGGGCATTCACCTAACTAGGTCTCATCCGACTTAAGCAGTGAGTCGGAAGTGCATGTTTTACTTATATGCAGGAATAGGTGTGGCCAGATGAACCATCATCCGGGTCATAGCAAGCTTCTAGGAGAAGGAAGGAATCTCGCTGGTCAAAAGGAGCCCTGGTACGCACTGCCTGAGCGAAGCAAGCAAGGATAGGACCACCGGGGCGTGGCCGACAAGCGTGACAACGTCCATGTTGGCTGGCGAGGGCGCCACAGAGGCTCACGTAGCTAAAGCATATGTGACGCAGGGGAAAAGGCACCCCGGTCGGCTTACCACTTTGGGAGGAGGCATATTCTTAGGAATATGCCTCCATGTATGCCCTAGGCAGAAACCGAGCCTCCCCTATAAAAGGGGGGCAAGGGCTTCTGTAGAGGGGGTTGGTCTCTCTACTATTCTGTTTTGGCTAGGGTTTCAGGTGTGATCTGAGGGTGAGAGTAAGAGAGCTCCTTCTTCTTCCTCTCGCCAATACAGCTCTAGGAGCACTTGTAATCTTGGAAGGAAATCAATACAAACTTCTGTGTGGAGAATCACTCCACTATCCCTCCCTGGATTCCCCTAGCGTGTATTAGTCCCCACCTTTAGCCTATCCATGGCATCTGCCGTGACACCACCACGACAGTTGGCGCCCTCCGTGGGGCTAGCGGCGCTAGTAGGGGTCAAAATCTGGACGGGAAACATCATCGGCACCGGCGAACGCATCGTCTCCGGGCTCGTTCAATGTTTTGGAGCGTGGGACTTCGTCAGCGAGAACGCTGGCTGCTTCGACACGCGCCCTCTTCCGCGCAACGGCCTCTTCATCAAGCTCGGCGTGCACAAGGTCTACGTTGCTGTGGACGTGACGGGTGTTCATCCGCGTCACGTCATCGACGCGGGAGAGCCTCCCCTCACCGTGGTTCCTAGGACGCGTATCGCTCGCTCCCCGGACCGTGCAGAGGTGATGATGACTGCGCCAGGTGCGGGCGCGAGCAAGGATCCGGTGCCAGACCCGGAGGTAACGCCGAAAGCACCGAGGAAAGGTAGAGGTCCTCCACTAGAGAGGCCAGAGAACGTGTTGAGAGAAGCAATGGATAGCTTGGAAAACCCTGTAATAGCAGCAGCAGATCCGGCTCGAGCGCAGGCCGAGCTGGAAGAAACTAGGCAGAAAATCCTAGAGGGCGCAAAGAAAATAGCCGCGGCTCAGCAGTCATTGAATATGACGATGCGTGAGTACGCAAAAGCGAACAAAGTGGACGCAGTAAAAGTGAAGGGGAGAAATCTCATGAGCAAGATGAACAGAGAGGGTGATATTGGAATTGAGGAATCAGAAAACTGTTTGTCCGTGGGGCTGCCGAGGTATAGTACCCCGGCAAAGAACCTCAGAGCAGCAGATGCAGCTGCATCCGAGTTGGAGGGTCTGACGGGTGAAGCCCGGCAAAGACAACAAGATAGGGTTAACGAGCTGGTTCGGATTGCGAACAGGCAAAACGAGGAACTGCTCAGGGCTAACCCAGAGAGAGCTAGGGCCTCCAAGATCGTCCATTCGGCGGTGGGTAACCTAGAGAAATCCGCTGGAGCCGCATCATCCCCTCATGGTGGCCCTAGGAGAGAGGAGGTAGTAACCTCGGCCCGACGGAACAAACAGATCATCCCGTACGACCCGATGCGGGCAGGGAAAGGAAAAGAAGCGCAGAGAAATGATGATCGACGGAGTGTGAGCCGAGGTGAAGCTGTCCGAGGTAACCGCGACCAAGGCAATGCCGGTCAAGGGAACGTTGTCAACGGCAATGCCGGACAGCGAAACTCGGCTGGAGCAGGACAACCGCAGCAACGGAATATACCAAGGCAAGAGCAAAGTGCCGGCCGAGGTATGCAACAGAAAGCCGCTCCACGAGAACAAGACAGGTACAATGATGGAGACTCGGAAATGGCAAACGCGGGATACCCGAGGCAAGACTATCATGTGATAGGATCGAGATTGGGAAGCAGAGATTTGATGCCGGATGATGCCAGGTTAAAACTGGATCGACTGTATAGGTCGGAACAAATTGAATGCCAAGGTCCACCGGGCGCAGCATGTTTTGGACCCCGGATCATGAAGGAGCCACCGGTACCGAGCTTTCAGCTACCCAGAGGCACGAAGACGTATGACGGCAGTACGAAGCCGGAGGATTGGCTGATAAATTATGCTACGGCTGTGAAAATTGCCACTGGTAACCTGAGATGGGCTGTACGATATGTACCCCAGATGTTGGAAGGCCCGGCAAGGGTATGGTTGAACAATTTGCCACCAAGAAGCATCAACTGTTGGATAGATTTCGAGGAGATGTTCATTAGCAATTTTTCGAGTACGTATCAAAGGCCGAACAGGCCACAAACCCTGGCTATGTGCAAGCAAAGACCCAATGAGACAGACCGGAAGTTCTTGACCCGGTGGTGTACCGTGAGAAACTCATGTGAGGGCGTGATAGAATCACAGGCCATAGCATGGTTTGCACAGGGGTGCAGATATGGAAGCGAGCTGTGGATGAAGTTGCAACAGAAAATGCCAGCTACTTTGGTAGAAATGATCCGGATTGCAGATTCGTATGCGTTGGGTGACCCGACCCAACCAAGGCTCGCGTCAAACGAGTCAAGCGACGAGTACTATCAGAGGGATGGATCCGGATCATCCCGGAGGAATGATTACAGAGGAAAAAGGAGAGATGATAGACCGGACCACCGGTACGGTTCGCACCAAGTTGTAGCTGTGAATCAAGATCAACCCGGAGCAGGGGGCAGCCAGCGCCAGAAAACTGGAGGTCAATGGACTCCAAGGAACGATGGGAAGAAAACTTGGACACCGGAACAAAAGAAGCAGTGGCAAGAAAGGAAAGACCGTCCGAGGTATACTTACGAGTCGATGTTGGACTAGCTGTGTAAGTTTCATACGCCAAATCCGAACAACCCAGTGGGTCATACGACGAGGCAATGCGAGTGGATGCGCAAGATCGAGCAAGGTGGTTCAGGGAATGCTCAGGCACCCCGGAATGATCAGCCTCGGCAGGAGTTACCCCGGCAGCAATTGCTCTCCGGAGCGAACACGCAACAGCTAATGTTGCCTCCCCCTCCGCCGAGGTATGATAACAATGAAAGAAGGGATGCAGTGCATCAGGTAGAAAATCAGCATCAGCCGGATCAGAGGCACCCCGGAAATGAGGGGAGAAATGAGTACAAGGAGCATCACCAGAGCTACTGTGTATTCACCACAGAAGAAACTGATAGAAAAAGCTTGCAGCATAGGCATATGGAGGTGAATGCAGTAATGCCTGCAGTGACGAGGTACATGCCTTGGTCCGATCAGGAAATCACCTGGAGCATTAGGGATCATCCCAAGCTCATGCCGAGCCCTGGTTCGTATGCGTTGGTGCTGGATCCTACGTTCATTGGACCTAGCATTAACGTAAGGTTCTCAAAGGTACTGATTGACAATGGCAGTAGCATAAATATCATGTATGCGGACACAATGCGCAAGTTGGGTATCTCGGAGAACATGCTCCAGGCCACGAGGACAACTTTTCATGGCATTGTGCCCGGCATTTCTTGTGAGCCCATAGGCAAAGTCTGGGTCGACGTCTTGTTCGGCACGAGAGATAACTGCCGAACCGAAAATTTGGAGTTCGAGGTGGTGAACTTGGAAAGTGCTTACCATGCACTACTCGGAAGGCCAGCCCTAAACAAGTTCATGGCAAGCTGTCACGTTAGCTACTTGAAGATGAAGCTGCCCGGACCAAACGGCGTGATAACCATTGTAGGAGATTTCCGACGTTCGATGGAGTGTGCGTCAGCCGGATCAAACTTAGCCGAGTCGCTGGTGATTGCGCAGGAAAAAAGGAAAATTAAAGAGGTGGCTGCGTTGGCTCAGTCCGCGCATCAGTATATGCCGGCGCTGAATAACCCCCATGGAAGTGTCTCCTTCCAAGCCACAAAAGACACCAAGAAGGTTCCTATTGATGACATGTTCCCAGAGCGCACTGTAATGATTGGTGCCGGGTTAAATGATAAATAGGAAAGCGAGCTCGTCAGCTTCCTCCGTGAGAATCGGGACATTTTTGCTTGGTCCACACAAGACTTGCAAGGTGTTCCGAGGGAGTTGGCCGAGCACTCTTTAAATGTGAGACCTGGAGCTAAGCCGGTGAAGCAACCTCTCCGCCGCTTCGCCGAAGATAGGAGGAAAGTCATTGGGGATGAGATAGCTCGGTTGCTAGCTGCAGGATTTATCATGGAGGTTCTCTACCCGGATTGGCTATCCAATCCGGTGCTGGTGGAAAAGAAGAAGGATGGCCCGAACGTGGCAGTGGTTTGGCGCATGTGTATCGATTACACGAACCTGAACAAGGCGTGTCCAAAAGATCCATTTCCGCTGCCAAGAATAGACCAGGTCATAGACTCAGCTGCTGGATGTGAACTGTTGTCGTTCATTGATGCATATTCAGGTTTTCACCAGATACCTTTGAATCCGGATGATCAAATAAAGACTGCGTTTATTACCCCGTATGGGGCTTATTGCTATCGCACCATGCTGTTTGGTTTACGTAATGCAGGGGTAACATACCAAAGATGTATGCAAAAATGTTTACACGACCAAATAGGTCAAAATGTACAGGTGTACGTGGACGATGTGGTTATCAAGACCAAGGAAAGCAAAACGCTCCTTGACGATATTAGGTAGATGTTTGCGAACCTAAGGAGGTTCCGGATGAAACTTAACCCGGAAAAATGCACGTTCGGTGTCCCGGCTGGAAAATTGCTTGGTTTTCTGGTTTCCAGCCGAGGTATCGAAGTTAATCCAACTAAGATCCGGGCCATCGAGCGAATGGAACTGCGAAGTGTCTTAACGATGTCCAGAAATTCACAGGTTTCCTGGCCTCGTTAAGTCGGTTTGTATGCCGGTTGGGAGAGAAGGCATTGCCTCATTATCAACTCATGAAAAAGTTGGATAAGTTCATTTGGACGCCACAGGCCGACGAAGCCTTTACCCACCTGAAGAAAATGTTAGCCACAGCACCAGTACTAGCCTCCCCACTATCGAAGGAGCCAATGTTGCTCTATATAGCCGCAACCAACCGAGTTGTAAGTGCAGTGATAGTGGTGGAGCGCGATGAGGAATGTAAGTCGGTGCAAAGGCCGGTGTATTACTTGAGCGAGGTGCTGTCAGCCTCAAAGTAGAACTATCCACATTACCAAAAGGTGGCATATGGCGTGTACATGGCCGCCAAGAAACTGAAGCACTACTTTGAGGAGCACCCTATCCGAGTCATATGTGAGGCCCCCATATCCGAGATAATGAGTAACAAGGATGCGAGCGGTAGAATTGCAAAATGGGCAATTGAGCTAGCTCCTTATGCGCCACAATATGACAGAAGAGAGGCCATCAAATCTCAAGTTGTGGCGGACTTCTTCGTGGATTGGGCCGAGGTACAATACGAACCACCACTTCCAGACCCGAATTATTGGCGAATGCACTTTGACGGATCAAAGACCAAAACCGGGCTAGGTGCCGGAGTTGTACTCACGTCGCCGAAGAAGGACCAGTTGAGATATGTGCTGCAGATCCATTTCACCGCATCAAATAATGTCGCTGAGTATGAAGCACTTGTGCATGGGCTCAAGGTAGCAAAATAAATTGGAATACGTCGGATCATATGTTTTGGCGACTCGGATTTGGTGGTGCAGCAAGTGTCGGGAGTATGGGACGCCTTGGATCAAAACATGGCGCTGTACAGATTTCATGTGCAGAAAATATCTGGTTACTTTGAGGGATGTGAATTTCACCATGTACCCCGGGTGGAAAATGAGGCTGCCGACATGTTGTCGAAGCTCGGGTCAACCCGACAAGCAATTCCACTGGGTGTGGCATTAGAGCACCTCAGGAAACCATCCATCAGGCCATCCCTAGAATCCGAGTCAATCTACGTCCCGGAGGACACAGAATCAGGAGCTGTGCCCATGGACGTGGACACGGGAAGTGGAGCGCTGAACCCGGGGACTACCTCGGCAAATCCCGGGACTACTTCGATAAACCTGGGGACTGCTTCGCAAGACCCGGGGACTGCTCAGCATGGTCCGGTTGAAGTTATGCCAGTGGATCAGATGGAGATTGATGAGGATGTGTTCCTTGTGCGAGCAATACCAGCTTGGGCATTGCCTATATTTCAATTCCTGAAGGACGGAACATTACCCATTGAGGAAGTGCTGTCCAGGAAAACACAGAGGAGGGCAAAGGCCTACACAATCATCAAATCCAAACTATACAAAAGAAGTGTGACAAATGTACTCCAGCGATGTGTCGACCCGGAAGAAGGACTTGAAATCATCCGAGATATACATCAGGGGGAATGCGGGCATCACGCCTCATCCCGAGCCTTGGTAGAAAAAGCTTTCCGGCACAGATTCTACTGGCCGAATGCGTTAGAGCAAGCGGAAGATCTGGTGAGAAAATGTAATGGTTGTCAGAGGTATGCCACCAAGACACATATGCCAATGTCGGAACTCAAGACCATACCAATCACTTGGCCATTTGCCGTATGGTGCTTGGATATGGTTGGCCCGTTCAAACCAGCAAGGGGAAACATGACTCACATTCTGGTCATGGTGGACAAGTTTACGAAATGGATTGAGGTAAAACCTATAAGAAAATGTGATGGAGTTACGGCCGTAACATTTCTCAAAGATATAATCTTGAGGTACGGTTATCCCCATAGTATCATAACTGATAATGGCACAAACTTTGCGGAAGGAGCATTTGCGCGTTTTTGCCGGGATAAGAAGATCCGGCTGGACATAGCCTCGGTAGCCCACCCCGCATCGAACGGACAAGTGGAAAGATCCAACGGATTAGTATTATCCGGGATAAAACCCCGGCTCATTGAGCCGCTGCAAAGATCAGCGGGGTGCTGGATAGAAGAACTACCAGCTGTACTGTGGAGTTTAAGAACAACTCCGAATCGATCAACAGGCTATACGCCGTTCTTTCTGGTATATGGGGCAGAAGCTGTATTACCAGCCGACATAGAGCATGATTCGCCTAGGGTCACCCAATACACAGAAGCCGAAGTGCAAGAAGCCCGGCAAAATGATGTTGATCTGCTGGAAGAAGCGAGAGAACTGGCACTGTCCAGATCCACCATATATCAGCAAAATCTCCGACACTATCATAGCCGGAAAGTGTGCCCCCGAGTATTTCGGGAAGGCGATCTGGTGCTCCGGTTGGTACAACGTACTACTGGAATGCATAAATTATCCCTCCCATGGGAAGGGCCATTCATCGTGAGCATAGCATTGCACAACGATTCTTACTATCTTATGGATGCAAGCCACAGGAAAAGAACAAGGCGGACAGGTCCGGAGAGGAATCCAAGCGACCATGGAACATAGCTCTACTTCGGCCTTTCTACACCTAGCTAAGAAGTGTATGTATCCGGGTTATCTCATATGTCGGTATGTATGTCGGCAATGAGCTTATCAATGAAATGTTGGCACCTCGAGCAGTAACTCGGGGACTGCCTTAATAATGTTTGTTATTTTCTGCGCGTCAGCTGGAGTAAGTTATTCTACTTAACTCGGATTAGTAATGTGCGAGCACCAAGAACCCAACTCTTCGACTTGCTGCTGTCCAACAAGAATTGGCTTCATGGCCAGCAAGAGAACAAGTTTGGAATTGCGTAGCAGATGAAAAACGACTAAGGAAAAGAATTTATTCGAGCCGACGTTTGTTTTTTGGACTAACCCAGTATTCATTTTCAAGTTATTATGCTATTCTATTTTTGAGCTAAGCCTAAAAGTTTCCCAGTATTGTTAAGACAATTTTTCAAGCTCGGATTCGTAAGTTGTAAAACCGAACCAAGGTAGACACGAACCGAGCCAAGAAATTGAACGAACAAGAAAAGAAACTCGGGGACTACGCCCAAGTTAATTCGGCATAAGCACTTAGTAGCAAAATATCACATATGTTTGGAATACAATTCCACCCAGCATACCGGGGATCTCATAGGTTTTCAAGTGTTTTTTACTTAGAAGCAGCGGGAGGAAGTTCGGCATCATCTTCGCCCTCTTCGATATCCGAGGCAGTGTCCTCTTCGTCCTCACCCGAATCATCTTCGACGTTCTCAACTTCTTCTTCGCCAGCGACTTCCAGGAAGCTTGGACCCTCAGTCCAGTCGTGAATTGGAGCATATTCGATGAGACTGTGGGCGCAAGCCTGGCGCCGAGCCACCCACTCCAGGTCATTGGTCCATCTGGATCCTGTGCGCACGCGTGTAAGGAGGCTGAGATCTATCTTCTCATACCACGTCAGAATGTGGTGAAGGATAGTATCAGCTGCAGCATGTCCAGCGGATTCTCTCCAGAGGTCGAGTTGGGTCTCGATTTCCGAAAGCTTTTCAGCGAGATGTGTAACTCTCTCCGGAGTGTCATCAGCGGGCCAGAACGCGTTGAAGATTCAGACTGAAACGTCAAGGAGATCTTTACCGTAGTTTTTAATGATTTCCACGCGAGAGGACAGGCTGACCAATAGGTCCTCCATGTCTAAGGGAATGGTCGCACCGTCAAGAGCGGTGGGGGTACCCCTCTCTCGGCGGAAATTGGCAACAACAGCACTAGCAATAGCAGTACCCTCTGGAAAGTGGCCTGAGAAGCAAGGCAAAAGACGAAGTTGAAAAACAAGACATAAGAACTAACCTGGAGAAATAAGGCGGATAAGGGAAAAGAAATTACGTGAGATGTGGCTGTGAATCTGAGTCAGTTCCTTGGTGCAATTATCACGCCTCTTCCGAAGTTGCTCAAGCTCGGCGTTAGCCGACTCAAGTTTGACGTCGGCCTCATGAAGAAGCTCACGGTCCTTAGCAATTTGGAGGTTGAGGCGCTCACGCTCTTCGGTGTAGTCCTGGCCAGCCTTTTTTAGCTCGGCTTGGTGATGCGCCTTCATCTTCGCCATCTCAGCTTTGAGCCTGGCAATCTCATCGTCTTTGTTTCGGAGGAGGGCGAGCTCATCATCTTTTTTCTTCAGCTCGGCTTGGTGCTGTCCTGCTTGTTCGAGAAAATGCAGCATCATGTCAGGCACGTGCACACTTTCTTCAAGCAATGCTGAAATCGTGTGTTGGCCCGGCAGAGCCGAGGTATGAATGTTTGCTGAACCAAAGGAGGAAGGAGACAGAAAGCACGGTGAGGGCAGACAAAAAGGATGTACCCTTGATCTGCTCCAAGTTCTTCCGCATTATCTTGTTCTCAGCCTCCACCCCAGCTGCGGAAACCGAACAATCAAATTAACTCGGCAAACGAAATTGAAGAAAAATGAGGAAAGGATAAGGAAAAAATTTACCCCTTTTCTCGTACTCCGCGATGAGTGCAGCCTGTTTTGTGCGAAGATTCTTGTGCGTATCCAGCAACCGTTGGAATTCAGCACTCCGGCGGTTGGTGGTCACCTAAAAAAGATACAGAAACTTAAGTCAGCCTAGTGCATATTTGAAGTGTACTAAAATCCGGGCCAAGTGGAACTTAACCCGGCTCTAGGTGTGTGCATATTCGAAGTGTAGTAAAATCCGGGCCAAATGGAACTTAACCCGACTCTAGGTGTGTGCATATTCGAAGTGTACTAAAATCCGGGCCAAGTGGAACTTAACCCGGCTCTAGGTGTGTGCATATTCGAAGTGTACTAAAATCTGGACCAAGTGGAACTTAACCCGGCTCTAGGTGTGTGCATATTAGAAGTGTACTAAAATCTGGGCCAATTGGAACTTAACCCGGCTCTAGGTGTGTGCATATTCGAAGTGTACTAAAATCCGGGCCAAGTGGAACTTAACCCGACTCTAGGTGTGTGCATATTCGAAATTATCATGGAGCTACGTTAGTTCTATAAAAGAGCATCCGGCCAAGTAACAAGTTACTCCCCCGGAGGCTCGGGGACTAATGGTTATTATCTACAATTTGCAATGGAGAAACGACGTACCTCCATCATTCGTCCAGCGAGGTTAATTGCCTTTGCAGTGGTATTCATCTGAGCGGAAAACTCGGCGGGGCCGAACTTTTCTGGGAGATCAGAATCCAGAACTACCTCTGCCTTATTCCAAATCATGACAAATTCCATCAGGCTCGGGGGGTACCGTTCTCCGGTGGGCATATGGGGCGTCACCAAGCCCTTTGCATGTGCTTCCTTCCTCTCCACCAAGGCAAGGGCGGGGCTGTTATGCAGGACCAACTTCTGGGCATCGGTTGGCTCGGCAGGGGCGTCCTTTGCCGCTGGTGTTTTCTTAGGAAGCATAGATATGAGGGTACGTTGCCCAGGCTCGGCGGCACTGGGCTTGGCAGCGTCTTGAGTCTTCTTGCCCTTGGCTTGCTAGGAAGAAGAAGCCGTAGCAGCGATTTTTAGAGATTGAGAAGATTCGGAAGATGCAGAGGAACTAGGCGATGGTACTCTCGTTGCTGGACTTGGTGCCGGCGCTGATGTTTTCGCAGCCGGAGTGGGTGTTGATGCCGGAGTTGGAGATGGTGCTGGTTTGGCTGCTGGTACTGGAACTGATGCTGGAGTCGAGGTAGCCTTAGTGGCTGCTGGTTGTGGCGTTGCCGAGGTGGTGGGTGCCGTTGCTCCGGCTAGGCCGGTTCCCCCCGCTCCAGGGTGACCCGGAGCGGCCGCAGAGCCCTCCGGAATAGGGCTCAGCGGACGTGACTCGTCGTCACGACGGGGTGAAGGGCTAGGTCGGAGAGGTGAAGAGATGCTGGATCCACTTTGAGGGACCTCCACCAGAGCCCTGCAAAATCAAGCAATGTCAGAAGAAAAATTACGACGAACTAAGGAAGAACAAGTTACGGAAGAAAGAATGACTTACGCATCCGAGGTTTCTGCCTCCTTGGGTTTCTGAAATCTTCGTGCTGGGGCCTTGCCTGTTGGCTTGGAGGCAGTCTTGTCCCCGAACTTCTTTCGCCTTTTGACGGGCTGAGAAGGTCCGGAGGAAGAGCTTGAAGAAGCCCCACGCTTCTTCTTCGGTGCCACCGGAACTGGCTCGCCCGTAGCGAGAGGGGGATCCTCGTGGATGTGACCACCGGGATGAGCTGATGGCGGAAAAGCAAAAGAAAGGGGGATAGCCTCAAAAGGTTCAATTATCTCGATATCCGAGTCATCTTCATCATCGGGCCAATCTCTAATAGAAGAGAATTTACCCGTGGGTCGTTTCGTGGCGTCGGTCATGGGGAGAAACATCTCTTGGTCCGGCTCCTCCTCATCCGGAGTCACCCAGTCCGGTGCCCACTTAAGGGTCGGATTGGTGCCGTCCTCGAGGGTCTGCTGAAGGAATAGCTGAGGAAAAGAATGAACAAAAGAATCAAAAATGCAACAATAACTGGCGTGTAGTTAGTCCGGGGTAAGTTTGCAGCATGAAACTTACCATAGGAGGAAGCCGGTCACGACAGAAATGCTCAATCCCCCAAGTCCACTCAGAGGAGAAGTCCTTGTGAGTGGTGAAGAGAGCCTTAACCCGGCAAAAAATCTCCGTGTTGCTCAGTTCGAAGGATGAAGTCCGGTTGGGATCACGGACGAAGCTCATATGGCACACCTTGTGGGTGCGCTTCTGGAGAGGGGAGATCCGGTTGCGCACGAAAGTGATCATTGCATCCTCGTTGCGCAGCCCAAGCTCCTTCAGCTCCGCGAACCTTTTCCTCACTTGGTTGGCCAGGGCCATAGGTTTCCTGGGAACGGCCTCCCATAGATCCGGGTTCGGTGGACCCGGTGTATAAGGAAGCAACCAGATCAAATCTTCGGTGCCTGTGTTCTAGACGTAAAAGAACGTCCGGGCCCACCCTTTGCAGGATTCTAGCCCGGTGACCCGGGGGAAAACAGAAAACCTCCGGGGAGAGATGGAGGCCGCTCCGGACTGAGTGAGCCGCTTGTCCTCCGGATCAGTGTGGATGTCGGGGATAACGTTACGACGGAGGCCGAAAAACCGGATCCACAGCTCCTTCGTGGGCCACAGTCCGGCGTAGCCTTCGATCGTAGAAGCAAAGGCAGAGAGAGAAGTAATGGCATTGGCTGGAAGATGGTGCAGCTGGAGATGGTAGGTACTGAGCCAATCCTGGAGGAAATCGCTCACCGGCAGTCCGAAGCCCCGTTGAAACTGAGACAAAAACATGACGAACTCCCCAGGATTGGGTGAAGGAGCTAGCTCGGTGGAGGCGAGGCAAGCGGCGACGCCGGCGGGGATGCGTCTGGTCCGGTAGAGCCAGTCCAGATCGTCCTGGCAGACCCAGGAGCCAGCCCACACACCGCGGTCCGCCGCCACGGCGTCCTCCTCCATCTCTTGTTCAGCAATGGCGAGTTCTTCTTCCATCATCTGCTCCTCGAGGCCCTCGCTGGCGCTAGAGGCGGTGGGGGACAGTGGCCTGGATTGACGAGGACCCGTAGCGAAAGATTTGCGTCGCAGTGACGGTGACGCAAAGGTGCAGCGTAGAAGTGTGGTGGCGATGCTGTTTTTTGGCAGTGCTGGCGGCGGCGCGGTCGCGAGGAAGACGAAGAGGAATAGCAATGGGCAGAGGGGTGCGGAAGGGGAAAAAATCCTAAGGGGCGCACCCCTCCGCAATTTAACCACTCCAACCGAGGATGAGTGGGATCGCGTCCTGTGGACCGGCCACACGCAGTGGCCGTGTATCGCCCGTCCGGACCAATCAGCGGGGAGCCACACGGAGGGCCACAAAGCGGAGAGGATCCGATGACGTGATAGTGTGATGCGAGAAACGAGGAGGCAGGCATGACGTGACGCGCGCGCAGTGATCACTGACAATTACTGTGGCGGTTACTGTGCAGACCCTTAAAATAAGAAGACAAAATGATTACCCCTCACATGGGATGGCTTACGAGAGAAGGAAACGAGACCCGGATGGAACTATGGTAACCCGGCCAGCGAGTAAAAACTTGGCGTGAGCGAAGGGAAAGTAAAACCATGAGATCCGAGTTAAAGTGGTAACCCAGGCGGCAAGTGAAAACTTGGAATGCGCGAAGGGAATGTAAATCCATAAAATCCGAGGTAAAAGAGCTAACTCGGAAATAGCGACCAAAGCTGGAAATTGAACCTGGTGTGGCCTTAGCGGCCAAGGCATCAAAGACCACACCAGCTTCGGGGACTAATGTTGGGGGGATACCCCCGGGTAGGGTCACGCCGAGGTATAAAGGCCAAGTTAGCCGAGGTTCGGCAAGGTCAAAGCGGATGCTGGCCGGGTCACCTCAAGGTAGGCCGAATCACGGGGTAATCTGGACCTGGGGGCATTCGCCTAACTAGGTCTCATCCGACTTAAGCAGTGAGTCGGAAGTGCATGTTTTACTTATATGCAGGAACAGGCGTGGCCGGATGAACCATCATCCGGGTCATAGCAAGCTTCTAGGAGAAGGAAGGAATCTCGCTGGTCAAAAGAAGCCCCGGTACGCACTGCCTGAGCGAAGCAAGCAAGGACAGTACCACCGGGGCGTGGCCGACAAGCGTGACGACGTCCATGTTGGCTGGCGAGGGCGGCACAGAGGCTCACGTAGCTAAAGCATATGTGACGCAGGGGAAAAGGCACCCCGGTCAGCTTACCACTTTGGGAGGAGGCATATTCTTAGGAATATGCCTCCACGTATGCCCTAGGCAGAAACCGAGCCTCCCCTATAAAAGGGGGGCAAGGGCTTCTGTAGAGGGGGTTGGTCTCTCTACTATTCTGTTTTGGCTAGGGTTTCAGGTGTGATCTGAGGGTGAGAGTAAGAGAGCTCCTTCTTCCTCTCGCCAATACAGCTCTAGGAGCACTTGTAATCTTGGAAGGAAATCAATACAAACTTCTGTGTGGAGAATCACTCCACTATCCCTCCCTGGATTCCCCTAGCATGTATTAGTCCCCACCTTTAGCCTATCCATGGCAACTGCCGTGACACCACCACGACAATCTCTGTATGTCGGATTGAGCGGTAATTGTTTGTGCTTCTGCCCCAGGTTGTTATGGAACTTTTGTTAGTTCTGCACTTTTTGATTTGAGCAACAGAAGATTTTTGAAAAAATTGATCTTTGCCTGTTGGTCTGTTTTGACAGATTTTGCCACTCTTGCATTTGCTTCTTTATTCGATTTTCTTTTTGAATTCTTTTTGGGTTTGCGGAAGGAGTTGCTACAGTAGCTTATGTTTTGATGGTTTTCAGTTGAAGTTGGACTCAAAAGGTTTTATCACTTCACTTATACTAATGTTGCTAATGAGAATTGTGTGAACTTTGTGTGAAAGAAATTTCCAGGAAGTAGAGATAATTGTGTAATAAGGAAGAGAATGGTTTTATGACTCAAGTAATAAGTGTATGAAGATGAAGATATTGATGTTATTCAAGTGATGACTCCGGAAGAATCTACTAGATATCAGAGACCTGCAGAGTCTGTTTTCAAATAGGTAACAGTTCTGGTAAGAAAAGTTCCGCGAAAATAATATCCAACTTAATGTTTGCAGTTTTCAGTCAATAAGAGAAGCTACGAAGCGAAAAAGGGACGGAAACAGAGCCAGGGTGGCTCACACCACCCTGTGGCGCGGGCCCTCCCTTGGCCGTGCCACTAGGTGGTGAGTCCACCCCGGACTCTGCCTCCGACTCGTTTTCTCCCAGTACCTTCCTTTTGATATGAAACTTCGTAATATATAACCCCCTGGATCTCCTGAGGTTCGTATATTGTGTTTTCGTCGTGCTTTTGTTGCGATATGTTTTTGCCAGGGCATAATCTTTGAAAGTTTAGAAGCACCATGGTGTCCGCCAAGGATAAATGGAAGGAGCCTATGGAGGAAGACCTCCAAGACCCTGGGAAGGAGAAGGAGATCAAGAGTGAAGGTGAAGAGGAGCAAGGCCAACATCCGCACACTGGCACTACCATTGCAAGCATTGGAGTGGTGAAAAAACCTGCCAGGGTTAGAAGGACGGCACGGATGCAGACTAGGGGGAAAGCTCCCCGTCACAGTTTGGCTCCACGGTCACTTCCTCCACACACCAAGAATCCCTTCCATACCTTTATCCATAACCATGCAGGAAAAGAAGACTCCAAGAGGGAAGAACGGAAAAAGAATCACAAGAGCTGGGATCCACAAACTGAAATGATCATAAGCCGTATTGAGCACAACTCGGAGTTGATTCGTACTCTCACCTTCGAGATTGAGGACTTGGAGAAACTGATCAGAGAGCTCATCGAGAGGGTACCACCATCACCAAAGGAGTAATTTGTCATCAGGTTTGGCATCCCCTTGGTTTGTTCCAAGCTTGGGGGAGTGCCGCGGTATCACATCACTATCTTCTATCTTTTTGCCTTATTAGTAGAGTCATATCATGAATAGAGGAGTTATTATGTAGCATGGTTTGCATTATGGAAGTGGCCCCTCTCTCGTTAGATATGTATCCCTTGGTGTGAGTTGCCGTTATGGAATATTAATGAGAATTTCTATCATTCACTCTTTTGCATAGCTTATATTAGTTTTCAATTCGTGGTTATATGATTGATCTTGTTGTTGGTATTGGTATCACTTTGGGATCATTGAGTAAATTTAGTTGGTTTTGGCAAACCTGGCTCGGTCAGTAGCAACAAAATTTTTGAGAGTTGAAAGAAACGATAAAAGTACCTTTAAAGAAAAATAATTTCATTGTCTTTCTTTCTTAATTTGCTCATAAGTTTGGTATTATCTAGTTAAGATCTTTTGTGCTTCCGAGGAAGATTGCATGTTTGTCTTTATCACTTGTATGTTTGGTTGTTTCCTTCAACTCTTATACTTGCTACCCAGCCTTGCTAGCCAGAAACTTTTACCGAGAGGGAATTCTTCTCGTGCATCCACTCCCTTAAACCAAAACCTTTGCCATTTGTGTCCAACATACCTACCAATTAGCATTATTGCTATTCCAAGTAAATTCTTGTTTTATCTATCTCCCAAATTAAACTTGTTATGTGAAAATTAGTGATTAAAGCTCTCACGAACTTGATGGCACACTTTACTTTCTTGCACTTAATAAACTTGAACCATTGTGCTCACCTATGTTGCGTATATGCTTGCACTTTGTAAGTTGTCATTAGCAGAACCATGTTGTCATGGGGAACGCTTTCAACATTGCACTGGTACTTTGTACCAAGTTGATATCATGTTCTTTTGTCTATGGATGTCGTCGGTGTGAAATGAAAGGGGAGCTTGTAAGTCCATGGAGTTATGCATATGTGTTAGAGAAACGCCTGGGCCGCTAGTCTAATCCATGCTGACATGGTGGAAACCTGCAGCGTAACCATAACGAGTATCTATGAATCATTCTTCTTATAAAAAAAGAGATAGAGATTGAGAAAAAGAGAAAAGAAAAAATAGATATTATGAAAAGAGGAAAGAGAGAAAAAAGCACAATATTCCCATGGTAAATAAGAAGATTGCTGAGATGTTTGTTGTCTGCTTGCCTTGTCATTTTGATATGGGGATTCTTCCGTATCATCGGGCAAGGGGTACCCCGTTGGCGGTTCTCTACGATACACATATGCTTACGATGACAAGAACTTCCCGGTGACTAAACCTGAGTAGCATGAGGAGCGGCCCTCGTATTCAAGGGACATGAGATTCTCAACTTACAACTTTTCAATGCATATCCTCATATTTGATCACTTTAACCTTAATCACAAAAAGATGCCTATGATAGGGGCAATGAGAGATGAAAGCTAGTAAGTATCATAATTTTTGGGAGCTCTTTATGAGACTTGCAATCCCTGCTTCCCTCTGCGAAGGGCCTTTCTTTTACTTTGTAGTTGAGTCAGTAAACCTATTCCCTTCTATCTCAGCAAGTATTTTGAGTTGTTGTGTTTCATTCATTCATATGATGATTTATTCAATCATGTTTCTTATGTTCCTTGTTTTGCACATTGCTCTTATCTTGATGTTTACTACTTTGAAAGCTATCATTGAAAACCAGTTATTTGTGAACTCCAGCAAATTATCAACTATTCTTCGACCAAGAGCTAAGTTTGCCATTACCAATTATGATTCACTTTATGTATCTTTATGGTGTTTCCTTTACTCATTGCAAGTTGAGTTATATAATAGTGAGTTGTCTTCTATTATGATCTATGTATTTGATGAATGTGATGCTTCTTGTCCGTATTCTTTTATCGACTCTTCACTCCATAAACTTGAGGCCATGTTTATTGAGATCAGTTTCGCTTGGGGACAAGCGAAGTCTAAGCTTGGGGGGAGTTGATACATCCATTTTGCATCACTATTCTATGTCTTAATTCACTATTATTCATTGATATATTTCGTATTAAGAGGTGATACTTATGTTATTTCATCTATTTTTGCATGGTTCATGACTTTTGGAGCATGGACCACTACAGTCAGGATTCTGATGGAAAAGGTGTTGTTTGGAGGCAAAATTCACGAAGATCAGAAAATCTAGGAAAATATACAGAAAATCCTATTTTTCCAGAAGACGAAGGAAGCCAGAAGGGGGGCTGGAGATGGGCCACAGGGGGCCCACACCACCCCTGGCGCGGGTAGCCCTAGGCCGCGCCAGCAGGTGGTGTGGCCGCCCTGGCCCACTCCAGGCACTCCCCTCTGGCGTATATCATCCTCTCGAAACCCTAATACTCGAGGAGCGACCACAGAAAGATTCCGCCGCCTCTGCAGGGGGGGGGGGGAACACCGAGAGAGAAAGATCTCTCTGGCAGACAGATTTCTGCCGGGGGAATTCCTTCCCGGAGAGGGGAGATTGTCGCCATCAACACCGCCATCAAGATGGACTTCATCGGGATCATCATCATCATCACCACCACCATCATCATCAGAACCCTCATCACCCTCTACATATTGCTGTAACAATTGCGTTGAATCTTGCATAGTTCATAGGGGAAACTTGCCCGGTGTTGATTACTCTTTGTAGTTGACGCTATTGAGTGAACCATTGAATTATTGTTTATGTTCAGATTGTTATACATCATTATTCCATCTCTGATCATGATCCATATGATGTCTTGTAAGTAGTTCGTTTTGTTCTTGAGGACATGGGAGAAGTCATGTTGTTAGTAGTGGAGTTATGTTGAGAAAGATTCAATAGATTGTTATTTAAGTTGTGGTGTACTTCTTCTAGTGGTGTCATGTGAATGTCGACTACATGACACTTCACCTATATGGGCCTAGGGGAATGCATTGTGTATTTGGCTACTAATCGTAGGGGTTGCCAGAGTGATAGAAACTGAACCCCCGTTAGGAAACCATTGCACAAGGGACGTAAGGATCTTAGAATTTAAAGCTGTGGTTAGGTTTCTACCTTAATTACTTTCTTGTACTTACGGATGTTTGGAAGGGGTATAATCACAAGTATGTATTAGTCCTAGGAAGGTCGGTACATTAGCACAGGTTCACCCACACAACACTTAGCAAGCTAAAGAAGATTAATCAACTATATGAAGCGAAAGCACTTGACAGTCTTCCCATGTGTCCTCGAGAACGTTTGGTCATCTTAAGTAATACAACCGGCTTGTCCTTTGCTGCATAAAGGATTGGGCCACTTGCTGCATTTATTCCTACTGTCTTTTATTTACTCGTACTTGTTTACTTGCTTTATTAAAAACCCCTAAAAATCCGTTTGCTAAGTATTTGCAGAGAATTCCTGATCCATACCACTAGCCAGCACCTTCTACTCCTCGTTGGGTTCGACACTCTTACTTATCAAAAATACTACGATACACCCTCTATACTTGTGGGTCATCACCCTCCCTCCATAATGCCGTAAAAGCGATACAAATTATTTCTCTTAATATCATTTTGTGATATGTTAGTTTATTGATGAGTATTCGTCATGAACCCAAGATGCATCTTTGCGGTGTCATACCATTCACTCCTACATGGTGGCTTCGGCCACCACACTCTTCTCTGTGAAGAGTTTGTTCTTTGTGGGATTTATTGGTTTTTATTTGCCTATCTTTTGTTCTTATGGAAAACATGCCAACAATTGGCTTTTCATTGTCTTGGTTTTTGCAATTCTTGGTGCATAGTACCATATCAGTGTGGAATTCTAAGCTTAAGCCTTTTTCCTATCTCAAGACATCTTTATATCTTGCACACAGGTCCTTTGTTAATCTTGCAAGGGTTTTGTTGGGATGTGCTGGCCTGATTTCTGTGTGAACAGAAATTTTTGGTGAGAACCGGATTATCCGGCCTAGGCGGTTTCATCTAATAAGGACTATGGCGTCGGGTGAGAGGGCTCAGACAGAGCAGCCTCTCCCACCCTAACCCCCTCTCTCTCCCCCTAGCCACCACCGGCCATCCTGCCTCCCTGATGCTGCTCTGGCCGCCGGAATCTCTAGGTCTTCACCAGATCTACTTCCCCATCCCTCCGGGTACCTTCTCCTCCGAGTCAATCTTCCAATGAGTGAGAGTAACTCCCCCATTCTTCTATTTTGTATGGAAGTTGTTATTTGTATTGAAACTTGGATCAGAGGGTGCTCATTGTTCCATATGCATGTTTAGAACCGTAGACTATCAACCATTTTGCCCGATCTGTGTGTTTGTTGCTGATCCGAGTCAAAATTGCAAATATTCGCCAGGGACGGATTATCCGCCCCTGGCCAGGCCGGATTATCTGGCATGGAAGGTTACAACGTGTTGTTTTTCTAACTCATATTACTACAACACATGATTGCCTTATGGTTGTTTCTCTACTGTTTTAGCATTCCTTCCTAGAGTTGTGTGTGCTTATCTCTTTCCTACCTACCTCATTCTTTTCACAGGTGGCTCTCGAGGTGTCGCTCAGACCTACAAGCACCGTCCTCGTGCTCGATACTTTAGGCCTGACATAAAGGGTGTTCTAGTTGATGAGGTTGAACTAAGAAGGTAGATAAGAGAGGCTGATCGGATGGCTGAACAGGCAAGGAAGAAGAAGAGGACTAGGGCTAGTTCCAAGAGGAAAGGAAAGGAACCAAGAGTCAACTACAAGACAATGAACATTGTTGATTATTCCACCCTCAGGCAACGTGCCTGGTTTGAGGATTTTGCTCGTGATGCGAATCTTGAGGACCCCAAATTTTGGTGTGCCCCTTAGAGGAACATCTTTAATGACATTTACTCCAGATGGAAGATTCGTCCCATGCGCCCTCTAGACCTGACCACCACACAGAATAAGCCGAAATATGCTCGTGATTTTTCGGTGACCGAGAAGACGGGGCTACATCATCTGTTGGAGATCCAGTGTGACTATGATTCCTCTTTGGTGAAGCAATTTTCTCCACTCTTGTGATTGTTGGGGATAAGGCTCGCACTTTGAAGTGGATGTCAGGCTCTAAATTCTGCACCGCCAACTTTTACACCTTTGCTCGGCTGCTTAGCTACCCCTTTTAGGGTCGTGATACTTCTTGTGGACATCGCATCTACAGCCCTCTTCGTCCCAACAAGGATAATTACTCTCTACTTGTTATGCACCAACGGTGTGGTTGGAAAGGTCGATGGCTTGCTCCCACTATATTCACAGTTGGTTCGCATGTTCCGTGATTGTATCACCCGCAGTGGAGGCAACAATGATAGCATTCGTAGTCATGTGGTGAATCTCCTTGGCTTTGCATATGTGTGTGCGAGGATCCCTCTACTGATTACACCCTGGATGTTATGGACTTCATCTATCAAGAGATGGATGACACTTTATTCCGGCACACTATTCCTTATGCCTCGTTCTTTATGATGATCATCAAGCACATTCTTCTCAATGAGGATTTCAATGTTCCCCTTGATGGTGTTCACAAGGCCAAGAAGCTATATGTCAACAGGAACCCTACCACCTCGTCTATTGATGAGCCTGATACCTTCATGGATGATGCTTATGCTAGTGGAAGCACTCAAGGAAGGAGACCTCCTGTCCCGTCTATTGCTCGGGAGGTCAAGCAACTTAACTGGTTCCAGCGCAACATTGTCTGCATGGGTGTGGATACACACAAGGGATAGTATGCGGCTCACTGTTATCACCATGACATGGCACATACCCAGCAGCTCATCCTTCACCATGTCACTGGAGCTCAAGGACACCCTCCACAGCATCTCGCTCCTACGCCCTATGCTCAGTGGAACACTTCAGGCATCAACTATGGTGACATGGAGAGGCATCTGTTCCCTGCTCCTGCGCGAGCGTCACCACTTCCCCAGCTGATGATGAGGACGATGAGGAGGAGTATGATGATGAGGACGAGGACGGGGATGACTAATTTCCAGGGGTGTTAGCTTTGCTCCTTTCCCTTTTTGGCATTTCGATGCCAAAGGGGAAGAAGTAGTTCTATTAGGCTTTCGAGAGGATTTGCATGGGTCGGGTACAAGCATATTTGCATTTTGAGTTTCTCTCGCCTTTGCTTGTACCCTTTTTAGCATTAAACTTTTATTTGCTTTGTGGTTGTTTTGTGAGACTATGTTGGTTGGTCATGAGACTATGGATTTATCTTATATGGATCTATCACTATGGTTATCTATGGATTTATTATTATGGTTATCTATGGATTTCTGGAATTATCTCTATGGATGTATTGAAATGGTGTTATCCTTGCAAGTCTGAATATGAGGTTATTAAATTGTGTCTATCATTATAGTATTGAGGACTTCATCATGGGTGGTATGATATATCCTTCCCTAACTCATCATTTGGTATTCCAATTCATGAAAAAGTCTTGAGCCTATGCGTGTGCATCTGTATTCAAATGCAAACTTGCTATATGCACACATTTAGGGGGAGTTTTTTTCATCCTTGGAAAGATGTTGTTAGTAGGGCTCTATTGCAAATCCTAGTATTGTAATCTAACACCAAAAAGGGGGAGATTGAAAGAACATTTCATGATCTCTATTGTTTTGAGTGTGAGATAACAATGTCAAGGATTATTTAATTATGTATTTAGTGCTGCAGATTATTCCCCCCAAATGCAGCTAAAGAGAGTTTTAGGGGCGGATTATCTGCCCCAGTAAAGGAGAATATCATTTTGCGGCCCGAAAGTTGGGGTGGCCAGGCAACGCGGTACCCGAGTTCCCTGATATCATCCGCGATGACTATAGTTGGCATGCCAAATACTCAGAGGGTCCTTTTCGTCCCGAATTCAACTTTACGTTTCAATACAAAAAATCAGGCTAACGGCCGTCAAGTTGGGTCCCTCCTGCCAGCTTTCGCTGTTATGTCGCTGTCGTCGTCGCTGCCATGTAGGCTTGCAGCATTGGCGCATGCATCCTTTACGCGTCTGCTTCTTCCTCCGGGGCGGCAATCTATGGTCGTGGCCATGGCGCGGAGCTAGGACTTGGACAAACCTTCTCGACCCATTCTTCTCCCCATCCCGAATCGGAGCTCGCCCTCACCATGACCGCACCATTGGCACGGCGTGGGGACGGGAATTCATTCCCGGGTGAGATCTATACCCATGCCGACCATGCTCGGTCCTGTTGGTCTCCTCCAGAATCCGAGCTCGCCGTCGACATGGTCGCACATGCACCAGCCATGGCGCCTTCCTCTCCGAACCCCAAAGCCACATCCACCCAGTTCGGCACAACGCCAACACGGTGAAAATGCATCAAGTTTTCTTCTTGTGATTATAGAAAAACATGTATGTACCGTGGCCGTAGCATACTCTAACAATGTACACTATATTCTTTACTAGATTTTCCTTTGAAATTAGTAGCTCCGTGATGACGAAACATAGAGAACCTAAATGGAATGACGATGATGACCATGTTCTGTACTTTGCATTGCATCAACAAGTGCTCGTTGATGAAGCAAGTTACAAATAGAGTGGATTTCATCAGCCATTGCCAAAAAATATGTGAATAAATCAAGCGATTCAATGAAAATAAGCGCAGAAAAGCTAGATCCATGTCATCAATCATCAATAGGTGGAACATTCTAGTGATGCGTTCAAATGCGTACACGATGTATCATTTGCTTGAAGTGGTTGTTATCCTGAGCAAAAATGCCTGGTATGCGCATTACATTTGTATGTTCTATGCTGCAATTCTGTTGTTATGGGCGTGGATAGAAAAGCTAGGCTTCACTAAATATTACGTAGTTAGGCCTAAATTAGTCTTACACAAATAAGCGTAGCTTAGTCTTTACACACATAAGCGTAACTAATGATAAAGATAAAGACAAATGGTTCATCAGATATGCCAGTATGAGCACTAAGTCCCTGGAGCTGGTGGTATCGTCGGAACGAACCAGAATGTTGCGTTTGGCCGTCTTTCATTCTCCTTAAAATTGTACGACCCCACTGATGAGCCAATTGTAGGCCTCCTCTGAAGGGAATATGCCCGAGAGGCAATAATAAAGTGGTTATTATCTTATTCCATGTTTATGATAAATGTTTATTTTGCATGCTATAATTGTATTGATCGGAAACGTCAATACATGTGTGTTTAATAAACAAAAAGGGTTCCTAGTTATGCCTCTCTTATAGACTAGCTCGTTGATTAACAAGATGATCAAGGTTTCCTGATCATGGACATTGGATGTTGTTAATAACGAGGTCACAACATTAGTGGAATGATGTGATGAACATTCATCCGAAGTATAGCATTACGATCAAAATCATTATGTTTATATTGCTATAACACTATACGAAGTAATCGTTATCCTTAGACCATGAGATCATGTTAATTGCTAACACCGAAAGAGTATCTTGATAACATAAAACGTCACACCGTAACAGGGTGACTATAAAGATGGGTTCAGTGCTACGAAGGTGTTATGTTGAGGCTCATGGATCAAGAGTGGAATTTTTCAATCCCGATGACGGATAGATATACTCTAGGACCTCTCGGTGATATCGCATTAAGATAGCTTGCAAGCAAGTGATGTGATCACTAGAATGTTATATCACGGGAACGAGAAAAGAGTGCATGTCGGTAACGAGATCAAACTAGGTATGGAGATACCGATGATCGAATCTCGGACATGTAATATATCGCGAGACAAAGGGATTTAGTTACAAGCGTTAAAGGTTCTCACGATCACAGAAGTCATCGTTGAATGTGTAGGAGTCAGTATGGATCTCTAGGTCCCGCTGCTAATTATTGATCGGAGAGGGGTTTCGATCATGTCTGCATTATTCGCGAACCGTAGGGTGACACGCTTAAGGGATACTGACACCATTTGGAGCAAATATGTTTCAGATAAAGATTTAAGAAAGCGCTAGAATTATTTCAAAAGACACCGAAACTGTTTCGGGTGAAATTGCTGAAATTGGTTCTGCATGTAATATTGAAATGTTGCAGGGGGTTTTATGTGAATGTGTGTTAATTAAAGTAATTAATAAAATTCTGAATAAAAATAATAAAAGAGTTTTATTAAATGAGAGAGCATTAAATTTGGAGAAATTTAATGCATTTAAAGTGGAGACTTTAAAAGGGAATGTGAAGAGGCATTTTAATGTGGAGGGGTTACCACCACATGAATGGAGGAGGTGAAGAGACACCTCCTCCATCCGCCGACCATGAAGGAGGGGCACCCCCTCCTCCTATAAAAGGCCACCCTCTCCTCACTTCTCAAAGACACCTCCTTGTGAAGGATCTCTCTCCCCCTCTAGTATTATTTCCCCATGGTCTTGGATTAGCGAGATACATGTTCCCTGTGGCTTTATCTAGAAAGGAGTTGCTGCTTCCGCTGCTTTGCTGGAGCGAGGGATGGAGGTTGTCGGGGTACCAGACGTGTGTGCGATCACGGATGCACCGCTGCTTTGCGGTGCTAGACTTGGTGGTGCTGGAGCTGGATCTGATGGACGTGCTAGAGCCGGACCTGCTGGACTTCATCATGATCTTGAGATCGGCAAGTGTACGACTATATCATCCACGAGTTCCAACTACTTAACAAAACTCGTTGTCTTCGAGGGTAAGTTCTCAATGGATGTATCCCCACCCGTTGCTCTGTATCTAGTAGATAGATATTGGCATATAGTTCTCATCGTAGGAATTTTTTTGTTTTCTATGCTGTGGACCCAACAGTGGTATCAGAGCCTGATCTATGCGTAGGTGCTTTGCACAGGTAGTACACATATGTTTATATGTGGGCAATGATGATCATCTTATACTGCTAGTTTGGCGCTTTCTATAGAATTATAAGATGATCCCTCATTTAAATATCAAGATAAAATGTGTTCTTACTTAAGTATGCACCGTTTTGTGGATCGTATTTCGAGACATCACGTGATGATCGGGTGTACTCGACTCTACGCTTTCATACAAACGGGTGTAAGACAGTTTTACACATGCGAGTACTAAGGTTCTTACTTGGCGAGCCTAGCATGTACAGACATGGCCTCGGAACACGGAACGAAAGGTTAAGCATGAGTCATATAGTTGATACGATGCACATATAGATGCTCGCCTTTGAAGCTACATCAACTCATGTGATGATCGGACTTGGTGTAGTGGATTTGGTTCATGTAATCACCAAAAAGACACGAGAGATGTCCTTTTTGAGTGGGAGTTCATTTCTAATTTGGATTAGTCGAACCAAATTTGTCATAAATTAAATCAAAGTGAATTTGCATAGTTTGTTGTAGTCATTGGCATTCGTTTTCTACCTTAAGCTTAGTTTTTATTTAAGATAATAGAACTATAGAATTCTGGATATTTACTTTACGAACTGGTATCGTATTGTTTTGAATGTCAATTTAAAGTTTATAAGTCCTATTGCAAACTTTCAGCAAACTCTATTTACTCCATGAAGTTTAATAAGTAGTATTAAATCAAGAGTAAGAATTCCAATGTTAGTATCTAAAGTATCATGTTTGCCTCCATGATTATTGATATTCAAAAAGTTGTTTTAATATCAAGATTATGTCGGAGCTGAAAATTGTTTCAGAAACCATCATGTGTGAAAGATATTGTGATATCTGAAACAATGTTTTTTGGTTGCATTATGATAGAGTATAGTTTAGCAAAATACATGTTCTCATATTGTATGAGAATTTGTGAAGGATGGAGATGCTAGGCATCCGAATCTACCAAAAAGGTTTTGGGAACTGATATTATACTCGTGATTCTTCCTTATAAGCTATAGTAGCTTGATCATGAAAGTTGTCATGATAAGGAAGAATATAAGATGTAAGTAAAATGTTTACTACACTAATAGATTACTAAAGAATGAATTTTTGAAAGAACACCAAACATTTGATGATGGTGATCCACTTCAAAGTGCAAGTCCAAAGGTATTAGTATTTGACTATATACGCTTTGTACCATGTGTCATGTTGATGACACCACTATTGATGTTGATAGATTCTTTTAAAAGAAAAGGAATTGCTGAAAGAGAATCTATAAAATATTTGGCAGAAAATAAAAGGTTGGAGATGTCCAACTTAGGTATATAGAAGATATACATGTTATGGCTTTATTCCTTGCTTGTTAAACAATGTGGCTCTTAGGTATTGGATACCGAATTGGTTGGTATGAAGTGTCATACAGGACAACGCAATTCATGAACTACAATGGCCTAAGTAACTAGCAAGAGAATGAGTGATGATGTTCATCAAAAACAAATAAAGTGTTATTGTGTTTTTCGTTGTCGTCAACCCTAGCCTTCAAGATTTGTTTTAATAATTGTCATTTTGTTCTGGTATTACGAGAACAATGGTTGCTCAAATAATTACCGTATTCCATAAAGGATGGATGAACTTTTACAAGTCTAGTGGGAGAAATCACATCCATAAACACTATTGCTAAAATGTCGTAAGACAAATGATTGAAAGATCACTTATGAAGTGACATCGTTGTTTAAATTATATTTGAAAGAAAACATGAAGAAACTCCATGTTGATGGAATTTTAGAGTCTTTGATTTTGATCAACTGAGGCATGTGAGACTTTCCTTGAGATAATTGAAACTCCATTCATAGGCCAAAGAGGAACGGATGACTAGCTTATTGGAAATTGTGCATGCTGATGTGCATAGTCCATTATGTGTAGCCATATGCGATGGATCTTTTTTGCTTCATATGATTTCTTCGAAAATTTGAGTGAATATATCTGTATATTTACTTAATAAGGAACAAGTATGAAACATTTGAAAATTGTTCAAAGACTTTCAAGATGAAGTGGAAAATCATTGTAACAATAAAATAAAGAGTTTATGATTCGATCATAAAGGAAGATATTTGAGTTACATGTTTAGCAAAAACACCTAAGACTTGAGGAATTGTTCCATGATTTGTGTTTTCCCAATAAACCATAGGAGTATGGCATATTCGAGAGATGAAATCAAACCATGTTTGACATGGTAAGATCAAAGGTGTCATTTATAAAACTGCCATTATGTTTTAAAGATTGAAGCTTTAGAGACTACCGCTTTTACACTGAAAAGAGCACCATCGTGATCCGTTCAAATGACACCATATAAGTTATGGTTTGGGATAAAATCCGAATTGTCTTTTCTTAAATTTTGGTATGCTATGCATAAGTAAAATGTTTACAACCAAAGTCGAATAAGCACGTATTTTTAGGTTATCCCAAAGAATTTGTTGGGAATTTCTCCATAACACTGAGGACAAAAGAGTTTGTTACTTGGAACGTCAAGTTTCTTGAGAAGGAATTTTGCGCGAAAAGTTAAGTGGGTGATCTTGCATGCTTTCCTTTGTTAGTAGCTATCTTGGCCAAGTAGATGTTAGCAACTCCAAGAGTTAGTATTTATGCTCGATAGTGGGTTCATGCCTCTGGTAATCTGGGGAAGTGACAGAAATCTTTAAGGTACTACATGTGTTGTTGCTACTAGGGAGAAAACAACAATCCTTTGTTCATAGAACAATCGTATTGTTTACATTACACGCAATTCGTAAAGCAATAATCTGTTGCTTGCAACTTAATACTAGAGGGGGGTCGGATGATAACCTGAAGGTGGATTATTAGTCATAGATGCAGTTGGATGGCGGTCTATGTATAATATTGTAATGCCCAATCAAGTTGCAAAGGAGTCAAGATGATTAGTATATGCATGTATTGCTTTCTCGATGTTTGTCAATTGCCCCACTGTAATTTGTTCACCCAGCATTTTATCTATCTTAAGGAGAGCCACCTCTAGTGAACTATGGATCCCGGTCCTTTCTTTTACATAAAATCTACAAACTGATTACTACTTTGTGTTTACTTTCTGCAAACTATTACTTCCTTCCATTCGATACGTTTAATCCTTTGTTTTTAGCAAAACCGGTGAGATTGACAACCTCATCGCAAGTTGAGGGAAAAGTTCTGTGGTTGTGTTGTGAAGGTCTCCATGTTGCTCCTGGCACCGGTAGTGCGTCCTGCCAACTTTCAACTAGCTACACCTTTGGGGTGTTTCCTTGCTCCTACTGGATTGATAACCTTGGTTTCGTACTGAGGGAAAACTTGTTGCTGTGCTCATCATACCTTCCTCTTGGGGTTCCCCAACGAGCTCCATATATTTTGGGCCATCATACCCTCCAATTAGGGCGGCAAATTCCGTGCCCTCTTTCCCGAGGCCAATGATCTCTGGTGCGTGCACCCGGTTAGTCGGGTACTAGTGCTTGTTGGAGTAGGTCACTTGGCGCAAATAATACATCTTGTGGGAAAGTTTCAAGTGGTCAAAGAGCTCGTGCACAGTCAATGGCCGGGTGACGAACTCACATCCTCGCTCCGTGCAGGCTGCGCACGGGGTGTAGTAGCACTGGATCTTGTGCTCGTAGACGTCATTGTAGGAGATCAATGAACAAAAGCGATCGTTGGGGCACCTGCTACCTTTTCCTCCGGCGACCTGGCGGTATAGCTCCTTGGAGCATTTGGCTAGCCTAACGGTGCTGATAGTGTCCAAAAGCATAGTGATTTTGTTGAAGAATTCGTCGCTGACCTTGCTCCAACCGCAATGCCACGAGTTGCACCTCGAATCCGCCATCCTGTCCATAAGAATTGGGGGCGAGGGTTGATCTCTGTTGAGTTGTCGGTGGTTTTTGTAGGAGAGCGTGGGTGGCCCGTAGGGAGTGATGCAGCGTGCAAGGTGGGGAGTAAAATGTGTGAAGCGTGCCAGAGATGCGGCCAGGCTGCATTAGTGAGTGGGGATAAACTAAACAGAGATGGGGAAGATAGGATGGCTCTTTGAAAGAAGTTTTCTCTTTTCTTCTGCTATAGGAAGCGTCTGCATCGAGGACGTCGGCTAGCATGAATGCATGTAAATTGCACCCTTGTGCAATAAATTAAACATGTCACTTCCTAGCAGAGTACATTATCGTCACATCAGCGGAGTACTATTTATAGTTTCTATTTTCATACTAGTATTAGGGCATCACCTATGGTGCCAGAATTTGTCTATAAGTTAGGAAATTTTAAGAAAAAGCATTTGATGTACTAAATTCTTGGTTAGCTTAATTTTAAGAGAAATCTATCTATCGTGCTTACTTGTAGTTAAAATTTGACACGTTCAGTGGGAGTATGGTTTACATCGAAGACCTCAAAAAGAGAAAATTACATAGAGGTCCATAAACTTAGCACAAAGGGACCTAAAGTTAAGAAAGGAATATCACTCGGGTCCTTCTCGAGCGAGAAACTGAGCCATACCATTCGTACTACTATACTTGCTTCACACAAATACACAAAAAACTCCTCACACTTTCAATCCAGCGTGCTATGGGTGTGCTTGGTGCTTCCTATTCGCATGGTGTGAAATGGAACAACAATGCAGGTCGACACACATGGGAAGCGCCATGTTGTAGACGAGGGAGCGATCAGTGGGCCAGGGTGTGTGTGGATGGTGATGAGGCAGGAAAGTAGAGAGAAAACAGAATTTATTTTGCATGCATATATATAGTAAAGGTCCCGAAAGTTTGACAAGAGGTCCAACTTCTTGCTAAGATTCTACATCTTGACAACTTAACAAAATTATATTAGGTCAAACCTGAGATAGAAGTAAGCTTGATAGATAGCTCTTGGATTAATTGTATTTTCAAAGGTAGATGGGTGCATCTTCTTTTTGTGAACGATGTTCTCGATCTGAGTTTCCAACTATCAGGAAAGAACATTCTCAATTTTCTCATGTTTTGCGAATTTTAAATATTCCTAGCTAACTCTGCCGACTTGAATGAGACTCTATGCTAATTTATCGAAATTAGGTCAAATTTGAATTACAAGTAAATTATAGATTGCTTTGGAAGTTGTACAAAAAAGCTTTCGGTGGTTTTCGATGTACTGAATGCCTGGTTAGAGCTTCAAAAGTTTGTTGGGATATTTTAAGAGGAATCTATCTATCACGTTTACTAGTAGTTAAAATTTGATATGGACGATGGGAGAAAGTACAATTTGCATCGAAGACCTAAAAACACAATTACATAGAGGTCCATAAATTTACCATAAAGGGCCCTAAAGTTAAGCAAGGAAAAGCAGTCGGGTCCTTATCGAGAGAGCAACTTAGCCATATACCCGTCGTACTAGTGTACTTGCTTCACATACACATAAAAAGGCTCCTCACACTTTCGAACGAGCATGTTGGGGTGTGCTTGGTGCTTCCTCTTTGTAGGGTCTGAAATGGAACGACAAGGCAGGTCAACGCACGTTGGCAGCACCATGTTGTGGACGATGGAGAGGTTAGTTGTTCAGGGTGTGTGTGGATGGTGATGAGACAGTGTGAAGGAGAGAGAAAACACAACTTGTTTTGCATGCATATATATAGTAAAGATCCTGAAATTTTGACAAGAGGTTTAACTTCTTGCTAAGACTCTACATACTGACAACTTAATGAAATTAGGTCAACCTTTAGCTACAAGTAAGCGTGATAGATAGCTCTTGGAATAATTGTCTTTTTGAAGGTAGATAGGTGCATCTTGTTTTAGTAAACAATGTCGTCGGTGTGAGTTTCCAACTATCAGGAAAGCAAATTCTTGATTTTCGCATGTTTTGTGAATTTTAAAACTTCCTAGCTAACTCTGTCGACTTCAATGAGACGTTGTGCCAATTTATCGAAATTAGGTCAAATTTGAACTATAAGTAAATTGAGGTTGCTTTGGAAGTTTTTCGAAAAAAAAATTTGGTGGATTTTGATGTAATAAATTCCTGGTTAGCTTCAAAAGTTTTTTGGAGAATTTGAAGGGGTAACTATCTATCAAGCTTACTTGTAGTTAAATTTGACACGATCGGTGCGAGTATGGTTTAGATCGAAGACCTCAGAAAGAGTAAATTACATGTAGAGGTTCATAAATTTAGCACAAAGGGCCCTAAAGTTAAGCAAGGAAAAGCAGGTGGGTCCTTCTCGAGTGAGAAGCTGAGCCATACCCTTCATACTATTGTACTCGCTTCACACAAAGAACTCTCCTCACACTTTCGAACCAACGTGATGGGGGATGTGCTTGGTGCTTCCTCTGTGTAGGGTGTGAAATGGAACGACAAGGTAGGTCGACGGACATGGGCAGCACCACATTGTGGACGAGGGAGAGGTCAGTCGCCTGGGTTGTGCGTGGATGGTGATGAGGTAGTGAAGGAGAGAGAAACAAATAATTTTTTTTACGTGCATATATATAGTAAAGGTCCTGAAATTTTGACAACACGTTCAACTTCTTGCTAAGAAATTGCATCTTGACAACTTAACAAAATTAGGTCAAAATTTGAGCTACAAGTTAGCGTGATAGATTTCTCTTGGATTAATTGTTTTTTCGAAGGTAGATGGGTGCATCTTCTTTTAGTAAATGATGTCGTTGGTGTGAGTTTGCCAACTTTCAGGAAACAACATTCTCGATATTCCCATGTTTTGCAAATTTTAAAACTTCCTAGCCAACTCTGCTAACTTCAATGAGACTCTGTGCCAATTTATCAAAATTACGTCAAATTTCAACTACAGGTAAATTGTAGGTTGCTTTGGAAGTTTTACGAAAAAGTTTTTCGATGGTTTTCGATGTACTAAATTCCTGGTTATAGCTTCAAAAGTTTTTTGGAAAATTTTAAGAGGAATATATCTATCGCGCAAACTAGTAGTTAAAATTTGATGCGGTCGATGTGAGCTAGTACGGTTTACATCGAAGACCTCAAAAAGATAAAATTACATAGAGGTCCATAAATTTAGCACCAAGGGCCCTAATGTTAAGCAAGGAAAAGTAGTCGGGTCCTTCTCGAGCGAGCAACTCAGCCATACCCTTCGTACTACTATACTCGCTTCACACAAAACAATGCTGGTCACACTTTCGAACCAGGGTGTTGTGGGTGTGCTTGGTGCTTCCTCTTCGTAGGATGTGCAATGGAACGACAAGGCAAGTAGACGCACATGTGGGCAACACCATGTTGTGGACGAGGGAGATATCAGTAGGCCTGGGTGTGCGTGGATGGTGATGAGGCAATGAAGGATAGAGAAAACATAATTTATTTTGTGTGCATAAATACAGTAAAGGTCCTGAAATTTTGACAACATGTTCCACTTCTTGCTAAGAAATTGCATCTTGACAACTTAACGAAATTAGGTCAAACTTGAGCTACAAGTTAGCGTGATAGATTGCTCTTGGATTAATTGTTTTTTCGAAGATAGACGGGTGCATCTTCTTTTAGTAAACAAAATTAGGTCAAACTTGAGCTACAAGTTTGCGTGATAGATTGCCCTTGGATTAATTGTTTTTTCGAAGGTAGATGGGTGCATCTTCTTTTAGTAAACAATGTCATCAGTGTGAGTTTGCCAACTTTCAGGAAAGAACATTCTCGATATTTCCACGTCGGTGAGAGTCTGTGCCAATTTATCAAAATTAGTTCAAATTTGAACTACAGGTAAATTTTAGGTTGCTTTGGAAGTTTTACTAAAAAGCTTTTCAGTGGTTTTCGATGTACTGAATTCTTGGTTAGCTTCAGAAGTTTTTTGGAAAATTTTAAGAGGAATCTATCTATCATTCTTACTTGTAGTTAAAATTTGACACAGTCGGTGGGAGCGAGTACAGTTTACATCGAAGAACTCAAAAAGTACGAAGGGACGGGGTGTTCTTGGTGCTTCCTATTCGCATGTTGTGAAATGGAATGACAAGACAGGTCGACGCACGTGCCACGTTGGATGAGGGAGACATCAGCCGGCCGGGGTGTGCATGGATGGTGATGAGGCAATGAAGGAGAGAGAAACATAATTTGTTTTGCGTGCATGTATATAGTAAGGTCCTGAAATTTGGACAAGACATTCAACCTCTTGCTAAGAATCTACATTTTGACAACTTAAGGTAATGAGGTCAAACATGAGCTACAAGTTAGCATGATAGATTGCTCTTAGATTAGTTGTCTTTTCTAAGGTAGAAGGGTGCATCTTTTCAAAGGTAACGGCGGTGGTGACGGCGACGGTGGTGTAGAGTGGTGGCCGAGCACGACGACGGTAGTCGGTGATGGAGAGGAGGACATCGACAAGTAAATCGTAGGTTTCTATGATAGTTTTACAAAAAAGCTTTTGGTGGTACCCATCGGGGGTTAATTAGGAGTATATCGGAAACCAATGAGAGTTCGGAAAATAGGTTTAACTTCTTTATAAGATTTTGCATGTTGACAATTTAACGAAATTTGGTCAAACCTGAGCTACACAAGTAAGAGAACAAGAGGGAGGCAGCATGAGACTTTCAAAAAAAAGAGGCAGCGCAAGATCAGCGCAGAATAGGACTTGAAGGCAGTGCGATGTCAGAGCAAAGCTATGATGGGCTGCTGACACGAGGTACAGGGTACACTCCACTAGTAGTAAATTTATGGACCTACTACTAGTATATGCACGCAAAACAAGTTGTGTTTTCTCTCTCATTCGCTGGCTCTCACCATCCATCCTCCATCAATTTCTTCTCTGCAGCTGCGGATGCACAGTCGAGCTTGTCTCTTCCTCATCCACAACAGGTTCAACTTCTTGCTAAGATTTTGCATCTTGACAGTTTAACAAAATTATGTCAAACTTGAGATACAAGTAAGCATGATAGATTGCTCTTAAATTAATTGTCTTTTCAAAGGTATATGGGTGTATCTCTTCTTGTAGAAGCAGTGTTGTCGGTGTGCGTGTCCAAGTATCAGGAAAGAACATTCTCAATTGATGACGACTAGTTCAACCTCTAGCTAAAATTTTGCATCTTCCTAACAAAATATTTTGCATCTTGAAAATTTTGAACCCTTTTTGAAAACGATCACATGAAATAGGGAGAGAGGGGAAATGATATTTCTATTCTCTATGGGCAACCCACAAGCTTCGGGTGCATCTTCTCTTTATCGCGTCTTATCTCTTACAATACAATAATCCACTGCATCGTGTACAAATTAACTTTGAACATTGACTATTGGTTCAAGACTAGCAAATCCAAACACTGCCAACCGTTGGATATTCTTTTCCATTCTTAGAATCTATAAATATTCTACTTTAGCACGATGAATGCTACTATGCGCAAACCTCAAAACACAAACTCCATTGCTCAGTTTTCAGGGTCCTTGTTCTAATAAATGCGTGGACTTGGATGCAGTTTTCATTTTTATGAGGTCCTTAATGTAACTTGTACTTCCACCGACCGTCTTAACTCTCAAGCACCTCTCTCCTACGAGACCTACCATTTGGTAGGCCATTCGTAGTACTTCTTATCTTCTCTTTATCGTGTCTTATCTCTTACAATATAATAAACCACTGCATAGTGTACGAATTAACTTTGAACATTGACCGTTGGATCAAGACTAGCAAATCAAAACATTGCTAACCGCTGGATCTTCTTTTCCATTTTTAGCATATGGAAAGATTCTACTTAAGCTCGATGAACGCTAGTATGCGCAAACCTAAAAAGACAAACATCAATGCTCATTTTTCAGGGTCCTTGTTCTAATAAATGTGTGGACTTGGACGCAATTTTAATTTTTATGAGGTCTTTGATGTAACTTGTACTTTCACCGACCGTGTTAATTCTGAAGAAACTCTGTCCTACAAGACCTACCACTTAATAGGCCATTCGCAGTACTTGTTATCTTCTCTTTATCGTGTCTTATCTCTTACAATTAAAATAAGCCACTTCATAGTGTATGGATTAACTTTGAACATTGACTGTTGGATCAAGACTAGCAAATCCAAACATTGCCAACCACTAGATCTTCTTTTCCATTCTTAGCATCTAGAAAGATTCTACTTTAGCATGATGAACGCTAGTATGCGCAAACCTCAAAACACAAACTCCACTACTCAGTTTATAAGGTCCTTTTTCTAATAAATGCGTGGACTTCGACACAATTTTCATTTTTATGAGGTCCTTGATGTAACTTGAACTTCCACCGACTGTGTTAACTCCCAAGCACCACTATCCTACGAGACCTACCATTTTATAGGCCATTCTCAGTACTTCTTATCTTCTCTTTATCGTGTCTTAGCTCTTACAATACAGTAAACCACAGTGTAAGGATTAACTTTGAACATTGACCGTTGGATCAAAACTAGCAAATCCAAACATTCCCCACCGCTAGATCTTCTTTTCCATTCTTAGCATCTAGAAAGCTTCTACTGATAGTTTTTAGCCCAATGAACGCTAGTTTATGCGCAAACCTCAAAACACACACTTCATTGCTCTCCGTTTAAGGGTCCTTGCACTAATAAATGCATGGACTTGGATGCAATTATCATTATTATGAGGTCCTTGATGTAACTTGTACTTCCACCGACCGTATTAACTCTCAAGCACCTCACTCCTACGAGACCTACCATTAGATCAGCCATTCATAATACTTCTAATCTTATCTGTATAAGATCTTCTTTTCCATTCTTAGAATCTACAAAGATTCTACTTCAGCACGATGAATGCTAGTATGCGCATACCTCGAAACACAAACTCCACTGTTTAGTTTTTAGGGTCCTTGTTCTAATAAATGCGTGGACTTGGACGCAATTTTCATTTTTATGAGGTCCTTGATGTAACTTGTACTTCCACCGACCGTGTTAACTCTCATGCACCTATCTCCTATGAGACCTACCATTTGGTAGGACATTCGTAGTACTTCTTATCTTCTCTTTATCATGTCTTATCTCTTACAATACAATAAACCACTGCATAGTGTACGGATTAACTTTGAACATTGACCGTTGGATCAAGACTAGCAAACCCAAACACTGCCAACGGCTGGATCTTCTTTTCCCTTCTTAGCATATAGAAAGATTCTTATTTAGCACGATGAACTCTAGTATGCGCAAACCTCAAAAGAAAAACTCCAATGCTCATTTTTCAGGGTCCTTGTTCTAATAAATGTGTGGACTTGGATGCCATTTTCATTTTATGAGGTCTTTGATGTAACTTGTACTTCCACCGACCGTGTTAATTCTCAAGAACCTCTCTCATACGAGACCTACCATTTGATAGGCCATTCGTAGTACTTCTTATCTTCTCTTTATCGTGTCTTATCTCTTATAATTAAAATAAGCCACTGCATAATGTACGGATTAACTTTGAACATTAAGCGTTGGATCAAGACTAGCAAATCCAAACATTGCCAACCGCTGGATCTTCTTTTCTGTTCTTAGCATCTAGAAATATTTTACTTTAGATCGATGAACGCTGGTATGCGCAAACCTCAAAACACAAACTCCATTGCCTAGTTTTCAGGGTCCTTGTTATAATAAATGCGTGGACATGGACGCAATTTTCATTTATATGAGGTCCTTGATGTAACTTGTACTTCCACCGACCGTGGTAACTCTCAAGCACCTCTCTCCTTGGAGACCAACCATTTGATAGACCATTCGCAGTACTTGTTATCTTCTCTTTATCGTGTCTTATCTCTTACAATATAATAAACGACTGTGTACGGATTTACTTTGAACATTGACCATTGGATCAAGACTAGCAAATCCAAATATTGCCAACCGCTAAATCTTCTTTTCCATTCTTAGCATCTAGAAAGATTCCACTGATAGTTTTTAGCCCGATGAACTCTAGTATATGCGCAAACCTCAAAACACACACTTAATTGCTCTCCGTTTAAGGGTCCTTGCGCTAATAAATGCATGGACTTGGATGCAGTTATCATTATTATGAGGGCCTTGATGTAACTTGTACTTCCACCGACCGTATTAACTCTCAAGCACCTCACTCCTACGAGACCTACCATTAGATCAGCCATTCATAATACTTCTAATCTTATCTGTATAAGATCTTCTTTTCCATTCTTAGAATCTAAAAAGATTCTACTTTAGCACGATGAATGCTAGTATGCGCATACCTCGAAACACAAACTCCACTTCTCAGTTTTCAAGGTCATTGTTCTAATAAATGCGTGGACTTGGACGCAATTTTCATTTATATGAGGTCCTTGATGTAACTTGTACTTCCAGTGACCGTGTTAACTCTCAAGCACCTCTCTCCTATGACACCTACCATTCGGTAGGCCATTCGTAGTACTTATGATCTTCTCTTTATTGTGTCTTATCTCTTACAATACAATAAACCTATGCATAGTGTACGGATTAACTATGTACATTGACCGTTGGATCAAGACTAGCAAATCCAAACATTTCCAACCACTAGATCTTATTTTCCATTCCTAGCATATAGAAAGATTCTACTTTAGCACGATGAACTCTAGTATGCGCAAACCTCAAAATACAAACTCCAATGCTCATTTTTCAGGGTCCTTGTTCTAATAAATGTGTGGACTTGAATGCAATTTTCATTTTTATGAGGTCTTTGATGTAACTTGTACTTCCACCAATCGTGTTAATTCTCAAGAACCTCTCTCCTACGAGACCTACCATTTGATAGGCCATTCGCAGTACTTCTTATCTTCTCTTTATCGTGTCTTATCTCTTACGATACAATAAACCACTGTGTACGGATTAACTTTGAACATTGACCATTGGATCAAGACTAGCAAATCTAAACATTGCCAACTGCTAGATCTTCTTTTCCATTCTTAGCATCTAGAAAGATTCTATTGATAGTTTTTAGCCCGATGAACGCTAGTATATGCGCAAACCTCAAAACACACACTTCATTGCTCTCCGTTTAAGGGTCCTTGCACTAATAAATGCATGGACTTGGATGCAATTATCATTATTATGAGGTCCTTGATGTAACTTGTACTTCCACCGACCGTATTAACTCTCAAGCACCTCACTCCTACGAGACCTACCATTAGATCAGCCATTCATAATACTTCTAATCTTATCTGTATAAGATCTTCTTTTCCATTCTTAGAATCTACAAAGATTCTACTTTAGCACGATGAATGCTAGTATGCGCATACCTCGAAACACAAACTCCACTGTTTAGTTTTTAGGGTCCTTGTTCTAATAAATGCGTGAACTTGGACGCAATTTTCATTTTTATGAGGTCCTTGATGTAACTTGTACTTCCACCGACCGTGTTAACTCTCATGCACCTATCTCCTATGAGACCTACCATTTGGTAGGACATTCGTAGTACTTCTTATCTTCTCTTTATCATGTCTTATCTCTTACAATACAATAAACCACTGCATAGTGTACGGATTAACTTTGAACATTGACCGTTGGATCAAGACTAGCAAACCCAAACACTGCCAACGGCTGGATCTTCTTTTCCCTTCTTAGCATATAGAAAGATTCTTATTTAGCACGATGAACTCTAGTATGCGCAAACCTCAAAAGAAAAACTCCAATGCTCATTTTTCAGGGTCCTTGTTCTAATAAATGTGTGGACTTGGATGCAATTTTCATTTTATGAGGTCTTTGATGTAACTTGTACTTCCACCGACCGTGTTAATTCTCAAGAACCTCTCTCATACGAGACCTACCATTTGATAGGCCATTCGTAGTACTTCTTATCTTCTCTTTATCGTGTCTTATCTCTTATAATTAAAATAAGCCACTGCATAGTGTACGGATTAACTTTGAACATTAATCGTTGGATCAAGACTAGCAAATCCAAACATTGCCAACCGCTGGATCTTCTTTTCTGTTCTTAGCATCTAGAAATATTTTACTTTAGATCGATGAACGCTGGTATGCGCAAACCTCAAAACACAAACTCCATTGCCTAGTTTTCAGGGTCCTTGTTATAATAAATGCGTGGACATGGACGCAATTTTCATTTATATGAGGTCCTTGATGTAACTTGTACTTCCACCGACCGTGGTAACTCTCAGGCACCTCTCTCCTAGGAGACCAACCATTTGATAGACCATTCGCAGTACTTGTTATCTTCTCTTTATCGTGTCTTATCTCTTACAATACAATAAACCACTGTGTACGGATTTACTTTGAACATTGACCATTGGATTAAGACTAGCAAATCCAAATATTGCCAACCGCTAGATCTTCTTTTCCATTCTTAGCATCTAGAAAGATTCCACTAATAGTTTTTAGCCCGATGAACTCTAGTATATGCGCAAACCTCAAAACACACACTTAATTGCTCTCCGTATAAGGGTCCTTGCGCTAATAAATGCATGGACTTGGATGCAATTATCATTATTATGAGGTCATTGATGTAACTTGTACTTCCACCGACCGTGTTAACTCTCAAGAACCTCGCTCCTACGAGACCTACCATTAGATCGGCCATTCATAATACTTCTTATCTTATCTTAATTAGATCTTCTTTTCCATTCTTAGAATCTACAAATATTCTACTTTAGCACGATGAATGCTAGTATGCGCATACCTCGAAACACAAACTCCACTGTTTAGTTTTTAGGGTCCTTGTTCTAATAAATGCGTGGACTTGGACACAATTTTCATTTTTATGAGGTCCTTGATGTAACTTGTACTTCCACCGACCGTGTTAACTCTCATGCACCTATCTCCTATGAGACCTACCATTTGGTAGGACATTCCTAGTACTTCTTATCTTCTCTTTATCATGTCTTATCTCTTACAATACAATAAACCACTGCATAGTGTACGGATTAACTTTGAACATTGACCGTTGGATCAAGACTAGGAAACCCAAACACTGCCAACGGCTGGATCTTCTTTTCCCTTCTTAGCATATAGAAAGATTCTTATTTAGCACGATGAACTCTAGTATGCGCAAACCTCAAAAGAAAAACTCCAATGCTCATTTTTCAGGGTCCTTGTTCTAATAAATGTGTGGACTTGGATGCAATTTTCATTTTATGAGGTCTTTGATGTAACTTGTACTTCCACCGACCGTGTTAATTCTCAAGAACCTCTCTCATACGAGACCTACCATTTGATAGGCCATTCGTAGTACTTCTTATCTTCTCTTTATCGTGTCTTATCTCTTATAATTAAAATAAGCCACTGCATAGTGTACGGATTAACTTTGAACATTAATCGTTGGATCAAGACTAGCAAATCCAAACATTGCCAACCGCTGGATCTTCTTTTCTGTTCTTAGCATCTAGAAATATTTTACTTTAGATCGATGAACGCTGGTATGCGCAAACCTCAAAACACAAACTCCATTGCCTAGTTTTCAGGGTCCTTGTTATAATAAATGCGTGGACATGGACGCAATTTTCATTTATATGAGGTCCTTGATGTAACTTGTACTTCCACCGACCGTGGTAACTCTCAAGCACCTCTCTCCTTGGAGACCAACCATTTGATAGACCATTCGCAGTACTTGTTATCTTCTCTTTATCGTGTCTTATCTCTTACAATATAATAAACGACTGTGTACGGATTTACTTTGAACATTGACCATTGGATCAAGACTAGCAAATCCAAATATTGCCAACCGCTAGATCTTCTTTTCCATTCTTAGCATCTAGAAAGATTCCACTGATAGTTTTTAGCCCGATGAACTCTAGTATATGCGCAAACCTCAAAACACACACTTAATTGCTCTCCGTTTAAGGGTCCTTGCGCTAATAAATGCATGGACTTGGATGCAGTTATCATTATTATGAGGGCCTTGATGTAACTTGTACTTCCACCGACCGTATTAACTCTCAAGCACCTCACTCCTACGAGACCTACCATTAGATCAGCCATTCATAATACTTCTAATCTTATCTGTATAAGATCTTCTTTTCCATTCTTAGAATCTAAAAAGATTCTACTTTAGCACGATGAATGCTAGTATGCGCATACCTCGAAACACAAAATCCACTTCTCAGTTTTCAAGGTCATTGTTCTAATAAATGCGTGGACTTGGACGCAATTTTCATTTATATGAGGTCCTTGATGTAACTTGTACTGCCACCGACCGTGTTAACTCTCAAGCACCTCTCTCCTATGACACCTACCATTCGGTAGGCCATTCGTAGTACTTATAATCTTCTCTTTATTGTGTCTTATCTCTTACAATACAATAAACCACTGCATAGTGTACGGATTAACTATGTACATTGACCGTTGGATCAAGACTAGCAAATCCAAACATTGCCAACCACTAGATCTTCTTTTCCATTCCTAGCATATAGAAAGATTCTACTTTAGCACGATGAACTCTAGTATGCGCAAACCTCAAAAGACAAACTCCAATGCTCATTTTTCAGGGTCCTTGTTCTAATAAATGTGTGGACTTGAACGCAATTTTCATTTTTCTGAGGTCTTTGATGTAACTTGTACTTCCACCAATCGTGTTAATTCTCAAGAACCTCTCTCCTACGAGACCTACCATTTGATAGGCCATTCGCAGTACTTCTTATCTTCTCTTTATCGTGTCTTATCTCTTACGATACAATAAACCACTGTGTACGGATTAACTTTGAACATTGACCATTGGATCAAGACTAGCAAATCTAAACATTGCCAACTGCTAGATATTATTTTCCATTCTTAGCATCTAGAAAGATTCTATTGATAGTTTTTAGCCCAATGAACGCTAGTATATGCGCAAACCTCAAAACACACACTTCATTGCTCTCCGTTTAAGGGTCATTGTGCTAATAAATGCATGGACTTGGATGCAATTATCATTATTATGAGGTCATTGATGTAACTTGTACTTCCACCGACCGTGTTAACTCTCAAGAACCTCGCTCCTACGAGACCTACCATTAGATCGGCCATTCATAATACTTCTTATCTTATCTTAATTAGATCTTCTTTTCCATTCTTAGAATCTACAAAGATTCTACTTTAGCACGATGAATACTAGTATGCGCATACCTCGAAACACAAACTCCACTGCTCAGTTTTCAGGGTCCTTGTTCTAATAAATGCTTGGACTTGGACACAATTTTTATTTTTATGAGGTCCTTGATGTAACTTGTACTTCCACCGACCGTGTTAACTCTCAAGCACCTCTCTCCTATGAGACCTACCATTTGGTAGGCCATTCGTAGTACTTCTTATCTTCTCTTTATCATGTCTATCTCTTACAATACAATAAACCACTGCATAGTGTACGGATTAACTTTGAACATTGACCGTCGGATCAAGACTAGCAAATCCAAACATTGCCAACCGCTGCATCTTCTTTTCCATTCTTAGCATATAGAAAGATTCTTATTTAGCACGATGAACTCTAGTATGCGCAAACCTCAAAAGAAAAACTCCAATGCTCATTTTTCAGGGTCCTTGTTCTAATAAATGTGTGGACTTGGATGCAATTTTCATTTTTATGAGGTCTTTGATGTAACTTATACTTCCACCAACCGTGATAATTCTCAAGAACCTCTCTCATACAAGACCTACCATTTGATAGGCCATTCACAGTACTTCTTATCTTCTCTTTATCGTGTCTTATCTCTTATAATTAAAATAAGCCACTACATAGTGTACGGATTAACTTTGAACATTGACCGTTGGATCAAGACTAGCAAATCCAAACATTGCCAACCGGTGGATCTTCTTTTCGGTTCTTATCATCTAGAATGATTCTACTTTAGATTGATGAACGCTGGTATGCGCAAACCTCAAAACACACACTTAATTGCTCTCCGTTTAAGGGTCCTCGCGCTAAAAAATGCATGGACTTGGATGCAATTATCGTTATTATGAGGTCCTTGATATAACTTGTACTTCCACCGACCATGTTAACTCTCAAGCACCCCACTCCTACGAGACCTACCATTAGATCAGCCATTCATAATACTTCTAATCTTTTTTGTATTAGATCTTCTTTTCCCTTCTTAGCATATAGAAAGATTCTTATTTAGCACGATGAACTCTAGTATGCGCAAACCTCAAAATAAAAACTCCAATGCTCATTTTTCAGGGTCCTTGTTCTAATAAATGTGTGGACTTGGATGCAATTTTCATTTTATGAGGTCCTTGATGTAACTTGTACTTCCACCGACCGTGTTAACTCTCAAGCACCCCTCTCCTATGACACCTACCATTTGGTAGGCCATTCGTAGTACTTATAATCTTCTCTTTATTGTGTCTTATCTCTTACAATACAATAAACCACTTCATAGTGTACGGATTATCTTTGAACATTGATCGTTGGATCAAGACTAGCAAATCCAAACATTGCCAACCGCTGGATCTTCTTTTCAATTCCTAGCATATAGACAGATTCTACTTTAGCACGATGAACTCTAGTATGCGCAAACCTCAAAAGAAAAACTCCAATGCTTATTTTTCAGGGTCCTTGTTCTAAAAAATTTGTGGACTTGGACGCAATTTTCATTTTTATGTGGTCTTTGATGTAACTTGTACTTCCACCGACCGTGTTAACTCTCAAGCACCTCTCTCCCATGAGACCTACCATTTTATAGGCCATTCGCAGTACTTCTTATCTTCTCTTTATCATGTCTTATCTCTTACAATATAATAAACCACTACATTTTGTACGGATTAACTTTGAACATTGACCGTTGGATTAAGACTAGCAAATCCAAACATTGCCAACCACTGGATCTTCTTTTACATTCTTAGCATCTAAAAATATTAGACTTTAGTACGATGAACGCTAGTATGGGCAAACCTCAAAACACAAACTCCATTGCTCAGTTTTCAGGGTTCTTGTTCTAATAAATGCGTGGACTTGGACGCAATTTTCATTTTATGAGGTCCTTCATCTAAATTGTACTTCCACCGATCGTGTTAACGCTCAAGCACCTCTCTCTTACGATATCTACCATTTGATAGGCCATTCGTAGTACTACTTATCTTCTCTTTATCGTGTCTTACCTCTTACAATACAATGAACCACAACATAGTGTATGGATAAAATTCAACATTGACCATTGGATCAAGAATAGCAAATCCAAACATTGCCAATCGATGGATCTTCTTTTCCATTCTTAGCATCTAGAAAGATTCTACTTTAGCACGATGAACACTAGTATGCGCAAACCTCAAAACAAAAATTCCATTGCTCAGTTTTCTGGGTCCTTGTTCTAATAAATGCGTGGACTTGGACGCAATTTTCATTTTTTCAGGTCCTTGATGTAACTTGTACTTCCACCGACCGTGTTAACTATCAAGCACCTCTCTCCTACGATACCTACCATTTGGTAGGCCATTCATATTACTTCTTATCTTCTATTTATAAGGTCTTATCTCTTACAATACAAATAAACCACTTCATAGTGTATAGATTAACTTTGAACATTGACCACTGGATCAACAATAGCAAATCCAAACATTGGGAACCGCTGGATTTTCTTTTCCATTCTTAGCATATAGAAAGATTCAAATTTAGCACGATGAACGCTAGTATGCGCAAACCTCAAAAGACCGACTCCAATGCTGATTTTCAGGGTCCTTATTCTAATAAATGTGTGGACTTGGATGCAATTTTCATTTTTATGAGGTCCTTGATGTAACTTGTACTTCCACCGACCGTGTTAATTCTCAAGAACCTCTCTCCTATGAGACCTACAACTAGATAGGCCATTTGCAGTAGTTCTTATCTTCTCTTTATCATGCCTTATCTATTACAATTAAAATAAACCACTACATAGTGTATGGATTAACTTTGAACATTGACCGTTGGATCAAGACTAGCAAATCCAAACATTGGAACCCGCCAAATCTTCTTTTCCATTCTTAGCATCTAGAAAGATTCTACTTTAGCACGATGAATGCTCGTATGCACAAACCTCAAAACACAAACTCCATTGCTCAGTTTTCAGGGTCCCTGTTCTAAAAAATGCGTGGACTTGGACACTGTTTTCATTTTTATGAGGTCCTTGATCTAACTTGTACTTTGACCGACCTTGTTAACTCTCAAGCACCTCTCTCCTATGATACCTACCATTTCATAGGCTATTCATTGTACTTCTTATCTTCTCTTTATCATGTCTTATCTCTTACAATACAATAAACCACTGCATAGTTTACCGATTAACTATGAACATAGACCATTGGATCAAGTCTAGAAAATCCATAAATTACCAACCGCTGGATCTTCTTTTCCATTCTTAGAATCTAGAAAGATTCTGCTTTAGCTCGATGAACGGTACTATGCGCAAACCTCAAAACACAAACTCCATTGCTCAGTTTTCAGGGTCCTTGTTCTAATAAATGTGAGGACATGGACGCAATTTTCATTTATATGTGGTCCTTGATGTAACTTGTACTTCCACCGACCGTGTTAACTCTCAAGCACCTCTCTTCTATGAGACCTACCATTTTATAGTCCATTCACAGTACTTTTTATCTTCTCTTTATCATGTCTTCTCTCTTACAATACAATAAACCACTACATGGTGTACGGATTAACTTTGAACATTTACAGTTGGATCAAGACTAGCAAATCCAAACATTGCCAACCCCTAGATCTTCTTTTCCATTCTTACCATCTAGAAATATTCTACTGATAGTTTTTATCCTGATGAACACTAGTATATCCATAAACCTCAAAACACACACTTCATTGCTCTCCGTTTAAGGGTCCTTGTGCTAATAAATGTATGGACTTGGATACAATTATCATTTTTATGAGGTCCTTGATGTAACTTGTACTTCCACCGACTGTGTTAACTCTCAAGCAGCTCGCTCCTACGAGACCTACCATTAGATCGACCATTCATAATACTTCTTAACTTATCTTAATTGGATATTCTTTTCCATTCTTAGAATCTAGAAAGATTGTACTTTAGCATGATGAATGCTAGTATGTGCAAACCTCAAAACACAAACTCCATTGCTCAGTTATTAGGGTCCTTGTTCTAATAAATGCGTGGACTTGGATGCAATTTTCATTTTTATGAGGTCCTTGATGTAACTTGTACTTCCACCGACCGTGTTAACTCTCAAGCACCTCTCTCCTATGAGACCTACCATTTGATAGGCCATTCGCAGTACTTCTTATCTTCTCTTTATCATGTCTTATCTCTTATAATACAATAAACCACTTCATAGTGTACGTATTAACTTTGAACATTGACCGTTGAATCAAGACTAGCAAATCCAAACATTGCCAACCTATGGATCTTATTTCCATTATTAACATCTAAAAAGATTCTACTTTAGTACAATGACCACTAGTATGCACAAACCTCAAAAGACAAACTCCATTGCTCAGTTTTCATGGTCCTTGTTCTAATAAATGCATGGACTTGGATAGAATTTTCATTTTTATAAGGTTCTTGATGTAACTCTTACTTCCACCGTCCGTGTTACCTCTCATGCACCTCTAACCTATGAGACCTACCATTTGGTAGGCCATTAGCACTACTTATAATCTTCTCTTTATCGTGTCTTATCTGTTACAATTAAAATAAACCACTTCATAGAGTACTAATTAACTTTGAACATTGACCGTTGGATCAAAACTAGCAAATCCAAACATTGCCAACCACTTGATCTTCTTTTCCAGTATTAGCATCTGGAAAGATTCTACTTTAGTACGATGAATGCTAGTATGCACAAACCTCAAAACACAAACTCCATTGCTCAGTTTTCAGGGTCCTTGTTCTAATAAATGCGTGGACTTGGATGCCATTTTCATTTTTATGAGGTCCTTGATCTAAATTGTACTTCTACCGACCGTGTTAATGCCCAAGCACCTCTCTCCTATGATACCTACCATTTGATAGGCCATTCGCAGTACTTCTTATCTTCTCTTTATCGTGTCTTATGTCTTACAATTCAATAAACCACTTCATAGTGTACGGATTAACTTTCAACATTGACCGTTGGATCAAGACTAGTAAAAACAAACATTGCCAACTAATGGATCTTATTTTCCATTCTTAGCATCTATAAATATTCTACGTTAGCACAATGAATGCTAGTATGCGTAAATATCAAAACACAAACTCCATTGCTTAGTTTTCTGAGTCCTTGTTCTAATAAATGTGTGGACTAGGACGCAATTTTCATTTTTATGAGGTCCTTGAAGTAACTTGTACTTCCACCGACCGTGTTAACACTCAAGCACCTCTCTCGTACGAGACCTACCATTTGGTAGGCCATTCATAGTACTTCTTATCTTCTCTTTATCGTGTCTTATCTCTTACAATACAATAAACCACTTCATAGTGTACGGATTAACTTTGAACATTGATCGTTGGATTAAGACTAGCAAATCCAAACATTGCCAACCTATGGATCTTCTTTTCCATTCTTAGCATCTAGAAAGATTTTACTTTAGCACGATGAATGCTAGTATGCACAAACCTCAAAACACAAACTCCATTGATTAGTTTTCAGGGTCCTGGTTCTAATAAATGCATGGACTTGGACGCAATTTTCATTTTTGTGAGGTCCTTGAGTTAACTTGTACATCCATCGACCGTGTTAACTCTCAAGCACCTCTCTCCTACAAGACCTACCATTTGGTAGGCCATTCGTAGTACTTCTTATCATCTCTTTATCGTGTCTTATCTCTTACATTACAATAAACCACTTCATAGTGTACGGATCAACTTTGAACATTGACCGTGGGATCAAGACTAGCAAATCCAAACATTGCCAACCGCTGGATCTTCTTTTCCATTCTTAGCATATAGAAGGATTCTACTTTAGCACGATGAACGCTAGTATGCGCAAACCTCAAAAGAAAAACTCCAATGCTCATTTTTCAGGGTCCTTGTTCTAATAAATATGTTGACTTGGACGCAATTTTCATTTTTATGAGGTCCTTGATGTAACTTGTACTTCAACCGACCGTGTTAATTATCAAGAACGTCTCTCCTACGATACCTACCATTAGATAGGCCATTCGCAGTACTTCTTATCTTCTCTTTATCGTGTCTTATCTCTTACAATCAAAATAAACCACTTCATAGTGTACGTATTAACTTTGAACATTGACCGTTCGATCAAGACTAGCAAATCCAAACATTGCCAACCGCCAGATCTTCTTTTCCATTCTTAGCATCTAGAAAGATTCTACTTTAGCACGATGAACGCTAGTATGAACAAACCTCAAACCACAAACTCCATTGCTCAATTTTCAGGGTCCTTGTTCTAATCAATGCGTGGACTTGGACAAAATTTTCATTTTTATGAGGTCCTTGATGTAACTTGTACTTCTACAGACCTTGTTAACTCTCAAGCACCTCTCTCCTACGAGACCTACCATTTGATAGGCCATTCGGAGGACTTCTTATCTTCTCTTTATCGTGTCTTATCTCTTACAATACAATAAACCACTAGATAGTTTACGGATTAACTTTGAATATTGGCCGTTGGGCCAAGACTAGAAAATCCAAACATTGCCAACCGCTGGATCTTCTTTTCCATTCTTAGCATATAGAAAGATTCTACTTTAGCACGATGAACCTTAGTATGCGCAAACCTCCAAAGACAAATTCCATTGCTCAGTTTTCAGGGTCCTTGTTCTAATAAATGCGTACACTTGGACGCAATTTTCATTTTTATGAGTTCCTTGATGTAACTTGTACTTCTACCGACCTTGTTAACTCTCAAGCACCTCTCTCCTATGAGACCTACCATTTGATAGGCCATTCGCAATACTTCTTATCTTCTCTTTATCGTATTTTATCTCTTACAATACAATAAACCACAACATAGTTTACGGATTAACTTTGAACATTGACCATTGGATCAAGACTAGCAAATCCAAACATTGCCAGCTGCTGGATCTTCTTTTCCATTCTTCGCATCTAGAAAGATTCTACTTTAGCACGATGAATGCTAGTATGTGCAAACCTCAAAACACAAACTCCATTGCTCAGTTTTCAGGGTCCTTGTTCGAATAAATGCGTGGACATGGACGCAATTTTCATTTTTATGAGGTCCTTGATGTAACTTGTACTTCCACAAACCATGTTAACTCTCAAGCACCTCTATCCTACGAGACCTATCATTTTTATAGCACAAACCTCAAAACACACACTTCATTGCTAAGTTTCAGGGTCCTTGTGCTAAATGCATGAACTTGGATGCAATTTTCATTTTTTATGAGGTACACTTGTACTTGCTTAACAAAGAAAATCAGCGTGGTGCTCACTCCTACAGCCTTACAATGTGCTAGTCCTCCTCTATGCAAGGAAAATAAATTGTATACTACTCTCTCCTTTGCTGCATCACACCCATCCTCTAGCTGATATCTCCCTCGTCCATAGTGTGGCTTTGCGCATGTGTGCCATGGACTACGGCGGCTCTGTTTCTATCTTTTTTTTCATAATTGCTCTGACATTGAACCGCATTCAACACCTCTTTGTTGCAGCCCTCTCGGGCTGCCTTCTTTAACCCCATAATCTCTTCTACAGTAGCTCTTCATTTCCCCCTTCCATTTCGATCCTTCTTTTTCCTAGTACTACTATTTTCTTTGCGGATAAATAATGTTCCAGTTTTCACTTGGACAATTGAGACCATCTCATTTTATAATATTTGGGAACTCCCCTTGGAAAAATATTGTTTACAATAATGCCAAGATGCACCAATCTACATAATATGGGGAAATTACCATAAACTATGATGTGGATCACAGGATATGGCATTGACCTTGGTCGTCCAACTCGAAACCTATTCATACGCATTGCAGGACAATTTTGTGACCCTAGTTTTTGAAAAGTTATGAAAACACAAGTTTATTATTTTGCATGGAATGTGATACATGCAAAAGGACGGCATGCACATGTCTTCCATAAAATTTTAAGAACAATCCACCTCAGCCTCATGTTACAATTCCTTTACTTTCCTATGAATCTAACACTTCTTTCAGAAAAATGCCTGTTGGGTCCAAATCTTGTAGGATTCATGTGGGCCCCCCCAGATTAATCCTCCGAGAATCGTTGTTATGCATCCACCACAATCCCATGATCAGTTTTCCTGGCACATAACCGACAAGTATCAACCTAAACATCCATTACATGGATACAAGTCATACCTTATTTGCCATTATGGATACATCGAACATCATCAGCAGAACTTCATCAAGCATAGAGCCCGAGCCATGCCTTAACCTACAGGCGACTGACTGGCAGAACATCCTAGCTCGCATAGTCATCATTATCACCTTTTTCTTGATATCCGACCAAGTTAATAGCCAGGGACAATGCCAGTGAGTACTTTGAATGTACTCGCAAACCACCTTAAGAGAAAGAAAATACAAGAGGATATGCAATGTGGCTGTGGTAGTAGGATGGCTCCAAGAGATGTTCTTTTCTCAACTAGTTTCTCTTGTAGATATAGCATCTACATATCTTTGTTGAAAACTTTTGTAAAACATTTTAGAAACCTTTTTGAAAAGTTTTTAGTAAACACTAGGACTGGGTCACCCATTTGTTTCGTCCTTCTGGTCACCTCATGACCAAACTCATTTGCTTCCTTTCCGATCATCCCCTGGTAAAATCATTTTCAAAGCCATTGCTTTTCCGAAATCCTTTTTGAAATCAAACCCATCACCGCTCTACACCAACCTTCCCAACTGTCCATGACCGTGGACACGGCTATTCGAATAGATTTACACTCTGCAGAGGTTGTACAATTTACCCACAATATCCGATCCATCCGTCGCAGTTCACCGCGAATCGTCATACACCAGTATGCGGGGTTCGCATAATCAAACATAACCCTCGGAAAGTCCACTCCGACACGGCCCCTACCCTATGAGTTGTTCCCTTCAAGACCGAGACGTCTAGATCCACATCCCAACATGAGCACCCCACTTAGACCTGGAGGGGCACTTTCAATGAAGGGCTCATAGTTTGCCCGGTCACTCACATGGGTGACTCTGCTTCCTCTAGGTGACTGCTTAACAGTTGACCCTTTCTATAAAGATAAGACCGGATTTTGTGGGAGATGATCCCATATACGTAGCAGTGAGAATTCCCATATCATAGTGAACTATTTTGAGTTAAGCCCCGTCCCACTCCAGGGTAATGTGGTTGCACGGGTTAATTGAGTTAAGAACCAGGTGCATTTTCGTAAACCTTTTTCCTCCATCTTTCAGCATTTTGTAAAACAAAACCCTTTTTATTTTCTCAAACTTCCCTTGATAGGTCAAACCTCACCAAGGTTTTGCCATAAACCTTTTGAAAAAAAATCGGGGGTCTTCCCATCGTCTAGTTTTGCTTCGGCTAAAGCGGGGTCTCCAAAGGGGTATGGTGTTATACACCATCTACCATACTAGTGACAAGTAGGCATCACCAAGGGGGTTGTACTTAGTAGTACCAATGTGTAATGGTCTGGAGGAGCCAAGCCATTACCAGATATAGCTCGACATAATTTAAAACATTGTAGTTTCATAAATAGTAGGTAAAACATGCATAAGTAAATAGTAGTACAAGTCTAATGAACAAGAAGGTGGCTTGGCTGATGATCAGCAATATGACATATATGTCCCTAGACTACTTATTGGAGTACCATAATTATCCAATAATAACCACTTCTTCTGGTCACCGATATAATCGCATCTATCATCGATATGGATCACATGCAAGCAAACAAAATGGCACAATCAATACAAGTCATACAACCATCAATAAAATACAGCAAACGAACAAATAATACATTATTCAATTCAGTAGGTTTTGATAGATTTGAGTTTGCTGCAATTGGAAATAATGAAGAGGCATTTGTGGAACTTGTTAAAGGATTTAATTGCCAAATACCACCTAATGAAGGGGTTTTGAACTAAGGGGTGGTTATGTATGATATTAATGTACAAAAAGGATATCATCAGGTAGGCATTTAGATAACAAGGCCAACAAAAGTGGTTTCATGATTTTATGACTTTTCTATATTTAGTTATGATTTTTCTAGTGAAATACCCTCTAGTTTAGGTGAAAAAATCACCAGAAAAGTTCTGTAATTCCAAAAATTATTTCATTGGATGATTAAATAGGATCTGATGGACTAGTTCAGCGAGAGTTGGAATAAATTCAAAATATTTACCCGAATGCCATTGGGGAATTCCCAAAGTCAGTTCTATAATATATTTGTCTTTGTAACCATATTTATTCTGCAAGTCCAAATGATATGAGGTAAAGGACAATGGATAAGTATTGCTAATACCTTTCAGTAGGAATTGGAATCACTATTTTTGGAGTCACTATGCTTCTGTGATGGTTTATCTAGTGGAAATACCCTAGTCAGAAGTGTTTAAGTCATTAAAATTGAATAGTGGCTCAATAATTAGTGATCTCATAGGTTTTCATAGGTACTAATGTACCACATAATTGAGAGTTGGAATTAGGTCAAAACCATTTTTGGTTTGGCCTAAAGAAATTCCTAAAGGCAGAAATGTTCTGTTTCTGTTATTTTTACTACTGGAAAACTAGGAGGCTTTTTAGTGTGTGGAAAACGTGAAATGAAAGGCATCAGATATACCTTGCAAAAAAATAGGTTTCAATCCATTTGGAGTTACAAAAGTTCCTGAATGGATTTAACAGTGAAAGGACACATCTACATAATTAATTTACTATGAGTAATCTAGACAAAATTTCGGTCAACCTATTGTACTGCATGTTTAATAAAACATGTATGTATGTGCTAGAATTTATATTTGGCAATTTCTGACAGTTTCCATTTTTGTTTTAATTTAAACCACCAAGCAGATATCAAATCTAGACAGGAATTATTAACCATCTTTGTAGGAATAGGAAAGGGCAGTGGGCCGAAACTAACCACAACGGCGACGCAGTGACTAGGCCAGCCCATCCCAGCGTCCCTGCACGCGGGAGGCTCTGCATTAAAATGGCGAGGTAGGACCTGCCCGTCAGCCTCGGTGCTAACCCGAAGGGGTACGGGAGGCTGACGGCCGCCCGATTAGAAGGGAATCGACGGCTGTCAGCCGTCTTCCTTCCCGCGATGGGGAGGCAGGGAAGAAATCCAAGGCGGATGGTTGGCAGGGCTCGAGGGGCTCACCAGGGTGTCTTCCAGCTGCGGGGATGCGGTGGAGGGGAAGCGGTAGTCCACGGTGAGTCGGGGGACGGCTGGGGGTGGCTGGTTTGACGACAGGGTGGTTCTAGCACGAGGGCCGCGGCGGCGCAACTTCGGGGCTCATCGGAGGTCAATGCTGCCAACCGTGCAGTGGTTCCTGGGAAGCAAGAAGAAGTGTATTATAGGCAGGAGGTTACGGGGATCTGGGTACTATGACATGCAGAGGAAGAAAAGGCAGAGGAGAGAGCACTATGAGCAGATCTTTAGGAATGGCCGAGAATGGAGTTCCTCCTTCTCCGGCGACATGCAGATGCTGAGGCTTGGGGGGTAGGTGTAGGGGAGCCAGATGGGAGCTGCGGAGGGGATTTTGGGTGCGAGGGAGGTTCGAGGTTGACCCCACTCATGCATGCAAGGAAGAACCCGAGGAAGTTTCTCCTTCTCCTCCCGAGCAGCAGATTAAGAGAGAGCTCTCAGGTCTCTGGGGGAAGAGAGTAGGGAGGCAGTGGAGTGAAATGGCAAGGCCTGGAAGGGCTGGGGTGTTCCAGGGCTTAATACCTGAGTAGAGTGTGGTGTATGGTGGACACAACCTATGGAAGAGCTAGGGCTGGTCCATGCCTGCCTATTGGCTACCAGGGGCGGTGGAGTGAGGGGGAGTGGGGTTATGGTCGTGCAGACTGACAGGCAAGGGGCTGGGTGGGGGTTACTTTTAATAAAAGGGTGTAGGACAGGACATAGCCTTGGTCTCCCCTTCAAATAAGCATAAAGGATAAAAGCTTGGGTTGCTACAGTATATACCACAGTGGTGTCGACCAGAGGGGTTGTCCTGGTGCTAGGATAAGTATTTTGCAAGTTTTGGTGAGGTTTGATGGGGTGTTAGTCCAAAAGTTGCAACTTATCCAATTTTGCCATTCCTAATGATCACGAGGCAATCCTCCCATTTTGAGCATGACAAGATGGTTTGATGATGCTGGTAGATAGCTAGGGTTTAGATACACCTCCAAGAATTATAGGAGATTTATTGGATGAGTTTTGATCATATTTATAATATTTATTCTAAAACTGCTGAATCTATTTTATTGAGTTCATTTGATATTTTTGGATTGGGAAGATAAGGTTTTTGGTTTGAGATGGTCCCAATTATGAATTCACACTTTGGAGAATTTTCCCAGAATTAATTGAGGCATAAAAGTATTTAAAACATTTATTTTATTGTTTCTTCCATTTAGGAAAAGGGGCAAAAATAATTATTAAAACTCTTGAACAATATTTATTTTTGAAGTGAGAAGATAGGGTATGATAATTAGACTTAAAATGATCCTAAATATGGGGATGTGCTTTGGAGAAAACCAAACTTTCTTTTATAGATTAGGTTTTGGAATGTTGTAAATTAAGGAGATTAAATAGGTTTTGGTCCATAATACTTATGGATAATGTTTTATAAATCTTTATAATCAAGGTAGATGATTTACACAAGGTGTATATAGCATTTTAAACCTTTGGTGTTGAGAATCCAACTTGATTTTGTTGGGAAACAATGAATAAAGGATCTAGGGTGATGTTATTTTCATACCATCAAAACCTTGTTGGATCTTGGAGCTCAGTGCTCCCCTTGGAGAATGGGATATATGTAGAGATAGAACAAGTTTAGTAGATCACCATGGTACAAGAAGTTGAGCTTGATCATACTTGAGTTCTCCAAGACTGGATTTCAAACTTTGAATAAAATAAGGCTGCCAACACTGAGTATCAAGTAGCCTTCAAAACCTTTTGGGGTTTTGGAGCACAAGGATCCATTTGGAACAAGTGAAGTAGTTATTGTATTATCTTTATTACTAGAACATAATCATGCAAAGAGTTGGTCCAAAGAAGATAGGCCGAAGGTGTGAGCTTCTGACGAAGTCGGCTGGTTGATAGGATTTGCAGAAAACGTTATTTTATTCCCTGCAAAACCATCAAGAACAAGTGGTTTAAAAGGTGATATATCCAAGGGAAATAGTGGGCCTTGGTATTCCTTATGATGGTCTACAAGATGGTTCAAGTGCATTACCAAAAATGCACAAGGCTTGGGAAAGAGAGGCATTCAAAGAAGTGAGGCTATTGGCTAGAATATAAGAGAGGATGTTTTTGATGGGTTGCAAGGTACCAAAGAATCATCAAGTGGATGATGTCTAAGTGTATATTTAGTAGAATATATCCATGCTTGGTATTGGTCTTCATTGGCTTGGAAGCTTCTAGAATGGATTAGTTCATAATTGATCTGGTTAATGGTTTTTGAGGATCTGATCCAGATTTGGGAATCTTGCTTAGGGTATTGTAATCTTAGCTTAGTTTGATCCTATAGGATTATATCCTAGGGTAGCTCACCTAGTTCCTAAGTAAACAAGTTAGACAGCAGATCAAGGAAAATCATCAAAAAGTAGATCAAGACTATTCATCTTACAAGCAAATCTACTACTACTAGGGTTACCATCAAGTTTAGATTGAGGTAAGGATAGGTATTTTGAAAGGTTGGAGTTTGAATAAGGCAAGAGTCCTTGGTATCTCAACCAAGAGTAGGATTGAAATGCTTTATAAAAGGATTTTGGAAAACCTAGAGTTAAGAGTAGTTGAAGGTTTTGTCTTAAAAACATAAGGAGATTATATCTTATAGATCTCCATAATTTTGGCAATATAAGATACTAAAATAGTTAGGATTGAAAGTACATCTTGGCTGAGGTTCTGAAATGCCAGAATATTTCAGAATATGTAAAATGAGCCAAGACTGTTTTGTTATATAGCTTTTGTCAACTAATGGTGAGGTAAGGAGCATATCATGTGGTATACACTTGGATGCATAAGAACAATCAAACAACAAGAAACACTGTATCACGAATCAAGAAAAAGTTTTTGTTCCTCCTAATTTTTGCATTCTGGATAGCTAAACAGGGTTTCAAAAATTGGGATGTTACAATTCAACTGGACATGATATTCTAATAATATTTTGTTTTCCCTATTCCTTTGTTTTTCCTATCCCATGAATCAACAGGCCCAATGTTGAGAATCCCATGGGAAACATTTCCTACTACGCCAAGGTGCACCCATATACCAAATTAATGTGGGAACAATACATTAACTATGATATCGATATGGCCATGAACTTTTTTGGTCATCAGGGTTGAAACCTAATAATATTCATACATGGTGGGAAAATATCGCAGGGCTGGTTTCCAGAAGTTGTCAAATCCTATGGTGATCAGTTTCCTGGCAGGTTATACACGTGACGTGATAGGATGTCATGCGTAAATATCTATTTTTCTATTTTTCTTTATTACATGTGATTGTTTCAAAACGGGTTCAAAATTGTCAAGATAAAAATTCTTAGCAGGAAGTTGAATTTGTCAAAACACTCGATTTTTTCCGATAGATTAACTACCTGATGTGTACCACCAAAAGCTTTTTGTAGAACTTCGATATAAATCTACCACTTTCTAGAGCTTCTAGTTCAAATATGACATGATTTTTTTAATAGAGACATAAAGTCATTTAAGTGGGCCGAGTTAGCTTGGAAGCTTTGAAAACTCATAAAACTTGGGAATTGTACATAAAACAGTTCCCACTATATCTGGAAACTTGGCTTGTGGCATTCAAAACCATGTTCTTTGTACTTTCTGTGCATAGTATATTCATGGTGCTAGAGGCCAACAATAATGGGATATTCTATATGCTAGACATGACATAATCAAATGTACTGAAAGAGATACAATGGTCAACAATGTTCGGTTTTGCCAATCTATATCCAACTACCGATGTTCGAAGTTATTCGTCCACTATATAGTGGTATGGAAATTGTGAAGCAACATAGTCGTTTTTTTATTTTGAAAAGAAGTGTCAAGCACTTATTTCTAATTTTTTATGGCGAGCAATACGCATAAGAGGACAACACATGAAAGTATTTAGTTTATTATTTGTTTTATTTCAGTGTCTTCAAAACATTATCAAATTTGAAGGTATGCATATTCTTAGCACGAAGTTAGTTGCATTTTTCAAATCTCGCGATGGTTCTCGATATATTGACGACATTGGTACCAACAAACGACATTTGTAAAATTCAAGAGAAACCTATCATGCATACTTGTTGTTCATATCTGACATAACTTCGTTAAATCGGCATAAAGTCCTCTAAGTGGGGGAAGTTACCTAGCTAGGAAGATTCAACAATTCTAAGACAATGAAGGTATAAGAAAGCATGGTCCACTTTGTCAGAAATGTGGGGCGGTGGCACCTTTTTAAACTAGTTTTGGCCTAGAAGGAGCGAGATGCTTCGGTTAGCAACTTAACATGGTTAGTGGAAGTGTACATGTTACATCAAGGACCTCAAAAACGAGAAAATTACACCTAACCCATGTTTTAGTACAAAGGGGCATGAAATTAAGCATGGAAAATCAGTCGGGACTGACTCTCCTTCTCCACCCACTAGCTGATCCATACCATTTGTACTAGAACAACAACAACTTGCTTAACAAAAAGGAAATCAGTGCGGTGCTCACTTTTGCTAGATCTTGCTAATGAAGTGCATTGAACACGATGAGATGTGTATATATATATACATACCAAGAACAATATCCCTTCTCTAGTGTTATGAGTGTTGATCGTTGTAATAACCATCCATGCGATGTTTGGGACGAAGCAAGTGAAAAAATCGAAACCCAAAAAGTTTGACCCGCGGGTACTTTTTTGCCGCCGCCCCAACCTAATGCCTAAAGTGGCTCCTTCCTATGCACACCAACACAATGCAGCTAACGAAAACATGATAGACAAACACAAAGCTGTCGTACCATGGCTAGAGTTGTAAGCGGCATCCCTCAGAAGTTCCGCTTCTAGTTCATTTTGAAGTACTCCTATAGAAACTTCAAAATGAACTAGAAGCGGGATTTTCACGGGATCCCGCTTGCAACCCTAACCATGGAACATGTGCTGAGCGCCACACTGCGGACGAGGGAGAGATCAACTAGCAGGTGTACGTGCGGGTGCCGAGAAGATACATAATTGATTACATTGTGTAAAATTTGACTGAATAAATAGAGTATTGTTGGAGGCAGAATTAGTATTGTTGGAGGTAGAGTAAAACTTTCCAATAATGCTAATTTTCTACCAAAAATCTTTATATATATTTAGAGTAAATCTTGGTCAAAGAAAAACATGCAAAACAAGAATGCCTTATTCCTCGGGACGGAGGTATAGTAATACTCCTACCTACTACTCCAACTTATGCAAACAGTACTACAGTAGAACCTGTAATAAATAATGTGTATGGTCAAACCGATGTGATGAGACTATATAGCGCTAGGAGGTGACATGGTCCATTTAGTTTATCCACACTCGCTGACGCCGATTGGCCGCATTTGGGATCCTCTCCACCGCGCGGATCACACATTTTCTTCACCATCTCTCCCGGTGCATCTCTTCTTCCAGACCACCACCCCTCTCCTAAAAAACCCCAAATAGTTCTATATAGATCCGCCCTCGCCCCCAGTCCTCCTCGACACGATGGCGGATCGTCTGTACAAAATTTGGAGAAGTTCAAGGGAGAACCAGCGATGTAGCGGCTTTAGCAAGGTTAGCAACGATGTGGTCAACCAAATCGCTGAGCGTCTGGACGCTAAAAGTGCCCTAAGGCTGGCCGCATGGTCGAAGGAGCTACACCTCAAAGTCGTCGGCAGAGAAGGTTACAGCTACCCGAACTACAACTGCCCCAAAGTGGTATCTTCAACAAACTCTATGTCCACATGATCTCCTGCATCCGCAGCCTGTTTCTCTGCATGGAGCCAACATGTAACTGGGTCGGCAACAAATTAACATTGTATCTGCACCTAAAATCCACCGACTATATCGAGGTGCCCACAATCCTCTACAACATGAAACAATGGGACCTGTCTAAGGCGGTGCCTGCAGGGTGCTCGCGGAGAACAAATGTCATCAGCATCGGGAAGACGGGCACGCTGTTCATCGTCCATATTCACGGGCACAACACGGAGATTGTCCTATGCGTCAGCCATGTAAGATTGGCCGTGTGGGAATTGGAGGAGTATGAGGTGAGGATGTCATCATTGATCTCTTTTCGTGCATACTATCTGCTCTAGTTTTGTTATTTTGAGACAAAGATTGTGGAGCCACCGGCCCAAGCGGCGTTGGATGCGCTCAACCATTTCTGATTGGTGCCGAGGACTTATTTTCAAGCTCCTCAATCGTTGGTCGGAGTTCCTCATGGAGTTCCAATGTTGGATTGACGACGACATCAACCCATTGTGAGATATCACATCTTAAAATTCTCCTGATGATCCTAATATGAATGTACTATGTGATTTTCTAGTCCCTCTGTTCTAATATTGATTATTTTATTTATTTTAGTGGAAGATTCCCTTCGCAATCAGAGTGGTGGAAATGGCTGGAAAGATCCGTGAATTTTACATCTATATCTTGAAGGTGAACAGTCAAAAGCCTACTATGAAGATCCACAAACGACGGTAAAACGAGAGAAGCGTGCTAGGCGGGAAAGCAAGCGCTACCCGGCCACGACCTAGACACACTGAATTGTTGGCATAAAGATCTTGTGGTGATTCTGACCTCTCTCTTTCTCTCATGCATGTTTGGAGTATATGATGGGACATGTAATCGTTCCTAGCTAGATTAAGGTACTACTATGAGTAGTTTTATACTTCTACCGAGTATTTTGTATGGAGTTCTGCAACTGCTAATATTTTTGTTAATAATTCCTATGTACTGGGAATTGTTCAAATCGAGTGCACAATATGGCATGTACTGCTAAATCTTTCAAAAGCTACCGAATCTCTCAAATGTGCTGATGTTGCTATTATTAAAGTATTTTGTAGAACTAATACTCTTGTACTGGTACTTGTTTTGATCAATGGCAGTAGATTGTTTTCCTTTTCTTTTGAAACATGTCCTTCTCAATCTAGACGAGGCCTAGGTTTCTTGGGTTGTATATATGTTGGTCACACATGAATGGATGTAAGCACGAGGTATGCACACAAATGCTGACTTAATCGTCAGTTTTGCTTGCTTCCATGATGGAGTGTGTTTAGATAAAAAGGGCAAACTCATCCCATGCCAAGTTTTTGAGAGCTGAAACATGAATTGTTTCTCTCTATAGTACTATTGAATTTCAGTGTCTATATTGCTGAATCGGTCCCTTTGAAACGCTCTGAACATGTCTAGTGCTGCTGAATATGAATCTGTGATATTTTCCTATCTTATTATGTATTGCTGAATCATTCAAATTTGAACTACAAGTAAATTGTAGGTTTCTATGAAAGTTTTATGAAAAAGATTTTGGTGGTACCCATCAGGGGTCAATTAGGAGTATATTGGAAACCACCGAGAGTTTGGACAACAGGTTTAACTTCTTGATAAGATTTTGCATCTTGACAATTTAACGAAATTTGGTCAAACATGAGCTAGACAAGTTAGAGAACAAGATGGAGGCAGTGCGAGACTTTCAAAAAAAAAGAGGCAGCACAAAATCAGCGTAGAAGAGGACTTGAAGGCGGTGCGATGTCAGAGCAAAGCTATCATGGACTGCTAACACGAGATACATTGTACACTCTACTAGTAGTAAATGTATGGACCTACTACTAGTATATGCACACAAAACAAGTTGCGTTTTCTCTCTCCTTTGCTGGCTCTCACAATCCATCCTCCATCGATTTCTTCTCTGGAGCCATGGATGCACATTCCGACTTGTCTCTTCCTCGTCCACAACAGGTTCAACTTCTTGATAAGATTTTGCATCTTGATAGTTTAACAAAATTAGGTCAAACTTGAGCTACAAGTAAGCATGATAGATTGATCTTCAATTAATTGTCCTTTCGAAGGTAGATGGGTGCATCTCTTCTTGTGAAAGCAGTCTTGTCGGTGCGAGTGTCCAACTCCTAGGAAAGAACATTTCAATTGATGACGACTGGTTTGACCTCTAGCTAAGATTTTGCATCTTCCTCAAAAAACATGATTTTGCATCTTGAAAATTTTGAACCCCTTTTTAAAATGATCACATGAAATATGGAGAGAGGGGAAATGATATTTCTATTCTCTATGGGCAACCCACAAGCTTGAGGTGCACCTTAGGCTTAAAGATAACTTTATTTTTTCCACTATGTATAAGGTGAACCTTAGCGGATGCCACATAGTAGGCCTTATTAAGGTGTGCTTTTTTACACAATGTGGGAGCAGTATGTTTCTTTGCTTAGAAATATGGTCACCTCTATCCATGTTCTATAAATGCTGAGAGAATAAAACGTTGGCAGGGGAAGAGGGTAGCAGCAAAGAGAAGTCAAAGGCGGTTCCATGTCAGAGCAAAGTTATTATGGGTTTTTGACGCGAGGTACTCCTACAATCTTAAAGTGTACTACACTCTACTAGTAGTAAATTTCAGGGCCTATACATGCAAAACAAATTGTGTGTTTTCTCTCTCCTTCGCAATCCTCCCTCTCTCCTCCCTTTCCCCTCGTGCACCGACATGTTTGGTCTCTCCCTCGTCCACAGCGGGGCGCTGGGCATGTGTGCCTTGGTACGACGGCTCTGTTTCTCTGGCGTGTTCGGCAGCCACGCGTTGGTGTGGAGTAGGGACAAGGTGTACATAGGAAGGAAACTACTTTGGTCCTTGGCAGCACAAAAATTCAATGTTGTCAGGTTTTAGAAATTTTCACTTGCTTCCCAAACATCAGGAGGGAAGGTTATTCAAAAGATCGGCCATTCACAGTACGATACTTCTTATCTTCTCTTTATCGTGTCTTATCTCTTGCAATACAATACAATACAATAAACTATTGCATAGTGTACGGATTAAATTTGAACATTGACTGTTGGATCAAGACTAGCAAATCCAAACATTGACAAACACTTGATCCTCTTTTCCATTCTTAGCATCTAGAAAGATTCTACTTTAGCACAATGAACGCTAGTATGCGCAAACCTCAAAACACAAACTCCATTGCTCAGTTTTCAGGGTCCTTGTTCTAATAAATGCGTGGACATGGACACAGTTTTCATTTTTACGAGGTCCTTGATGTAACTTATACTTCCACCGACCGTGGTAACTCTCAAGCACCTCTCTCCTATGAGACCTACCATTTGGTAGGCCATTCACATACTTCTTATCTTCTCTTTATCATGTCTTATCTCTTACAATACAATAAACCACTGCATAGTGTATGAATTAACTTTGAACATTGACCATTGGAGCATGACTAGCAAATCCAAACATTGCCAACCACTGGATCTTCTTTTCCATTCTTAGCATCTTGCAAGATTCTACTTTAGCACGATGAACGCTAGTATGCGCAGACCTCAAAACACAAACTCCATTTCTCAGTTTTTTGTGTCCTTGTTCTAATAAATGCGTGGACTTGGACACAATTTTCATTTTTATGAGGACCTTGATGTAACTTGTACTTCCACCGATAGTGTTAACTCTCAAGAACGTCTCTCCTACGAGACCTAACATTTGGTAGGCCATTCCCATTACTTGTTACCTTGTTTTTATCTTGTCTTGTCTCTTACAATACAATAAACCACTACATAGTGTACGAATTAACTTTGAACATTGACCGTTGGATCAAGACTAGCAAATCCAAACATTGCCAACCACTGGATATTTTTTTACATTCTTCACATCTAAACAGATTCTACTTTAGTACGATGAACGCTAGTATGCACAAACCTCATAACACAAACTCCACTGCTCAGTTTTCAGGGTCCTTGTTCTAATAAATGCGTGGACTTGGACGTCTAACTGCTGAGATTGCTTCTGGCAGAGGGTTATTCTATTTTGTGGGAAAGGCACAGTCTTTCCCCCTTAGGGTTAAACTAGGGTGGCTCAGAGTTAACACAATCCTTGCTTCTTGAAGCAGTCGGATGATGCTTGTAGACTATTGCCAACCTTTCTTCTAGAGTTGGAATCTTCTGATGGTGTTTGCCAGCTGGGTTTCTTGAGGCTCATATACTACTTTTATTTGTACCTAGCTATCAAAACAGTTGGAGTCGTATGCCCTCTAGGAGGTTAGAACTAAGGGGTTAGTGATTCAGTGGTTATTGTCTTGATTTGGAGCTTCGGGAGTACTGGCGCGATGCTAGAGGAAGGGTGTATTTTCCCTGGGTCTTGAGTTGAGGTCTTAAATCTTTATAATCAAGTTATATGATGTACACAAGGTGTATATAGCATTTTCAACCTTGGGGGTTGAGAATCCAACTTGATTTTGGTGAGGAACAGGAATTAAAGGATCTAGGGTGATGTGATTTTCATACCATCGAAACATGGTTGTATCTTGGAGCTCAAGGCTCCACTTGGTTCAAGGTCTATAAGGATAGATAGAACAAGTTATGTAGATCACCATGGTATAGAAGTTTGGGCTTGATAATGCGTGAGCTCTCCAAGGATTGTTTACAAACTTTGAATAAAATAAGACTGCCGAAGTAGATTACCAAATAGCCTTCAAAACCTTGTGGGTTTTTGAAGCACGAGGATCCATTTGGAACAAGTGAAGTAGATATTGCTATACCTTTATTAGGAGAACACAATAATGTAAAGATTTGGTGCAAAGAAGGTAGGATGAAGGTGTGAGCTTCTACTAAAGTAGGTATGTTGATAAGATTTACAGGAATTGTTATTTTCTTGCCTATGAAACCATCAAGAAAAAGTGGGTTAGAGGATGGTATAACCAAGGGAAAGAGTGGGCCATGTTATTCCTTATGATGGTATACAAGATGGTTCAATTGCATTACCAAAAAGGCACAATGGTTGAGAAAGAGAGGCACACAAAGAAGTGATGTTGAAATAGTTTCCAGACTTTGTCAAAATTTAGCAGATTTAGAGTTTTTGACTAGAGTATGAGTGGGGATGTTTTTGATGGGTTGCAAGGTATCAAAGCATCATCAAGTGGATGATGTTGAAGTATATATTGAGTAGAATAGATCCATGTTTGATATTGGTCTTCATTGACTTGAAAACTTCTAGAATGGATCACTTTAGAATTGGTGTGGTTAAGGGTTTTAGATGATCACCTAGTGGCTATAGATCAGATACAACTTGGTTAAATTGCTTTGGGTTGATACAATTGGATTAGCTAAGTGTTATATGATGATCTCCTAGGGTTACTCATACTACTTCTAAGCAATCAAGTCAAGCAACAGATCGAGGGAATTCATCTTAGCAGATCAAGGCAACTCATCTTACAAACAAAACAAATATACTACCATGGGTACCTACAATCCTAGCTTGAGGTAAGGATGGGTATTTTGAAAGGGTGGAGTTTGAATAAGGTGAGAGTCCTTGGTATTTCTACCAAGAGTATAATTCAAAAGTTTTATAAAAAGTTTTTAGAAAAACCTAGAGGTAAGAGTAGTTGAAAGCTCTGTCTGGAAAGCATAAGGAGATTATATCATATAGATCTCCATAATTTTGTCAATATCAGCTACTAAAATAGTTAGGGTTGCAAAGGCACCTTGGCTCAGGTTTTTGAAATCCCAGAACATTTGAGAATATGTAGAATGAGCCAAGACAGTTTTGTTAACTAGATTTTTTCAATTAATGGCGAGGTAGGGAGTATTTCATATGTTATACATTTAGCTGCATAAGCACAAACAAGCAGCAAGCAAACACTTCAACACTTAATAAGAAAAAGTTTTTGTTCCCCCTGATTTTTGCATTCTGGATAACTAATCAGGGTTGCTGAAATTGGGATGTTACAGACCTTTCCCTCTTAAAAGAATCTCGTCCTGAGATTCAGGAGAGTAAGGTTAGGGGATTTTGTGTTGGAGTTAGTGCCATGTGTTTCTCCCATACTAACTTGTTGGCTTTGTCTTTGAACAGGGTCACTACGATGGTGAAGTTCAACTTCAATCATCTTTGATGCACGAGTGTTGAGCGGGCTTCAATCAGGATTGTGAGGAGTGATCTTCCTTCTGTAAGGATTTACGACGTCTCTCTTAAGGGATTATCGTATCCTAGTTTATGTCTTTGGGTCTAACTGCTGAGATTGCTTCTGGCAGAGGGTTATTCTATTTTGTGGGAAAGACGCAGTCTTTCCCCCTTAGGGTTAAACTAGGGTGGCTCGGAGTTAACACAATCCTTCCTTCTTGAAGCAGTCGGATGATGCTTGTAGACTATTGCCAACCTTTCTTCCAGAGTTGGAATCTTCCGATGACGTTTCCTAGCTAGGTCTCTTGAGGCTCAGATACTACTTTTATTTCTACCTAGCTATCAAAACAGTTGGAGTCGTACATACTCTAAGCGGTTAGAACTGAGGGGTTAGCAATTCTGTGGTTATTGTCTTGATTTGGAGCTTCAGGAGTAATGGGGCGATGCTAGAGGAAGGCTGTATTTTCCCTGGGTCTTGAGTTGATGTCTTCGAGTGACGCCCTGTTTCACAAACCTTGGCGGGTGTAGTTTCCTAACGAAGCCTTAAGGAGTTAGCTTAGGGTAAGTTAGCGATTTATGACTTATCTTTATAGCCTTCAGTCAAGGTAGGGAAGCTAACCAAGTTGAGATCGGAACGCTGCCGGAACACGACGCCGGAAGGATCGTCCACACGATCTTGAGATCGGCAAGTGATCGACTACATCAACCACGAGATCTAATCACGTTAACGCTTTCAGATCTACGAGGGTTAGTTCCTATCTATCTCGTTGCTCATGTCTAATAGATTAGATCTTGGCTTTTATCTGGATTAGATCTGGGTTTTGTTCATTCTTGCAGTAGAATTTTTTTGTTTTCCATGCTACGAACCCTTCAGTGGTATCAGAGCCGTATCTATGCGTAGATCTGTTGCACGAGTAGAACACAATGTTTTTGTGGGCGTTGATGCTTTTGTTGTCGGTGTCTTAGCGTGTACTTTGCATCTTGCGGCATGGTGGGATGAAACGGCTCGGGCTAACATTACATGTCATCGCACATGAGACTTGCTCCACGCTTGACGTGCAACTTGCTTTGCACAAGTGGCTTTGCGGGTGTCTGTCTCTCCCACCATAGTTAAGATTCAATTTACAATGAGCATCTTGACAACACTTGTATCAACGTTGTGGTTCTTGTTCGTAGGTAAGATCAGTCTTATGCGAAAGCCCCAAACCACGTAAAACATGCAAAGAAAATTAGAGGCGTCTAACTTGTTTTTGGAGGGGTTTTTGTGATGTGATATGGCCATCATGTGATTGTGATTGTATTTGATGTATGCAATGATCCTTGTTGTAATATGGCAACCGGCAGGAGCCTAATGGTTGTCTTTAATTCTGTTAAGACCTGCGTGTCTATTCATCTTGTAATAGCTTTATTCCAAGTAGTTTTAATAGTTGCTGGTGATGATGGACAACCATGAAGCGGCGCCACTGACCTTGACACAATGCTGGTGATGATGGAGATCCTGTTCGTGCTTTGGAGATGGACATCAAAGGCACAAGAAGAAAAGGCCATATCATATCAGACTAATTATGAATTGCCTATGATGTTAATCCTTTATGCATCTTGTATTGCTTAGATCGCGACGGTAGCATTATAAGATGATCCCTCTCACTAAATATCAAGTAATAAAGTGTTCACCCTTAGTTGGCACCGTTGTTAAGACTCGTCATTTCGAAGCATCTCGTGATGATCGGATGTGATAGATTCTACGTGTGCATACAACGGGTGCAAGCCAGATTTGCACATGCGGAAACTAAGGTTATCTTGATGAGCCTAGCATGTACAGACATGGTCTCGGAACACGGAATACCGAAAGGTAGAACATGAGTCATATAAATGATATGATGAACATGAAGATTGTTCGCCGATGAAACTACATCTTCTCTCGTGAAGATCGGACTTGGTGTAGTGGACTTGGTTCATGTAATCACTAAGACAATGTGAGGGATATTGTTTTGAGTGGGAGTTCACCTAGTTAGTTTAAAAATTAAATTTGAACTCAATTTGTCATAAACTTAGTCTAAACTACTTGCAAATTGTTGTAGATTATGGCGACCCCCTCCATCAATTTCAATGCGTTCCTAGAGAAAGAAAAGCTTAAGAACAATGGAAGCAATTTCACGGACTGGTTCCGTGGACTGAAGATCGTCCTCAGGGCTGGTCAGTTGACCTATGTGCTCGATGCACCGCTAGGTGACCCACCTGCAGATAATGCCACCGATGACGAAAAGAATGTTTTCGCCATTCAGAAAAATCATTACTCCACAGTTCAGTGTGCCATCCTGTACGGTTTAGAATCGGAGCTCCAGAAGCGTTTTGAGCACCACGACCTGTTCGAGATCATTAAGGAGCTCAGGCTAATTTTTGAGACTCGCGCGGCCATGGAGAGCTATGAGGCCTCCGAAAAATTCTTTAACTGTAAGATGGAAGAGGTAAACTCCATTAGCGAGCACGTGCTCACCATGTCTGGGTACGCTAAGAACCTCCAAGAGTTGGGAATATCGATTCCTAATGAATTGGGGATTCACCGTCTCCTTCAATCACTGCCACCAAGTTATAAGAACTTTGTGATGAACTACAACATGCACTGCATGAACAAGACGTTGCCTGAACTATCGTCCATGCTGAAAACTGCTGAAGTGGAGATCAAGAAGGAGCACCAAGTGTTGATGGTCAATAAGACCACCAATTTCAAGAGACGGGGCAAGCCTAAGAACAAGGGCAACTTCAAGAAGGACGGCAAGAAAGCTGCCGCACCTGCTAAGAAGCCCAAGGCTGGTCCTAAGCCTGAAACTAAGTGCTTCTACTGCAAGGGTGCTGGTCACTGGAAGCGTAACTGCCCCAAGTACCTGGCGGATCTGAAGAACGGCAACATCAAGAAGAAAGGTATATTTGATATATGTGTTATAGATGTGTATCTTACTAGTAATCGTAGTAGTGCCTGGGTATTTGATACTGGTTCGGTTGCTCAAATTTGTAACTCGAAACAGGAGCTACGGAATAAGCGAAGACTGGCAAGAGACGAGGTGACGATGCGCGTTGGAAATGGCTCCAAGGTTGATGTGATCGCCGTCGGCACGCTCCCTCTACATCTACCTTCAGGATTAGTTTTAAATTTGAATAATTGTTATTTGGTGCCTGCATTAAGCATGAACATTATATCTGGATCCTGTTTATTGCGAGACGGTTACTCTTTTAAGTCCGAGAATAAAGGTTGTTCGATTTATATGAGTAATATCTTTTATGGTAATGCACCTGAGATGAATGGTTTATTCTTACTGAATCTCGATAGTAGTGATACACATGTTCACAACATAGATGCTAAACGAATAAAATTGAATGATAATTCTACATACATATGGCACTGTCGTCTTGGTCACATTGGAGTGAAGCGTATGAAGAAACTCCATTCTGATGGACTTCTTCAATCACTTGATTTTGAATCACTTGAAAGATGCGAAGCATGTCTAATGGGAAAAATGACTAAGACTCCATTCTCTGGAATAATGGACCGAGCTACAGACTTATTGGAAATAATACATACCGATGTGTGCGGTCCAATGAGTGTAGCATCGCGTGGTGGATATCGTTATGTTCTCACTTTCACGGATGACTTGAGTAGATATGGGTATGTCTACTTTATGAAACATAAGTCCGAAACTTTCGAGAAGTTTAAGGAATTTCAAAGTGAAGTGGAAAATCATCGTAACAAGAAGATTAAATTTCTGCGTTCTGATCGTGGAGGTGAATATCTGAGTTATGAGTTTGGCATGCATTTAAAGAAATGTGGAATACTTTCACAGTTGACACCGCCGGGAACACCACAGCGTAATGGTGTGTCCGAACGTCGTAATCGAACTCTCTTAGATATGGTCCGATCTATGATGTCTCTTACAGATTTACCGTTATCATTTTGGGGCTATGCATTAGAGACAGCCGCATTCACTTTAAATAGGGCACCATCTAAATCCGTTGAAACGACACCGTATGAATTGTGGTTTGGTAAGAAACCTAAGTTGTCGTTCCTTAAAGTTTGGGGTTGCGAGGCATATGTAAAGAAGTTACAACCTGATAAGCTAGAACCCAAAGCGGAGAAATGCGTCTTCATAGGATACCCTAAAGAAACAATTGGGTATACCTTCTATCATAGATCCGAAGGCAAAGTTTTCGTTGCAAAGAATGGATCCTTTCTTGAGAAGGAGTTTCTCGAAAGAGGTGACTGGAAGGAAAGTAGAACTCGATGAGGTTATTGAACCTTCTCTCGGATTTGAGAGTAGCGCAACAGCAGAAGATGTTTTTGTGCCGCCTGCACCAATTGGAGAGGAAGCTAATGATAATGATCATGAAACTTCAAGTGAAGTTACTGCGGAACCTCGCAGGTCAACGAGGGTTCGTACCACTCCTGATTGGTATGACTCTGCCTTGAACGTCATGTTGGTTGACAACGCTAATGACCCTGCGACGTATGAAGAAGCTATGGTGAGCCCAGATTCCGACAAATGGCTAGAAGCCATGAAATCCGAAATGGGATCCATGTACGAAAACCAAGTGTGGACTTTGGTGGACTTACCGGATGGCCGTAAGGCTGTCGAGAACAAATGGATTTTCAAGAGAAAAACAAATGTTGATGGTAATGTTACCGTCTATAAAGCTCGACTTGTCGCGAAAGGGTTCCGACAAATTCAAGGAGTTGACTATGATGAGACTTTCTCACCAGTAGCGAAGCTAAAGTCTGTGAGGATTTTGTTAGCAATTGTTGCATATTTCGATTATGAGATTTGGCAGATGGATGTCAAAACGGCGTTCCTTAATGGTGACATTGAGGAAGAGTTGTATATGGTACAACCCAAGGGTTTTGTCGATCCTAAAGATGCTGACAAGGTATGCAAACTTCAGCGCTCCATTTATGGACTGAAGCAAGCATCCCGGAGTTGGAATCAACGTTTTGATAAAGTAATCAAAAACTTTGGATTTATACAAACTTATGGAGAAGCTTGTATTTACAAGAAAGTGAGTGGGAGCTCTGTAGCGTTCCTAGTACTATATGTAGATGACATATTGTTGATTGGGAATGATATAGAACTTCTTAATAGCGTCAAAACCTATTTGAATAATAGTTTTTCAATGAAGGATCTTGGCGAAGCGGCATACATTCTAGGAATCAAGATTTATAGAGATAGATCAAGACGCCTAATAGCGCTTTCACAAAGTACATACTTGGACAAAGTCCTAAAGAAGTTTAGAATGGAAGATAGATAGAAAGGGTTCGTGCCCATGTTGTCAGGTAAGACCTTGAGTAAAACTCAAAGTCCAGCTATGGTAGAAGATAGAGTGAAAATGAATAATATTCCCTATGCCTCAGCCATAGGTTCTATCATGTATGCCATGCTATGTACAAGACCGGATATAGCACATGCTGTTAGTTTGACTAGCAGATATCAAAGTGATCCTGGAATGGAGCACTGGACAACGGTCAAGAATATCCTAAAGTACCTAAATAGGACTAAGGATATGGTTCTTTCTTATGGAGGTGATGAACAGCTTGTTGTAAACTGTTACACCGATGCTAGTTGGAACACCGATCCGGATGACTCAAAGTCACAGTCGGGATACATATTTATTTTGAATGGTGCTGTAGTGAGCTGGAGGAGTGTGAAGCAAAGCATTGTGGCAAAATCTTCAACTGAATCGGAATACATAGCTGCTTCGGAGGCTGCACAAGAAGCCGTTTGGATGAAGGAATTCATTACTGAACTTGGCGTGGTTCCCAGTGCGTTGGACCCGATGGCCATCTACTGTGACAACACAGGTGCCATAGCTAAATGCACAGGAGCCAAGGTCACATAGCAAGCTGAAGCACATCAAGCTACGTTTTCACGCTATTCGCGAGTATGTCTGAGATGGTGACATAAAGATTTGCAAAGTACACACTAATCTGAATGTGGCAGATCCGTTGACTAAACCTCTCCCTAGGGCAAAGCATGACCAACACCAGAACGCCATGGGTGTTAGGTATATTACTATGTAATCTAGATTATTGACTCTAGTGCAAGTGGGAGACTGTTGGAGATATGCCCAAGAGGCAATAATAAAAGTGATTATTATTATATCTTTGTGTTTATGATGAATGTTTACATCCCATGCTATAATTGTATTATTAGGAAACACTAATACATGTGTGTTTTGTAAACATAAGAGAGTCCTTAGTAAGCCTCTTGTTGAACTAGCTTGTTGATTAATTGATGATCATGGTTTCCTGATCATGGACATTGGATGTGATTAATAACAAGGTTATATCATTAGGAGAATGATGTGATGGACACACACCCATAGTAAGCGTAGCATAAGATCAAGTCATTAAGTTCGTATTGCTGTAAGCTTTTAAATGCATAGTAACCTAATCCTTCGACCATGAGGTTGTGTTAATCACCATCACCGGATGGGTACTTTGATGACATCAAACACCGCTTCATAACTGGGTGGTCATAAAGGTGTCATTGGGTATTCTGAAACTATGTGTTGAAGCGCATGAATCAAGATTGGGATTTGTCCATCCATATGACGGATAGATATGCTCTGGGCCCTCTCGGTGGAATGTCATCTAGTTAGCTTGCAAGCATGTGACTAGGTCACAAGGGATGCCATATCACGGAACGAGTAAAGAGTACTTATCAGTAACGAGGTAGAACTAGGTATGGAGATGCTGACGATCAAACCTCGGATAAGTATAGTATCGCATGACAAAGGGAATTGGTTTCGTATGTAAATGGTTCAATCGATCACGAAGTCATCGTTGAGTATGTGGGAGCCATTATGGATCTCCAGGTCCCGCTGATGGTTATTGATAGCAGATGTGTCTCTATCATGTCTACATATTCACGAACCGTAGGGTGACACACTTAAGGTTCGAAGTTGTTTTAAGTAGATATGGAATGTGCGTTGGAGACCGAATGTTGTTCGGAGTCTTGGAATGGATCCGGGACATCATGAGGAGATCCGGAATTGTCCGGAGAATAAGATTCATATATTGGGGATCATTTTCTGAGTTAGGAAATGTTCCGAAGTGTTTGTATGAGGGTTCTAGAAGGTTTCGGAATGTTCCGGAAGGTTCTGGAAGGTTTCTTGGAGTTTGCTTGAAAACCAAGGAAGGGATCAAAGGAGTCCTAGTGGGTCAAGACTAGGAGTCGTGGGGGAGGAGGACTCCTCCCCCCTCCCCAATCCGCCGGCCCTAGAGGAGGGGAGTCCTACAAGGACTCCCCCTCCCCAAGGCGCCCTCCCCCCTTAAATAGAAGGGCAGGGGCACCCCCTCCAATCCCTCTCCCATAACTCCAATCTCTGTCGCCTCTCTCCTCCTCCTTTCTTCTGCACAGGCATAGGCGAAGCCCTGCAGAATTCTCTACTCCACCACTACCACCACGCCGTCGTGCTGCTGGGATTCCGTGGAGAAGATCTACTACCTCCTCTGCTCGCTGGAACGAGGAGAGGAAGGTCTGCTTCGACTCGGCACATGTGACCGACTGCGGAAGCGCTGCCGAAACGCGGCGCCGGAAGGATCGTCAACTTGACCGACTGCGGGAGCGCTGCCGGAACGCGACGCCGGAAGGATCGTCCACACGATCTTGAGATCGGCAAGTGATCGACTACATCAACCACGAGATCTAATCTCGTTAACGCTTTCGGATCTACGAGGGTTTGTTCCTATCTATCTCGTTGCTCATGTCTAATAGATTAGATCTTGGCTTTTATCTGGATTAGATCTGGGTTTTGTTCGTTCTTGCGGTAGAATTTTTTGTTTTCCATGCTACGAACCCTTCACCCGAGCCATGCCTTAACCTACAGGCAACTGACTGGGAGAACGTCCTTGCTCGCATAGTCGTTAACTCCACCATCTTCTAGATATCTGACCAAGTTAATAGCCATGGACAATGCCACTGAGTCCTTTGAATGTACTCGCAAGCCACCTTAATATAAAGGTAATAACAACAACAGGATATGCAGTATGGCTGTGGTAGTAGGAGGGCTCCAAGAGAGGTTATTTTCTCAGCTAGTTTCTCTTGTAGATATAGCATGTACATAACTTTGTTGAAAACCTTTGTAAAACATTTTGGAAAAACCTTTTTGAAAAGTTTTGGAAAACAAAGGACTGGGTCACCCATTTGTTCCTCCTTCCGGTCATCCCATGACCAAACTCCTTTCCTTCCTTTTCGACCATCCCATGGTCAAAACATGTATCCTTTCCGACCATCCCATGGTCAAAACATTTCCAAAGCCATTGCTTTTCCGAAATCCTTTTTGAAAATAAAACCAGCACCACTCCACAGCAACATTCCAAATTGTCCATGACCACGGACACGGCTATTCGAATAGATTTACATTCTGCAGAGGTTCTACACTTTACCCACACCATTCAGGTACCCTACCCTGATCTACACCGATCGTGGGTCGAGTAACCTGTCAAGACCTTCTGAATGCCCACTCTAGTATAAGCGCCTACCCTATGAGTGTTGTTCCCTTCAACACCGTGACACCCTATATAGCTCCAAAGCCAACTGGAGCGCCTTTTTCACTGCACAAAGTGTGCACTTTCAATGAGGGGCTCATAGTAATGCCTGGCTGCCCGCAGACAATTCGTTCCTTCTCTAGGTCGATGTCTCACATGGACCTTTACAGGAGAAGACCCAGCCTCCAGGGATCGATATCCCTTGTAGTAGTTGCGAGGCAACTCACACCGGAGTAAACAAACTTCGAGTCCAGCCCCTTCTCATATAGAAGTAATGTGGTTGCACGGCTTAATTGTTCTAGCAAAACTGCAAAGAACCGGGTGCGTTTTTGTAAACCTTTTTCCACCATCTTTGCTTCAGCATTTTGTAAAAAAACTTTTTCATTTCTCAACCTACTCTTGGTAGGTCAAACCTCAATAAGGTTTTGCCATAAACATTTGTAAAACTTTTTCGGGGTCTTCCCATCCTCTAGTTTTGCTTTGGCTAAAACAGGGTCTCCAAAGGGGTATGGTGTTATACACCATATACCATACTAGAGGCAAATTGGTGTCGTCAAGGGGGGTTGTACTTAGTAGTACAAGGGCGTAATGGTATTGGAGGAGCCAAGCCACTACCATATATACAACATCATATAGTAAAACAATGCAACTTTCATAAAACAATAGGTAAAACATGCATAAATAAAACAGTAGGACAAGGCTCATGAGCAAGAAGGTGGCTTGCCTGCGATCAACAATATGGCATAAATGTCCCTGGACTTCCTCTTTAGATAACTGATGACCCACAAGTATAGGGGGTGTATCCCAGTATTTTCTATAAGTAAGAGTGTCGAACCCAATGAGGAGCAGAAGGTGCTAGCTAGTGGTATGGATCAGGAATTCTCTGCAAATACTTAGCAAACGTATTTTTAGGGGTTTTCGATAAAGCAAGTAAACAAAGTACGAGTAAATAAAAGACAATAGGAATAAATGCAGCAAGTGGCCCAATCCTTTATGCAGCAAAGGACAAGCCGGTTGTATTACTTAAGATGACCAAACGTTCTCGAGGACACATGGGAAGACTGTCAAGTGCTTTCGCTTCATATAGTTGATTAATCTTCTTTAGCTTGCTAAGTGTTGTGTGGGTGAACCTATGCTAATGTACCGACCTTCCTAGGACTATTACATACTTTTGATTATACCCCTTGCAAACATCCGTAAGTACAAGAAAGTAATTAAGGTAGAAACCTAACCACAGCTTTAAACTCTAAGACCCTTACGTCCCTTGTGCAATGGTTTCCTACGGAGGTTCAGGTTTCTGTCACTCCGGCAACCCCTACGATTAGTTACCAAATACACAATGCATTCCCCTAGGCCCATATAGGTGAAGTGTCATGTATTCGACGTTCACATGACACCACTAGAAGAAGTACATCACAACTTAAATATCAAACTATTGAATCTTTCTCAACACAACTCCACTACTAACAACATGACTTCTCCCATGTCCTCAAGAACAAAACGAACTACTCACAAGACATCATATGGATCATGATCAGAGATGGAATAATGATGTATAACAATCTGAACATAAACAATAATTCAATGGTTCACTCAATAGCATCAACTACAAAGAGTAATCTACATCAGGAAAGTTTCCCCTATGAACTATGCAAGATTCAACCCAATTGTTACAGCAATATGGAGATGGTGATGAGGGTGCTGATGGTGGTGGTGATGATGATGATGATCCCGATGAAGTCCAGCTTGATGGTGGTGTTGATGGCGATGATCTTCCCTCTCCGGGAAGGAATTCCCCTGGCAGAAATCTGTTTGCCGGAGAGATCTTTCTCTCTTAGTGTTTTCCGCCCCGTAGAGGCGGCAGAATCTTTCTATGGTTGCTCCCCGAGTCTTAGGGTTTCGGGAGGATAATATACGCCAGAGGGGAGAGCCTGGAGTGGGCCAGGGCGTCCACACCACCTGCTGGCGTGACCTAGGGCTGCCCGCGCCAGGGGATGGTGTGCCCCCCTTGTGGCCCATCTCCAGCCCCCCTTCTAGCTTCCTTCGTCTTCTAGAAAAATAGTATTTTCCGTATATTTTCCTAGATTTTCTGATCTTCGCAAATTTTGCCTCCAAACAGCACCTTTTCCATCAGAATCCTGACTGCAGAGGTCCATGCTCCAAAAGTCATCAACCATGCAAAAACAGATGAAATAACATAAGTATCACCTCTCAATACGAAATATATCAATGAATAATAGTGAATTATGACATAGAATAGTGATGAAAAATGGACGTATCAATAACCAAGAATACCAATACCAATAATAATGACCATCTTCTTCGGGTCTCCAATATAATCGCGTCTATCGTCGTTATGGATCACATGCAAGCAAACAAAGGCACGATCAACACAAGGCATACAATCACCAATACCATACAGCAAACAAACATACCACACATAAATCAATTCGGTAGGTTTTGATAGATTGAGATCATCGCATTTGGAATTACTTAAATTGCCTTTGTGGACTTTCCTTTAGGATTTATTTGCCAAAACCACTTAATAAAGGGGTTTGGAACTAAGGGTTGGACCTGTACAATATAAATGTGCAAAAATGATATCTACAGATAGGTATTAGAAAAACAAGGCCAAGAAAAGTGGTTTCATGATTTTATCAATTATCTATATTTAGTTATGATTTTTCTAGTGATATAACCTCTAGTTTAGGTGAAAAATTCACCAGAAAAGTTCTATAGTTCAAAAAAATATTTCTTTGGACGGTTAAGTGGGATTTGATGGACTGGTTCAGGGAGAGTTGGAATCACTTCAAAACAATTAACAAAGTGCGCTTGGGAAATTCCCAAAATCAGTTCTAGAGGGTATTTGTCTTTTTCACCAGAATTATTCTACGTGATGTTTTGAGATTATTCCAAAGCAACATGGAAGGTACTTTCAACACCTTTCTGTAGAAATTAGAATGACCCTTTGTGGATTTACAGAACTGCTATAACGATTTTGTTAGTGAACTAACTATGCACAAGACAGTTTAATTCTTTCTATATCAACCATAGCTTAATAAATTGTGGGCTCCTAGGGATTAGGTGATATTGGTATGCATGTCTTCTGGGAGTTGTAATTAGGTCAATACATTTCATATATTGGCCTAGAGGATTATAGAAATACAGAATATAATTGATCTTGTCATTTTTATTTCTTTAGATCTATAGCTCCACTTGGCAAGAGACAAGGGCTACTAGATAAGTGTATCATCTACCTACCATAGAGACTTTGATTCATACCATTTGGGTATGTACAACTCACTATGGAATTTATTTAGTGAAAAGATACATTTTAGTCGATTTAATGCCAGTAAATAATGATATTTATATTTGGAAAAGTACTAGTTCTAAATGTTGCACAAAACACTATGGTACTTGGTAAAAATTAGATCTGGACAAAAAGTAGTACTTTCCATTTTTATTTGTATTTAAACCAACAGGTAACTTGCAGATCTGGATTCGACTCAAAAATAAAAGGAAAAAGGGGCCGATGGAAGCTGGGCCAGGAAACATAAGTAACTGGGCCGCAACGGAGGATTCAGCCCACCCAGGCATCATTGCGCGTGGCGAGATACCGTTTGAAATTGCCCAGGGCAGGGCCCAGCTGTCATTGACAGGGGGCGCCAAAGTGGTAAAGAGAGCTACCAACCACTGGATCTATGGGTGATGGACAGCAGATGTGCGTCTTCAACCTTTGTCTGGCTCGAGGAAGGAGAAACCCTAGGTTCCGTCGGTGGGGGCCCGAGAGCTCACCTGAGGGCTTGGGCGAGGTGGAGGAGGCACTAGGGAGACACGGTACTTCGTGCCGAGGTCCACGAGGGGCAGTAGTGGGGTCTTTTTCCTCGGGAATACGCTCGTGCACGAGTCACGGTGGCGCAAGCTTCAGTCTCGACGGGGAGGCCTCCAGGGTTCACTACAGGTTGGAGATAAGGACGGGGTTAGCTTTAGAAGACCAAGGGAAGTCAGGGGAGGTGACATGCAAGGAGAGAGTGCAAGGCATGGAGGGGCTATGCTCAGATCTTCTCCATGGCCGGGAGCTTCCCTTGCTTTCTTTCTCGGGCAAGAAGGGGCATGGGAGAGGTAGTGGGGGGTACAACGAGAGAGGGAGGAAGCAAATGAGGCAGGGAGGGGGGTGTTATGTTGGCCTTTCTCCTTATAAACTGAAGGAGGTGGGTGTAGAGTGAACTATGTCCATTTGAGGGAAGGGGGGTGGTGCTTCTCAGATGTTGGTCAAGGGAGGAGGTAGAGGGGGTGAGGTGGGACACTAGGGTTGAGCAGTGAGTGGTGGAAGGGGTGGTGTGGCTGCTGCCCCTTTATTTTGGCTTTTACTAAAAGGGGCATGACTCTCTCTTTCCAAGCATTTAAGGACAAGAGTGGAGACTAGGGTTTTGCTATAGTAACTCCACCATAGCACACGACCAGGGGAAGTGTTCTTGCTGGGGTGGTGTATTAGACAAGTTTGGGGTAGGTTGGATTTGATTTAGCTCAAGTTTTGATTGTTTTGCAAAATTTGATTACAAGAGAGCTTGTGAAGGAGTTCAAAACTTTGCATTGGAAAACGTGGGTGAGATGGTACTGGTAGATGGGTATGGTTAAGGTACATTCCTAGGATTTATTTGGGATTTTTCTAAGGGGTGTTAGTCCTCTTAAATCCATTTATTCAAGAAGTGCAGAAGTAGTTTCTAGAAGATCATTTGATATTTTTACATTGGATATGGTTGGTTTTTTATGTGAGATGGTCCTAAATACCAGATCACATATTGGGGAATTTTCTCAAGATTTATTGGGGCATAAAAGTATTTAACACATTTATTTTATTGTTTCTTCAATTTAGGAAAAAGGGCAAAAATAATTATTAAAGCTCTTCAAAAATATTTATTTTTATAAGTGGGAGGATATAGTATGATATATAGGACTCAAAAGTGCTTAAAGTTGGGGAAGTTCTTTGTCAGAAGCCAAACCTTCCTTTGTAGATGGAGTTTTTGAGATTTTGCCCATTAAATGAATTAAATAGCTTTTGAGCCATAGTAATTATGGATAATATTATATAAATCTTTATAATCAAGGTATATTATGTACACAAGGTGTATATATCATTTTTAACCTTGGGGGTTGAGAATCCAACTTGATTTTGTTGAGGAACAAGAATTAAATGATCTAGGGTGATGTTATTTTCATACCATCAAAACATGGTTGTATCTTGGAGATCAAGGCACCCCTTGGTTCAAGGGATATATGGATAGATATACAAAGTTATGTAGATCACCATGGTACAGAAGTTTGGGCTTGATCATGCTTGAGCTCTCCAAGGATTGATTCCAAACTTTGAATAAAATAAGACTACCGAAGCAGAATACCAAATAGCCTTCAAAACCTTGTGGGTTTTTGAAGCACAAGGATCCATTTGGAACAAGTGAAGTAGGTATTGCTAGAACTTTATTAGTAGAACACAATAATGTAAATATTTGGTCCAAAGAAGGTAGGATGAAGGTGTGAGCTTCTGCTGAAGTAGGCATGTTGATAAGATTTGCAGGAATTGTTATTTTCTTGCATGTGAAACCATCAAGAAAAAGTGGGTTAGAGTATGGTATAACCAAGGGAAAGAGTGTTCCATGGTATTCCTTATAATTTTATACAAGATGGTTCAAGTGCATTACCAAAAAGGAACAAGGGTTGAGAAAGAGAGGCACGCAAAGAAGTGATGTTGAAATAGTTTCCAGACTTAGTCAAAATTTAGCAGATTTAGAGTTTTTGACTAGAGTATGAGTGGGGATTTTTTGATGGGTTGCAAGTTATCAAAGCATCATCAAGTGGATGATGTTGAAGTATATATTTAGTAGAATAGATCCATGCTTGATATTGGTCTTCATTGACTTGGAAACTTCTAGAATGGATCACTTTAGAATTGGTGTGGTTAAGGGTTTTAGATGATCACCTAGTGGCTATAGATCAGATACAGCTTGGTTAACTTCCTTAGGGTTGATACAATTTGATTAGATAAGTGTTATATGATGATCTCCTAGGGTATCTCATACTACTTCTAAGCAATCAAGTCAAGCAACAGATCGAGGCAATTCATCTTAGCAGATCAAGGCAACTCATCTTGCAAACAAAACAAATATACTACCATCGGTACCTACAAGCCTAGCTTGAGGTAAGGATGGGTATTTTGAAAGGGTGGAGTTTGAATAAGGTGAGAGTCCTTGGTATTTCTACCAAGAGTAGAATTCAAAAGTTTTATAAAAAGTTTTTAGAAAAACCTAGAGGTAAGAGTAGTTGAAAGCTCTGTCTGGAAAGCATAAGGAGATTATATCATATAGATCTCCATAATTTCGTCAATATCAGCTAGTAAAATAGTTAGGGTTGCAAAGGCAGCTTGGCTCAGGTTTTTGAAATGCCAAAACATTTGAGAATATGTAGAATGAGCCAAGACAGTTTTGTCAACTAGCATTTGTTAATTAATGGTGAGGTAGGGAGTATATCATATGTTATACATTTAGCTGCATAAGCACAAACAAATAGCAAGCAAACACTGCAATACTTAACAAGAAAAAGTTTTTGTTCCCCCTGATTTTTGCATTCTGGACAACTAATCAGGGTTGCTGAAATTGGGATGTTACACAAACCTCAAAACACAAACTCCATTGCTCAATTTTTAGGGTCCTTGTGCTAATAAATGCATGGACTTGAATGCAGTTTTCTTTTTTATCAGGTCCTGGATGTAACTTGTACTTCCACCGACCGTGTTAACTCTCAAGCACCTCTCTCCTACGAGACGTACCATTTGATAGGCCATGTGTAGTAATTATTATCTTCTCTTTATCATGTCTTATCTATTATAATACAATACAATACAATGGACTAGAATAAACCACTCTATATATAGTACAGATTAACTTTGAACATTGACCGTTGGATCAAGACTAGCAAATCCAAACATTGCCAACCGCTGGATCTTATTTTCCATTCTTAGCATCTAGAAATATTCTACTTTAGCATGATGAACGCTAGTATGCGCAAAACTCAAAACACAAACTCCATTGCTCAGTTTTCAGGGTCCTTGTGCTAATAAATGCATCGACTTAGATGCACTTTTCATTTTTATGAGGTCCTTTATGTAACTCCACCGACCATGTTAACTCTCAAGCACCTCTCTTCTACGAGATCTACCATTTGATAGGCCATTCATAGTACTTCTTATCTTCTCTTTATCGTGTCTTATCCCTTACAATACAATACACTACAATAAATCACTTCATAGTGTATGGATTAACTTTGAACATTGACCGTTGGATCAAGACTTGCAAATCCAAACATTGCCAACTGTTGGATTTTCTTTTCTATTCTTAGCATCTAGAAAGATTATACTGATAGTTTTTAGCACCATGAACGCTAGTATATGTGCAAACCACAAAACACACACTTCATTGCTCTTAGTTTAGGTTCCTTGTGCTAAATGCATGGACTTGGATGCAATTATCATTTTTATGAGGTCCTTGATGTCACTTGTACTTCCACCGACCGTGTTAACTCTCAAGCCCCTCAATCCTACGAGACATACCATTAGATCAACCATTTGTAATACTTCTTATCTTATATTTATCTTCTATTATCTCTTACAGTACCATACTATAACTATACAATTAAAGAAATATTGACCGTTTGATCAAGACTGGCAAATCCAAACATTGCTAACAACCATTGGATCTTCTTTTCCATTCTTAGCATCTAGAAAGATTCTAGTGAAAGTCTTTAGCCCGATGAATGCTAGTATGCACAAACCTCAAAACACACACTTCATTGCTCAATTTCAGGGTCCTTGTGTTAAATGCATGGAATTCAATGCAATTTTTTATTTTTTACGAGGTCCTTGATGTAACATGTATTTCCACTGACCGTGTTAACTCTCAAGAACCTCGCTCCTATGAGACCTAAAGTTTGATTGGCCATTCACAATACTTCTTATCTTATCTTTATCTTGTCTTATCTCTCACAATACCATACCACTACATAGTGTACGGAACAATGAATGTTTGATTAAGACTGGCAAATCTAAAAATGGCTAACCATTGGATCTTCTTTTCCATTCTTAGCATCTAGAAATATTCTACTGATAGTCTTTAACATGACGAATGCTAGTATGGGCAAACCTCAAAACACGCACTTCATTGCTAAGTTTCAGGCTCCTTGTGCTAAATGAATGGACTTGGATGCAATTTCATTTTTACGAGGTCCACTTGTACTTGCTTAACAAAGGAAATCAGCATGGTGCTCACTCCTATAGCCTTACAGTGTGCTACTCCTCCTCTATACAAGGAAAATAAATTGTATACTACTCTCTCCTTTGCTGCATCACGCCCATCCTCTAGCTGATATCTCCCTGTCCATAGTGTGGCACTGCGCACATGTGCCATGGTACTACGGCGGCTCTGTTTCTATCTCTTTTTTTTCATAACTTTCCTCTGACATCAAACAGCGTTCAACACCTCTTCGCTGCAAACCTCTCAAGCTACCTTCTCGAACCCCATAATCTTTTCTACAATAGCTCTTCGTTCCCCCCTCCATTTCGATCCTTCTTTTTCCTAGTACAACTATTTGCTTTACGGAAAACAACGTTCCATTTTTCGCAAAAAAAATACTGTCACTTGGAAAATTGAGATCATCTCTTTTCATAATACTTCTTGGAAACTCCCCTTCGCAAAATATTGTTTACAATAATGCCAAGATGCACAAATCTATATAATATGGGGAAATTACCATAAACTATGATGTGGATCATAGGATATGGGATTGACCTTGGTCGTCTGACTCGAAACCTATTCATACGCATTGCAGGACAATTTTGTGAACCTGGTTTTTGAGAAGTTGTCAAAACTCAAGTTTATCATTTTGCATGGCATGCGATACATGCAAAAGTACACCATGCACATGTCTTCCGTAAAATTGTAAAAACAATCCACCTCAGCCTCATGTTACAATTCATTTACTTTCCTATAAATCTAACACTTCTTTAAGAAAAATTCTTGTAGGATTCAACTGGACATGATATTCTAATAATATTGTGTTTTCCCTATTCTGTTGTTTTTTCTATCCCACGAATCGAAGAGGCCCAATGTTGAGACTCCAACGGGCAACATTTCCTACTATGCCAAGATGCACCCATGTACCAAATTAATGTGGGAACCATACATTAACTATGATGTCGATATGGCCATAACCTTTTTTGGTCATCAGGGTTGAAACCTAATAATATTCATACATGGTGGGAAAATATAACGGGGCTGGTTTCGAGAAGTTATCAAATCCCATGGTTATCAGTTTCTTGGCAGGCTGTACACGTGACGTGATAGGATGCCATGCGTAAATATTTGTTTTTTTGTTTTTATTTATTACATGTGATTGTTTCAAAACGGGGTCAAAATTTTCAAGATCCAAATTCTTAGCAGGAAGTTGAATTTGTCAAAACTCTCGATTTTTTGATATATTAACTACCTGATGCATACCACCAAAAGCTTTTTGTAGAACTTCGATAGAAATCTACCACTTTCTAAAGCTTCTAGTTCAAATATGACATGATTTCGTTAATAGAGACTTAAAGTCATTTGAGTGGGCTGAGTTAGGTCGGAAGCTTTGAAAAGTCATAAAACTTGGGAATCGTACATAAAACATTGTCCACTATATCTGGAAACTTGGCTTGTGGGATTCAAAACCATGTTCTCTGTACTTTATGCGCGTAGTATATTCATGGTGCTAGAGGCCAATAATAATGGGATCTTCTATATGCTAGACATGACATAATCAAATGTACTGAAAGAGATACAATGGTCAACAATGTTCGGTTTTGCCAATCTATATCCAACTGCCGATGTTCGAAGTTATTCGTAAACTATATAGTGGTATGGAAATTGTGAAGCAACATAGTCATTTTTTCTTTTAAAAGAAGTGTCAAGTACTATATAGTGGGATGGAAATTTTGCCAAGCACAATATAGTGTCAAGCCAAATTCAAATCTCAATCGAGCGGCAATATCACACACTGACCTTGAAGAATTTCAGGCCCCTCTGTTTCAAAAACTTTTGTCTTTAAATTTCTTGTTCTACCCATTGTTCAGATGATAGATGGGCATGCTAAAGTAAGTTGGTTGAGGGAAATCATAATTATATTGCTATTCACCTATACTATGGTCCCAATTTACGCAGTTTTTCCTGCTAGCCCTCCAAAAAAACCCAAGCTCCTCTGTCGCCTCCACTGCCACCACGGGCACCGGCTTGATCGGTGGTCTTGTGCGCCACCATTGGGCCGCTTCACCGACGCTCACCCACTGGATCTAGTTCACCGGGTCTCTCTGCCACTTCACTAGAGGTGCGGTGTGATTCACCATGCTGATGGCATCATCGACCGCCCATGCTTTGCTTCCTCGCTGCCGATGGCGTCATGGACCACCCAAGATCTACATCCTTGCTGCCGAAAGCTACCTAACCGTACCATATCCGCTTCACCGGTGCCCACTTGATATGATCTAGTTCAAGGAGTTCTATGTCCACTGCTCTAGACCAGTTGCATGGCCGTTGTCATTAACTGCACTGGATCTGCCTCAGCGACGCTCTTGTCCACCGTGTTCAAGCTGACATCGACCGCCCAAGGTCTGCTTCCCCGACGCCAACAACCACCATAACCGCAGCACCCTCGGTGACCTGGACGTCACTCGCATGGTACCGACGATGGTTGGACGCCTCTCTGACCAAGGTTAACCAAATCTCCAACCCGTTTTTGTTTTGTCAGCAGTATAGCAGGTTCAAGCATGTCGCAATGAAATGCGTTTTTGTAATCGTGCCAGAAGATACAAGTCACTAGGCAGGCCTATTCTTCGTGCTAGTGAATGCCAGGTCATTAAACATGTTGGTTTGCATTTGCTTCTCTACAAATTTCAAGTCATGCACATGTATGTTATTTTTTCATGCACATGGTCTTAGCTACTCTATACAATAGTAATTGCCTGCTACCATGTAATTCTTGCAAAATCTGTAGTCAGTGGAAAATATTAGTGTGGATTCCCTGCTCTACAGTTGCTGAATCTATCTAGTTCATCCTGAGATCAGTTCCTGCTATTATTTCCTCATTGGCATCGTTCTGCTATCCTATAGTAGCCATTTAAACTCTTTGTACTAATTTGATTATAATTTTGTTGTTGCCCTAATGCCATCTGGTTCTTCAAAAGCTACATCACTGGCTATTTCCTTTTACTTGAATAGAGCTCAAAATGGAACAATGAACATGTTGGTTTGCATAGCGTATTCTACAGGTTCACAAGGGATGCCATTAATTCCTTATCTGGTGCTGGTTCGTCCTGAGCAATGGCATAACTGTCCTCTACTATGTAGTTCACTCGTGGTTTGCATTCCTGCTCTAGAATTCCTCTTATGATGCCATTATAATTTCTATCTGGTTGATTCTTAGCTATGAAATTAACTACATGACATTGTGTAGCTCACCACAAATTCTAAGTCACCGAACGACTCTATGCATTCCAGGATATGCCTATGCTTCCATATATATTTGCTGAAATGACCTTGCTAGTTTATATTTGCTAAAATTCTAAGAAACACTTTCTTTGATTGCTCATTTCATTCTAGGCACACTTGTCTAATACTTGTTTGTCCTGTTATACATGTTCACAAGCGACGCTATTATATCTCGCATCTGGTTCTGGGTCTGGTTCGTTCTAAGTCATGACATAACTATCCTCTACAATATATAGTTCATTTGTGGTTTACATTCTTGCTCTATAAGTTTTCGTATACTGCGGTTATAATTTCTATCTAGTTCATTCTTCGCTATGACAGTAACTGCAGGCCATTTTGTGGCTCAATGCAAATTTTGAGTCACCCAATGTCTCTTGCATTTTAGGGTATAGAACTGCTTCCATATATATTTGTTCAAAATGACCTGGCTGGTTTATATCTGCTGAAATTCTAAGGCGCACACACACACATTTTTGATTGCTCGTTTCACGGTAGTCACACTTATTTAATGGGTGCTTGCTTGTCATGTTTTTTTTGACATGTTGGTCAATAATTTAACCATTGACCAGTTGTAAACTCTAGTTCATAGCTCCTGTCATATCAGTCAAATGAGTAGTTTGTCTTTTTTGATGTATTAACTTGTTATTACTTAGTTTCAGACTGCAATTATTGTTATCGCCACCAAAGAGGGGGCTGCAAGATCTTGTCTCCTCCAATGTAGCTGTCACACTCAATGGAAGATCCAGGTGATCGATTGAGAAAGCAAATTGAGGACTCTGCTACCAACTTGATTCTCAACTGAAATGCCGATTTTTCTTTCCCATTGAGTTGATAATATGTAATCATTTTAAGAAGTTTGCAGCTGATGTAATATCTAGATAACTCGAGTAGGCCATGTAGGCATTTAGTTGACGTCGTCCACACATTGCAGTAGTCGTTATGGTAAATACGCCAGGCAGGTCGATTAGGGAACAATATCGTGCTTTGTTATTGGCCCGTCGTGTATTCGGCCAACGATGAACAGTAAAAATGCTACATTATTATACACGTTTTATGATATTGGCATGGGCGTCAGAAAGGCCAAAACTGTTAAAGGCCATAAACGTAATGGGCTGACCCACATATGGTAATAGGCCATAACAGTACCAGGTTGTAATAGTAACATGCTATAACAGTAACAACCGTAACAGTAGTAGGCCAGAGCAGTAGTAGCTAGAACAGAAACAGCCCTTTACAGTAACAGGTAGGAAACTACAAAGTTGTAGAATAGTAATAGGCCATAATAATAGCGGGCCTCAATAGTAAAAGGCCAGAACAGTGACCAGCCTGAACAGTACGGGCCGAGAAATTTCTAGACGAGGGCAGTAATAGGCCGACAAATTTATCGGCCTGGAATAGTAAAGGACCATTTGTGGGCCTGAACAGCTAAAGACCAGAATAGTAAAAGGCTAGAACAGTAACATGCCAGAACAGTAACGGACCATCTCAGAGAAGGGCCGTAAGTAGGCGGTCGATGATGGGTTACGATACCAGTGACGGGTTGACCGCATGCCTTAAGTGTACATGAGCGACTTGGCATAGGCTGCTAATGGGCCGCACAGTCTTGGACCAACATGGGCCTTCTGTAGGCCGAAACAGAAATGGGCAAGAAAGTTTGCGGGCCGCTGCTAGCTACATTTTTGGGCCCATTTCATACAGTGTAGGACAAAACAATAACGGGCCACCTTCTTATTGGGCTCACATGATGGGCCGGCCTGGTTAGTATTTAGCCGTCCTTGGCTGGGCCTGGCTTCTGCCACGGTTTCTATGCTATTAATGGCGGTAACCGGCGGCTAACGACGGCTGCCACATGGCAGTTTTCATGACGTCACACGTCAACACGGCGGGCGAACATATCTACGATGGAACAAGTTTTCGTGGCTAAAGGGTGCGATCCGCCACGGTCAAAAAAAACCGTGGTTAATTCATTTGAAGGGGATTTTACCACGAAGGCCATCCATCGCGGAATACTTTTGGCCACAAAAAAGGGCCTTAAACCACGAAAATCATCCATTGTAAAAGCCAACTTTTCTTATAGTGGCACTCACTCATGTGGGGTTGGTCATGCAACCTCTCTGCCACACTTGTGCACCGTTGCATGTGGCAGTTGCATTGCAACATGTCCCTAGGCTTTCTGACCATGGACTGACACATGGAGTGTGATTGCATGTGTTCTTTTCCAAATCACAATGAACCAAATGACCACACACACTCAAGAGGGAGTGGTATGCATCCTCTCTACCACACTGGAGCTCCAATGCGTGTGGCAGCTGCATTCCAACATGTTATTTGGCTTTCTAACCATGGACTGACACATGGAGTGTCATTACATGTATTCTTTTCCAAACCACAATGATCCACATGACCACACACACTCGGGTGGGTGTGGTGATGCAACCTCTCTTCCACACTAGCGCTCCATTGCATGTGACAGCTGCATTCCAACATGTTCCTGGGCTTTCTAAGCATGGTATGACACATGGAGTTTCAATGCATGTGTTCTTTTCTAAACCAAAATGATCCACAAGACCACACACACTCAAGTGGGTGTGGTGATGCAACCTTTCTGCCACACTAGTGCTCCATTGCATGTGGTAGCTGCATTCCAACATGTTCCTAGGATTTCTGACCTTGGCTTGACACATGGAGTGTCATTGCATGTGTTCTTTTCTAAACCACAATTATCCACATGACCACACACACTTAGGTGGATGTGGTGATTCAATCTCTCTCCCGCACTGGTGGTCCATTGCATGTGACAGCTGCACTACAACATGTTCCTCGGCTTTCTGACCATGGCCTTACACATGGATTGTCATTGCATGTGTTCTTTTTCCAAACCACAATGATCCACATGAACACACACACTCAGGTAGGTGAGGTGATGCGACCTCTCTGCCACATTGCTGAACCATTGCATGTGGCAGCTGTATTCCAACATGTTCTTAGGCTTTCTGACCATGGCCTAACACATGGAGTGTCATTGCATGTGTTATTTTCCAAACCACGATGATCCACATTACCACACACACTCAGGTGGGTGTGGTGATGCAACCTCTCTTCCACACTGGTGCTCCATTGCATGTGGCAGCTGCATTCCAACATGTTCCTAGGCTTCCTGACCATGACCTGACACATGGAGTGACATTCCATATGTTCTTTTCTAAACCACAATGATCCACAGGGCCACACACACTTAGGTGGGCGTGGTGATGCAACCTCTCTACCACATTGGTGCTCCATTGCCTGTGGTAGCTGCATTCAAATATGTTCCTGGGCTTTCTGACCTTGGCCAGATAGATGGAGTTATATTGAATGTGTTCTTTTCCAATACACAATAATCCACATGACCACACACACTTAGGTGGGTGTGGTGATGCAACCTCTCTGCCACACTGGTATTCCATTGCATGTCACAACTGTATTCCAACATGTTCCTGGGGTTTCTAAGTCATGGAGTGTCATTCCATGTGTTCTTTTCCAAACGACAATGATCCACATGACCACACGCACTAGGGTGGGTGTGGTGATGCAACCTCTCTACCACACTAGTTCTCCATTGCATGTGGCAGCTGCGTTCCAACATGTTCTTGGGCTTTATGACAATGGCCTGACATATGGAGTGTCATTGCATGTGTTGTTTCTAAACCACAATGATCCACATGACCTCACACACTCAGGTAGGTGCTTCATTGGATGTGGTAGCTACATTCCAACATGTTCCTAGCTTTCTAAGCATGCCTGACACATGGTGTGTCATTGCATGTGTTCTTTTCAGAACCACAATGATCCACATGACCACACTAACTCGGGTGGGGTTGGTGATGCAACCTCTATACCACATTGGTGCTCCATTGCAAGTGGCAGCTGCATTCCAACATGTTCGTAGGATTTCTCCCACGGCCTGGCACATGGAGTGTCATTGGATGTGTTCTTTTCAAAACCACAATGATCCACATGACCACACACACTCAAGCAAGTGTGGTGATGAATCCTCTCCACCACATGGGTGAACCATTGCATGTGAGAACTAAATTCCAACATGTTCGTAGGCTTTCTGACCATGGCCTGACATATGGAGTGTGATTGCATGTGTTGTTTTCTAAACCACAACGATCCAAATTACCAGACACACTCAAGTGGGTGTGGTTATGCAACCTCTCCGCCACACTAGTGCTCCATTGCATGTGGCAACTGCATTCCAACATCTTCCTAGGCTTTGTGACCTTGGCCTATCACATGGAATGTAAATGCATGTGGTCTTTTCCAAACCATAATGATCCACATGACCACACACACTTAGGTGGATGTGGTGATGCAATCTCTCTGCCGCACTAGTACTCTATTGCATGTGGCAGCTACATTCCAATATGTTCTTGGGCTTTCTGACAATGACCTACCACGTGGAGTGTCATTGCATGTGTTCTTTTCTAAACCAAATTGATCCACATGACTACACTCACTAAGGTGGGGTTGGTGATGCAGCCTCTCTACCCGTTTGGTTCTCCATTGCATGTGGTAGCTGCATTCCAACATGTTCCTAGGCTTTCTGACCATGGCCTGACAAAAGGAGTTTCATTCCATGTGTTCTTTTCCAAACCACAATGATCCACATGACCACACACACTCAAGGGGGTGTGGTGATGCATCCTCTCTGCCACACTAGTGCTCCAATGTATGTGGCAGCTACATTCCAACATGTTCCTCTGCTTTCTGACCATGGCCTGACAAATGGAGTGTCATTGCACGTATCCTTTTCGAAACCACAATGATCCACATGACCACACACTCTCGGGTGTGTGTGGTGATGCAACCTCTCTACCACACTAGTTCTCCATTGCATGCGACAACTGCATTCCAACATGTTCCTAGGCTTACTAATAATGGCTTGACACATGGAGTGTCATTGCATGCGTTCTTTTCCAAATCACGATGATCCAAATGACCACACTAACTCAGGTGGGTGTGCTGATGCAACCTCTCTGCCACACTGGTGCTCCATTGCATGTGGCACCTGCATTCCAACATGTTCTTAGGCTGTCTAACCATGGCCCGAGACATGGAGTGTCATTGCATGTGTTCTTATCCAAACCACAATGATCCACATTACCACACAGACTTAGGGTGTGGTGATGCAACCTCTCTTCCACACTGGTTCTCCATTGCATGTGGCAGGTGCATTGTACCATTTTCCTGGGGTTCCTGACCATGACGTGACACATGGAGTTCCATTGCATGTGTTCTTTTCTAAACCAAAATGATCCTCATGACCACACGCACTTAGGTGGGTGTGGTGATGCAACCACTCTACCACACTAGTGCTCCATTGCATGCAGCTGCATTTGAACATGTTCCTGGGCTTTCTGACCTTGGCCTGACACATGGAGTGTCATTGCATGTGTTCTCTTCCAAACCACAATGATCCACATGACCAGACACACTAGGGTGGGTGTGGTTATGCAACCTCTCTGCCACACTTTTTCTCCAATGCATGTGGCAGCTACATTCCAAATGTTCTTGGGCTTTCTGATCATGGCTTGACACATGGAGTGTCATTGCTTGTGTTCTTTTCTAAACCACAATGATTTACATGACCTCACACACAAGTGGGTGTGTTGATGCAACCTCTCTGTGACAATAGTGTTCCATTGCATGTGGTCGCTGCATTCCAACATGTTCCTAGCTTTCTGAGCATGCCTGACACATAGTGTGTCATTGCATGTGTTCTTTTCCAAACCACAATGATATACATGACCACACTCACTAGGTTGGGTGTGGTGATGCAACCTCTCTGCCGCACTGTTTCTCCATTACATGTGGCAGCTGCATTCCAAATGTTCTTGGGCTTTATGATCATGGCTTGACACATGAAGTGTCATTGCTTGTGTTCTTTTCTAAACCACAATGATTTACATGACCACACACTCAGGTGGGTGTGTTGATGCAACCACTCTGTGACACTAGTGTTCCATTGCATGTGGTCGCTGCATTCCAACATGTTCCTAGCTTTCTGAGCATGCCTGACACATATGTGTCATTGCATGTGTTCTTTTCCAAACCACAATGATATACGTGACCACACTCACTCAGGTGGGGTTGGTGATGCAACCTCTCTACCACATTGAAGCTCCACTTCATGTGGCAACTGCATTCCAACATGTTCCTGAGCTTTCTGACCATGACCTGGCACATGGAGTGTCGTTGCATGTGTTCTTTTCAAAACCACAATGATCCACATGACCACACACATTCAAGTGGGTGTGGTGATGCATCCTCTCTGCCACACTAGTGCTCCAATGCATGTGGCAGCTGCATTCCAACATAATCCTAGGCTTTTTGACCATGGCCTGATAGATGGAGTGCCATTGCATGTATTCTTTTCCAAAACACAATGATCCACACGACCAGACACACTCGGGTGGGTGTGGTGATGTAACCTCTATGCCACACTAGTGCTCCATTGCATGTGACAACTGAATTCCAACACGTTCCTGGGCTTTCCGACCATGGCCTGACATATGGAGTGTCATTGCATGTGTTCTTTTTCTAAACCACAATGATCCACATGACCACAGACACTCAAGTGGGTCTGGTGATGCAAGCTCTCTTCCACACTAGTGCTCCATTGCATGTGGCAGCTGCATTCCAACATGTTCCTAGGCTTTCTGACCTTGGCCTGACACATGGAATGTCAATGCATGTGTCCTTTTCCAAACCACATATGATCCACATGACCACACACACTTAGGTGGATGTGGTGATGCAACCTCTCTGCCACACTGGTGCTCCATTGCATGTGGCAGTTGCATTCCAACATGTTACTGTGTTTCTGACCATGACCTAACACATGGAGTCGCTTGACATATGCTTCACAAACTCGGCTTCTTGCCAGTCCACATCTCATGCAGTGTCTTCTCTACAGACTTTGATGGTACTCTGTTTAGTGTGAACGCTGCTGTTTCTAGACAATAACCCCAAAATGATAAAGGCAGATCTGTCCAACTCATCATTGATCGTACCATCTCTAACAAGGTCTGATTCCGCCTTTCCGATGCACCGTTTCTCTACGGCGTTCCCGGTAGAGTGAGCTGGGGAACTATTCCACAACTCTTCATATGGTCATCAAACTCCTGGCTCATGTACTCGCCTCGTCGGTCCGACCGAAGAAACTTTATTTTCTTACCGAGTTGATTCTATACCTCGTTCTGGAATTCCTTAAACTTTTCAAAGGCTTCCGACTTATGTTTCATCAAGTAGATATATCCATACCTACTCAAATCATCAGTGAAGGTAATGAAGTACTCATAACCACCTCTGGCTGTCGTGCTCATCGGGCCACATACATCACTATGTACGAGTCCCAATAAGTCAGACGGCCTTTCACAACTCTTTGCAAAAGGTGTCTTGGTCATCTTGCCGAGAAGGAAGGATTCACATGTCTCGAACGACTCCAATTCGAACAAAGTTAGGAGTCCATCATCATGGAGCTTTTTCATGCGTTTCCAACTTATATGACCAAGTCTACAATGCCAAAAGTAAGCCATATTTAGATCATTTGGTTTCAACCTTTTCACATTTATGTTATAGACAGATTCACTATCAAGATTCAAAATAAATAACCCGTCCCGGACGGGTGCTAAGCCGTGAAACATATCATTCAAATATAAGGAACAACCATTATTCTTAATATTCGACTCATCAAACATGAGGAAGAAATGATGTTTCGACTAAGCACTAGAACAAATAACAATTATTTAGCTCCATTAAGAATCTAGAAGGTAAACGAAGTTGCATCGTGCCAACTTCCAACGCAACGACTCTCACTTTGTTGCCGACTCTAATGTCAACCTCTGCTCTTGTAACACTCCTAGTTCTTACTAGTCCCTGCAATGAGTTGCAGATGTGAATGACTGATCCGGTGTCACATACCCAAGAACTACCAGGTGCATCAGCAAGATAATGTCTATAACATTGCAAACAAGTGTACCTGAGCCGGAAGTCATACCTCCACTCTTAGCTTTATCAGCCAGATACTTGCTGCAATTCCTCTTCTAGTGGCCATCCGCCTTGTAGTATAAGCAAGTGGATCCGGCTCCAGGAGATGGCTTAGTCCCTGAGGAAGCGCTTTGGACTGGGTCCTTGGCCTTACCTCCTGACTTTGCCTTCTTCTTCTTAGTCCAGGAACTCTTCTTGAACTTAGCCTTATTCTGCACCATCAACACTTGACTGGCACATTTCTTGAGATCCGCCTCAGCCTGCTTGAGCATCCCGTGTAATTCAGTGAGCTTCTTATCCATACCATGCATGTGGTAGTTCGATATGAACTGACCATACGCACTAGGAAGAGAGTTCAGAATTATGTCGATAGCGAACTCTTTGCCAAGCCTTTCCAGATACTGCACGTAACCAACCATCTTGATCACATGCGGACTCAGTGGATCGCCATCCTTAAGCTTGTAGCTCAACAAAGCCCGAGAGACTCGATACCTCTCATTCTTTGCTTGGGCCTGGAACATACTTTTGAGACGGGTCGTGAAGTATTTGTTAATCACAACGGTTGCTTCACGACCCATCTCAAAAGTATGTTCCAGGACCAAGCAAAGACTGAGAGGTATCGAGTCTCTCAGGCTTTGTTGAGATGCAAGCTTAAGGATGGCGATCCACTGAGTCCGCATGTGATCAAGATGGTTGGTTATGTTCAGTCTCTGGAAAGGCTTGGCAAAGAGTTCGCTATGGACATAATTCTGAACTCTCTTCCTAGTGCGTATGGTCAGTTCATATCGAACTACCACATGCATGGTATGGATAAGAAGCTCACTGCATTACATGGGATGCTCAAGCAGGCTGAGGCGGATCTCAAGAAATGTGCTAGTCAAGTGTTGATGGTGCAGAATAAGGCTAAGTTCAAGAAGAGTTCCTAGAGTAAGAAGAAGAAGGCAAAGTCAGGAGGTAAGGCCGAGGACCCAGTCCAAAGCGCTTCCTCAGGGACTAAGCCATCTCCAGGAGCCGGATCCACTTGCTTCTACTACAAGGCGGATGGCCACTGGAAGAGGAATTGCAGCAAGTATCTGGCTGATAAAGCTAAGAGTGGAGGTATGACTTCCGGCTCAGGTACACTTGTTTGCAATGTTATAGACATTATCTTGCTGATGCACCTGGTAGTTCTTGGGTATGTGACACCGGATCAGTCATTCACATCTGCAACTCATTGCAGGGACTAGTAAGAACTAGGAGCGTTACAAGAGCAGAGGTTGACATTAGAGTCGGCAACAAAGCGAGAGTCGCTGCGTTGGAAGTTGGCACGATGCAACTTCGTTTACCTTCTAGATTCTTAATGGAGCTAAATAATTGTTATTTGTTCTAGTGCTTAGTCGAAACATCATTTCTTCCTCATGTTTGATGAGTCGAATATTAAGAATAATGGTTGTTCCTTATATTTGAATGATATGTTTCACGGCTTAGCACCCGTCCGGGATGGGTTATTTATTTTGAATCTTGATAGTGAATCTGTCTATAACATAAATGTGAAAAGGTTGAAACCAAATGATCTAAATATGGCTTACTTTTGGCATTGTAGACTTGGTCATATAAGTTGGAAACGCATGAAGAAGCTCCATGTGACCATGGCTTGTCACATGGAGTGTCATTACATGTGGCAGTTGTATTCCAACATGTTCCTGGGCTTTATGACCATGGCTTGACACATGGAGTGTGATTGCATGTGTTCTTTTCAAAACCACAATGATCCACATGACCACACACACTCAGGTGGGTTTGTTGATGCAACCTCTCTGCCACGCTGGTGCTCCAATGCATGTGGTAGTTGCATTCCAACATGTTCCTAAGCTTTCTGACCATGGCCTGACACATGGAGTGTCATTGCATGTATTCTTTCCCAAACCACAATAATCCACATGAACACACACACTCGGGTGGGTGTGGGGATGCAACTTCTCTGCCACACTAGTGCTCCATTGCATGTGACAGCTGCATTCCAACATGTTCCTAGGCTTTCTTACCATGGCCTGACATATGGAGTGTCATTGGATGTGTTCTTTTCTAAACCACAATGATCCACATGACCACACACACTCAAGTGGGTGTGGTGATGCAACCTCTGCCACACTAGTGCTCCATTGCATGTGGCAGCAACATTCCAACATGTTCCTGGGCTTTCTGACCTTGGCCTGACACATGGAGTGTCAATGCATGTGTTGTTTTGCAAACCACAATGGTCCACATGACCACGCAAACTTAGGTGGATGTGGTGACGTAACCTCTCTGCCACACTGGTGCTTCATTGCATGTGGCAGCTGCATTCCAATATGTTCCTAGGCTTTCTCACCATGGCCTAACACATGGAGTGTCATTGGATGTGTTATTTTCCAAACCACAATGATCCACATGACCACACACACTTAGGTGGGTGTGGTGATGCAACCTCTCTGCCACACGGGTGCTCCATTGCATGTGGAAACTGCCTTCCAACCTGTTCCTAGGCTTTATGACCATGGACTGACACATGGAGTGTCATTGCATGTGTTCTTTTCCAAACCACCATGATGCACATGACCACACACACTTAGGGGGGTGTGGTGATGTAACCTCTCTGCCACACTGGTGCTCCATTTCATGTGGCAGCTGCATTCTAACATGTTCATGGGCCTTCTGGCCATGGCCTGACACATGGAGTGTCATTGCACGTGTTCTTTTCTGTCGGAGCCCTAGCATCCGGGGTGCCACGTCCCTACGTTGGACGCGCCCTGAAGCCTAGGAGCCTTGGACCTCTAGAGGTGGGACGCCTCTGGAGGGGACTAAACTGGGTGGGCATCACGAGGCATCCTCCAAAGGGAGAATACCAATGCTTCAAGTAAAGCTCTCGAGCCTTGGAAACCCCCATGTGCATCCGGGGAAGGACAATAACTACATAGAACGGAGGAAGGAAGCTCCCGCTCGTCAAGGTGGCCTCTGTCCACTAAAGCGTGAGCAAAAAAAGAGAGGGAAGGACTAGCCTGGCGTGGCCGACAAAGGTGACGCATGCAGTGTCGACTGACGTGATCCGTGTCTGGTGACGCCAAAAGCGGAGGAGCTTATAGAGGATTACATCCAAGGTCCGCACTAGCCATTTAAAGTGAATAAAGAGGCATCTAGCTTTAACCAAAGGGAATATGCCTCCACGTGTGCCCAAACTTTGTAACCTGATCTCCCCTATATAAGGAGCACCAAGGCCTCCATTGCAGGGGATCGATCATTTTGTTAAGGAAGAACGCTAGGGCTGTGTTGTGGGGAGTAAGAGAACTAGTCTCCTTCTCACCAACAACTCGAGGAGCCGTTGTAATCCACCATTGGTAGAGTGAAAACACAAACACTTGTGTGTGGAATCACCACACTATCCCTCCGTGGATTCCTCTAGTGCATATTGGCCCCATCATTATCCTATCCATGGCATCTTCCCTGCCACCACCATGACATGGAGTGTCATTGCATGTGTTCTTTCCAAACCACAATGATCCACATGACCAAACACACCCAGGTGGGTGTGGTGATGCAACCTCTCTGCCACACTGGTGCTCCATTGCATGTGGCAGCTGCATTCCAACATGTTCATGGTCTTTATGACCATGGCCTCACACATGGAGTGTCATTGCATGTGTTTTTCCAAACCACAATGATCCACATGACCACATACACTCAGGTGGGTGTGGTGATGCAACCTCTCTGCCACACTAGTGCTCCATTGCATATGGCAACTATATTCCAACATATTCTGGGGCTTTCTGGCCTTGGCCCGACACATGGAATAAGAATGCATGTGTTCTTTTCCAAACCACAATGATTCACATGACCAGACACACTTTTGTGGATGTGGTGATGCAACATCTCTGCCACAATGGTACTCCATTGCATGTGGCAGCTGCATTCCAACATGTTCGTGGGCTTTCTGACCATGGCCTAACACATGGAGTGTCATTGCATGTGTTCTTTCCAAACCACAATGATCAACATGACCACACACACTCAGGTGGGTGTGGTGATGCAACCTCTCTGCCACACTGGTGCTCCATTGCATGTGGCAGCTGCATTCCAACATGTTCTAGGTCTTTATGACCATGGCCTGACACATGAAGTGTCATTGCATGCGTTTTCCCAAACCACAATGATCCACATGACCACACACACTCAGGTGGGTGTGGTGATGCAATCTCTCAACCACATTGGTGCTGCATTGCATGTGGCCACTGCATTCCAATATGTTCCCGGGCTTTATGACTATGGACTCACACATGGAGTGTCATTGCATGTGTTTTTTCCAAACCAGAATGATCCACATGACCACACACTTAGGTGGCTATGGTGATGCAACCTCTCTGCCACAGTGGTGCACCATTGCATGTGGAAGTTGCATTCCAACATGTTCCTAGGCTTTCTGACCATAGCCTAACACGTGGAGTGTCATTACATGTGTTCTTTTCCAAATTAAATGATCCACTTGACCACACACACTTAGGTGGGTGTGGTGATGCAATCTCTCTGCCACACTAGTGCTCCATTGCATGTGGCAGCTACATTACAACATGTTCCTAGGATTTCAGACCATGGCTTGACACATGGAGTGTCATTGCATGTGTTCTTTCCTAAACCACAATGATCCACATGACCACACACACTCAGGTGGGTGTGGTGATGCAACCTCTCTACCACACTGGTGCTCCATTGCATGTGGCAGCTGCATTCGAACATGTTCCTGGGTTTTCTGACCTTGGCCAAACACATGCAGTGTCATTGCATGTGTTCTTTTCCAATACACAATGATCCACATGACCACACACACTAAGGTGGGTGTGGTGATGTAACCTCTTTGCCACACTAGTGTTCAATTGCATGTCACGGCTATATTCCAACATGTTCCTGGGCTTTCACACACATGAAGTGTCATTGCATGTGTTCATTTCCAAAGCACAATGATCCACATGACCACACACACTATGGTGGGTGTGGTGATGCAACCTCTCTTCCATACTGGTTCTCCGTTACATGTGGCAGCTGCATTCCAACATGTTCCTGGGCTTTATGACCATGGCCTGACACATGGAGTGTCATTGCATGTGTTCTTTTCTAAACCATAATGATCCACATGACCTCACATAGTCAGGTGGGTGTGTGGATGCAATCTCTCTACAACAATGGTGCTCCATTGCGTGTGGTAGCTACATTCCAACATGTTCCTAGCTTTCTGAGCATGCCTGACACATGGTGTATCATTGCATGTGTCCTTTTCCAAACCACAATGACCTACATGACCACACTCACTCAGGTGGGGTTGGTGATGCAACCTCTCTATCACATTGGTGCTCCATTGCATGTGGCAGCTGCATTCCAACTTGTTCCTAGGCTTTAAGACGATGGCCTATGATGTCTACGCACTTCTATTCTTATAGACAGTTGTTGGGCCTCCAAGTGTAGAGGTTTGTAGAATAGCAGCAAGTTTTCCCTTAAGTAGATCACCCAAGGTTTATAGAATTCAGGGAGGAAGTGGTCAAAGATATCCCCTCTCAAGCAACCCTGCAATCAAGATACAAGAAGTCTCTTGTGTCCCCAACACACCCAATACACTTGTCAGGTTTACCGGTGCACTAGTTTGGCAAAGAGATAGTAAAATACAAGTGGTATGGATAATTATAAGTGTGATAACGGTGCCAGAAAATAGCTTCATGGCGTGGAAGAGACTAAAGGCAAACTAAAATAAAGATGGCAGCAAGAAAACATGTAACAGATCTAGTTGCAAATAGTGTTTCAATGCTTAGAAACAAGTCCTAGGGGTCATAATTTCGCTAGTGAACACTCTCATATTAATATCTTCTCTTTATGATATTACCCTGGACTACTCTCCGGTTGGACACTCTAATCCATGGTAGGGCTATAACAACACACCCCAAAGTCCGCTTTCCCCATCTAGATAACCCCACACTGTCATCCTGCGGGCTAGATGGTTCCAACAAACACCACAATTTCATAGAGACATCCAACTCCAAATATAACACATAACAAGTATTTATAATCTCTAGCCTAAGTGCCACCCTGGTGTGCACGCTATCATTTTCACACACATGGGGAGAGCAGAGATCTATTAAAGCACTTGAGTAGAAAGGTAGATCTACTTGATTACAAAGCTCATGATCACAATATGATCATGCATAGAGAGAGAGATGAACACATAGCTACCGGTAGAACCCTTATCCATGAGGAAGAACTACTCCCTCATCATCATGGGAATTAGCAACGGCGATAAAGATGGTGGTGGAGATCAATGGAGATGACTACAGGGGCACTTCCCCGTCCCGGCAGGGTGCCGGAACAGAGACTTATGTCCCCCGAATCTCCTCTTCGGTGGCGGCAGCACTACAGAACTTTTCGTGGCTAGAGGCTGTATTATTTAGGGTTTTTGCATCGGCGGCTTCTTATAGGCGAAGAGGCAAGGTTGGTGGGCGCCCGAGGGGCCCACACCACCTGGTGGCGTGGCCAGGGTGGACCCGCACCACCCTATGGTGTGGCCAACCCATGGCCCCTCTCCATCTCATCTTCTCGCTCCGTGAGTCTTCCGGTAAAATATCGACTTTGGCTTTTGTCCCGTCCAATTCCGAGAATATTCATTTTCTGACTTTTCTGGAACCAAAAACAACAGAAAACAGGCAACTCGCACTGTGGCATCTTGTTAATAGGTTAGTCACAGAAAATGTGTAAAAATACTCCAAATTGTGGACACAACATAAGAAAGTAGATATAAAACAAGCATGGAACATCAAAAATTATAGATACGTTTGCAACGTATCAACATCCCCAAGCTTAACTCTTGCTCGTCCTCGAGTAGGTAAGTGATAAAAAGAAATAATAATTTTTGAGGTGACATGCACCATCATAATCTTGATCAAACCATTTGCAAAGCATGAAGCTAGGATCAAAGTACTCTAAACATGGCATGAAAGATGAAGTTCTTACAATAAGACATAGTAACTATGCATGCAACATGAAATGATACAAACAAAGGTTATGAATAACAATGCATTGAAAGACGTTTGTTTGTTTCACATATAGAAAACATAGCATAGTGGCATTTAGCTTGTCCCTCATGGAGTAGCAAAACATAAATGCATAGGACACCTTCAAAGTTCATAAGGGTGACTAGATACAAATAGTGTAAGAACAAGCAATATCAACGTTATGCATCAATCAACAAGTCTTGGGACAAGGCACATTAAAATAAGAATGACCACTATGCGCTCTCAATAGGTGCATAAAGATAGAAGATGGAGACTCAACATAAAAGTAAAAGAAAGGCCTTCATAGAAGGAAGCATGGATTCAAGTCTCATAAAAAGCTTCAAAAATTATGGTACTTATTAGCTTTCAGCTCTCATTGCCCCTATTGTAAGCATATTGAAGTGATTAAGGTTAAAGTGAACAAACTATGGAGTATATGCCTGACAAAGTATAAGTTGGCAATCTCATGTCCCTTGAATACGAGGGTCGCTCCTCATGCTACTCAAGTTTAGTTACCGGTATGTTCTTGTCATAGTAAGTACATGTGTATCATAGAGAACCGCCAATAGGGTACCCCTTGCCCGATGATACGGAAGAATCCCCATATCAAAATGATAAGGCAAGCAGACAATGAGCATCTCAACAATCTTCTTATTTAGCATGGGAAAATGGTGCTTTTTCTCTCTTTCCTCTGTTCCCATCTTTTTTTCTTTTTCTCTTTTTCTGAATCCCTATCTCTTCTTTTCATAAGAAGAATGCTTCATAGATTGCTCATTATGGTTACGCTGCAGGTTTCCACCATGATTAGGCATGGATTAGAACAGTTGCCCAGTCATTTCTCTAACAGACATACATAACTCCATGGACTTACAAGCTCCCCTTTCATTTCACACCGACGACATCCATAAACAAAAGAGCATGATATCAACTAGGTACAATGTACAAGTGCAATGTTGAAAGTATTCGCCATGACAACATGGTTCTGCTAATCCCCAACATATAAGTGCAACATATACAACATAAACGACACAATGGTTCAAGTTTATTAGGGGCAAGAAAAGTAAAGTGTGCCATCAAGTTCGTGAGATCTTTAATCACTAGTTTTCTCATAACAAGTTTAAATCGGAAGGTAGATAAAAACATGAATATACTTGGAATAGCAAACACTAATAGGTAGGTATGGTGGACTCTTTGGAATAACTTGGTTTTATTTGGAGTTGGATGCATTAGTGGAACTCATACTTGGTTATGGAGGCTAGCAAAAGACTGGGAGCAACCAACTAAGAGAGCAATAATGGCCATAATAATGCAAAGCTACAAAACATCATTAATTAAAGCATAAAGTGATATTACAAGTCGAAAACCAAAGGATCATAAAGGCTATGGTGACTTTGGATAGTCATAACATGGTGTTAGCATGCGCCAAGTCAACCCAAATAAAGCATCAAAGGAGAATACCACAATAGTATGCTTTAATATGCTAAAACAATGCATGATTCTTTCAAGGCACATTAAGCAATCTCAATTGTTTGTAACATGTCATGCTACAGCAAAAATCACTAAGCATAAAGCGAAAACAATATCAAGCATGACATGACAAAGCATAGGCCACAGTCAAAAACAAGCTCTTTTTACCACTTAAGCATGAAATTTTCCTACTCTTTTCCAATCCAAACCAACCTATTTGAAAACTAATGCATGAATGAGGGGGTCCAACCAATTTATTCAAGAAAACTAAGAAAACCAAGCAAACGAAAACCAAAAACAAAAAACAAAGACGCTCCAAGAAAAACACAACTGTGCATGAAACAATAAAAATGAAGTGTTTGGAAGAAACCTGAGATTTTTATTGATGAAGAAGGGGATTCCTTGGGCATCCCCAAGCTTTGATGCTTGAACTTCTTGGATATTTCTTGGGTGACACGTGTGACATCCCCAAGCTTGATATTTAGTTCATTATTCATCTCATTACATCATTCTTCCATTGCAACTGAATTTTTTCCTTCATACAAACCTTCACACAATCTTTATTAGAAACATTAGTGCACTCAAGATAATAAGTCTTTTGGTCCAGTTTCGATACCAATAAAATTTCGATTAAAACACAAGCTACTGTAGCACTTCCCTCAAAAATCTCAATTCCCCAAAAAGGAATCAGCAAGAAGAAAAAGCAAATAATAGCAGAATTCTATCAAAACAGACCAGCAGGTAAAAACCAATTTGATCAAAGACCTTATGTTGGTCAAATCCAAAAGTGTTGAACTAACGATAGTTGGATTACAACCTGGGGCAGAAGCACAAAAAATCACAGCTCAAACCGACATACAGTTGTTCGGGGAATGCTTAGACACCTCAGAATGAAGCACCTTGTAGTGAAGCACCTCAACAACCATTAGTCACAGGGGAATGGACAACAACTAATGTTGCCTCCACCTCCACCGAGGTATGAAAATCAGGAGAGAAGGGATGCGGTGCATCAGGTGAATAACAACCAGTAGCAAGACCAAGGTTACCACGCTAATGAGGGACGAAATGAGTACAAGGAGCATCACCAAAGTTACCGCATGTTTACCACGGAAGAAACTGTCCGAGAGAGCTTGGAGCACGGACATATGGAGGTAAATGCAGTAATGCCGACAGTGGTGAGGTATATGCCTTGGTCAGATATAGAAATTACGTGGAGTATCAAGGATCATCCGAAAATTATGCCAAGTCCAGGGACCTATGCATTGGTCCTGGATCCGACGTTCATCGGGCTGAATCTCAATGTGAGGTTTTCCAAGGTGCTGATAGACAATGGCAGTAGCATTAACATCATGTACAAGGATACCATGCACAAATTGGGGATATCAGAGAATATGCTCCAAGCTACAAGGACCACTTTCCATGGCATTATGCCTGGTATCTCCTGTGAGCGAGTCGGTAAGGTCCGGGTCGATGTGCTATTTGGAACAAGGGATAACTGTAAGATTGAAAATTTGGAGTTTGAAGTGGTAAACTTGGAGAGAACCTATCACATTTTGCTCGGTAGGCCTGCGCTGAACAAGTTCATGGCAAGTACTCACATCAGTTACTTAAAGATGAAACTGCCCGGACCAAGGGGAGTGATAACCGTATCAGGGGACTTCAGGTATTCGATCGAGTGCACTTCTACCGGATCTAACTTAGCCGAGTCACTCATGGTAGCTCAGGAAAAGAGGAGTATACATGAAGTGGCGGCATTGGCTCAGTCTGCGCACCAACATATGCTGGCCCTGACCAACCCGTATGGAAGTGTGTCATTTCAAGCAACCAAGGACACTAAGAAATAGCTAATCGATGATCAGTTCCTCGAGTGCACCTTAACCATTGGTGCTAGGTTAGGTGACAAATAGGAAAGTGAGCTTGTCAACTTCCTCCGTGAGAATCAGGATATCTTTCCTTGGTCCACACAGGATCTGCAAGGTGTGCCAAGGGAGTTGGCCGAGAACTCTTTGAATGTTAGACCCGATGCTAAGCCGTTAAAGCAACCTCTCCACCATTTCGCCGAGGACAGAAGAAAAGTCACTGGGGGTGACATAGCTAGGCTCCTTGTAGTCGGATTTATCATGGAGGTACTTTCCCGGATTGGCTCTCTAATCCGGTGCTCGTGGAAAAGAAAAAATATGACCCAAACATGGTTGTGGTATGGCGTATGTGCATTGACTACACGAACCTAAATAAGACGTGTCCAAAATATCCATTCCCACTACCTAGAATAGACCAGATCATAGACTCATCAGCCGGATGTGAGTTGTTGTCATTCATCGACGCGTATTCTGGTTTCCACCAGATACCATTGAACCCGGAAGATCAAATAAAGACTGCGTTTATCACCGTATACGAGGCTTATTGCTATCGCACTATGTCGTTTAGATTACGTAATGCTGGAGCAACGTATCAGGGATGCATGCAAAAATGTTTACATGACCAAATAGGTCAAAACATGTAACTTTATGTCGATGATGTTGTGGTAAAAACTAAGGAAAGACATACATTCCTTGATGATATTTGGCAGACATTCGCGAACCTAAGACGGTTCCGGGTGAAGCTTAACCCAGAAAAATATACTTTTGGCGTGCCTGCGGGGAAGTGACTTGGTTTTCTTATGTCCAACCGAGGTACTGAAGCTAACCGATGAAAATCTGTGCTATAGAGAGAATGGAACTGCCAAAATGCCTTAACGATGTGCAGAAGTTCACCGGTTGCCTGACATCGCTAAGCCGGTTTGTATGTCGGTTGGGAGAGAAGGCCTTGCCCCTCCACCAGTAAATGAAAAAGGCAGATAAATTTACATGGACACCGCAAGCTGATACACATTCCATGAGTTAAAAAAGATGTTGTCCACGGCACCAAAATTAGCCGCGCCACTACCCAAGGAGCCAATGTTTCTCTATGTAGCCGCGACCAACCGAGTCATAAGTGCAGTAATTGTAGTGGAGCATGAAGAGGAAGGAAAGTCGATGCCAAGGCCGGTGTATTACTTAAGCGAGGTATTGTCGACCTCAAAACAGAATTACCCTCACTATCAAAAGATGGCATATGGTGTGTATATGTCAGACAAGAAACTCAAACACTACTTTGAGGACCACTCCATCCAAGTGATATGTGAGGTGCCCATATCAAAAATTATGAGCCACAAAGATGCTAGCGGCCGGATAGCAAAGTGACAATCGAGCTAGCCCCATATGCACCACAGTTCGATAGAAGAGATGCGATCAAATCACAGGCTGTGGCGGATTTCTTTGTGGATTGGGCTGAGATGCAGTATGAACCACCTCTGCTAGACTCCAATTATTGGTGAATGCACTTTGACGGATCAAAGATGAAAGAAGGACTAGCCGGCGTAGTAGTACTTACCTCGCCCAAGAAATATCAATTGAAATATGTCCTCGAAATCCACTTCAGCGCCTCAATCAATGTTACAGAATACGAGGCACTTGTGCATGGGATCAAAGTGGAAAAAGAAGTAGGGATACGTCGGATACAGTGCTTTGGAGACTCGGATTTGGTGGTGCAGCAAGTATCTCGTAACTGGGATGCCTTGGATGCCAACATGGCCCTTTACAGATTTCATGTTCAAAAGATAAGAGGATTCTTTGAGGCGTGTGAATTCCACCACATACCTCTGATTGAAAATGAGGTAGCCAACGTACTGTTCAAGTTGGGCTCATCCTGGCAACCAATCCCGTGAAATGTTGCTTTTGAACACTTAACGAAACCATCTATTACACCATCACCAGAATCCGAGTCAATCTATATCCCGGCTCTCTCCGGGTCAGAACCTATACCTATGGAATTAGATTGGAGAGGCACTTTAGCAAACCCGGGGACTGCTTCGGTCAACCCGAGGACTGCCTCAGTAAACCCGGGCACTGTTCCGCTAAATACGGCAGGAGTTATGTTGGTGGAGGCGATGGAAATCGATGAAGAACTTTTTCCCATCTGGCCTATACCCACTTGGGCTAAGCCAATATTTGATTTCCTAAAGGAGGGAATTTTTCCGGATGATGAGGTACTCTCAAGGCAATTACAGAGAAAGGCGAAGGCGTACACTATCATCAATGAAGAGTTATACAAAATAAGTGTAACCACTTTGCTGCAGCGATGTGTTGATCTGGAGGAAGGGCTTGAGATACTCCGGGATATCCACAAAGGAGAATGTGGCCATGATGCATCTTCAAGAGAAATAGTGGCAAAGGCTTTCTGGCACGGATTTTATTGGCCAAATGCCTTTGAACAAGAGGAGGATCTGGTGAGGAAATGTAATGGATGTCAGAGGTATGCCACCAAAACCCATGTACCAATGTCGAAACTAAAGACCATCCCCATTACTTGTCCATTTGCTGTATGGGGCCTAGACATGGTAGGACCATTTAAGCCGGCTAAGGGAGGAATGACCCATATCTTTGCCATGGTGGACAAGTTCACTAAATGGATTGAAGTAAAGCCAATCAGGAAATGCGATTGGGCAACATGAGTGAAGTTCCTGAAGGATATAATCTTGAGATATGGCTATCCCCATAGTATCATAACTAATAATGGGACAAATTGTAGCACCCCGGTAAAACCACTACTAAAAAATTGCTTGTTGTTTCTCTTTTGTGTATCATCATGACAGCATGCTCATGCCATGATGCCACATTGCATTTGAGCATCGTCATGTTTGCATGCATCTTTTCGCCAAAAACTATTTTATAAAAGCCTGCCAGTGTTTTCTAAATACCCTCCGTCTATATTTCAAATCAAAACCCGGGCTCTTTCGGATATTTTGTTTGCCTAAGATATTTACAAAAGGTATTTTAAATAAAACAAAACCAATATATCAATAAAACTATTTTTCTAGGGGAGGCAGCCCGCCAGACCCAAAAGCCCGGCTGGCCTCCTACTACCCAAAACCCTAATCTACCCAGCACCACGCCCCGCTGCCGCCAACCCTGCCTCGCGTGGCACACCGCCTGGACCCCTGCCTCGCTCCACCCCGCACCCCACCGCTAGCGTACACCGCACGCGCTACGACCCGATCGACACGCTCCTAGTCACCGCCCTTGCTCGCGCAACCCACCCCCACCTGCCCGTCCCCTGGCCCCACCACGCACGGAATCCCCCACCGACACGACCAACCAACATCGCAACGTGAGGCCCCGTCTCCTCATCAATCGGATCCCCATCCCTCGGGCTGGCCTTCGCCTCTCTCTCCTGCCTCACCTCAATCTCAGGTGCACCGCCGCCAGCCATGGTCTCTGGTACCTCCCTCCTGCTTGCACGCTGCAGCCAGCGAAGTCGCCTCCGTTGCCAGGCCCTACCACGCCTCATGCCTCCCTCGTCTTCACGGCTGTGCGCCGCCGACCGAGCCCGTCTCCTGAAGCCCCGCCGACCTTGCCCTCCCCTCGACCACCGCCATAGCAGCGGGACCCAACACCGCGCAGGCCCCGCCCTGTGCCGCTCCTCTCCTGGACCTGACCTCCATGTCCTCACCAGCCGCCGCCTCGCCGGCCGGTCGTGTGACCCAGCCCAGCTCGCCCTGCTTCCCCGCTTCTCCGACGGATCTCCACCTCCACGTCTCCCTGGCTCCCTCTGGCTGCCATGCCACGAGCACGCCACCACCGCGCTTGGCCTCTGCAACCCCGGCTGCCGCAAGCCTGCCTCGATCCGTGGTCGTGGAACACCGCCATCGGGAGCTCTGCCGTCCTCTGGCACCCTACTGCCTTCCTCGATCCTGAGAAGCTGCGGCCACCCCTGCCTCACCTCCTCCTCCCGCGAGCTCGCCCCAATGCCTCCTCGTCTGCAGCATCAGCCCGAGCCCCTCTGATGGTGCTGCCGCACACGCCTCCTTGTTCCTGCCTTTTTGGTTTCAGTACCCTCTGGTTGTATATGCATACACGTGCGTATGGATGTGCTTCTGTGCTTATGTGTGCTAGAGCTGACCAAGTTTCTTGGTTGTCACCGATGAAGCAAGGTCACTGAAGGGCCAAACTCGACTTTCGAAGCTGAATAGAGGGATCGTGAGGTGGTATCTGAAGACCCCCGATGCAAGTTCTACTTCATGGAACCCCTAGAGCTCCTTCACGGACACCACCAAGACCTCCTTGCCAGATCCAAGATCGTCAACAAGGAACGACAAGATCTCCTTCCCGGACCCGATGATGCGAGAGCCCCGATCCTAGATCCGAAGATCAAAAGATCAGACCCGAACCACATCGAAGCCCAAGATCGCTGAACCCCCAATGTGTGAACCCCTTTCTGAGGTCCCTATTTTTATAATATATGACATATATCTTGTTGCATATTAAATTGCTCATGCTCACATACATATTCATTTGTTTGGGGGTATTTTGTCGATTCACCTCATAATTAAATATGGAGACCATATGCGGGCTATTTTATTCTTATAATGGCTCCATTTAAATTTGTGTAGCGAATCGATGCCATGTTTTGCCTTGTTAAGACAAAATTTAAATTGTTGGGTATCTAAACAACATGAACCTATTAATGAATTATCGGGACCCAGGTTCTGCTTAATGTTGCTTAATTGCATCGCATCTTTGCCATGTCGTGCATCATACATGCATCATGCCCGATCTTCTGCCGTAGAATTAAATAGTGCATTCGGTGTTTATTTTTAGTGCTTTGGTTCTTCGCGGATTAGGCCGTTGAGTGGATGCGAGTATCGACAAGTTCTTCGGATAATGAATCTTCGACAGTGTTTTCCAGGCGAGCATTCTCCCCCTTTCTACCTATTTTGCGTTTATAGTCTTTACTTCCTCCTGTTGATCTATTGCTATCCTTGTTGCGATGCTTTATTTTCCGTGCACCATTTATATTCCTTGTAGACTCTATATTTCCTTGGACACATCCTATTGCCTGTTGATTGATAGACAGTCGGCCTTGCGAGTCGTAGTTCCTTGCTCAGGTGATGCTTTGCGTCGTTGTCGTTCCATCGTTGATAAAAAGTTGGCACATGCTTAATGATGGAGATGCTTAATGGTGGAGAGGGTCATGTCTTTAATTATAACTTGTCAATTCAAATGCTGGGAATAGATATAACTAATGCAGAGGCATCGGTGGGCAATAGATGTTATTTGGTTTTTCCACACTCACTTGTGTCCCGTAGGACCCCGAGTACTTTATACTTGTTCCTTGACTATCGCACTATCAGCATGTGGGACCATGAATCCCCTTAGCCAGAGCTTGATTCATTTCTTATTTCTTGGGGCCACAAAATAGTTTGGGGCTTTATTACTATCCTGTACTTATGCCATGCTTTACTGTTTTATTTACGATTATGCGTGGAGCACCTGTAATGTTTAGGAACCCCGTGCCACGTTTCCGATGTATCGACAAGCCCAGTCACACTTTCGGGTTCCTAGTCGTTTACAGCCGTCGCCACACACCCTTGGTCCGTCGCGGAGCCAGCCAACTTCGTAACGGGTAGCTTATTGGGGGTGGCCCCCTGAAATATTTTATGAATCCTGTGATTGCTTTGTCGTGAAAGCCTCGTTGGGTTTTGATTTGGTTGTTCCGAGGTTGATCGTGCGTGTGTTGCTATTTGTGCACCCCTGCAGGGTAAATCTTTCTGAAAGCCGTGTCCGCGGTTATGGACGACTTGGAGCACAGTATCTCGATCATAGACAAGCATAACTAAAGTAGTGCTATAAATTTGACTTAATATGTGACTAGTAATCAGGTTCAATACAATGGAATGGATAATAAAAGTGCCAACAACTGGTGGAACTAGGGTGTATCGTGTCATGTTATACCTGCCTAGTAAGTATCACAACTCCAATGGAATGAAATAAAAGTACCAACAACTGCTGGGTTTGGGATGTCACATGCTAATTGTATCTGACTAGTAAGTACTACAACTACAACTGAATAGTTAACTAAAACTGCCCACTACTTATGCTATCAGGATGACTCATACTACTATATCTGACTAGTAAGTGCTTCAACTATAATGGAATGAATAAAACTGCCAACTATGTGAGTTCCTCGGTTTAACTTCCTTGTTTGGTCTGGAGGGGGAAATGCCAGGATGGGTATGTTTGGTGTTAGTATCAGGTTGTTTCCGAATAGGTCTTTCTTATCTATCTCTAATAGCCGACAGTTTACTGAGTCTCTATAGGTTGTTTAGTGCTGCTACGCTACCGCTTCAGTCCACCATACCTATGTAGGCGAGAGCCGCCGAATTCTAGCCTCGCCGTGTACTGGCCTTAGTACTGACGCTCCTCTTTTTCCTTTGCCCTTTGTCGGCACCCCTTTTGTTTTAGCAGGTTTGAGATCGACGTCGTTAGCAGGGTTACCCTTCTGGCTTGGCCTGGGCAGGGTAATGGACGCCATTGGTTATTCTTCAGGGCTCTTAGCTCAATTTGCTTCTTATCCGTACTCGGATGTTGTATCGTATTCAAGGTGATTTGGATCTTGGTACTCTATATCTATATTCTTGACTCATGGTGTCGTTGTTGTATATAAATGTTCTATGGGTTCCATCGTGGACTAATGTGTAATGGTATTACTTCGTTTTCCACCAACACGCAAGTGCCTGGTGGGCGTCCTTGAATCGTTTCGATGAGGGTTTTGGCGGGAATCGCTAAAATCTGCATAGGGCCGATTCGAGGGTGTTACACAAATTTTGCTGAAGGAGCATTTGCGAGGTTCTGCCGAGAGAAGAAGATCCGGCTAGATGTTGCTCTGTGGCTCACGCCGCATCGAACGGACAAGTGGAAAGATCCAATGGACTAGTCTTGTCTGGGATAAAACCCCGGCTCATTGAGCCACTGCAAAGATCAGTGGGGTGATATGTGGGGCCCCCGGATTAATCCTCCGAGAATCCCTATTATGCATAGAACCACGATCCCATTATCAGTTAGTCGTGGCACATAACAGACAAGTATCAAAGTAAACATCCAATACATAACGAATACATGTCATACCTTAGTTGCCATTATGGCTACATCGATCAACATCAGCGGAACTTCATTAGGCGTAGAGCCCGAGCCATGCCTTAACCTACAGGAAACTTACTGGGAGAATTTCCTAGCTCGCTTAGCCATCAACTTCATCCTCTTCTTGATATCTGACCAAGTTAATATCCAGGGACAATGCCAGTTAGTACTTTGAATGTACTCACAAACCACCTTAAGATGACAACAATAATAGGAGGATATGCATTATGGTTGCGGTAGTAGGAGGGCTCCAAGAGAGGTTCTTTTCTCAATTAGTTTCTCTTCTAGATATAGCATCTACATATCTTTGTTGGAAACCTTTGTAAACATTTTGGAAACCTTTTGAAAAGTTTTGTAAACACTAGGATTGGGGTACCCATTTGTTCTCGTCTTCAGGTCGTCCCACGACCAAACTCCTTTCTCCCTGTTCTGACCATCCCATGGTCAAAACATTTCTCCTTTACGACCATCGAATGGTCAAAACACTTCCAAAGCCATTTCTTTTCCGAAATCCTTTTTTGAAAACAAAACCAGCACCGCTCTACAGAAGTTTGTCCAACCCGTCCATAACCGTGGACACGGCTATTCACATAGATTTACACTCTGTAGAGGTTGCACACTTTACCCACACCATTTGGGTACACTACCCTGATCTACACCGATCGTGGGTCGAGTAACCGACCAAGACTCTCCGGATGCCCACTCCAATATAAGTGCCTACCCTATGAGTGTTACTGTCCTCAAAACCGGGACGTCGGGTATCGAGGACCAACCGGAGCGCATTTTTCCACTTCCTAAGTGAGCGCTTTCAATGAGGGGCTCATAGTAACGCGTGGAGCCCTGCAGAACCTTTGTTCCTTCTCCCGGTCGATGTTTTACATGGACTCAGCCAGAGAAGGCCCACCCTCTAGGGATGTTTATCCCCTGTAGTTGTTGTGAGGTAGCTTATACCAGAATAGACAAACATCAAATCCAGCCCTGTCCCATACCAGAGTAATGTGGTTGCACAGGTTCAGTTGTTATAGCTAAACTACAAAGAACCGGGTGCGTTTTTGTAAACCTTTTTCCTCCATCTTTCCTTCAGCATTTTGTAAAAAAAACCTTTTTCTTTCTCAACATCTCTTAGGAGTTCCCACCTCACCAAGGTTTTATCATAAAACATTTGGTAAAACTTTTTCCGGGGTCTTCCCATCCTCTAGCTTTGCTTTGGCTAAAACAGGGTCTCCAAAAGGTATGGTGTATTACACCATCTACCATACTAGGGACAAGTAGGTGTCATCAAGGGGGTTGAACTTAATAGTACAAAAGTGTAATAGTTCGGAGGAGCCAAACCACTACCATATATACCTCAACATATAGTAAAACAGTGTAGTTTTAATAAACAGTAGATTAAAACATGCATAAGTAAAACAATAGGACAAGGCTTATGAGCAAGAAGGTGTCTTGCCTAAGTTCAGCAATATGTCCTAATTGTCCCTGGACTTCTTAGAAAAACATAATAACCAATAATAACCAACTTCTTCTGGTCTCCGATATAATTGCATCTATCGTCGATATGGATCACATGCAAGCAAACAAATGACACAATCAACACCAGGCATACAACATCAATACATACAAAAAGAAATGAACAATACAAGTGTAACATTCAGTAGGTTTTGGGAGGATAGGGTTTAGACCAATTCAAACACCCTAATTGCAATTGTGGGATTTCCTTTATTAATAAAATGGTTAAAACCACTAAATGGAGGGGTTTGGGACCAAGGCCTGGGTATGCATGGTATCAGTGTGCAAAAATGATACCAATAGGTGGGTATTGACCAATTAAGGCCCACAAAATTGGTTTCACTATTTTATCAATTTCCTATAACTAGTTATTAATTTTCTAATGGAATAAACTCTAATTTTAGGAGGTAAATCACCAGAAAAGTTCTGGAGCTCTAAAAATTATTTCCTTTGATGATTTTGTAGGGTTTGATGTACTGAATAGCTGAGAGTTGGAATCAAGTCAATAGAATTACCATAATGCCCTCAGGAAATTCCCAAAGGCAGTTTTCTTGGGTTTTTGTCTTTTTAACCAGATTAAATCTACAGAAGCTTTTAATTTGATTCCAAAGACACATTGTAGGTATTTAGAGTACCTTTATGTAGAAATTAGAATCAACCTTCTTGGAGTTGCAGAGCTACTGGAGTGATTTATCTAGTGATAATACTACCTACATAAATGTTTAATTCACTAGAAATCCTCAGAAACTCAATAATTCTTGAAATCTTGGATTTGACATATCCTGATGTACCACTTCCCTGGGAATTATACTGAGGTCAAAACAATTTATAGTTTGGCCTAGGAAAATCCTAAAGACAGAAAAGGACTGTTCTTGTTATTTTTACTACAGGAAAAAATTGCTCCACTTGGCATGAGGCCAATTCCATTAGATAGGTGCATTAACTACCCACCATATGGACTTTGAATCATACCATTTGGGTATGTGCAACTCACTATGGAAATTATTTAGTGAAAAAGATACAGTTTAGAGGATTTAATGCTAGTAAATAATGAAAATTAGTTTTGGCAAGTGACCAGTTCTGCATGTTGCATAACACACTAAGGTACTTGTTAGAAATGGTGATCTAGGCATATAGTGTAGTTTCCATTTTTTTGATTTCAACCTAGCAGCCATATTCTAGCAGATCTAGAAAAAAATAAAACTGAGAAGGGAGGCCAGGCCGGATCCAGCAGGGAGTTGGGCCGCACTAGGGGAATTCGGCCCACCTAGGCAGCACACGCGCGGGAGGCAGTTTCGAACCTGACGGGCGGGATCTACCTGTCAGTGAGGGGAGACCCACGAAGGGGTACGGGACGCCGTTAGCCGTCCGATTAAGGCAGGATCGACGGCTCGAGGCCGTCGTCTCCGCTGAGACATAGGTGACGCGGGGCTCTCACGTGAGGCTGTGTCGACGACGGGGGAGGCGTGGAGGCGACACAGTGTTCAACAACGACCTCGGCGAGGGGCGGCAAGGGCGGATTTTGACCAGATCCGTGCGTGCGCGAAGAAGATCGAGAGGCACCTCGCCGGAGCTCGCTGGTGCTGCACGGGGAGCGGTTCCTGGGTAAGGAGGATAGAAGGGGAATAGTAAGAGAGGGGAGGGGAGCACCAGGGAGTGACATGCAGAGGAGGATAGGGGAGGAGGAGGGAGCTTAACTCGATAGATGGGGGAGGCCCAAGCTTTTTCTGCTCTCTCTCTCTCTTGAGCAGCTCAGAGCAGGGTAGAGGGAGTGGTTTCCAGAGGAGGTGAGTGGAGAGGATAGGGAGCAAATGAGTGGTAGAGGTGTGCTGGGGGTGGCCACTTGCCTTTATACCGAGGGGGAGAGATACATGGTGGAAATGTCCACTTTGGACATGGAGGGGAGGTAGGGCTGGCTTGTGATTGGTCTAAGGGGCGGTGGAGAGGGGTGAGATGGGTATAGGGTCATGCACCAGGGCTAGGAGAGGCAGGGACAACTGCTGCAATTAATTGGCCCCACTTGCTTGTCTCTCTCTCTTTTGTCGCTTCCAAGCATAAGAGGACAAGGGGGAGGTGGTGCTACAGTACATGATATAGGGGGTGGTCGACCAGAGGAGAGAGTGGTGCTGTGGAGGCTTGTTGGGGAAGATTAGAAGAGGTTTGATTGGGTTTTTGGTACTAGCAGGCTAAATGTTCAATTCTGGCATAAGGGATGATCAAGTTGTATGTCTTGATTGTTGATCTTGACCAACTGAGATAAGGATGCTGGTGGATGGCTAAGGTTAAGATGCGTCTCTGAGATTTATTTGGGATTTTTTAGAGAATTCTAGATGCACATTATATCAATTATTCAAATAGTGCAGATATGGTTTTTAGGAAGTTATTTGATATTTTTGAATTGGACAAGTTGAGTTTTTGATTGGAGATGGTCCTAAATGTGAATATATACTTAGGGAATTTTTCCCAAGATTTATGGAGGCTTAAAAGTATTTAAAACTATTATTATTCCATTTCTGCCATTTAAGAAAATAGGCAAAAAGAATTAATAAAAGTCTTCAAAAATATTTACTTTTGAGGTGGGAAGATATAGTATGATTTATGGATCTCAACTGAGCTAAAATTTGGGGAAGTGTTTTGGCAAAAACAAAACTTCCCATTGGGAAATGAGTTTTGGAGATTTTGTCTATTAAAGGAATTAAATAGATTTGCTCCATCATAAATATGGATAAAATTTGATAAATCTTGACGATCAAGGTTGATGATGTAGACAAGGTGTAAAAAGCATTTGCAACCTTGGGATTGGAGAATCCAAGTTGATTTTGCTGAAAACTAGAGATTTAAGGATCTTGGGTAAGATTGTTTTCATGCCACCAAAACCTTGTTGGATCTTGGAGCTCAGATCTCCCCTTGGGGGCATGGGATATATGGATGGATAGACCAATTGATATAGATCACAATGGTGTAGATGTTTGAGCTTGATCTTGCTTGAGTTCACCAAGAATTGATTTCAAACTTTGAATAAAATAAGCTTGCCAAAGCAGATTATCAGATAGCCTCCAAAACCATGTAGGTTTAAGAAGTACAAAGATCCAATGGAAACAAGTGAAGTAGGTATTGATATACCTATATGATTATAACACAACCATGCAAAGAGTTGGTCCATAGAAGGTTGAATGAGCGTGTGAGCTTCTGTCAAAGTGGGCATGTGGACTAGATTAGCAAGAATAGATATTTTCTTGCGTACAAAACCATCAAGAACAAGCGGGTTGGAGGATGATCTAACCAACGGAAATAGTGGGCGTTGTGATTCCTTAGGATGGTTCACAAGATGGTTCAAATGAATTTGCAAAAATGCACAAGGGTTGAGAAAAAGAGACATACAAAAAGGGGAGGTTGAAACAGTTTCCAGACTTAGCCAAATTTGGCAGATTTAGGGTTTTTGACTAGAATGTGGGTGGGGATGATTTTGATGGGTTGCAAGGTACCAAAGAATCATAAAGTGGATGATGTTTAAGGCTAGAGGGAGAAAGGATCCATGCTTGATATTGGTCTTCATTGACTTGGAAGCTTCTAGATTAGATCTCTTCAGAATTGATTTGGTTAAGGGTTTTAGATGATCACCAAGTGGCTAGAGATTGGATCCAACTTTGTTAACTTGATTAAGGTGGATAGGATTAGTTAGATGCAAGAGGATGAGCCCTTAGGGTAGGTCATTTAGTTCCTAAGTAAACAAGTGAAATAGCAGATCAAGGCAACTCATCTTACAAACAAATCAACTACTACTAGGGTTACCATCAAGCATAGCTTGAGGTAAGGATGGGAAATTTTGAAAGGTTGGAGTTTGAGTAAGGTAAGAGTCCTTGGTATCCCTACCAAGAGTAGAATTCATAAATTTTATACAAGGTTTTGAAAATCCTAAAGGTAATAGTAGTTGAGGGTTTTGTCTTGAGAATATAAGGAGATTATAGCTCTCCATAGTTTGGGGAAATAGAAGCTACTAAAAAGGGTGGTTGGCAAAGGCTTCTTGGCTCAGTTTTTGAAATGCCAGAACATTTGAGAATATGGAAAATAAGCCAAGACAAGTTTGTTAAATAGCTTTTGTCAACTAATGTTGACGCAAGGAGTATATCTTCTAATACACATTCATAAGCATAAATATTGTCAAACAACAAACAAACACTTTATCACTAAACTAGAAAAAGTTTTTGTTCCCCAGATTTTTGCATTCTAGACAACTAATCAAGGTTGCTGAAATTGGGATGTTACATGCTGGATAGAAGAACTGCCAATGATACTATGGAGTTTAAGAACAACTTCGAATCGATCAACAGGCTACACGCCATTCTTTCTGGTATATGGGGCAGAAGCTGTACTACCAGCCGACATAGAGCATGATTCACCAAGGGTCACCCAAAACATAGAAGCCGAAGTGCGCGAAGCCTGAGAAAATGATGTCGATCTGCTGGAAGAAGCGAGAGAACTAGCCTTGTCCAGATCCACCATATATCAACAAAATCTTCGACGCTACCATAGCCAAAAAGTAAACCCCTGAATTTCCTGGGAAGGTGATCTTGTAATCCGGCTGGTGCAGCGCACTGCTGGCATGCATAAGTTATCCCCTCCATGGGAAGGACCTTTCATTGTAAGAAAAGCTTTGCAAAATGATTCCTACTATCTTATTGATGCACAACCACAGGAAAAGAACAAGGCGGACATGTCCGGAGAGGAATCCAAGCGACCATGGAATGTAGCACTACTTCGTCCTTTTTACACCTGACAAAGAGGTGAATGTATCCAAGCTACTCATATGTCATTATGTATGTCCGCAATGACCTTATTAATGAAACTTTGGCACCCCAAGCACAAACTCGGGGTCTGCCATAATAATTGTCTTTCTTGCTTTTACGTTTTACATACGTTGGTCGGGTTAGGTTGCTCACACATTAGCCAGATTAGTAATGTGTGAGCAACAAAAACCCAACTCTTCGACTTTGCTGCTGTCCAACAAGAATTGGCTTCATGGCAAGCAAGAGAACATGTTTGGAATTGCAAGGCACATGAAAAATGACTAAGGAAAGAACATAAGCGAGCCGACATTTATTATTTGGACTAACCCCTTGTTTACTTTATTTGTCTCCTGCCGGATTATTTTGAGCTAATCTCAAAGTTTCATGTATTGTAAAGTCAATGTTTTGAACCTCGGACTCGGAAGTCAATAAACCGAATCAAGGTAGACGCTAGCCGAGTCATAAAATTGGGGAACAAGAAAAGCAATCTTGGGGACTTCGCTCAGGTTAATCCGACGATAAAAACTTAGTAGCAAACGACACTAATTATAGCAAAATAAAACAATAGTACTCAAATACAACTTCACCGGGCATACCGGGGATTTGATGAATACGGTTAAGTGTTTTTTAAAGCTCAAGGAGCAGGAGCAGAAGCCGGATCATCTGACGGTGGAGGAGGTACTTCGGCATCTGTGGGCAGGGAGCTAGCCTCAGCCTCGCCTTCGGGGTCGGCCTCCTCATCTTCCGGATCTTCAGCATCGTCGCAAAGTTTGGAGGCCTCGTCATCACCTTCCTCGTCCTCCCTGCCCTCAGAAACATCGACATCATCGAATACATCAAGATAGCTCGGCCCCTCATTCCAAGTGTGGCCGAAGGCATATTAGATTGGTTTGTTGGCTCGTGGCTTGCGCTGCACAACGCACTCCGGATCATTAGACCACTTTGATCCAGTGTGCAAACGCTCAAGCAGATTGAGATCCAGCTCTTCATACCAGGACAAGACAAACTGCAACGTTGTATTAGCTCTGGCCCGTGCAGCAGATTCCAGCCACAGATTTAGCTAAGCCTGAAACTCCATCAATTTGGCTAGAAAAGCAGTGCTTCCCTTGGGAGTGGGATCAGTTGGCCAGAGAGAATTGAACATCCACATCACTACCGGCATGATATCTACGCCATAATTCCTCACCAGTTCCATGCAAGACGTGAGGCTCACCAGCACATCCTCCGTCTCGTCAGGGATTGGCCCGGCGGCAGGACCTGTTGGAATACCATGTTGTTGGCGAGAACTAGCTACAACACTGGAAGCAATTGAGGTGCCTTTTCTTGGAACTTGCCCGAGAACAAGAACGAGGAATGCCGGTGAGCAATAATAAATAATTCAGAGAGATGAGAATTGAGAAAGGAAAAGGAACTCACGGGAAATCTGGAAAAGGATGCGACTAAGCTCGGCATACACGTCGGTGTTGCTGGCCTGGAGCTTTTCATATTCTGAGGTCATTGACGTTAGTTTTACGTCAGCTTCCTATAGCAAGTCCTTACCCTTGGAGAGTTGAGTGGTCAAGCGCTCCTTTTCCTCGGCAAACTCTTGATCATCCTTATCCAACTCGGATTGATGAAGGTCCTTGAGCCTTTGGATTTCAGCATTCAGCAGAGTAATCTCCGAGTCCTAGAGGCACAGCTGAGAAATCTGATCATCCTTTTTTGTTAGTTCAGCTTGGTGCTTCCCTACTTGTTCATTAAAATGTTTCATCATATCGAGAATGGGCACGCTATCTTCAAGTGTTGCTGTAATAGTGAGTTAACCCGGCGGAACCGAGGTATAAATATCGTCCATGTTAAGGGAAGAACACGCAGTGGCCAAGAAAGTAAGACAAGTTACCTTGGATTTCAGCCAGATTTTTGCGCATGATAATTTTTTCATCCTCAACCTCGGCTGCATGGTTCGGATAATAAGTTAATATGGATAGAAAATATCCCAAAGGAAGGTAGATGAAAAAGGTTTAAGCGAAGGAACCTACCCTTCTTCTGGTGATCCACCAACAACTTGCCAAATATGGCACAGAGATCTTTGTATGAGTTTAGCAGGCGCTGGGACTCAGTTGTTCGGCGATTGGTGGTGATCTACAAAACGAGACGCTGTTAGTTAATAGGTAAAATGAAGTAATTCGAAGTCTACAAGATCCAGGCCAAGTGGAACTTAACCCGGCTCTAGGTGTGTGGATATTCAAAGTCTACAAGATATAGGCCAAGTGGAACTTAACCCGACTCTAGGTGTGTGGATATTCGAAGTCTACAATATCCAGGCTAAGTGGAACATAACCCGGCTCTAGGTGTGTGGATATTCGAAGTCTACAAGATCCGGGCCAAGTGGAACTTAACGTAGCTCTAGGTGTGTGGATATTCGAAGTCTACAAGATCTGGGCCAAGTGGATCTTAACCCCACTCTAGGTGTGTGGATATTCGAAGTCTACAAGATCCGGGCCAAGTGGAACTTAACCCGGCTCTAGGTATGTGTATATTCAAAGTCTACAAGATATGGGCCAAGTGGAACTTAACCCGGCTCTAGGTGTGTGGATATTCGAAGTCTACAACACCCAGGCCAAGTGGAACTTAACCCGACTCTAAGTTTATCGCTATTTGAAAATGCTAAGGACTGACACTATATTCTGTAGGAGCATCCGACCAAATAATAAATTACTCCCTCAAAGGCTTGGGGACTAGTGCATATATCTATGAGCGTTCATGTACCTAAAGCAGCATAGCATAAGAAAAGGATTACCTCTATCATTCGACCAGCCAGAGAAATAGCCTTGGTGGCCGAGTTCATTTGAGCGCTAAACTCTATTGGGACAAACTTCTCCGGTAGATCTTCTTGCGGGTCAATGAACTCAGCATTGTTCTAGTTGTCCACATATTCAATAAGATCCGGGTTGTATCTCTCGCCGCTAGGAGAATGGCTCGTCACCAAGCCCTTGGCATGGGCCTCCCGCCTCATGAACTGAGCAGCAGCAGGACTGACATGAAGAATCACTTACTACCCTCAGGTCTGGCGGCAGGAGACCTGGAAGCGGACTCCTTAGCAGGATCGACGGCTTTATTACTCTTGCTGAATGAGACATGCCATTGAAGAAGAGCAGAGGCTGCAGAGCCGGACTGAGCTTGGGAGGCTGGCTGAAAAATGTCCTTAATGGACATAGTGGATCCGGAGGCAGCGGACAGAGACTTTTTCGTCGAGTGGTTGGTTGCGGTTGTTGTTGTTGCTGCTGCTAGCTTTTTTGTTGGGGCTAGTGCTGTTGTTGGTCCTGCTGGTGCTGATGCTGATGCTGCTGCTGTTGTTGGCACTGCTAGTGCTGATGCTGTTGCTGGTACTGCAGTTGGTGCTGCTAATGCTCGTGCTTTTGGTGCTGGTATTGTTGGTACTAGTGTTGCTAGAATTGCTGGTGTCGCTGATACTGAAGAAACTGGAGCTCAAGGAGTTCTTTAGGGTGGTGCCGATGAAGCTGGCACCTCAGAGCTGGACGGTTGCAGCGAAGCAGAGAAACTGGGAAGATCTGGCATTGTCGTATCCTCGGCCGCTCTACTGCCCGCCACGTCGATGTTGCCCTCCTCATGAAAAGGTGGGCTCTGATCAGGCGTAGCTACGGAGTCCTCGTGGATAGGACTCAACGAGCGAACTTCATCGTCGTGGGGGGGGAGAAGAACCGCTCTGGATCGGAGAAGAGATGCTGGGGTCTCTCTAGGGAATGACCCTAGGAGCACTGGAGTAATGAAAAAACAGCAAGTCATAAAAAGAAAGAAAAATAGATAAAAGGCAAAGGCAGAGATAAAAGGACTCAAAGGCAAATGGGAAAGGAACAACGACTAACTCGTCCGAGGTTGGGGTGCCCACGGTTTGGGTGCCCTCCGTACTGTGCTCTTGGCCGCAGGCTTGGCCGAAGCCTTGACCCTGGACTTCTTTTGCCTATTCTTGGGCGGTGGCGCCTCTGAAGCTGTGGCCGAGGTAGCCGCGTGCTTCTGGGAAGGGGCAGGGACCGGATCACCTGTGGTGAGAGGGGGAACTTCGAGGACCTGACCGGTCGGGTTAGCTGAAGATTCGGACATAACCAGAAATGCAGAAGAGATTGGCACCGGATCAAGTACCTCCAAAACCTCAACATCCGAGTAATCGTCATCCGGCCAATCCCTTAGAGAAGAGGCCTTACCAGAGGTATGCTTGGTGGTGTCCGGAGTAGACAAGAACCTCTCCGAGTCAGGATCCACCTCGTTCGGCTCTGCTCGGTCTACCACCCAGTTGCTCTCCATCTCCTTGCCATCCTCAAGTGGTTGCTGGAGAAATTACTAAGAGAAAAAGCATCAATGGCTGAGTTAGAAGGTTATCCGACATATCGAAAAAACACGGAAAGGATACCAAGAGAGGTATTTACCTTAGGAGGTGGGTTGGCTCGGGTAAAGGATGCAAGGCACCTTTCCCAAGCCTCAGAGAACTCCACATTAAAGATGGCCTTGACCCGGCGGAACAACTCAGACTAATAAAGCTCAAAAGAGGAGGTCCGGTGGGGGTCGAGGGGGACGCTAAGATAGCAGATCTTGTGGGCACGCTGTTGAAGGGGGAAACCCGGCTAAGGACAAAGGTGATCATAAGCTCCTCACCCCGCAACTTCTTATTGAGCATCTCCTTGATCTGGCTGAGGACGAAGGTGATTCGCCTCGGCCGTGGGCTACTTCGGGATCTTCTCCAACAGAGAGGTGTCCAGGACACCAATCTTGAAAGGGAGGAGCCGAATCAAGTGTACGTCTGTGGTATTCCGGACATAGAAGAAGGTCTGGGATCAACCTTTGCAGGACTCGAGGCCGGTGACCCGAGGAAAAGTGGAGTTCTTGCGGGGAGAGGTTGAGGCTACGCTGCATTGAGTTAAGTGTTTTCTAGCGGGGGTGAGGTGCTTATCAGGGACAACATTTTTCCACAGACCAAAGAATTTGATCCATATCTCCTTGGAGGGCCAGAGGCCGACGTACCCCTCTATGCCGGAGGCAAAAGAAGAAAGAGAGGTAATGGCATTGGCGGGGAGATGATGCAATTGCAGTTGATAGGTGGAAATGAAATCATGGAAGAAATCAGAAGCGGGAAAACCAAATCCGCGTTGGGAATGAGAGAGAAACATGACGTACTCTACTGGATTTGGTGAGGGAGTAATCTCTTGAGCGGTGAGGCGGCAGGCGACGCCTGTGGGGATGCGGTGCGTCGCATACAACTAGTCAATGTCGTCCTGGCAGACGAAGGCGCCAGCCTAGCCACCACGCTCAGGGGCTTCTTCCCCTTCTTCTTCCTGGGTGATGATGGCGGCCTTCTCTTCGGTCATGGTGAGGTCGAGTTCCTCAAGAACGAAGTAAGAGGCTCGAGCAAAGGCAGCAGCGCGATTGCTAGGAGCGGCTGGGCGTAGCAGCGGCGGCATAACACGAGCGGAGCAGTTAGTCCTGACATTACTACAGTAACCGACATAGTAAACTAGCACAACCCTTAAAATGAGGCAAATTGATGATTACCCTCCATGTAGGACATGGGTAAGCGTATGAGAGAAGGAAAGGTGACCTGGATACATGGGAAAAAACCCGACCAATGAGAAATAACTCGGAAATATCCAAGGGAACATCAAGGCAAGTAGTCTAGGTTACATAATAACTCGCCTAAAGAAGTGCAGATTCGGATAAGAGAACTTGTTCTGGCCTTAACAGCTGAAGTTGCTAAGACTTTACCAGCTTCGGGGACTAATGTTGGGGGGATACTCCTAGGTAGGGTCACGCTGTGGTATAAAGGCCGAGTTAGCTGAGGTACGACACGGTCAAAGCAAGTGCTGGCCGGGTCATGTCAAGGCAGGCCGACTTACGGAGTAACCTGGCCCATGGGGCGTTCACATAGCATTAATCTGGCAGGCATAAAATGTATGTCGGCCTTGTCTATCCCCTAAATATGTAGGTGCCCTCGTAGCCGGGTTAGCCAAGCAGTAGCCGGGCGACCATTTGGCTTCCAAGAGAAGGAAGGGATCTCCCGTTGGTCAAAAGGTGGCCTCTATCCGCTTTAGCGTCAGTGAAGCAAGCAGAGGGAAGGACTAGCAGGACGTGGCCGACCAAGATGATGCGGTCAGTGTTGGCTGACGTAGCTTGTGTCTACTGACACTTAAAGGCGTGGAGTACGCAGAGGGTTACGTACATACTCCGGACGAACCGTTAAAGTGAATAAAGAAGCATCTAGATTTAACCAATGGGCATATTGTCGGAATATGCGTCCAGGTATGCCCAAACTTTGTAACCCGCGCTGCCCTATATAAGGAGCACCAGGGCCTCCATAGAAGGGGATCGATCATGCTGTCTTAGTAGAACCCTAGAACATAGTAGTGGGAGGGGGGTAAGAGAGCTAGTCTCCTTCTCACGAACAGCTCAAGGAGCACTTGTAAACAACCATTGATAGAGTGAAATACAAGCATCTGTGTGTGGAATCACCACGCTATCCCTCCCTGGATTCCACTAGTGCTCATTGGCCCCATCTTTAGCCTATCCATGGCATCTGCCGTTCCACCACTATGAGAGTGGAGGATAGTTGACGCGGCACAATAGCGTGTCGAACACCAAGATGGAGAAGTCCTCATTGCCAGCATACCAAAATTGTAGCGTAAAGCCGCGTTGGATGTGGTGCTCGGAGAGGAAATGACGCCAGCCGCTAGAGAGGTACTTCTCGCCTCACGAGAAGGTCATGATGCACACCTCCCACTTCTCGCACCCCTAGAGTGGCGTAGCTGCGCCGTGTCCAAAACATCATTTGTGGTCCTGCGCACGAATCGATTAGGCAGCTTCACCGACATGAACTAGTCCAAGCTGTTCAGGGCGGTGATGAAGTTTATGACCCATTCGGGCTCAGGGTTAGCCTCGATCTTGATATAGGGGACAGGGGCCACCAGAGCCGGGGGCTCGGCAGTAGCGGGGGTGTGCAAGCTAGATCCATCCCCGGGCCTACCAACACGCCCTCCGCGGTGAACCTGCCACTCCCGCGAGGGCGGCCGCTTCCGCGCTTGGCAAGAGTATCTACTGGAGCCGCGCGTGCCTCCATGAGAAAAAGTACAGCAAGAGCCGTGCCAAGACCACCGCGACTCCCTCGGCCACTACCGTGGGGTCGTCTGCGGCCATGTTTCACCAACGGATCCTCTACTCCCTCAGTCAGCATAGCTTTGCTCTTCTCCTTAGCCGAGAATCGCGGGGGTGCCATTGAGAGGGGCAGAGGTCTTCGACTCAAGAGTGCAAGAGTGGAAGGGAGAATGCAGCAAAGAGGGAGCAAAAAGATTCCCTCCCCACATTTAACTGTGCCAGCTGAAAAGACGTATCGCTGCGCCGCATACACGGTATTAACCGCAAGGACCCACATGCTGTCACGTCATGGGAATAACTCCTAAAGCGGGAACGGTGTGCTCCAGATCTACGAATGAGAGCTCATGGATGGTTGGGTTGCATGGCCAAGATTCGGCTGGAGTGGTCTTCGTTGACCAAATGAGCGTAGGGACCCATCCACCGTCTGAGGCCACTTGCCCCTTCGGGCCCATGGGGGGACACGTGCAGGCCAAGAGCCCGGGGGTTACTGTCGGAGCCCTGGCATCCGGGGTGCCACGTCCCCACGTTGGACACGCCCTATAGCCTAGGAGCCCTCAACCTCTAGAGGCGGGACGCCTCTAGAGGGGACCAAACCGGCTGGGCATCACAAGGCATCCTCCCGAGGGATATTCCCACAGCTTCAAGTAGTGCCCTCGAGCCTCGGATACCCCCAGGTGTGTCCAGAGCAGGACAATAACTAGTTGCCATTTCGATGAAAAGGAGGAAAAAGCAGAGAGCCTTGGAAAAGAAGACCTAGTCCACCCTCCTTTCGCAAGGCAGGCACATGCGATGTAACATCCCAACTTCTGCAACCCTGATTAGTTGTCCAGAATGCAAAAATCAGGGGTAACAAAAACTTTCTCTTGTTCATTGGTGCAATGTTTGCTTGTTGTTTGTTTGTGCTTGTGCATGTCAGTGTATGCCATATGATACTCCTTACCTCACCATCAGTTGACAAAAGCTATCTAACAAAACTATCTGGCTCATTTTACATATTCTCAAATGTTTTGGCATTTCAAAACATGAGACAAGATGCTTGTGTAACCAAAAATAGTATAGTAGCTTCCATTTTCAAAACTATGGAGAGCTATAAACTCCTTATGTTTTCAAGATAGAACCTTCAACTACTCTTACCTCTAGGATCTCCAAAACCTTTTTGTAATCTTTTGAATTCTACTCTTGTTAGAGATACCAAGGATTCTCATCTTATTCAAAATCCAACCTCTTCAAAATGCCTCAACCTCACCTCAAGCTAAGCTTGATGGTAACCCCAGTAGTGGATTGCTTAGTTTATAAGATGAGTTGCATTGATCTGCTGTCTGATGAATGGCCTTGCTCTGCAGCTTGGTTTGTTTGCTTAGGAGATTTTATGAGTGACTCTAGGAGCACATCACTAGGATCAAGATGTTTCCAAATCATCACACCCTAAGGTAGAATACAAAAATAGATCTGATCTCTAGCCCCTAGGTGATCATCTAAAACCCTTAACCAGATCAATTCTGAAGTGATCCATTCTAGAAGTTTCCAAGTCAATGAAGACCAATATCAAGCATGGATCCCTTCTACTCAATATACTCCTAAACCACATCCACTTGATGATGCTTTGGTATCTTGCTATCCATCAAAAGCCTCCCCAATCACAATCTAGTAAAAAACCCAAAATCTGCCAAATTTGGCTGTCTGAAATCTGTTTCAACATCACTTGTTTGGATGTCTCCCTTTCTCAACCTTGTGCATTTTTGGTAATGCACTTGAACCATCTTGTAACTATCCTAAGGAGTACCAAGTCCCTTTCTTTCCCTTGGTTAGATCATCCTCCAACCCACTTGTTCTTGATGGTTTTGCAGGCAAGAAAATAACTTTTCCTGCAAATCTAGTCAACATGCCTACTCTGACAGAAGCTCACACCATCATCCAACCTTCTATGGACCAACTCTCTGCATTGTTGTGTTCTACTCATATAGGTCTAAAAATATATACTTCAGTTGTTCCAAGTGGATCTTTGTGCTTCTTAAACCCACATGGTTTATAAGGCATCATGACTCATCTGGTATGGCAACCTTATTTTCAACAAAGTTTGCCATCACTTCTAGGCCTCCTCAAATGTAATCTTTCCAAACTCCTTCTGCCATGATCATCTAGATGACTTGGTCTAGCTATCCATCTATCCCTTGCATCAAGGTGAGCTATGAGCTCCAAGATCCAACAAGGTTTTGGTGGTACAAAAATAACATCACCCTAGATCCACAACTCCTTGTTTTCCTTCTAATTCAAGTTGGATTTCCAATTCCCAAGGTTTCAAATGCTTGACACACCCTGTCTACATCATCTACCTTGACCATCAAGATTTATCAACTATTATCCATAATTATTATAGCTCCAAATCTAATTAATTCATTTATTAGGCAAAACCTCCAAAACCTCTTCCATAAAGGAAAGTTTGGTTTTTGCCAAAACACCTCTCCAACTTTTGGCTCAAGTGAGGTCCATATATCATACCCTAACCTCCAACTTCAAAAATCAATATTTTTGAAGGGTTTTATTATTTATTTTTGCCTATTTTCTTAAATGGCAGAAATGGAATAATAATTGTTTTAAATCCTTTTATGCCCCAATAAATCTTGGGAAAATTATCCCAAGTGTGACATCATATTTGGGACCATCTCACATCAAGAACCAACTTTGTATAATGTAAAATTTTCAAATGAGCTTCTATAAACCACTTCTACACTTTTTGAGTAATTTGTCAAAAATGCACTAAAAATCATCTGAAAATTCTCCATAAATTCCTAGAGGTGTATCTTGACCTCACCTACCTACCAGCATATTTATCTCATCTTGCCAAGATCAGGTTGGAGAAATTCCTGCATAACTACTACTTTGGCCAATATTGAAAGATAATCTAAACTATGAGAAAAACCCAATCAAACCTTCCTCAAACTTGCCCAAGGCATTACCACAACACCACTACATCATCTTTAGTCGACTCTCTACTGTAGCACTCACCTCTCACTTGTCCCTTGCTTTTGGAAGTAAAAGAGAGAGAGAGACTAGGCCTAGGGAAATTAAATCTTGGTCCTAAAGCCACAGCAGCTGCAGCACACCCCACCTCTCCCAATGGTCGTGTCCCTAGCCCCACGTCACCTCTCCACCACCCCACTTGCCCTATTCCTGGCCACCACCTCCCCTCCAAACCCCTCCATACACCAAGCTCACCATGAATCTCTCCATTCGGTTGAAAGGAATAGAGGCCAGCACAACTCTCCCCTCTGCTCTCAGACCACCCCTACCCTATCCCCTCACCCCTCTCGAGCTCCACATCCAGATTCCGAGCTCCCCATCGCCATGGAGGAGAATAAGCTCTCCTCCCGGTCTCCTTCAGGTAGTGGAGTGCTTGGTTGACTCCGACCTTCCCCATCCCCTCATTCCACTCCCAAACCTTCTTTGAGCCACCCTAGATTGCCCTCTCCCTTTCCCTGGCTTCCCCTGCCCAGGAACCCGAAGCTTCAACCCATGGAGCTATGAGAAAAGAGAAGGCTGTAGCAGAGCTACACTACTACGTTTCCTCCCATTATTTCTCTAACAAGATCCTCTCGTCAACCTCAATCTAAACCAACCATTTTATCCAACATGCAGGTGCCCCTGAGTGTGCTCCGGCGAACTTCCGAACTCCTCCGATGGCGTTGATGCACGGGGCCCCTTCTGGCGATGGACCACGTCGTGCCGCCCATCCCTGAGGTCGTCTCTGTCAGCCGCCTCACCCCGTGGCCTCCTCGTGGCCCCTCCGATGCTAGGTGAGCTTCCCTTCCACTGCCTAGAGCCACCTAGGGTTCCGGCAAGTCCTCTCCGCGGTGGAGGTGGACGATGCACTGGCACTATCGGAACGTATTTAACCCAACAGCCTAGATCTGCCCATGCCCCTTCAGCCGCCTTCCCCACTAACCGCTGGGTCCCGCCTGTCGGGATCGAAAGCTCCTCCCCCGCGCCCAGCTCGCCCCGGGTGGGCCGATTTCCCCCTGCACGCCCGTTTCCCCTCCAGATCTGGCCCGCCAAGCCCCTTCTTCTTTTTCTTTTCATATATTCCCATATCTGTCAAAAAGACATTTGGTTTAAATATTTTTGAAAACGAAAGCCACCAAAAAATGCCTAGATCTAATTTTTCCTAGGTGCATGTATGTTTTCTCTAACACTCAGTACCTTTGGATAACCCAAAATATGTATAGATTATTTATATTAAATCAATATCTAGAAGGTATCTAAAACACTCCTAAAATCCTACTGGTAATTCTTGAACTCCAATTGGAGTAACACCTCTGGGTACTAAAAGCCATCCTAGATACCCTGCATGTCACATTGGCCCCTTACTAACTTGCTCCCTAGTTTGTCCATAGAAAAATTAACAAAAACAACACCTTTTGGTTCCTAGAAATTTCTCTAGACCAAAGCATTTGTGGTATTGGCCTAAATCTAACTCTCAGTGGTGTGATACATCAATATCTACCTAAAACCAGGAGATATGAATTTATTGAACTTCTGAGGAATTTTAATCAATTAAACATTTCCTTCTATAGTATTACCACTAGATAGGCAATGTCGCTTAGAGCAACCCTGCCAACGGTAATGTCGGACAGCGTGATCCAGCGGGAACAGGGAAAAATACACCTCAGCAATAGCAGCTGTAGTAGGCACCTCGGCAAGAGAGAAGTGTTGGCCCAGCAATGCAGCAGCAAAACGCTCGTTCGAGTCAAGACAGGTACAATGATGATTACTTAGCGATTGATGCCGGCTGAATAGGGCGCAGACTTCGGCATTATGCAAGCAGACACCAAATGAGCCTGATAGAGAGTTTTTAACTCGGTTGTGTAATGTGTGGAATTCATGTGAAAGGGTAATTAAATCATAATCAATCGCATGATTCGCGCAAGGCTGTAGATATGGAAGTATGTTGTGGTAGAGGTTGCAGCGAGATATGCCAACTACCTTAGCTGAGACAATCCGGATCGCAGATTCGTATGCTTTAGGAGATCCGACCCAACCTCGGCTAACGCCAAGCGAGTCGAATGAGGAATACTACAATAGAGACGGTTCTGGATCATCTAGGAGGAGTGATTTCCAAGGTAAAAGAAGATATTATCGTACGGATTACAGGTACAGCTCGCAGCAAGTGGCGGCTGTAGACCAGGATTAGCCTAATGTAGGCGCTAGCTAGCGCCAGAAAACTGGAGGCAACATTGGCAACAACAGGGTGAAGGCAAGAAGCCTTAGATGCCAGAGTAGAAGAAAAAGTGGCAGGAAAGAAAGGACCATCCGAGATACATGTTCGAGTCGATGTTGGATTAGCTGTGCAAGTTCCATACGGCAAGTCCAAATAGTCCGATGAATCATACGACCCGGCAATTTGATTGGATGAGGAAGTTAGAGAAGGGTAGCTCGGGGAATGCTCAGGCACGTCGGCACGATGCACCTCGGCACGAAGCACCTCGGAATGAAGCACCTCAGCAGCAACTTCTCAATGGGGGAATGGACAACAGCTGATGTTGCCTCCACCTCCACCGAGGTATGAGAATCGAGAAAGGAGGGATGTAGTGCATCAGGTGAACAACCAGCAACAACAAGACCAAGGGTACCACGAAAATGAATGAAGAAATGAGTACTGAGAGAATCACCAAAGTTACTGTGTGTTTACCACAGAAGAGACTGATAGAAAGAGCTTGCAACACCGACATATGGAAGTGAACACAGTAATGCCGGCTGTGACGAGGTATATGCCTTGGTCGGATCAGGAGATTACTTGGAGTATCAATGACCACCCAAAGCTTATGCCAAGTCCTGGGACCTAGGCGATGGTGCTAGAGCCGATGTTCATCGGCCGAATATCAATGCGAGGTTCTCCAAGGTGCTGACAGACAACGGCAGTAGCATTAACATCATGTACAAGGATACCCTGCACAAGTTGGGAATATTGGAGAATATGCTCCAAGCAACACGAACGTAGTTCCGGGTATCTCCTGTGAGCCCGCTGGTAAGGTCCGGGTTGACGTGCTATTCAGCACAAGGGATAATTGCCGAACTGAGAACTTGGAATTTGAAGTTGTGAACTTGGAAAGCGCATATCACGTGTTACTTGATAGGCCTGCACTGAACAAGTTCATGGCAAGTACTCACATCAGTTACTTGAAGATGAAATTGCCCGGACCAAGGGGAGTGATTACCATAGCTGGGGACTTCGGGCGTTCTGTCGAATGTGCTTCTGCCAGATCTAACCTGGCCAAGTCACTTGTGATTTCGCAAGAGAAGAGGAAAATTCTTGAAGTGGCTGCATTGGCTTAGTCCGCGCGGCAGCTATGCCGTCTCTAACCCGCATGGGAATGTCTCATTTCAAGCGACAAAAGATACAAAGAAGGTGCCTGTTGATGACTAGTTCCTAGAGCACACTGTAACAATTAGTGCCGGATTAAGTGAAAAATAGGAAAGCGAGCTCGTCAACTTCCTCCATGAGAATCGACATATCTTTGCTTGGTCTACGCAGGACCTGCAAGGTGGACCGAGGCAGTTAGCCAAGCACTCTTTGAATGTAAGACCCAGAGCAAAGCCGATGAAGCAACCTCTCCGCCACTTCGCCGAAGACAGGAGAAAAGCCATTAGAGATGAGATAGCTCGGCTCCTTGCAGCACGATTTATCATGAAAGTGCTTTACCCAGATTGGCTCTCCAATCCGGTGCTGGTGGAATATAAGAAGGATGATTCGAACGTGGCTATGGTGTGGCGTATGTGTATTGATTACACGAACCTGAATAAGGCGTGTCCAAAAGACCCATTTCCACTACAAAGGATAGATCAGGTCATAGATTCAACTGTTGGGTGTGAGTTGTTGTCATTCATAGTTGCTTATTTTGGCTTTCACCAGATACCATTGAACCCGGATGATCAAATAAAAACTGCGTTTATCACCCTGTACGGGGCTTATTGCTATCGCACTATGCCGTTTGGTTTATGTAATGACGGGGCAACGTATCAACGATGCATGCAAAATGTTTGCATGACCTAACAGGTCGATTTGTGTAGGTATATGTGGATGATGTTGTAATCAAATCTAAGGAAAGCGAAACGCTCCTTTATGATATCCAACAAACATTCGCGAACCTAAGGATGTTCCGGATGAAGCTTAACCAGGAGAAATGTACCTTTGGTGTGTCGGCAGGAAGTTACTCGGTTTCCTTGTATCCAGCCGAGGTATAGAGACCAACCCCACGAAAATCAGAGCCATAGAGAAGATGGAACTGCCAAAGTGTCTTAATGATGTGTAGAAGATTACGGGTTGCCTGGCATCGTTAAGTCGGTTTTTATGTCGGATGGGAGAGAAGGCACTGCCCCTCTACCAGTTGATGAAAAATGAAGACAAATTCACATGGACACCACAAGCAGATAATGCTTTCCGAGAATTAAACAAGATGTTGTCCTATACACCAATACTAGCCGCGCCACTACCTAAGGAGACAATGTTGCTCTATATAGCCGCGACTAACCGAGTCGTAAGTGCAGCAATAGTGGTGGAACATGATGATGATGTTAAGTCGGTGCAAATGCCATTGTATTACCTGAGTGAGGTATTATCGGCATCGAAGCAGAATTACCCTCACTACCAAAAGATGGCATATGGTGTGTACATGGCAGCTAAAAAACTTAAGCATTACGTTCAGGAGCACCCCATCGAAGTGGTACGTGAAGCACCCATATCCGATATTATGGGCAACAAGGATGCTACTGGCCGAATTGTAAAATGTGCCATTGAGTTATCCCCATACGCACCGCAATTTGATAGAAGAGATGCGATCAAATCCCAAGCGGTAGCAGAATTCTTTGTGGATTGCGCTGAGATGCAATACGAACCACCTTAGCCGGACTCAAATTACTAGCGAATGAAAAAGGAGGTACTACGGGATGGGGTAGTTCTTACCTCGCCCAAGAAGGATCAGCTGAAATATGTCCTCAAGATGCATTTTAGCGCATCAAACAATGTTTCCGAATATGAAGCACTCGTGCATGGACTTAAGATAGGAAAGGAAGTGGGAATACATAGGATACAGTGTTTTGGAGACTCGGATTTGGTGGTGCAGCAAGTATCTGGCAATTGGGATGCTCTAGGTGCGAACATGGCCTTTATAACATCCACGTCCGAATGATGTGAATTTCATCACGTACCTCGGATTGAAAATGAGGCAACCGATGTATTATCTATGTTGGGGTCATCTTGGCAGCCAATCCCACCAAATTTTGCCTTAGAACACTTGAGAAAGCCATCCATCACACCGTCACCAGAATCTGACTCAATCTATGTCCCGGCCCTCTCCGGATCAGAAGCTAGGGACTACTTCAACAGACCCGGGGAGTGCCACGTAGAACCCGGAGACTATTCAGCTTGATCCGGTCAGGGTTATGTCCGTAGATGGAATGGAAATAGACCAAGACCTTTCCCTGTTCGAGATGTACCCCCATGGGCAAAGCCAATATTCGAATTAGATGGAGGAAACCTTGCCGAATGATGAGATACTCTCAAGGAAAATTCAGAGAAGGGCAAAGGCTTACACAATTATCAATGCTAAATTATACAAAGAAGTGTCACAAGTGTTCTGCAGTAATGTGTAGACCGGGAAGAAGGGCTTGACATCCTGCGAGATATCCATCAAGGAGAATGTGGTCACCATGCATCTTCCAGGGCTCTAGTGGCAAAGGATTTTCGGCATGGATTTTATTGGCCAAGTGCCTTGGAGGAAGTAGAGGATCTTGTTAGAAAGTGCAATGGCTGTGAAAGGTACGCCACAAATACGCACATGCCTATGTCGGAACTAAAGACTATACCAATCACTTGGCCGTTTGTCGTATGGTTCTTGGACATGGTTGGCCCATTTAAGCCGGCAAAAGGAAACAAGACTCATATCTTGGTTATGGTGGACAAGTTTACCAAATGGATTGAAGTGTAGCCGATCAGGAAATGTGATGGGGCAATAGCTGTGACATTCCTCAAAGATATAATCTTGAGATATGGCTACCCCACACTATCATAACTGATAATGGCACAAACTTTTGTGAAGGTGCATTTGCAAGGTTCCGGCTAGATATTGCCTCAGTAGCCCACCCCGCATCGAACGGACAAGTGGAAAGATCCAATGGACTAGTTTTTTCTGGGATAAAACCCCGGCTCATAGAGCCGCTGCAAAAATCAGCGGGGTGCGTGATAGAAAAGCTACCAGCGGTACTATGGAGTTTAAGAACAACTCTGAATCGATCAAAAGGCTATACGCCATTCTTTCTGGTATATGGGGCAGAAGTTGTACTACGAGCCGACATAGAGCATGATTCACCAAGGTCACCCAATACACAGAAGCCGCAGTGCGAGAAGCCTGGCAAAATGATGTTGATCTGCTGGAAGAAGCGAGAGAACTAGCCTTGTCCAGATCCGCCATATATCAGCAAAATCTCCGACGCTACCATAGACGGAAGGTAAACTCCCGAGTCTTCCGGGAAGGTGATCTCGTACTTCAGCTAGTGCATCGCACTACTGGCATGCATAAGTTATCCCATCCATGGGAAGGACATTTCATTGTAAGCAAAGCTTTGCACAATGATCCCTACTATCTTATCAATGCACAACCATAGGAGAAGAACAAGGCAGACAGGTCCGGCGAGAAATCTAAGCGTCCGTGGAATGTAGCCCTACTTCGTCCATTTTACACCTAGCAAAGAGGTGAATGTATTCGAGTCACTCATATGTTGATATGTATGTCAGCAATTGAGCATATCAATGAAACTTCGGGACCCCTAGCAGAAACTCGAGGACTGCCTTAATAATTGTATCTTCTGTATTTACTCTCTATATGTCGGCTCTATTAAATGACATACACCTTAGCCATATTAGTAGTGTGTAGGCACCAAAAACCTAACTCTTCGACTTTGTTGTTTTCCAACAAGAATTGTCTTCATGGCAAGTAAGAGCACAAGTTTGGTGAAAAATGACTAAGGAAAGGGACATAATAAAGCCGACATTTGTTATTCGAACTAACCCTGTATGTACTCTATTTATGTTACGTTGAATTATTTTGAGCTAATTCCAAAGTTTCAAGTATTGTTAAGTCAATTTTTTGAACCTCGGACTCGTAAGTCAAAAAGCCAAATCAAGGTAGACGCGAGCCCAATAATAAAATTGGGGGAACAAGAAAAGGAAACTCAGGGACTCCACCCAAGTTAATCCGACATTAATAGCCTAGTAGCAGAAACGCAGGCAGTTGTAGCAAAACAAACCATTGTGCTTAAATACATTTGCACCCGGCATACCAAGGATCTGGTGAGTATCAAAGTGTTTTTACTCATGGAGAAGAATCAGGAGCTAGATAATCGGTTGAAGGAGCCGAATCATCGGATGAAGGAGGGTGTAATTCGGTGTCAGCAGCAGGAGCGCTGGTCCCTGCCTCATCTTCTGGGTTAGCACCCTCGTCCTCTGGCTCTTCCGCATCCTCACTGACTCAGAGGATTCTTCATATTCTTCATCGCCATCAGAAACATAATCATCATCAACGGCTTTGAGGAAGCTCGGACCCTTGTTCCAGCTATGGTAGAAGGCGTACTAAATGAGGTTGTTGGCACAGGCATTGCATTGAGCGATACACTCTGGATCATTGGACCACTTAGATCCGGTGCGCATGCGGTCAAGCAACTCCAGGTCCAGCGTCTCGTACCACGAGAGGACAAAGTTCAATGGCGTATCAGCCCCAACACGTGCCGTAGATTCCCGCCATAGGTTCAGATGAGTCTCACACTCCATTAGTTTTGATAAAAAAGTTGTGCTGCCTTTGGGAGTGAGATCAGTGGGCCAGAGAGCGTTGAACATCCAGACTACTGCTAGCATAATTTCCGCGCCATAATTTTTCATAACTTCAGCGTGGGCATCGAGGCTCACCAGCAGGTCCTCTGTGTCATAAGGAACAGACTCGGTGGCAGGGCCAGCTAGGGTACCCCGCTGCAGGCTGGACTTGGCTACAGTAGCAGAAGCAAGGGGTTCACTCTCTGGGAACTTTCCTATGAACAAAATGGAAAATATCAATGAGTAAGGGCACATGACCCAGAGAAACAAATGTCGGGAAGCGGAAGAGAACTCACGAGAAATGTGGCTGAGGATCCGAGTCAGCTCATTATGTTTATCTGCATACCTCGTCTTGAGCTTCTCACACTCAATGGTCACCGACTTAAGTTTGATGTCGGCTTCCTTCAGCAGATCATTGTCCTTGGACAGCTGGGTTTTCAAGCGTTCTTTCTCTTCAGAGAACTCCTGGTCAACCTTGTCCAGCTCTGCCTTGTGGAGATCCTTGAGCCGAGTAATCTCATTATCCTTGAGGCAAAGTTGTGTAATCTCATCATCCTTCTTTTTCAATTCAGCCTGGTGCTTTCCTTCTTGGTCAAGAAAGTGAAGCATCATATCAGGAATACGCACGCTATCCTGAAGTGTAACTGCAATGGTGGGTTGAACCGACAGAGCCGAGGCATGATTATCTGTCGAGTCAAGGTAAGAGTGTGCAAAGGCTAAATAGTCAAGGTGAGATACCTTAGATCTCGGCCAAGTTCTTTTGCATGATGATGTTCTTAGTCTCAACCTCGGCTGTATAATCCGAATAACAAGTTAACACGGATAGCAAATAGCACGGAGAAGTGAAAATGAAAGTTCCTAGGTAAAGCAACTTACACTTTTTCTGTAGCTCAACAAGCAGTTTGTTATTGCTGGCGCGAAGGTCCTTATATGAGTCCAGCAGACGCTGAAACTCAGCAGTTCGGCAGTTGGTGGTGATCTGAAACAAGAAAATGTTAGTTTAGAAATAAGAAGAGATATATGGATATTTGAAGTCTACAAGATCCGGGTCAAGTGGAACTTAACCCGGCTCTAGATGTATGGATATTCTAAGTCTACAAGATCCGAGCCAAGTGGAACTTAACCCGACTCTAGGTGTGTGGATATTCGGAGTCTACAAGATCCGGGCCAAGTGGAACTTAACCCGGGTCTAGGTGTGTGGATATTCAAAGTCTACATGACCTGGGACAAGTGGAACTTAACCCGACGCTAGGTGTGTGGGATATTTGAAACTACTAAGGAATTACGCTAGTTTTCTAAGAGCATCCGACCGAGTAATATATTACTCCCCCGGAGGCTTGGGGACTAGTGGGTATATCACTAAGTGTTTGCACATATAAAAGACATGACAAAAAAGGGTTTACCTCGATCATCCGGCCAACAAAGGAAATGTCCTTGGTAGCAGTATTCATCTAAGCACTGAATTTCACCGGACCAAATTTCTCTGGCAGATCGTCCTTGGGGTTTATGAACTCGGCGTCATTCCAATTATTCACTTAATCGATGAGTATCGGGCTATAATTTTCCGTGCTGAGCATGTGACTCGTCACCAAATCCTTGGCATGGGCCTCTCACCTTGCGGTCTAGGCAATAGCTGGGCTGGTATGCAAAGTGAGCTATTTACTGCCCTCTGATCTAGCGGCAGAAGACCCAGAGGCGGCAACATCATTTTTGGTCATGGACGCGAGTGTGCGCTGTCTAGCCTCGATATTGGTACCTTGGAGGATGGATCCCTGGCTACCTCGGCTTCCTTCTTGCTCTTGCTGGCAGACTTGGGCTGCTACTGAGGAGCCGAGGTTGCTTCTCTAGATTAGGCCTGCGAAGCTCGATGGAATATATCCTTAATGGACATGGTAGATCCAGATGCAACCGCTTGAGGTTTCTTCTTGGGTGCTGATGCTACTGGTTCTGGTGTTGCTGTTGTTGGTGATGATGATGATGCTGGTACTAGTGCTAGAGAGGGTACTTGTGTTGGTGCTGGTGCTGATTCTGCTGACGAAGTCAATACTGAGGAAGAAGAAGTTTGGGGTGGTGTCGATGAAACTGTCACCTCTGTAACTCTGGGTGGCGGCTGAACTAAATTACTGGGGAGGTCCGATATAGCTGTATCCTCGGCAGTCCCACTGCCCCCCGCACCGACGTTACCCTCCTCATGACGAGGTTGGCTCAGATTCGACATGGCCGCTGAGCCCTCTTGGGTAGGGCTCAACGGACGAACTTTGTCGTCATGGGGGGGGGAGATGGAGCACTCCGGATGGGAGAGGAGATGCTGGGACCACTCTGGGGAATCACCCTTGGAGCACTGCCAAATCAGTCAACAAACAACAAGTTAAGAGGAGAAAGAGAAACAAGTAAAATGCAAAGACAATGAAGCAAGACCCAAAAATGAGCAAGGAAGGAAAAATGACTTACTCGGCCGAGGTTGGAGGTTCCTAGGGCTTGGGCGCTCTACGGATAGTGGCCTTGGGCACTGGCTTGCCAGCTCCCTTAATGTCGGATCTCTTCTGCCTTTTCTTGGGCAGAGGCACCTCAAAAGTTGCGGCCGAGGTTGCCGGACGCTTCTGGGAAGGGGCAGGAGTCGGCTCATCCGCGGCGAGAGGAGAAACCTTGTGGACCTGACCGGCTGGGTTAGCTGAAGCCGAGGTAACCAGAAACGCGTAAGAGATGGGCACCCGATCAAGTACCTCCATAATCTCAACATCGGAGTCTTCATCATCCGACCAATCCCACAAAGAAGAGGCCTTACCAGAGGTTTGCTTGGTACTATCCGGAGTAGGTAAGAATCTCTCCGGGTCCGGCTCATCTGCGTCTGGCTCTGAGCGGTCCTCCGCCCATTTGAGGGCTGGCTCCTTGCCATCTTCCGTGGTATGATGGAGAAATACCTGAGAGCAAAAATACTAAGCGATCAAATAAGGTTACAGTCCGACATACTGTGAGACTCAGAAAGAGATTAAGGTGAGGAATTTACTGAAGGGGGCAAGTTACCCTAGGTGAAGTGCTCAATACCCCATTTCCATGCCTCGGTGAACTCCTTATCTATCTTAAAGATAGCTTTAACCCGGCGGAATATGCCAGAGTTGCTAAGCTTGAAGGGGAGGTGTGATTTGGGTCAAGAGGACCACTCAAGTGGTAGAGCTTATGCGAGCATTTATGGAGAGGGGAGATCCGACCGCGTACGAAGGTGATCATAACATCCTCGCTGCACAGCCCCTGCTTAACAAGCTCCTTGATTCGCATGTCTAACTGATTTGCCAAGGTAGTAGGCCATTTCTTCTTCCGAGGCATCGCGCTCGTGTGCTTCTTCTTCCTCCTCCTCTTCCTCAGCAATGATGATCTCCTCCTCAGTCATGTCCAAATCGAGATCTTCGTGAGAGTAGTCTGCGGTGGGGGGCAACGGCCTGGAACAGCAAGGCCCCGTAGCGGAAAGCTTGCGCAGGAATGGCAGCACGGATGCGAAAAGTAGCGAAGCACATTGGCGGTGACGCTACGCTAAGCAGGAGCGGTGTCGGTGGTGCGACTGTGGAGAAGAAGGAAGAAGAGGGCAGAGGCGAGTGCGAAGTGGGGGAAATCCCCAAGGGACGCCCTTGTCCCCTATTTAACTACGCCCCTAGGAAGCGTAGTGGGATCCGTTGCTGCGGTGGTGGCACACGATGTGGTCGTGTATTTGCCAAGCCAACCAATCAGGGGCATGCCACACAAAGGGACACATGGAGCAACAAATCCCATGATGCGAATTGTGATACAGTTAACGAGGGGGTTGCCATGACATGACATGCACAACAATTATTCCTAACAATCAATATTGTAACTGGCGCAATAACTAGCATGGCCCATAAAATGAGGCAAGATGGTGATTACCCTCCATGTAGTACGTGGAGAAGCATATGAGAGAAGGAAAGATAACTTGGATATATGGACAATGACCTAGCCAACGAGAAGTAAATCGGATTGAGCCAAGAGGACGTCAAACAAAAGAACCTAATTATGGTATAACTCGGCAAGGAAAGTACAGATCTTATTAAGTGGAACCTGTTGTGGCCTTATCAGCTGAAGTTGCTAAGATCGCACCAGCTTCAGGGACTAATGTTGGGGGATAACCCCGGGTAGGGTCACACTGGGGTATAAAGGCTGAGGTACACACAGTCAAAGCGAATGCTGACCGGGTCACCTCAAGGCAGGCTGACATACGAAGTAACCCAGACCGATGGGTGTTCACTCAGCCTTAACCCGACCAGCATAAAATATATGTCAGCTATGTTTGATTCATCTCGTTTATAGGTACCCTCGTAGCCGGGTTAGCCAGGCGCTAGCTGGGTTATCACTTGGCTTCAAAGGGAAGGAAGGAATATCTCGGTGGTCAAAAGGTGGCCTCTATCCACTGTAGTGTGAGCGAAAAGGGCAGAGGGGAGGACCAGCAGGACATGGCCGACAAAGGTGACACAACTAGTGTCGTCTGACGCTAGCAGTGTCTGGTGATGCAACGCCACAGAGGGGCTCAGGGATGCTTATGCCCTGAGTCTGGACTAACCATGTAAAGTGTAAAAATAGTCATCTTGCTTTAACCAAAGGGCATATTCGGGGAATATGCTTCCACATGTGCCCTAGATTTGTAACCTGGGCTCCCCTATATAAGGAGCACCAGGGCCTGCATAGAAGGGGATCGATCATTCTATTTAGGAAGAACCCTAGAGCTTTGTAGTGCACGGTAAGAGAACTAGGCTCCTTCTGACGAACATCTCGAGGAGACCTTGTAATCCATATCCAACAAGAGAGAAATACAAACATCTGTGTGTGGAATCAGCACACTATCCCTCCTTGGATTCCTCTAGTGCACATTGGCCCCATCTTTAGCCTATCCATGGAATCTGCCATGCCACCACAACGACATCAACTCTTGGTATGGTTGTGCTCTACTCATGAAGGTATCCATCCCTACTTTACCTGTTTCAATTGGAGCTATGTGCTTCCTAAACCCACATTGTTTTGAAGGCTAGTTGATAATCTGTTTTGGCACCCTTATTTTTATTCAAAGTTTGTCATCAATCCTTGGAGAGATCAATCCAACTCAACCCGAACTCTTTGCTCCATGGTTATAACCATCACTTGGTATATTCATCCATATATCCCATGACCCAAGGGGAGTTCTAAGCTCCAAGATCCAATCAAATTTTGCTGGCATAAAATTAACATTCCCCTAGATCTTTTACTCCTTGTTTTCTCCCAATATCAAGTTGGATTTCCAAAAACCAAGGTTGCAAATGATGGATACAGAAAGTGTACATCCTCTAACTTGGATATAAAAATTTATCAAATATTACCCATAATTATTTCGACACAAAAACCATTTAATTCCTTTATTTAGCAAAAACTTCAAAACTCACTCTATAAAAGAAAATAGGTTTTTCTCCAAAACATGTATCCAACATTAAGCACATATGGGACATATACATCATACCCTATCTCCCCACTTCAAAAATAAATATTTTTGAATAGTTTCATTAATTCGTTTTGCCTATTTTCTTAAATGGCAGAAACAGTAAAATAATTACTTTAAATACTTTTATGCCTCAATAGTTTCTGAGAAAATTCTCCAAAGTATGAATTCATATTTGGAACCATATCACACAAAAAACCATCTTTGTCCAATTCAATTTATTCAAATAAAGTTCATAAAATAGATTCAGCAATATTTGAAGAATTGATATAAAAAGGATAAAAAATGATCCAATAAATTCCAAATAATTCATGGAGGTGTACCCTGACCTATACCATCTACCAATACCATTTACTCATATTGCCAATATCAATTTAGAGAACTTTCTTCATAGTCATCAATTTTGCCAAAAATGGATTATGATCAAAACCTTGAACTAAACTCATCTAAAACTCCATCAAACCTTGTCCAACAATCCTCCATAGCCCCCAACTCTCTCTCTAGTCATGTGCACTGTAGCACTATAGTTCCACCTCTATTCTTTTCTACTTTTCACTTGGAGTGAGTGAGAGAGAGAAGCTAGCAATCTTTTAAAACTCTTGAAAGTAAAGGAAGCAGTAGCTCCACCCCCAGCATTGCCCTAGCCTGTCCCCCTGCACCCTCACATGAGCCACCACCGCCTCATTTGACCAATCCACAGCCAACACCCTCCTCCCATGCCCTTCATGGACATAGTCCATAGTAGACCCTATCCTCCTTGTAAAATCGGCTAGAGACTAGGACATCCCTCTCCCTGGCTCATTTCCACTACCCTAACCCTCCTCTCTCGCACCACTAGAGCCCCAATAGCCTCTTCTTTTCTACTGGCCCAAAAAAGAAGAAGAAACATGCACTTCCTCCCTTGGAAAACTCTTGCCCAAGGTCGCCCCTCTCGCCCCTCAATAGTCATGCTGCTGAGTCACTTTCCCCCCTGCATCTAATCCTATCCAGTTTTCCTCCCAAGGAACCCCCAGTCGCTAACACTGGTGGGATCCCGAAGCTTGTCGTTCAGACCACATCACGCGAGGTCCGTGCCGGAGCCAAAGCATACTGTGTCGACCCTCGTTGGAATCGCATGGAACTCCTGTGTCGCCATGCATCCTCCCCTTCGCCGAAAACTGCCTCCAGGTGAGAACCCGCGAGTCCCCGTCCGAGCTACGGTTAGGGTTCTGTTTCCTAGCGGCCAGAGGAAGGAGATGGATGAAAGTCATCGATTCGTGACGAATCATACAACCTTCATCCGTGCATACCGCTTCGACAATTGGAGTCGCTGACCCTTGGGTCCCTCCTGGAGTTCAAAACCATGGCATCTCCCGCTCACGCAGGCGCTGAGATGGGCCGGACCAGTGACGAGATGCCCACCGTTGCTCGGATCTGGCCCGTGATGCCTTTTCCCCTTTTCTTTTAAAAATCACTTTTCCCAGATGTGTTATTTTACCTGATGTCTTAAATACCAAATAAAATGGAAAATACTTGAAAGTGTCCAGATCTAAATTTTAGAAGGTACTCTAGTGTATTCGCTAATATGCTAAATAGTATGCCTTGCAATGAATAAATTCCCTAGAAAGTTCTAGAGACCCAAATGGAGTGAACCCATAGTAATAAAAATAACAAGTTATATTCAGTTGAATTGGCCTCATTTCAACTCTTAGAGATGTGGTACTTCAAGGTCCACCTTCAAGAATTATTGATTTCCAGAGTATTTTTAATGAATTAAGTACTTCTATATGTGGTATTATCATTAGATAAATCATTTCAGAAGCTTAGTATTTCCAAAAATAGTGATTCCAATTTCTACTGGAAGGTATTTTTCATACCTATCAATTGTCCTTTTTATCATACCTTTTGGACTGGCAGATTTAATCTGGTTGAGAAGACAAACTTCATGCATAACAAACATTGTGATTTTCCCAAGGGCATTATGGTAATTTTTTTGAGGTGTTTCCAACTCTCAAAAATCTCAAACTCAAATATATATAATATATTCTAAGAACAAATTTATTTGATATCCAAATATTTTTAAGGTGATTTATTCACCTAAACTAGGGTTTATTTCACTAGAAAATTCATATCTAAATAAATAAACTTGATAAAATCATGAAACAACTTTTGTTGGCCTTGTTATTTCAATATCTATATGTTGATATAATTTTTTCACATTGGTATCATACAGACCCAAGCCTTAATTTAAAACCCACCCATCTATTAGTATTTGGAATTTAAATCATAAGAGGAATTCTACAAAGGCAATTAAAGTAATCCCAACTACTCTAACCTCAGTCTATAAAAACCAACTACACTTACTGATATGTTGTATGTTTGTTTGCTATATTTTAATGATGCTTGTATGCCTTATGTTGATTGTGGCTTTGTTTGCTTGCATGTGCTATCTCTGATGACGATAGTTGCGATTATATCGGAGACCAAAAGAAGTGGTTATTATTGGATTGTTATGGTATTCTAAGAAGAAGTCTTGGGACATATATTGCTAGATTACTGATCGTAGGCAAGCCACCTTCTTGCTCATAAGCATTGTCCTAATATTTTACTTATGCATGTTTTACCTACTGTTTTATTAAAACTACATTGTTTTATTATATGATGACCTATACCTGGTAGTGGCTTGGCTCCTCCAAACCATTACACATTTGTACTAATAAATACAAACCCCCTTGACGACACCTACTTGTCCCTAGTATGGTAGATAGTGTATAACACCAGACCCCTTTGGACACCCTGTTTTAGCTAAAGCAAAACTATAGGATGGGAAGACCTCGGAAAGGATTTACAAAAATGTTTTATGGTAAAACCTTTGTGAGGACTGACCTACGAAGAGAAGCTTGAGAAAAGAAAAAGGTTTTGTTTTACAAAATGCTGAAAGAAAGATGGAGGAAAAAGGTTTACAAAAACGCAGCCATTTCTTTGTAGTTTTGCCAGAAAAATTAACCCGTGCAACCAAATTCCTCTGGAATGCGACAGGGCTGGACTTGAAGTTTGCTAATCTGGTGTGAGAATTCTCCTAACTGCTTATAAGGGATCAATTCCCTCTAATTTCGGGCTTCCTTTATAGAAACGGTCAACTGTTAGACAGTCACCTAGAGGATGTAGGATCACCCATGTGAGCGACCGGTCGATACTATGAGCCTCTCATTGAAAGTATCCACTCTCGAGGAGTCGGAATGCGCTCTGATTGGTCCTTGGCCCGGATGTCCTGGTGTTGAGGGGAACAACTCATAGGGTAGGGCCTATACTAGAGTGGCATCCGGGGAGTCTTGATCAGTTATTCGGCCCATGATCCGTAGGTGATCAGGGCATGGTACGCGGATGGTGTGGGTAAAGTGTATAACCTCTACTGAGTGTAAATCTATTCGAATAGCCATGTCCATGGTCATGGACGGTTGGGAAGGTTTCGGTAGAGCGGTGCTGGTTTTAATTTCAAAAAGGACTTCGGAAAAGCAAAGGCTTTGGAAATGTTTTGACCATGGGATGGTCAAAAATGGATGGAAGGAGTTTGGTCATGAGATGACAGGAAGGAGAAACAAATGGGTGACCCAATCCTAGTGTTTTCAAAACTTTTCAAAATGTTTTACAAAATTTTTAAACAAAGATATGTAGATTCTACATCTACAAGAGAAACTATTTTAGAAAAGACCCTCTTTTGGAGCACTCCTACTACCACAACCATATTGCATATCCTCTTGTTCTTATTATTCTGTAAAGGTGGTTTGCAAGTACATTCAAAATACTCACTGGCGTTGTCCCTAGCTATTAACTTGGTTAGATATCAAGAAGAAGATGAAGTTGACAACTATGCGATCTAGGACGTTCTCCCAGTCCGTTGCCTCTAGGTTAAGGCATGGCTTGGGCTCTACGCTTGATGAAGTTCCACTAATATTGATAGATGTAGCCATAATGTCATTAAGGTATGACTTGTATCGACTTAAGTATTGGATGTTTACTTTGATACTTGTCGGTTATGTGTCATGACTAACTGATCATGGGATCGTGGTGGTGTGCATAACATGGATTCTCGGAGGATTAATCCAGGGACCCCACATACTTGGTATCAAAGCCATACTAGCTGTAGGAGAACCTTAGTTAGCATGGTCGTTAGACAAGAAAACTATTTTAGAGACACCGGCTTTTGTAAACTACTTCCTCAAATGATTTTTGAAAAGTTCTACTTCTTATCCTCTCGTAATTTAAATGATTTCAAAAAATTGTTTCCTCTATCTCTCTTCCAAATTTCAAACCTATGGATTTCAAACAACTAGGACCTAGAACCCGATGAAGATGATGAGAACTAGATGGAGAGAAGCAACTACCAGCAAACAACAGGAAACTACAAGATGGCGCCACCAACGGAATCCTCGTGACTCGAAGAATCAAGTACTGCACTACCAAGAAAATTCCAATGACACCACAAAGGCTTCATTCACAAGATAGTAACCCAGACCCCAATAACGCAATAATTAGGATTAATAGTCCTAAGATACGAATTCCCTATATCATGAGTAGTAACTCCTTGGTCTCTATAGTAGGCCGTTTTTGCTTTACTAAGTGTGTAATGTGTTCTTGATGTGTGTTGTTTGCAAGGACATTGTGACCTCCTCGCTCTATTCACCTTGTATGTGTGTTCTGGTTTGTTTTGACCTTAGTCAAATGTGATTTGAGGATCGATAACCCACCTAGTAACTTAAGAAACCCCCATGTTAGTTATCCCTAGCAAGAACCCAGACTAACCTCTGGAGTATATGAGAGGGAAAGAATTGCAAGAACCAGGACTTAAACATCATCAAGTTAGAATAACTTGAAGACTTCTCCCCTATAGGATGTAACACTTTGTTAAACTCACTTTGTAAGACTCGTCACCAACATTACGTGCCATCATTTATCCGCCGACAATATCTAGAGTCTCGTTGAAGTCGGAAGTCTACCACTGAAGGATTCTCATTATCCGTCAGAAACCACAAGACTTACTAACTAAGACAAGAAATGAAGAACTGACTTTCCTAACCTTCCGTGTATTATAGTCTCTGAATGCCCCCAACAAACTAACTATTTTTAGTCGACCCCTCTACATAACGGACGAGAAGTTCCTCCCCCGAAGGCCAGAATACTCCAAAATCCCGAAGACAAGGATGCATGAAGACAATGAGTCTACTCCACCATCGAACAAAAGCAACACAAGGAATTCTAGTGAAGACAACTCCTCTGAAGCTAGATGTCTCTACTCTGACTGAAGACTAGCAAGAAGTGTCACTAACCTTTAACCCTCCCAGAGATAATTCCATAAGGCTTCGTTAGGAAACCAGCCCGACAAGGTTTGCGCATAAGGACACCACCCGAAGAACTCAACTCAAGACCCTAGGGAGATATAGCCTTCTTTAGAATCACACTAGAAATACAGGACAGAAGATCGACACCACTCTCGAAGGACCTTAGTGAAGCCCTAAGGTGGAAAGACTGCGTCTTTCCCACTCCAATCCCGAAGACTTGCTAACCGGAGAGGTTTTAGAAAGATTTCCAGATCCGACGTCTTTTCACCAAGAAACAACTAACGAGTCATCAGATGAGACAATAATTAAAGATTTAGAAATCCCTCTAGTACTTTAGCTGAAGGCCCACCTCGAAGACCGCCAAATTTGCTCATCCCATCAGTACTAACTTGTTTGTACGATCCACTAATTCGACTATCCTGATAGGCTAATACGAATAATGGTAGTATATACGCCCTGTAGGACCTAGTTCGCATACATCATCAGAAGACTTCAACTCCAGGCGAAAGATTGGCGATAGTATTCAAAACTCATTTGACGACTCCACAAAGCCCACAAAATAAACTAACCTTCGATCAGAAGCAACCGCAGGAGTTAGACCCAAAGTTGTGAACTAGGATACGATAAGCCCTTAAGAGAAACGTCATAAATCCTAACAGAAGGAAGATCATTCATCGACATTAGGACTTAACTCGACTCAACGCTCCATGCATCCAAGAAGACTAAAGCAACCTTACTGACACAGTAATCACGTTCAATGACAAAGTCCATAAGTTGGTACGCTGGAAACACATAACACAAACCCTGAATCTAAATACCCTAACCTTACTCTCTGGAATCTCAGGATGAGATGCTTTTCAAGGGGAAAGGTCTGTAACATCCCCATTTTAGCAACCTTGATTAGTTGTCCAAAATGCAAAAATCAGGGGGAACAAAAACTTTTTCTTGTTTAGTAATGCAATGTTTGCTTGCTTGTTTGTATGTTCTTATGCATCTAAAAGTGTAGTAGATGATATACTCCTTACCTTAACCATAGTTGACAAAAACTACTTCACAAAACTGTCTTGGCTTATTTTACATATTCTCAGATGTTCTATCATTTAAAAATCCTTAGCCAAGAAGCCTTTGCAACCCAAACTATTTTAGTAGCTTCCATTGACAAAACTATGGATAGCTATATGATATAATCTCCTTATGTTTTCAAGATAGAACCTTCAACTACTCTTACCCCTAGGCTTTCCAAAACCTTTTATAATACCTTGAAATCTACTCTTGGTAGAATTACCAAGGGACTCTCATCTACTTCAAAATACAACCCTTTTCAAAATACCCATCCTTACCCTGAGCTAGGACCGAAGGTATCCATTGTAGTAGGTTTGTCTTTTCTTGTAAGATGAGTTACCTTGATCTGCTGTCTGACTTGTTTGCTTAGGAACTAAAGTGAGCTACTAATACATTGCAAATGTATCTATAATTTTTTATGTTCCATGCTTGGTTTTATCCACTTTCTTGTGTTTTGTTCCAACTTTGGAGTACTTTTCATATGATTTCCTGGACTAACCTATTAACAGGAGCCATAGTGCCGGCTGCCTGTTTTCTGCTGTTTTTGGTTCCAGGAAAGTCAGAAAATGAATATTCTCGGAATTGGACGGGACAAAAGCCAAAGTGCCTATTTTCCGGAAGGGATCAAGTTGCCAGAATACGAGACGGAGAGGGACCAGTGGGAACCACACAACCTGGCCGCACGGCCCAGCCTGGCCCGCGCCAAGGGTTGGTGTGGCCGCTCCAGGTACCCCCTCGGCCTCTCCTTCCGCCTATATGTTGCCCTTGGGACGAAAACCCTAACTACCCGATCAAAAATCCATAGAAGAGTCTGTAGCTGCCGTCATCTCCATCCCTTGATCGGGAGGGATCTGAAGCTCTTCCCGGTGCCCTGCCGGAGAGGGGAATTCACCCTGGAGGCCTTCTTCATCACCATGCAAGCCTCCGGTGTGATGCGTGAGTAGTTCATCCTTGGACTACGGATCCATGTAGTAGATAGATGGCTCGTTTCTCCTCCTTTATGCTTTCATGTTTAGATCTTGTGAGCTCCCTTCATGATCAAGATCATCTATTTGTAATTCATACATGTTGTGTTTGCGGGGATCCGATGGATATTGAGATGCTATTTCAGATTGATTATTGATTCTATGATGTCTTTGTTATTTGCGATCTTGCATGCTTTCTGTTGTTAGAAGCTATCTTGCCCAAGTAGATGCTAGCAACTCCAAGAGTTAGTATTTATGGTCGATAGTGGGTTTATGCCTCTGGTAATCTGGGGAAGTGACAGAAATCTCTAAGGTACTAGATGTGCTATTGCTACTAGGGAGAAAACAACAATCCTTTGTTCATAGAACAATCGTATTGTTTACTTTACACGGAGTTCGTAAAGCAATAATTTGTTGCTTGCAACTTAATACTGTAGGGGGTTCGGATGATAACCTGAAGGTGGATTATTAGTCATAGATGCAGTTGGATGGCGGTCTATGTATTATGTTGTAATGCCCAATCAAGTCTCAGAGGAGTCAAGAGGATTAGTATATGCATGTATTGCTTTCTCGGTGTTTGTCAATTGCCCCGCTGTAATTTGTTCACCCAGCATGTTGTCTATCTAAGGAGAGCCACCTCTAGTGAACTATGGATCCCGGTCCTTTTTCTTTACATACAATCTTAAATCTTTTACTACTTTGTGTTTACTTTCTGCAAACTTTTACTTCTTTCCATTCGATACGTTTAATCCTTTGTTTTCCGCAAAACACGGTGAGATTGACAACCTCATCGCAAGTTGGGGACAAAGTTTTGTGGTTGTGTTGTGCAGGTTTCCACGTTGCTACTAGCACCGGTAGTGCGCCCTGCCAAAGCTCAGCTAGTAACACCTTTGGGGTGTTTCCTTGCTCCTAATGGTTCGATTAAACCTGGGTTTCATAACTGAGGGAAAACTTACTACTGTGCTCATCATACCTTCCTCTTGGGGTTCCCAATGAGCTCTACATCAACTACGAGTCAGCAAGATTTTTTCTGACGCCGTTGCCGGGGACTAAAGAACAAGAAGAAGCTCCCACGTCAACTACGCACCAAAATTTTTCTGGCACCGTTGCTGGGGAGTCAAGGACATCTTCACAAGGGGAGACCCTCATAACCAATCTCTTTACTTTGTTTATTTTTGTTTTACTTAGTTTCTTTTTGCTTTGTTTGCTTGTTTTGGTTCTTTAAAAACACAAAAAAATTAGTTTTACAAGTTTGCTTTCTTATTTGAAAAACACAAAAAAATTAGTTCCTTTCTTAAGTTGCCTTTATGACTAGCTCTGCTCCAATCACTATTTCATTATGGATAGCTCACTCAGTTTCCTATTTGGGAACAATTTTATGACTGCTAAGGTAGTAGATGAACCACCGCTTGCTAGAACCTCCATGGAAGAAGAAATTGCTGAACCTGAAAGCTCATTAGATGAAAAAGAGGAGGAGAGTGATGGAAAAAAGGAGGAAGAATGGATCTACCCATGCCTACCTTCTAATGAGAGTAACTCTTTATCCCTTACATTATTTGATTGTCCCCCATGCTTATCAAAGGAGGGTGAATGTTATGTTCCCGAGGATTCTTTTGAAAAAGTTAATAATAAAGCACTAGTGCTTGTAGATCATGAAAAGAATGCCTTATGTGATAGTTATATTGTTGAGTTTATTCATGAGTCTACTGAAAATTATTATGAGAGAGGAAAATGTGGTTGTAGAAGTTTTTATGGTAATGAAACACCTCTCTATGTGTTGAAAGTTTTGAAGTTACTTTTGTTTTATCTTCATATGTCTGTGACTTTGTTCTTTGTGCATTTATTTGCATACAAGATTCCTATGCATAGGAAGTGGGTTAGACTTAAATGTGTTTTGAATTTTCTCCTTGATGCTCTCTTTTACTTCAATTCATATTTCTTATGAGAGCATCATCTCAAATTTTCATGCCTAACTTCAAGGCGTTAAAGAAAAGTACTTGTTGGGAGATAACCCAAGAGTTTTAGTTGAGTATTGGAAGTTATTACCTCTGTAATAACCTCTCCTTGTCCTTTTTATTTGCTTTTTGTGCAAAGAGTAACCTCTAATGAGAGAGAAGTAATGATTGGGAAAGTTGCTGTCCCGAAACAGATTTATGTGCTTCACCGAAAACATTCCTAAGAGAGCTCTGTACGTCGGATTGATCTGTAATTTTTTGTGCTTCTGCCACAGGTTGTTATATAAATTTCATTAGTTCAACACATTTTGATTTGAGCAATAGAATGTCTTTGAAAAAATTCTTCTTTACCTGCTGGTCTGTTTTGACAGATTTCTGCCATTTTTTGCATTTGCTTCTTGTTAGTTCCTTCTTGAGTTCCTTTGGAGAATTGAGCTTTTTGAGGGAAGTGCTACAGTAGCTAGTGTTCTAATGGAAGTTTGTTTGGTGTTATAACTGAACCTTGAGACTTATTTATCTTAAGTGCACTAATGTTGCTAATGAGATTGTGTGAAGTTTTGTATAAAGGAAAAATTTCAGGTGTATGGAAGGAATGAGTAATGAGATGAAGGATGGACTAAAGCTCAAGCTTGGGGATGCCACGCGTGTCACCCCAAGAAATATCCAAGAAATACAAGCGTCAAAGCTTGGGGATGCCCAAGGCATCCCCTTCTTCATTAATAAAATCCCAGGTTTCTTCCAAACGCTTCATTTTTATTGTTTCATGCACAGTTGTGTTTTTCTTGGAGCGTCTTATTTTTTGTTTTTGTTTTGGTTTTTAGTTTGCTTGGTTTTCTTAGTGTTCTGAATAAATTGGTTGGACCCCCTCTTTCATACTTTGGTTTGCAAATAGTTTGGTTTGGTTTGGAAAAGAGTAGGAAAGTTCATGCTTATGTGGTAAAAAGAGCTAGTTTTTGACTGTGGCCTATGCTTTGTCATGCCATGCTTGATATTGTTTTGGCTTTATGCTTAGTATTCTTTGCTGTAGCATGACTTGTTATAAACAATTGAGATTGCTTAATGTGCCTTGGATGAATCATGCGTTGTTTTAGCATATTAAAGCATAGTATAGTGGTATTCTCCTTTGATGCTTTATTTGGGTTGGCTTGGCACATGCTCACACCATGTTATGACTATCTCAAGTCACCATAGCCTATATGATCCTTTAGTTTTCAACTTGTAGTATCACTTTATGCTTTGATCAATGATGTTTTGTCGCTCTACATGATTATGGCCATTATTGCTCTCTTAGTTTGTCACTCCCAGTATTTTGCTAGCCTCCACCACCAAGTATGAGTTCCACTCATGCATCCAACTCCCTAAACCAAGTTATTCCAAAGAGTCCACCATACCTACCTACTAGCTTATGCTATTCCAAGTGTATTCATGCTTTTGTTTACCTTTCACTTGTTATTAGAAAACTAGTGATTAAAGCTCTCACGAACTTGATGGCACACTTTACTTTATTGCCTCTAATAAACTTGAACCATTGGGTCCTTCTTTGTTGCGTATATGCTTGTGCTTTATAAGTTGAAATTAGCAGAACCATGTTTCATGGGGAACGCTTTCAACATCGCACTTGTACTTTGTACTCCGTTGATATCATGTTCTTTTGGTTACGGATCCCGGCGGTGTGAAATAAATGTGGAACTTGTAAGATCATGGAGTTTGTATATGTGTTAGAGAAACGCCTGGGCCGCTAGCCTAAGCCATGCCTAATCATGGTGGAAACTTGCAGCATCACCATAATGAGCACTCTATGAAGCATCCTCAATAAAAACCTATGCAAATAGCAAATAAAAAGATCGCTGATATGCTCATTGTCTACTTGCCTTGTCATTTTTATTATGGGAAATCTCCCGTATCATCTGCAAGGGGTTCCCCGTTGGCCGTTCTTAATGATACACATATACTTACAATGACAAGAGCTTACTCGTGACTGAAAGTTGAGTAGCATGAGGATCAGTCTTCATAAGTAAGGGTCATGAGATTTCGGTTTATAACTTGTCAAGCATATCCTCTTAGTTGTGTCACTTTAACCTTAATCACTTTGAAGATGCTTATGATAGGGGCAATGAGAGATGAAAACTATAAGTACCATAATTTTTGGAAGCTCTTTATGAGACTTGAATCCCTACTGCCTTTAACAAAAGGCTTTTCTTCCACCATTATATTGAGTCTCCACCTTCTATCTTTATGCACCTACTTTAAGAGCATAGTGGCCATTCTTAGTTCTATGTGCATTGTCCCAATACTAGTTGATTGATGCATAACTTGATATTTCTTGTTTTAAACTATTGTATCTAGTCACTCTTATGAACTTTGAAGGTGTCCTATGCATTTATATTTGCTACTCTATTGAGGGACAAGCTGAGTACTATTATGCTATGTTTTCTTTATGTGAAACAAACAAACGTCTTGCAAGGCATGTTATTCATGAATCTTTTTGTTTGTAAATTTTTATGTTGCATCATAGTTTCTTTGCCTATTGCTAGAACTTTGTCTTTCATGTTATGATTGAAATACTATGATCCTAGCTTTGCGTTTTGCAAATACTTTGATCAAGTCTTTGATGGTGCATGTCACCTCAAAAATTATTTCTTTTTATCACTTACCTACTCGAGGACGAGTAGGAGTTAAGCTTGGGGATGTTGATACATTGCAAATGTATCTATAATTTTTGATGTTCCATGCTTGGTTTTATCTACTTTCTTGTGTTTTATTCCAACTTTGGAGTACATTTCATATGATTTCTTGGACTAACCTATTAACAAGAGACAAAGTGCCAGCTGCCTGTTTTTTGCTGTTTTTGGTTCCAGGAAAGTCAGAAAATGAATATTCTTGGAATTGGACGAGACAAAAGCCAAAGTGCCTATTTTTCCGGAAGGGATCAAGTGCCAGAATATGAGACGGAGAGGGACCAGGGGGCCACCACACCACCTGGCCGCGGGGCCCAGCCTGGCCCACGCCAGGGGGTGGTGTGGCCGCTCCCGACACCCCCTCGGCCTCTCCTTCCGCCTATAAGTTGCCCTCGGGACAAAAACCCTAAGTACCTGATCAAAAATCCACGAAAGAGTCTGTATCCACCGTCATCTCAATCCTAGATCGGGAGGGATCTGAAGCTCTTCTCGGCGCCCTGCCGGAGAGGGGAATTCACCCTGGAGGCCTTTTTCATCACCATGCAAGCCTCCGGTGTGATGCGTGAGTAGTTCATCCTTGGACTACGGATCCATGTAGTAGCTAGATGGCTGGTTTCTCCTCCTTTGTGCTTTCATGTTTAGATCGTGTGAGCTCCGTTCATGATCAAGATCATTTTTTGTAATTCATACATGTTGTGTTTGTGGGGATCCGATGGATATTGAGATGCTATTTCAGATTGATTATTGATTCTATCATGTCTTTGTTATTTGAGATCTTGCATGCTTTCCGTTGTTAGTAGCTATCTTGGCCAAGTAGATGCTAGCACCTCCAAGAGTTAGTATTTATGCTCGATAGTGGGTTCATGCCTCTGGTAATCTGGGGAAGTGACAGAAATCTCTATGGTACTAGATGTGATGTTGCTACTAGGGAGAAAACAACAATCCTTTGTTCATAGAACAATCGTATTGTTTACTTTACACGCAGTTCGTAAAGCATTAATCTGTTGCTTGCAACTTAATACTGGAGGGGGTTCGGATGATAACCTGAAGGTGGATTATTAGTCATAGATGCAGTTGGATGGTGGTCTATGTATTATGTTTTAATGCCCAATCAAGTCTCAGAGGAGTCAAGATGATTAGTATATGCATGCATTGCTTTCTCGGTGTTTGTCAATTGCCCCGCTGTAATTTGTTCACCCAGCATGTTGTCTATCTAAGGAGAGCCACCTCTAGTGAACTATGGATCCCGGTCCTTTTTCTTTACATACAATCTACAATCTTTTACTACTTTGTTTTTACTTTCTGCAAACTTTTACTTCTTTCCATTCGATACATTTAATCCTTTGTTTTCCGCAAAACACGGTGAGATTGACAACCTCATCCCAAGTTGGGGACAAAGTTCTGTGGTTGTGTTGGGCAGGTCTCCACGTTGCTACTAGCACCGGTAGTGCGCCCTGCCAAAGCTCAGCTAGTAACACATTTGGGGTGTTTCCTTGCTCCTACTAGTTTGATTAAACCTTGGTTTCATAACTGAGGGAAAACTTACTGATGTGCTTATCATACCTTCCTCTTGGGGTTCCCAACGAGCTCTACATCAACTACGAGTCAGCAAGATTTTTTCTAGCGCCGTTGCCGGGGACTGAAGAACAAGAAGAAGCTCCCACGTCAACTACGCACCAGCTACCCTATGAGCTCATCCTATAGGATCAAACTAAACTAAGATTACTAACCCTAAGCAAGAATATAGAGCTAGATATGATCTCTAGCCACTAGGTGATCATCTAAAACACTTAATAAGACCCCTTCTGAAATTATAGTTTTCTAGAAACTTCTAGGTCCATGAAGACCAAATCCAAGCATGGATTCCTTCTATGCAATATAAACTCCATCCTCATCCACTTGATGATGAATTGGAACCTTGCATCCTCTCAAAATCATCCCCTCTCACAATTCTAGTGAAAAACCCTAAATTTGCCAAAAATGACTAAGTCTAGAAAACTATTATCAATATCACATTTATGGGACTCCCTCATTTCCAACACTTGTGAATTTTTGGCAATCCACTTGAACCATCTTTTAGAAAATCCTAAGAACTACCAAGGCCCACTCTTTCCCTTGATTAGATCATCCTTTAATCCACTGTTCTTGATGAGTTTGCAGGCAATAAAATATTTTTTCTGCAAATCTTATTAACATGCCTACTTTGGTAGAAGTTCACATCTTCATACAATCTTATTTTTACCAACTCTTCATATGGTTGTGCTATACTCATGAAGTTATCCATCCCTACTTCACTTGTTTCAATTGCATCTTTGTTCTTCCTAAACCAACATGGTTTTGAAGGCTAGTTGATAATCTGTTTTGGCACCCTTATTTTTATTCAAAGTTTGTGATCAATCCTTAGAGAGATCAATCCTAGTCAACCTCAACTCTTTGATCCATGGTGATATTCATCACTTGGTATATTCATACATATATCCCATGACCCAAGGGGAGCACTAAGCTCCAAGATCCAACCAAATTTTGGTGGCATAAAATTAACATTCCCCTAGATCCTTTACTCTTTGTTTCCTCCCAAAATCAAGTTGGATTTCCAAAACCCAAGGTTGCAAATGATGGATACAGAAAGCTGACATCATATACCATGGATATAACAATTTGTCAAATATTACCCATAATTCTTCTGACCCAAAAAACATTTAATTCCTTTATTTAGCAAAAACTCCAAAACTCACTCTATAAAAGAAAATAGTTTTTTCTCTAAAACATGTATCCAACATTAAGAGGATAGGGGACATATACATCATAAACTATCTCCCCACTTGAAAAAAATACTTTTGAATAGTTTTAATATTTCTTTTTGCCTATTTTCTTAAATGCCAAAAACAAGAAAACAGTTACTTTAAATACTTTTATGCACCAATAATTTCTGAGAAAATTCTCCAAAGTATGAATTCATATTTGGGAAAATATCACACCAAAAACCATCTTTGTCCATTTCAATTTATTGAAATAAAATACATAAAACAGATTCAGAAATTACTGAAGAATTGATATAAAAAGGATCCAATAAATTCCGAATAATTCTTGGAGGTGTAACCTGACCTAAACCATCTACCAGTACCATTTACTCATCTTGCCAAGATTTAATTTAAATAAATTTCTTCATACTCAATTATTTTTGAAACAATGGATTATGATCAAAATCTTGAACTAAACTCATCTAAAACTCCCTCAAATCTTGTCCATCAATCCTCCACAGCCCCCTACACTCTCTCTGGTCGTGTGCACTGTAGTACTATTAGGCCACCTCTCTTCTTTTGTCCTTTGCACTTGGAGTGTGTGAGAGAGAGAAGCTTGCAACCTTTTAAAACTATTGAAAGCAAAGGCAGCAGCAGCTCCACCCCCACCACTGCCCTATCTTGTCCCTCTACACCCTGACACAAGCCACCATCACCCCATTCGACCAATCCCTAGGAAGCACCCTCCTCCCATGCCCTTCATGGACTTAGTCCATACTAGACCCTCTCCTCCTTGTAAAATCGGCTAGAGACTAGGGGAGCCCTCTCCATGGCTCATTTCCACTCCCTACCCCTCCTCTCTCGCACCACCAGAGCCCCAACACCCTCTTCTTCTCTACAGGCCCAAAAAGAAGAAGAAACATCCACTTTGGCCATTGGCAAACTCTTGCCCAAGGTCGCCCCCTCTCTGCACCCTTACCCTTGCAAGTCACGTTGTTGAGTACATTTTCTCCCCTTGCATCTAATCCTATCATGTTTTCCTCCCATGGAACCCCCAGTCATTGACACCGGTGAGCTCCTGAAGCTTGCCGTTCGGACCCCATCATGCAAGGGCCATGCCGGATCCAAAGCCTACAGTGCCGACCCTTGTTGGACTCGTGTGGGACTCCTCGGTCACCCTGCATCCTCCGCTTTGCCGAAAACCACCTCCAGGTGAGCACCCGCGAGTCCCCGTCCGAGCTAGGATTAGGGTTCGGTTTCCTAGCGGGCAGAGGAAGGAGACGGACGAGAGCCATCGATTCGCGTCTAATCCGACGGCTGTCCTCCATGCAAACTACTTCGCCGACTGGAGTCGTTGAACCACGAGTCCTTCCCGAAGTTCAAAACCATGGCATCTCCCGCTCACACGGGCACTGAGATGGGCCGGTATAGTGCCGAGATGCCCAACCGCGCTCGGATCTGGCCCATGATACCTTTTCCCCTTTTTAAAAAAAATCCCTTTTCGCATATCTTTTATTTTACCTATCGGATTAAATACCAAATAAAATGGAAAATATCTGAAAGTGTCCATATCTAAATATTAGTAGGTACTCTAGTGTTTGCTCTGACATGCAGTACCAAATGTTTGACTAGAAATGTTCTATACATTCTCTGAGATTTAATATGCTAAATAGTATGCCTTACAATAAATAAATTACCAAGAAAGTTCTAGAGATCCAAATGGAGTGAATCCACCTCCCTCTGGTAAGTATTCAATATGCCTACCGATTCCCCTTAGTCCCATGCCAAAAATCACTATAAACCCATAGTACTAAAAATAACAAATTCTATTCAGTTTTGACTTTAGCAATTTCCCTAGACAAAACCATTAGTTGAATTGGACTCATTTCAATTATCAGTGATGTGGTACCTCAAGATCTACCAATATCCAAGAGTTCAAGAATTATTGAGATTCATAGTATTTTTAATGAAGTAAGTACTTCTGTATGTGGTGTTATCACTAGAGAAATCATTTCAGAAGCTTAGCATTCCCAAAAATAGTGCTTCCAATTTCTACTGGAAGTTATTTGTCATTCCTATCAACTTTCCTTTGTCTCATACATTTTGGACCTGCAGATTTAATCTAGTTAAAAATACAAATTTCATGCAAAACTAACTTTGTGATTTTCTAAAGGGCATTTTGGTAATTATTTTGAGGTGTTTCCAACTCAAATGTATACAATATACTATGAGAACAAATTTATTTGAGCTCCAAATCATGTATGGTGATTTATTCACCTAAACTAGGGTTTATTTTACTAAAAAACTGATATCTAAATAAACAAAATCATGAAACCACTTCTTTGGCCTTGTTATTTCAATACCTATATTTTGATATCATTTTTGCACATTTGTATCATACAGACCCAAGCATTGATTTAAAACGCACACATCTAATAGTATTTGGAATTTAAATCATCAGAGGAATTCTACAAAGGCAATTAAAGTAATTCCAACTGCTCTAACCTCAATCCATCAAAACCAACTATAGTTACTAATATGTTGTATGTTTGTCTGATGTATTGTAATGATGCTTGTATGCCTTATGTTGATTGTGGCTTTGTTTGCTTGCATGTGCTATCTCTGATGATGATAGTTGCGATTATATCGGAGACCACAAGAAGTGGTTATTATTGGATTGTTATGGTATTCTAAGAAGAAGTCCATGGACATATATTTCTAGATTGCTGATCGTAGGCAATCCACCTTCTTGCTCATAAGCCTTGTCCTACTGTTTTACTTATGCATGTTTTACCTACTGTTTTATTAAAACTACATTGTTTTATTATATGATGATCTATACCTGGTAGTGGCTTGGCTCCTCCAAATCATTACACATTTGTACTAATAAGTATAAACACCCTTGATGACACCTACTTGTCCCTAGTATGGTAGATGGTGTATAACACTATACCCCTTTGGAGACCCTGTTTTAGGTGAAGCATAACTATAGGATAGGAAGACCCCAAAAAGTATTTACAAAAATAATTATGGTAAAACCTTGGTGAGGTCTGACCTACCAAGAGAATATTGAGAAAAGAAAAAAGGTTATTTTTACAAAATGCTGAAAGAAAGATGGAGGAAAAAAGTTTATGAATAAAACACTCATTTCTTTGTCGTTTTGCTAGAACAATTAACCCATGCAACCACATTACTCTTGAATGGGACATGGCTAGACTTGAAGTTTGCTACACTAGTGTGGGAATTCTCATAACTGCTTATAAGGGATCATCTTCCTCTAATTCCGGGCTTCCTTTACAGAAAGGATCAACTGTTATACAGTCACATGGAGGAGGTAGGATCACCCATGTGAGCGACTGTTCGATACTATGATCCTCTCATTGAAAGTATCCACTCTCGAGGAGTCGGAATGCGCTCCGATTAGTCCTTGGCCCGGATGTCCTGGTGTTGAGGGGAACAACTCATAGGGTAGGTCATATACTAGAGTGGCATCCGGAGAGTCTTGATAGGTTACTCGACCCATGATCCATAGGTGATCATGGCAGGATACCCGGATGGTGTGAGTGAAGTGTAGAACCTTTGTAGAGTGTAAATCTATTCGTATATCCATGTCCACGGTCATGGACAGATGGGAAGGTTGCTTAGAGCAATTTCAAAAAGGACTTCAGAAAAGCAAAGGATTTGGAATTTTTTTGACCATGGGATGGTCAAAAATGGATGGAAGGAGTTTGTTCATGAGATGACTAGAAGGAGAAACAAATGGGTGACCCAATCCTGGTGTTTTAAAAACACTTCAAATTGTTTTACAAAAGTTTTCAAAAAATATATGTAGATGCTACATCTACAAGAGAAACTATTTTAGAAAATAACCTCTCTTGGAGCACTCCTACTACCATAGGCATATTGCATATCCTCTTGTTCTTATTATTCTCTTAAGGTGGTTTCCGAGTACATTCAAAGTAATCACTGGAATTGTCCCTGGCTATTAAATTGGTCAGATATTGAGAAGAAGGTGAAGTTGACAACTATGCAAGCTAGGATGTTCTCCTAGTCAGTTACCCATAAGTTAAGGCATGGCTCGAGGTCTACATTTGATGAAGCTCCGCTGATATTGATTGATGTAGATGTAATGGCATTAAGGTATGACTTGTATCCACTTAAGTATTGGATGTTTACTTTGATACTTGTCGGTTATGTGCCACGATTGACTGATCATGGGATCACGGTGGTGTGCATCACAGGGAATCTCGAAGGATTAATCCAGGGGGCCCCACAGACTCTCTATCATGTGTCCCCTTCACCGCCTTAGCCTTCCCCGAGCTCCTTCGGAATCGCGTGTTCATCCCCTCACGAACCAAGGGATCGGTGGACCCTAGTTCCTTCACGGGACAAATCTCTGACATCTTCCAAACAAAAATGATCCACATGACCGCACACACTCATGTGGGTGTGGTGATGCAACCTCTCTGCCACACTGGTGCTCCATTGCATGTGGCATCTACATTCCAAAATGTTCCTAGGCATTCTAACCCTGCCCTGACACATGGAGTATCATTGCATGTGTTCTTTTCCCAACCACAATTATCCACATGACAACACACTCAGGTGGGTGTGGTGATGCAACCTCTCTGTCACACTTATGCTTTATTGCAAGTGGCAGCTACATTACAACATGTTCCTAGGCTTTCTAGCCATGACCTGACACATGAAGTGTCATTGCATGTGTTGTTTTCCAAACCACAACATTCCACATGACCACACACTCAGGTGGGTGTGGTGATGCAACCTCTCTGCCACACTAGTGCTCCATTGCATGTGGAAGCTTCATTCCAACATGTTCATGGGATTTTTGACCTTGGCATGATACATGGAGTGTCACTGTATGTTTTGTTTCCCAAACCACAATGATCCATGTCACCACACACACTCAGGTGGGTATGGGTATGCAACCTCTCTGCCACACTGGTGCCACATTCCAACAAGTTCCTGGGCTTTCTGACATATGGATTGTCATTGCATGTGTTCTTTTCCAAACCACAATGATCTGCATGACCACAATCACTCAGGTTGGTGTGGTTATGTAAACTCTCTACCACACTAGAGCTCCATTACATATGGCAGCTGCATTCCAACAAGTTCATGGGCTTTATGACCATGGCCTAACACATTGACTATCATTGCATATATTTTTTCCAAACCACAATGATACACATGACGACACACACTCGGGTGGGTGTGGTGACGCAACCTCTCTATCACAGGGGTGGTCCATCGCATGTGGCAGCTGCATTCCAACATGTTCTTGGGCTTTCTGACCATGACCTAAAACATGGAGTGTCCTTTCTTCTATTCTTTTCCAAGCCACAATGATCCACATGACAATACACACTCCGGTGGGAGTCATGATGTAACCTTTCTACCATAGTAGTTCTCCATTGCATGTGGCAGCTCCATTCCAACATCTTCATGGGCATTATGACCATGGCCTGAAACATGGAGTGTCATTGCATGTGTTCATTCCCAAACTACAATTATCCACATGACCACACACACTCAGGTGGGTGTGGTGATGCAACCTCTCTACCACATTGGTGTCCTATTGCATGTGGCATCTGCATTCCAACATGTTCCTAGGCTTTCTAGCGATGGCCTGACACATGGAGTGCCATTGCATGTGTTCTTTTTGAAACCATAATGATCCACAAGACCACAAACAGTTAGTTCGATGTGGTGATGCAACCTCTCTGCCACACTATTGCACGATTGCATGTGGCAGTTGCATTCCAACGTGTTCCTAGGCTTTTTGACCATGGCGGGACACCTGGAGTGTCATTGCATGTGTTCGTTTCCAAACCACAATGATCCACATGACAACACACACTCAGATTGGTGTGGTGATCAAACCTTTCTGCTACACTAGTGCTCTATTGCATGTGGCAGGAGCATTCCAACATGTTCCTAGGCATTCTAACCATGGACTGGAACATGCAGTGTTATTGCATGTGTTCTTTTCCAAATAAAAATGATCCACAAGACCAAACACAGTCAGGTGGGTATGGTGATGCAACCCCTCTACATGTGGAAGTTGCATTCCAAAATGTTCATGGGCTTTCTGACCATGGCCTGACACATGGAGTGTCATTGCATGTGTTCTTTTCCAAACCACAATGATCCACATGACCACACACACTCAGGTGGGTGTGGAGATGCACCCTCACTAACACACTGGTGTTCCATTACATGTGGCAGCTACATTCCAACATGTTCCTTGGCTTTCTGACCGTGACCTCACACATGTAGTGTCATTTCATGTGTTCTATATTCCAACAGGTTCCTGGACTTTCTGACCATGGCCTGACACATCGAGTGTCATTGCAAGTGTTGTTTTCCAAACCACAATGATCCACATGACCACACACACTCAGGTGGGTGTGGTTATGCAACCTATCTGCCACACTAGTGCTCCATTGGATGTGGAAGCTGCATTCCAACATGTTCCTAAGCATTATGACCATGGCCTGACACATGGAGTGTCATTGCATGAGTTTTTTCAAAACCACAATGATCTAGATAACCAGAAACACTGAGGTGGGTGTGGTGATGCAACCTCGCTGCCACACTAGTGCTCCATTGCATGTGGCAGCTGCCTTCCAGCATGTTCCTCGGCTTTATGACCTGGCCTGACACATGGAGTGTCATTTCATGTGTTTTTCCAAACCACAATGATCCACATGACCACACACACTCAGGTGGGTGTGGTGATGCAACCTCTCTGCCATACTAGTGCTCTATTGTATGTGGAAGCTGCATGCCAACATGTTCCCGGGCTTTCTGGCCATGGCCTGACACATGCAGTGTCATTGCATGTGTTCATTTCCAAACCACAATGATCCACATGACCACACACACTCTTGTGGGAGTGGTGATGTCACCTCTCTATCATTGGTGCTCCATTGCATGTGGAAGCTCCATTCCAATATGTTCCTGGGCTTTTTGACCTTGGCCTGACACATGGAGTGTCATTGCACATGTTCTTTCCCAAACCACAATGATCCACATGACCATACACACTCAGGTGGGTGTGGTTAAGCAACCTCTCTACCACACTGGTACTCCATTGCATATGGCAGCTGCATTCCAATATGCTCCCGGGCTTTCTGACACATGGAGATTCATTGCATGTGTTCTTTTCCAAACCACAATGATCCGCATGACCACACGTACTCAGGTGGTGTGATGATGCAACCTCTCTTCCACACTGGTGCTCCATTCCATGTGGCAGCTGCATTCCAACATGTTTCTGTGGTGTATGACCATGGCCTGACACATCGAGTGTCATTGCATGTGTCTTTTCCATACCATAATGATCCACATGACTAGACACACTCAGGTGGGTGTGGAGATGCAACCTCTCTGGCACACTAGTACTCCATTACATGTGGCAGCTGCATTCCAACATGTTCCTAGGCTTTCTGACCATGACATGTCACATGGAGTGTCATTGCATGTGTTCTTCTGAAAACCACAATGATCCACATGACCTCACGTAGTCAGTTGGGACTAGTGATGCAATCTCTCTACCGCACTAGTACTCCATTGCATGTGCCAACTACATTCCAACATCTTCCCGTGCATTATGACCTTAGCCTGACACATGGAGTGTCATTGCATGTGTTCTTTTCTAAACCATAATGATCCACATGACCACACACACTCAGGTGGTTGTGGTGATGCAACCTCTCTGGCACACTGGTGCCCCATTGCATGTGGCAGCTGCATTCCAACATGTTCCTGGGCTTTCTGACCATGGCCTGACACATGGAGTGTCATTACATGTGTTCTGCTCCAAACCACAATGATCCACATGTCCACACACACTCTGATGGGTGTGGTGATGCAACTTCTCTGCCACACTGGTGCTCCATTGCATGTGGCAGCTACATTCCAACATGTTCCCGGGCTTTCTGACCATGGCATGATACATGGAGTGTCATTGCATGTGTTCTTTTCCAAACCACAATGATCCACATGACCACATACACTCAGGTGGGTGTGGTGATGCAACCTCTCTACCACACTGCTGCTCCATTGCATGTGGCATCTGCATTCGAACATGTTGATGGGCTTTCTGACCATGGCCCGACACATGGAGTGTCATTACATGTTCTCTTTTCCAAAACACAATGATCCACATGACCACACACACTCAGGTGGGTGTGGTGATGCAACCTCTATGCCATACTAGTGCTCAATTGCATGTGGAAGCTGCATGCCAACATGTTCCTGGGCTTTCTGGCCATGGCCTGACACATGCAGTGTCATTGCATGTGTTCATTTCCAAACCACAATGATCCACATGACCACACACACTCTTGTGGGAGTGGTGATGTCACCTCTCTATCATTGGTGCTCCATTTCATGTGGAAGCTCCATTCCAACATGTTCCTGGGCTTTTTGACCTTGGCCTGACACATGGAGTGTCATTGCACATGTTCTTTCCCAAACCACAATGATCCACATGACCACACACACTCAGGTGGGTGCGGTTAAGAAACCACTCTGCCACACTGGTACTCCATTGCATATGGCAGCTGCATTCCGATATGATCCCGGGCTTTCTGACACATGGAGATTCATTGCATGTGTTCTTTTCCAAACCACAATGATCTGCATGACCACACATACTCAGGTGGTGTGGTGATGCAACCTCTCTACCACATTAGTGCTCCATTCCATGTGGCAGCTGCATTCCAACATGTTTCTGTGGTGTATGAACATTGCCTGACACATCGAGTGTCATTGCATGTGTCTTTTCCATACCATAATGATCCACATGACCACACACACTTAGGTTGGTCTGGTGATGCAACCTCTCTAGCACACTAGTACTCCATTACATGTGGCATCTACATTCCAACATGTTCCTCGGCTTTTAGACCATGACATGTCACATGGACTGTCATTCCATCTGTTCTTTTCCAAACCACAATGATCCACATGACCTCATGTAGTGAATTGGGACTAGTGATGCAATGTCTCTACCGCACTAGTACTCCATTGCATGTGCCAACTACATTCCAACATCTTCCCGTCCATTATGACCATGGCCTAACACATGGAGTGTCATTGCATGTGTTCTTTTCCAAACCACAACGATCCGCATGACCACACACACTCAGGTCGGTGTGGTGATGCAACCTCTCTGCCACACTGGTCCCCCATTGCATGTGGCAGCTGCATTCCAACATGTTCCTGGGCTTGCTGACGATGGCCTGACACATGGAGTGTCATTGCATGTGTTCTGATCCAAACCACAATGATCCACATGTCCACACACACTCTGGTGGGTGTGGTTATGCAACCTCTCTGCCACACTGGTGCTCCATTGCATGTGGCAGCTACATACCAACATGTTCCTGGGCTTTCTGACCATGGCATGACAGATGGAGTGTCATTGCATGTGTTCTTTTCCAAACCACAATGATCCACATGACCACATACACTCAGGTGGGTGTGGTGATGCAACCTCTCTACCACACCGGTGCTCCATTGCATGTGGCATCTGCATTCCAACATGTTGATGGGCTTTCTAACCATGGCCCGACACATGGAGTGTCATTGCATGTGCTCTTTTCCAAAACAGAATGATCCACATGACCACACACACTCAGGTGGGTGTGGTGATGCAACCTCTCTGCCAAAATACTTCTCTATTGTATGTAGAAGCTGCATGCCAACATGTTCCCAGGCTTCCTGGGCATGGCCTGACACATGCAGTGTCATTGCATGTGTTCATTTCCAAACCACAATGATCCACATGACCACACACACTCTTGTGGGAGTGGTGATGTCACCTCTCTATCATTGGTGCTCCATTGCATGTGGAAGCTCCATTCCAACATGTTCCTGGGATTTTTGACCTTGGCCTGACACATGGAGTGTCATTGCACATGTTCTTTCCCAAACCACAATGATCCACATGACCACACACACTTAGGTGGGTGTGGTTAAGCAACCTCTCTGCCACACTGGTACTCCATTGCATATGGCAGTTGCATTCCAGTATGATCCTGGGCTTTCTGACACATGGAGATTCATTACATGTGTTCTTTTCCAAACCACAATGATCCGCATGACCACACATACTTAGGTGGTGTGGTCATGCAACCTCTCTGCCACACTGGTGCTCCATTACATATAGCAGCTGCATTCCAACATGTTTCTGTGGTGTATGACCATGGCCTGACACATCGAGTGTCATTGCATGTGTCTTTTCCATACCATAATGATCCACATGACCACACACACTTAGGTGGGTCTAGTGATGCAACCTCTCTAGCACACTAGTACTCCATTACATGTGGCATCTACATTCCAACATGTTCCTAGGCTTTCAGACCATGACATGTCACATGGAGTGTCATTGCATGTGTTCTTTTCCAAACCACAATGATCCACATGACCTCATGTAGTGAATTGGGACTAGTGATGCAATCTCTCTACCGCACTAGTACTCCATTGCATGTGCCAACTACATTCCAACATCTTCCCGTGCATTATGACCATGGCCTAACACATGGAGTGTCATTGCATGTGTCCTTTTCCAAACCACAATGATCCACATGACCACACACACTCAGGTGGGTGCGGTGATGCAACCTCTCTGCCACACTGGTGCCCCATTGCATGTGGCAGCTGCATTCCAACATGTTCCTGGGCTTTCTGACCATGGCCTGACACATGGAGTGTCATTGCATGTGTTCTGCTCCAAACCACAATGATCCACATGTCCACACACACTCTGGTGGGTGTGGTTATGCAACCTTTCTGCCAGACTAGTGCTCCATTGCATGTGGCAGCTACATTCCAACATGTTCCTGGGCTTTCTGACCATGGCATGACACATGGTGACGAGGGTTTAACTCATCAATGCCCATTGTTATGGACTTAGGTTCAGGAATTGAGGAGCGCTGGAAATCTCGGTACGGCTAGCAAACAAGCACAAAGGGACGCAAGTTTTACCTAGGTTCAGGCCTTGTAGAGGACCCTACTCCTGCTTGTCTGCTCTTGATTGATGATGATCCGAAGGATTACAATGTCGCCGATGGCGGTGTATGCGCAGATTAGATCTGGCGTATGAGAGATTGTAGATCTATCTATTGGGGGAGTCGCGATGTCTAGATCTATTGTGGTGTAGCGTGTTGGGGGAGAGGATAGAAGTTATGGCGTGTGCCCCTCATTGGACCCTCCTAGCCTTTATATATGGGAAGGCTAGGTCTCAGGTACCAATACGAGTTGGTTACAAGTTGTATTGAAACTCTAGTCTTGAGGTTTCCTTGTCTTGTGCATTTGGGAGTCCGTGTCCATATGGGCTTCATACCAGTCGAACCGTCATAGGCGTCATGGACATTGGCAATTTGTCGAGTGCGCCTTCCGTCGAGCCGACCAGGTAGGCTGTAGTTGAGTGCCTATTGGGTATACCCATGTCAGTAGCCCCCGAGTGTCCATGCGAATCATAGATTCGGATGGAGACTCAGAAGTCTTGATCTTTGCATTAGGATGTCAGAGTCGATAATTGTGTTGAGTGCAAAGCACTCACCCGGAAGTTCATCGGGCCAGTCGAATTTTGTAGTAGTTCATAGGGATGATGGTAAACGTGCCTGGTGCGCTCGATGGATCGAGACCAGTTAATTGCTCTAGGGCAAAAACAACGCCACCTACTCAAACTCGAGTCCCCAGACTCGAATCCAGAAATTGCTGGCGTAATTCGACTCAGGCCGCGGAGGTCTTACAAGAGTCGAATTCCAGTGTACAAGTGTGAGCACTTGACGCGTCCGTCAAGGCATATTCATTGTACCTGCAGGCACAGATATATATCTGGTAGTGCGCAGCAGATGCGTTGCCAGGCCTTATTCAGGTCTTATCATCACGCTATAAGCACGGCATCCATTTTTTTGTCATCGCGGAGATGATTCGGGTGGCCCAGGAGACGTAATCTCTTTGTAGGGAAAATATGAGGCGGAGTCGCCATAGCCTTCGAGTGTGGATGTTATCGACACAGTACGATGTACGAGGAAGAAAATAATCATAGGGTGCGCGGCCACCGCTCCCTATGGGAGTAGCCCCCGAGTGCCTGGTTGAGTCGCAGACTCAAGCAGGGACTAAATAACTTTTGCGACTGCTGTCGTCTTTTGTTGCCTGTTTTAGTCGAAGATGCAGGCAGGGACTAAATAACTTTTGCAACTACTGTCGTCTTTTGTTGCTTGTTTCAGTCGAAGATTCAAGCAGGGCCTAAATAACTTTTGCGACTGTTGTCGTCTTTTGTTGCTTGTTTCAGTCGAAGATTCAGGCAGGGACTAAATAACTTTTGCGACTGCTGTCGTCTTTTGTTGCTTTTAGCGCTCCCTATGGGAGTAACCCGAAGTCCACAATCGAATCGTAGATTCGAGTGAAGGGTTTTCATGATGCTTGGATATTTCCACAAATTTCTTCGGGTGTGCGGCCATCGCTCCCTATGGGAGTAGCCCCCGAGTCCTTAGTCGAATCGTGGATTCGAGTGAGGACTCAGAGCGTGTCACTCGAGGATCTTGTATATGCGCCACCAATGTTCTAGTTTGGAGTAGCCCCCGAGTGTCTGGCGGAGTCATAGACTCAGGCAGAGACTCGAGTCTTGTATCTTTGTAGATGTAGTCGCCAATCATGCGAGAAGAAAACATGGGTGAGTCGATGATGCAGATGGAGTCGATGCAGTCACTTTTGTCGGGTGTGTGGCCAACGTCGCATGTGTGTAGCATCAAGCGATGCAACCATCCGAGGAGGGACTCGACTCAGGTCTTGAGTGTATGTCATAGCCAGTTGTTTTGTCGACTCCTGTTGGAGGACCCGATGGAATAGTTCGACGCAGTCGACATCCTTATAAGCTGCATAAAGCATTAAGAATTGTGAAGTATATGTATCTTGTAAAGAGTATTTGCTTGTTAGTTTGTAAAGTAAAATTCTGGTGCCAATCGAGTCGACACTTTTGCACTATATGGTAGGCCTTTTCGTTAGCCTGATTACCCTTAGTCTTAGTGCCTTGCCGAGGTGCTCGGAGTTCAAGGATTCAACGATCAGGCAGAATCAGCTACTTGGGCTGTCGCGTATGAGGTGCTTGAGTGCGTGGAAATCGACGACACATTAGGTTACTCGAAGAGGGCGCAGCCCTCGAGTGTTTCGAGTGCGCGTTAAAAAAGAAACAGCTCTAAGTAGAGGGAAAACTTACCTTTATTGGTAGTTGTTGTGGATGAAGTTGATGAAGCAGCGAGTCGCGGATGAATTCGACGTGGTGGCAGGTCGCGTGAAGGAGTCGAAGATACATCAGGTCGGCGGAGTCGAAGACTACAGCGCGTTACCGCAGCCGAAGACTGCATCAGGTCGCGTGCTGGAGTCGAAGATTATAGCGGCTCGCTGTCGTGGGAGTCGAGGAAGTCCTCGAGTCACCCGATATGAAGACCACAGCTAGTAGTTGAAGTTGAAGACTGCGGCAGTTGCCGAAGCAGAGGGACCCCCCGAGTCGCTGGAACCGAAGATCGTAGCGGATTGTCGATGGAGTCGAAGATGGCAGCAGGTTGCGTGTTGGAGTCGAAGACTCAGTAGGTTGGTGGAGTCGAGGACCATAGCGAGTCGCTGGATCACCAATGCTGAGGGAGCCCCCCCGAGTCGCTGGAGTCGAGGACCACACCTGGTCACCGGAGTCGAAGAAGTCATCGAGTCGAACATCGTAGCGGGTCTATGAAGTTGAAGACTAGAGTTGACGTGGCAGCGAGTCATGCGGCGGACGTAGTCGACGCGGCGGATCAGAGTCGCGTGGTGATGACGAGTTGCCATATATGAAGACTGTAACGGGCCACATCAATCGAAAACCGTATCGGGTCACCTCATCCGAAGACCACAGCTAAAGACCGCAGTGAGTCGCGTGATGGAGTCGAAGACTCAGTAGATGGGCAGAGTCAAAGGCTGTAGTCAGTCACCGTAGAGGAGGGAGCCCCCGAGTCGCTAGAGTCGAAGATTGTAGGAGGTCACTGGAGTTGAAGACTGCATCGGGTTGATGGAGTCGAAGACCACAACAGGTCACCACAATCGAAGATCATAGCAGGTCGTATGATGGCGTCGAAGGAGCCCCCGAGTGTAGCGTCGAGGTGGTTGATAGAGTCGAGGCAAATTTATTCCCGGAAGCAGACGAGTCGAGGATCACTAATGATGGAGTCGTCGAGATCGCAACATCAGTGCACCCACTTCCCACAGACGGCGCCAATTGATGAGTTAAACCCTCGTCACATGGAGTGTCATTGCATGTGTTCTTTTCCAAACCACAATGATCCACATGACCACATACACTCGGGTGGGTGTGGTGATGCAACCTCTCTGCCACACTGGTGCTCCATTGCATGTGGCATCTGCATTCCAACATGTTGATGGGCTTTCTGACCATGGCCCGACACATGGAGTGTCATTGCATGTTCTCTTTTCCAAAACACAATGATCCACCTGACCAGACACACTCAGGTGGGTGTGGTGATGCAACCACTCTGCCACACTAGTGTTATATAGTATGTGGCAGATGCATTCCAACATCTTCTTGGACTTTCTGACCATGGACTGCAGTGTTATTGCATGTATTCTTATCCAAATCAAAATGATCCAAAATACAACACACACTCAGGTGAGTGTGCTGATGCAACCTCTCTGCCACACCGGGGCTCCATTCCATGTGGTAACTTCATTCCAACATGTTTCTAGGTTTTCTGACCATAGCCTGACACATGGAGTGTCATTGCAGGTGTTCTTTTCAAACCACAATGATCCACATGAGCACACACACTCAGGTGGGTGTGGTGATGCCACCTCGCTGCCACACTAGTGCTCTATTGCATGTGGCAGCTGCATTCCAACATGTTCCTGGGCTTTTTGAGCATGGACTGACTCATTTGGTGTTATTGCATGCGTTCTTTTCCAAATAAAAATGATCTAGAAGACCACACACACTTAGGTGGGTGTGGTGATGCAACCTCTCTAGCACACTAGTACTCCATTACATGTGGCAGCTGGATCTCAACATGTTCCTAGGCTTTCTAACCATGGCTTGACACATGGAATGTCATTGGATGTGTTCTGTTCCAATCCACATAACCGAACACACTTAGGTCGGTGTGGTGATGCAACCTCTTGCCACACTAGTGCTCCATTGCATGTGGCAGCTGCATTCCAACATGTTCCTAGGCATTATGACCATGGCCTAACACATGGAGTGTCATTGCATGCGTTTTTTCAAAACCAGAATGATCTAGATGACCACACACTCTTAGGTGGGTGTGGTGATGCAACCTCGCTACCGCACTAGTGCTCCATTGCATGTGGCAGCTACATTCCAACATGTTGCTAGGCTTTCTAACCATGTCCTAACACATGGAGTGTCATTGCATGTGTTTGTTTCCAAACAACAATGATCCACATGACCACACACACTCAGATTGGTGTGGTGATCTAACCTCTCTTCTACACTGCTGCTCCATTGCGTGTGGCAACTACATTCCACAATGTTTCTAGGCTTTCTGAGCATGGCCTGACACATGGAGTGTCATTGCATGTGTTATTTTCCAAACCACAATGATCCACATGACCACACACACTTAGCTGGGTGTGGTGATGCAACCTCTCTGCCACATGGGTGCTCCATTGCATGTGGAAACTACATTCCAACATGTTCCTAGCCTTTCTTACCATGGCCTAACACATGGAGTGTCATTGCATGTGTTCTTTTCCAAACCACAATGATCCACATGACCACACACACTCGGGTGGGCGTGGTAATGTGTAACACCCTAGTTTTAGTTAAATGATATTTAGGGTTTGATTGTGCATTCATGAGCATCATCTCTTTAAAATGCATGCAAAGAAGAACTAAATGCAAAACCCTAAGCCCTAATTTCCCTCTCCCTCTTGAAAACAATTCAAACGGGTTTGAATATTTTGAAAACCATCAAAACTCATGGAGCCCAAATTGACTAAAGGGGTCCTTGGAGTATTTTATATAATTGTAGACCTCTAGTATTTTTGAAATGAGCCAAAATAGATTTGGAACTCAAATACAAAAGAGAAACAATATTTTAGGAAAAGAAGAGAACCTAGCTACTCAGACAGAGTAGCCCAGCTGGCCCATCTTTCCTATCTCCTATCTACCGCCTACGCGCTCCCACATCCGGCCCATTACCCCTACACCGTCCCTCACCTTTCTTCTTCCTTCGAGAGAAAGACGCAGCGAAGCTGCTGCGTGTCGCCGGTGTTGCTATCGCCCTCTGCGCCAGGATTCGCGCCTGCCACCTCCCAGCAGAAGGGGATAAGATCCCCGAGACGTGGTCTCTCTCCGCTCTACCCCTATCTCTTCCTCGGGCTCGCCCTCTCCCTTTGTTCCTAGAGCGCTGAAACCCTAGCCCTGAACCTCATCGTCACGCTGTCGCTAGAGTCTGCATTGAGCCTAGCCATTGCTCCTGGGAGATGCGCCTCGTCGAGGTGAGCCTCCTCGCCGTAGGAAACGGCCGCGCACGCTGGAAATTGACGCCACGGTCACCATCTTCTCCGACTCCGCCCGTCTCCATTGCCGCTGTTTCCGAGCTCCTCCGACCTTGCTCTCTCCATCAACGGCATCATGGTGAGCTGGTGGTCCCCAAGGAACTCTCCTCCGACCCTTCCTTTCTCCGTAGCCTCGCCGCATCGTTGCTGGACATGCGCCGCCACTGGATGTGGTTGCCGGTGAAACTCCGGTGACCCAAAAGGGGTGGCGCCGCCTCCATTTGGTTCGCCATGTGCGTCCGAGTCGAACCCGCCCTACCGCACAGCCCCGCTTGCCCTCTATCACCGCCTCCTCGCCATTCTGTAGCTCACCGCCATCGGTGACGTCGCGGTGACATCACCCGTGCGTCACCGCGTGGGTCAGACTGGTCAAACCCAGCTGAGTCCCGCCCATGCGCACATGGCATATGGGGTGGCCTCGGGCCCCTCTGTCAGCCACTGTGGCTAGGGTACAGCCTGGTGTGAAATATTTTAGCTACCTGTGCTGACATCATAATGACGCAATCAAGCCTCTATGTTGGTTTAATAATTCCAGAAAAAGGTTTAATCTTATAAATTCAATATCATTTTATTTATAAGTCAGAAAAATGTGTATAATATACCAAAATGTTCACAAAAACAAGATATACATTTTACAATCAAAATCACGCATTGTTAACCAACTTTAATGGCAAGTTTAATTAGAAGAATCAATTGAACCACGTAGGTGATTCTGGGGTCTCTCCTGTTTTAGGGTTTGGACCCCTCGGACGCCGCTTAAATTGCCAAGCATGCTTTAGGGTTTCATTTCAGTGCTAATTAACTTGTAATATCATCATACTTGCTTGAGCATTGCATCAATTCCATGTGTTGATTGTTTCCCTTTCTTTCTGGTGTTTGCTTCTTTCTTGTAGAACACAATAACGAGATCGAGATCGAAGACCGAGATCAACACCATCGAAGACCGATGAACAATACTTGACCAACTATAACCAAGTCAAGTACAAGGCTTCTGAAGATCTATATCTTGGTATCAACAGACAAGGCAAGCATAGCCCACACATAAAAGAATCCTATACTTTCAAAGTATTTCATTCTTTCCATGTTGCATACGATTCTACTATGGTTTTTTGTCGATAGATAGAGTATCCTATCTGTTGCATTACTCCCTTGAGCTTATATTACCTGATCCACTGCTCCTAGCATAACTAGGTTTGGCTTGTGTCACTACTAGGAAAACGCACGTCTGTGGTGCGCCTGTTTTCCCCTTCTGTGGTGCACTAGGGGTGCGCCACGAGTTCTGCACTACGGCTAAAAAGTGCATGTAGCGCACTGCCAGGTGCGCTATAGATATCTCGAGTTAGTAGTAGCGCACTGCTTGGTGCGCCACGGCTGTAAAAGGCAGTGCGTTTCCACTGTCTTTCCTGTGGCACATGATGTAGTGCGCTACTAATATTTGACAACGTGCGCCACTAACCAAGTATATGTGCGCCACGGCTGAGCTTTTAAAAAAAGTAATACTCAATACAGATGATATTCAATACAGATTATATACAATAAAGCTGATATACACAGATATACAATATAGAAATAAATATACAATACAGAAATAAATACACAGACAAGATTGAAACAAATACATATAGATAAGTCAGATACATACATAGTATAAGTTACATTGTTTTGATCAAGTTACAAAGTATCTAGTGATGACATGAATACATGCCTCAACCAAGTTAGAACTCGGAAGCGCGCCTAGACATCTAAAGTAGGAACATGCAGGACAGACAACCAAGGACGGTAAACATCACCGTGACGGAGGTGTAGGTCTTCATCTGGTTCCTCGCCCTAACTCCCCCTAGATAGCGCACGTATCTAGCTTCCGCCTCCGCCATAGTGTTGTACCCTTTGTAGCTATTGCTGCTGAAATGGTGTACCTGTCTCCGGAAGTCTTCCCAATCATCGTAGACTTAGAGAACCCGTCCCTTGTACACGACGTACCATGTCATCTACAAGTTGGAAATAATAATTAAATGGTGGGTGAAAAAACAAGTAAAAGTCGCATATAAAGATATACTTATCAAATAAGGTAACAAAGTAAGAACAAAATACCAAAAAGTAATCAAAAAAGGACCAAAGTAAGCAAAAAAGGATCAAAGAGTAAGCAAACAAACTAAGCATTGATCCATATATAACCCTAATAATAAGCAAAAGAAGTAAGCGTTGATTCATAACCCTAATAAGTAGTAGCATGTACATGTCGACACACACAAGTACTTGTGGGGATAAAGAACTACAGCTAGACCAACACATCAAGACTTCTAGCTCGGCTCACGGAACGGGAGGACGCCTTGTTTCATCATGAATGCCCTATAGTCACCCTGCATCTTTAGGCGATCTACTACGTTACGGTTATTCGAGGGATTGCCTCCGTAGAAGACCCCCCCTGAAGTCATGACATCACGGCTGATGATTGCCCCAAACGGTTGCTGGATGTGATACATCTCTTGTCTAATATCTGTATCATTGATCCTGGCCTTGGCTTCGGCCCACCGTTTGAGATGATATGGCAGCGTAGAATTCTGTTGCTCTAGTAGGAATGCCCTCATGTGATGGAGTGCGTAGTAGGATTCCTTCTCACTGCCTGCCGGCTGCTTCACGCAGGGGAATTCCGTCACATGGGTGAAGACGTGCCTGCCAAACTTGAGCTTCTTACGCACGAAGGTGGCGCCTTCCGTTGAGGCATAGCCGGTGAGAGCATCATCCAGAACTTCCTTGAACTTGTCGTAATTTTTCTTCTTTTCTTGACACCCTAAGTCAAAATACGTGGCTTGCGAATGTTTCGGCGACAAGCAGATGAGTGCGCAGCGTTGATCTCTGCGCAAAACAATTCAAACGGAATGTGTTGGAAAAAGATTGATGAAAATCTAAAAAAGCATGTTATGGCGGCGAGTGAATAATGACTTACTCAGGAAAGAAAGGCACGAGAATGTATTCCTTTGTCTTGTTCGCCACCAAGATGCCTTGGAGGTACGAGGCCACGAATCGCAATTCAATGGTGCTTCCTAAGCAGCCATCATGCATGTAGTAGGGGTCCACTATAGCGATGCCTGGGGTGTTCTCTCTAATGATCTGAATGGCCAGGCTGAGAGAAAACAGGCATACCATGGTATAGTGCAGAGGATACAGGTGGAACATATTGAAGATGTCGTCAAACCGCAGGAAAAATAGATCCGCGGGGACATTATCGACGAAGCCCAAGCCTCGTGGCACCTTAACCATGAATACCAGGTGCGAGGGATCTTTCTCTGCAAGAATGTGTCTTTGTATCATCAGCACACCGTCATGCACACTCCTCATTTCTGAAGTGGCGAGCCTGAGCAATTTGTTAGTTAGCATGGGCTCACCCGCCACATGCATCCTCCACATAATACCCTTGGGTCTTGGTGGCCCGTCCTAAAACCTTATCGGATTCGCAGTTGACACCACCGGCTAGCTCGAGCTGTGAGATTTTCTTTTCCTAGCCTTCTTGCCTTTTGGGAAATGGGTAAGCACCGCAATCTGAGCATCGATCGCCCTATGTAGTGTGTCAGGGCTTAGAATAAAGGGTCGGTTGGATGTATCCGCTGGCTCGGTCGAGGTGCAAGCTGGAGGCGTCTCCTGAGAGCCAAAGAGACGTTTGTTGCAAGTGGCTTTCTCTGCGGGGCCACCCGCTAGGTCTTCATTTAAGTCGCCAGGGAAAAGATTAGTGTTGATGAAATCATCGAAGTCATCTTCTTCATCCTCGTTTGGATCCTGTGCCATGGTCATGTCAATATGACCAGCCGAACAATCGCGTGGAGGTGACGGTGGTAGCGGTGTGGGGGTCTTGCCATGGCTTGGCGCTGGCACGACAGTCGGTGTTGTTGTCTGTGGGGTGATGGCCCCTGCTATCCCCAAACGAATCATTCTCTTTGGCCATAGTAGGAATAAGTCGAAGCAACTTCTGAGGACATCCGACTCTTCTTCATCCACTCTTGGGGGTTGAATGGGAGGTTCCAGGTCATCGCAGCCCCTTAGCACCCAGATAATTTTAACCCTATGCATGCTATCTGGCATCGGCTTTGAGTGGAACGTGCGGTCCAATGGTTGAATCATGGTACCCTTGGAAACATCCCTCAACTCGTTGTTCACGAAGCCTAAGAGAGTGCATGGAACATCCGTCTGCGAAAAACATGTATGGCATTAATAAGATGCCATAAGAGTAATAAATGGCAATGCGGTAAAGTATTTGGTTTACCGTGATGGCGTCGAGCTTGGCTAATGTCGAGGCACCGCATACGACGACGGTCATGCAAGAGACGGAGGGGCTGCTTGATGGCGCGATGCCGGTCGCCCGTGTATTCTCCCTATCGGGTGCATTAAGCTCCGTCGCCGCGGTGATGGCAGGGGGAGTCACCAATGCTTCTGGCGCCGCCGTGCTAGCGGGTGGAGTCACCTATGCTTCTGCGCCACCGTGCTAGCGGGCGGAGTCAAGAACACATAATTCACCGGATTCGCCAGCGCCGCATTCTTTGAGTGGCTACTGACCATGCTTGGAATCAGGCACGACCCTTGTCGACCACCCGCACTCCAGTTCGCTATTGACTCCACCAAGGTAGGCAGGATGGAGGTGAGGGTAATTGCCAGGTTGTCTTGGACGATCTGCGGGATCCACGCCACTTGTTCCTTAAGTTCCTGAACCTCGCAGTTTTCCTCGTCGCTCCTTCCCTCCACATGCGTCCTCGAGGGTGGACAAAAATGATCCACCCAATTCTTAGCCCTAAAGACGGCCAGATGGCCACACGATGGCTTCTTTGTAATCGGCGTGATTTTCTTGGCCTGGTTCATCTCCCTGTTAAAAGGGTTATCCCACTGGGTGGCCGCCGTCGACCCATGGGATGTGGAACCATGGGATCCCTGACTAGCAATTTCCTGCTCCTATAGAAGAAGTAACGTGAACCGTTTAGAAATTCGACTTGATCGATTAGAATGCAATCAACTTGATCCACGGTAATTAAATTACTTACCACAAGAACCTCGAAGTCCTTCACCGTAGTTTCCGCGGTGAGTTCTTTGGTTTTGGGGTCCACATGGTAATGAGCCCTGATAAAGTTTTGAAGCTGCCTGTTTTCGAACTTTGAAAAGGGGTTAGGTATCCAGATTTCTATAACCACCAGATCCGAGATGGTGGTGACCTATATTCCTCGCCTACAATTCATTTCCCCGCCTACTCGAGGCCTTGGCTGCTTCGGATTTGCACTTGGCCTTGAACTCCTAGAATTGATCTTCGGTGATCTGCGGGTCAATCTTCTGGATCTCCTCGAGAGTTTTCCCTTCTTTAAATATCTTCTTCTTTATCCGGGTTCTCCAGCTGGCCAGGGCGGTGCTCATCTTCGTCAGGGCGGATTTATTTACTTCATTCCCATGATAATCTGTGTTCTGATACTGAAGGGGGAACTTGTATCTTGTGTGCAGCTTCTCGAAGAGGAGTGTGCGCAAATGGCCATTATCTTTATGCCGGAGATTCTCGGTGTTGATCAAGATGGCGGTCCGTGTGATAGCCGCCACTTTCCCACCGTACCCTTTGACGACATGGTCGGGCGCCAAAGGAACCCCTGTTGGGCTCACTTCGGTAATTTCCTCTCTGATGGTGTCGACCGTGTTCGGGCGCCTTTCCTTCTTCTTCTTAGGCGGATTACTACCACTTGTTGTGCCCTCACTGCCATCAGTGGTTTCATCATCCGCCATTCCTTCGGCCTCTTCTTCTTCCTCCATGTCATCCATCTCATCATCGTCGCTATCGGAAGAGTTGTATTCTTCATCGCCCTCTGTCATTCTTTCTAGCCGCTCGACCTCCTCCCAGAATGACAAGGGTCTCTTTTGAGGTCTCACTTCTCCTTCAGCGTTGATACGCTGAGAAGAGCCAGCCTCGTCGTTGTCACACATGTTTGCACTAATAAAAGGCAAATAATGGTTAGTAAAGTGCGCGGAAATATCCGGCATGACCTTTGCTAATTTTTTTTAAACTAGGAGTGGTTGATTTATGTCGAAACGGAAGTTAATCAACATTTCGGCAAAAATCGGGACTCATTTCATACAAGCACCTGAATACACGACATAAGAAAGTGCTTCATACAAGCACAAGCACAATTTCAAGTGCTACAACAATAACAAAGTGCTTCATACAAGTGCTGCAGATCATAACCAAGTGCACTTTAATGCTTGCTATCATTTGCTACAATCCTACAACATGTAACTTAGAAGCACAAATGATAGCAAGAACAGGAAATAAAATTCAATTCATTTTCTGGACTTGGGAAACATTTCTTGAAGTTTCACAGTCATTAAATTATCAGGACTTGGGAAACATTTGAGTCCATTTAAACCTAAGTACTAGGCAGGGTAATATAGCTACGAATACAACAAAGCAAGGCCACCACTCTAACTGGTATTTAAAGGAGAGCATAACCAAGAATGGTGGAAGGCGGGAACATATATCAGATGTAGAACTTTCAGGTGGTCTTGAAATCAGAGCATAGAGACACATATGCCTTCTGCTATTGTTAGCCTGTTTTGGGTTTAAATGGGAAGTTTTGCCAGACAACTATCTTCCTCTTATTTCCATTGTTTATCCAACACAAATTTCCTATGCTACCAATTTTCCTATACAAGTACCAAATCTATTTTGATTGCCAATTTCATTCCATGCATTTTTTGAGATCCCATTGTTTATTATTTTTCTTTTCAGAGCTTTGCTCGACGTTTGAGGAATAAAGGCTGATCCTGACATAGGACACATATATTATATGAACCAAACAAGATTGGTTTAAATGGACTCATAACCAAGTGCACTTAAATAAAATGATAGCAAGAACAGCAATTGACAACAAGCAAATTACAGCAAATAAAATTCATTTTTTTTCATTCTATTCAAGAACAGGAAATAAAATTCTATTCATTTTCTATTTCATTTTATTCATTTTACTAAGTAACCAGAACAGGAAATAAAATTCTAACCTACATCATCAACTAACCTACTATTGCTTTCTTGCTAACCTACTACTGCTTTCTTGCTAGATAGACTAACCTATTACAACAACTACTACTCCATTTCTTACTAACCTATTGCTAACCTACTACTGCTAACCTACTATAGAAAACCTACTGCTAACTAACCTACTGCTAACTACAAGCTACTTATAACTACAATCTAACTACAAGCTAACCTACTTGTGCCAATGTATGAACAAATAAAACCTACTGCTAACTACAAGCTAACCTACTGCTAATTACAAATCAACTACAATGTGATCCATAGTGGTGTTCCTAGTGCTACAAATTAACCTACTTCTAACTACAAATAAACTACAAATCAACCTACTGCTACAAATCAACCTACTGCTACAAATCAACTACAAGCTAACCTACAATCAACCTACTGCTACAAATCAACTACAAGCTAAGCTACAAATCAACCTACTGCTACAAATCAACCTAGGGCAGTGGTGTTCCTAGGGCAGTATCTAGGTCAGAGATAGGGGAGAGAGGGGACGCTCACCTCAAAGACGACGACGATGAAGAGCGTGCGGACGACGAAGAAGAGCGCGGACGGAGCTCCTCCACGGCCTCCCCCTCCTTGGACGCGCTCCTCCACGGCCTACTCCTCAACGTACTGCATGGCGGTCTCCTCCTCCTAGGACGCGCGGTGGCCTCCTCCTCCTAGGGCGCGCGGCGGCCTCGTCTCCTCCTCCTCGGATGCGGCGCCGTCCTCTCCTCTTCCACGGCCTCCTCCTTGGTAGCAGCAGTTGGCGAGGCGAGTGCGGCGATAGGAAGTGGGCGAGCGGAGGCGGCAGATCGAGCGGCGGCGACGCGTCGGTAGCTTGGCAGGCGGTTCTCGATCTGTTTGAGGATAGATGGGAGAGGGACGTGTTCGTGCAGTTGACTTGTCACGACACTTAGCTGTAGCGTACCCTTACCTATTGCACTACGGTGAAGTCGTTTACCCGTAGCGCACTAGGTAAGGGTGTGCTACTGCTAATTGCCGTGTCAAGTGAAATAAGAGGGCGGTCGCCCCTCTTGTTGACACTAGCACTATTGTATCCCACTGGTCCTGCCCTATGCTCGAATCTAAACCTGTGTGAGCACCCTGGTTCGAACCCTGGTGCCCCCTTTTTTCTTTTTATTTTAAAATTAATTTAAAATGTTAAAAAATATCCTAAAAATTATGTAAACTATATAAAATATATGGTATATGTTTTATATGACAAAAGTGATACATATATATCATAAAAGTGGTACAAAAGTGGTATAAAAGTGATTCAAAGTAGAATGAAATTAAATAATAATGTGTCCATTAATAATATGCCATCCATATGCATCAATACAATATTTTATGAGCTTGCGTTTTACAATCTTTTTTGAGCTTGCGTTTTACAATCCTTTTTCCCTTCTTTGTCGCGGTTGAATAATTTAGCCCCGGCACGTTTATGTTTTTTTCGCTAGAACAGGCTACCTTTTTTGGGTAAGGTTGTCCTTTTTCTTCTTGTGATGTATGTTTCTTCATCGTTGTCGTCGTCACCTTCAATCTTTGGATCACCGTACTGGTTATAGTCTTGCTCGTTGGCGACTCCATCCATTCCGATGATGTTTCTTTTTACTCTCCTCATGACAACACGACTAGGCTTTGTCAGGTCGGTAATAAAAACATTGGTCCACTTTGCTAGCCAGTACCCACAGTTCATTTTTCGCGGTGATGTTCGCACCGGCGGCCTTTGATTTAGCTGTTTCGGGTATTAACATGGTTGCGAAATACCGGTCTTCTCTTTCGACGCTCTTGGCCCATTTTACACGGAACATCGGCACCTTTTCTCCTCAGTAGTCGAGCTCCCAGATCTCCTCGATCCTTCCATAAAATCTTTCCTTCACATTGTCATCGGTGTAGAATTCTGATGTTACGCCTGAGTTCTAATAGTCACACTTGTTGTCCTTTTCCTCCGTGTAGAATGTGTAGCCGTTGATATCATACGCCTGATAGGTCACCAGGTTGTGCATGGGTCCCTGTGATAAGGTGAATATGATGTTTTCCTCCGCAGAATGCGATTGCAGGTGATTATCTAGCAGCGTCCTCCTAAACCAACGCGTGAAATCTGAGTTGTGCACTTTGATTATTTCTCCATGCGTCCTCTTTATGCCCCGGTCACTGTACTTCTTCTCGATTGACCTTTTGTGCTTTTGTACCCAAGGATCGACCAGTTCTAAATGTTGTCGCGCGACCAGGTTTGCTCTATCAAAGTCTGCGCGTCGACAATCGAAGTCCGCATGCAGTACGCGACAACCCTCTTGGGGACCCGATCCGTCGAGCTTGCCAAGGTGCCTATTGATGGGAAGACCGACAGGGTTCTTGATGCCTAGATAATTTGTGCAGAAAGAGATGCTCTATTCAGCCAGAAAGCCCTTGGCTATGCTTCCATCTAGACGGGACCTGTTGCGAACATATCCTTTGATGTGTCCGTTCATCCTTTCGAACGCCATCATGATGCGGAGGAACATCTCCCCGAGTTGGATGATATCCTCCACGATATGGACCAGCAGATGCACCATACTGTCGAAGAATGCGGGCCGGAAGTAGATCTCGAGCTCGCATAGTATCACCATGATCTCCACTTGTAGCCTCTCGAGCTATTTCACGCTAATTGACTTTTGAGAGATGACGTCGAAAAACTTGCAGAGCCCAAACAATGTTTCTCGGACATGCTCGTCCATTATACCTCGTAGTGCAACCGGAAGTATCAGCGTCATTAGCACGGCACAGTCGTGAGACTTCATCCCACTAAACATCTGCTTAGCCTCGTCTAGGTACCTGCTTATCTTACCCGCGTAGCCGTAAGGAAATTTGACTCCTAGAAGGCACTTGAAAAACTGTTTGATCTCATCCTGGCTTAGTGTGAAGCACGAAGGGGGCAGCAATATTCATTCTTCTTGACCTTTTTACCCTTTCAACGACCTTCTGTCGCCTCCATGATCATGGTCATCGTACTGATCATCTGGAGTAGGGCGTCCTCCGTGAAGATCCTTCTGGATGCCCATGAATATCAAGTCATTTCTTGCTTTAGGACCATCTTTCGTCCTATCTGGCATGTTGATTAGGGTGGCGACTAGACTCTCGCACGTGTTCTTAGTTATATGCATGATGTCAAGGCTATGAGGTGTTCAGAGAAACTTCCAGTATGGCAACTCCCAGAAAACAGACCTTGTTTTCCATACCTTCATCAACGGCTTGTCTTGCTGCCTCTTTCACTTCTTTCCTGATTTAGGACACTCTTTCCAGTTTTTCAGCAATTCATCCACTTCTTTGCTGCTGCTCCACTCTAGGATTCCTCGGGTCTCGGATTTCCCATCGAACAGATCTCCACGTTTTCTCCATGCATCATTCTTTCCAAGCCACCTCCGGTGCCCCATGAACAGGGTTTTCGAAGACCCTGGATCTTTCTCTAGTTGGAGATAGGTCGTGTTATCTATGCACCTAATGCATGCGAAGAATCCTTGGATAACCTGCCCCAAGAAATATCCGCAACCTAGTTAGTCTTGCATCATAGTGACCAATGCGGCTCTCATAGTGAAATAATCTTGTGCAACAGCGTCATACGTATTGGCTCTGGATTCCCATAACATGGCTAACTCATCTTTCAACATCCCGAGATATAGATTGATGTCGGTACCAGGTTGTTTTGGCCCTTGAATTAGCATACTCATTTGTATGTACTTATTTTTCATGCACAACCAGGGAGGCAGGTTGTACATCCATACAAACATGGGCCAAGTGATGTGCGTGCTGCTCGGGCTACCGAACTGATTGAGTCCATCGGTGCTCGCACCTAGCCTGATGTTCCTCGAATCTCCACCGAATTTTGGGAATTCGAGGTCTAATGCTTTCCACTGGCTAGCATCTGAAGGGTGCATCAGCAGCTCGTCCTTTTTAGTGTCATCGTCATCTCCCGGCTTCTTTCTTTCCGCATTCCAGCGCATGAGATTTGCTTCCTTAGGGTCTGCGAAATAGGGCTGCAGATGAGGAGTGATAGGAAATTACCATACCACTTTTCGAGGAGCTTTCTTCCCTTTCTTATATCGACTAACGCCACACACCGGGCATGAGGTTTTCTCTGCGTCCTCGCCCCGATAAATGATGCAATCCTTGATGTAGACGTGGTATCTAATGTGCGGTAGATCAAGAGGACACACGATTTTCTTGGCGTCCTCGATACTAGTTGGACACGTGTTCCCCTCTAGGAGATGATCGTGCCAGAATGCCATCATATCGTCGAAGCTTGCGTCGGTCCATTTGTGTTTTGCCTTCATTTCCATAGCCTTGAGCGTTACATTCAACTGGGTATCATCGGGCTTGCATCCTTCATACAATGGAGTAACCGCGTCTTTGTCAAGTTGCGCAAGCTTGGCGTTCTCTCTAGCGGCAGCCCTGGTGTTACTCGTCTGCTTGAGAAGCTGTTCTTGAACATAAGGGTCCCGCACCCATCCTGACGTTGTTCCATCATCTTCTCCGGCATGTAGATCAGCATCATCCTGGTCTGCTTCAGCACCTTCACCATCTCCAGGAGACTCCTCTTCATCTCGCCCGTCCTGGCCATGATCATGATCATGTTGCTCGCCTTCCTCATTTTCCGCCGCCCCATTTACGACCTCATCGTCTTCATCATCACTTATCCACCGAGTGTAGCCATCCATGAAACCATGGCGGAGCAGGTGTGCCTACAGATTTCTGGAATCTGGGTTGATCAACCAATTGAGTTAGCATCTTCTGCACGGACATCTTATCTCCATCATGTTATTTCGTACCATGTCAGCCGTCGCGCATTTCAAAAATCTAACCACAATGCCTTCGCTCATTATGCGGACCATGGTTGCCTGCGCGGTGTGCACGGTAGAATTAGAAGTTTATTACAACCATAGAACCAATGCATGCATGCAATGGTCGATGGAAAATTTCAGCATGACCTATCCTAAAATTAGGACCTTTGTGAAATGCCAAAGTCTTGCCAAAATGGAAATGAATCAACATTTTCGACAAAACAATGCCAATATATGAGAGAGCATGCAATGCATGCTCTCCAAACACATGAGAGCATCGATCCTCTCCATAGATATGTGACCACATCCTCTTACATAGAAAACTTACTGAGATGAGAGACCACGAAGATCTCGAAGGAGAGGTAAGAGACCGAGAGGATGGTGGCCAAAAGGAGAGCTTTCCTCTATTACGTATGTAGAATCCAAGGTAAGTTTTAAATGCTACAAATGGTGAAAGAGTGGAGAAATTGAGGTGGTAAGGAGGAGGGGGGGCGAGATCCAAGGAGGAAGAAGGAGGGGAAAGTGAAGTGGGAGATGGTGAGATCTAGTCAAATGTGCAAAGGTATCTGCCAAAAAGTAGTAGCAGAACTCACACCCGTGGGGCACATGGAGCGATGCGCCACAGGAATAAAGAACATCCATGGCGCACATACCAGCCGTGCGCCACAGACGTGTTTTCCTAGTTACACAGCAGGGTGGCCCGATCTTGCCTGTAGCGCATGGTGGCCATGTGTGCCACGACTACCGGCCACACCTGTAGCGCAGTTCCCACAGGTGCGCTATGGCTATGTGGTCTACGGCCGATAGTGCCCTGGCCCACACTCAGCCGTGGCGCACCACCCACATGTGTGCCACGCTTACGGTAGTTAGCCGTAGGGCACCACTAGCATGTGCACCACGGATGTGCGGATTACCTATAGCCATTTTCCTGGTAGTGTGTGCACTGCTAGAGCTTTTATCTGTGTCTTGCTTAGCCATGCTTAGCTGTCAGTTCTGGTTCATCCAGATGATGTACCAAATGCAGAGAATCTAGTATGACAGGAGATCAAGCTATACTGATGAGGTAAGATCAGTGGTAAAGGTTAAACATGCTAAGGCTTGTATGGGAGGCCAAGGTGGGATGTGGTTTTTGTAGTCCCATTCTCGCCACCACTAGGCCTGGAATCTATGGGCTGGGACGTCATCATTATGTTTCAGGCCTCTTAGGCCATTTGTTAAGTTTGATATACTTAATAGCATAATTTGCCTTCTGTTGTTTGATGTTTGTGGTCAGTGACCTCTGCTTGTAATATTTTGGTTCTTCGCTCAGTTAAGAGCTTGCTGTACTAATTTTTGTGTCGTGGGGTTACAGTTGTGTTACCGATTTCTCACTGGATATCCTCGAGCTCTAGATTAAGCTTATGTCAGGCAAGGTCTAGATTTGTTTAACCCTGATCCCGGGGTGTCACATAATGCAATCCCTCTGCCACATTGGTGCTATATTACATGTGGCAGCTGCATTCCAACATGTTCCTAGTCTCTCTAACCATGGACTGACACATGCAGTGTTATTGCATGTGTTCTTTTCCAAATCAAAATGATCCACAAGACCACACACACTTAGGTGGGTGTGGTGAGGCAACCTCTCTGCCACACTGGTGGTCCATTTAATGTGGCAGCTCCATCTCAACATGTTCCTGGGCTTCCTGACCATGGCCTGACACATGGAGTGTCATTGCATGTGTTGTTTTCCAAACCACAATGATCCACATGACCAAACACACTTAGGTCGGTGTGGTGATGCAACCTCTCGCCACACTAGTGCTCCATTGCATGTGGCAGCTGTATTCCAAGATGTTCCTAGGCATTATGACCAGGGCCTGACACATGGAGTTTCATTGCATGTGTTTTTTCCAAACCACAATTATCCACATGACCACACACACTCAGGTGGGTGTGGTAATGCAACCTCTCTACCACACTGGTGCTCCATTGCATCTGGAAGGTGTATTCCAACATGTGTATAGGCTTTCTGACAATGGCCTGACACATGGAGTGTCATTGCATGTGCTCTTTTCCAAAACACAATGATCCACATGACCACACACACTGAGGTGGGTGTGGTGATTGAACCTCTCTACCACACTAGTGCTCCATTGCATGTGGCAGTTGCATTCCAACATGTTCCTAGGCTTTCTAACCATGGCCTAACAAATGTAGTTTCATTGCATGTGTTCTTTACCAAACGACAATGATTCACATGACCAAACACACTTAGGTCGGTGTGGTGATGCAACCTCTTTCTGCACTAGTGCTCCATTGCATGTGGCAGCTACATTCCAACATGTTCCTGGGCTTCCTGAAACATGGAGTATCATTGCATGTGTTCTTTTCCAAACCACAATGATCCACATGACCAAACACGCTTAGGGTGGTGTGGTGATGCAAACTCTTGCCACACTACTACTCCATTGCATGTGCTAGCTGCATTCCAACATGTTTCTAGGCATTATGACCATGTCCTGACACATGGAGTTTCATTCCATGTGATTTTTCCAAACAACAATGATCCACATGACCACACACACTCAGGTGGGTGTTGTAACATCCCCATTTTAGCAATCCTGATTAGTTGTCCAATGAAGACAGCTTACCCGATGCTGATTGTTTAACGCTGTCGAACTACTAGCAAGAAGAGTCGTAAACCGCTAATTTACCTTGAGCTAACCACCCTACATGCCTTGATAGGAAACCAGCCCCCACCAAGGTGGATAAAATAAGACGTCACTCGACGACCTTAGCTCAAGACTCCGGGAAGATATAGCATTCCGCTAACATCAGACCAGCCCTCCAAGACAGAAGATCTGCATCCCTCCCGCAGCACCTTAGTGAAGCTCTAAGGTGGAAAGACTGCGTCTTTCCACTCCATCCCCATAAGACTGTCTACCGGAGGATACTTCACAAGAGATCTTCGGATACATCGCCTTTCCGCCAAGAAACCACCAGTGAGTTATCCGAAGAGAAACGAACTGAAGATTCCACAAAGTCCCTCAGCTACTTCAGTTGAAGACCCACCCGAAGGACCACCAAACCGCTAACCCCTAGGTTCCATAATGCTTAGAGGATGTGAGACTCCAATGACTCCACCATGCTAAGTATGAATAATAGTAGTATATATAAGCACCGTAGGCCATAGCTCCACGGACGCCCTCCGAAGACCTCGACTACAGGAAAAAGATGGACGACAATCTTCAGAACCGCCACCAATGAAGACAAGAAGGAAGGAATGCGTTATCTCTGAGCTAACCTAGTCAAACCCTAAGGGGGAAAGACTGCGTCTTCCCACATAATAGAATAACCCTTCGCTGAAGCAAACTCAGGAGTCCCGACCCAAAAATCTTCAATCAGGATACGCTACGACCCTAAGGAAGAGATATGAATCCTTAGAGCAAGGTATTCCCGACCGTAGATTCTATCCTCCGACGAGTACCCCGTGAAGTTCAGCATCAAGAGAGTCTGCCTAGTCTAAGACCTCAGTGATATAGAGTCCGGAAGGAAAAGAAGGTCATCTCTCAAAATCAAGACTCGACTCTGCTCAACTCTCAGTGCATCCCCGAAGACTGAAGCTCAACTTCCTCGACAGGGTAACCACTTTCAACGATGGAGTCTGTAAGATAGTATGCGTAAGACACCTAGTATCCCCCTGACCCAAAATCCCTTAACCCTACACTCCGGAATCTTGGGACGAGATTCTTTTAAGGGGGAAAGATCTGTAACATCCCCATTTCAGCAACCCTGATTAGTTGTCCAGAATGCAAAAATCAGGGGGAACAAAAACTTTTTCTTGTTTAATGCTGAACTGTTTGCTTGTTTCGATATGCTTATGCATATGAATGTGCATTAGATTATATACTCCTTACCTTAACCCCAGTTGACAAAAGCTACTTCCCAAAACAGTCTTGGCTTCATTTCCATATTCTCAAAGGTTCTGGCATTTCAAAACAAGAGCCAAGATTGCTTATGTAACCAAAACTATTTTTGGTAACTTCTATTGATAAAACTATGGAGAGTTATATAACAAAATCTCCTTATGTTTTCAAGACAAAACCTTCAACTACTATTACCTCTAGGATCTCCAAAACCTTTTTGTAAGCTTTTGAATTCTACTCTTGGTAGAGATACCAAGGACCTTACCTTGTTCAAAATCCAACCTATTTCAAAATACCCATCCTTACCTCAAGCTAAGCTTGGTGGTAACCCCAGTAGTAGTTGATTTTTTTTTATAATATGAGTTGCCTTGATCTGCTGCTTGATTTGTCTGCTTAGGAAATAGTATGAGCTACTCTAGGAGCTCATCACAAGGATCAAGAGGTTTCCCAAACCACCACAGCCTAAGCAAGATTACCATCTGGATCTAACCTCTATCCACCAGGTGATCATCTAAAACCCTCAACCAGATCGATTCTGAGAATCTCCATTCTAGATGTTTCCAAGACCATGAAGACCAATATCAAGCAATGATCCCTTAATAATCACTATACACTTCCATATCCCCCACTGGTTAAAGCTCTGATACCTTGTAACTCTTCCAAGAACATTCCCTCTCATATTCTAGTCAAAACCCCCAAATCTGCCAAAATTGGCTAAGTCTGGAAAACGATTTCCAAAATCACCTTTTTGAATGCCTCCCTTTCTCAACCCCTGTGCATTATTGGTAATGCACTTGAACCATATTGTTAACCATCCTAAGGACTACCAAGGCCCACTCTTGCCCTTGGTTAGATCATTCTCCTACCCAGTAGTTCTTGATGGTTTTGCAGGCAAGAAAATAACGTTTCCTGCAAATCTAGTCATCACGCCAACTTTGCTAGAAGCTCACACCACCATCCAAACCTCTTTGGACAAATTATTCACATGGTTGTATTCTAATCATATAGTTCTATAATTACCTACTTCACTTATTACAATTGGACCCTTGAGATGTTTAAACCCACAAAGGTTTTGAAGGCTAGTTGATAATGTGCTTTGGCAGGCATATTTTATTCAAAGTTTGAAGGCCTATATTGGTGAGCTCAAGCAGGGTCAAGCTCAAACCTCTACACCATTACAATCTACATCACTTCGTATCTCCATCCATATATCCCATGCCCCAAGGGGAGCTCTGAGCTCCAAGATCCAACCTAGTTTTGATGGTATGAAATTAACCTCACCCTAGATCCTTAATCTAGGGTATTCCACCAAAATCAACTTGGATTCTCCAATCCCAAGGCTGAAAATGCTTTCTACACCTTGTATACATCATCTACCTTGATAATAAATATTTATAAACAATTATCCATATTTATTATAGACCAAAACTATTTAATTCTTTAATAGACAAATTCTTCAAACCCTCTTCCATAAGGGAAAGTTTGGATTTTTCCAAAGCACTTCCCCAACCTTTGGCTCATTTGAGATCCATATATCACACCCTACCTTATCACTTGAAAAATAAATATTTTTGAAGAGCTTTATTATTTCTTTTTGCCTATTTTCTTAAATGGGAGAAATGGAATAATAAATGTTTTAAATACTTTTAAGCCCCAATAAATCTTGGGATAATTCCCCTAAGTGTGTATTCACATTTGGGATCATCCCACATAAAAAACTCCACATGTCCAATGTAAAATTATCAAATGATCCTCTAGAAACTACTTCTGTACTTTTTTGGATAAATGGATTTAAGTGGACTTTAAATCTCTAGAAAAATCCCAAATAATTCCTGGATATATATCTTGACCTTAACAACCTACAAGTATCATCTCCCCACTTTGTCCAATACAAATTTTGGAACTTACTTCACACACCACCAAGTAATCAAATTTACCAAATCAATGAAGCATTGAACTAAACCAAGACCAAACCACCACCAACCTTGCAAGGCAATGCACCAGTACCCCAGCACACCCCTCTGTTCGAGATGCACTGTAGCTAGGTTACTGTAGCAACCCCTCTCCCTTGTCCCATGTGCTTGGATGTGAAAAGGAGAGAGATAAAGGCAAGCATGAGAGCCAATCAGCTTGCAGCAGCCATCCCACCTCTCCTCTGCCCTCAGCCCACACTAGAAACCACTCCTCACGCGCACAACATCTTCCTCTGGTTCATACCCCCTCCCTTTCCCTCCAATGGACTAGTTCCACCATGAACCCCTCCCTCTCGGTATATAGCTCCACCAGCCAGCTCCCCCTCTCCCCCTTGGCCTCATTTGCCTCATACTCTTCCCCCACACCACCCCAGATACCCTACCCCCTCTCCTCTGCTCTACACTGCTCGAGAGAGAGAAAGGGAGAAGCTTCGGCCATTCCCTCGAAATCGAGCTAAGCCCCCTCCCCCATTGCTCCTCTATCCTTGCATGTCACCGTGTTGTGCTCCCCTCCTCATCCTCTATCTAATCGTGCTTATATCTCGATCCTGGACCCCCTCTACCGTCGCCACGGTCCAGCTCCGGCGAGCTCACCTCGGCCTCCATCACGCGAGCTCCTTCCTGGTGCCGAAACCGCTGATGCCACCCCTCGATTGGTCTCCTGCGTCGCGCCGCGCCCGCTCGACACCTCCCTTGCATCACACATGCATCCCGGGGCCTGCATCGAAGCGAGCTCCACCGGGTTCTGAAGATTGTCGTCCATCTTTTTCCTGTAGTCGAGGTCTTCAGAGGGCGTCCGTGGAGCTATGGCCTATGGGGATTATATGTACTACTATTATTCATACTTAGCATGGTGGAGTCATTAGAGTCTCACGTACTCTAAGCATTATGGAACCTAGGGGTTAGCGGTTCGGTGGTCCTTCGGGTGGGTCTTGAGCTGAAGTAGCTAAGGGACTTTGTGGAATCTTCAGTTTGTTTCTCTTCGAATAACTCACTGGTGGTTGCTTGGCGGAAAGGCGATGTATCTGAAGATCTCTTCTGTAGTATCCTCCGGTAGACAGTCTTCTGGGATGGAGTGGAAAGATGTAGTCTTTCCACCTTAGAGCTTCACTAAGGTGCTTCGGGAGGGATGCGGATCTTCTGTCTTGGAGGGCTGGTCTGATGTTAGCAGAATGTTGTATCTTCCCGGAGTCTTGAGTTGAGGTCGTCGAGTGACGTCTTATTTTATCAACCTTGCTGGGGGTTGGTTTCCTATCGAGGCCTGTAGGGTGGTTAGCTCAAGGTAAATTAGCGGTTTACGACCCTTCTTGCTAGTAGTTAGACAGGGTTAAAGCAATCAGCGTCGGGTAAGCTGTCTTCATTGGCATTTCTTGTGTTGCCTCTGCTTGATGGCAGAGTGGACTCGTTGCCTTCACACTTCCTAATCATCGAACTTCAGGGGTATTTTTTACCTTCTGGGTAGGATCATTCCGTTAGTTTGGGTAGGGTCGACTAGATTAGTAGTCTCCTGAGGTGGTCGGAACCTCTAATGTATCGAATGTCAGCATAGTTGGGTCATCACTTGTTGTCTTGGTTGACTTATCCAGGTGGTTTCTTCTGGATCTGGAGGATCCTTCGGTGATCGACTTCCGGCTTTAACGGGAATCTTGCGGTAGTAGACTGAGGAACAAGGGAGTGTGGTGCTGTTGACGAGTCTTGCGAGGTGAGTTTGACGAGGTACGCCGTCCTGCTGAGGTGAAATCTTCGAGTTGACTCGGACTTGACGATGTCGAACTCGTGGTTCTTGCGATGCTTTTCCTCTCATATACTCTCGAGGTTAGTCTGGGTCTCAATACCGACATCTAACACATGGGGGTTTCCTGAGTTACTAGGTGGGTTAAGGAGCTCAAAGCAAACCAGAACATACAAACAAGACGAACAACGCGAGGGAATCGCAATATCCTTGGCAAACAATCACACATCAAACAACACATGTGGCACCTAGGCAAGCAAACACGATCAACGCTAGGGACCAAGAAGTTAACTACTCGCGATATAGGGGAATCATATCTTAGGACTATTGACCCTAGATGTCGTCTTTCTTCAGGTCGGAGTCACTACCTTGCAGATGAAGCCTTCATCATATCTTGGAAACTTCTTGATAGTGCAACACCTGATGTCTTCTGATTATGAGGATTCCGCTGGTAGAGCAATATTGTAGTCTCCTTGTGTTTGCGGGTAGTTGCTTGTCTTCATCTTGTTCTCATTGTCTTCACCGGGTTCTAGATCCTAGTTATTTAAAATTCGTAGATTTGAAGTTTAGACGAGAGTTAGAGGAAACCATTTTTGAAAGCATTTACTTAGAATAAGAGAAGAAGTAGAACCTTTTGAAACTCATTTAGAAACTAGTTTTCGAAAGCCGAGGTTTTCAAAATAAGGTTCCTGTCTAACGACCATGCTAACTAAAGTTCTCCTACGGTCAGGATGGCTCTGATACAAAGTCTGTGGGGCCCTCGGATTAATCCTCTGAGAATCCCTATTATGCATACAACCACGATCCCATGATAAGTTACTCGTGGCACATAACCGACAAGTATCATTACAACATCATTACAAGACTTACATAAATGTCGTTATGGCTACGTTAATAATCAACAGCGGACTTCAACAAGCGTAGAGCTCGAGCCATGCCTTAACCTACAGGCAACTGACTAGGAGAACGTCCTAGCTCGCACAGTCGTCCATTCCGCCTTCTTTTTGAGATATGGCCAAGTTAATAGCCAGGGACAATGCCGATGAGTACTTTGAATGTACTCGCAAACCACCTTAAGAGAATAGTAATAACAAGGGGATATGCAATATGGCTGGGGTAGTAGGAGGGCTCCAAGAGGGGTTCTTTTCTAAATAGTTTCTCTTGTAGATATAACATCTACATATCTTTGTTGAAAACTTTTGTAAACCATTTTGGAAACCTTTTTGAAAAGTTTTGGAAAACATTAGGACTGGGTCACCCATTTGTTCCCGTTTTCAGGTCGTCCCACGACCAAGCTCCTTCCATACCTCTCTGACCATCCCATGGTCAAAGCAAGTATCCTTCCCGACCATCCCATGGTCAAAACATTTTGAAGTCATTTCTTTTCCGAAATCCTTTTTGAAAACAAAACCAGCACCGCTCTATAGCAACCTTCCCAACCGTCCATGACCGCGGAGGCGGCTATTCGATTAGATTTACACTCTGTAGAGGTTCTACACTTTACCCACACCATCCGGGTACACTACCCCGATCTTCACCGACCGTGGGTCGAGTAACCGATCAAGACTCTCCGGATGCCCACTCCAATATAAGTGCCTACCCTATGAGTGTTAATCCCCTCAAAACCGGGACGTCGGGCGAGGACCAACCGGAGCGTTTTTTCCACTCCTCGAGAGTGTGCGCTTTCAATGAGGGGCCCATAGTAACGCGTGGAGGCTTGCCGACCCTTTGTTCCTTCTCCAGGTCCCACCTTTATCGCAGAAGGCCCACATTCCAGGGATCCCCGATCCCCTGTAGTTGTTGTGAGGTAGCTTATACCAGAATAGACAAACATCAAATCCAGCCCTATCCCATACCAGAGTAATGTGGTTGCACAGGGTTAATTGTTCTAACCAAACTGCAGAGAACCAGGTGCGTTTTCGTAAACCTTTTTCCTCCGATTTTCCTCCAGTATTTATAAAACAAAACCTTTTTCTTTCTCAACATCTCTTGGGAGGTCCCACCTTGCCAAGGTTTTTATCATAAAACATTTGGTAAAACTTTTTCCGGGGTGTTCCCATCCTCTAGCTTTGCTTTGGCTAATTTGGGGTCTCCAAAGGGGTATGGTGTAATACACCATCTATTCCACTGCGGGCAAATAGGTGTCACCAAGGGGGTTGTACTTAGTAGTACCCAGTGTAATAGTTTGGAGGAGCCAAACCACTATCATATATATATATTAACATATAGTAAAACAATGCAGTTTTAGTAGGACAAGGCTTATGAGCAAGAAGGGGGCTTGCCTGATGATTATGGCATAATTTTCCCTGGACTTCTTCTTAGGAAACCATAATAACCAATAAAAACCATCTTCTTCTACTCTCCGATGTAATCGCAACTATCGTCGATAGGGAACACATGCAAACAAACAAAAGGGCACAATCAATACAAGGCATACAATCACCATTACCAATCCGCAAACAAGAAATTGAATAAAATCCAATTAATGTTCTGTAGTTTTAGAGAGGCTTGGATTTAGGAGGTTGAGATGGTCTTGGAGAAGGGAATGAAAATCCCTTAGGGTTTATAGTCTAGAAACTACCTAAGAGATGGATTTTGGAACAAGACCATATTCTGTAAAGTACCATTGTGAAAACATGATACCAACAGATAGGTATTGATAAAATGAAACCAACAAAAGTGGTTTCACTATTTTATTATTTATTATGAATATCCTAGTGTTAAAATCTCTAGTTTTAGGAAATAATTCACCAGAAAAGTTTTGGAGCTCTAAAAATTATTTCATTTGATGGTTCAGTAGGGTTTGATGTACTTGTTCACTGAGAGTTGGAATCAGGTCAAGACAGTTACCAGAATGACCTTTGGAAATTTCCAAAGGCAGTTCTATAGACAACTTGTCTTTTTCACGATATTAATTATATAGAAGCTATTAATTTGATTCCAAGGTCACAGGGTATGTATTTGGAATACCTTTCTGTAGAAATTGGAATCACCCTTTTTGGGTCACTTCGAATTAGGTATATAGCTCCACCAGCCAGCTCCCCCTCTCCCCCTTGGCCTCATTTGCCTCATACTCCTCCCCCACACCACCCCAGATACCCCACCCCCTCTCCCCTGCTCTGCACTGCTCAAGAGAGAGCAAGGGAGAAGCTTCGGCCATTCCCTCGAAATCAAGCTAAGCCCCCTCCCCCTTGCTCCTCTATCCTTGCATGTCACCGTGTTGTGCTCCCATCCTCATCCTCTATCTAATCGTGCTTATATCTCATTGAAGGACCCCCTCTATCGTCGCCACGGTCTAGCTCCGGTGAGCTCGCCTCGGCTTCCATCACGTGAGCTCCTTCCTGGTGCTGAAACCGCTGCTACCACCCCTCGATCAGCCTCCTGCGTCGCACCGCGCCCGCTCGACACCTCCCCTACATCATGCCTGCATCCCGGGGCCTGCTCTGGCGAGCACCAAAGCGAGCTTCGTCGGGCGCGCATGGACGAGAGAGATCTCGGTGTCGAACCCGCCGCAGCCGCCCATCAATCTGACCGCTGGTGAGTCCCCCGTCACCTCCGACCTTCCTCGCCTCCTCCCCGCGCCCCAGGTGAGCTCCCCGCCACTGAGCCTCCCTAGGGTTTCCACCGCCGCGCTGCATTCATAGGAGGATGACGACGGCGAGCCGTCAGATCCTCTTTGATCCAACGGCCCAGGCTCGCCGATACCTATTCGGCCACCAGCTCTCACTGACCAGCGGGCCCTGCTGTCAGCACCTTTGAAACCCTCCTCCCGCGCAGTGCCTCACTCGGGTGGGTCGCATTTCCCCTGGACGACCCAATTGTCCCCGGATCCAAGCCCAGCAGCCCTTGCCCCTTTCTTTTTATTAAGTCTGTTTTACAGATCTGCTTATTAGACTGATTGGTTTAATTCAAAATAAAAATGGAAAATGCTTCCAAATGCCAGATCTAATTTTTACCAAGTACCCTAGTGTTTGGTGCAACATGCAGAGCAGAAAGTAAATAAAAATATTGACTAGGGTGCCATTAGTGAATTAAATCCTCAGATGTATACTTCTCACTAATAAATTCTTTCTGTGAATTGTACAACTCCAATTGGAGTAAAACCAACTTCCTTTGAAAGATATTAGAAGCATCTATCCTTGGACATTGGTCTCATTCCAAGGTGAACAGTAGGTTAGCTTGAGGAAAAATAACAAAAGCAATTCAGTTATGACTTTAGAAAATTACCTACACTAATCCATGAGTCCAATTGACCCAATTCCAATTATCCTGGATGTGGTACACTAAGGCCTATCCAAATCCTGGAGCTCAATATTTATTGAGCCTGGGATGTTTTTTCTGAATTAAACTATTCTATGCATGGTTTATTCACCTCCAAATTTACTACAGTAGTTATACAGCTCCAAAAAGGTAGATTCCAATTTCTACAGATAGGTATTCCAAATACCTACCTTGTGCCCTTGGAATCAAATTAATAACTTCTGTATATTTAATCTGGTGAAAAAGACAAGTTGTCTACATAACTTCCTTTCGAAATTTCCAGATGTCATTATGTTATTTGTCTTGACCTGATTCCAACTCTCAGTGAACAAGTACATCAAAACCTACTGAACCATCCAAGGAAACAATTTTTGGAGCTCCAAAACTTTTCTAGTGAATTATTTCCTAAAACAAGAGCTTTTAACACTAGGATAGGATATTCATAATAAATTAAAGAAAAGTGATAAAATAGTGAAACCACTTTTGTTGGTTTCATTTTATCAATACCTATATGTTGGTATCATGTTTTCACAATGGTACTTTACAGAATATGGTCTTGTTCCAAAATCCATCTCTTAGGTAGTTTCTAGACTATAAACCCTAATGGATTTTCATTCCCTTCTCCAAGACCATCTCAACCTCCTAAATTCAAGACTCTCTAAAACTACAGAAACTTAATTGGAGTTTATTCAATTGCTTGTTTGCTGATTGGTAATGGTGATTGTATGCCTTGTATTGATTGTGCCCTTTTGTTTGTTTGCATGTGTTCCCTATCGACGATAGTTGCGATTATATCGGAGAGCAGAAGAAGATGGTTTTTATTGGTTATTATGGTTTCCTAAGAAGAAGTCCAGGGACAATTATGCCATATTGCTGATCACCAGGCAAGCCACCTTCTTGCTCATAAGCCTTGTCCTACTGTTTAACTTATGCATGTTTCACTTATTGTTTTATTAAAAACTGCATTGTTTTACTATATGTTAATATATATATGATAGTGGTTTGGCTCCTCCAAACTATTACACCGGGTACTGCTAAGTACAACCCCCTTGGTGACACCTATTTGCCCGTAGTGGAATAGATGGTGTATTACACCATACCTCTTTGGAGACCCCAAATTAGACAAAGCAAAGCTAGAGGATGGGAAGACCCCGGAAAAAGTTTTACCAAATGTTTTATGATAAAAACCTTGGCGAGGTGGGACCTACCAAGAGATGTTGAGAAAGAAAAAGGTTTTGTTTTATAAATACTGGATGAAAATCGGAGGAAAAAGGTTTACGAAAACGCACCTGGTTCTCTGCAGTTTTGCTAGAACAATTAACCCTGTGCAACAACATTACTCTGGTATGGGACAGGGCTGGATTTGATATTTGTATATTCTGGTATAAGCTGCCTCGCAACAACTACAGGGGATCGGGGATCCTTGGAGGGTTGGCCTTCTCCGATAAAGGTGGGACCTGGAGAAGGAACAAAGGGTCGGCAGGCCTCCACGCGTTACTATGGGCCCCTCATTGAAAGCGCAAACTCTCGAGGAGTGGAAAAAGCGCTCCGGTTGGTCCTCTCCCGACGTCCCGGTTTTGAGGGGATTAACACTCATAGGGTAGGCACTTATATTGGAGTGGGCATCCGGAGAGTCTTGATCGATTACTCGACCCACGATCGGTGAAGATCAGGGTAGTGTACCCGGATGGTGTGGGTAAAGTGTACAACCTCTGCAGAGTGTAAATCTATTCGAATAGCCGCGTCCGCGTTCATGGACGGTTGGGAAGGTTTCTGTAGAGCGGTGCTGGTTTTCTTTTCAAAAAGGAATTCGGAAAAGAAATGACTTTAAAACATTTTGACCGTGGGATGGTCGGGAAGGATACTTGCTTTGACCATGGGATGGTCAGAGAGGTATGGAAGGAGCTTGGTCGTGGGACGACCTGAAAACGGGAAAAAATGGGTGACCCAGTCCTAATGTTTTCCAAAACTTCTCAAAAGGGTCTCCAAAATGGTTTACAAAAGTTTTCAACAAGGTATGTAGATGCTATATCTACAAGAGAAACTATTTAGAAAAGAACCCCTCTTGGAGCCCTCCTACTACCACAGCCATATTGCATATCCCCTTGTTATTACTATTCTCTTAAGGTGGTTTGTGAGTACATTCAAAGTACTCATCGGCATTTTCCCTGTAATTCGGTGTATTCCCGGATGTTGTAATGATAGTTGTCGGTTATGTGCCACGACTAACTGATCATGGGATCGTGGTTGTATGCATAACACAGATTCTCGAAGGATTAATCCGAGGGCCCCACAGGTGTGGTCATGCAACCTCTCTGCCACACTAGTGCGACATTGCATGTGGAAGGTGCATTCCAACATGTTTCTAGGTTTTCTGACAATGGCCTGCCACATGGAGTGTCATTGCATGTGCTATTTTCCAAAACACAATGATCCACATGACCACACACACTCAGGTTGGTGTGGTGATGCAACCTCTCTGCCACACTGGTGCTCCGTTGCATGTGGAAGCTGCATTCCAACATGTTCCTAGGCTTTCTTACCATGGCCTGATAAATGGGGTGTTGCATGTGTTCTTTTCCAAACCACAATGATCCACATGACCACACGCACTTAGGTGGGTGTGGTGATGCAACCTCTCTGCCACACTAGTGCCCCATTACATGTGGCAGCTGCATTGCAACATGTTCCTGGGCTTTCTGACCATGGCCTGACGCATGGAGTATCATTGCATGTGTTCTGCTCCAAACCACAATGATCCACATGTCCACACATACTCAGGTGGGTGTGGTGATGCAACCTCTCTGCCACATTGGTGCCCCATTTCATGTGGCAGCTGCATTGCAACATTTTCCTGGGCTTTCTGACCATGGCCTAACAAATGGAGTGTCATTGCATGTGTTTTGCTCCAAACCACAAGGATCCACATGTCCACACACAGTTGGGTGGGTGTGGTTATGCAACCTCTCTGCCACATTAGTGCTCCATTGCATGTGGAAGCTGCATTCCAACATGTTCCTGGGCTTTCTGACCATGGCCTGACACATGGAGTGTCATTGCATGTGTTATTTTCCAAACCACAATGATCCACATGACCACATACACTCAGGTGGGTGTGGTGATGCAAACTCTCTGCCACACTGGTGCTCCATTGCATGTGGCATCTGCATTCCAACATGTTGATGGGCTTTCTGACCATGGCCTGACACATGGAGTGTCATTGCATGTGCTCTTTTCCACAACACAATGGTCCACCTGACCACTCACACTCAGGTGGGTGTGGTGATGCAACCTCTCTGCCACACTAGTGCTCCATTGCATGTGGCAGCTGTATTTCAACATGTTCCTAGGCATTATGACCATGGCCTGACACATGGAGTTTCATTGCATGTGTTTTTTCCAAACCACAATTATCCACATGACCACACACACTCAGGTGGGTGTGGTCATGCAACCTCTCTGCCACACTGGTGCTCCATTGCATGTGGAAGCTGCATTACAATATGTTTATAGGCTTTCTGACAATGCCCTGACACATGGAGTTTCATTGCATGTGCTCTTTTCCAAAACACAATGATCCACATGACCACACACACTCAGGTGTGTGTGGTGATGCAACCTCTCTACTACACTGGTGCTCCATTGCATGTGGCAGCTTCATTCCAACATGTTCCTAGGCTTTCTAACCATGGCCCAACAAATGTAGTGTCCTTGCATGTGTTTTTACCAAACGACAATGATCCACATGACCAAACACACTTAGGTCGGTGTGGCGATGTAACCTCTTTCCGCACTAGTGCTCCATTGCATGTGGGAGATGCATTCGAACATGTTCCTAGGATTCCTGAAACATGGAGTGTCATTCCATGTGTTCTTTTAAAAACCACAATGATCCACATGACCAAGCACACTTAGATTGGTGTGGTGATGCAAACTCTTGTCACACTACTGCTGCATTGCATGTGCTAGCTGCATTCCAACATGTTCCTAGGCATTATGACCATGGCCTGACACATGGAGTTTCATTCCTTGTGTTTTTTCCAAACCACAATGATCCACATGACCACACACACTCAGGTGGGTGTGGTCATGCAACCTCTCTGCCACACTGGTGCTCCATTGCATGTGGAAGGTGCATTCCAACATGTTTATAGGCTTTATGACAATGGCATACCACATGGAGTGTCATTGCGTGTGCTATTTTCTAAAACACAATGATCCACATGACCACACACACTTAGGTTGGTGTGCTGATGCAACCTCTCTGCCACACTGGTGCTCGATTGCATGTGGAAGCTGCATTCCAACATGTTCCTAGGCTTTCTAACCATGGCCTGATAAATGGAGTGTCATTGCATGTGTTCTTTTCCAAACCACAATGATCCACATGACCACACGCACTTAGGTGGGTGTGGTGATGCAACCTCTCGGCCACACTGGTGCCCCATTGCATGTGGCAGCTACATTGCAACATGTTCCTGGGCTTTCTAACCACGGCCTGACACATGGAGTATCACTGCATGTGTTCTGCTCCAAACCACAATGATCCACATGTCCACACACACTTAGGTGGGTGTGGTGATACAACCTCTCTGCCACACTAGTGCTCCATTGCATGTGGCAGCTGGATTGCAACATGTTCCTATGCTTTCTGACCATGGACTTACGCATGGAGTGTCATTGCATGTGTTATTTTCCAAACCACAATGATCCACATGACCACACACACAAAGGTGGGTGTGGTTATGCGACCTCTCGACCAGACTGGTGCTCCATTGCATGTGGCATCTGCATTCCATCATGTGGATGGGCTTTTTGACCATGGCCCGACACATGGAGTGCCATTGCATGTTCTATTTTCCAAAACACAATGATCCACACGACCACACACACTCAGGTCGGTGTGGTGATGCCAGCTCTCTGCCACACTGGTGCTCCGTTGCATTTGGCAGCTGCATTCCAACATGTTCTTAGGCTTTCAAACCATGGCCTGACAAATGGAATGTCATTGCATGTGTTCATTTCCAAACCACAATGATCCACATGACCACACACACTCAGGTGGGTGTGGGGATGCAACCACTCTGCCACATTAGTGCCCCATTTCATGTGGCAGCTGCATTGCAACATGTTCCTGGGCTTTCTGACCATGGCCTGAAACATGGAGTGTCATTGCATGTGTTTTGCTCCAAACCACAAGGATCCACATGTCCACACACATTTGGGTGGGTTTGGTTATGCAACTTCTCTGCCATATTGGTGCTCCATTGCATGTGGCAGCTGCATTCCAACATTTTCTTGGGCTTTCTGACCATGGCCTGACAAATGGAGTGTCATTGCATGTGTTATTTTCCAAACCACAATGATCCACATGACCACATACACTCAGGTGGGTGTGTTGATGCAAACTCTCTGCCACACTGGTGCTCCATTGCATGTGGCATCTGCATTCCAACATGTTGATCGGCTTTCTGACCATGGCCCGACACATGGAGTGTCATTGCATGTGCTCTTTTCCACAACACAATGATCCACATGACCACACACACTCAGGTGGGTGTGGTGATGCAACCTCTCTGCCACACTGGTGCTCCATTGCATGTGGCAGCTGTATTCCAACTTGTTCCTAGGCACTATGACCATGGCCTAACACATGGAGTTTCATTGCATGTGTTTTTTACAAACCACAATTATCCACATGACCACACACACTCAGGTGGGTGTGGTCATGCAACCTCTCTGCCACACTGGTGCTCCATTGCATGTGGAAGCTGCATTCCAACATGTTTATAGGCTTTCTGACAATAGCCTGACACATGGAGTGTCATTGCATGTGCTCTTTTCCAAAACACAATGATCCACATGACCACACACACTCAGGTGGGTGTGGTGATGCAACCTCTCTACCACACTCGTGCTCCAATGCATTTGGCAGCTGCATTCCAACATGTTCTTAGGCTTTCAAACCATGGCCTGATAAATGGAATGTCATTGCATGTGTTCTTTTCCAAACGACAATGATCCACATGACCACACACACTCAGGTGGGTGTGGTGATGCAACCTATCTGCCACATTGGTGCCCCATTTCATGTGGCAGCTGCATTACAACATGTTCCTGGGGTTTCTTACTATGGCCTGACACATGGAGTGTTATTGCATGTGGTTTGCTCCAAACCACAAGGATCGACATGTCAACACACAATTGGGTGGGTGTGGTTATGCAACCTCTCTGCCACATTGATGCTCCATTGCATGTGTCAGCTGCATTCCAACATGTTCTTGGGCTTTCTGACCATGGCCTGACACATGGAGTGTCGTTGCATGTGTTATTTTCCAAACCACAATGATCCACATGACCACATACCATCAGGTGGGTGTGGTGATGCAAACTCTCTGCCACACTGGTACTCCATTGCATGTGGCATCTGCATTCCAACATGTTTATGGGCTTTCTGACCATGGCCCGACACATGGAGGGTCATTGCATGTGCTCTTTTCCACAACACAATGATCCACATGACCACACACACTTAGGTGGGTGTGGTGATGCAACCTCTCTGCCACACTGGTGCTCCATTGCATGTGGCAACTGCGTACCAACATGTTCCTAGGCTTTCTGACCATGGGCTGACACATGGAGTGTCATTGCAAGTGTTGGTTTTCAAACCACAGTGATCCACATGACCACACACACTTAGGTGGGTGTGGTGATGCATCTCCTTGCCACACTAATGTTATATTGCATGTGGCAGATGCATTCCAACATGTCCTTGGGCTTTCTGACCATGGATTGCAGTTTTATTGCATGTGTCCTTATCCAAATCAAAATGATCCGAAAGACCACACACACTTAGGTGAGTGTTCTGATGCAACCTCTCTGCCACATCGGTACTCCATTGCATGTGGTAACTACAGTCCAACATGTTCCTAGGCTTTCTGACCATGGCCTGACACATGGTGTGTCATTGCATGTGTTCTTTTCCAAACCACAATGATCCACTAGACCACACACACTCAGGTGGGCATGGTAATGCAACCTCTCTTCCACACTAGTGCACTATTGCATGTGCCAGCTGCATTCCAACATGTTCCTGGGCTTTCTGACCATGGACTGACTCATGCAGTATTATTGCATGTGTTCTTTTCCAAATCAACATGATCCACAAGGCCACACACTTAGGTGGGTGTGGTGATACAACCTCTCTGCACCACTGGTTCTTGATTTAATGTGGCAGCTGCATCTCAACATGTTCCTAGGCTTCCTGACCATGGCCTAACACAACGATCCACATGACTAAACACACTTAGGTCAGTGTGGTGATGCAACCTCTTGCCACACTAGTGCTCCATGCATGTGGCAGCTAGATTCCAACATGTTCCTAGGCATTATGACCATGGCCTGGCACATGGAGTGTCATTGCATGAGTTTTTTCAAAACCACAATGATCCAGATGACCACACACACTCAGGTGGGTATGGTGATGCAACCTCTCTGCCACATAGGTGCTCCATTGCATGTGGAAGTTGCATTCCAACATGTTGCTAGGCTTTCTAACTGTTGCCTGAAAAATGGAGTGTCATTGCAAGTATTATTTTTCAAACCATAATGATCCTCATGACCACACATACTTAGGTGGGTGTGGTGATGCAACCTCTTTGCCAGACTAGTGCTCTATTGCATGTGACAGATGCATTCCAACATGTTCCCGGGCTTTCTGACCATGAACATACACATGAAGTGTTATTGCATGTGTTCTTATCTAAATCAAAATGATCCAAAAGACCACATACACTCAGGTGGTTGTGGTGATGTAACCTCTTTGCCACATTGGTGCTCTACTGCATGTGGCAGCTGCATTTCAACATGTTCCTGAGCTTTCTGACCATGGACTGACACATGCAGTGTTATTGCATGTGTGCTTTTCCAAACCAAAATGATCCAGAAGACCACACACACTCAGGAGGGTGTGGTGATTCAACCTCTCTCCCACACTGGTGCTCCATTTAATGTGGTAGCTTCAATTCAACATGTTCCTGGGCTTTCTAACCATGGCCTAACACATGGACTGTCATTGCATGTGTACTTTTCCAAACCGCAATGATCCACATGACCACGGGTGTGGTGATGCAACCTCTGGCCACACTATTGCTCCATTCCATGTGGCAGCTGCATTCCAACATGTTCCTAGGCTTTATGACCATGGCCTGACACATGGAGTTTCATTACATGTGGTTTTTCCAAACCACAACGATCCCCATGACCACAGACACTAAGGTGGGTGTGGTCATGCAACCTCTCTGCCACACTGGTGCTCCATTGCATGTGGCAGCTGTATTCCAACAAGTTCCTAGGCATTATGACCATGGCCTGACACATGGTGTTTCATTGCATGTGTTTTTTACAAACCACAATTATCCACATTACCACACACACTCAGGTGGTTGTGGTCATGCAACCTCTCTACCACACTGGTGCTCCATTGCATGTGGAAGCTACATTCCAACATGTTCCTGTGCTTTCTGACCATGGCCTAACAAATGGAGTGGCATGCATGTGTTCTATTCCAGACCACAATGATCCACAGGACCACACACACTCAGGTGGGTCTGGTGATGCCACCGCTCTGCCACACAGGTTCTCCATTACATGCGAAAGCTGCCATCCAACATGTTCCATGGCCTGACACATGGTGTGCCAATGTGTTTTTGCTAAACCACAATGATATAGAGGACTACACACACTCAGGTGTATGTGGTGATGAAACCTCTCTGCCACACTGGTGCACCTTTGCATGTGGCAGTTGCATTCAAACATGTTCCTAGGCTTTCTGACCATGGCCTGACACATGGAGTGTCATTGCATTGTTCTCTTCCAAACCACAATGATCCACATGACTACACACACTTAGATGGGTGTGGTGATGTAAACTCTCTGCTAGACTAGTGTTCTATTGCATGTGGCAACTGCATTCCAACATGTTCTTGGGCTTTCTAGCCATGGCCTAACCCATGGAGTGGCATTGCATATGTTCTTTTCCAAACCACAACGATCCACATCACCACACACACTCAGGTGGGTGTGGTGATGCAACCTCTCTGCATGAAATGGGGCACCGAGTGGTGCTCCATTGCATGTGGCAGCTGCATGCCAACCTGTTCCTAGGTTTTTTGGCCATGGGCAAACACATGGCGTGTCATTGCATGTGTTGTTTTCCAAACCACAATGATCCACATTATCACACACAGTGATGTGAGAGTGGTGATGCAACCTCTCTGCCACACTGGTGCTCCATTGCATCTATAAGCTCCATTCCAACATGTTCCTAGGCTTTTTGACCTTGGCCTGACAAATGAAGTGCCATTGCACGTGTTCTTTTCCAGACCACGATGATCCACATGAGCACACACTCAGGTGGTTGTGGTTATGCAACCTCGCTTCCACACTGGTGCTCCATTGCATGTGGCAGCTACATTCCAACATGATCCTGGGCTCTCTGACACATGGAGATTCGTTGCATGTGTTCTTTTACAAACTAGAACGATCTGCATGACCACACACACTTGGGTGGGTGTGGTGATGCAACTTCTCTGCCACACTGGTGCTCCATTGCATGTGGCTGCTATATTCCAATATGTTCCTGGGGTTTATGACCATGGCTTGACACATCAAGTGTCATTGCATGTGTCTTTTCCAAACCATAATGATCCACTTGACCACACACACTCTGGTGGGTGTGGTAATGCAACCTCTCTACCACACTAGTACTCCATTGCATGTGGCAGCTGCATTCCAACATGTTCCTAGGCTTTCGGAACATGACCTGACACATGGAGTGTCATTGCATGTGTTCATTTCCAAACCACAATGATCTACATGACCACACAAACTCATGTGGGAGTAGTGATGCACCCTCTCTACCGCACTGGTGCTCCATTGCATGTGGCAACTACATTCGAACAACTTCCTGGGCTTTATGACCATCGCCTGACACATGGAGTGTCATTGTATGTGTTCTTTTCCAAACAACAATAATCCGCATGACTACACATACTCAGGTGGGTGTGGAAATGCAACCTCTCTGCCACACTGGTGCTCCATTGCATATGGCAGCTACACTCCAACATGTTCCTGGGCTTTCTGACAATGGCCTGAAACATGGAGTGTCATTGCATATGTTCTTTTCCAACCACAATGATCCACAAGACAACACACACTCAGTTGGGTGTGGTGATGCAACCTCTCTGCCACACTGGTGCTCCATTGCATGTGGCAGCTGCATTCCAATATGTTCCTGGGCTTTCTGACAATGCCCTGACACATCGAGTGTCATTGCATGTGTTCTTTTCTAAACCACAATGATCCACATGACCACACACACTAAGGTGGGTGTGGTGATGCAACCTCTCTGCCACACTGGTGCACCATTGCATGTGGCAGTTGCATTCCAACATGTTCCTAGGCTTTTTGACCATGGCCTAACACATGGAGTGTCATTGCATATGTTCTCTTCCAAACCACAATGATCCACATGACCACACACACTCAGATGGGTGTGGTGATGTAACCTCTCTGCTACACAAGTGCTCTATTGCATCTGGCAACGTCATTCCAACATGTTCCTAGGATCTTTGTCCATGACCTGACACATGGAGTTGCATTGCATGTGTTCTTTTCCAAACCACAATGATCCACATGACCACAAACACTCAGGTGGGTGTGTTGATGCAACCTCTCTACCACACTGGTGCTCCTTTGCATGTGGCAGCTATATGCCAACATGTTCCTAGTCTTTCGGAACATGAACTGACACATGGAGTGTCATTGCATGTGTTCATTTCCAAACCACAATGATCTACATGACCACACAAACTCATGTGGGAGTAGTGATGCACTCTCTCTTCCGCACTGGTGGTCCATTGCATGTGGCAACTACATTTGAACAACTTCCTAGGTTTTATGACCATCGCCTGATACATGGAGTGTCATTGCATGTGTTCTTTTCCAAACCACAATAATCCGCATGACCACACATACTCAGGTGGGTGTGGTAATGCAACCTCTCTGCCACACTGGTGCTCCATTGCATATGGCAGCTGCACTCCAACATGTTCCTGGGCTTTCTGACAATGGCCTGACACATGGAGTGTCATTGCATATGTTCTTTTCTAACCACAATGATCCACAAGACAACACACACTCTGTTGGGTGTGGTGATGCAACCTCTCTGCCACATAGGTGCTCCATTGCATGTGGCAGGTGCTTTCCAATATGTTCCTAGGATTTTTGACAATGCCCTGACACATCGAGTGTCATTGCATGTGTTCTTTTCTAGACCACAACGATCCACATGACCACACACACTAAGGTGTTGTGGTGATGCAACCTCTCTGTCACACTGGTGTACCATTGTATGTGGCAGTTGCATTCCAACATGTTCCTACGCTTTTTGACCATGGCCTAACACATGGAGTGTCATTGCATGTGTTCCCTTTCAAACCACAATGATCCACATAACCACACACACTCAGATGGGTGTGGTGATGTAACCTCTCTGCTACCCTAGTGCTCTATTGCATCTGGCAACGACATTCCAACATGTTCCTAGGATTTTTGGCCATGGCCTGACACATGGAGTTGCATTGCATGTGTTCTTTTCCAAACCACAATGATCCACATGACCACAAACACTCAGGTGGGTGTGTTGATGTAACCTCTCTACCACACTGGTGCTCCTTTGCATGTGGCAGCTGCATGCCAACATGTTCCTAGGCTTTCTGGCCATGAACTAACACATGGCGTGTCCTTGAATGTGTACTTTCCCAAGCCACAATGATCCAGATAATCACACACACTCATGCGGGAGTGGTGATGCAACCTCTCTGCCACACTGGTGCTCCATTGCATGTGGAAGCCCCATTCCAACATGTTCCTAGGCTTCCTGGCCATGAACTGACACATGGAGTGTCATTGCATGTGTATTTTCCAAACCACAATGATCCACATGACCACACACACTCAGGTGGGTGTGGTAATGCAACCTCTCTACCACACTAGTACTCCATTGCATGTGGCGGCTGCATTGCAACATGTTCCTAGGCTTTCGGAACATGACCTGACACATGGAGTGTCATTGCATGTGTTCATTTCCAAACCACAATGATCTACATGACCACACAAACTCATGTGGGAGTAGTGATGCACCCTCTCTAGCGCACTGGTGCTCCATTGCATGTGGCAACTACATTCGAACAATTTCCTGGGCTTTATGACCATCGCCTGACACATGGAGTGTCATTGCATGTGTTCTTTTCCAAACAACAATAATCCGCATGACTACACATACTCAGGTGGGTGTGGTAATGCAACCTCTCTGCCACACTGGTGCTCCATTGCATATGGCAGCTACACTCCAACATGTTCCTGGGCTTTCTGACAATGGCCTGAAACATGGAGTGTCATTGCACATGTCCTTTTCTAACCGCAATGATCCACAAGACAACACACACTCAGTTGGGTGTGGTGATGCAACCTCTCTGCCACACTGGTGCTCCATTGCATGTGGCAGCTGCATTCCAATATGTTCCTGGGCTTTTTGACAATGCCCTGACACATCGAGTGTCATTGCATGTGTTCTTTTCTAAACCACAATGATCCACATGACCACACACACTAAGGTGGGTATGCTGATGCAACCTCTCTGCCACACTGGTGCACCATTGCATGTGGCAGTTGCATTCCAACATGTTCCTAGGCTTTTTGACCATGGCCTAACACATGGAGTGTCATTGCATGTGCTCTCTTCCAAACCACAATGATCCACATGACCACACACACTCAGATGGGTGTGGTGATGTAACCTCTCTGCTACACAAGTGCTCTATTGCATCTGGCAACGGCATTCCAACATGTTCCTAGGATTTTTGGCCATGACCTGACACATGGAGTTGCATTGCATGTGTTCTTTTCCAAACCACAATGATCCACATGACCACAAACACTCAGGTGGGTGTGTTGATGCAACCTCTCTACCACACTGGTGCTTCTTTGCATGTGGCAGCTGTATGCCAACATGTTCCTAGTCTTTCGGAACATGACCTGACACATGGAGTGTCATTGCATGTGTTCATTTCCAAACCACAATGATCTACATGACCACACAAACTCATGTGGGAGTAGTGATGCACTCTCTCTTCCGCACTGGTGCTCCATTGCATGTGGCAACTACATTCGAACAACTTCCTGGGCTTTATGACCATCGTCTGACACATGGAGTGTCATTGCATGTGTTCTTTTCCAAACCACAATAATCCGCATGACCACACATACTCAGGTGGCTGTGGTAATGCAACCTCTCTGCCACACTGGTGCTCCATTGCATATGGCAGCTGCACTCCAACATGTTCCTAGGCTTTCTGACAATGGCCTAACACATGGAGTGTCATTGCATATGTTCTTTTCTAACCACAATGATCCACAAGACAACACATACATAGTTGGGTGTGGTGATGCAACCTCTCTACCACACTGGTTCTCCATTGCATGTGGCAGCTGCATTCCAATATGTTCCTGGGCTTTCTGACAATGCCCTGACACATCGAGTGTCATTGCATGTGTTCTTTTCTAAACCACAATGATCCACCTGACCACACACACTAAGGTGGGTGTGGTGATGCAACCTCTCTGCCACACTGGTGTACCATTGCATGTGGCAGTTCCATTCCAACATGTTCCTAGGCTTTTTAACCATGGCCTAACACATGGAGTGTCATTGCATGTGTTCTCTTCCAAACCGCAATGATCCACATAACCACACACACTCAGATGGGTGTGGTGATGTAACCTCTCTGCTACACTAGTGCTCTATTGCATCTGGCAACGACACTCCAACATGTTCCTAGGATTTTTGGCCATGGCCTGACACATGGAGTTGCATTGCATGTGGTCTTTTCCAAACCACAATGATCCACATGACCACAAACACTCAGGTGGGTGTGTTGATGCAACCTCTCTACCACACTGGTGCTCCTTTGCATGTGGCAGCTGCATGCCAACATGTTCCTAGGCTTTCTGGCCATGAACTAACACATGGCGTGTCATTGCATGTGTACTTTCCCAAGCCACAGTGATCCACATAATCACACACACTCATGTGGGAGTGGTGATGCAACCTCTCTGCCACACTGGTGCTCCATTGCATGTGGAAGCTCCATTCCAACATGTTCCTAGGCTTCCTGGCCATGAACTGACACATGGAGTGTCATTGCATGTGTTCTTTCCCCGACCATAATGATCCACATGACCACAAACACTAAGGTGGGTGTGGTTATGCAACCTCTCTGCCACACTGGTGCTCCTTTGCATGTGGCAGCTGCATGCCAACATGTTCCTAGGCTTTCTGGCCATGAACTAACACATGGCGTGTCATTGCATGTGTACTTTCCCAAGCCACAGTGATCCACATAATCACACACACTCATGTGGGAGTGGTGATGCAACCTCTCTGCCACACTGGTGCTCCATTGCATGTGGAAGCTCCATTCCAACATGTTCCTAGGCTTCCTGGCCATGAACTGACACATGGAGTGTCATTGCATGTGTTCTTTCCCCGACCATAATGATCCACATGACCACAAACACTAAGGTGGGTGTGGTTATGCAACCTCTCTGCCACACTGGTGCTCCATTGCATGTGGCAGCTGCATTCCAACATGATCCCGGGCATTCTAAAACATGGAGATTCATTGCATGTGATCTTTTATAAATCACAATGATTCGTGTGACCACACAAACTCAGGTGGGCATGGTGATGCAACCTCTCTACCACACTGGTGCTCCATTGCATGTGGCCGCTGCATTCCAACATGTTCATGTGTTTTATGACCATGCCTGACACATCGATTCTTATTGCATGTGCCTTTCCCAAACCACAATGATCCACATGACCAGACACACTTAGGTTGGTATCGTGATGCAACCTCTCTACCGCACTGGTACTCCATTGCATGTGGCAGCTGCATTCCAACATATTCCTAGGATTTTTGACCATGACCTGACACATGGAGTGTCATTTCATGTGTCCTTTTCCAAACCATAATGATACAAATGACTACACATATTCAGGTGGGAGTAGTGATGCACCCTCTCTACCGCACTGGTGCTCCATTGCATGTGGCAACTACATTCGAACATCTTCATGGGCTTTATGACCATGGCCCTACAAATGGAGGGTCATTGCATGTGTTCTATTCCAAACCACAATTATCCACATGACCACACACTTAGGTGGGTGTGGTGATGCAACCTCTCTGCCACACTGGTGCCCCATTGCATGTGGCAGTTGCATTCCAACATGTTCCTCGGCTTTCTAACCATGTCCTAACACATGGAGTGTCATTGCATATGTTCTATTCCAGACCACAATGATCCACATGACCACACACGCTTAGGTGGGTCTGGTGATGCCAACGCTCTGCCACACCGGTGCTCCATTGCATGTGGCAGCTGCCTTCCAACATGTTCCTAGGCTTTATGTCCAAGGCCTGATACATGGAGTGTCATTGGATTTGTTTTTGCCAAACCACAATGATCCATAGGACTACACACACTCAGGTGTATGTGGTGATGTAACCTCTCTGCAACACTGGTGCACCTTTGCATGTGGTAGTTGCATTCCAACATGTTCCTAGGTTTCTAACCATGCCCTGACACATGGAGTGTCATTGCATGTGTTCTCTTCCAAACCACAATGCTCCACATGACTACACACACTTAGATGGGAGTGGTGATGTAAACTTTCTGCTACACTAGTGCTCTATTGCATGTGGCAACTGCATTCCAACATGTTCCTGGGCTTTCTAGCCATGGCCTAACCCATGGAGTGGCATTGCATGTGTTCTTTTCCAAACCACAACAATCCACATGACCACACACACTCAAGTGGGTGTGGTGATGCAACCTCTATGCCCCACTGGTGCTCCATTGCATGTGGTAGATGCATGCCAACATGTTCCTAGGATTTCTGGCCATGGGCAAACACATGGCGTGTCATTGCATGTGTCGTTTTCCAAACCACAATGATCCTCATTATCACACAGTCATGTGGGAGTGGTGATGCAACCTCTCTGCAACACTGGTGCTCCATTACATCTGGAAGCTCCATTCCAACATGTTCCTAGGTTTTTGAACCTTGGCCTGACAAATGGAGTGTCATTGCATGTGTTCTTTTCCAAACCATAATAATCCCCATGACCACACACACTCAGGTGGGTGTGATTATGCAACCTCTCTGCCACACTAGTGCTCCATTGCATGTGGTAGCTACATTCTAACATGATCCCGGGCTTTCTGACACATGGAGATTCATTGCATGTGTTCTTTTACAAACTACAATGATCCGCATGACCACACACACTTGGCTGGGTGTGGTGTTGCAACTTCTCTGCCACACTGGTGCTCCATTGTATGTGGTTGCTATATTCCAACATGTTTATGGGGTTTATGACCATGGCCTCACACATCAAGTGTCATTGGATGTGTCTTTTCCAAACCACAATGATCCACATGACCACACACACTTAGGTGGGTGTGGTGATGCAACCTCTCTACCACACTAGTACTCCATTGCATGTGGCAGCTGCATTCCAATATGTTCCTGGGATTTCTGACCATGACCTGACACATGGAGTGTCATTGCATGTGTTCTATTCAAAACCACAATGATCTACATGACCACACATACTCAGGTGGGAGTAGTGATGCACCCTCTCCGCCGCACTAGTGCTCCATTACATGTGGCAACTACATCCGAACAACTTCCTGGGCTTTATGACCATCACCTGACACATGGAGTGTCATTCCATGTGTTCTGCTCCAAACCACAATGATCCACATGACCAAACCAACTCAGGTGGGTGTCCTGATGCAACCTCTGTACCACACGGTTGCCCCATTGCATATGGAAGATACACTCCAACATATTCCTAGGCTTTCTAACAATGGCCTGACTCATGGAGTGTCATTGCATATGTTCTTTTCAAACCACAATGATCCACATGACCACACACAGTCAGGTGGGTGTGGTGATGCAACCTCTCTGCCACACTGGTGTTCCATTGCATGTGGCGGCTGCATTCCAATATGTTCCTGGGCTTTCTAACAATGGCCTAACACATCGAGTGTCATTGCATGTGTTCTTTTCCAAACCACAATGATCCACATGACCACACACACTAAGGTAGGTGTGGTGATGCAACCTCTCTGCCACACTGGTGCACCATTGCATGTGGCAGTTGGATTCGAACATGTTCCTAAACTTTCTGACCATGGCCTAACACATGGAGTGTCATTGCATGTGTTCTCTTCCAAACCACAATGATCCAGATGACCACACACACTCATATGGGTGTGGTGATGTAACCTCTCTGCTACACTAGTGCTCTATTGCATGCGGCAACTGCATTCCAACATGTTCCTAGGCTTTCTGGCCATGTCCTGACACATGGAGTTGCGTTGCATGTGTTCTTTTCCAAACTACAAGGATCCACATGACCACACACACTTAGGTGGGTGTTCTGATGCAACCTCTCTGCCACACTGATGCACCATTGCATGTGGCAGCTGCATGCCAACATGTTCCTAGGCTTTCTGGCCATGGCCTAACACATGGCGTGTCATTGCATGTGTTATTTCCCAAACTAAAATGATCCACATAATCACACACACTCATGGTGATGCAACCTCTCTGCCACACTGATGCTCCATTGCACGTGGAAGCTCCATTCCAACATGTTCCTGGGTTTTTGACCATGGACTTACACATGGAGTGTCATTGCATGTGTTCTTTCCCAGACCACAATGATCCACATGACCACACACACTAAGGTGGCTGTGGTTATGCAACCTCTCTAACACACTGGTGGTTCATTTCATGTGGCAGCTGCATTCCAACATGATCTCGGGCTTTCTAACACATGGAGATTCATTGCATGTGATCTTTTACAAACCACAATGATCCGAATGACCTCACATAATCAGGTGGGCGTGGTGGTGCAACCTCTCTACCACACTGGTGCTCCATTGCATGTCGCCGCTGCATTGTAACATGTTCCTGTGTTTTTATGACCATGGCCTAACACATCGTTTCTTATTGCATGTGTCTTTTCCAAACCACAATAATCCACACGACCACACACACTCAGGTGGGTATCGGGATGCAACCTCTCTACCACACTGGTACTCCATTGCATGTGGCAGCTGCATTCCAACAAATTCCTGGGCTTTTTGACCATGACCTGACACATGGAGTGTCATTGCATTTGTTCTTTTCTAAACCACAATGATCCATATGACCACACACACTAAGGTGGGTGTGGTGATGCAACCACTCTGCCACACTGGTGCACCATTGCATGTGGCAGTTGGATTCCAACATGTTCCTAAACTTTCTGACCATGGCCTAACACATTGAGTGTCATTGCATGTGTTCTCTTCCAAACCACAATGATCCACATGACCACACACACTCATATCGGTGTGGTGATGTAATCTCTCTGCTACACTAGTGCTATGTTGCATGCAACAACTGCATTCCAACATGTTCCTAGGCTTTCTGGCCATGGCCTGACACATGGAGTTGCATTGCATGTGTTCTTTTCCAAACCACAATGATCCACATGACCACACAGACTTAGGTGGGTGTGGTGATCCAACCTCTCTGCCACACTGGTGCTCCATTGCATGTGGCAGCTGAATGCCAACATGTTCTTAGGCTTTCTGGCCATGGCCTAACACATGGCGTGTCATTGCGTGTGTTCTTTCCCAAACTACAATGATCCACATAATCACACACACTCATGTGGGAGTGGTGATGCAACCTCTCTGCCACACGGGTGCTCCATTACACGTGGAAGCTCCATTCCAACATGTTCCTGGGCTTTTGGACCATGGACTGACACATGGAGTGTCATTGCGTGTGTTCTTTCCCATACCACAATGAACCACATGACCACACACACTAAGGTGGGTGTGGTTATGCAACCTCTCTGCCACACTGGTGCTCCATTTCATGTGGCAGCTGCATTCCAACATGATCGCGGGCTTTCAAACACATGGAGATTCATCGCATGTGTTCTTTTCCAAACCACAATGATACATATGACCACACATACTCAGGTGGGAGTAGTGATGCACCCTCCCTACCGCACTGGTGCTCCATTGCATGTGGCAACTACATTCGAACATCTTCATGGGCTTTATGACCATGGCTTGACACATGGAGTGTCGTTGCATGTGTTCTTTTCCAAACCACAATTATCCACATGACCACACACACTTAGGTGGGTGTGGTGATGCAACCTCTCTGCCACACTAGTACCCCATTGCATGTGGCAACTGCATTCCAACATTTTTCTGGGATTTCTGACCATGGCCTGACACGTGGAGTATCATTGCATATATTCTGCTCCAAACCACAATGATCCACATGACCACACACACTTAGTTGGGTGTGGTGATGCAACCTCTCTGCCACACTGGTGCTCCATTGCATGTGGCAGCTACATTCAGACATGTTCCTAGGCTTTCTAACCATGGCCTGACACATGGAGTGGCATTGCATGTGTTGTTTTTCAAACCACAATGATCCACATGACCGAACACACTCAGGTGCACGTGGCGATGCACCCTCTCTGCCACATTGGTGCTCTATTGCATGTGGCAGCTGCATTCCAACATGTTCATGGGCTTTCTGACCATGGCCTGGCACATGGAGTGTCATTGCATGTGCTCTTTTCCAAACCACAATGATCCACATGACCACACACAATTAGGTGGGTGTGCTGATGCAAGGTCTCTGCCACACTGGTGCTCCATTGCATGTGGCAGCTACATGCCAACATGTTCCTAGGCTTTCTGGCCATGTCCTAACACATGGCGTGTCATTGCATGTGTTCTTTCCCAAACTACAATGATCCACATAATCACACACACTCATGTGGGAGTGGTGATGCAACCTCTCTGCCACACTGGTGCTCCATTGCACGTGGAAGCTCCATTCCAACATGTTCCTCGGCTTTTTGACCATAGACTGACACATGGAGTGTCATTGCATGTGTTCTTTCCTAGACCACAATGATCCACATGACCACACACACTAAGGTGGGTGTGGTTATGCAACCTTTCTGCCACACTGGTGCTCCATTTCATGTGGCAGCTGCATTCCAACATGATCCCGGGCTTTCAAACACATGCAGATTCATTGCATGTGATCTTTTAGAAACCAAAATGATCCGCATGACCTCACATACTCAGGTGGGCATGGTGATGAGACCTCTCTACCACACTAGTGCTCCATTGCATGTGGCCGCTGCATTCCAACATGTTCCTGTGTTTTATGACCATGGCCTGACACATCGATTCTGATAGCATGTGTCTTTTTCAAACCACAATAATCCACATGACCACACACACTCAGGTGGGTATCGGGATGCAACCTCTCTACCACACTGGTACTCCATTGTATGTGGCAACTACATTCCAACATATTCCTAGGCTTTCTGACCATGACCTAACACATGAAGTGTCATTGCATGTGTTCTTTTCCAAACCACAATGATACACATGACCACACATGCTCAGGAGGGAGTAGTGATGCACCCTCTCTGCCACACTGGTACCCCATTGCATGTGGCAACTACATTCGAACATCTTCATGGGCTTTATGACCATGGCCTAACACATTGAGTGTCGTTGCATGTGTTCTTTTCCAAACCACAATTATCCACATTACCACACACACTTAGGTGGGTGTGGTGATGCAACCTCTCTGCCACACGGGTGCTCCATTACACGTGGAAGCTCCATTCCAACATGTTCCTGGGCTTTTGGACCATGGACTGACACATGGAGTGTCATTGCATGTGTTCTTTCCCATACCACAATGAACCACATGACCACACACACTAAGGTGGGTGTGGTTATGCAACCTCTCTGCCACACTGGTGCTCCATTTCATGTGGCAGCTGCATTCCAACATGATCGCGGGCTTTCAAACACATGGAGATTCATCGCATGTGTTCTTTTCCAAACCACAATGATACATATGACCACACATACTCAGGTGGGAGTAGTGATGCACCCTCCCTACCGCACTGGTGCTCCATTGCATGTGGCAACTACATTCGAACATCTTCATGGGCTTTATGACCATGGCTTGACACATGGAGTGCCGTTGCATGTGTTCTTTTCCAAACCACAATTATCCACATGACCACACACACTTAGGTGGGTGTGGTGATGCAACCTCTCTGCCACACTAGTACCCCATTGCATGTGGCAACTGCATTCCAACATTTTTCTGGGATTTCTGACCATGGCCTGACACGTGGAGTATCATTGCATATATTCTGCTCCAAACCACAATGATCCACATGACCACACACACTTAGGTGGGTGTGGTGATGCAACCTCTCTGCCACACTGGTGCTCCATTGCATGTGGCAGCTACATTCAGACATGTTCCTAGGCTTTCTAACCATGGCCTGACACATGGAGTGGCATTGCATGTGTTGTTTTTCAAACCACAATGATCCACATGACCGAACACACTCAGGTGCACGTGGCGATGCACCCTCTCTGCCACATTGGTGCTCTATTGCATGTGGCAGCTGCATTCCAACATGTTCATGGGCTTTCTGACCATGGCCTGGCACATGGAGTGTCATTGCATGTGCTCTTTTCCAAACCACAATGATCCACATGACCACACACAATTAGGTGGGTGTGCTGATGCAAGGTCTCTGCCACACTGGTGCTCCATTGCATGTGGCAACTACATGCCAACATGTTCCTAGGCTTTCTGGCCATGTCCTAACACATGGCGTGTCATTGCATGTGTTCTTTCCCAAACTACAATGATCCACATAATCACACACACTCATGTGGGAGTGGTGATGCAACCTCTCTGCCACACTGGTGCTCCATTGCACGTGGAAGCTCCATTCCAACATGTTCCTCAGCTTTTTGACCATAGACTGACACATGGAGTGTCATTGCATGTGTTCTTTCCTAGACCACAATGATCCACATGACCACACACACTAAGGTGGGTGTGGTTATGCAACCTTTCTGCCACACTGGTGCTCCATTTCATGTGGCAGCTGCATTCCAACATGATCCCGGGCTTTCAAACACATGCAGAGTCATTGCATGTGATCTTTTAGAAACCAAAATGATCCGCATGACCTCACATACTCAGGTGGGCATGGTGATGAGACCTCTCTACCACACTAGTGCTCCATTGCATGTGGCCGCTGCATTCCAACATGTTCCTGTGTTTTATGACCATGGCCTGACACATCGATTCTTATAGCATGTGTCTTTTTCAAACCACAATAATCCACATGACCACACACACTCAGGTGGGTATCGGGATGCAACCTCTCTACCACACTGGTACTCCATTGCATGTGGCAACTGCATTCCAACATATTCCTAGGCTTTCTGACCATGACCTAACACATGAAGTGTCATTGCATGTGTTCTTTTCCAAACCACAATGATACACATGACCACACATGCTCAGGAGGGAGTAGTGATGCACCCTCTCTGCCACACTGGTACCCCCATTGCATGTGGCAACTACATTCGAACATCTTCGTGGGCTTTATGACCATGGCCTAACACATTGAGTGTCGTTGCATGTGTTCTTTTCCAAACCACAATTATCCACATTACCACACACACTTAGGTGGGTGTGGTGATGCAACCTCTCTGCCACACTGGTACCCCCATTGCATGTGGCAGCTGCATTCCAACATGTTTCTTGGCTTTGTGACCATGGCCTGGCACATGGAGTGTTATTGCATGTGTTCTGCTCCAAACCACAATGATCCACATGACCACACACACTCAGGTGGGTGAGGTGATGCAACCTCTCTGCCACACTGGTGCTCCATTGCATGTGGCAGCTGAATGCCAACATGTTCTTAGGCTTTCTAGCCATGGCCTAACACATGGCGTGTCATTGCGTGTGTTCTTTCCCAAACTAAAATGATCCACATAATCACACACACTCATGTGGGAGTGGTGATGCAACCTCTCTGCCACACGGGTGCTCCATTACACGTGGAAGCTCCATTCCAACATGTTCCTGGGCTTTTGGACCATGGACTGACACATGGAGTGTCATTGCGTGTGTTCTTTCCCATACCACAATGAACCACATGACCACACACACTAAGGTGGGTGTGGTTATGCAACCTCTCTGCCACACTGGTGCTCCATTTCATGTGGCAGCTGCATTCCAACATGATCGCGGGCTTTCAAACACATGGAGATTCATCGCATGTGTTCTTTTCCAAACCACAATGATACATATGACCACACATACTCAGGTGGGAGTAGTGATGCACCCTCCCTACCGCACTGGTGCTCCATTGCATGTGGCAACTACATTCGAACATCTTCATGGGCTTTATGACCATGGCTTGACACATGGAGTGTCGTTGCATGTGTTCTTTTCCAAACCACAATTATCCACATGACCACACACACTTAGGTGGGTGTGGTGATGCAACCTCTCTGCCACACTAGTACCCCATTGCATGTGGCAACTGCATTCCAACATTTTTCTGGGATTTCTGACCATGGCCTGACACGTGGAGTATCATTGCATATATTCTGCTCCAAACCACAATGATCCACATGACCACACACACTTAGTTGGGTGTGGTGATGCAACCTCTCTGCCACACTGGTGCTCCATTGCATGTGGCAGCTACATTCAGACATGTTCCTAGGCTTTCTAACCATGGCCTGACACATGGAGTGGCATTGCATGTGTTGTTTTTCAAACCACAATGATCCACATGACCGAACACACTCAGGTGCACGTGGCGATGCACCCTCTCTGCCACATTGGTGCTCTATTGCATGTGGCAGCTGCATTCCAACATGTTCATGGGCTTTCTGACCATGGCCTGGCACATGGAGTGTCATTGCATGTGCTCTTTTCCAAACCACAATGATCCACATGACCACACACAATTAGGTGGGTGTGCTGATGCAAGGTCTCTGCCACACTGGTGCTCCATTGCATGTGGCAGCTACATGCCAACATGTTCCTAGGCTTTCTGGCCATGTCCTAACACATGGCGTGTCATTGCATGTGTTCTTTCCCAAACTACAATGATCCACATAATCACACACACTCATGTGGGAGTGGTGATGCAACCTCTCTGCCACACTGGTGCTCCATTGCACGTGGAAGCTCCATTCCAACATGTTCCTCGGCTTTTTGACCATAGACTTACACATGGAGTGTCATTGCATGTGTTCTTTCCTAGACCACAATGATCCACATGACCACACACACTAAGGTGGGTGTGGTTATGCAACCTTTCTGCCACACTGGTGCTCCATTTCATGTGGCAGCTGCATTCCAACATGATCCCGGGCTTTCAAACACATGCAGATTCATTGCATGTGATCTTTTAGAAACCAAAATGATCCGCATGACCTCACATACTCAGGTGGGCATGGTGATGAGACCTCTCTACCACACTAGTGCTCCATTGCATGTGGCCGCTGCATTCCAACATGTTCCTGTGTTTTATGACCATGGCCTGACACATCGATTCTGATAGCATGTGTCTTTTTCAAACCACAATAATCCACATGACCACACACACTCAGGTGGGTATCGGGATGCAACCTCTCTACCACACTGGTACTCCATTGCATGTGGCAACTACATTCCAACATATTCCTAGGCTTTCTGACCATGACCTAACACATGAAGTGTCATTGCATGTGTTCTTTTCCAAACCACAATGATACACATGACCACACATGCTCAGGAGGGAGTAGTGATGCACCCTCTCTGCCACACTGGTACCCCATTGCATGTGGCAACTACATTCGAACATCTTCATGGGCTTTATGACCATGGCCTAACACATTGAGTGTCGTTGCATGTGTTCTTTTCCAAACCACAATTATCCACATTACCACACACACTTAGGTGGGTGTGGTGATGCAACCTCTCTGCCACACGGGTGCTCCATTACACGTGGAAGCTCCATTCCAACATGTTCCTGGGCTTTTGGACCATGGACTGACACATGGAGTGTCATTGCATGTGTTCTTTCCCATACCACAATGAACCACATGACCACACACACTAAGGTGGGTGTGGTTATGCAACCTCTCTGCCACACTGGTGCTCCATTTCATGTGGCAGCTGCATTCCAACATGATCGCGGGCTTTCAAACACATGGAGATTCATTGCATGTGTTCTTTTCCAAACCACAATGATACATATGACCACACATACTCAGGTGGGAGTAGTGATGCACCCTCCCTACCGCACTGGTGCTCCATTGCATGTGGCAACTACATTCGAACATCTTCATGGGCTTTATGACCATGGCTTGACACATGGAGTGCCGTTGCATGTGTTCTTTTCCAAACCACAATTATCCACATGACCACACACACTTAGGTGGGTGTGGTGATGCAACCTCTCTGCCACACTAGTACCCCATTGCATGTGGCAACTGCATTCCAACATTTTTCTGGGATTTCTGACCATGGCCTGACACGTGGAGTATCATTGCATATATTCTGCTCCAAACCACAATGATCCACATGACCACACACACTTAGGTGGGTGTGGTGATGCAACCTCTCTGCCACACTGGTGCTCCATTGCATGTGGCAGCTACATTCAGACATGTTCCTAGGCTTTCTAACCATGGCCTGACACATGGAGTGGCATTGCATGTGTTGTTTTTCAAACCACAATGATCCACATGACCGAACACACTCAGGTGCACGTGGCGATGCACCCTCTCTGCCACATTGGTGCTCTATTGCATGTGGCAGCTGCATTCCAACATGTTCATGGGCTTTCTGACCATGGCCTGGCACATGGAGTGTCATTGCATGTGCTCTTTTCCAAACCACAATGATCCACATGACCACACACAATTAGGTGGGTGTGCTGATGCAAGGTCTCTGCCACACTGGTGCTCCATTGCATGTGGCAACTACATGCCAACATGTTCCTAGGCTTTCTGGCCATGTCCTAACACATGGCGTGTCATTGCATGTGTTCTTTCCCAAACTACAATGATCCACATAATCACACACACTCATGTGGGAGTGGTGATGCAACCTCTCTGCCACACTGGTGCTCCATTGCACGTGGAAGCTCCATTCCAACATGTTCCTCAGCTTTTTGACCATAGACTGACACATGGAGTGTCATTGCATGTGTTCTTTCCTAGACCACAATGATCCACATGACCACACACACTAAGGTGGGTGTGGTTATGCAACCTTTCTGCCACACTGGTGCTCCATTTCATGTGGCAGCTGCATTCCAACATGATCCCGGGCTTTCAAACACATGCAGAGTCATTGCATGTGATCTTTTAGAAACCAAAATGATCCGCATGACCTCACATACTCAGGTGGGCATGGTGATGAGACCTCTCTACCACACTAGTGCTCCATTGCATGTGGCCGCTGCATTCCAACATGTTCCTGTGTTTTATGACCATGGCCTGACACATCGATTCTTATAGCATGTGTCTTTTTCAAACCACAATAATCCACATGACCACACACACTCAGGTGGGTATCGGGATGCAACCTCTCTACCACACTGGTACTCCATTGCATGTGGCAACTGCATTCCAACATATTCCTAGGCTTTCTGACCATGACCTAACACATGAAGTGTCATTGCATGTGTTCTTTTCCAAACCACAATGATACACATGACCACACATGCTCAGGAGGGAGTAGTGATGCACCCTCTCTGCCACACTGGTACCCCATTGCATGTGGCAACTACATTCGAACATCTTCGTGGGCTTTATGACCATGGCCTAACACATTGAGTGTCGTTGCATGTGTTCTTTTCCAAACCACAATTATCCACATTACCACACACACTTAGGTGGGTGTGGTGATGCAACCTCTCTGCCACACTGGTACCCCATTGCATGTGGCAGCTGCATTCCAACATGTTTCTTGGCTTTGTGACCATGGCCTGGCACATGGAGTGTTATTGCATGTGTTCTGCTCCAAACCACAATGATCCACATGACCACACACACTCAGGTGGGTGAGGTGATGCAACCTCTCTGCCACACTGGTGCTCCATTGCATGTGGCAGCTGAATGCCAACATGTTCTTAAGCTTTCTAGCCATGGCCTAACACATGGCGTGTCATTGCGTGTGTTCTTTCCCAAACTAAAATGATCCACATAATCACACACACTCATGTGGGAGTGGTGATGCAACCTCTCTGCCACACGGGTGCTCCATTACACGTGGAAGCTCCATTCCAACATGTTCCTGGGCTTTTGGACCATGGACTGACACATGGAGTGTCATTGCGTGTGTTCTTTCCCATACCACAATGAACCACATGACCACACACACTAAGGTGGGTGTGGTTATGCAACCTCTCTGCCACACTGGTGCTCCATTTCATGTGGCAGCTGCATTCCAACATGATCGCGGGCTTTCAAACACATGGAGATTCATCGCATGTGTTCTTTTCCAAACCACAATGATACATATGACCACACATACTCAGGTGGGAGTAGTGATGCACCCTCCCTACCGCACTGGTGCTCCATTGCATGTGGCAACTACATTCGAACATCTTCATGGGCTTTATGACCATGGCTTGACACATGGAGTGTCGTTGCATGTGTTCTTTTCCAAACCACAATTATCCACATGACCACACACACTTAGGTGGGTGTGGTGATGCAACCTCTCTGCCACACTAGTACCCCATTGCATGTGGCAACTGCATTCCAACATTTTTCTGGGATTTCTGACCATGGCCTGACACGTGGAGTATCATTGCATATATTCTGCTCCAAACCACAATGATCCACATGACCACACACACTTAGGTGGGTGTGGTGATGCAACCTCTCTGCCACACTGGTGCTCCATTGCATGTGGCAGCTACATTCAGACTTGTTCCTAGGCTTTCTAACCATGGCCTGACACATGGAGTGGCATTGCATGTGTTGTTTTCCAAACCACAATGATCCACATGACCGAACACACTCAGGTGCACGTGGCGATGCACCCTCTCTGCCACATTGGTGCTCTATTGCATGTGGGAGCTGCATTCCAACATGTTCATGGGCTTTCTGACCATGGCCTGGCACATGGAGTGTCATTGCATGTGCTCTTTTCCAAACCACAACGATCCACATGACCACACACTCTCAGATGGGTGTGGTAATGAATCCTCTCTGCCACACTGGTGCTCCATTGCATCTGGGAACTACATTCGAACATCTTCATGGGCTTTATGACCATGGTTTGACATATGGAGTGTCGTTGCATGTGTTCTTTTCCAAACCACAATTATCCACATGACCACACACACTCAGGTGGGTGTGGTGATGCAACCTCTCTGCCACACTAGTACCCCACTGCATGTGGCAACTGCATTCCAACATGTTTCTAGGATTTCTGACCATGGCCTGACACATGGAGTATCATTGCATATGTTCTGCTCCAAACCACAATGTTCCACATGACCACACACACTTAAGTGGGTGTGGTGATGCAACCTCTCTGCCACACTGGTGCTCCATTGCATGTGGCAGCTACATTCATACATCTTCCTAGGCTTTCTAACCATGGCCTGACACATGGAGTGTCATTGCATGTGTTGTTTTCCAAACCACAATGATCCACATGACCACACACACTCAGGTGCACATGGCGATGCACCCTCTCTGCCACTGGTGCTCTATTGCATGTGGCAGTTGCATTCCAACATGTTCATGGGCTTTCTGACCATGGCCTGGCACATGGAGTGTCATTGCATGTGCTCTTTTCCAAACCACAATGATCCACATGACCACACACACTTAGGTGGGTGTGCTGATGCAAGCTCTCTTCCACACTGGTGCTCCATTGCATGTGGCAGCTACATGCCAACATGTTCCTAGGCTTTCTGGCCATGGCCTAACAGATGGCGTGTCATTGCATGTGTTCTTTCCCAAACTACAATGATCCACATAATCACACACACTCATGTGGGAGTGGTGATGCAACCTCTCTGCCACACTGGTGCTCCATTGCACGTGGAAGCTCCATTCCAACATGTTCCTCGGCTTTTTGACCATGGACTGACACATGGAGTGTCATTGCATGTGTTCTTTCCCAGATCACAATGATCCACATGACCACACACACTCAGGTGGGTGTGGTTATGCAACCTTTCTCCCACATTGGTGCTCCATTGCATATGGCAGCTACATTCCAACATGTTCATGGGCTTTCTGACCATGGACTGACACATGGGGTGTTATTGCATGTGTTCTTTTCCAAACCACAATGATCCACATGACCACACACACTCAGATGGGTGTGGTGATGCAACCTCTCTGCCACACTGGTGCTCCATTGCATGTGGCACCTGCATTCCAACATGTTCCTGGGCTTTCTGACCATGGCCAGGCACATGGAGTGTCATTGCATGTGTTCTTTTCCAAACCACAATGATCCACATGACCACACACAGTCAGGTGGGTGTGGTGATGCAACCTATCTCCCACACTGGTGCTCCATTGCATGTGGAAGCTGCATTCCGACATGTTCATGGGCTTTCTGACCATGCCCTGACACATAGAGTGTCATTGCATGTGTTCTTTTACAAACCACAATGATCCACATGACCACACACACTCTGGTGGGTGTGGTGATGCACCCTATCTCCCACACTGGTGCTCCATTGTATGTGGCAGCTGCATTCTAACATGTTCATGGGCTTTCTGACCATGGCCTGACACATGGAGTGTCATTTCATGTGCTCTTTACCAAACCACAATGATCCACATGACCACACACACTCAGGTGGGTGTGGTGATGCAACCTCTCTGCCACACCGGTGCTCTATTGCATGTGGCTACTGCATTCCAACATGTTCATGGGCTTTCTGACCATGGCCTGACACATGGAGTGTCATTGCGTGTGCTCTTTTCCAAACCACAATGATCCACATGACCACACACGCTCAGGTGGGTGTGGTGATGCAACTTCTCTGCCACAATGGTTCTCTATTGCACGTGGCAGCTACATTCAGACATGTTCCTAGCCTTTCTAACCATGGCCTGACACATGTAGTGTTATTGCATGTCTTCCTTTGCAAATCACAATGATCCACATGACCACACACAGTCAGGTGGGTGTGGTGATTCAACCTCTCTACCGTACTAGTACTCCATTGCATGTGGCACCTGCATTCCAACATGTTCCCGGGATTTCTGACCATGGCTAAGCACATGGAGTGTCATTGCATGTGTTCTTTGCCAAACCACAATGATCCACATGACCACACACACTCAAATGGGTGTGGTGATGCAACCTATCTCCCACACTGGAGCTCCATTCAATGTGGCAGCTGCATTGCAACATGTTCGTGGGGTTTATGACCATGGCCTCACACATGGAGTTTAATTGCATGTGTTTTTTCCAAACCACAATGATCCACATGACCACACACACTTAGATGACTGTGGTGATGCAACTTCTTTGCCACACTGGTTCCCTATTGCACATGGAAGGTGCATTCCAACATGTTCCTAGGCTTTCTAACCATGGCCTTACACATGTAGTGTTATTGTATGTCTTCTTTTCCAAATCACAATGATCCACATGAATACACAAACTCAGGTGGGTGTGGTTATGCAACCTCTCTACCACACTGGTACTCCATTGCATATGGTAGCTGCATTCGAACATGATCATGGGCTTTCTGACCATAGGCTAACACATGGAGCATCATTGCTTGTGTTCTTTTCCAAACCACAATGATATACATAACCACACATACTTGGGTGGGTGTGGTGATGCAACCTCTCTGCCACACTGGTGCTCCATTGCATGTGGCACCTCCATTCGAACATGTTCCTGGGCTTTCTGACCATGGCCAGGCACATGGAGTGTCATTGCATGTGTTTTTTTCCAAACCACAATGATCCACATGACCACACACACTCAGGTGGGTTTGGTGATGCAACCTATCTTCCACACTAGTGCTACATTGCATGCGGAAGCTGCATTCCAACATGTTCATGGGCTTTCTGACCATGGCCTGACAGATGGAGTGTCATTTCATGTGCTTGTTTGCAAACCACAATGATCCACATGACCAAACACACTAAGGTGGGTGTAGTGATGCAACCTCTCTGCCACACTGGTGCTCCATTGCATGTGGCAGCTGCATTCGAACATGTTCCTAGGCTTTCTGACCATGGACTGACACATTGAGTGTCATTCCATGTGTCCTTTCCAAACCACAATGATCCACATGAGCTAACACACTCAGGTGGGTGTGGTGATGCAACCTATCTCCCACACTTGTGTTGCATTGCATGTGGCAGCTGCATTCCAACATGTTCATGGGCTTTCTGACCATGGCCTAACACATGGAGTGTCATTGCATGTGCTCTTTTCCAAAACACAATGATCCACATGACCACACACAGTCAGGTGTGTGTGGTGATGCAACCTCTCTGCCACACTGGTGCTCTATTGCATGTGGCTGCTGTATTCCAACATGTTCATGGCCTTTCTGACCATGGCCTGACACATGGAGTGTCATTGCATGTGCTCTTTTCCATACCACAATGATCCACATGACCACACACACTCAGGTGAGTGTGATGATGCAACTTCTCTGCCATACTGGTTCTCTATTGCACGTGGCATCTACATTCAGACATGTTCCTAGGCTTTCTAACCATGGCATGTCAAATGTAGTGTTATTGCATGTCTTCTTTTCCAAATGACAATGATCCACATGACACACAGACTCAGGTGGGTGTGGTGATTCAACCTCTCTACCACACTGTTACTCCATTGCATGTGGCACCTGCATTCCAACATGTTCCTAGGCTTTTTGACCATTGCCAGGCACATGGAGTGTCATTGCATGTGTTCTTTGCGAAACCACAATGATCCACATGACCACACACACATAGGTGACTGTGGTAATGCAACTTGTTCCTATTGCACGTGGAAGGTGCATTCCAACATGTTCCTAGGCTTTCTAACCATGGCTTTACACATCTAGTGTTATTGCATGTCTTCTTTTCCAAATCATAATGATCCACCTGACCACACACACTCAGGTGGGTGTGATTATGCAACCTCTCTATCACACTGGTACTCCATTGCATGTGGCAGCTGCATTTCAAAATGTTCCTGGCTTTCTGACCATGGCTAAGCACATTGAGTTCCATTGTATGTGTTCTTTTCCAAACCATAATGATCCACAAGACCACCCACACTCAGGTGGGTGTGGTGATGCAACCTATCTCCCACACTAGTGCTCCATTGAATGGGGAATCTGCATTTCAACATGTTCATGTGCTTTCTAACCATGGCCTGACACCTGGAATGTCATTGCATGTGCTCTTTTCCAAACCACAATGATCCACATGACCACACACACTAAGGTGGGTGTAGTGATGCAAGCTCTCTACCACACTGGTGCTCCATTTCATGTGGAAGCTGCATTCCAACATGTTCCTAGGCTTTCTAACCATGGACTGACACATGGAGTGTCATTCCATGTGTCTTTTCCAAACCACAATGATCCACATGACCACACACACTCAGGTGGGTGTGGTGATGCAACCTATCTCCCACACTACTGCTCCATTGCATGTGGCAGCTGCATTCCAACATGTTCATGTGCTTTCTGACCATGGCCTGACACATGGAGTGTCATTGCATGTGTCTTTTCCAAACCACAATGATCCACATGACCACACAGTAAGGTGGGTGTGGTGATGCAACCACTCTGCCACACTAGTGCTCTATTGCATGTGGCAGCTGCATTCCAACATGTTCATGTGCTTTCTGACCATGGCCTGACACATGGAGTGTCATTGCATGTGTTCTTTTCCCAACCACAATGATCCACATGACCACACAGTCAGGTGGGTGTGGTGATGCAACCTCTCTACCACACTGGTTCTCCATTGCATGTGGCAGCTGCATTCCAACATGTTCCTAGGCTTTCTGACCATGAAATGACACATGGAGTGCCATTGCATGTGTTCTTTTCCAGACCACAATCATCCACATGACCACACACACTAAGGTGGGTGTAGTGATGCAACCTCTCTGCCACACTGGTGCTCCATTGCATGTGGCACCTGCATTCCAACATGTTCTTGGGATTTCTGACCATGGCCAGGCATATGGAGTGTCATTGCATGTGTTCTTTTCCAAACCACAATAATCCACGTGACCACACACACTCGGGTGGGTGTGCTGATGCAACCTATCTCCCACACTAGTGCTCCATTGCATGTGGAAGCTGCATTCCAACATGTTCATGGGCTTTCTGACCATGCCATGACACATGGAATGTCATTGCATGTGCTCTTTTCCAAACCACAATGATCCACATGACCACACACACTAGGGTGGGTGTAGTGATGCAACCTCTCTGCCACACTGATGCTCCATTGCATGTGGCAGCTGCATTCCAACATGTTCCTAGGCTTCATGGCCATGGACTGACGCATGGAGTGTCATTCCATGTGTCTTTTCGAAACCACAATGATCCACATGACCACACAATCTCAGGTGGGTGTGGTGATGCAACCTATCTCCCACACTGGTACTCCATTGCATGTGGCAACTGCATTCCAACAAGTTCATGGGCTTTCTGACCATGGCCTGACACACGGAGTGTCATTGCATGTGTCTTTTCCGAACCACAATGATCCACATGACCACACACAGTGAGGTGGGTGTGGTGATGCATCCTCTTTGCCACACTAATGTTCTATTGCATGTGGCGGCTGCATTCCAACATGTTCATGTGCTTTCTACCGATGGCCTGACACATGGAGTGTCATTGCATGTGCTGTTTTCCAAACCACAATGATCCACATGACCACACAGTCAGGTGGGTGTGGTGATGCAACCTCTCTACCACACTGATGCTCCATTGCATGTGACAGCTGCATTCCAACATGTTCCTAGGCTTTCTAACCATGGACTGACACATGGAGTAACATTGCATGTGTTCTTTTCCAAACCACAATGATCCACATGACCACACACACTAAGGTGGGTGTAGTGATGCAACCTCTCGGCCACACTGGTGCTCCATTCCATGTGGTAGCTACATTCCAACATGTTCCTAGGGTTTATGACCATGTCCTGACACATCAAGTGTCATTGCATGTGTCTTTTCCAAACCACAATGATCCACATGACCACACACACTCAGGTTGGTGTGGTGATGCAACCTATCTCCCACACTGGTGCTCCATTGCATGTGGCAGCTGCATTCCAACATGTTCATGGGCTTTCTGACCATGGCCTGACACATGGAGCGTAATTGCATGTGCTCTTTTCCAAACCACAATGATCCACATGACCACAGACAGTCAGGTGGGTGTGGTGATGCAACCTCTCTACCACACTGGTGCTCTATTGCATGTGGCAGCTGCATTCCAACATGTTCATGGGCTTTCTGACCATGGCCTGACACATGTAGTGTCCTTGCATGTGCTCTTTTGCAAACCACAATGATCCACATGACCACACACACTCAGGTGGGTGTGGTGATGTAACCCCTCTGCCACACTAGTAATCCATTGCATGTGGCAGCTGCATTCCAACATGTTCATGGGCTTTCTGACCATAGCCTGACACATAGAGCGTCATTGCTTGTGTTCTTTTCCAAACCACAATGGTAAACATGACCACACACACTCAGGTGGGTGTGGTGATGCAACCTCTCTGCCACACTGGTGCTCCATTGCATGTGGCACCTGCATTCCAACATGTTCCTGGGCTTTCTAACCATGGCCAGGCACCTGTAGTGTCATTGCATGTGTTCTTTTCCAAACCACAATGATCCACATGACCACACACACTCAGGTGGGTGTGTTGATGCAACCTATCTCCCACACTGGTGCTCCATTGCATGTGGAAGCTGCATTCCAACAGGTTCATGCGCTTTCTAACCATGGCCTAACACATGGAATGTCATTGCATGTGCTCTTTTCCAAACCACAATGATCCACATGACCACACACACTAAGGTGGGTGTAGTGATGCAACCTCTCTGCCACACTGGTGCTCCATTGCATGTGGTAGCTACATTCCAACATGTTCCTAGGGTTTATGACCGTGTCCTGACACATCGAGTGTCATTCCATGTGTCTTTTCCAAACCACAATGATCCACATGACCCCACACACTCAGGTGGGTGTGGTGATGCAACCTATCTCCCACACTAGTGCTCCATTGCATGTGGCAGCTGCATTCAAACATGTTCATGGGCTTTCTGACCATGGCCTAACACATGGAGTCTCATTGCATGTGTCTTTTCCAAACCACAATGATCCACATGACCACACAGTCAGGTGGGTGTGGTGATTCAACTTCTCTGCCACACTAGTGCTCTATTGCATGTGGCAGCTGCATTCCAACATGTTCATGTGCTTTCTGACCATGGCCTGACACATGGAGTGTCATTGCATGTCCTCTTTTCCAAACCAAAGTGATCCACATGACCACATAGTAAGGTGGGTGTGGTGATGCAACCTCTCTGCCACACTAATGCTCCATTGCATGTGGCACCTGCATTCCAACATGTTCACGGGCTTTCTGACCATGGCTAGACACATGGCGTGTCATTGCATGTGTTATTTTCCAAACCACAATCATCCACATGACCACACACAGTCAGGTGGGTGTGGTGATGCAACCTATCTCCCACACTGGTGATCCATTGCATGTGGAAGCTGCATTCCAACATGTTCATGGTCTTTCTGACCATGGCCTGACACATGGAATGTCATTGCATGTTCTCTTTTCCAAACCACAATGATCCACATGACCACACACACTAAGGTGGGTGTAGTGATGCAACCTCTCTGCCACACTGGTGCTCCATTGCATGTGGCAGCTGCATTCCAACATGTTCCTAGGCTTTCTGACCATGGACTGACACATGTGATATTCCATGTGTCTTTTCCAAACCACAATGATTCACATGACCACACGCACTCAGGTGGGTGTGGTGATGCAACCTATCTCCCACACTGGTGCTCCATTGCATGTGGCGGTGACATTCAAACATGTTCATGGGCTTTCTGACCATGGCCTGACACGTGGAGTGTCATTGCATGTGTCTTTTCCAAACGACAATGATACACATGACCACACACAGTTAGGTGGGTGTGGTGATGCAACCTCTCTGCCACACTAGTGCTCTCTTGCATGTGGCAGCTGCATTCCAACATGTTCATGTGCTTTCTGACCATGGCCTGACACTTGGAGTGTCATTGCATGTGCTCTTTTCCAAACCATAATGATCCACGTGACCACACAGTAAGGTGGGTGTGGTGATGCAACCTCTCTGCCACACTGATGCTCCATTGCATGTGGCAGCTGCATTCCAACATGTTCCTGGGCTTTCTAACCATGGACTAACACATGGAGTGGAATTGCATGTGTTCTTTTACAAACCACAATAATACACATGACCACACACAGTAAGGTGGTGTAGTGATGCAACCTCTCTGCCACACTGGTGCTCCATTGCATGTGGCACCTGCATTCCAACATGTTCACGGGCTTTCTGACCATGGCCTGACACATGGAGTGTCATTGCATGTCCTGTTTTCCAAACCACAATGATCCACATGACCACACACAGTCAGGTGGGTGTGGTGATTCAACCTCTCTGCCACACTAGTGCTATATTGCATGTGGCAGCTACATTCCAACATGTTCATGTGCTTTTTGACCATGGCCTGACACATGGAGTGTCATTGCATGTGCTCTTTCCCAAACCACAATGATCCACATGACCACATAGTAAGGTGGGTGTGGTGATGCAACCTCTCTGGCACAATAATGCTCCATTGCATGTGGCAGGTGCATTCCAACATGTTCCTAGGCTTTCTGACCATGGACTGACACATGGAGTGCCATTTCATGTGTTCTTTTCCAAACCACAATGATCCACATGACCACACACAATAAGGTGGGTGTAGTGATGCAACCTCTCTGCCACACTGGTGCTCCATTGCATGTGGCACCTGCATTCCAACATGTTCTTGGGCTTTCTGACCATGGCCAGGCACATGGCGTGTCATTTCATGTGTTCTTTTCCAAACCACAATGATCCACATGACCACATACACTGAGGTGGGTGTGGTGATGCAACCTTTCTCGCACACTGGTGCTCCATAGCATGTGGAAGCTGCATTCCAACATGTTCATGGGCTTTCTGACCATGGCCTGACACATGGAATGTCATTGCATGTGCTCTTTTCCGAACCACAATGATCCACATGACCACACACACTATGGTGGGTGTAGTGATGCAACTTCTCTACCACACTGGTTCTCTATTGCACGTGGAAGCTGCATTCCAACATGTTCCTAGGCTTTCTAACCATGGCCTTACACATGTAGTGTTATTGCATGACTTTTTTCCAAATCACAATGATCCACATGACCACACACACTTAGTTGGGTGTGGTGATGTAACCTCTCTACCACACTGGTACTCCATTGCATGTGGCAGCTACATTCCAACATGTTCATGGGCTTTCTAAGCATAGCCTGACACATGGAGTGTCATTGTTTGTGTTCTTTTCCAAACCACAATCATACACATGACCACACACACTCAGGTGGGCGTGCTGATGTAACCTCTCTGCCACACTGGTGCTCCATTGCATGTGGCACGTGCATTCCAACATGTTCCTGGGCTTTCTGACCATGGCCAGGCACATGTAGTGTCATTGCATGTGTTCTTTTCCAAACCACAATGATCCACATGACCACACACACTTAGGTGGGTGTGGTGATGCAACCTATCTCCCACACTGGTGCTCCATTGCATGTGGAAGCTGCATTCCAACATGTTCATGGGCTTTCTAACCATGGCCTAACACATGGAATGTCGTTGCATGTGCTCTTTTCCAAACCAAAACGATCCACATGACCACACACACTAAGGTGGGTGTAGTGATGCAACCGCTCTGCCACACTGGTGCTCCATTGCATGTGGAAGCTGCATTCCAACATGTTCCTAGGCTTTCTGACCATGGACTGACACATGGAGTGTCATTCCATGTGTCTTTTCCAAACCACAATGATTCACATGACCACACGCACTCAGGTAGGTGTGGTGATGCAACCTATCTCCCACACTGGTGCTCCTTTGCATGTGGCAGCTGCATTCCAACATGTTCATGGGCTTTCTGACCATGGTCTGACACATGGAATGTAATTGCATGTGCTATTTTCCAAACCACAATGATCCACATGATCACACACACTATGGTGGGTGTAGTGATGCAACCTCTCCGCCACACTGGTGCTCCATTGCTTGTGGCGGCTACATGCCAACATGTTCCTAGGCTCTCTGACCTTGGACTGACACATGGAGTGTCATTCCATGTGTGTTTTCGAAACCACAATGATCCACATGACCATACAAACTCAGGTGGATGTGGTAATGCAACCTATCTCCCACACTACTGCTCCATTGCATGTGGCAGCTGCATTCCAACATGTTCATGGGCTTTCTGACCATGGCCTCACACATGGAGTGTCATTGCATGTGTCTTTTCCAAACCACAATGATCCACATGACCACACACAAGTTGGTGGGTGTGGTGATACAACCTCTTTGCCACACTAGTGCTCTATTGCATGTGTCAGCTGCATTCCAACATGTTCATGTGCTTTCTGACGATGGCCTGACACGTGGAGTGTCATTGCATGTGCTCTTTTCCAAACCACAATGATCCACATGACCACACAGTTAGGTGGGTGTGGTGATGCAACCTCTCTGCCACACTGATGCTCCATTGCATGTGGCAGCTGCATTCCAACATGTTCCTAGGCTTTCTGACCATGGACTGACAGATGGAGTGCCATTGCATGTCTTCTTTGCCAAACCACAATGATCTACATGACCACACACACTAAGGTGGGTGTAGTGATGCAACCTCTCCTCCACACTGGTGCTCCATTGCATGTGGTAGCTACATTCCAACATGTTCCTAGGGTTTATGACCATGTCCTAACACATCGATTGTCATTGCATGTGACTTTTCCAAACCACAATGATCCACATAACCACACACACTCAGGTTGGTGTGGTGATGCAACCTATCTCCCACACTGGTGCTCCATTGCATGTGGCAGCTGCATTCCAAAATGTTCATGGGCTTTCTAACCATGGCCTGACACATGGAGTGTAATTGCATGTGATATTTTCCAAACCACAATGTTCCACATGACCTCACACAGTCAGGTGGGTGTGGTGATGCAACCTCTCTGACACACTGGTGCTCTATTGCATGTGGCAGCTGCATTCCAACATGTTCCTGGGCTTTCTGACCATGGCCTGACACATGTAGTGTCATTGCATGTGCTCTTTTGCAAACCACAATGATCCACATAACCACACACACTCAGCTGGGTGTGGTGATGCAACCTCTCTACCACAGTGGTACTCCATTGCATGTGGCAGCTGCATTCCAACATGTTCATGGGATTTCTGACCATAGCATGACACATGGAGCGTCATTGCTTGTGTTCTTTTTGAAACCACAATAGTACACTTGACCACACACACTCAAGTGGGTGTGGTGATGCAACCTCTCTGCCACACTGGTGCTCCATTGCATGTGGCACCTGCATTCTAACATGTTCCTGGGCTTTCTAACCATGGCCAGGCACATGTAGTGTCATTGCATGTGTTCTTTTGCAAACCACAATGATCCACATGACTACACACACTCAAGTGGGTGTGGTGATGCAACCTATCTCCCACACTGGTGCTCCATTGCATGTGGAAGCTGCATTCCAACATGTTCATGTGCTTTCTAACCATGGCCTGACACATGGAATGTCATTGCATGTTCTATTTTCCAAACCACAATGATCCACATGAACACACACACTAAGGTAGGTGTAGTGATGCAACCTCTCTGCCACACTGGTGCTCCATTTCATGTGGCAGCTGCATTCCAACATGTTCCTAGGATTTCTGACCATGGAATGACACATGGAGTGTCATTCCATGTGTCTTTTCCAAACCACAATGATCCACATGACCACACACTCAGGCGGGTGTGGTGATGCAACCTATCTCCCACACTGGTGCTCCATTGCATGTGGCAGCTGCATTCCAACATGTTCATGGGCTTTCTGACCATGGAATGACACATGGAGTGTCATTGCATGTGCTCTTTTTCAAACCATAGTGATCCAGATGACCACATAGTCAGGTGGGTGTGATGATGCAACCTCTTTACCACACTGATGCTCCATTGCATGTGGCAGCTGCATTCCAACATGTTCCTAGGCTTTCTGACCATGGACTGACACATGGAGTGCCATTGCATGTGTTCTTTTCCAAACCACAATGATCCACATGACCACACAAACTAAGGTGGCTGTCGTGAAGCAACCTCTCTGCCACATTAGTGCTCCATTGCATGTGGCACCTGCATTCCAACATGTTCTTGGGATTTCTGACCATGGCCAGGCATAGGGAGTGTCATTGCATGTTTTCTTTTCCAAACCACAATAATCCACATGACCACACACACTCGGGTGGGTGTGGTGATGCAACCTATCTCCCACACTAGTGCTCCATTGCATGTGGAAGCTGCATTCCAACATCTTCATGGGCTTTCTGACCACGGCCTGACACATGGAATGTCATTGCATGTGCTCTTTTCCAAACCACAATGATCCACATGACCACACACTATGGTGGGTGTAGTGATGCAACCTCTCTGCCACACTGATGCTCCATTGCATGTGGCAGCTGCATTCGAACATGTTCCTAGGCTTTCTGACCATGGACTGATGCATGGAGTGTCATTCCATGTGTGTTCTTGAAACCACAATGATCCACATGACCACACAATCTCAGGTGGGAGTGGTGATGCAACCTATCTCCCACACTGGTACTCCATTGCGTGTGGCAGCTGCATTCCAACATGTTCATGTGCTTTCTAACGATGGCCTGACACATGGAGTGTCATTGCATGTGCTCTTTTCCAAACCACAATGATCCACATGACCACACAGTCAGGTGGGTGTGGTAATGCAACCTATCTACCACACTGATGCTCCATTACATGTGGCAGCTGCATTCCAACATGTTCCTAGGCTTTCTAACCATGGACTGACACATGGAGTAACATTGCATGTGTTCTTTTCCAAACCACAATGATCCACATGACCACACACACTAAGGTGGGTGTAGTGATGCAACCTCTCTGCCACACTAGTGCTCCATTCCATGTCGTAGCTACATTCCAACATGTTCCTAGGGTTTATGACCATGTCCTGACACATCGAGTGTCATTGCATGTGTCTTTTCCAAACCACAATGATCCACATGACCACACACACTCAGGTTGGTGTGGTGATGCAACCGCTCTACCACACAGGTACTCCATTGCATGTGGCAGCTGTATTCCAACATGTTCATGGGCTTTCTGACCATAGCCTGACACATGGAGCATCATTGCTTATGTTCTTTTCGAAACCACAATAGTACACATGACCACACACACTCAAGTGGGTGTGGTGATGCAACCTCTCTGCCACACTGGTGCTCCATTGCATGTGGCACCTGCATTCTAACATGTTTCTGGGCTTTCTGACCATGGCCAGGCACATGTAGTGTCATTGCATGTGTTCTTTTCCAAACCACAATGATCCAAATGACCACACACACCCAGGTGGGTGTGGTGATGCAACCTATCTCCCACACTGGTTCTCCATTGCATGTGGAAGCTGCATTCCAACATGTTCATGTGCTATCTAACCATGGCCTAACACATGGAATGTCATTGCATGTGCTATTTTCCAAACCACAATGATCCACATGACCACACACAATAAGGTAGGTGTAGTGATGCAACCTCTCTGCCACACTGGTGCTCCATTTCATGTGGCAGCTGCATTCCAACATGTTCCTAGGATTTCTGACCATGGAATGACACATGGAGTGTCATTCCATGTGTCTTTTCCAAACCACAATGATCCAGATGACCACACACACTCAGGTGGGTGTGGTGATGCAACCTATCTCCCACACTGTTGCTCCATTGCATGTGGCAGCAGCATTCCAACATGTTCATGGGCTTTCTGACCATGGCCTGGCACATCGAGTCTCACTGCATGTGTCTTTTCCAAACCACAGTGATCCACATGACCACACACAGTTAGGTGGGTGTGGTGATTCAACCTCTCTGCCACACTAGTGCTCTATTGCATGTGGCAGCTGCATTCCAACATGTTCATGTGCTTTCTGACCATGGAATGACACATGGAGTGTCATTGCATGTGCTTTTTTCCAAACCACAGTGATCCAAATGACCACATAGTCAGGTGGGTGTGATGATGCAACCTCTCTACCACACTGATGCTCCATTGCATGTGGCAGCTGCATTCCAACATGTTCCTAGGCTTTCTGACCATGGACTGACACATGGAGTGCCGTTGCATGTGTTCTTTTCCAAACCACAATGATCCACATGACCACACACACTAAGGTGGGTGTAGTGATGCAACCTCTCTACCACATTAGTGCTCCATTGCATGTGGCACCTGCATTCCAACATGTTCTTGGGATTTCTGACCATGGCCAGACATATGGAGTGTCATTGCATGTGTTCTTTTCCAAACCACAATAATCCACATGACCACAGACACTCGGGTGGGTGTGGTGATGCAACCTATCTCCCACACTAGTGCTCCATTGCATGTGGAAGCTGCATTCCAACATGTTCATGGGCTTTCTGACCATGGCCTGACAGATGGAATGTCATGGCATGTGCTCTTTTCCAAACCACAATGATCGACATGACCACACACACTATGGTGGGTGTAGTGATGCAACCTCTCTGCCACACTGATGCTCCATTGCATGTGGCAGCTGCATTCCAACATGTTCCTAGGCTTTCTGACCATGGACTGACGCATGGAGTGTCATTCCATGTGTCTTTTCGAAACCACAATGATCCACATGACCACACAATCTTAGGTGGTTGTGGTGATGCAACCTATCTCCCATACTGGTACTCCATTGCATGTGGCAGCTACATTCCAACATTTTCATGGGCATTCTGACCATGGCCTGACACACGAAGTGTCATTGCATGTGTCGTTTCCAAACCACAATGATCCACATGACCAAACACAGTGAGGTGGGTGTGGTGATGCAACCTCTTTGCCACACTAGTGCTCTATTGCATGTGGCAGCTGCATTCCAACATGTTCATGTGCTTTCTAACGATGGCCTGACACATGGAGTGTCATTGCATGTGCTCTTTTCCAAACCACAATGATCCACATGACCACATAGTCAGGTGGGTGTGGTAATGCAACCTGTCTATCACACTGATGCTCCATTGCATGTGGCAGCTGTATTCCAACATGTTCCTAGGCTTTCTAAACATGGACTGACACATGGAGTAACATTGCATGTGTTCTTTTCCAAACCACAATGATCCACATGACCACACACACTAAGGTGGGTGTAGTAATGCAACCTCTCTGCCACACTTGTGCTCCATTGTATGGGGTAGCTACATTCCAACATGTTCCTAGGGTTTATGACCATGTCTTGACACATCGTGTCTCATTGCATGTGCTCTTTTCCAAACCACAATGATCCACATGACGACACAAACTCAGGTGGGTGTGGTGATGCAACCCCTCTACCACACTAGTACTCCGTTGCATGTGGCAGCTGCATTCCAACATGTTCATGGGCTTTCTGACCATAGCCTGACACATGGAGCGTCATTGCTTGTATTATTTTCCAAACCACAATGGTAAACATGACCACACACACTCAGGTGGGTGTGGTGATGCAACCTCTCTGCCACACTGGTGCTCCATTGCATGTGGCACCTGCATTCCAACATGTTCCTGGGCTTTCTGACCATGGCCAGGCACCTGTAGTGTCATTGCATGTGTTCTTTTCCAAACCACAATGATCCACATGACCACAGACACTAAGGTGGGTGTAGTGATGCAACCTATCTCCCACACTAGTGCTCCATTGCATGTGGCAGCTGCATTCCAACATGTGCATGGGCTTTCTGACCATGGCCTGACACATGGAGTCTCATTGCATGTGTCTTTTCCAAACCGCAACGATCCACATGACCACACACAGTCAGGTGGGTCTGGTGATTCAACTTCTCTGCCACACTAGTGCTCTATTGCATGTGGCAGCTGCATTCGAACATGTTCATGTGCTTTCTGACCATGGCCTGACACATGGAGTGTCATTGCATATCCTCTTTTCCAAACCAAAGTGATCCACATGACCACATAGTAAGGTGGGTGTGGTGATGCAACCTCTCTGCCACACTAATGCTCCATTGCATGTGGCAGCTGCATTCCAACATGTTCCTAGGATTTCTGACCATGGACTGACACATGGAGTGCCATTGCATGTGTTCTTTTCAAAACAACAATGATCCACATGACCACACACACTAAGGTGGGTGTAGTGATGCAACCTCTCTACCACACTGGTGCTCCATTGCATGTGGCACCTGCATTCCAACATGTTCTTGGGATTTTTGACCATGGCCAGGCACATGGCGTGTCATGGCATGTGTTCTTTTCCAAACCACAATTATCCACATGACCACATACAGTCAAGTGGATGTGGTGATGCAACCTGTCTCCCACACTGGTGCTCCATAGCATGTGGAAGCTGCATTCCAACATGTTCATGGGATTTCTGACCATGGCCTGACACATGGAATGTCATTGCATGTGCTCTTTTCCAAACCACAATGATCCACATGACCACACAAAGTATGGTGGGTGTAGTGATGCAACCTCTCTGCCACACTGGTGCTCCATTGCATGTGGCAGCTGCATTCCAACAAGATCCTAGGCTTTCTGACCATGGCCTGACACATGGATTGTCATTCCATGTGTATTTTCGAAACCACAATGATCCACATGACCACACATACTCAGGTGGGTGTGGTGATGCAATCTATCTCCCACACTGGTGCTCCATTGCATGTGGCAGCTGCATTCCAACATGTTCATGGGATTTATGACCAGGGCCTAACACATGGAGTGTCATTGCATGTGTCTTTTCCAAACCACAATGATACACATGACCACACACAGTCAGGTGGGTGTGGTGATGCAACCTCTTTTCCACATTAGTGCTCTCTTTCATGTGGCAGCTGCATTCCAACATGTTCATGGGCTTTCTGACCATGGCCTGGCACCTAGAGTGTCATTGCATGTGCTCTTTTCCAAACCACAAAGATCCACATGACCACACAATTAGGTGGGTGTGGTGATGCAACCTCTCTGCCACACTGATGCTCCATTGCATGTGGCAGCTGCATTCCAACATGTTCCTAGGCTTTCTGACCATGGACTAACACATGGAGTGGCATTGCATGTGTTCTTTTACAAACCACAATGATACACATGACCACACACACTAAGGGGGTGTAGTGATGCAACCTCTTTGCCACACTGGTGCTCCATTGCATGTGGTGGCTACATTCCAACATGTTCATGGGCTTTCTGACCATGGCCTGACACATGGAGTGTCATTGCATGTGCTCTTTTCCAAACCACAACGATCCACATGACCACACACAGTCAGGTGGGTGTGGTGATTTAACCTCTCTGCCACACTAGTGCTCTATTGCATGTGGCAGCTGCATTCCAACATGTTCATGTGCTTTATGACCATGGCCTGACACATGGAGTGTCATTGCATGTGCTCTTTTCCAAACCACAGTGATCCACATGACCACATAGTAAGGTGGGTGTGGTGATGCAACCTCTCTGCCACACTAAGGCTCCATTGCATGTGGCAGCTGCATTCCAACATGTTCCTAGGCTTTCTGACCATGGACTGACACATGGAGTGCCATTGCATGTGTTTTTTTCCAAACCACAATGATCCACATGACCACACACAATAAGGTGGGTGTAGTGATGCAACCTCTCTGCCACACTGGTGCTCCATTGCATGTGGCACCTGCATTCCAACATGTTCTTGGGCTTTCTGACCATGGCCAGGCACATGGCGTGTCATTGCATTTGTTCTTTTCCAAACCACAATGATCCACATGACCACATACACTCAGGTGGGTGTGGTGATGCAACCTATCTCCCACACTGGTGCTCCATAGCATGTGGAAGCTGCATTCCAACATGTTCATGGGCTTTCTTACCATGGCCTGACACATGGAATGTCATTGCATGTGCTCTTTTCCAAACCACAATGATCCACATGACCACACACACTATGGTGGGTGTAGTGATGCAACCTCTCTACCACACTGGTGCTCCATTGCATGTGGAAGCTGCATTCCAACATGATCCTAGGCTTTCTGACCATGGACTGACACATGGATTGTCATTCCATGTGTCTTTTCGAAACCACAATGATCCACATGACCACACACACTAAGGTGGGTGTGGTGATGCAATCTATCTTCCACACTAGTGCTCCATTGCATGTGGCAGCTTCATTCCAGCATGTTCATGGGCTTTATGACCATGGAGTGTCATTGCATGTGTCTTTTCCAAACCACAATGATCCACATGACCACACAAAGTCAGGTGGGTGTGGTGATGCAACCTCTTTGCCACATTAGTCCCCTATTGCATGTGACAGCTGCATTCCAACATGTTCATGGGCTTTCTGACCATGGCCTGGCACATGGAGTGTAATTGCATGTTCTCTTTTCCAAACCAAAATGATCCACATGACCACACAGTCAGGTGGGTGTGGTGATGCAACCTCTCTTCCACACTGATGCTCCATTGAATGTGGCAGCTGCATTCCAACATGTTCCTAGGATTTCTGACCATGTACTAGCACATGGAGTGGCATTGCATGTGTTCTTTTACAAACCACAATGTTACACATGACCACACACACTAAGGTGGTGTGGTGATGCAACCTCTCTGCCACACTGGTGCTCCATTGCATGTGGTAGCTACATTCCAACATGTTCATGGGCTTTCTGACCATGGTCTGACACATGGAGTGTCATTGCATGTGCTCTTTTCCAAACGACAATGATCCACATGACCACACACACTCAGGTGGTTGTGGCGATGCAACTTCTCTGCCACACTAGTTCTCTATTGCACGTGGCAGCTACATTCAGACATGTTCCTATGCTTTCTACCCATGGCCTGACACATGTATTGTTATTGCATGTCTTCTTTTCCAAACCACAATGATCCACATGACCACACACACTAAGATGGGTGTAGTGATGCAACCTCTCTGCCACACTGGTGCTCCATTGTATGTGGTAGCTACATTCCAACATGTTCCTAGGGTTTATGACCATGTCCTGACACATCGAGTGTCATGGCATGTGTCTTTTCCAAACCACAATGATACACGTAACCACACACACTCACGTTGGTGTGGTGATGCAACCTATCTCCCACACTGGTGCTCCATTGCATGTGGCAGCTGCATTCCAATATGTTCATGGGCTTTCTGACCATGTCCTAACACATGGAGTGTAATTGCATGTGCTCTTTTCCAAACCACAATGATCCACATGACCACACACAGTCAGGTAGGTGTGGTGATGCAACCTCTCTGCCACACTGGTGCTCTATTGCATGTGGCAGCTGCATTCCAACATGTTCATGGGCTTTCTAACCATGGCCTGACACATGTAGTGTCATTGCATGTGCTCTTTTGCAAACCACAATGATCCACATGACCACACACACTCAGGTGGGTGTGGTGATGCAACCTCTCTACCACACTAGTACTCCATTGCATGTGGTAGCTGTTGGGGGGATACCCCGGGTAGGGTCACGGCGGGGTATAAAGGCCGAGTTAGCCGAGGTTTGGCAAGGCCAAAGCAGATGCTGGCCGGGTCACCTCAAGGCAGGCCGAATCACTGGGTAATCCGGACCTGGGGGCGTTCGCCTAACTAGGCCTCATCGGACTTAAGCAGTAAGTCAGAAGTGCATGTTTTACCTATATGCAGGAATGGGTGTGGCCGGATGAACCATCATCTTGGTCATAGCAAGCTTCTAGGAGAAGGAAGGAATCTCACTGGTCAAAAGGAGCCCCGGTACGCACTGCCTGAGCGAAGCGAGCAAGGACAGGACCACCTGGGCGTGGCAGACAAGCGTGACGACGCCCGTGTCGGCTGACGAGGGCGCCGCAGAGGCTCACGTAGCTAAAGCTTGTGTGACACGGGGGAAAAAGCACCCCGGTCGGCTTACCACTTTGGGAGGAGGCATATTCTTTGGAATATGCCTCCACGTATGCCCTAGGCAGAAACCGAGCCTCCCCTATAAAAGGGGGGCTAGGGCTTCTGTTGAAGGGGTTGATCTCTCTGCGATTCTGTTTTGGGCTAGGATTTCAGGTGTGATCTGTGTGTGAGAGTACGAGAGCTCCTTCTTCCTTCTCTCGCCAATACAGCTCTAGGAGCACTTGTAACCTTGGAAGTAAATCAATACAAACTCTCGAGTGGAGAATCACTTCGCTATCCCTCCCTGGATGCCCCTAGCGAGTATTAGTCCCCACCTTTAGCCTATACATGGCATCTGTCGTGACACCACCACGACAGTTGGCGCCCACCGTGGGGCTAGTGGCGCTAGCAGGGTTCAAAATCTGGACGGGAAACTTCATCGACACCGGCAAGCGCATCGTCTCTGGGCTCGTTCAGCGCTTTGGAGCGCGGGACTTAGTTAGCAACAACGCAGGCTGCTTCGGCACGCGCCCTCTCCCGCGCAACGGCATCTTCGTCAAGCTCGGCACGCACAAGGTCTACGTTGCGGTGGACGTGTCTAGCGTTCATCCGCGCCACGTCGTCGAAGCAGGCGAACCGCCCCTCACCGTGGCTCGCGGGGAGCGTATCGCTCGTTCCCCGGACCATGCAGAGGTAATGATGACAGCGCCAGGTGCGGGTGCGAGCAAAGATCCGGCGCCAGATCTGGAGCTAATGCCCAAAGCTCCAAGGAAAGGTAGAGGTCCTCCGCTAGAGAGGCTGGAAAACGTGTTGAGAGAGGCAATGGATAGCTTGGCAAACCCTGTAGTAGCAGCGGTAGATCCGGCTCGTGCATAGGCCGAGCTGGAAGAAACTAGGCAGAAAATACTAGAGGGCGCAAAGAAAATAGCCGCGGCCCAGCAGTTGTTGAACATGACGCTGCGTGAGTATGCTAAGGCGAACAAGGTTGATAATGTAAAAGTCAAAGGGAGAAATCTCATGAGCGAGATGAACAGAGAAGGTGATGTCGTAAATGAGGAGTCAGAAAACTGTTTGTCCGTGGGGCTGCCGAGGTATAGTACCCCGGACAAGAACCTCAGAGCGGCGGATGCAGCTGCGTCTGAGTTAGAGGGACTGACGGGTGAAGCCCGGCAAAGGCAGCAAGACCGGGTAAACGAGCTGGTTCGGATTGCAAATAGGCAAAACGAGGAACTACTCAGGGCAAACCCGGAAAGAGCTGGAGCTTCCAAGATCGTGCATTCGGCGATGGGTAACCCGAAAAAATCCGCTGGAGCCGCATCGTCCCCTCATGGCAGTCCAAGGAGAGAGGAAGTGGTAACCTCGGCCAGACGGAACAAACAGATTGTCCCGTATGACCCGACATGGGCAGGGAAAGAAAAAGAAGCGCAGAAAAATGATGATCGACGAAGTGTGAGCCGAGGCGAAGCTGGCCGAGGTAACCGCGACCAAGGCAATGCCGGTCAAGGGAACGTTGTCAACGGCAATGCTGGGCAGCAAAACTCAGCTGGAGCAAGACAACCGCAGCAGCGGAACATACCAAGGCAAGAGCACAGTGCCGGTCGAGGTGTGCAATAGAAAGGTGCGCCGCAAGAGCAAAACCGGTACAACGACGTCGATTCGGAGATGGCAAATGCGGGGAATCCCAGACCGGACTATCATGTGATAGGGTCGAGATTGGGCAGTAGGGATTTGATGCCGGACGATGCAAGGTTGAAACTGGATCGACTCTATAGGTCGGAACAGATTGAATGTCAAGGTCCACCGGGTCCAGCGTGTTTTGGACCCCGGATCATGAAAGAGCCACCAGTACCGAACTTTCAGCTGCCCAGGGGCACCAAGACCTATGACGGTAGTACCAAGCCAGAGGATTGGCTGATAAACTATGCTACGACTGTGAAAATTGCCACAGGCAACCTGAGATGGGCTGTAGGGTATGTACCCCAGATGTTGGAAGGCCCGACAAGGGTGTGGTTGAACAATTTTCCACCAGGAAGCATCAACTGCTGGATAGATTTCGAGGAGATGTTCATCAGCAATTTTTCGAGTACGTATCAAAGGCCAAATAGGCCACAGACCCTAGCTATGTGCAAGCAAAGACCCAATGAGACAGACCGGGAGTTCTTGACCCAGTGGTGTACCGTGAGAAACTCATGTGAGGGCGTGATAGAATCATAGGCCATAGCATGGTTTACACAGGGGTGCAGATATGGAAGCGAGTTGTGGATGAAGTTGCAACGGAAAATGCCAGCTACGTTGGCAGAAATGATCCGGATTGCAGATTCGTATGCGTTGGGTGACCCGACCCAACCAAGGCTCGCGTCAAACGAGTCAAGCGATGAGTACTATCAGAGGGATGGATCCAGATCATCCCGGAGGAATGATTAGAGAGGAAAAAGGAGAGATGATAGACCGGACCACCGGTACGGTTCGCACCAAGTTGTAGCTGTGAATCAAGATCAACCCGGAGGAGGGGGTAGCCAGCGCCAGAAAACTGGAGGTCAATGGACTCCAAGGAACGATGGGAAGAAAACTTGGACACCAGAGCAAAAGAAGTAGTGGCAAGAAAGGAAAGACCGTCTGAGGTATACTTACGAGTCGATGTTGGACCAGCCGTGTAAGTTTCACACGCCAAATCCGAACAACCCAGCGGGTCATACGACGAGGCAATGCGAGTGGATGCGCAAGATCGAGCAAGGTGGTTCGGGGAATGCTCAGGCACCCCGAAATGATCAGCCTCGGCAGGAGTTACCCCGGCAACAATTGCTCTCCGGAGCGAACACGCAACAGCTAATGTTGCCTCCCCCTCCGCCGAGGTATGATAACAATGAAAGAAGGGATGCAGTGCATCAGGTAGAAAATCAGCATCAGCTGGATCAGAGGCACCCCGGAAATGAGAGGAGAAACGAGTACAGGGAGCATCACCAGAGCTACTGTGTATTCACCACAGAAGAAACTGATAGAAAAAGCTTGCAGCATAGGCATATGGAGGTGAATGCAGTAATGCCTGCAGTGACGATGTACATGCCTTGGTCCGATCAGGAAATCACCTGGAGCATTAGGGATCATCCCAAGCTCATGCCGAGCCCTGGTTCGTATGCGTTGGTGCTGGATCCTACGTTCATTGGACCTAGCATTAACGTAAGGTTCTCCAAGGTACTGATCGACAACGGTAGTAGCATAAATATCATGTATGCGGACACAATGCGCAAGTTGGGTATCTCGGAGAACATGCTCCAGGCCACGAGGACAACTTTCCATGGCATTGTGCCCGGCATTTCTTGCGAGCCCAAAGGCAAGATCCGGGTTGACGTCTTGTTCGGCACGAGGGATAATTGCCGAACTGAAAATCTGGAGTTCGAAGTGGTGAACTTAGAAAGCGCATATCATGCGTTGCTCGGAAGGCCAGTGCTGAACAAGTTCATGGCAAGTTGTCATATCAGCTACTTAAAGATGAAATTGCCCAGACCAAACGGAGTGGTTACCATTGCTGGGGACTTCCGACGTTCCATGGAGTGTGCGTCGGCCGGATCAAACTTAGCCGAGTCACTTGTGATCGCGCAGGAAAAAAGAAAAATTCAAGAGGTGGCAGCATTGGCTCAGTCCGCGCAGCAGTATATGCCGGCGCTGAGTAACCTGCATGGAACTGTCTCTTTATAGGCCACGAAAGATACCAAGAAGGTTCTCGTTGATGACATGTTCCTAGAGCGCACCGTAACAATTGGTGCCGGGCTAAGTGATAAATAGGAAAGCAAGCTCGTCAGCTTCCTCCGTGAGAATCGGGACATTTTTGTTTGGTCGACACAGGACTTGCAAGGTGTTCCGAGGGAGTTGGCCAAGCACTCTTTGAATGTGAGACCCGGAGCCAAGCCGGTGAAGCAACCTCTCCGCCGCTTCTCCAAAGATAGGAGAAAAGTCATTGGAGATGAGATAGCTCGGTTGCTAGCTGCAGGATTTATCATGGAGGTTCTTTACCCGGATTGGCTGTCTAATCCAGTGCTGGTGGAAAAGAAGAACGTGGCAGTGGTTTGGCATATGTGTATCGATTACACGAACCTGAACAAGGCGTGTCCAAAAGACCCATTTCCGCTGCCAAGAATAGATCAGGTCATAGACTCGACTGCTGGATGTGAACTATTATCATTCATTGATGCTTATTCTGGTTTCCACCAGATACCTCTGAATCCGGATGATCAAATAAAGACTACGTTTACTACCCCGTATGGGGCTTATTGCTATCGCACCATGCCGTTTGGTTTACGTAATGCAGGGGAAACGTACCAGAGGTGTATGCAAAAATGTTTGCACGACCAAATAGGTCAAAATGTACAGGTGTACATGGATGATGTGGTTATCAAGACCAAGGAAAGAAAAACGCTCCTTGATGATATCAAGCAAACGTTTGCAAACCTAAGAAGGTTCCGGATGAAACTTAACCTGGAAAAATGCACTTTTGGTGTCTCGGCTGGAAAATTGCTCGGTTTTCTCGTCTCCAGCCGAGGTATCGAGGTAAATCCAACCAAAATCCGGGCCATCGAACGAATGGAACTGCCGAATTGTCTTAACGATGTCCAGAAGTTCACAGGTTACATGGCCTCGTTAAGTCGGTTTGTATGTCGGTTGGGAGAAAAGGCTTTGCCTCTTTACAAACTCATGAAAAAGTCGGATAAGTTCGTTTGGACACCACAGGCCGATGAAGCCTTTGCCCACCTGAAGAAGATGTTAGCCACGGCACCAGTGCTAGCCTCACCACTATCAAAGGAGCCAATGTTGCTCTATATAGCCGCAACCAACCGAGTTGTAAGTGAAGTGATAGTGGTGGAGCGCGATGAGGAAGGTAAATCGGTGCAAAGGCCGGTGTATTATTTGAGTGAAGTGTTGTCAACCTCAAAGCAGAACTACCCACATTATCAAAAAGTGGCATATGGCGTGTACATGGCCGCCAAGAAACTGAAGCACTACTTTGAGGAGCATCCCATCCGGGTCATATGTGAGGCCCCTATATCCGAGATAATGAGTAACAAGGATGCAAGCGGCAGAATTGCAAAATGGGCAATTGAGCTAGCTCCTTATGCTCCGCAATATGACAGGAGAGAGGCCATCAAGTCTCAAGCTGTGGCATACTTCTTCGTGGATTGGGCCGAGGTACAGTACGAACCACCGCTTCCTGATCCGAACTATTGGCGAATGCACTTTGACGGATCAAAAACCAAAACCAGGCTAGGTGTCGAAGTGGTACTCACGTCGCCGAAGAAGGACCAGTTGAAATATATGCCGCAGATCCACTTCACCGCATCAAACAATGTCGCTGAGTATGAAGCACTTGTGCATGGGCTCAAGGTAGCAAAAGAAATTGGTATAAGTCGGATCGTATGCTTTGGCGACTCGGATTTGGTGGTGCAGCAAGTGTCCGGAGTGTAGGACGCCCTTGATCCAAACATGGCACTATACAGATTTCATGTGCAGAAGATTTCTGGTTACGTTGAGGGATGCGAATTTCATCATGTACCCCGGGTGGAAAATGAGGCTGTCGACATCCTGTCGAAGCTCGGGTCAACCAGACAAGCAATTCCACCGGGTGTAGCATTAGAGCACCTCAGGAAACCATCCATCGGGCAATCCCCAGAATCCGAGTCAATCTACATCCTGGAGGACACAGAATCCGGAGTTGTGCCCATGGACGTGGACACGGGAAGTGGTGCGCAAAACCCGGGGACTGCTTCGGCAAACCCGGGGACTGCTTCGCAAGACTCGGGGACTGCTCAGCATGGCCCGGTTGAAGTTATGGCGGTGGATCAGATGGAGATATACGAGGACGTGTTCCCCGTGTGGCCAATACCGGCTTGGGCACTGCATATATTTCAATTCCTGAAGGATGGAACGTTGCCCACTGAGGAGGTGCTGTCCAGGCAAACACAGAGGAGGGCAAAGGCCTACACGATCATCAATTCCGAGTTATAAAAAAGAAGTGTGACCAATGTCCTACAGCGGTGTGTTGACCCAGAAGAAGGGCTTGAAATCATCCGAGATATACATCAGGGAGAATGCGGGCATCACGCCTCATCCCGAGCCTTGGTAGCAAAAGCTTTCCGACACGGATTCTACTGGCCGAATGCCTTAGAGCAAGCAGAAGATCTGGTGAGAAAATGTAATGGTTGTCAGAGGTACGCTACCAAGACACATACGCCAATGTCGGAACTCAAGACCATCCCAATCACTTGGCCATTTGCCGTATGGTGCTTGGATATGGTTGGCCCTTTCAAACCACCAAGGGGAAATATGACTCACATTCTGGTAATGGTGGACAAGTTTATGAAGTGGATTGAGGTAAAGCCTATAAGAAAATGTGATGGAGCTACGGCCGTAACGTTTCTCAAAGATATCATCTTGAGGTACGGTTATCCACACAGTATCATAACTGATAATGGCACAAATTTTGCGGAAGGAGCATTTGCTTGTTTTTGCCAGGATAAGAGGATCCGGCTGGACGTAGCCTCGGTAGCTCACCCCGCATCGAACAGGCAAGTGGAAAGATCCAACGGATTAGTATTATCCGGGATAAAATCCCGGCTCATTGAGCCGCTACAAAGATCAGCGGGGTGCTAGATAGAAGAACTACCAGCTGTACTGTGGAGTTTAAGAACAACTCCGAATCGATCAACAGGCTATACGCCGTTCTTTCTGGTATATGGGGCAGAAGCTGTATTACCAGCCGACATAGAGCATGATTCGCCTAGGGTCACCCAATACACAGAAGCCGAAGTGCAAGAAGCCTGGCAAAATGATGTTGATCTGCTGGAAGAAGCGAGAGAACTGGCACTGTCCAGATCTGCCATATATCAGCAAAATCTCCGACGCTATCATAGCCAGAAAGTGTTCCCCCGAGTCTTTCGGGAAGGCGATCTGGTGCTCCGGTTGGTACAACGTACTACTGGAATGCATAAATTATCCCCCCATGGGAAGGGCCATTCATCATGAGCAAAGCATTGCACAACGATTCTTACTATCTTATAGATGCAAAGCCACAGGAAAAGAACAAGGCGGATAGGTCCGGAGAGGAATCTAAGCGACCATGGAATATAGCTCTACTTCGTCCTTTCTACACTTAACTAAAGAGTGTATGTATCCGAGTTATCTCATATGTCGGTATGTATGTCGGCAATGAGCTTATCAATGAAATGTTGGCACCTCGAGAAGTAACTCAGGGACTGCCTTAATGATGTTTGCTATTTTCTACGCGTCAACTGGAGTAAGTTATTCTACTTAACTCGGATTAGTAGTGTGTGAGCACCAAAAACCCAACTCTTCGACTTGCTGCTGTCCAACAAGAATTGGCTTCATGGCAAGCAAGAGAACTAACCCCGTAGCACATGAAAGACGACTAAGGAAAAGAATTTATTCGAGCTGACGTTTATGTTTCGGACTAACCCCGTATTCATTTTCAAATTGTTATACAGTTTTATTTTTGAGCTAAGTCTAAAAGTTTTCCAGTATTGTTAAGACAAGTTTTCAAGCTCGGATTCGTAAGTTGTAAAATCGAATCAAGGTAGACACGATCCGAGCCAAAAGATTGAACGAACAAGAAAAAGAAACTCGAGGACTACGCCCAAGTTAATCCGACATAAGTACTCAGTAGCAAAATATCACATGTGTTTGGAATACAATTCCACCCGGCATACCGGGGATCTCATAAATTTCCAAGTGTTTTTACTTAAGGAGCAGCAGGAGGAAGTTCGGCATCATCATCGCCCTCTTCGATATCCGAGGCAGTGTCCTCTTCGTCTTCACCCAAATCATCTTCAACGTTCTCAACTTCCTCTTCGCCTGCGACTTCCAGGAAGCTCGGACCCTCAGTCCATTCGTGAATGGGGGCATATTCAATGAGGCTATGCGCGCAAGCCTAGCGCCGAGCTACCCACTCCGGGTCATCTGTCCATTTGGATCCCGTGCGCAGGCGTGTGAGGAGGCTGAGATCTACCTTCTCATACCACGTCAGAATGTGGTGAAGGATGGTATCAGCTGCAGCACGTCCAACGGACTCTCGCCAGAGGTCAAGCTGGGTCTCGATTTCCGAAAGCTTTTCAGCAAGCTGTGTGACTCTCTTCGGAGCATCATCGGCGGGCTAGAAGGCGTTGAAGACTCGGACTGAAACATCGAGGAGGTCCTTGCCGTAGTTCTTAATGATTTCCACGCGAGACGACAGGCTGACCAACAGGTCCTCCATGTCAAAGGGAATGCTTTCACCCTCAGGAGCGCCCGGAGTACCCCTTTCTCGGCGGAAATTGGCGACAGCAGCACTTGCAATAGTGGTACCCTCTGGAAAGTGGCCTGGGAAATAAGGCAAAGGACAAAGCTGAGAAAACAAGACATATGAAGTAACCCGGAGAAATAAGGCGGATAAAGGAACAGAAATTACGTGAGATGTGACTGTCAATCCGGGTCAATTCCTTGGTGCAAGCATCATGCCTCTTCCGAAGCTGCTCGAGCTCAGCATTTGCCGACTCAAGTTTAACCTCGTCTTCTTGAAGAAGTTCACGGTCCTTAGCATTTTGGAGCTTGAGGCGCTCACGTTCTTCGGTGTAGTCCTGGCCAGCCTTTTTTAGCTCGGATTGGTGCTGCGCCTTCATTTTAGCCATCTCAGCCTTGAGCTTGGCTATCTCATCGTCTTTGGTCCGGAGGAGGGCAAGCTCGTCATCTTTCTTCTTTAGTTCGGCTTGGTGCTGCCCTGCTTGTTTGAGAAAATGTAGCATCACGTCAGGCACAGGCACACTATCTTCAAGCGATGGTGAAACAGTGCGTTGGCCCGGCAGTGCCGAGGAATGAATGTTTGCCGAGCCAAGGAGGAAAGCCGATGGAAACCACGGTAAAGACAGACAAGAAGGACGTACCCTTGATCTGCTCCAAGTTCTTCCGCATTATCTTGTTTTCAGCCTCCACCCCAGCTGCGGAAACCGAACAATCAGATTAGTTCGGCAAGCAAAGTTGAAGAAAATTGAGGAAAGGATAAGAAAGAAATTTACCCCTTTTCTGTACTCCGTGATGAGTGCAGCCTATTTTGCGGGAAGGTTCTTGTGCGTATCCAGCAAGCATTGAAATTCAGCACTCCGGCGGTTGGTGGTCACCTAAAAGAGATACAGAAACTTAAGTCAGCCTAGTGCATGTGCATGTTCGAAGTGTACTAAAATCCGGGCCAAGTGGAACTTAACCCGGCTCTAGGTGTGTGCATGTTCGAACTATACTAAAATCCGGGCCAAGTGGAACTTAACCCGGCTCTAGGTGTGTGCATGTTCGAAGTGTACTGAAATCCGGGCCAAGTGGAACTTAACCCGGCTCTAGGTGTGCGCATGTTTGAAGTGTACTAAAATCTGGGCCAAGTGGAACTTAACCCGGCTCTAGGTGTGTGCATGTTCGAAGTGTACTAAAATCCGGGCCAAGCAGAACTTAACCCGGCTCTAGGTGTGTGAATGTTCGAAGTGTACTGAAAACCAGGCCAAGTGGAACTTAACCCGGCTCTAGATGTGTGCATGTTCGAAGTTCTCACGGAGCTACGTTAGTGTTCTACAAGAGCATCCGGCCGAGTAACAAGTCACTCCCCCGGAGGCTCGGGGACTAATGGTTATTATCTACAACTTGTCAAGGAGAAGCAACGTACCTCCATCATTCGCCCAGCGAGGTTAATGGCCTTTGCGGCCATGTTCATCTGAGCGGAAAACTCGGCAGGACCGAACTTTTCTGGGAGGTCAGATTCCTAGACTACCTCGGCCTTGTTCCAATTCATAACAAATTCCATCAGGATCGGGAGGTACCGTTCTCCGGTGGGCATATGGGGCGTCACCAAGCCCTTTGCATGTGCTTCCTTCCTCTCCACCAAGGCAAGGGCGGGCCTGGTGTGCAGAACCAACTGCTGGGCTTCGGTTGGCTCGGCAGGCGCGTCCTTTGCCGCTGATGTCTTCTTGGCAAGCATTGACACAAGGGTGTGCTGCCCAAACTCGACGGCAGTGGGCTTGGTAGCGTTTGGAGCCTTCTTGCCTTTGTCTTGCTGGGTAGAGGAAGCTGTAGCAGTGGTTTTCCCCTTAGAAATTGCCGGGGTAGTTCCTTGCTGAGGTTGAGAGGACTCGGAAGATGCAGAGGAACTAGGTGCTGGTACTCTCGCTGCTGGGCTTGGTGCCGGCGCTGAAGTTTTCGCTACAGGAGTTAGTGCTGATGCCGAGGTTGGAGTTGGTACTGGTCTGCTTGTTGGTACTGGAATTGGTGCTGGGGCCGAAGTAACCTCAGTGGCTGATGGTTGAGGTGTTATCGAGGCGGTGGATGCCGTTGCTCCGGCTAGGCCGGTCTCCCCCACTCCCAGGTTACCCTCGTCTTGCCGAGGTGGAGCTGAACCCGGAGCGGCCATAGAACCCTCTGGGATAGGGCTCAGCGGGCGTGACTCGTCGTCACGACAGGGAGAAGGGCTAGGTTGGAGAGGGGAAGAGATGCTAGATCCACTTTGAGGGACCTCCACCGGAGCCCTGTGAAATCAAATAACGTCAGAAGAAAAATTACGACAAAGTGAGGAAGAACGAGTTACAGAAGAAAGAAGGACTTACGCATCCGAGGTTTCGGCCGCTTTGGGTTTCCGAGCCCTTCGTGCTGGGGCCTTGCCTGCTGGTTTGGGGGCAGTCTTGTCCCCGGACTTCTTTCGCCTTTTAACGGGCTGAGACAGTCCGGAGGAAGAACTCGAAGAACCCCACGTTTCTTCTTCGTTGCTACCGGAACAGGCTCGCCCGTAGCGAGAGGGGGATCCTCGTGAATATGACCGCCGGGGTGAGCTGATGGCGGAAAAGCAAAAGAAAGGGGGACAGCCTCAAAAGGTTCAATCACCTCGATTTCTGAGTCATCTTCATCATCGGGCCAATCTCTAATAGAAGAGGATTTACCCGTGGGTTGTTTCGTGGCGTCGGTCATAGGGAGGAACATCTCCTGGTCTGGCTCTTCCTCATCCGGAGTCTCCCGGTCCGGCGCCCACTTAAGGGACGGATCGGTGCCGTCCTCAAGGGTCTGCTGAAGGAATTGCTAAGGAAAAGAGCGAACAAAAGAGTCAAAAAATGCAACAATAACTGACATATAATTAGTCCGGGTTAAGTTTGCAGCATGAAACTTACCGTGGGAGGTAGCCGGTCACGGCAGAAATGCTCAATCCCGCAAGACCAATCAGTGGAAAAGTCCTTGTGAGTGGTGAAGAGAGCCTTAACCCGGTGATAAATCTCCGAGTTGGTCAGCTCGAAGGATGAGGTCCGGTTAGGATCGCGGCCGTAGCTCATGTGGCACACCTTGTGGGTGCGCTTCTGGAGGTGTGAGATTCGGTTACGCACAAAGGTGATCATGGCATCCTCGTTGCATAGTCCGAGCCCCTTCAGTTCCGCGAACCTTTTGCTCACTTGGTTGGCCAAGGCTGTGGGCTTCTTGGGGATCACATCCCACGGGTCCGGGTTAGGTGGACCCGGAGTGTAGGGAAGCAACCGGATCAAGTCTTCGGTGCCCGTATTCCAGACATAGAAGAAGGTCCGGGCCCATCCTTTGTAGGACTCTAGCCCGGTGACCCGGGGAAAAACGGAAAATCGCCGGGGTGAAATGGAGGCCGCTCCAAATTGAGTGAGCCGCTTGTCCTCCAGATCAGCGTGGATGTTGGGAATGACGTTGCGACGAAGGCCGAAGAACCGGATCCATAGCTCTTTCGTGGGCCATAGTTCGGCGTAGCCTTCGATCGTAGAAGCAAAGGTAGAAAGAGAGGTGATGGCGTTGGCTGGAAGGTGGTGTGGCTGGAGTTGGTATGTACCGAGCCAGTCCCGGAAAAAATCACTCACCGGCAAGCCGAAGCCCCGTTGGAAATGGGACAGGAACACGACGAACTCGCCCGGATTGGGTGAGGGGGATAGTTCGTTGGAAGGAAGGCGCGCGGCGACGCCGGCAGGGATGCGTCTGGTCTGGTAGAGCCAGTCCAGGTCATCCTGGCAGACCCAGGAGCCGGCCCACGCGCCACGGTCCACCGCCGCGGCGTCCTCTTCCATCTCCTGCTCAGCAACAATGAGTTCCTCTTCAGTCATCTGGTCCTCGAGGCCCTCGCTGGCACTGGAGGTGGCGGGGGACAGTGGCCGGGACTGGTGCGGACCCGTGGCGAGAAATTTGCATCGCGTTGGCGGCGACGCTGCTATTTGGCGATGCTGGCGGCGGCGCGGTCGCGAGGAAGAGGAAGAAGAATAGCAGCGAGCAGAGGGGTGCGGAGGGGGAAAAATCCTAAGGGATGCACCCCTCCGCTATTTAACCACTCCCATCAAGGGTGAGTGGGATCGCGCCCTGTGGACCGGCCACACGCTGTGGCCATGTATCACCCGTCTGGACTAATCAGTGAGGGGCCACACGGAGGGCCACAGGGCGGAGAGAATCCTATGACATGACGCACTGATGCGGTAAACGAGGAGGCAGGCGTGACGTGACCCGCGCACAGTGATAACTGACAATTACTGCGGCGGTTACTCTACCGTCCCTTAAAACAAGACGACATAATGATTACCCTTCACATGGGTTAGCGTACGAGAGAAGGAAGCAAGACCCGGATGGAACTGTGGTAACCCTGCCGGCAAGTGAAAACTTGAAATGTGCGAAGGGAACGTAAATCCAAGCAGTCCGAGGTACAAAGGTAACTCTGCAATAATGACCGAGGCACAAAACTGAACCTGGTGTGGCCTTAGCGGCCAAGGCAGCTAAGACCGCACCAGCTTTGGGGACTAATGTTGGGGGGATACCCCCGGGTAGGGTCACGCCGGGGTATAAAGGCCGAGTTAGCCGAGGTTCGGCAAGGCCAAAGCGGATGTTGGCCGGGTCACCTCAAGGCAGGCCGAATCACGGGGTAATCCGAACCTGGGGGCGTTCGCCTAACTAGGCCTCATCCGACTTGAGCAGTAAGTCGGAAGTGCATGTTTTACCTGTATGCAGGAACGGGTGTGGCCGGATGAACCATCATCCGGGTCATAGCAAGCTTCTAGGAGAAGGAAGGAATCTCGCTGGTCAAAAGGAGCCCCGGTACGCACTGCCTGAGCGAAGCGAGCAAGGATAGGACCACCGGGGCGTGGCCGACAAGCGTGACGACGCCCGTGTCGGCTGACGAGGGCGCCGCAGAGGCTCACGTAGCTAAAGCATGTGTGACGCGGGGGAAAAAGCACCCCGATTGGCTTACCACTTTGGGAGGAGGCATATTCTTAGGAATATGCCTCCACGTATGCCCTAGGCAGAAATCGAGCCTCCCCTATAAAAGGGGGGCTAGGGCTTCTGTTGAAGGGGTTGATCTCTCTGCGATTCTGTTTTGGGCTAGGGTTTTAGGTGTGATCTGTGGGTGAGAGTACGAGAGCTCCTTCTTCCTCCTCTCGCCAATACAGCTCTAGGAGCACTTGTAACCTTGGAAGTAAATCAATACAAACTCTCGAGTGGAGAATCACTTCGCTATCCCTCCCTGGATTCCCTTAGCGAGTATTAGTCCCCACCTTTAGCCTATACATGGCAAATGCCGTGACACCACCACGACATCAGCTGCGTTCCAACATGTTCATGGGCTTTCTGACCATAGCCTGGCACATGGAGCATCATTGCTTGTGTTCTTTTCCAAACCACAATGGTAAACATGACCACACACACTCAGGTGCGTGTGGTGATGCAACCTCTCTGCCACACTGGTGCTCCATTGCATGTGGCACCTGCATTCCAACATGTTCCTGGGCTTTCTGACCATGGCCAGGAACCTGTAGTGTCATTGCATGTGTTCTTTTCCAAACCACAACGATCCACATGACCACACACACTCATGTGGGTGTGGTGATGCAACCTATCTCCCACACTGGTGCCCTAGTGCATGTGGAAGCTGCATTCCAACAGGTTCATGCGCTTTCTAACCATGGCCTGACACATGGAATGTCATTGCATGTGCTCTTTTCCAAACCACAATGATCCACATGACCACACACACTAAGGTGGGTGTAGTGATGCAACCTATCTCCCACACTAGTGCTCCATTACATGTGGCAGCTGCATTCCAACATGTTCCTAGGATTTGTGACCATGGACTGACACATGGAGTGTCATTCCATGTGTCTTTTCCAAACCACAATGATCCACATGAAGCCACACACTCAGGTGGGTGTGGTGATGCAACCTATCTCCCACACTGGTGCTCCATTGCATGTGGCAGCTGCATTCCAACATGTTCATGTGATTTCTGACCATGGCCTGACTCATGGAGTCTCATTGCATGTGTCTTTTCCAAACCACAATGATCCACATGACCACACACAGTCAGGTGGGTGTGGTGATTCAACCTCTCTGCCACACTAGTGCTCTATTGCATGTGGCAGCTGCATTCCAACATGTTCATGTGCTTTCTGACCATGGCTTGACACATGGAGTGTCATTGCATGTGCTCTTTTCCAAACCACAGTGATCCACATGACCACATAGTAAGGTGGGTGTGGTGATGCAACCTCTCTGCCACACTAATGCTCCATTGCATGTGGCTGCTGCATTCCAACATATTCCTAGGCTTTCTGACCATGGACTGACACATGGATTGCCATTGCATGTGTTCTTTTCCAAACCACAATGATCCACATGACCACACACACTAAGGTGGGTGTAGTGATGCAACCTCTCTGCCACACTGGTGCTCCATTGCTCGTGGCACCTGCATTCCAACATGTTCTTGGGCTTTCTGACCATGGCCAGGCACATGGCGTGTCATTGCATGTGTTCTTTTCCAAACCACAAAGATCCACATGACCACATACACTCAGGTGGGTGTGGTGATGCAACCTATCTCCCACACTGGTGCTCCATAGCATGTGGAAGCTGCATTCCAACATGTTCATGGGCTTTCTGACCATGGCCTGACACATGGAATGTCATTGCATGTGCTCTTTTCCAAACCACAATGATCCACATGACCACACACACTAAGGTGGGTGTAGTGATGCAACCTATCTCCCACACTAGTGCTCCATTGCATGTGGCAGCTGCATTCCAACATGTTCCTAGGATTTGTGACCATGGACTGACACATGGAGTGTCATTCCATGTGTATTTTCCAAACCACAATGATCCACATGACCCCACACACTCAGGTGGGTGTGGTGATGCAACCTATCTCCAACACTGGTGCTCCATTGCATGTGGCAGCTGCATTCCAACATGTTCATGGGATTTCTGACCATGGCCTAACACATGGAGTCTCATTGCATGTCTCTTTTCCAAACCACAATGATGCACATGACCACACACAGTCAGGTGGGTGTGGTGATTCAACCTCTCTGCCACACTAGTGCTCTATTGCATGTGGCAGCTGCATTCCAACATGTTCATGTGCTTTCTAACCATGGCCTGACACATGGAGTGTCACTACATGTGCTCTTTTCCAAACCACAGTGATCCACATGACCACATAGTAAGGTGGGTGTGGTGATGCAACCTCTCTGCCACACTAATGCTCCATATCATGTGGCTGCTGCATTCCAACATGTTCCTAGGCTTTCTGATCATGGACTGACACATGTTGTGCCATTGCATGTGTTCTTTTCCAAACCACAATGATCCACATGACCACACACACTAAGGTGGGTGTAGTGATGCAACCTCTCTGCCACACTGGTGCTCCATTGCATGTGGCACCTGCATTCCAACATGTTCTTGGGTTTCTGACAATGGCCAGGCACATGGCGTTTCATTGCATGTGTTCTTTTCCAAACCACAATGATCCACATGACCACATACACTCAGGTGGGTGTGGTGATGCAACCTATCTCCCACACTGGTGCTCCATAGCATGTGGAAGCTGCATTCCAACATGTTCATGGGCTTTCTGACCATGGCGTTACACATGGAATGTCATTGCATGTGCTCTTTTCCAAACCACAATGATCCACATGACCACACACACTATGGTGGGTGTAGTGATGCAACCTCTCTGCCACACTGTTGCTCCATTGCATGTGGCATCTGCATTCCAACATGATCCTAGGCTTTCTGACCATGGAAAAACACATGGATTGTCATTCTATGTGTCTTTTCGAAACCACAATGATCCACATGACCACACACACTCAGGTGGGTGTGGTGATGCAATCTATCTCCCACACTGGTGCTCCATTGCATGTGGCAGCTGCATTCCAACATGTTCATGGGCTTTATGACCATGGCCTAACACATGGAGTGTCATTGCATGTGTCTTTTCCAAACCACAATGATACACATGACCACACACAGTTATGTGGGTGTGGTGATGCAACCTCTTTGCCACATTAGTGCTCTATTGCATGTGGCAGCTGCATTCCAACATGTTCATGGGCTTTCTGACCATGGCCTGACACCTGGAGTGTCATTGCATGTGCTCTTTTCCAAGCCACAATGATCCACATGACCACACTGTCAGGTGGGTCTGGTGATGCAACCTCTCTGCCACAATGATGCTCCATTGGATGAGGCAGCTGCATTCCAACATGTTCCTAGGCTTTCTGACCATGGACTAACACATGGAGTGGCATTGCATGTGTTCCTTTACAAACCACAATGATACACATGACCACACACACTATGGTGGGTGTAGTTATGCAACCTCTCTGCCACACTGGTGCTCCATTGCATGTGGCAGCTGCATTCCAACATGATCCTAGGCTTTTTGACCATGGACTGACACATGGATTGTCATTCCATGTGTCTTTTCGAAACCACAATGATCCACATAACCACACACACTCAGGTGGGTGTGGTGATGCAATCTATCTCCCACACTGGTGCTCCATTGCATGTGGCAGTTGCATTCCAACATGTTCATGGGCTTTATGACCATGGCCTAACACATGGAGTGTCATTGCATGTGTCTTTTCCAAACCACAATGATCCACATGAACACACAGAGTTAGGTGGGTGTGGTGATGCAACCTATCTCCCACACTGGTGCTCCATAGCATGTGGAAGCTGCATTCCAACATGTTCATGGGCTTTCTGACCATGGCCTGACACATGGAATGTCATTGCATGTGCTCTTTTCCAAACCACAATGATCCACATGACCACACACAGTTAGGTGGGTGTGGTGATGCAACCTATCTCCCACACTGGTGCTCCATAGCATGTGGAAGCTGCATTCCAACATGTTCATGGGCTTTCTGAGCATGGCCTGACACATGGAATGTCATTGCATGTGCTCTTTTCCAAACCACAATGATCCACATGACCACACACACTAAGGTGGCTGTAGTGATGCAACTTATCTCCCACACTAGTGCTCCATTTTATGTGGCAGCTGCATTCCAACATGTTCCTAGGATTTGTGACCATGGACTGACACATGGAGTGTCATTCCATGTGTCTTTTCCAAACCACAATGATCCACATGACCCCACACACTCAGGTGGGTGTGGTGATGCAACCTATCTCCCACACTTGTGCTCCATTGCATGTGGCATCTGCATTCCAACATTTTCTTGGGATTTCTAACCATGACCTGACACATGGAGTCCTATTGCATGTGTCTTTTCCAAACCACAATGATCCACATGACCACACACAGTCAGGTGGGTGTGGTGATTCAACCTCTATGCCACACTAGTGCTCTATTGCATATGGCAGCTGCATTCCAACATGTTCCTGTGCTTTCTGACCATGGCCTGACACATGGAGTGTCATTGCATGTGCTCTTTTCCAAACCACAGTGATCCACATGACCACATCGTAAGGTGGGTGTGGTGATGCAGCCTCTCTGCCACACTAATGCTCCATTCCATTTTGCTGCGGCATTCCAACATGTTCCTAGGCTTTCTAACCATGCGCTGACACATGGAGTGCCATTGCATATGTTCGTTTCCAAACCACAATGATCCACATGACCACACACACTAAGGTGGGTGTAGTGATGAAACCTCTCTTCCACACTGGTGCTCCATTGCATGTGGCACCTGCATTCCAACATGTTCTTGGGCTTTCTGACCATGGCCAAGCACATGGCATGTCATGGCATGTGTTCTTTTCCAAACCACAATGATCCACATGACCACATACACTCTGGTGGGTGTGGTGATGCAACCTATCTCCCACACTAGTGCTGCATAGCATGTGGAAGGTGCATTCCAACATGTTCATGGGCTTTCTGACCATGGCCTAACACCTGGAGTGTCATTGCATGTGCTCTTTTCCAAACCACAATGATCCACATGACCACACTGTCAGGTGGGTGTGGTGATGCAACCTCTCTGCCACACTGATGCTCCATTGGATGTGGCAGCTGCATTCCAACATGTTCCTAGGCTTTCTGACCATGGACTAACACATGGAGTGGCATTGCATGTGTTCTTTTACAAACCACAATGATACACATGACCCCACACACTCAGGTGGGTGTGGTGATGCAACCTATCTCCCACACGGGTGCTCCATTGCATGTGGCAGCTTCATGCCAACATGTTCATGGGATTTCTAAGCATGGCCTAACACATGTAGTGTTATTGCATGTCTTCTTTTCCAAATCACAATGATCCACATGACCACACACACTCTGGTGGGTGTGGTGATGCAATCTCTCTACCACACTGGTACTCCATTGCATGTGGCACCTACATTCCAACATGTTCATGTGCTTTCTGACCATGGCCTGACACATGGAGTGTCATTGCATGTGCCCTTTTCCAAACCACAATGATCCACATGACCACATAGTAAGGTGGGTGTGGTGATGCAACCTCTCTACCACACTAATGCTCCATTGCATGTGGCAGCTGCATTCCAACATGTTCCTAGGCTTTCTGACATTGACTAACACATGGACTGCCATTGCATGTGTTCTTTTCCAAACCACAATGATCCACATGACCACACACACTAAGGTGGGTGTAGTGATACAACCTCTCTGCCACACTGGTGCTCCATTGCATGTGGCACCTGCATTCCAACATGTTCTTGGGCTTTCTGACCATGGCCAGGCACATGGCGTGTCATTGCATGTGTTCTTTCCAAACCACAATGATCCACATGACCACATACACTCTGGTGGGTGTGGTGATGCACCCTATCTCCCACACTGGTGCTCCATAGCATGAGGAAGCTGCATTCCAACATGTTCATGGGCTTTCTGACCATGGCCTAACACATGGAATGTCATAGCATGTGCTCTTTTCCAAACCACAATGATCCACATGACCACACACACTATGGTGGGTGTAGTGATGCAACCTCTCTGCCACACTTGTGCTCCATTGCATGTGACAGCTGCATTCCAACATGATCCTAGGATTTCTGACCATGGACTGACACATGGTTTATCATTCCATGTGTCTTTTCGAAACCACAATGATCCACATGAACACACACACTCAGGTGGGTGTGGTGATGCAATCTATCTCCCACACTGGTGCTCCATTGCATGTGGCAGCTGCATTCCAACATGTTCATGGGCTTTATGACCATGGCCTAACAAATGGAGTGTCATTGCATGTGTCTTTTTCAAACCACAATGATCCACATGACCACACACAGTCAGGTGGGTGTGGTGATGCAACCTATCTCCCACACTGGTGCTCCATAGCATGTGGAAGCTGCATTCCAACATGTTCATGGGCTTTCTGACCATGGCCTGACACATGGAGTGTCATTGCATGTGCTCTTTTCCAAACCACAATGATCCACATGACCACATAGTCAGGTGGGTGTGGTGATGCAACCTATCTGCCACACTGATGCTCCATTGCATGTGGCAGCTGCATTCCAACATGTTCCTAGTCTTTCTGACCATGGACTAACACATGGAGTGCCATTGCATTTGTTCTTTTCCAAACCACAATGATCCACATGACCACACACACTAAGGTGGGTTTAGTGATGCAACCTCTCTGCCACACTAGTGCTCCATTGCATGTGGCACCTGCATTGCAACATGTTCTTGGGCTTTCTAACCATGGCCAGGCACATGGCGTGTCATTGCATGTGTTCTTTCCATACCACAATGATCCAGATGACCACATACACTCAGGTGGGTGTGGTGATGCAACCTATCTCCCACGCTGGTGCTCCATAGCATGTGGAAGCTGCATTCCAACATGTTCATGGGCTTTCTGACCATGGCCTGACACATGGAATGTCATTGCATGTGATCTTTTCCAAACCACAATAATCCACATGACCACACACACTAAGGTGGTTGTAGTGATGCAACCTCTCTGCCACACTGGTGCTCCATTGCATGTGACAGCTGCAATCCAGCATGACCCTAGGCTTTCTGACCATGCACTGACACATGGATTGTCATTCCATGTGTCTTTTCAAAACCACAATGATCCACATGACCACACACACTCAGGTGAGTGTGGTGATGCAATCTATCTCCCACACTGGTGCTCCATAGCATGTGGCAGCTGCATTCCAACATGTTCATGGGCTTTATGACCATGGCCTAACACATGGAGTGTCATTGCATGTGTCTTTTCCAAACCACATTGATCCACATGACCACACACAGTCAGGTGTGTTTGGTGATGCAACCTCTTTGCCACATTAGTGCTCTATTGCATGTGGCACCTGCATTCCAACATGTTCATGGGTTTTCTAACCATGGCCTGACACATGGAGTGTCATTGCATGTGCTCTTTTCCAAACCACAATGATCCACATGACCACACAGTCAGGTGGGTGTGGTGATGCAACCCCTCTGCCACACTGATGCTCCATTGCATCTAGCAACTGCATTCCAACAAGTTCCTAGGCTTTCTGACCATGGACTAACACATGGAGTGGCATTGCATTTGTTCTTTTACAAACCACAATGATACACATGACCACGCACACTAAGGTGGTGTAGTGATGAAATCTCTCTGCCACACTGGTGCTCCATTGCATGTGGTGGCTACATTCCAATATGTTCATGGGCTTTCTGACCATGGCCTGACACATGGAGTGTCATTGCATGTGCTCTTTTCCAAACCACAATGATCCACATGACCACACACACTCAGGTGGTTGTGCTGATGCAACTTCTCTACCACACTGGTTCTCTACGGCACGTGGCAGCTACCTTCAGACATGTTCCTATGCTTTCTAAGCATGGCCTAACACATATAGTGTTATTGCATGTCTTCTTTTCCAAATCACAATGATCCACATGACCACACACACTCAGGTGGGTGTGGTGATGCAACCTCTCTACCACACTGGTACTCCATTGCATGTGGCACCTGCATTCCAACATGTTCCTGGGCTTTTTGACCATGGCCAGGCACATGGAGTGTCATTGCATGTGTCTTTTCCAAAGTACAATGATCCACATGACCACACATAGTCAGGTGGGTGTGGTGATGCAACCTCTCTACCACACTAGTTCTCTATTGCATGTGGCAGCTGCATTCCAACATGTTCATGGTGTTTATGACTATGGCCTGACACATGGAGTTTCATTGCATGTGTTTTTTCCAAAACTCAATGATCCACATGACAACACACACTTAGGTGAGTGTGGTGATGCAACTTCATTGCCACACTAGTTCTCTATTGCACATGGAAGCTGCATTCCAACATGTTCCTAGGCTTTCTGACCATGGCCTTACACATGTAGTGTTATTGCATGTCTTCTTTTCCAAATCACAATGACCCACATGACCACACACACTCAGGTGGGTGTGGTGAGGCAACCTCTCTACCACACTGGTACTCCAATTCATGTGGCAGCTGCATTCCAACATGTTCATGGGCTTTCTGACCATAGCCTGACACATGGAGCATCATTTCTTGTGTTCTTTTCCAAACCACAATGATACACATGACCACACACACTCACGTGGGTGTGGTGATGCAACCTATCTCCCACACTGGTGCTCCATTGCATGTGGCAGCTGCATTCCAACATGTTCATGGGCTTTCTGACCATGGCCTGACACATGGAGTGTCATTATATGTGCTCTTTTCCAAACCACAATGATCCACATGACCACGCACACTAAGGTGGGTGTAGTGATGCAACCTCTCTATACATTGGTAACGCATTGCATGTGGCAGCTGCATTCCAACATGTTTCTGGGCTTTCTGACCATGGACTGACACATGGAGTGTCATTCCATGTGTCTTTTCCAAACCACAATGATCCACATGACCACACACACTCAGGTGGGTGTGGTGATGCAACCTATCTCCCACACTTGAGCTCCATTGCATGTGGCAACTGGATTCCAACATGTTCATGGGCTTTCTGACCATGGCCTGACACATGGAGTGTCATTTTATGTGTCTTTTCCAAACCACAATGATCCACATGACCACACATAGTCAGGTGAGTGTGGTGGTGTAACCTCTCTTCCACACTAGTGTTCTATTGCATGTGGCAACTACATTCCAACATGTTCATGGGCTTTCTGACCATGGCCTGACACATGGAGTGTCATTGCATGTGCTCTTTTCCAAACCACAATGATCCACATGACCACATACAGTCAGGTGGGTGTGGTGATGCAAGCTCTTGCCACACGGATGCTCCATTGCATGTGGCATTTGCATTCCGACATGTTCCTAGGCTTTATGACCATGGCCTGGTACATGGAGTTTCATTGGATGTGTTTTTTCCAAACCACAATGATCCACATGACCAAACACACTAAGGTGGGTGTGGTGATGCAACTTCTCTGCCACACTGGTTCTCTATTGCACATGGAAGCTGCATTCCAACATGTTCCTAGGCTTTCTGACCATGGCCTTACACATGTAGTGTTATTGCATGTCTTCTTTTCCAAATCGCAATGATCCACATGACCACACACACTCAGGTGGGTGTGGTGATGCAACCTCTCTACCACACTGGTACTCCAATTCATGTGGCAGCTGCATTCCAACATGTTCATCGGCTTTCTGACCATAGCCTGACACATGGAGAGTCATTGCATGTGTTCTTTTCCAAACCACAATGATCCACATGATCACACACACTATGGTGGGTGTAGTGATGCAACCTCTCAGCCACATTGGTGCTCCATTGCATCTGGTATCTACATTCCAACATGTTCTTGGGATTTATGACCATGTACTAACACATGGTGTGTCATTGCATGTGTTCTTTTCCAAACCACAATGATCCACATGACCACACACAGAGGTGAATGTGGTGATGCAACCTATCTCCCACAGTGGTGCTCCATTGCATGTGGCTGCTGCATTCCAACATGTTCATGGCCTTCCTGACCATGGCCTGACACATGGAGTGTCATTGCATGTGCTCTTTTCCAAACAACAATGATCCACATGGTGATGCAACTTCTCTGCCACACTGGTTCTCTATTGCACGTGGCAGCTATATTCAGACATGTTCCTATGCTTTCTAACCATCGCCTGACACATGTAGTGTTATTGCATGTCTTCTTTTCCAAATCACAATGATCCACATGAGCACACACACTCAGGTGGGTGTGGTGATGCAACCTATCTCCCACACTAGTGCTCCATTGCATGTGGCAGTTGCATTCCAACATGTTCATGGGCTTTCTAACCATGGCCTGACACATGGAGTGTCATTATATGTGCTCTTTTCCAAACCACAATGATCCACATGACCACACACACTAAGGTGGGTGTAGTGATGCAACCTCTCTGCCACACTGGTGCTACATTGCATATGGTAGCTGCATTCCAACATGTTCCTAGGCTTTCTGACCATGGATTGACACATGGCGTGTCATTCCATGTGTCTTTTCCAAACCACAATGATCCACAGGTCCACACACACTCAGGTGGGTGTGGTGATGCAACCTATCTCCCACACTAGAGCTCCATTGCATGTGGCAACTGCATTCCAACATGTTCATGGGCTTTCTGCCCATGGCCTGACACATGGAGTGTCATTGCATGTGTATTTTCCAAACTACAATGATCCACATGACCACACCCAGTCAGGTGGGTGTGGTGATGCAACCTCTCTGCCACACCGGTGCTCTATTGCATGTGGCAGCTGCATTCCAGCATGTTCATGGGCTTTCTGACCATGGCCTGACACATGGAGTTTCATTGCATGTGTTTTTTCCAAACCACATTGATCCACATGACCACACACACTCAGGTGGGTGTGGTGATGCAACTTTTCTGCCACACTGGTACTGTCAGGGGAATGATCCTCGGGTATCCCAACCGAATAAGAAACAAGACAATCGGAGCGTGTCCGGCTGACCAGATGCAGCCGGACAAGGCAAGATAGGCCGGCTATCCCCTGGTAGCCGGATCAGCAGGAGGCAGCTGGATACGGCTACATAGCCGGACTCAATCAATGGAACAGGGCGGCGTGTGTATCAGTGCACGGTACGCCCTGTACGGTGACAAGACTGGCAACTACCCGGCCATACCGAAGACTTTGCGTGGGTGATGCAGGAACAGTGGCCGGTGCTGACGACAGGCTCGCACGGCGTCCGCTGTGCCTACGACAGCCATACCGCTCGTACTACGACAGGACAAGCCATACCGGACACTGTGGATGACTAGTCGGCTGGGACCCGCCTGTGGGGCCCGCCAGTCGGACTGGTCAGTGAGACCTTTGCCTCTCTGCCTATATAAGGAGAGGCAAGGCCTCAGTAGAAAGGCTTGGTCTCATTGCATTTAAGGCAGTAGCTAGAGAATACAGCTCGAGGAGCACTTGTAGTTCGTATATCCCACATAGTAAGATCCGGCAGGAGTAGGGGCTTTACCTCATCACGAGGGCCCCGAACCTGGGTACTTCTTGCGTCCCGCTACGCTCGCTTGTATCCAATCCCGCCTGCGGACGCCGTCGATAGCTTCCCTGCTAGTCCCCACACCTCTATCTAACCTCCTCAGGTACTGCCGTTGCCAATACAACGACAGTTGGCGCCCACCGCGGGGCTAGATGGCTTCGACCGAAGTCATGTTCCGCACGGGACTCCGCACTTCAGCCGGTGAGCGCGTGGCCTCCGGCCTGGTGCTCACGCTCGGCAAGTTCGACTGCGTCATCGACAACGCTTCCTGCTTCGCCGGAACCTCCTTCCCGGCGAACGGCACCGTTCTGCTATTCGGCGACCTCCCTGTTTACGTCGCCACCGTCCCGGAACGTTTCCCTAGGGAAATCGTCTCTGTCGCGGGGCTGCCGTGCTCAGATGGCAGCGCCTCCGCCGCACCTCGTGGCACAGAGGTCATGATGGCCGGTTCCAGCTCCCATCCCCGCCAGCCGCGGGAGCGAGGCACGGACGAGGTCAGAACTTCTGCTCCCCCACAGCCCCAGAACCCGGTGGAGGATGCCATTGATCGGCTCCTGACGCCGGTTAACCTCGGGGATAACCCGGAGGAGGCGGAGACCAACTTCAGCATGGAGAGACAGATCCTCCTCCATGAGGCCATGGAGCTAGCTGCAGCCCGTAAGCAGCTCGAGATCGCTCGGCGCGAGTATGACCGCGCGCATGGCCTCACTCCGGCTACCGCGGAGCCGAGCCGGCGTGGCCAGGTATGGCGTCGGGGCGGCGAGCTTGGCGGTAGGTTGGAAAAGGATGGGGAACCGGATTCCGTGCCTGCCCTCGCATAGCCCACATACAGCACGCCCATCAAGAACTTGCGCGCGGCGCGAGCCGCGGCAGAGGAACTGCCCAGCCTAGAGGGCGAGGAGCGAGCTCGCCAGCAAGCCCGCGTGCAGGAGCTCCTCCGCGTCGCGGACGAGCAGGCTGGCGCCAACCGGCAGGTGCAGGAGGACCTTAGCTACTCCAGGACGAGCGAGCTACCGGCCAACAGCAGGGGCGCGCTGCGTGACACCCAGCAGGCATCCCCCCCTCAGCCGCCCAGGGCCCGTAGTAGGCGCCGCAGCTCCTGTAACAGGGGCCAGCCGCGCCAGGAGCAGACGGTGAACAGCAACCCGCCACCTCCCCCTCCGCCAGCCGGAGCGCCCAGACCAGCTGGTTCCCGTCTCTCGGGCCGGGCGGGAGCGCCCAACCCGGATGCCCGCGACCGCATCGAGCTCCTCACTCAAGCGCGCGTCATGGAGGACGAAGAGTCTACCGGTACGGTTTGTTTCGGACCCCGTATCCGGAACGAGCCGTTTCCAGATAAATTCTCCCTGCCCAGGGACACTCCCAAGTACGACAGCAGCATGAAGCCGGAGGACTGGTTGACCGACTACGCTACGGCAGTCGGCATCGCCCACGGGAACAAGCGCACAGCCGTGCGCTACATCCCCCTCATGCTAACTGGGTCAGCGAGGACATGGCTCAATAGCCTCGTGCCCAAGAGCATCAACGCCTGTCCTGACTTCGAGAAGGTGTTCGTCCGCAACTTCAACGGCACGTACAAGCGCCCAGGGAGCCCGCGCGACCTGGCCTTGTGCGTCTAGGGCGACCACGAGACCGACCACGAGTACCTCGCCAAGTGGACGGAGCTGCGCAACACTTGCGAAGGCATCCTAGAGAGCCAAGCCATAAGCTTCTTCATCGAGGGTTGCCGCGAGGGCACCATGCTTTGCCATCGGCTACTGTGTGACGAGCCAAAGACCGTGGCGGAGCTCATGACGGTTGCGGACCAGTACGCCACGGCGGATGCCGCCATGAAGAAGCCCCTCCGAGTAAACGTGGATGGACGACCGACTCCCACGGAGCCGGCTCGCGACCGACCCAGCAATCCAGCTGGAGAAGCTGGACCTTCTAGACGCCACGGCAACGACAACCGGTTCCATGGGGACCGCCAGGCCGGACAGCAGAAGCCTCGCTACCACGCGTGGCAAGTCAATGTTGTGGAGAGCGCGCCCGACGCGCCGGCTAATGAAGCAAGAAGGCAGAAGCCACGGCTCACCTTCGACCAGATGTTCGACGGCCCGTGCAAGTGGCATAGCGGTCCCTTCAAGCCGGCTACACACACCACCCGAAACTGTAGCTGGACCCGCCAGCTAAAGGACCAGGGCAACCAGCCGCGTCCCCCGCCTCCACCACTGGGCGGACCTCCACCACCGGCTAGGGGAGCCGGCAATGATGGCAACGGCGGCAACAACAATGGCTACCCCAGCCGCACGCCGCCTACCACATTTTCAAGACGGAGCAGGATGACAAGCACAGCCGCAGGCGACGCTCCAAGGAGGTCAACACTATCGCCTCTCCGGTGCCCCAGTATCTGAAGTGGTCGGAAAACCCTATCACCTGGAGCCGGGCGGATCAGCCTGAGCATCTACCGACTCCCGGGGGCTACGCCATGGTGCTCGACCCCCTCATCGTCTCCAACGCGCGCACTTGCTGATTCTCGCGCGTCCTCATCGACGGAGGCAACAGCCTCAACCTCCTCTACCAGTCCTCGCTGGAGAAGCTAGGCATTCGCGAAAGCGACCTGCGCCCGACTACCACGACGTTCCACGGCGTACTGCCGGGGCCAGCCTGCGCCCCGCTGGGGAAAATCCAGTTGGACGTCATTTTCGGGACCGAGCAAAACTTCCGCCGCGAACCAATCTGGTTCGAGGTGGTAAATCTGACGAGCTCCTACCATGCTCTCCTCGAGCGCCCCGCCCTGGCGAAGTTCATGGCCATCCCTCACTATGCCTACCTCAAGACGAAGATGCCGGGACCCCACGGCGTGATCACCGTCGCCGGCTTCTTCAGGCGATCGATGGAGTGCGCCTCAGGTGGTTCCAAACTGGCAGAGGCCCTCATCATAGCCGAGGAGAAGCGCGTGATCATGCGCAATGTGGCCATGGCCCAGCAGGACATTCCGGCTAGCAGCAAGCCGGCTGGAGAAGGAGCCTTCCAGCCGGCAAAGGAGACGAAGAGGATCCTGCTCGACCCCTCCGATCCGACCAAGTTCGTCACCATTGGCGCTGGCTTGGACAGGAAATAGGAAGGCGCGCTCGTCGACTTCCTCTGCGAGAATCGGGACATCTTCGCGTGGTCCCCCAAAGACATGCCGGGTGTGCCGAGGGAGTTCGCCGAGCACTCACTTCACGTGCGTCCGGATGCCAAGCCGGTCAAGCAACCTCTGCGCCGGTTCGCGGAGGAGAAGAGAAAGATAATCGGTGACGAGATCACCCGGCTCCTTGCAGCCGGGTTCATCATGGAAGTGTACCACCCGGACTGGCTGGCGAACCCAGTCCTGGTACTTAAGAAGAACAAGACCTGGCGCATGTGTATTGACTACACCAGCTTGAACAAGGCGTGCCCTAAAGACCCCTTCGCCTTGCCTTGTATCGATCAAGTCATCGATTCCACGGCTGGCTATGATTTGTTGTCTTTCTTAGATTGTTATTCCGGATACAATCAGATCCGGCTGATCAGATTAAGACATCATTTATCACCCCCTATGGGGCTTTCTGCTATGTAACCATGCTTTTCGGCCTAAAGAACGCAGGCGCCACCTATCAGCGATGTATGCAGAAATGCTTGCACTCGCAGATAGGCTGAAACATGCACGCTTACGTAGATGACGTGGTTATCAAGACCAAGGAGAAGCGCACCCTCCTCGAGGACCTGGGAGAAACATTTGGCAACCTCCGCTAGTACGGGATGAAGCTGAACCGAGAGAAGTGCGTCTTCGGGGTACCGTCCGGTCAGCTCCTCGGTTTCCTCGTCTCACAGCGAGGTATCAAGGAAAATCCGGAGAAGATCGCGGCCATCGCAAGGATGCAACTGCCCAGGAACCTGCTTGGAGTCCAGAAGTTCACCGGATGCCTTGCTTCCCTCAGTCGTTTTATCAGCCGGCTGGGGGAGAAGGCACTCCCGTTGTACCAACTGATGAAGAAGACAGACAAATTCTCTTGGACTTCGCATGCTGACGCCGCGTTTCAGGACCTCAAGCGCATGCTATCCACAGCACCGGTCCTAGCCATGCCGGCTAGTAAGGAGCCGATGTTGCTCTATATAGCAGCCATCAGCCGGGCCGTCAACGTCGTCCTGGTGGTGGAGCGCCCCGAGGAAGGCAAGGCTCAGCCGGTTCAGAGGCCCGTCTACTACCTCAGCGAGGTTCTCTCCCTCTCCAAGCAGAACTACCCCCACTACCAGAAGATGTGCTACGGCGTGTACCTGGCATGCAAGAAGCTCAAGCACTACTTCCAGGAGCATCCGATTAAGGTCGTGTGCACTGCACCCCTTTCGGAAATCATCGGCAACAAGGACGCCACCGGCCGAGTTGCCAAGTGGGCCATCGAGCTTGCCGCCTACTCCATCCAGTACGAGCCCCGGCTCACGATCAAGTCGCAAGCGTTGGCGGACTTCCTCGTCGACTGGGCGGAGACCCAGTATCTCCCACCTGTTCCGGATTCGGACCATTGGCGGATGCACTTCGACGGATCAAAGATGCTCAGGGGCTTGGGAGCCAGCATCGTGCTCACCTCGCCCAAGGGAGACTGGCTGGAGTACATACTACAGATCCACTTCAAGGCCTCCAACAACGTAGCCGAATACGAGGCACTGGCGCACGGACTCTGGCTGGCCAAGGAGATCGGTGTCAACCGGATCTTGTGCTTCGGCGATTCGGACTTGGTGGTGCAGCAAGTATCCGGGGAATGGGATGCCAGAGACGCAAACATGGCTCTCTACCGGTTCCACATCCAGAAGCTCAGCGCCTCGTTCGACGGGTGCGAATTTCACCACATCCCCCGCGTCAACAACGAGGCAGCCGACGGGCTCTCCAAGATCGGATCCACCAGGCAGGCCATCCCACCAGGGGTGTCCTTGGAGCACCTGCGCAAGCCATCCATCAACCCGTCGCTAGAATCGGACTCCATCGTCTGGGCAGGAACCATTCCGGCCCGCGGGACGGCGGAAGCAGAGCCGGCAGAACCACCAAAAAAGAAGACCCGCACCAATTCCGGCCAGGCAGCGCCTTCCGGCTCGGGCGATCCGGGGGCTGCCTCTCCGGATACGCCATCCGGACGACCCCCATACACCCGTCAACCGGAGAACGTGGGCATCCTCGTCATTCGGGAAGTGCCATCCTGGGCACAACCCTTCATGAGCTACATCACCAATGGAGAAATTCCGGACGACGAGGTGCAGGCCAGGCAAATCCGGCGCCGCACGCATGCATACACCATCATAAACGGCGAGCTATATAAGCGCAGTGTATCCGGAATCTTCCAAAGATGTGTTGATACGGATACGGGCCACCGGCTACTCAAGGACATCCACCAGGGCGAGTGCAGGCACCACGCTTCGTCAAGGGCGATAGTCACCAAGGCGTTTCGCCATGGTTTCTATTGGCCCACCACCCTCGAGGACGCTGAGCAGCTGGTCCGCGCATGCAATGCGTGCCAGCGCTTCGGGTAGCTCAGGCACATGCCAACTTCGATACTCAAGACCATACCAATCACCTGGCCGTTTGCAGTTTGGGGCCTTGACATGGTTTGTCCCTTCAGGCGAGCACGCGCGGGCATGACCCACCTGCTGGTGGCGGTGGACAAGTTCACGAAGTGGATCGAGGCCAAGCCTATCTTGAAGCTGGATGGGGCGACGGTTGTCACCTTCTTCACCAACATCATCAACCGCTTTGGCTACCCCAACAGCATCATCACTGACAACGGCACGAACTTCGCCAAGGGGGCCTTCGCCCGGTTCTACAGCAACAACGGCATCCGGCTGGACCTCGCCTCCGTCGCGCACCCGCAATCCAACGGGCAAGTCAAAAGAGCAAACGGCTTAGTGATAGGCGGCATCAAGCCACGTCTCATCGAGCCGTTGGAGCGTTCACCCGGATGTTGGATCGAAGAACTTCCGTCTGTGCTGTGGAGCCTCCACACCACACCGAATAGGTCAACCGGCTACACGCTGTTCTTCCTGGTCTACGGATCGGAAGCCGTCCTCTCCGCCGACATCGAGTTCGACTCCCCTCGCAAGCTTCTCTACAACGAAAAAGCCAACCAGGAGGCGCAGGAGGACGGAGTGGACCTCCTGGAGGAGGCCCGCGAGCTGGGCTTGTCCAGATCAGCCCTGTACCAGCAGCGACTACGTCGCTACCATTCAAACCGGATCCGCCCAGTCGCATTCCGCGAGGGCAACCTGGTTCTCCGGCTGGTGCAAGACACGAAGGGCATGCACAAGTTATCGCCACCCTGGGAGGGCCCCTTCATCATCAGTCGGGCGCTGCCCAACGACTCCTACTACCTCATCGACGCACAGCAGCCACGCAAGAACAAGATGGACAAGTCAGACGCGGAGACCGAGCGTCCCTGGAACGCGGCCCTGCTGCGCCCATTTTCCACCTAGTCGCCAGACAGTGTATGTATCCCGAAACCCCTATGAATAAGAATACAGACCCCCGCGAGAATCTCGGGGGCTCCTTGCCAGAAATATACATGCACCTGTTTTCCGGTTATTATTTTCCGGCTCCGGCAACCCCTACCCAGAGCTCGTCGGCTGGCCCGGCCTGCTAAGTCAAAAAACCGGCTGAGTACTATGCAACGATGTTAGAGGCCCACTCTTCGTCTCAGCTACAGACCGCAACCCGGCTGTCCGGCTAGCAAGAGAAAAAGCCCGAGGCATCCCACACGAAAAACGGGGAGGACACAAGACAGATCGGGTGTCCCGGCCCTGCAACTAGCTCGAACCAATCCAGTTGCTAAGCCTTTAGTACCGTGTGCAATGTACTGTCAGCTCCCTTCGATTCCGGCTGCGGACCGCAACCCGGCTACCCGGCAAGGACGCAGCGAAAACAGCAGAACGCACGGGAAAACGACTAAGTGTCTAGAAAGGGGCAGGCCAGTTTTCGAAAAAACAAGCCGTTTTCCGGCTACAATTTGGCATACTAACCTACTAACCTATGTGGACATGTGTGTATGCGTACGTACGTGCCTCCGACTACTTAGAGTCGGAGTTCAGGAGAAGGAAAGAAGATTCGAAGTCCTTGCCTTCATCAAGCGGTCCGAATCTCGGGGGCTACACCCACTGGGTGCGCTCGCGCGCCCCCAGTGGAATCTTAGGGTTCCCGACCGGCTAAAGGCGTTTAGCCGGCCATTCAGAGCCCAGGTGAGGGCAAGGTCTGGAGCAAGAAAAAGACAAGAAAGATTCGAAGCACCTGGCTACACCAGCTACTCCGAATCTCGGGGGCTACACCAAGTGGGTGCGCTCGCACGCCCCCACTGGAATGTTAGTTCCCCCGGCTAAAAGGGTTCAGCCGGCGAAAGCAACCGACTGAGACGAGTCTAGTCGGATAAAGACAAAAGAACTGGGAAAGAAGGATGATTTGAAGCACCTGCCTTCGCCAACTACCGCGCATCTCGGGGGCTACACCCAGTGGGTGCGCTTGCGCGCCCCCACTGGAGGTGTAGGTTATCCGGCTAAAGGCATGTAGCCGGACAAGGTTAGCCGGGCAAAATGGCAAAAAGAAACTCAGCGCACAAGTAAGGAAAAAGGATTTCAACAATAACAAGCAAAAGAGAGACGAAACTCTCGCAACTTACCCGGCGTCAAAGACAGCCGGCCCAAACAGACAAGGTTTACAAGTGTACAACACAAGACAATTGCACTCGGCATCCCGGGGTGATATCTAGGCAGCAGGACCCTTGCCGTGGGGGCGATCTTGGCCAGCGGAGGCTTCAGGTGATGGAGGAGGCGCGGGGCTTGATCCGGTCCTGGCGCAGGCAGGCGGCGGCATCGGGGCCTCCACATCAGGAGTGCCAGCGGACTCTGAGTCGGTGAGGACCTCGTCGGGGTCCACATAGTCGGCGATCTTGATGGCGGACCCGCGGAGCTCCGGATGGGCTTGGCGGATGGCGGCAAGGTCAGCCCCGGCATGGAAGCCTCCGTCGATCTTCTCGATGCGGGCGTCCTTGTACCAGGAGAGCATCAAGGCCAAGGCCATCTCCGCTCCGGCTCATGCAGCCAGATCCCGCAGCCGGTACCTCTCCCACCTTCGCAGCCAGCTGCGCCATTGTCTCCGGGACCGGAGCCTCCGGCCAGACAAAGGAGAAGACGTCCCTCGCCGCCTGGCAAAGCTTAGCAGCCTCCTCGCCAAGAAGGACGACGGCCAATTCTCCTGCAGCCGGTTGTAGGCCAGTAGGTCTATGCCGGGGTAAAAAGCTTTCAGATAAGAGAAGTCAGATCCGGCTACCGGATCTGGAAAGAAAAGGAGACAGAAAGAAGACTCACCTTTGGGGGTGTGGCCGACCTGCATCAACTCCTCCACCAGCGCTTTCTCCTTGAGCGCCAACCGTTTGATCTCCTTCTCTTGGTCCTTGTTCTGGGCCTCAAGAAGGGAGAAAGCCTCGGTCTGGCTGGCGAGCGAGGCGTTGCGCTCCTTGATGGTGGCCTCTAGACCGTCCACCCGTGCGTGCCAGTCCTTGTTCTGCAGCCGTAGAGTGGAGTTGGACTTGCTCAACCGGTCGTTCGCCTTCTTCAAGCGATCGATCTCGTGATGAGTGCACACGAGGATGGCTACAACAAACCGGCTATCAGTCCCAAAAAAAAAAGGGAAGGAGCCGGACAAAGTGAACTCACTCTAGGAGGTCCCGTTGGCGGCAGCGAGCTTCTGCTCCAACAACTGGTTCCCGCCAGCTGTGGCCTCCAGCAGCCGGATCTCCATCACCGCCAGCTCAAGCGTGGCGGCAAGGTCCGACAGCGAGGCAGCGGAAGAGGCGTCGTCGTCCACGGTGTTGATGGCCAGGGACTCCTTCGTCGCGACCACCGCCGCCTGCCACTCCTCCCCGGGCTCCTCGTCGGAGTTGTCGTCGCCAACGACGATGAGCTCCTTGCCAGCAGCCCCCCGCGCGCCTGCGAAGGAGCCTTCCGACTGGGAGGACCTCGCCTCTGGCTGGGGGATACCGGCTGGGCGGGGTCAGTCGGCTCAGCCCGAGGGGGAGGCGAAGGCTGCGCCTCAGAGGAAGGAGGAGTGCTGGTCGGCGCAGTCGGGGTGCGAGGCGGCGACCCGGCGGGCGCACGAGCCAGGCTCACGGCTCCAAAGGAAACGAGCGTGCTAAGCAAAAAGCGAGGAAGACAGGAGCAAAACAAGCCAAAGTCAGAAAAGAAGGAAAAAGGCAAGCAGACAGAAAGGAAAGGGGGAGAAGGAACATACCCCGGCACCACAGGAGGCGACCCCTTCTTCCGGCCAAGACGGCTTGACGGCAGGGTGCCGGACCGGCTTGGCGGTGAGGGGCCGGATCGGCTCCTCTTGGGCGCCGGCTCCTCCGCCGCGGGACGGCGGGAGCGGGAGCGGGAGCGGCTGGAGCCGCTCCCACCCGCTCCCCCGTCTGTCGTGGAGAGTGTCGCCGGCTCCGCGGTCGGCACGGCCTCCTCCTCATGCACCTCCGGGTGCGGGTCGGCAGCCGGCTCGTCGTTCCGACTGAGGAAGGCGTCGCCATCCCCATCTGATTCCTCGCCGGACCGCCGGGCGCGCGGCTCGGGCAGGTTGGGCGCGAACTCCTCGAGGGCTGCCGCGCCCTCCTCACAGATGATGCAGGGGAACATCTGCCGAACACAAAAGTCAGCTAGACGAAGACAAAGAACAAGAACAGGAAGACATCAAAAGGGCATCCGACTAGAAGAGCTTACCCGAGGCGCGCGGTTCTCCCGCGTATACGGTACCAGGCTGAACTTCCAGTTCTCCGGCAGCCGCTCTTTGGTGATCGTCCACACCCACTCCTTCTGGTTGTGGTAGCGGGGATCGCGGCGCGACAGCCGGGTCGGGTCCAGCCGGCGTGAATAGTAGCACATCCTATGTGCTCGTTGCTGCAACGACATCATCAGTCGGGACATCCAGCTGAGAGTGACGTCCAGGCCAGTCAGCCGGCAGTGGACGAGGGAGCGCATGCGCTTCAGCATCTCGTCCGTCTCCGCCTTGTCGCCATGGAGCTTCAAGTCCTAGTTCTGCCGGCTAGACTCGATGTCCTGGAAGGCCGGCAAATTGATCCGGTCGACGTTGGTGAGGTTCTTCACGTAGAAGTACGATTGCTGCCACAGTCGCACCGTATCGTGAAGAAGGAACTTGGGGTAGCCGGTCTGCGAGCGGAAGTAAATGGAGGCGCCGCCGCAGACGACTAAGGGCCCCTGGGTGAACTGCACCTGCGGCCGGACTCGAAAGAGACGGCAGAAGAGCCTGAGATCTAGCTGGATCCCGAGGTAGCTCTCGCAGAAAGCAACGAAATGCGCCAACGTCCCGATTGCGTCGGCGCCGAGGTGGTGGAGACGAAGGTCAAAGAAGGCGAGGAAGGTCAAGAGGAACGGGTTCACCGGAAGGGCGAACCCGCGGGCCAGATGGGACAGGAATATGACGCGTTCGCCCTCCTCCGGATGCGGCGACACTTCCACGGCTGGCGCCAGCCGCACCGCCACCTCCTCCGCCGGCGGGAGGACGCGGGTGGCGCGGTACTTCGCGATCTGGTCCTCAGTGACGGCGGAGCCGCACCAGGCCCCGCGGTCGGCGGCCATCTCCGGTTGATGAGGGGGAGCGGCGACGGAAGAGTGGCGGTGGCCCGTAACGACGACAACGGCGAGCGGACGGCGCAGAGAGCAAGAGCGCGGAAGCAGGAGCACGCGGGGAAGAAGGAATGGCAGCGGGGGAGCGAAGGAAGGAAATCGCCTCCCCCACGGCGTCCCTTTAAAGGGCAAGAAGGGCAACCGTCGACGGGGCACGTGGCGTGCATCCGGGCGACCCACACCCCAACCGCCGCCTAAGATCCCATGTGCCGGAGCAGGATGCGCAGAAGATCCTGGAGAGGGAACCGCAGCGCCGGACAGCAGCTTCCCGAGGCGACGTGCGACGGGACGTTACGCTGCCCGCCGCAGAGTAATGATGCCGCGTGCATGCGTGGCCGGCGTCAGCGCGGACGTCACGGGTAGCGCAACCGCCAAGCTCAGCCAGACGCAAATTCAAAAACAAGAGGAAGCGCGTGCACATTTCGCCTAAGGGCGGAATCCACACGCGCTCGGGGGCTAGTGTCAGGGGGATGATCCCCGGGTATCCCAACCGAATAAGAAACAAGACAGTCGGAGCGCGTCCGGCTGACCAGATGCAGCCGGACAAGGCAAGACAGGTCGGCTATCCCCTGGTAGCCGGATCAGCAGGAGGCAGCCGGATACGGCTACATAGCCGGACTCAATCAATGGAACAGGGCGGCGTGTGTATCAGTGCACGGTACGCCCTGTACGGTGACAAGACTGGCAACTACCCGGCCATACCGAAGACTTTGCGTGGGCTCACACGGCGTCCACTGTGCCTACGATAGCCATACCGCTCGTACTATGACAGGACAAGCCATACCGGACACTGTGGATGACTAGTCGGCTGGGACCCGCCTGTGGGGCCCGCCGGTCGGACTGGTCAGTGAGACCATTGCCTCTCTGCCTATATAAGGAGAGGCAAGGCCTCAGTAGAAAGGGTTGGTCTCATTGCATTTAAGGCAGTAGCTAGAGAATACAGCTCGAGGAGCACTTGTAGTTCGTATATCCCACATAGTCAGATCCGGCAGGAGTAGGGGCTTTACCTCGTCACGAGGGCCCCGAACCTGGGTACTTCTTGCGTCCCGCTACGCTCGCTTGTATCCAATCCCGCCTGCCGACGCCGTCGATAGCTTCCCTGCTAGTTCCCACACCTCTATCTAACCTCCTCAGGTACGGTCGTTCCTAATACAACGACAGGTACTCTATTGCATGTAGAAGCTGCATTCCAATATGTTCCTGGGCTTTCTAACCATGGCCTTACACATGAAGCGTCATTGCATGTATTCTTTTCCAAACCACAATGATCCACATGACCACACACACTTAGGTGGGTGTAGTGATGCAACCTCTCTGCCACACTGGTGCTCCATTGCATGTGGTAGCTACATTCCCACATGTTCCTGGGGTTTATGACCATGTCGTGACACATGGAGTGTCATTGCATGTGTTCTTTTGTAAACCACAATGATCCGAATGACCACACACACTTAGGTGGGTGTGGTGATGCAACCTATCTCCCAGACTGGTGCTCCATTGCATGTGGCTGCTGCATTCGAACATGTTCATGGGCTTTTTGACAATGGCCTCACACATGGAGTGTCATTGCATGTGCTCTTTTCCAAACCACAATTATCCACATGACCACACATAGTTAGGTGGGTGTGGTGATGCAACCTCTCTGCCACACTGATGCTCCATTGCATGTGGCAGCAGCATTCCAACATGTTCCTAGGGTTTAAGACCATGTTCTGACACATCAAGTGTCATTGCATGTGTCTTTTCCAAACCACAATGATCCACATGACCACACACGCTAGGGAGGGTGTGGTGATGCAACTTGCATGTGGCATGACCTGACATAGGGAGTGTCATTGCATGTGTTCTTTTCGAAACCACAATGATCCACATGACCACACATACTAATGTGGGAGTAGTGATGCAACCTCTTTATCGCACTGGTGGTCCATTGCATGTGGCAGCTGCATTCCAACATGTTCATGGGCTTTAGGACCATGGACTGACACATGGAGTGTCATTGCATATGCTCTTTTCCAAACAACAATGATCCACATGCACACACACATGCAGGTGGGTGTGGTGATGCAACCTCTCTACCACACTAGTGCTCCATTGCATGTGGCATATGCATTGCAACATGTTCCTAGGCTTTCTGACCATGGAGTAAAACATGGAGTGGCATTGGGTGTGTTCTTTTCCAAACCACAATGATCCACATGACCACACACAGGTGGGTGTGGTGATGCAACCTCTCCGCCACACTGGTGCTCCATTGCATGTGGCAGCTGCATTCCAACATGTTCCTGGGTTTATGACCATGTCCTGACACATCAAGTGTCATTGCATGTGTCTTTTCCAAACCACAATGATCAACATGACGACACACACTCAGGCGGGTGTGGTGATCCAACCTCTCTACCACACTGGTACTCCATTGCACGGGGTAGCTGCATTCCAACAAGTGCTAGGCTTTCTGACCATGACCTGACACATGGAGTGTCATTGCATGTGTTCTTTTCCAAACCATAATGATCCACATGACCACACATACTCAGGTGGGAGTAGTGATGCATCCTCTCTACCGCACTGGTGCTCTATTGCCTGTGGCAACTACATTCGAACATCTTCCTGGTCTTTCTGACCATGGCCTGACACATGGACTGTCATTGCATGTGTTCTTTTCCAAACCACAATGATCCACATGACCACACACACTCTGGTGGGTGTGGTGATGCAACCTCTCTGCCACGCTGGTGCTCCATTGCATGTGTCAGCTGCATTCCAACATGTTCATGGCATTTCTGACCATGGCCTGACACATGGAGCGTTATTGCATATGCTCTTTTCCAAACCGCAATGATCCACATGACCACACAGACTCAGGTGGGTGTGGTGATGCAACCTCTCTGCCACACTAGTGCTCCATTGCATGTGGCAGCTGAATTCCAACATGTTCCTAGGCTTCATGACCATGGACTGACACCTGGAGTGTCATTGCATCTGTTCTTTTCCAAACCACAATGATCCACAAGACCACACACACTCAAGTGGGTGTGGTGATGCAACCTCTCTGCCACAGTAGTGCTCTATTGCATGTTGCAGCTGCATTCCAACATGTTCATGGGCTTTCAGATCATGAACTGACACATGTAGTGTTATTGCATGTGTTCTTATCCAAATCAAAATGATCCAAAAGACCACACACACTTAGGTCGGTTTGGTGATGCAACCTCTCTACCGCACTAGTGCTCCATTGCATGTGGCAGCTGCATTCCAACATGTTCATGGGCTTTCTGACCATGGCCTTACACATGGAGTGTCATTGCATGTGCTCTTTTCCAAACCACAATGATCCACATGACCACACACACGCAAGTGAGTGTGGTGAGGCAACCTCTCTACCACACTGGTGCTCCATTGGATGTGGCAGCTGCATTCCAACATGTTCCTAGGCTTTCAGACCATGGACTGACACATGGAGTGTCATTGCGTGTGTTCTTTTCCAAAACACAATGATCCACATGACCACACACACAGGTGGGTGTGGTGATGCAACCTCTCTGCCACACTAGTGCTCCATTGCATGTGGCAGTTGCATTCCAACATGTTCCTGGGGTTTATGACCATGTCCTGACGCATCGAGTGTCATTGCATGTGTATTTTCCAAACTACAATGATCCACATGACCACACATACTAAGGCGGGTGTGGTGATGCAACCTCTCTACCACACTGGTACTCCAGTGCATGTGGTAGCTGCATTCCAACATGTTCCATGGCTTTCTAACCATGAGCTGACACATGGAGTGTTATTGCATGTGTTCTTTTCCAAAGCACAATGATCCACATGACCACACATACTCAGGTGGGAGTAGTGATACAACCTATCTGCTGCATTGGTGCTCTATTGCATGTCGCAACTACATTCAAACATCTTCCTGGGCTTTCTGACCATGGTCTAACACATGGAGTGTCATTCCATTTGTTCTTTTCCAAACCACAATGATCCACATGACCACACACACTCATGTGGGTGTGGTGATGCAACGTCTCTGCCACACTAGTGCTCCATTGCATGTGGCAGCTGCATTCCAACATGTTCATGGGATTTCTGACCATGGACTTACACATGTAGTGTTTTTGCATCTGCTCTTTTCCAAACCACAATGATCCACCGGACCACACACATGCATGTGACTGTGGTGATGTAACCTCTCTACCACACTGGTGCTCCATTGCATGTGGCAGCTGGATTCCAAAAGGTTCCTAGGCTTTCGGACCTTGGACTGACACATGGAGTGTCATTGTGTTTGTTCTTTTCCAAACCACAATGATACACATCACCACACACACAGGTGGGTGTGGTGATGCAACCTGTCCGCCACACTGGTGCTCCATTCCATGTGGCAGCTGCATTCCAACATGTTCCTGGGGTTTATGATCATGTCTTGACACAACGAGTGTCATTGCATGTGTCTTTTCCAAACCACACTGATTGTAATTCTACAGTACTGAAAAGACTGTAGCTTCTATGCAACATGCCAATCCCTGGATCAGTTTATTGTCTTACATAGAACATAGATGAAATAACAAAGTAATAATCCGTGTATCACAAATAACGAAGATCCAGAAGATTCAATTATTACAATATTCGCTTAGCTCGAAGGCTAGCTTAAACATTATTCAAATAGCAACATAAATAAAGATAACTACCCCATCTTCAAATTGCCCAAAAGGGAATAAGTGTCGAGTGGAGTACCACGACCTATTTCGATCACTCGGAATCGGAATAACCTGCAACATGAAACTTAGTAGCCCTGAAGGGTCAATACATGGAATGTATGGCAAGTAGCGCTAAGGTAAAAGAGACAATGCACCTAGCATCTACATGCTTATTTGGCTAGTGGAGCTTTGGCTAGCTTGCACTTTTCAAAAACATTTATCCTACTTTCATAAACCATTTGATTCACAGCAACCCATTAAGTTCACCCATCAAGTTTTCGTAATTAGGAAATAAGGATGAGTGAGAATATGTCATAGTCTCAAGATCAAGCAACTCAATTGTCTGTAACCGGGGACACGGCTAACTACTTAGTTTTACACCCTGTAGGGGGTTGTACACTTTACCCATATGACCTGTCCAACCCAGCTCGTACCATCACAATCATATTGTGTGGTGATAGGGAGAAGACCAAGATGAGACCTTTCAGAAAGTAGATCTCCAAACCCCACTGCGCACTGGTCCCATCCTACCATTCACTACATCTCTGGCTACACTGGGTTCGGATCACCACGACCTACTAAGTCCAACTAGCCACCCATTTCTTACTGGCACATGGTTGCACATGTAAGCTACTTTAACAAAGAGAACCAATCATTCTCAGTACCCTGGGCGACATTCCCCACCATTATCCACACCCCGTTGACAATCCAACCATTCCACCTAGGTAGTTCATTAACATTATGTTGTTTTAGTTCATATAAGCTCATACTTATGCTGCCGCTAGAGCTCGCGACAATTGCTCGCCGGAGCTCACGCCGCCGCCGGCGGCGGCGGCGTAAGCTCCGGCGAGCAATTGTCGTGAGGTGGCAGCAGGGTAGATGGTGGTTTTAGGGGGGTTCTGGAGAGGAGGAAGCAGGGATTAAATATACGTGGAGTACGGCCGAGGGGGCGCACGGATTCGAGCCGGAATCGGCGATTTTCTCGGGTCATTCGGAGTCTGCCTCGAACACGAACTGGTGGGAGAGATGACAGGTGGGGTCCACCCGTCGGCGGCACGGGACGAGGTAGTGTGGGCTGGTGCTAGGCCGGCCCGTGGTGGCGGTGCTTGCTGCGTGCCGCGTGCTGGGAAAAGTGGGCGGCAGCTAGCTCGCGGCAAGCCGTGCTTTATAGATATAAACGTTTCCATCCATATCAGTTTTCCTTTTAAAGACCCATTTGCACTCGACGGGTCTTGCACCGTCTAGCAGATCAACCAAGTTCCAAACTTGATTATCATCCATGGACTTTAACTCGGATCTCATGGCTCCAAGCCATGACTCAGAATCAGAACCCGCCATCGCTTCCGAATAAGTTGTCGGCTCATCATTGTCTAACAGTAACACATCACGAACACTTCACAATCTTGCCGATCTTCGCAGTGGAGGTGCAGCTGCCGGCTTAGCTATCACCAAATTGCTACTGACCGGTTCCTCTCGAACTTCTTCGAGCCGCACCGTACTCCCACTGACTCCCTGATTGAGAAACTCTTTCTCAAGGAAGACACTGTTCCGAGCGATAAACACTTTCCCCTCTTCTCGGTTGTAGAAGTAGTAACCCAAGGTTTCCCTTGGATGCCCAACGAAAATGCACTTATCCGACTTGGGTACAAGCTTGTCTGACTGAAGTCGCTTGACAAATACTTCACAATCCAAAATCTTAAGAAAAGACAAACTCGGCTTCTTGCCTGTCCACATCTCATGTGGTGTCTTCTCTACCGATTTCGATGGTACTCTGTTTAGTGTGAACGCCGCCGTTTCTAGACAATAACCCCAAAATGATAAAGGTAGATCTGACCGACTCATCATTGATCGTACCATGTCCAACAAGGTCCGATTCCGCCGTTCCGACACACCGTTCCTTTGCGGTGTACCCGGCGGAATGAGCTGAGGAACTATTCCACAACTCTTCAGATTTTCATCAAACTCGTGGATCATGTACTCGCCTCCTCGGTCCGACTGAAGAAACTTTATTTTCTTGCCAAGTTGATTTTGTACTTCATTCTGGAATTCTTTGAACTTTTCAAAGGCTTCCGACTTATGTTTCATCAAGTAGACATATCCATATCTACTCAAATCATCAGTGAAGGTAATGAAGTACTCATAACCACCCCTGGCTGTCATGCTCATTGGACCACATACATCACTATGTACTAGTCCTAACAAGTCAGATGCCCTTTCACAACTCCTTGCAAAAGGTGTCTTGGTCATCTTGCCTAGAAGGCAGGATTCGCATGTCTCGAACGACTCCAAGTCGAACGAAGTTAGGAGTCCATCATCATGGAGCTTCTTCATGCGTTTCCAAATTATATGACCAAGTCGACAGTGCCAAAAGTAAGTCATATTCAGATCATTTGGTTTCAATCTTTTCACATTTATGTTATAGACCGACCCACCATCAAGATTCAAAATAAATAACCCATTTTGAACGGGTGCAAAGCCGTGAAACATATCATTCAAATATAAAGAACAACCATTGTTATTAATATTAGACTCATAGCCTTGTCTCATCAAACACAAGGCAGAAATGATGTTTTGACTAAGCACTGGAACATAATAACAATTATTTAGTTCCATTAAGAATGCTGAAGGTAAATGAAGTTGCATCGTACCGATTTCCAATGCAGTAACTTTTGCTTTGTTGCCGACCCGAATGTCAACCTCGCCTCTTGCTACGCCCCTAGTTCTTACCAGTCCCTGCAACGAGTTGTAGATATGAATGACTGATCCGGTATCCTATACCCAAGAACCACCGGATGCATCAGCAAGATAAGGGTCTATAACATTGCAAACAAGTATACCTGAGTTGGAAGTCACACCTGCACTCTTGGCTTCATCCGCCAAATACTTGCTGCAATTCCTCTTCCAGTGGCCATCCGTCTTGCAATAGAAGCAAGCGGATCTGGCTGAAGGAGATGAGTTAGTCCCTAAGGAAACGCTTGGGATCTCATCCTGAGCATTACCTCCTGACTTAGCCTTCTTCTTCTTAGTCCAAGAACTCTTATTAAACTTAGCCTTATTCTGTACCACCAACACTTGGCTAGTACCTTTCTTGAGATCAACCTCTGCCTGCTTAAGCATCCCATGTAATTCAGTGAGCTTCTTATCCATACCATGCATGTGATAGTTCGATATGAACTAACCATACGCAATAGGAAGAGAGTTCAGAATTATATCTGTAGCAAACTCTTCGCTAATGGGGTACCCAAGCCTTTCTAGAGACTACACGTAACCAACCATCTTGATCACATGCGGACTCAGTGGATCACCATCCTTAAGCTTACAACTCAGCAAAGCTTGAGAGACTTGATACCTCTCGGTCTTTGCCTGAGCCTGGAACATACTTTTGAGGCTTTCGATCATATCATAGGCCTCAACATTCTCGAACTACTGCTGCAAGTCCGGTTCCATGTGAGCAAGCACAAGACAGCTAATTTCTGTAGACTCATCACATGTTCTACGATAGGAATTGGTTGTTGCGACACTCGCATTCTCATCCGGCACATCTGGAAGCGGGTTGTCTAGAACATGGTCCCTCTTTTCTTGTTTGAGAACAATTCTTAGATTATGATACCAGTTGGTGAAGTTTGTTCCATTAAGTTTATCTTTCTCTAGGACGGTCCTCAACGCAAAACTGGATAACTGAGGGAGACTGCTACTAGGTGCCATTATCTACAACAGAAATATGCAAAACACTTAAGACAAGTATTCATAAAAGAGCAGGCGTATTAAACACTTTAATACTTATGCTCCCACTAGAACCAACACCCCTCCGATGGTTACTTAGTGATTCAAGACCCTAAATAAGCAAGCCGACTGGTGAGCTTTAGCATCACCGCTAGCTTTCAAGTGATCTAGGTAGGAAACTCCTTACCAATTGCATCTCATGCGACTCCTGTTGGTCGGGTGGCATCTCATGCCCTGGCTCCCGACCGCCCTCTCCACGAGCCCCACAACCGTTGTGATAGACCCGTCTAGCATACCAAGTGCTTCCACTGTAAGAGTCCGACTCGAACCCATCTAGTCGAAGAGAATTGGTAGAACCTCAATTTTATGAGCCCACTACCAAGAATGTCCGACTTGTGATGGGGCAGCACCAGCGGGGAGACCGACTAGACCTTCTTTGAGGGATTAAAGTTCTACCAACTATCTCGTAGAGGTAAAACTAGAGACATAACAACAACACAAAATAATCCAATTATAATGTGAAATCGTATGGCTCCCTTCATGGTGATCTCCATCTCCATGAACCTGTTCGTCATGCCTTTGGCTGCAGTGTCCTTCAAGTCCTCCAAACATGCTACACTAGCACTAAGGAATATACAAGAAGATGGTATCTCATGCCGACATGCAGGTCGTTATACAATAACAGTGACAACACTTTGGCTCCAGCCGGCTGACAAACCCATGATACACATATCACGTATGGATTACACACATCACATGCACATAAGCCATACCATTCACAACTTCCTGCAAAAACAAGTTATTCATAGATACGATATCTACCGGCGTTGTGAACCTCACAACGACATCTAATGCGCTGGGCGAAGCTGGAGGTCCGAAATCACATATCTAATCTGCATTTCGAACCATGGATTCCTTCATTGGATAAAACACTTTTACCCAAATCTGATCCCTATGCAGATCTGACCAATCTCATTGATCATCCGCGCCTGATCTTCCATGCACCCCCGAGTGCGATTGATCCAATCAATCTTGCACAAAACCGATCTATCTCATAGATTGACCACCGAAACCCTAAGTGGATCTCATCCACCACCTCGTGCATATCACATGTGCATAGATCTAGAGCCTAAAACCAGAAGCTTTCGCTCTGATACCACTATAGGGCCACGCAGAGATAAACAAAACTTTTTCCCTGACACGGTACTCCCAAGATCAAGCTCAGGTAATAGGCCACGAGATTACCGCTAGACGCACAGATGCGGAAGTTGATGTAGCGCGTCGAAGCAGTGCCGAACGATCCCACGGACAGCTACACCGGATCCCACGAACTCCTTCGCTAGATCCCCATGAGCTTCCCCGTCTCCAGCGCCGCACGTGCAACACCTCTACCGGTATCCACACATACAGGAAGGAGCTTCGGACAGAGGATTGTAGATCCTGTCTAGCCTGAAATGGAAGTGGAGAAAGTGACGGCTAGGTCAGGGACTATCCCTTGTCACTCCACTTATATACACTCCTAGTTGGGCTCAACGCTTGAGGCCCATCTAGGTTGTACTCCAATCTCCATATGGATCTAATCCACATGGGCTCCTTACCCTTAAGTGTGTGACCCTGCAGGTTCACGTGCACCTGGACACGACATGAGCTACTCCTCCAAGTATCCCGTCATGGCTTTGAGACCAACTCACTCCCATGAACACTCGGTCTCAAGTCGATAGATGGTAGCGGTCTCTAGCAAGACGTGCCAACTCCCAAGTGCTATAAAGTCAGAAGACGAACCTTCAATGTGACTTTTGTCCAAGTCCCTTTACCTCACGATATATCTGTTAAGCTATAGGCGAGTAGTTGCCATCCCTTAAATAGCTTAACTCTCTTCTCGTACCATGATATGTAATTCATTGGACTAACTCTTAGTCCGACTCCTCAGTTAACACTTAACTGAGTAGCGCATTGCCATGCTTCCGAATCATATCACACGAGAGGGCCCAGAGAATATCTCTCCATTACGGAGGGGCAAATCCCATCTTGGTAATCCACGTCACGCAGCTTACTTCACGACCAACCCGAACTCTACCTTTATAACTACCCATTTACGGAACAGTGTTTGATAGAACCTAAGTTGGCGATCCACAACTCGGATCATGCAATCACCTCAGGTCAATGGATTCCATTGCTTGAGACTGCAAATGAAAACATGCTCGTTGCATCTCAACTATGGGTCAGTCCGACTCGCTAAACTCTTTAGCTGAATCAGTGTAAGTCGGAATAGCATCACCATGCCCATGACAAGTGGAACCGTGTCATCAGCCGACTTGCACATTGGTCTAAGTTGTGTGTCTAGCACAACCTCAACGACCAAGGACAATCTAGTATGAACAATCATGAATATGTAGTTCCACAACTGAATCATGTATTCAGTGATACATATCTGATTTTCATACAAGGAAAACTTTACTTTATGAATACTTTGGGAAATATCATCAACCATGATTGCCTCTAGGGCATATTCCCAACAAAAACGGGTCAGAAGGGCGGTGCGACGTGGGGGGAAAAGCTCCAGCGAGTAAAAGAGGGCGCTAGGGGGCTCAGTGGTGGCGATATCGATCTTGATCTGGAGGTCCAAGGCAGCGGCACCGTGAGCTCCGGCCAACAATTGTCGCGAGGTGGCGGCGATGTAGATGGTGGTTTTAGGGGTGTTCTGGAGAGGAGGCAGCGGGGATTAAATATATGTGGAGTACGGGTGAGGGAGCGCACAGATTCGAGCCAGAATCGGCGATTTTCTCGGGTTGTTGGGGATATACTTTCCGGGTATCCTCACAGCTCCTCACTGACCAGGGTGGCCCACTTCGGGTTAGAGCTTTGCTTCACGGGCGGCCCAGTCAGGGAGAAAAGACGGAGTTCAGTCCGGCTACAGGAAGGCCCAGAAGACTTACCGACTTAGGCCCATAGTGTTACTTGTAGTTCAAGATGTACTATGTAACTGACTCTTAGTCGTAGCCAGATAGATCTCTCCTGTAAACCCTAGGCCGGATATCTATATAAGCCGTCCTAGGGAGAGCCTTTAGGGCAACACTCAATAGTCTACAATCTCAACTCGCACAGGCAAACCCTTGTAACCCATATTCCGGCTCTGCCGTATTACTGGATTGCTAGCAGGAGTAGGATCCGCCCAAATCCGATGGATTCGAACCTGGATAAACTTGTGTGCTCACCGTCCCGGAACACCGTATGTCTCACACCCCTCCCTTCCGCATGCCTCAAGGACCCCCTCGAACACGAACTGGTGGGAGAGATGACAGGTGGGGTCCACCTATCGGTGGCACTGGGCGAGATGGTGTGGGTTGGTGCTGGGTCAGCCCGTGGTGGCAGTGCTTGCTGCGTGCCGTGCGCTGGGAAAAGTGGGCGGCAGCTAGGTCGCGGCTGCTGCGGACTCCGGGTGGGCCGTCGCGGCTAGGCCGGCTTGGCTGGCCGCAGTGGGATGTGCCAATCTTTTTTTTATTTTTTTATTCTTTTCTGAGGCTGTTTAACTGAATTCTGTCTGGTTTTGTCTGAATTTCTGAATCTGAAATTCTGCTGAACTCTTTTGTCCATAACTTTTGATCTAGAGCTCCGTTTCGAGTGAAACAAAATCCTACAGGTTTGTATTTAAAAACACAATGCACCTATGCATCTGGAATATTCATATAGTGTCATTCTATCAGATGCAAGGTAAAAACCCTAGTAGTCCCTTCATATGAGTGCACAAGCAAAAGTGTGGTGGTTTTAGCAAAAAGCTTTTAAACTGAATTTTTTTGCAAGAATGAACATGATGCAGTGACATGTATGACATGCAGTACCAATTCTAATAATTGGGATGTGAAAATGATCCACATGACCACACACACTCAGGCGGGTGTGGTGATGCAACCTCTCTACCACACTGGTACTCCATTGCATGTGGTAGCTGCATTCCAACATGTTTCTTGGCTTTCTGACCATGACCTGACACATTGAGTGTCATTGCATGTGTTATTTTCCAAACCACAATGATCCACATGACCACACATACTCAGGAGGGATTATTGATGCAACATCTCTGCCGCACTGGTGCTCTATTGCATTTGGCAACTACATTCGAACATCTTCCTGGGCTTTCTGACCATGGCCTGACACATGGAGTCTGATTGCATGTGTTCTTTCCAGACCACAATGATCCACATAACCACAAACACTCAGGTGAGTGTGGTGATGCAACCTCTCTGCCACACTGGTGCTCCATTGCATGTGGCAACTGCATTCCAACATGTTCACGGGAATTCCGACAATGGCCTGACACATGGAGTGTCATTGCATGTGATATTTTCCAAACCACATTGATCCACATGACCACACACACTTAGGTGGGTGTGATGATGCAACCTCTCTACCACACTGGTGCTCCATTGCGCGTGGCAGCTGCATTCCAACATGTTCCTAGGCTTCCTGACCATGGACTGACACATGGAGTGTCATTGCATCTGTTCTTTTCCAAACTACAATGATCAACAAGACCACACACACTTAGGTGGGTGTGGTGATGCAACCTCTCTACCACACTAGTTCTCTATTGCATGTTGCAGCTGTATTCCAACATGTTCCTGGGCTTTCTGACCATGAACTAACACATGTAGTGTTATTGCATGTGTTCTTATCCAAACCAAATGATCCAAAAGACCACACACACTCAGGTAGGTTTGGTGATGCAGCCTCTCTGCCACACTAGTGCTCCATTGCATGTGGCAGCTGCATTCCAACTTGTTCATGGGCTTTCTAACCATGGCCTTACACATGGAGTGTCATTGCATGTGCTCTTTTCCAAACCACAATGATCCACATGACCACACACAGGAAGGTGAGTGTGGTGATGCATCCTCTCTACCACACTTGTGCTCCATTGGATGTGGCAGCTACATTCCAATAGGTTCCTAGGCTTTCGGACCATGGACTGACACATGGAGTGTCATTGCATGTGTTATTTTCCAAACCACAATGATCCACATGACCACACACAGGTGGGTGTGGTGATGCAACCTCTCCGCCACACTGGTGCTCCATTGCATGTGACAGCTGCATTCCAACATGTTCCTGGGGTTTATGACCATGTCCTGACACATCGAGTGTCATTGCATGTATATTTTCCAAACCACAATGATCCACATGACCACACACAATCAGGAGGGTGTGGTGATGCAACCTCTCTGCCACACTAGTCCATTGCATGTGGTAGCTGCATTCCAACATGTTCCTTGGCTTTCTAACCATGAGCTGACACATGGAGTGTTACTGCATGTGTTCTTTTCCAAACCACAATGATCCACATGACCACACATACTCAGGTGGGAGTAGTGATACAACCTCTCTACCCCATTGGTGCTCTATTGTATGTGGCAACTATATTCGAACATCTTCCTAGGCTTTTTGACCATGGCCTGACACATGGAGTGTCATTCCATGTGTTCTTTTCCAAACCACAATGATCCACATTACCACACACACTTAGGTGGGTGTGGTGATGCATTGTCTCTACCACACTGGTGCTCCATTGCACGTGGCAGCTGCATTCCAACATGTTCCTAGGCTTCCTGACCATGGACTGACACATGGAGGGTCATTGCATCTGTTCTATCCCAAACCAGAATAATCCACACGACCACACACACTTAGGTGGGTGTGGTGATGCAACCGGTCTGCCACACTAGTGCTCTATTGCATGTTGCAGCTGCATTCCAACATGTTCCTGGGCTTTCTGACCATGGACTAACACATGTAGTGTTATTGCAAGTGTTCTTATTCAAATCAAAATGATCCAGAAGACCACACACACTCAGGTAGGTTTGGTAATGCAACCTCTCTGCCACACTAGTGCTCCATTGCATGTGGTAGCTGCATTCCAACATATTCCTAGGCTATCTGACCATGGCCTGGCACATGGAGTGTCATTCCACAATGATCCGCATGACCACAAACACTCAGGTGGGTGTGGTGATGCAACCTCTCTGCCACACTGGTGCTCCATTGCATGTGGCAACTGCATTGCAACATGTTCCTAGGCTTTCTGACCATGTGCTAACACATGGAGTGTCATTGCATGTGTTCTTTTCCAAACCACAATGATCCACATGACCACACACACTCAGGTGGGTGTGGTGATGCAATATCTCTGCCACATTGGTGCTCCATTGCATGTGGCAGTTGCATTCCAACATGTTCATGGGTTTCTGACCATGTCCTGACACATGGAGTGTCGTTGCATGTGCTCTTTTCCAAACCACAATGATCCACATGACCACACACACTCAGGTGTGTGTGGTGATGGAACCTCTCTGCCACACTGGTGCTCCCTTGCATGTGGAAGCTGCATTCTAACATGTTCCTAAGATTTCTGACAATGGACTGACACATGGAGTGTCATTGCATGTGTTCTTTTCCAAACCACAATGATCCACATGCCCACAGACAATCAGGTGGGTGTGGTGATGCAACCTCTCTGTCACACTAGTGCTCTATTGCATGTTGCAGCTGCATTCCAACATGTTCCTGGGGTTTATTACCATGTACTGACACATGTACTAATATTGCATGTGTTCTTATCCAAATCAAAATAATCCAAAAGACCAAACACACTCAGGTGCGTGTGGTGATGCAACCTCTCTGCCACACTAGTGCACGATTGCATGTGGTACCTACATTCCAACATGTCCCTAGGCTTTCTAACCATGGCTTGACACATGGAGTGTCATTGCATGTGTTCTTTTCCAAACCACAATTATCCACATAACCACACACACTCAAGTGGGCATGGTGATGCAACCTCTCTACCACACTGGTGCTCTATTGCATGTGGCATCTCCATTCCAACATGGGCTTTTTGACCATCGAGTGACACATGCAGTGTTATTGCATGTGTTCTTTTCCAAATCAAAATGATCCACAAGACCACACTCACTCAGGTGATTGTGGTGATGCAACCTCTTGCGACACTGCTTCTCCATTACAAGTGGCATCTACATTCCAACATGTTCCTAGGCTATATGACCATGGCCTAACACATGGAGTTTCATTGCAAATGTTTTTCCAAAACCACAATGATCCACATGACCACACACAATCAGGTGGGTGTGGTAATGCAACCACTCTCCCAGACTGGTGCCCCATTGCATGTGGCAGCTACATTCCAACTTGTTCATGGGATTTCTGACCATGGCCTGACACATGGAGTGTCATTGCATATGTTCTTTTCCAGACCACAATGATCCACATGACCACACACACTCAGGTGGGTTTGGTGATGCAACCTCTCTGCCACACTGGTGCTCCATTGCATGTGGCACCTCCATTCGAACATGTTCCTGGGCTTTCTGACCATGGCCAGACACATGGAGTGTCATTGCATGTGTTTTTTTCCAAACCACAATGATCCACATGACCACACACACTCACGTGGGTGTGGTGATTCAACCTTTCTGCCACACTTGTGCTCCATTGCATGTGGCAGTTGCATTCCAACATGTTCATTGGCTTTCTGACCATGGCCTAACACATGGAGTGTCATTTCATGTGATCTTTTCCGAACCATAATGATCCACATGACCACACACACTCAAGTGGATGTGGTGATGCAACCTCTCTGCCACACTGGTGCTCCATTGCATGTGGCAGTTGCATTCCAACATGTTCATTAGCTTTCTGACCATGCCCTGACACATGGAGTGTCATTGCATGTGATCATTTCCAAACCACAATGATCCACATGACCACACACACTAAGGTGGATGTGGTGATGCATCCTCTCTGCCACACTGGTTCTCCATTGCATGTGGCAGCTGCATTCCAACATGTTCCTAGGCTTTCTAACCATGGACTAACACATGGAGTGTTATTGCATGTGTTCTTTTCAAAACCACAATGATCTACATGCCCACACACACCCAGGTGGGTGTGGTGATGCAACCTCTCCGCCACACCTGTGCTCCATTGCATGTCGCATCTATATTCCAACATCTTCCTCTGCTTTATGACCATGGAATGAGACATGGAGTGTCATTGCATGTGTTACTTTCCAAACAAAAATGATCCAAATGACCACGCACACACTCAGGTGGGTGAGGTGAGCCAACCTCTCTGCATCCTTGGTGCCCCATTGCATGTGGCAGCTGCATTCCAACATGTTCCTAGGCCTTCTGACCATGGCCTAACACATGGAGTGTTATTGCATGTGTTCTGTTCCAAACCACATTGATCCATAGACCACACACACTCAGGTGGGTGTGGTGATGCAACCTCTCTGCCACACTGGTGCTCCATTGCATGTGCCAGTTGCATTCCAACATGTTCCTGGGCTTTCTGACCATGGCCTGACACATGGAGTGTCATTGCATGTGTTCTTTTCCAAACCACGATGATCCAAGTGACCACACACACTCAGGTGGGTGTGATGATGCAACCTCTCTGCCACACTGGTGCTCCATTACATGTGGCAGCTGCATTCCAACATGTTCATGGGCTTTCTATCCATGGCCTGACACATGGAGTGTCATTGCATGTGCTCTTTTCCAAACCACAATGATCCACATGACCACACATACTCAGGTGGGTGTGGTGATGCAACCTCTCTGCCACACTGGTGCTCCATTGCATGTGACAGCTGCATTCTAACATATTATTAGGCGTTTTGACCATGGCTTGGCACATGGAGTGTCACTGCATGTGTTCTTTTCCAAACCACAATGATCCACATAACCACGCACACTCGGGTGGGTTTGGTGATGCAACCTCTCTTTCACACTGGTGCTCCATAGCATGTGGTAGCTGCATTCCAACATGATCCTGGGCTTTCTCATACATGGAGATTCATTGCATGTGTTCTTTTCCAAACCACAATAATCCGCATGACCACACATACTCAGGTGGGTTTGGTAATGCAACCTCTCTACGACACTAGTGCTCCACTGGATGTAGCAGCTACATTCCACCATGTTCCTGGGCTTTCTGACCATGACCTGACACCTGGAGTGCCATTGCATTTGTAATTTTCCAAACCACAATGATCCACGTGACCACACATACTAAGGTGGGAGTAGTGATGCAACCTCTGTGCCGCACTAGTGCTCCATTGCATGTGGAAACTACATTCCAACATCTTCCTGGGCTTTATGACCATGGCATGACACATGGAGTGTAATTACACGCGTTCTTTTCAAAACTACAATGATCCAAATGACCACACACACTCAGGTGGGTGAGGTGATGTAACCTCTCTACCCCACTGATGCCCCATTGCATATGGCAGCTGCATTCGAACATGTTTCAGGGCTTTCTGAGCATGGCATGACACATCACAATGATCCACATGAACACACACACTTAGGTGGGTGTGGTGATGCAACCTCTATACCACACTAGTACTCCAGTGCATGTGGCAGCTACATTCCAACAAGTTCCTAGGATTTCTAACTATGGCCTAACACATGGAGTGTCACTGCATGTGTTCTTTTCCAAAACACAATGATCAACATGATGACACACACTCAGGTGGGTGTGGTTATGCAACTTATCTACCACATTGATGATCCATTGCATGTGGAAGCTGCGTTCCAGCATGTTTCTGCGCTTTTTGACCATGGCATGACACATGGAGTGTCATTGCATGTGCTCTTTTCTAAACCACAATGATCCACATGATCACACACACTTAGGTGGGTGTGGTGATGCAACCACTCTGACACATTGGTGCTCCATTGCATGTGGAAGCTACATTCCAACATATTCCTAGGCATTCTGACCATAGCATGACACATGGAGTGTCATTGCATGTGTTCTTTTCCAAACCACAATGACCCACATGACCACACACACTCATGTGGGTGTGGTGATGCAACCTCTCTAACACACTGGTAGTTCATTACATGTCGTAGTTGCATTCCAACATGTTCCTAGGCTTTCTAACCATGGCCTGACACATGGAGTGTCATTACATGTGTTCTTTTCCAAACCACAATGATCCACATGACCACACACACTCAGGTGTGTGTGCTGATGCAACCTTTCTGCCAGACTGGTGCTCTATTGCATGTGGCGGCTACATTCCAACATGTTAATGGGCTCTTTGACAATGGACTGACACATGTAGTGTTATTGCATGTGTTCTTTTACAAACCACAATGATCCACATGACCATACACACTCAGGTGGGTGTGGTGATGCAACCTCTCAACCACACTAATGCTCCATTGCTGTGGAACCTGCATTCCAACATGTTTGTGGGGTTTCTGACCATGGCCTGACATATGGAGTGTCATTGCATGTGTTCTGTTATAAACCACAATGATCCACATGACCACACACACTCAGGTGGGTGTGGTGATGCAACCTCTCTACCACACTATTGCTCCATTGCATGTGGCAACTGCATTCCAACATGTTCGTGGGCTTTCTGACCATTGCCTGACACATCGAGTGTCATTGCATGTGTTACTTTCCAAACCACAATGATCCACATGAACACACACACTCAGGTAGGTGTGGTGATGCAACCTCTCTGCAACACTTGTGCTTCATTGCATGTGGCAACTGCATTCCGACATGTTCCTAAGCTTTCTGACCATGATCTGACACATGGAGTGTCATTGCATGTGTTGTTTTCAAAACCACAATGATCCACATGACTACACGTACACAGGTGGGAGTAGTGAAGCAACCTCTCTGCCATAGTGGTGCTCCATTACATGTGGCAACTACATTCGAACATCTTCATTGGCTTTAGGACCATGGCCTGATACATGGAGTGTCATTGCATGTGTTCTTTTCCAAACCACAATAATCCGCATGACCACACATACTTAGGTCGGTGTGGTAATGCAACCTCTCTCCAACACTAGTGCTCTATTGTAACAACCTCGGGCCCTACACTCTAAGTTTAAGCCTGGATGAACCAAAAGTGGTTAAAATAGTACAGCGGGGGCCCAGGGGCCACCCACGTGTAGACCTTTCGGCCGTCCTAACCACTTTCAAGAACATCGGGAGAAGAGCGAGCGACGTAGGCAACAGGCGAAGAGATCAAATACATACACAAGTGAGTATGTATGCACGCTACCCTACAACAGTCCTTAGAGCCATTCCATCTAAAAGAAATAGAAATATTGCAACGCCATACGGCAAGATCCAAATATCCTAAAATAGAGATAATAGTGTAGGATAGTTCCTCATACATCAATCATCAGAGTATCAGGCGGAAGCGGAGAACAAGATCCGAGTATGAATAAGAAGCAAATCGGCATAAGATGCCACATAAATAAACACATCCCGCCCACAGATCTCACGGACCCCCATCGCCGGAATATCTACACTGAGTGATCATTGCCAACATCATCTGTCTCCTCCACCCAGTATCCATCTTGTGAATACACCTGTTCATATGAATCAAACAATTTATCGTGTGAGACCCTAGGGGTACTCAGAAAGTCTTTATGCCTCTAAAGGGGACATATACCTGGGGTGACGCAATTGCAGCAAAAGATAAAAGCTAACAAGTCTATAGATACTCACTAACCATCCGCCTAACCAATGATAGATGGATGTCCGTTAATTAGGAACAACAGTTATAACAGTATAAAATAACAGATCCATCCTCCTTCTCGCTTACCAACGAGAAAGCGGACGAACAACCCATCCGTTGGCAGTTTTATTAACCATTCCATGAGTATTGCACTATTTACTAGTCAGGTATTTAGTCAATTAAAAGCGGTACTTTAGTTATACTTGTCTATGATCGAGAAACTGTGCTCCAAGTCGTCCATAACCGCGGACACGGCTTTCAGAAAGATTTACCCTGTAGGGGTGCACAAATAGCAACACACACTCGATCAACCTCGGAAAAACCAACTCAAAACCCAACGAGGCATTCACGACAAAGCGATCCCATGATTCATTAAATATTTTAGGGGGCCACCCCACTAAGCTACCCGCAATGAAGTTGGCCGGCTCCGGAACGGACCCAGGGTTTGTGACGACGGCTGTAAACGTCTGGGAACCCGAAAGTGTGACTAGGCTTGTCGATACCGCGAAAACATGGCACGTTCCAAAACAGTACAGGTGCTCCATGCACAATCTTAAATAAAACAGTAAAGCATGGCATAGGTACAGGATAGTAATAAAGCCCCAAGAAATAGAAACGAATCAAGCTCTGGCTCAGGGGGGTTCATAAGGCCTCCCGGATATGGATAGTGCAAATAGTCAAGGAACATGAATCAAGTACTCGGGGTCCTACGGGGCACAAGTGAGCATGAAAAATAAATAGCAGATATTGCCCACCGGTGCCTCTTTCGTTAGTTATCCCATTACTACTCGGGTTAAGTTGTTTAAGTACCTCGTTATCCATCAGACACTCACATACCCTACACATGCTGTTCTACGACTCGCATGGCTCAAACAACTCCTGTAGTAATGGATCATGGGATTGAGGAACAGGCTCAGTGGGGTTTAAAGTAAAGGCTATGCAGTACTTGGGATTCAATTTAATGCAATCGTGACTCAATGATGCAAGAATAAGAAGGAAGCAATAGGTACTATATGTATGCAAGCATGTGGTAGTGCTTGCCTGGCAGCTCAGTTGAAGCGAGAGATGGATCTGGGTAGTACTCCTGGGATTCTTGGTAATTCCCCTGCTCGGCGTCTATTCGAAAGAAGAACCAAACAAACAAGGGCCAACATAAATAAAGTGCACAAGCATATGAATAAAGTGCGACAAGCAAACAAGCATGCCATGATGGATGATGCACCAATTACATGGCAATAATGTAGGATGGCAAGGGTGAGGTGTGGGGACAAAAATAAATCATTTTATTAATTATTTGGTCAAGTTTTATTGCCATAAACGGTTCTGATTTTTAATATGGATATGATGCATGCTACAATTCAGAACATGGAATGCATGGTTAGAACAGGCTCGTCGCGCTGATCGATTTAGACATATTATTTGTCAAATTTGGAGTTATAGATTTAAATATATTAATTAATTGAGAAAAGGCATTTTTATTGCAATTAAACAATTTCGAAAATTTAAATTAGGCAAACGTTAATTTGGATGGCAGATTTGTAATCCTCACATTTTTCTGATTCAAAATGACACAGCGCCTGACAGGTGGGCCTGGATGGATCGCGGGTTGAGGCAAAAGAATGGGCAGGGGGCGTTCGCAAAAAGGGGTCAGCTACTGTTTTTCTTCCTCCGTTTCTGACGAAACTGACGGCGCCGCTCAACAGAGGAGAACAGGGGCGCCCAGGGCTCGATCCCATGACCTCACACTGGAGATTACGGGTCGGAGCCACCGCGGTACTACCAGGCTGATGTTAGGTAGTGGTTGCGCGGCCAGGTGAGGTGTGGCGAGGCGTCCGTCGTCTACCTCGCGCGCGACGACTACAGGCATGCACGGCGGCGACGGAGAGGAGGTTCTAGGGAAGCGCGGCTAGGGTTGGTCAATGCGGCTAGGCGGAGCGGAAGCGGGCATGCGCGCAACTGCCGAAGCGGAGCACGACAGCGATGGCAAGCCGTTGGGGTTTTAGCGAGCAGCGACGACCACAGGGCGTTCGACCCAAACGATCGACGCAACCGAAGATGAACAGGGGCATGTCTAGGGGGGTCAGTGGCTCACCGCGGGGCTCTCGGTGGCGTTGGATCGGCTTGGTACGTAGGAGAGCGACGACGATGCTGGCGGACGGTGAGCTAGGGTTTGCGTCAGGCTCGACGGTGATCTCTGGCTCCGGTCCTTCTCCTCCGCTGCGACGGGTACATGCAGCCTTCTAGGAGTCTCCTTGACCTTCCTGGACACACGGCTCCTCTTCTCCTCCTCTCTAGCACCGGTGCTATGGGGTGGCCGAGATAGACGACGAGGGTGGCGGGTATGCTAGCAACAGGCGACGGTGAGGAACTGGGGTGGTGAGGGCAGAGCCCAGGCGAGATGTGGATGGCACTGCCAGGACGGGGTGGGGTAGATAAGGACAGGGAGGAGGTGTTGCACATGGGTGGCCGAGCGGTGGTAAAAGTAGCTTTGCTACCTTCTCCTCCTCTCTCCCCTGGGTAGATGGGCCAGGTAGGGTACGGGGACAGCTGGGCACGGTGGTGAGCTTCTTGGACAGCAAGAAAAAGAGGGTATGGTGAGGTGAGAGGGTGTGGTGCACATGGAATGGACATGCCATGGGCATCCCATGTGGTTCGGCTAGCTAGGTGGGGTTTAGGCCCGGACTTGGTCGAGCCAAACCAAGAGGTGGGGAGGTAGCTGGGAGGTGACCAGGTGTGAGGGGAAGGATCAACTTGCTTTGCAAGCTAGAGAGGAGGATGGTCATGGCAAGGAATGGTGGCTCGGCATGGTTAGGGTGAGGTGATGGAAGGCTAGGTAGAATAGATAGATAGAGAAGGAAAAAGTCAAGCTAGATGATGTTGAGCAAGGGCACAAGGTAAAGAACTCTCAAATGAAAACAAACTCAAACACCCATAAGGAACATGAGGGATGATGGGGTAGGCTTGGAGATTGATTTGAATTAATTCAAATGATTTTCATCAATTCAACTAAATCCCATATGCCCAAAGGAAAACAAGAGATAAAACAAATGTGGGTACCTTGCATGGGCGATGCATAAGCATTGAAGGACCACTCTTATATTTGTAAAAACAAGTATAATTCCAATATGGCTCCAAACTTATGCATGCATTGAATAATTGGCACTCACATCAGGGTGATGACAAGATCACAAGGTTTGCATGAATGTGAGACATATTTGAACAAAAATGGCCCTTGCTAGTGTGTACATGCCACTAGACATTTATTAGGGTGAACTTATATTTGAATATGATCATACATTCAAGCAAACCACAAAATTATCAAAAGAAAAACCCACATGTATTCCCAAGGGATTTATATTGTGAAAACAACATGAACCATAAATGGGCATGTGGAAAAGAATTGGATCCATCTTTATGTTATATGAGCTAGGTTTAAAAATCAACACAAATGCAAGTGCTCATATATTATTTGGATGGTGGAGTTATAAGGTGGTGACAAAGGAAGGTGGCAAAGGTGGTGGAATTGAAAAAGATATGCCCCCAACTCAACTTGGGCATTAAACAATATATCAAGAACCAACTACAATGTATCAAGAGGCAAATACAATTAATAAATGCATATGAGATAAGAACCAAATGAAAAAAGGGGTTTTATATGATGTCAAATGCAATGTGGCATGATGACATGACCATGATATAATTATGATGCAACAATTATATGTAGGAAGTAGCATTTTATTATTAGACCATGTAGCATTACAAATGTTAGACAAATGGGTTGCTACAACTCTCCCCCACTAAACAGGAATATCGCCCCGAGATTCTAGGAAGAAGAAGAAGACACGAAGAGGGTAGGATACTTGGCACGGAGCTCATCCTCGCGTTCCCAAGTGGCTTCATCAACGGAATGGTGCGACCACTGCACCTTACAGAACTTGATGGACTTGTTGCGAGTCCTTCTTTCTGCGACTTCTAGGATTTTTGTGGGGTGTTCTTGATAAGAAAGGTCTTCTTGGAGATTGATGAGCTCATGGTCCACGGTCCTGCCGGGATCCTTGAAGAACTTCTTGAGTTGAGAGATATGGAAAACATCATGGACCTTGAGTTTTTCAGGAAGCTCAAGAGCATAAGCAACTTCTCCTCTTCTTCCACGAACTTTGAAAGGACCGATGTATCTAGGAGCCAGCTTCCCTTTGATACCAAACTGGTGCGTGCCTCTCATGGGAGTGACACAAAGGTAAACGAGATCACCAGGGACATACTCCATGTCCGTGTGCTTTCTGTCATAGTTGCTCTTCTGGCGACTTTGAGAAACCTTTAGGTTTTCGAGAATGATGTGAACCTTCTTCTCCGCTTGAGTTACAATATCGGGGCCAAACAATGTTCTTTCACCTGCGCCCGACCAACCAATCGGAGTTCTGCATTTGCGGCCATAGAGAACCTCAAATGGTGCCATCTTTAGACTCTTCTAGAAGATGTTGTTGTAAGAGAATTCAGCATAAGGAAGGCATTCTTCCCACTTCATGCCGAAAGAGATGACGCAAGCACGGAGCATATCTTCCAGAATCTGATTGGTCCTTTCAACTTGTCCTTGCGACTGAGGGTGGTAAGCTGTGCTGAAGTTCAACTTTGTTCCCAAAGCATTTTGGAAACTTCCCCAGAACTTGGAAGTGAAGATGCTTCCACGGTCTGAACTGATCTCAAGAGGAACCCCGTACAGAGAGACAATTATGTTGATATAGAGCTCAGCCAACTAAATTGCAGAAATTGTTTCCTTGACGGAAAAGAAGTGAGCCACTTTAGAGAGCATGTCGATGACAACAAAGATTGCATTGTTGCCCTTCTGCGACCTTGGAAAACCAGTTATGAAGTCCATTCAACTTTCTCCCATTTCCATTCCTGAGGCTTCAATGGTTGTAGAAGACCGGAAGGTTTCCGATGGACCGCTTTAACTATGCGGCAGACATCACACTCCGAGACATACTTCGCACAATATCGTTTCAACCCAGGCCACCAATATTGTGTTTTCAAGTCCATGTACATCTTCGTGCTGCCAGGGTGGATAGAAAAACAGAATCATGCGCCTCCTTCAGAACTTTCTCTCTCAAACCCGGGTAGTTCGGACCAAACATCCGGTGTTCAAAGAATAGAGCGCCTTAGTCGTCGACGTGGAAGGACTCATACTTCGGAAGCTGAATGTTGGAGATGATCTTTTTAGTGTAAGGATCACCAAGTTGAATAGAGTGAACTTTTTCTTCCAAGAGAGGGGTTGCTAGAAGATTCAGAAGATACCCTTGATCCACAATTTCAAGGTTGAGCTGACGGAATTCCTCGCACAAGAGAGGCTGTTGTTCTTCCACCATGAGGTTGTTGACATAAGCTTTTCGGCTGACAGCATCGGCCATGACATTAGCTTTGCCCGGAGTGTAGTTGATGGTCAAATCGAAATCATTAATTGCTTCAATCCACCTCCTTTGACGAAGGTTGAGATCAGGTTGTGTGAAGATATACTTCAGACTCTTGTGATCAGAAAAGATCTCACAACGGTTGCCAAGTAAGTAGTGAGTCCATACTTTCAAAGCAAAGACAACTGTTGCGAGTTCGAGGTCATGTGTAGGATAGTTGATCTCATGCGTCTTCAACTATCGAGAGGCATAAGCAACAACTTGTTTTTCTTGCATAAGGACCGCACCTAATCCTTGCAAGGAGGCGTCACAGAATATCTGGAAAGGCTTTGATGTATCTGGAGGTATCAAGACTGGTGTCGAAGTGAGCTTCTCTTTGAGTGTTTCAAAGCTTGCTTAACATGCAGGAGACCAAAGATATTTCTTGCCTTTCTTGAGGAGATCGGTAAGTGGCTTCGCAATCTTCGAGAAATTGTGGACGAAGCGACGGCAGTAACTAGCCAAACCAAGGAAACTCTGGACTTCTTTGACATTTTTGGGTGGAAGCCACTCAACAATTGTCCGAACAGTTTCTGGGTTAATGGAAATGCCCTTGGCAGAGATGACGTGACCCATATAGGTGACTTCAGGCAGCCAGAACTCACACTTGGAGAACTTTGCATACAGGCGGTTCTCACAAAGCTTGTTTAGGACACGCCGAAGGTGTTCTTCATGTTCTTCCTTTGACTTAGAATAGACTAGAATGTCATCCAGATAGACCACGACAAACTTATCAAGATACTCCATGAAAACCGAGTTCATAAGCCTCGAGAAGGTGGCAGGTGCATTGGTGAGACCCCAAGACATGACCGTGTACTTATACAGGCCATAGCGGGTGGTGAAAGCTGTTTTGGGAACACCTTCCTTGCGAATCTTGATTTGATGATAACCACTTCCCAAGTCATGCTTGGATAATACCACTGCTCTAGCTAGCAGATCGAAGAGATCATTAATCCACAGAAGGGGATATTTATTCTTGATTGTTTTAGCATTGAGAGCCCGATAGTCAACACAAAGTCTATAAGTGCGATCTCGCTTCTTCACAAAGATGGTTGGGCTACCCCAAGAAGAAGTGTTGTGCTGAATGAAACCCAACTTCTCTTGTTCATCAAGATGACGTTTGAGTTCAACCAACTCAGCAGGACCCATTTTATAAGGCCGCTTGGAGATAGGAGCGGTACCAGGTTCAAGCTCAATCACAAACTCGACCTCTCGGCCAGGAGGCATACCTGGTAACTCTTCAGGAAAAACATCTGGAAACTCACGAACCATCGGAACACTCTGAATAGCATCCATAGCATCATCATTCAGAGCCGCCAAAGAGAAAAGCTGAATTGCAGGAGTCAGACTTGCAGAATAGACTATATGGCCTTCAGGAATTTTCAGAGAAACCGAGCATTCAGCGCAATCAATCACAGCTGCATTTGCTGTTAACCAATCCATGCGCAAGATAACATCAATGTTAGAATTGCCCAGAATGATTAAGGAAGCCGGGAACAAAGAGCCACCAATCTCAATTTGATTAACATGGCTGATTTTAGAAGCCCTCATGTTTGATCCAGGAGATTGCACCATGAGGCGAGTTGGTAAAGCATTAGAAGGTAACCCATTACTCTCCGCAAAATTGTATGACACGAATGAATGTGATGCACCAGAATCAAATAAAACTCGTGCAGGAACTGAGTTAACAGGAAGCATACCCATAACAACTCCAGGTGCATGCTCGGCTTGAGCGACGTTGGCACAGTTGGCACGAGCAACAGTAGACCCGGGCTTGGTGTTGATGTTGAGAGGCCGAGGTGGGGGTGCACGAACCATAGAACAACTTGCTGCATGTCTTGGAGGTGGTGGAGGAAGAGCTTTGTTGTTCATGGGACAACTCTAGTGTTGATGCCCACTGTTCCCACAAGTGTAGCAAGCACCAGGTGGACGTGGAGAAACATAGCCAGGGACTCCTCCAGGCGCTCCAGGGTAGTTGTGGTTGTGGCCCCTAGGAGCAGCGGTGAAGGAGTTTGGTGGCCTTGCCGCGTAGCTTGAAGATCTTGGTGGAGCCGGGAGCGGCGGTGCGGTATTAGCAACCCACACGCGGCGCTTAGAAGGAGCTGTCATAGCTGAAGAGCTTGCTGCATCACGACTGTGTTTCTTGGACTCCTCAAACACTTGCCTACTTGCTTCTTCCTATAGAGCTGTATGTTGGAGTTCCAGAAAAGACCCCGGCCTTGCATGAGTGATTGCATATTTGATAAATGCATTGAGGCCTTGCCTGAACCTCTTTTGCTTCTTCTTGTCATCAGAGATCTCATCGCCACCATACCGAGAAAGATTCATGAAGTTTCTAATATAGGTATTGACATTGTCATTGCCCTACTTGAGGTTGAGAAACACTTCCATCATCCTTTCCATGACAATTTCTGTCAGATATTGCTCTTTCAAAGCCCTAGTGAACTGCTCCCAAGTAGGCTGAAAACCAGAGTGGTTTGCCTTGAGGTAATTCTCCCACCACAGAGCTGCGTCGCCCTTCAGAAGGTGAGTGGCACATTTTACCCATTCTTGCTCAGGAATATCCACAGTCATCAGCAACCTTGACATCTCACGCAGCCAATCATCAGCATCTAGGGGCTGATCAGACACCTCAAAGTGCCGCGGGTTAAACTTCAGAAAGCTCTTGATGTCTCCTCGCTTGGGAGGTGGAGGTAGTGGAACAAACTCATTCCTCCTGACACTTTCTTCAAAGCGCTGTTGGTTCTGTTGCATTGTTCCCAAGGCATTAGCAATACTTGCCAACGCAGCCCCCAGTTCAGGTGGTATGTCCTCCTCAGAACGGCGTGGTGGTGCCATCCTGTGATTGATATAAAACTCAAGTCAATACCATAATGGAGAATAATAATAATCCAAAATAGTACCAAAATGGAATTAACCAAGATTAAAGGATACAAATTACTAAGATGATATTAAAATATTAACAAAGTTCAAAGCACCTAGAAGATATTAAGCATATCGCACACGACTGAACAAGGAGTGTGGTACACAAAGCTATCAAAGAAAAAAATTCCGCAAATTTCGGCATTAAAATTCCGCTATATGCGCAAAACCACTTAACGAATCAAGATTAGTAACTCTACCAATTCAATATACAAGAGCGAATGATACAAGTAGTGGTATGGTCGCGACTCCATCCCGCACTCAAATCATTACTCCGCACATGAATAAGTAAAACACATATCCCAACTCCTTTCCTTCTTAAGATGAACCTAAAGATTGGCAACTATGGAAAAACAAACACCCCAAACAAGATAGCGTCGGATAACAAAGAGTAAGACAGATCGCGTCGGTTTACAACGAATCACATAGATCGCGTCGGTTTACAAAAGCCTGTCAGTATGGAATGTACCAACAGTTGATAATCAAAAGGCAGATAGCGATAACAAGTTGGATGCAACAGATAGACAAGGAATTACACACACACACTCACTCACACAAACTATGGTACTACGAAGGATTGAAAACGATACACTTCCTTACCAGAAAAAGGGTGGGTGGGTGGGTAAGAAGAAAAATGGAAGCAGTCCTACTCTCACGTTTTGTTTTTTCCTAGTATACGTAGCTACCAAAAATATTTGCTAGACTGACAACGACCATTTGGCTGAGACCCTGAAGGGCGGGTTGGTTCTGATACCAATTGTAACAACCTTGGACCCTATGCTCTAAGTTCAAGCCTGGATGAACCAAAAGTGGTTAAAATAGTACAGCGGGGGCCCAGGGGCCACCCACGTGTAGACCCGTCAGCCGTCCTAACCACTTTTAAGAACATCGGGACAAGAGCGAGCGGCGTAGGCAACAGGCGAAGAGATCAAATACATACACAAGTGAGTATGTATGCAAGCTACCTTACAATAGTCCTCAGAGCCATTCCATCTAAAAGAAATAGAAATATTGCAACGCCATACGGCAAGATCTAAATATCCTAAAATAGAGATAATGTGTAGGATAGTTCCTCATACATCAATCATCATAGTATCAGGCGGAAGCGGCAAACAAGATCCGAGTACGGATAAGAAGCAAATCGGCATAAGATGCCACATAAATAAACAGATCCCGCCCATAGATCTCACGGATCCCCCTCCCCAGAATCTCTACACTGAGTGATCGTTTCCAACATCATATGTCTCTTCCACCCAATATCCATCTTGCGGGTACACCTGTTCATCTGAATCAAACAATTTATCGTGTGAGACCCTAGGGGTACTCAGCAAGTCTTTATGCCTCTAAAGGGGACATATACCTGGGGTGACGCAATTGCAGCAAAAGATAAAAGCTAACAAGCCTATAGATACTCGCTAACCATCCGCGTAACCAATGATAGACGGATGTCCGTTAATTAGGAACAACAGTTATAACAGTAGAAAATAACAGATCCATCCTCCTTCTCGCTTACCAACGAGAAAGCGGACGAACAACCCATCCGTTGGCAGTTTTATTAACCATTCCATTAGTATTGCACTATTTAGTAGTCAGGCATTTAGTCAATTAAAAGCGGTAATTTAGTTATACTTGTGTATGATCGAGAAACTGTGCTCCAAGTCGTCCATAACCGGGGACACGGCTTTCAGAAAGATTTACCCTGCAGGGGTGCGCAAATAGCAACACACACTCGATCAACCTCGGAAAAATCAACTCAAAACCCAACGAGGCATTCACGACAAAGTGATCCCATGATTCATTAAATATTTTAGGGGGCCACCCCACTAAGCTACCCGCAACGAAGTTGGCCGGCTCCGGAACGGACCCAGGGTTTGTGACGACGGCTGTAAACGTCTGGGAACCCGAAAGTGTGACTAGGCTTGTCGATACCGCGAAAACGTGGCACGTTCCAAAACAGTACAGGTGCTCCACGCACAATCTTAAATAAAACAGTAAAGCATGGCATAGGTACAGGATAGTAATAAAGCCCCAAACTACTTGTGCCCCCAAGAAATAGAAACGAATCAAGCTCTGGCTCAGGGGGGTTCATAAGGCCTCCCGGATATGGATAGTGCAAATAGTCAAGGAACATGAATCAAGTACTCGGGGTCCTACGGGGCACAAGTGAGCATGAAAAATAAATAGCAGATATTGCCCACCGGTGCCTCTTTCGTTAGTTATCCCATTTCTACTCGGGTTAAGTTGTTTAAGTACCTCGTTATCCATCAGACACTCACATACCCTACACATGCTGTTCTACGACTCGCATGGCTCAAACAACTCCTGTAGTAATGGATCATGGGATTGAGGAACAGGCTCAGTGGGGTTTAAAGTAAAGGCTATGCAGTACTTGGGATTCAATTTAATGCAATCGTGACTCTATGATGCAAGAATAAGAAGGAAGCAATAGATACTATATGTATTCAACAATGTGGTAGTGCTTGCCTGGCAGCTCAGTTGAAGCGAGATATAGATCTGGGTAGTACTCCTGGGATTCTTGATAATTCCCCTGCTCGGCGTCTATTCAAAAGAAGAACCAAACAAACAAGGGCCAACATAAATAAAGTGCACAAGCATATGAATAAAGTGCGAAAATCAAACAAGCATGCCATGATGGATGATGCACCAATTACATGGCAATAATGTAGGATGGCAAGGGTGAGGTGTGGGGACAAAAATAAATCATTTTATTAATTATTTCGTCAAGTTTTATTGCCATAAACGGTTCTGATTTTTAATATGGATATGATGCATGCTACAATTCAGAACATGGAATGCATAGTTAGTACGGGCCCGTCGCGCTGATCGATTTAGACATATTATTTGTGAAATTTGGAGTTATAGATTTAAAGTTATTAATTAATTGAGAAAATGCATTTTTATTGCAATTAAACAATTTCGAAAATTTAAATTAGGCAAACGTTAATTTGGATGGCAGATTTGAAATCCTCACATTTTCTGATTCAAAAATATATATCATTTGTATTATTTGGATTTGTCAATTAAAAGTTATTATTTTCTAGATTTAAAATCATTTAAACAATTTCTGAAATCATTTTTATTAAACAGATAAGAACCGAGACTTTTTACACTCAGAGGAAGCTAGCCACCGTCACTGGCAGGTGGGGTCACGCTGAGCTGGCAAAAACGGCGCGCGGCTGACTTTTCTCACCGCTCGTCCGCCCAGCCGCAGAGACTGACGGGTGGGGCCACGGTAGTCACAGGGCCACACGCGGGTGCGCCAGCGGGGGCCTGCCACGTGGGGGAGCCAGGGAGCGCGGGTTGAGAACCCCAGAACTGCGGTTGCCTTTTTATAAAAATGACACAGTGCCTGACAGGTGGGCCTGGATGGATCGCGGGTTGAGGCGAAAGAAAAGGCAGGGGGCGTTCGCAAAAAGGGGTCAGCTACTGTTTTTCTTCCTCCGTTTCTGACGAAACTGACGGTGCCGCTCAACAGAGGAGAACAGGGGCGCCCAGGGCTCGATCCCATGACCTCACGCTGGAGATGACGGGTCGGAGCCACCACGGTACTATCAGGCTGATGTTAGGTAGTGGTTGCGCGGCCAGGTGAGGTGTGGCGAGGCGTTCGTCGTCTACCTCGCGTGCGACGACTACAGGCATGCACGGCGGCGACAGAGACGATGTTCCCGGGAAGCGCGGCTAGGGTTGGTCGATGCGGCTAGGCGGAGCGGAAGCGGGCATGCGCGCAACTGCCGAAGCGGAGCACGGCAGCGATGGCAAGTCGTTGGGGTTTTAGCGAGCAGCGACAACCACAGGGCGTTCGACGAAACGATCGACGCAACCGAAGATGAACAGGGGCATGTCTAGGGGGGTCAGGGGCTCACCGCGGGGCTCTCGGTGGCGTTGGATCGGCTTGGTACGTAGGAGAGCGACGACGATGCTGGCGGACGGTGAGCTAGGGTTTGCGTCAGGCTCGACGGTGATCTCTGGCTCCGGTCCTTCTCCTCCGCTGCGACGGGTACATGCGGCCTTCTAGGAGTCTCCTTGACCTTCCTGGACACACGGCTCCTCTTCTCCTCCTCTCTAGCACCGGTGCTATGGGGTGGCCGAGATAGACGACGAGGGTGGCGGGTATGCTAGCAACAGGCGACGGTGAGGAACTGGGGTGGTGAGGGCAGAGCCCAGGTGAGATGTGGATGGCACTGCCAGGACGGGGTGGGGTAGATAAGGACAGGGAGGAGGTGTTGCACATGGGTGGCCGAGCGGTGGTAAAAGTAGCTTTGCTACCTTCTCCTCCTCTCCCCCTGGGTAGATGGGCCAGGTAGGGTACGGGGACAGCTGGGCACGGTGGTGAGCTTCTTGGACAGCAAGAAAAAGAGGGTATGGTGAGGTGAGAGGGTGTGGTGCACATGGAATGGACATGCCATGGGCATCCCATGTGGTTCGGCTAGCTAGGTGGGGTTTAGGCCCGGACTTGGTCGAGCCAAACCAAGAGGTGGGGAGGTAGCTGGGAGGTGACCAGGTGTGAGGGGAAGGATCAACTTGCTTTGCAAGCTAGAGAGGAGGATGGTCATGGCAAGGAATGGTGGCTCGGCATGGTTAGGGTGAGGTGATGGAAGGCTAGGTAGAATAGATAGATAGAGAAGGAAAAAGTCAAGCTAGATGATGTTGAGCAAGGGCACAAGGTAAAGAACTCTCAAATGAAAACAAACTCAAACACCCATAAGGAACATGAGGGATGATGGGGTAGGCTTGGAGATTGATTTGAATTAATTCAAATGATTTTCATCAATTCAACTAAATCCCATATGCCCAAAGGAAAACAAGAGATAAAACAAATGTGGGTACCTTGCATGGGCGATGCATAAGCATTGAAGGACCACTCTTATATTTGTAAAAACAAGTATAATTCCAATATGGCTCCAAACTTATGCATGCATTGAATAATTGGCACTCACATCAGGGTGATGACAAGATCACAAGGTTTGCATGAATGTGAGACATATTTGAACAAAAATGGCCCTTGCTAGTGTGTACATGCCACTAGACATTTATTAGGGTGAACTTATATTTGAATATGATCATACATTGAAGCAAACCACAAAATTATCAAAAGAAAAACCCACATGTATTCCCAAGGGATTTATATTGTGAAAACAACATGAACCATAAATGGGCATGTGGAAAAGAATTGGATCCATCTTTATGTTATATGAGCTAGGTTTAAAAATCAACACAAATGCAAGTGCTCATATATTATTTGGATGGTGGAGTTATAAGGTGGTGACAAAGGAAGGTGGTGGAGATAAAGGAAGGTGGCAAAGGTGGTGGAATTGAAAAAGATATGCCCCCAACTCAACTTGGGCATTAAACAATATATCAAGAACCAACTACAATGTATCAAGAGGCAAATACAATTAATAAATGCATATGAGATAAGAACCAAATGAAAAAAGGGGGTTTTATATGATGTCAAATGCAATGTGGCATGATGACATGACCATGATATAATTATGATGCAACAATTATATGTAGGAAGTAGCATTTTATTATTAGACCATGTAGCATTACAGATGTTAGACAGATGGGCTGTTACATCTATTGCATGTGGCAGCTACATTCCAACATCTTCCTGGTCTTTCTGACCATGGCCTGACACATGGAGTCTAATTGCATGTGTTCTTTTCCAAACAACAATGATCCAAATGACCACACACACTCAGGTGGGTGAGGTGATGCAACCTCTCTACCCCACTAGTGCCCCATTGCAAGTGGCAGCTGCATTCAAAGATGTTGCTAGGCATTCTGACCATGGCCTGACACATGGAGTGTTATTGCATGTGTTCTATTCCAGACCACAATGATCCACAAACCACACACAATCAGGTGGGTGTGGTCATGTAACCTCTCTGCCGCACTGGTGCTCCATTGCATGTGCCAGCTGCATTCCAACATGTCAATGTGCTTTCTGACCATGCCCTGACACATCGAGTGTCATTGCATGTGCTATTTTGCAAACCAACATGATCCACATGACCACACAGACTCAGGTGGGTGTGGTGGTGCAACCTCTCTGCCACACTAGTGCTCTATTGCATGTGGCGGCTTGCATTCCAACATGTTCCTAGGATTTCTGACCATGGGCTGACACGTGCAATGTTATTGCATGTGTTCTTTTCCAAATAAAGATGGTCCACATGACCACACACACTCAGGTGGGTATGGTGATGCAACCTCTCTACCACACTCGTGCTCCATTGCATGTGGCAGCTGCATTCCAACATGTTCCTAGGCTTTCTAACCATGGCCTGACACATGGAGTGTCATTGCATGTGTTCTTTTCCAAACCACAATGATCCACACGACCACACACACTCAGGTAGGTGTGGTGATGCAACCTCTCTGCCACACTTGTGCTTCATTGCATGTGGCAGCTGCATTCCAACTTGTTCATAAGCTTTCTGACCATGACCTGACACATGGAGTGTCATTGCATGTGTTCTTTTCCAAACGACAATGACCAACATGACCACACGAATTCAGGTGGGAGTAGTGAAGGAACCTCTCTATGGCACTGGTGCTCCATTACATGTGTTCTTTTCCAAACCACAATGATCCACATGACCACACACACTCAGGTGCGTCTAGTGATGCAACCTCTCTGCCACACTCGTGCTCTATTGCATGTGGCAGCTGCATTCCAACATGTTCACGGGCTTTCTGACCATGGACTAACACATGTAGTCTTATTGCATGTGTTCTTTTCAAAACCACAATGATCCACATGACCACAAATACTCAGGTGTGTGTGGTGATGCAACCTCTCCGCCACACTGATGTTCCATTGCATGGGGAAGCTGCATTCCATCATGTTTCTGGGCTTTCTAACCATGGCCTGACACATGGAGTGTCATTGGATGTGTTATTTTCCAAACCACAATGATCCACATGACCACACACATTCAGGTTGGTGTGGTGATGCAACCTCTCTGGCACACTGGTGCTCCATTGCATGTGGCAGCTGCATTCCAACATTTTCCTGGGCTTTTGACCATGGCCTGACACAAGGAGTGTCATTCCATGTGTTGTTTTCCAAACCACAGTGATCCACACGACCACACACACTCAGGTGGGTGTGGTGATGCAACCTCTCTGCCACACTGGTGCTCCATTGCATGTGGCAGCTGCATTCCAACATGTTGATGGGATTTCTTACCATGTCATAACACATGGAGTGTCATTGAATTTGCTATTTTCCAAACCACAATGATCCACATGACAACACACAGTCAAGTGGGTGTGGTGATGCAACCTCTCTGCCACATTGCTGCTCCATTGCATGTGGCAACCGCATTCCAACATATTCCTAGGATTTATGACCATGGCCTCACACATGCAGTTTCATTGCATGTGTGTTTTACAAACCACAATGATCTACATGACCACACACACTCAGGTGGGTGTGGTGATGCAACCTCTCTGCCACACTAGTGCTCCATTGCGTGTGGAAGGAGCATTTCAACATGTTTTTGGGCTTTCTGACCATGGCCTGACACATGGAGTGTCATTGTATGTGTTCTTTTTCATACCACAATGATCCACATGACCACACACACTAAGGTAGGTGTGGTGATTCAACCTCTCTGCCACACTCGTGCTCTATTGCATGTGGCAGCTGCACTCCAACATGTTCATGGGCTTTCTGACCATGGCCTGACACATGGAGTGTCATTGCATGTGTTCTTTTCCAAACCACAATGATCCACATGACCACACACACTCAGGTGCGTGTGGTGATGCAACCTCTCTTCCACACTCGTGGTCTATTGCATGTGGCAGCTGCACTCCAACATATTGACGGGCTTTCTGACCATGGACTGACACATGAAGTGTTATTGCATGTGTTTTTTTCAAAACCACAATTATCCAAATGACCACACACACTCAGGTAGGTGTGGTGATGCAACCTCTCTTCCACACTTGTGCTTCATTGCATGTGGCAGCTGCATTCCGACATGTTCCTAAGCTTTCTGATCCTGGCCTGACACATGGAGTGTTATTGTATGTGTTCTTTTCCAAACCACAATGATCCACATGAGCACACACACTTAGGTCCGTGTGGTGATGCAACCTCTCTGCCACACTCGTGCTCTGTTGCATGTGGCAGCTGCATTCCAACATGTTCATGGGCTTTCTCACCATGGACCGACACATGCAGTGTTATTGCATGTGTTCTTTTCCAAACCACAATGATCCACATGACCACAAACACTCAAGTATGTCTGGTGATGCAACCTCTCTGCCACACTGATGTTCCATTGCATGTGGAAGCTGCATTCCATCATGTTTCTGGGCTTTCTAACCATGGCCTGACACATGGAGTGTCATTGCATGTGTTCTTTTCCAAACCACAATGGTCCACATGACCACACACATTCAGGTTGCTGTGGTGATGCAACCTCTCTGGCACACTGGTTCTCCATTGCATGTTGCAGTTGCACTCCAACATGTTCCTGTGGTTTTCTGACCATGGCCTGACACAAGGAGTGTCATTGCATGTTTTGTTTTCCAAACCACAATGATCCACACGACCACCCACACTCAGGTGGGTGTGGTGATGCAAGCTCTCTGCCACACTGGTGCTCCATTGCATGTGGCAGCTGCATTTCAACATGTTCATGGGCTTTCTGACCATGGCATAACACATGTAGTGTCATTGAATGTGATAGTTTCCAAACCAAAATGATCCACATGAGCACACACACTCAGGTGGGTGTGGGGATGCAACCTCTCGGCCACCCTGGTGCTCCATTGTGTGTGGAAGCAGTATTCCAACATGTTTTTGGGCTTTCTGACCATGGCCTGACACATGGAGTGTCATTGTATGTGTGCTTTTCCAAACCACAATGATCCACATGACCACACGCACTCAGGTGCGTCTGGTGATGCAACCTCTCTGCCACACTCGTGCTCTATTGCATGTGGCAGCTGCACTCCAACATATTCATGGGCTTTCTGACCATGGCCTGACACATGGAGTGTCATTGTATGCGTGCTTTTCCAAACCACAATGATCCACATGACCACACACACTCAGGTGCGTCTGGTGATGCAACCTCTCTGCCACACTCGTGGTCTATTGCATGTGGCAGCTGCACTCCAACATATTCCTGGGCTTTCTGACCATGGACTGACACATGAAGTGTTATTGCATGTGTTTTTTTCAAAACCACAATTATCCAAATGACCACACACACTCAGGTAGGTGTGGTGATGCAACCTCTCTTCCACACTTGTGCTTTATTGCATGTGGCAGCTGCATTCCGACATGTTCCTAAGCTTTGTGATCACGGCCTGACACATGGAGTGTTATTGTATGTGTTCTTTTCCAAACCACAATGATCCACATGAGCACACACACTTAGGTCCGTGTGGTGATGCAACCTTTCTGCCACACTCGTGCTCTGTTGCATGTGGCAGCTGCATTCCAACATGTTCATGGGCTTTCTCACCATGGACCGACACATGCAGTGTTATTGCATGTGTTCTTTTCCAAACCACAATGATCCACATGACCACAAACACTCAAGTATGTCTGGTGATGCAACCTCTCTGCCACACTGATGTTCCATTGCATGTGGAAGCTGCATTCCATCATGTTTCTGGGCTTTCTAACCATGGCCTGACACATGGAGTGTCATTGCATGTGTTCTTTTCCAAACCACAATGGTCCACATGACCACACACATTCAGGTTGCTGTGGTGATGCAACCTCTCTGGCACACTGGTTCTCCATTGCATGTTGCAGTTGCACTCCAACATGTTCCTGTGGTTTTCTGACCATGGCCTGACACAAGGAGTGTCATTGCATGTTTTGTTTTCCAAACCACAATGATCCACACGACCACCCACACTCAGGTGGGTGTGGTGATGCAAGCTCTCTGCCACACTGGTGCTACATTGCATGTGGCAGCTGCATTTCAACATGTTCATGGGCTTTCTGACCATGGCATAACACATGTAGTGTCATTGAATGTGATAGTTTCCAAACCAAAATGATCCACATGAGCACACACACTCAGGTGGGTGTGGGGATGCAACCTCTCGGCCACCCTGGTGCTCCATTGTGTGTGGAAGCAGTATTCCAACATGTTTTTGGGCTTTCTGACCATGGCCTGACACATGGAGTGTCATTGTATGTCTGCTTTTCCAAACCACAATGATCCACATGACCACACGCACTCAGGTGCGTCTGGTGATGCAACCTCTCTGCCACACTCGTGCTCTATTGCATGTGGCAGCTGCACTCCAACATATTCATGGGCTTTCTGACCATGGCCTGACACATGGACTGTCATTGTATGCGTGCTTTTCCAAACCACAATGATCCACATGACCCCACACACACTCAGGTGCGTCTGGTGATGCAACCTCTCTGCCACACTCGTGCTCTATTGCATGTGGCAGCTGCACTCCAACATATTCATGGGCTTTCTGACCATGGACTGACACATGAAGTGTTATTGCATGTGTTCTTTTCCAAACCACAATTATCCAAATGACCACACACACTCAGGTAGGTGTGGTGATGCAACCTCTCTTCCACACTTGTGCTTTATTGCATGTGGCAGCTGCATTCCGACATGTTCCTAAGCTTTCTGATCATGGCCTGACACATGGAGTGTTATTGCATGTGTTCTTTTCCAAACAACAATGATCCATAAGAGCACACACACTTAGGTGCGTGTGGTGATGCAACCTCCCTGCCACACTTGTACTCTATTGCATGTGGCAGCTGCATTCCAACATGTTCAAGGGCTTTCTCACCATGGACTGACACATGCAGTGTTATTGCATGTGTTCTTTTCCAAACCACAATTATCCACATGACCACACACAATCAGGTAGGTGTGGTGATGCAACATCTCTTCTACACTTGTGCTTCATTGCATGTGGCAGCTGCATTCCGACATGTTCCTAAGCTATCTGATCATGGCCTGACACATGGAGTGTTATTGCATGTGTTATTTTCCAAACCACAATGATCCACATGAGCACACACACTTAGGTGCGTGTGTTGATGCAACCTCTCTGCCACACTCGTGCTCTATTGCATGTGGCAACTTCATTCTAACATGTTCACAGGCTTTCTCACCATGGACTGACACATGCAGTGTTATTGCATGTGTTCTTTTCCAAACCACAATGATCCACATGACCACAAACACTCAAGTGTGTCTGGTGATGCAACCTCTCAGCCACACTGATGTTCCATTGCATGTGGAAGCTGCATTCCATCATGTTTCTGGGCTTTCTAACCATGGCCTGATACATGGAGTGTCATTGCATGTGTTCTTTTCCAAACCACAATGGTCCACATGACCACACGCATTCAGGTTGGTGTGCTGATGCAACCTCTCTGGCACACTGGTGCTCCATTTCATGTGGCAGCTGCATTCCAACATGTTCCTGGGCTTTCTGACCATGGCCTGCCACAAGGAGTGTCATTGCATGTGTTGTTTTCCAAACCACAATGATCCACACGAGCACCCACACTCAGGCGAGTGTGGTGATGCAACCTCTCTGCCACACTGGTGCTCCATTGCATGTGGCAGCTGCATTCCAACATGTTCATCGGCTTTCTGACCATGGCATAACAGATAGAGTGTCATCGAATGTGCTATTTTCCAAACCACAATGATCCACATGACCACACACACTTAGGTGGGTGTGGTGATGCAACCTCTCTGCCACACTGGTGCTCCATTCTGTGTGGAGGCAGCATTCCAACATGTTTTTGGGCTTTCTGACCATGGCCTGACACATGGAGTGTCATTGCATGAGTGATTTTCCAAATAACAATGATCCACATGACCACACACACTCAGGTGCGTCTGGTGATGCAACCTCTCTGCCACACTCGTGCTCTATAGCATGTGGCAGCTGCACTCCATGATATTCACAGGCTTTCTGACCATGGACTGACACATGAAGTGTTATTGCATGTGTTCTTTTCCAAACCACAATTATCCACATGACCACACACACTTAGGTAGGTGTGGTGATGCATCCTCTTTGCCACACTTGCGCTTCATTGCATGTGGCAGCCGCATTCCGACATGTTCCTCAGCTTTCTGACCATGGCCTAACACATGGAGTGTCATTGCATGTGTTCTTTTACAAACCACAATGATCCACATGACCAAACACACTCAGGTGAGTAAGGTGATGCAACCTCTCTCCCACACTTCATGCTCTATTGCATGTGGCAGATGCACTCCAACATGTTCACGGCTTTCTGACCAAGGACTGACACATGCAGTGTTATTGCATGTGTTCTTTTCCAAAACACAATGATCCACATGACCACACACACTTAGGTAGGTGGGTGATGCAAACTCTTTGCCACACTTGTGCTTCATTGCATGTGCAGCCGCATTCCGACATGTTCCTCAGCTTTCTGACCATGGCCTGACACATGGAGTGTCATTGCATGTGTTCTTTTCCAAACCGCAATGATCCACATGACCACAAACACTCAGGTGGGTGTGGTGATGCAACCTCTCCACCACACTGATGCTCCATAGCATGTGGAAGCTGCATTCCAACATGTTTCTTGGCTTTCTAACCATGGCCTGACACATGGAGTGTCATTTCATGTGTTCTTTTCCAAACAACAATGATCCACATGACCACACATATTCAGGTTGGTGTGGTGATACAAGCTCTCTAGCACACTGGTGCTCCATTGCATGTGGCAGCTGCAATCCAACATGTTCCTAGGCCTTCTAACCATGGCCTAACACAAGGAGTGTAATTGCATGTGTTGTTTTCCAAACCACAATGATCCACATGACCACACACACTCAGGTGGGTGTGGTGATGCAACCTCTCTTCCACACTGGTGCTCCATTGCATGTGGCAGCTGCATTCTAACATGTTCATGGGCTTTCTGACCATGGCATAACACATGGAGTGTCATTGAATGTGCTATTTTCCAAACCACAATGATCCACATGACAACACACACTCAAGTGGGTGTGGTGATGCAACCTCTCTGCCACACTGGTGCTCCATGCATGTGGCAACCGCATTCCAACATGTTCCTAGGATTTATGACCATGGCCTCACACATGGAGTTTCATTGCATGTGTGTTTTCCACACCACAATGATCCACATGACCACACACACTCAGGTGGGTGTGGTGATGCAACCTCTCTGCCACACTAGTGCTCCATTGCGTGTGGAAGCAGCATTTCAACATGTTTTTGGGCTTTCTGACCTTGGCCTGACACATGGAGTGTCATTGTATGTGTTCTTTTTCAAACCACAATGATCCACATGACCACACACACTAAGGTAGGTGTGGTGATGCAACCTCTCTGCCACACTTGTGCTTCATTGCATGTGGCAGCTGCATTCCGACATGTTCCTCAGCTTTATTACAATGGCCTGACACATGGAGTGTCTTTGCATGTGTTCTTTTCCAAACCACAATGATCCACATGACCACACACACTCATGTGCGTGTGGTGATGCAAACGCTCTGCCACACTCGTGCTCTATTGCATGTAGTAGCTGCACTCCAACATATTCACGAGCTTTCTGACCATGGACTGACACATGAAGTGTTATTGCATGTCTTCTTTTCCAAACCACAATGATCCACATGACCACACACACTCAGGTAGGTGTGGTGATGCAACCTCTCTTCCACACTTGTGCTTCATTGCATGTGGCTACTGCATTCCGACATGTTCCTAAGCTTTCTGATCATGGCCTGACACATGGAGTGTTATTGCATGTGTTCTTTTCCAAACCACAATGATCCACATGACCACACACAGTTAGGTACGTGTGGTGATGTAACCTCTTTGCCAGTCATGTGGATCATTGCATGTGGAAGCCGCATTCCGACATGTTCCTCAGCTTTCTGACCATGGCCTGACACATGGAGTGTCATTGCATGTGTTCTTTTCCAAACCACAATGCTCCACACGACCACAAACACTCTGGTGGGTGTGGTGATGCAACCTCTGCACCACACCGATGCTCCATAGCATGTGGAAGCTGCATTCCACCATGTTTCTGGGCTTTCTAACCATGTGCTGACACATGGAGTGTCATTGCATGTGTTCTTTTCCAAACCACAATGATCCACATGACCACACATATTCTGGTTGGTGTGGTGATACAACCTCTCTGGCACACTGGTGCACCATTGCATCTGGCAGTTGCATTCCAACATGTTCCTGGGCCTTCTGACCATGGCCTGACACAAGGAGTGTAATTCCATATGTTGTTTTGCAAACCACAATGATCCACACGACCACACACACTCAGGTGGGTGTGGTGATGCAACCTCTCTGCCACACTGGTGCTCCATAGCATGTGGCAGCTGCATTCTAACATGTTCATGGGCTTTCTGACCATGGCATAAAACATTAAGTGTCATTGAATGTGCTATTTTCCAAACCACAATGATCCACATGACCACACACTCTCAGGTGGGTGCGGTGATGCAACCTCTCTTCCACACTAGTGCTCCATTGCATGTGGTAACCGCATTCCAATATGTTCCTAGGCTTTTTGACCATGGCCTCACACATGGAGTTTCATTGCATGTGTCTTTTTCCAAACCACAATGATCCACATGACCACACACACTCAGGTGGGTGTGGTGATGCAACCTCTCTGCCACACTGGTGCTCCATTGCGTGTGGAAGCAGCATTCCAACATGTTTTTGGGCTTTCTGACCATGGCCTGCCACATGGAGTGTCATTGTATGTGTTCTTTTCCAAACCACAATGATCCACATGACCACACACACTCAGGTAGGTGTGGTGATGCAACCTCTTTGCCACACTTGTGCTTCATTGCATGTGGCAGCTGCATTCCGAGATGTTCCTCTGCTTTATGATAATGGTCTGACACATTCAGTGTCATTGCATGTGTTCTTCTCCAAACCACAATGATCCACATGACGACAAACAGTCAGGTGCGTGTGGTGATGCAACCTCTGTGCCCCACTCGTGCTCTATTGCATGTGGCAGCTACACTCCAACATGTTCACAGGCTTTGTGACCATGGACTAGCACATGCAGTGTTATTGCATGTGTTCTTTTCCAAACCACAATGATGCACATGACCTCACACATTCAGGTTGGTGTGATGATGCAACCTCTCTGGCACACTGGTGCTCCATTGCATGTGGCAGCTGCATTCCAACATGTTCTTGGGCTTTCTAACCATGGCCTGACACAAGGAGTGTCATTGCATGTGTTGTTTTCCAAACCACAATGATCCACATGACCACACACATTCAGGTTGGTGTGATGATGCAACCTCTTTGGCACACTGGTGCTCCATTGCATGTGGCAGCTGCATTCCAACATGTTCTTGGGCTTTCTAACCATGGCCTGACACAAGGAGTGTCATTGCATGTGTTGTTTTCCAAACCACAATGATCCACACGACCACACACACTCAGGTGGGTGTGGTGAGGCAACCTCTCTGCCACACTGGTGCTCCATTGCATGTGGCACCTGCATTCCAACATGTTAATGGGCTTTCTGACCATGGCATAACACATGGAGTGTCATTGAATGTGCTACTTTCCAAACCACAATGATCCACATGACCAGACACACTCAGGTGGGTGTGGTGATACAATCTCTCTGCCACACTGGTGCTCCATTGCATGTGGCAACTGCATTCCAACATGTTCCTAGGCTTTATGACCATGGCCTCACATATGGAGTTTCATTGCATGCGTGTTTTCCAAACCAGAATGATCCACATGTCCACACACACTCAGGTGGGTGTGGTGATACAACCTCACTACCACACTGGTGCTCCATTGCGTGTGGAAGCAGCATTCCAACATGTTTTTGGGCTTTCTGACCATGGCCTGACACATGGAGTGTCATTGTATGTGTTCTTTTCCAAACCACAATGATCGACATGACCACACACACTCAAGTGGGTGTGGTGATGCAACCTCTCTACCACACTGGTGCTCCTTTGCATGTGGCAGCTGCATTCCAACATGTTCCTGGGCTTTCTGACCGTGGCCTAACACATGGAGTGTCATTGCATGTGTTATTTTCCATACCACAATGATCGACATGACCACACACACTAGGTGTGTGTGGTGATGCAACCTCTCTGCCACACTCGTGCTCTATTGCATGTGGCAGCTGCACTCCAACATGTTCACAAGCTTTCTGACCATGGACTCACACATGCAGTGTTATTGCATGTGTTCTTTTCCAAACCACAATGATCCACATGACGACAAACACTCAGGTGGGTGTGGTGATGCAACCTCTCCACCACCCTGATGCTCCATTGCATGTGGAAGCTGCATTCCAACATGTTTTTGGGATTTCTAACCATGGCCTAACACATGGAGTGTCATTGCATGTGTTCTTTTCAAAACCACAATGATCCACATGACCACACACATTCAGGTTGGTGTGGTGATGCAACCTCTCTGGCACACTGGTGCTCCATTGCTTGAGGCAGCTGGATTCCAACATGTTCCTGGGATATCTGACCATGGCCTGACACAAGGAGTGTCATTGCATGTGTTGTTTTCCAAACCACAATGATCCACACGACCCCACACACACTCAGGTGGGTGCGGTGATGCATCCACTCTACCGCACTGGTGCTCCATTGCATGTGGCAGCTGCATTCCAACATGTTCATGGGCTTTCTGACCTTGGCATAACACATGGAGTGTCATTGAATGTTCTATTTTCCAAACCACAATGATCCACATGACCACACACACTCAGGTGGGTGTGGTGATGCAACCTCTCTACCACACTAATGCTCCATTGCGTGTGGAAGCAGCATTCCAACATGTTTTTGGGCTTTCTGACCATGGCCTGACACATGGAGTGTCATTGTATGTGTTCTTTTCCAAACCACAATGATCCACATGACCACACACACTCAAGTGGGTGTGGTGATGCAACCTTTCTACCACACTGGTGCTCCATTGCATGTGGCAGCTGCATTCCAACATGTTCCTGGGCTTTCTGACCATGGACTGACAGATGCAGTGTTATTACATGTGTTCTTTTCCAAATCAAAATGATCCACAAGACCACATGTTGTGGTGGCACGGCAGATGCCATGTATAGGCTAAAGATGGGGCCAATGAGCACTAGAGGTATCCAGGCAAGGATGGTGTGGTGATTCCACACACAGATGTTTGTATTCTCGGTTGACAATGTTGGATTACAATGGGCTACTTGAGCTGTTCTTGGGGTGGAAGAGGATGAACTTCTCTACTACCCACACAACTATGTCGGGTTTACCCTTAGTCAAATGGCTGACCCACTCTATGGATGTCTTGGTGCTCCTTATATATGGGAGCCCTAGTTACAAGTTAGGGCATACGTGCAAGGCATATTCTCTGAATATACCTCTCCCAAAATAGCAAAGCGGTGATACTCTTTTCTCTGCCTAGGCTGATCTAGACTCATGGCGTAAGCCTCTCTGAGCCCCTCTGCGGCGTGGTGTCAGCCGACATAGGCGACGTCACCCAACATAGGCAACGTCACCCTTGTCGGCCAGTTCCCGCTGGTCCTCCCTTCTGTCTTCTGAGCTCACGCTACAGGGGAGAGAGAAAACCTTTGTCCACAAAGATTCCTTCCTTCCCTTGTAAGTCAAGTGGTTAACCTGGCTCACGACGCGCAGCAGCTCACTGTCGCTGCTTCCGCCGCCCGATGGTCGTCGCCTCATCGACGAGCGCTAGGATGCATGCCGCCGCTTGCCGCAGCCTATAAAGGACCCCCTGCCGACACCGAAGAAGCCCTAGCATGCCACTTCCTTCCTCCCTCACTCTACTCCGCCTCGGCCGAAACCCTAACTCACAGGAGCTCGCCGGTGCCACCGTCTCTAGCATCCCTAGGCCTAGCCGACGGCACGGTTTGAACCGCCATGGTCTTCTTGTTCGTTTGCCCTAGTCGGCGCAAGCGAAGGAGCTCCCATGCGCCACAATCGGACCCTCGTCCCTGACTCCGGCAACCACTGCTCGCCGTCAATCCGACCTCCCCGTGCCTCGCCGACACCATCGAAGCAACCAGGGTGAGCAAATTGTCCTCAGGCACCCCTCCGTGCCTCCCTCCCTCTCTAGCTTTTCCCCACGTCAGTCATCGTCACTGTCCGCCACCAGTCGTCGTCGAGATGGTCACCCCGGTGACCAATATCTAGCGGCGCCGCTACTATTAGGTCCGTTTCGACATGCTGATTCTAACCTGCAAACCCGCGTCGTCCCGCAAGCCCTTAACCATCGAGTCTGTCGCTGATCTACGGCTCACCGCCGTGCTGGCGTCATGCCAACGTCAGCATGACGGGAGCAGCGCGTGGTCATCCCAGTCAAACCCTCGGGCTCCACCACTACGCACGTGGCCTCTAAGGTGTCCTGGGGCCCCTCTGTCAGCCACTTTGGCTAGGGGTTGTCCCGGTGTAAAAATTTCTGGGTTGTTTAATATTTTCAGAAATGGTTTAATAATTTTAGAAAAAGGTTTAATCTTATAAATTCAATATCTAATTATTTATAAGTCAGAAAAATGTGTATAATATATCAAAATGTTCAAAAAATGAGATCTATCTGTTTAAACTATAATCATGCATTGATAATCAACTTAAATGACAAGTTTAATTAGATAACTAAATCAACCCTCGTAGGTGATTCCGGGGTCTATCGTATTAGGGTTTGGAACCTTCGGATTCCGCTTATATTGTGAAGCATATTAGTCAAGTACAATGTTTCTGAAGGTCTACTTTTTGGTTATCAAAAAACAAGGCAAGCATAACCCCACCATGATACAATCCTATGCTTTCAAAGTATTTCAATCCTTACCATGATGCAAACGATTCTACTATGGTCTCTTAGCGATAGATAGAGTACCCTATCTGTTGCATTACTCCCTTGAGCTTATATTACACGATCCACTACTCCTAGCGTAACTAGGTTTGGTTTGTGTGGACTACTAGAGCTTATATCGGTGTCTTTCTTAGCCATGCATAGTTGTCAGTTTTGGTTCATCCAGAGGATGTACCAAATGCAGAGAATCTAGTATGTCAGGAGAATGAGGTATACTAATGAGTAGGATTAGTCGTAATGCTTAAATATGCTAAGGCTTGTATGGGAGGCCATGGTGGGATGTGGTTTTTGCATTCCCATGCTCACCACTACTAGGACCCGAGTTCTAGCCTCTTGAACCAAGACGAGCGTACAGCCACACGGGGCCTGGAAAACCTCAAGAGCAACTAACTTGCCTAGTAGATTCCATGAGTCACATAGTTCGGGCATTCCATTCGACATATGCATAGAAAACATTTTGAAAGATTTGGTGGGTGAAGGAGCATCATAACAGGTAGGTAAGTGTGGACGGGGTTGCTTGGGGTCGATGGAGCCCCTGGTAAACCAACCGCGCCTCACATCTCTAGGGATCGGCTTCCAGATTTAACCCGTTACGGTGGAACCCTCCTTAGGGCGTGACTCATGGTCTCGGCGAAAGCAAGGTAAAGGTCGTGTCCAACCACCCTCTGCCAGCCTTCCAATGAAGAGGGTGCAACTATAGTGGCATTAAGAGTTGGCTGGTACGTGTGGGTAAAGTTGTACACCCCTGCAGGGTTTAATCTTTTCGAAAAGTCGTGTCCATGGTTGTGGATGACTTGGGAACGGACATGAAGATCATAGAGAACATTAACCTAATCGTAAAACTTAGCAGTTTCAACGTGTGCTTAAGGATGCTTCCTCATGGGTACGAGGGGGTGATCCTAGTTGTGAGATGAGGATTACTTTAGTGGATATCAAGATGATGATCAATTCTTCGGAGATATTGCTCTCTTATCCCCTTTTAAAATATTCTGATTAGACGAGCTTCTTCTCTCCCTTGTTTTATAAAAAAAGATGGCTTTATGCAAAATAACCCCACCAGCAATAAGTCTTGCGGAGTACACCCTGTACTCACCCTTACTTTGTTGATACTTTCAGAATAAGTGTTCTCTTGAAGATGAGTTCCGGACGACATCGACACCGACAGGTAGCTTGGGGTCTCGACCGGCAACCTAGAATCTATGGACTGGGATGTCATTGTTATGCTTCAGGCCTCTTAGGCCATTTGTTAAGTTTGCTATACTTAATAGCATAATTTTCCTTCTATTGTTTGATGTTTGTGGTCAGTGACCCTTTCTTGTATTATTTTGGTTCTTCGCTCAATTATGAGCTTGCTGTAATAATTTTTGTGTCGCAGGGTTCCTGTTGTGTTACCGATTTCTCACTAGATATCCTCGAGGTATAGGTTAAGCTTATGTCAGGCTAAGGTCTAGATTTATTTAACACTGATCCCGGTGGTGTTACAACAATTCTTCAGTTGGAACATTTGGTTGTCTTGCATAGAACAGACACACAAGACAAGTTTGTACCAACTTGTCAGCGTCTGCCTTGGTAGTTAACTAGTAGAATCCTTGTCGGAAGGTCTTAGCCACCAACGATCGGGGAGATGCGTGATGCCCGCAATCTCCAAGATGTATTTCTCTAAGGATATCAATAACTTGCTGCTCGGAGACGCATCAAAGGAAAACTCATGTGGTACTTCTTTTGTATAGTTGACCTTCAATGATGACGTAGCCTTTTGCTCTTCGTACTATTTACCGGCTTAGGACTTCGTCGCAGGCAAAGTTCCGTCTTGTAGATAGTCCATGAATGGTTTCTTCCAAGCCAGAGAGGTCACTGTTACTGCGTCAATGAATGAATCCACCTTATCCAGGTTGTCAGGGTCCGCTCCCTTCATGGATGGGGTTTGTAAATGCTCTAGGAAAACGCCTAGCGGAATTGGTTGGCAGGACGATCCAAGCTTTGATAGCATATCTGCCGCCTCATTTTCCTCCCTTTTGACGTACTTGACTTTGTAGCCATCGAAGTACTTGGCAATCTCGTCTACTTTGTCTCGATATGCTGCCATCATAGGGTTTCGCACGTTCCAGGTGCCAGCTACTTGCTGGGCAACCAAGTCAGAATCTCCACAACAAACTATGTGCTTGATGCCAATATGCTTGGCTACTCGAAGTCCGTGAATGAGGGCCTCATACTGCGCCATGTTGTTGGTAGCGTTGAAATGCATCTATAGGACGTATTGCAACTTCTCCCCTATTCGTGATTGTAGTAATACACCAGCCCCCGAGCCATTGAGTAGCTTTGATCCATCAAAGTGCATGACCCAATATTCTGCCTCTAGCATGGAAGTGTCTTCTGGCAGTTCTGTACAATCTGCAATGAAATCCTCCAATTCTTGTGACTTGATAGTGTCGGTCTCTTGTAGGTGATTTCAAAGGCGGCAAGTTCAATGCCCCACATTGCCACTCTTCCTGTACCGTAATTGTTGTTGATGATATCATACAGTGGAGCTTTGCTCACTACTGTGATGGGGTGCTCTTGCAAGTAATGCCTTAGCTTCCGTGAAGCAAGGAAAACTCCGTAAGCTATCTTCTGGTAGTGTAGGTAACGCTGCTTGTATTCCTTCAAGACCTCTCTTTCGTAGTAAACTAGCTGCTGAACTTCGTATTTGTGTATTATCTCAGTGCGCTCCACCATGATGACGATGCTTATAACTCGGTTGGTTGCCGCCATGTAAACTAGCATAGGCTCTTGATATCGGTGTTGCAAGTATTGGCACGGAGGAGAGTATTCTCTTCAACTCCTGAAGCATAACTTTAGCTTCATCCATCCATACAAATTTGTCTGCCTTCTTAAGCAACTTGTAGAGTGGCATAGCCTTTTCTCCAAGTCGGCTGATGAACCAGCTTACTGCTACTATGCAGCCTATGAGCCTCTATATGTCCTTTAAGCACGTTGGGCGTTTGAAGTCAAGGATGCCCTTGATTTTCTCCGAGTTGACCTCAATTCTACGGTGTGAAATGATGAAGCCCAACAGCTTGCTGGATGGCACCCCGAAGATGCACTTCTTGGGGTTAAGCATCATGTTGTATTTTCGAAGATTGTCGAAGGCTTCCTGCATGTCGGTGATAAGGTCGTTTCATTTCTTAGACATTACCGTGATGTCTTCCACATAAGCGTTTACGTTGCGACCTATTTGGTCATGTAGGCAGTGTTGCATTGTCCACTAGTAAGTAGCACCAGCGTTTTTTAGCCCAAAGGGCATCGTGACATAGCAGTACGTGTCGTAAGGTGTGGTGAACGAAGTGGCCAATTGGTCCGACTTTTGCATTCGGATTTGGTGGTAACCTGAGTAGGCATCAAGAAAACAAAGAAGTTCTGAGCCAGCCGTTGAGTCAACAACTTGGTCAATGCAAGGCAAAGCAAGTGGATCCTTCGGACACGCTTTGTTCAAGCCAGTGTAATCAACGCACATTCTTAATTCATTGGTTCCCCTTTTGGGGACAAGTATAAGATTTGGCACCCATAAGGTGTGAATAACTTCTCGAATAAAGCCAGCCTTAAGTAACCTAGCTATTTCTTTGCCTATAGCCCTTCGTCTTTCGTCACCAAACCATCATAGAAATTGTTTCACTGGTTTAGCATTAGGATCAATATTCAAGCTATGCTCGGCAAGTTCCCTAGGTACACCTTTCATGTCGGAAGGTTGCCAGGTGAAGATGTCCCTATTCTCATGGAGAAACTCGACGAGCGCGCTTTCCTATTTGGGATCTAGGTCCATGGCAATGGCGGTGGTCTTGGAGGAATCTCCTTCAACAATCTCAACTTGTTTGGTCTTTATGGAGGCCTTGAATGCGGGTTCTGCAGCAGTGATTTGCTTCTTCGAAACGGGTAACTCCAAGGCATCGACCTGGCTATGGATCTCCTTGAAGTACTCACCGTAGAGGTCTGCTTCAGCGAAGGCGGCTTTGCTAACCTCACACTCCCGTGCCTTGGTGAAGCTTTTGTCAACGGTGATGATGTCATTTGGTCCGAGTATCTTGAGTTTGATGTAGACGAAGCATGGCCTTGCAAGGAAGGAGTGGAATATGTTGCATCCAAAGATGACATGGTACACGCTCTTGAAAGGCACCACTTCAAAGGTCATGCATTCTTGACGGTGGTTATTTAGATCGCCAAAAGCGACTGGAAGGGTGATGGAGCCCAGGGAAATAGCTTGTTGGCTAGGGACAACGCCATGGAACAAGGTGTTGTTCTTCCTTAGTTGGGTCTCCGTCAAGTTCACCTTGTGCAGTTTATCCAAGTACATGATGTCGAAGCTGCTTCCACTGTCCACGAGGCACTTGGTGAACTCTATGCCATCAATCAAAGAGTTGATTACCATGGCATACTGGTTCTCTGTTGGGATAAGATCTGGATGATCCTTCCTATCCCAAGTGATTGGAATCTCCGACCACCTGATGTACTAGGGAACCGGAGGTAGGGTAGCCATCAGTATCCCCAGGGAGGTTTTTAGGGCCCAGACAGTGGGGGTGGCAAGGAAAGTGTGGTAGACTGGAGCCTTCTTATACAAGGGGTTTTTCCTTTTACCCTCGCCCTTGTTGGTGGATTTGGGTTCCATGTCTTCATCCATATCACTTGAATCCTTGGACTCTTCCTCCTTCTTCTTCCCTTTGCCCTTTCCACGGGGTCTATTTTTCCGACTTCACTTGTAGCTAGACTTAGTGTCTTTCTTGAGGTCATTGACAAACTTGCATTGGCGGTTGGTGTGAGTGGCTTTTCCGTTTGTGTCGAGGTGGACGAAACACGACATATCACGGTACTCTTCATACGTTTGGGGAACGCGTGGAGCTGAGGGTGTATAATCACTCCTCTACTGACCATGGCTAGCCCCCCGACCATGACCATGTTGTCCGCCTCCGCCCCTGTTTGTGAATGTTGTGGCGACCATGTCGGCTATTTTCTTCTCTTCAAGCAGATTCTTCCGCTTGTTATTATTGTTCTTCCTGACCTGAGTAGGTATTGCTATTGCCGGCAATGATCAGCATGCTTCATCATCAGTAGCGGCAAACTCGCTAGCCATGGCGTTCATTGCATTGCGGTTGAGCTCATTGTTGTCTTGCTTGCACTTCAACAGTATGCCGGAGCAAAGTTCCCTTCTCCAGACCGTTGATGAAGGAGGCCATGGAGGTTTGTTCATGCACCCCTGCGTAGGAATTTTTCATATTCGGCCAGCGAGAGAGGTAGGGACAAGGGGTTTCATCCTTTTCTTGTAGGCACCACTGTAGGTATCCGATAGTGCATGGACGTTTGTACTACCCTCGAAGTTCTTGGTGAACGCTTCATGCATGTCCAACCAATTGGATATTGGTTTCTCCGGCAAGTCATCAATCGATTGATGGGTGGTACCAGTGAGCATAAGTGGGAGGTATTTGACGGTGACATTAGGGTTTCCCCCTGCGATGTGAATCGGTTCGCTGTAGTCCTGCAACCATGTAACTGCCTGGCGGTGTCGTCATAGGGCTTGATAGTCTTGTCTATCCAGAGGCACTTGAGGTTGGTTGTGGCCCGTCATGGGGAGGGGAGTTGTGGCACGATTTATGAGATCCGACATGCCCGCTGCCATGATGGCTTCTAGGTGGTGACGGTGGCGGTGGAGGCGGTGGGTTAGCCTTCTTGCTGTTCCCTGCTTCTGAATCCTCACGCCTGTCGCGGTTGCTCGTCAAACGTGGTGCTTCCTTGTAGGATTTTCCCATGTGTCCTTCAACTCCGCCGCGCTCTCCGGCATGCCGGAGCTGCTCACTCTAGTTGCATATAATGATACCGACCTAGGGACGCATAGGCGATACCATGCTTGTACGGTGGCGCGACTATGGTTCCTCATGACGCCGGGATGGTGGTGGAGGCGGCGACTGATATGTTGCTAACGTATCCATAATTTTTGATGTTCCATGCTTGGTTTTATCTACTTTCTTGTGTTTTGCCGACACTTTGGATTACTTTCTATACACTTTCTTGGACTAACCTATTAACAATAGCCACAGTGCCAGCTGCCTGTTTTCTGCTGTTTTTGGTTCCAGGAAAGTCAGAAAATGAATATTCTCGGAATTAGGCGGGACAAAAGCCAAAGTCAGTTTTTCACCGAGGGACACAAGGAGCCAGAATACGAGACAGAGAGCGGCCAGAGGGCAGCCACACCACCTGGCCGCACGGCCAGGCCTCGCCCGCGCCAGCGGGTGGTGTGGCCAGCCCAGGCACCCCCTCGGCCTCCCCTTTCGCCTATAAGATGCCTCCGATACAGAAAATCTAAGTACCCGATCAAAATTCCACGAAAGAGTCTGTAGCCACCGTCATCTCCATCCCTAGATCGGGAGGGATCTGAAGCTCTTCCCGGCACCCTGCCGGAGAGGGGAATTCACCCTGGAGGCCTTCTTCATCGCCACGCAAGCCTCTAGTGTGATGCGTGAGTAGTTCATCTCTAGACTACGGGTCCATGTAGTAGCAAGATGGCTGGTTCTCCTCCTTTGTGCTATCATGTTTAGATCGCGTGAGCGCTGTTCATGATCAAGATCATCTATTTGTAATTCCTACATGTTGTGTTTGCGGGGATCCGATGGATATTGAGATGTTATTTCAGATTGATTATTGATTCTATCATGTCTTTGTTATTTGTGATCTTGCATGTTTTCCGTTGTTAGTAGCTATCTTGGCCAAGTAGATGCTAGCAACTCCAAGAGTTAGTATTTATGCTCGATGGTGGGTTCATGCCTCTAGTAATCTGGGGAAGTGACAGAAATCTCTAACGTACTAGATGTGCTGTTGCTACTTGGGAGAAAACAACAATCCTTTATTCATAGAACAATCGTATTTGTTTACTTTACACGCAATGCGTAATGCAATTATCCGTTGCTTGCAACTTAATACTGGAGGGGGTTTGGATGATAACCTGAAGGTGGATTATTAGTCATAGATGTAGTTGGATTACGGTCTGTGGATAATGCTGTAATGCCCAATCGAACCTCAAAGGAGTCAAGATGAGTAGTATATGCATGTATTGCTTTCTCGATGTTTGTCAATTGCCCCGCTGTAATTTGTTCTCCCAACATGTCATCTATCTTAAGGAGAGCCACCACTAGTGACCTATGGATCCCAGTCCTTTCTTTTCCTATCAATCTACAATCAACTGTTTACTTTCTGCAAACTATTACTTTCTTCCACTCGATTGACAACCTCATCGCAAGTTGGGGTCATAGTTCTGTGGTTGTGTTGTGCAGGTCTCCACGTTGCTGCTGGCACTGGTAGTGTGCCCTGCCAAAGTTCAGCTAGCAACACCTTTGAGGTTTTTCCTTGCTCCTACTAGATTGATAACCTTGGTTTCATAACTGAGGGAAAACTTGTTGCTGTGCTCATCATACCTTCCTCTTTGGGTTCCCCAACGGGCTCGATATATTTTGGGGTAAGCAACTAATTTTCTAGCGCCATTACCGAGGAGTTAAGAACATCTTCACAAGGGGAGTCCCTCATAACCAATCTCTTTACTTTGTTGTTTTTGTTTTGCTTTGTTTACTTTTGCCTTGTTTGCTTGTTTCTTTATCAAAAACACAGAAAAATAGTTTTACTAGTTTGCTTTGTTTATTAAAAACACACAAAAATTAGTTCTTATCTTAAGTTGTCATTATGTCTAGCATTGCTCCAGCAACTATGTCACCTGAGGAAATGATTTTCACTTTTAAACAAAGAATTGAAGAGAGTTTCAAAGAAGCTTGTTCTAGAAACTCTGATCTACATAAAAAACTTAACCTAAAATGACTCAATGCTTGTTCCTTAGCAGTTTTTACCTTGGAATTTCACTTTGCTATAGATATTCTTTGGATGCTGTAGTGGGAGGATATTTCCTCCAATGCAATGCGGATGATGTTGTTAATGCCATAAAGACGTTGGTCTTTACTTATAGCTTGCCTAGCAAATCTGATTCTTCCTTAATAAACATATTTGCTAGATCGAATACTCTTGAGACCAGCACTGCTAGTTTGAAAGATTGCTATTATACAGTTAGAGAGCATCATAACTATGTTACAATAAATTTTGAACCCTCAAAATGGCTTCCCACAGTAAAGATTGCTATAAATAATGAAACTTTTCATGCTCGTTGTGATATCATGTCTGAATTTTGTCTTATGCCCGAAGATGTCTATGAATCTTTGAATCTTTGGGGGCTTTCTGAATGAGTAGAAGAAATATTTCTTGCTAATAATGCCACAATATTACCCATTGGAATAGCTGAAGGAGTGTTTAAAAAGGTCCTAGGGAAAATGGTTTCTACTGATTATCTTGTTATTGAATGTGTAGGAAAAGGTCAAATCACATTTGGGATATCCCTACTGAAACTCCTTGGAGCAATAATAGATGTGGAAAAGGGCACCATGCACTTTGTTTCTCCACCAAGCGGTCCTATGTTCCCCAAGGTTACGAATAAAAGTAAGAGAGGTAAGGGCAAGAAATTTGGTTTTAATGCTTCTTCATTGGAGAACACTTGATTCTTTTTCTTGCTTCTTATGCTTAACTGAAAGGAGTTAAAGAAAAGTACTTATTGGGAGGTAACCCAAAAGTTTTAGATGACTCTTGGAAGTTATTACTTCTGTAATAACCCCTCCTTATCCTTTTTATCTGCTTTTTGTGCCAAGAGTAACCTCTAACGAGAGAGAAGTAATGATTGGGAAAGTTGCTGTCCTGAAACAAATTTTCGTGCTTCACCGTCAAAATTCGAGTAAAATCTCTGTACGTCCTTTTGAGCGTTAATTTTTGTTCTTCTGCCCCAGGTTGATATCTAACTTTCGTTAGTTCAACACTTTTTGATTTGAGCAACAGAAGCTCTTCGAAAAAATTCGTCTTTACCTGCTGGTCTGTTTTGACAGATTTCTACCATTATTTGCATTTGCTTCTTGTTGGTTCCTTTTTGAGTTCTTTTGGGGAACTGAGCTTTTTTAGGGAAGTGCTACAGTAGCTTGTGTTTTAATGAAAGTTTTATTGGTGTTGTAACTGAACCTAAAGACTTATTATCTTGAGTGCACTAATGTTGCTAATAAAGATTGTGTGAATTTTTCTATAAAGGAAAAACTTGAGGTGTATGGAAGGAATGGGTAATGAGATGAAGGATGGACTAAAGCTCAAGCTTGGGGATGCCACGCGTGTCACCCCAAGAAATATGCAAGAAGTACAAGCGTCAAAGCTTGGGGATGCCCAAGGCATCACCTTCTTCATCAATAAAAATTCTAGGTTTCTTCCAAACACTTCATTTTTATTGTTTCATGCACAGTTGTGTTGTTCTTGGAGCGTCTTCTTCTTTGTTTTCATTTTTGGTTTTTCTTTTGCTTTGTTTTCTTAGTTTGCTGAATAAATTGGTTGGACCCCCTCTTTCATGCATTGGTTTTCAAATAGTTTGGTTTGGATTGGAAAAGAGTAGGAAAGTTCATGCTTAAGTGATAAAGAGATCTTGTTTTTGACTGTGGCCTATGCTTTGTCATGTCATGCTTGATATTGATTTGGCTTTATGCTTAGTATTCTTTGTTGTAGCATGACTTGTTATAAACAATTGAGATTTCTTAATGTGCCTTTGAAGAATCATGCGTTGTTTTAGCATATTAAAGCATAGTATTGTGGTATTCTCATTTGATGCTTTATTTAGGTTAACTTGGCACATGCTCACACCATCTTATGACTCTCCCAAGTAACCATAGCCTTTATGATCCTTTAGTATTCAACTTTTAGTATCACTTTATGCTTTGATTAATGATGTTTTGTCACTCTGCATGATTATGGCCATTATTGCTCTCTTAGTTGGTCACTCCCAGTCTTTTGCTAGCCTCCATAACCAAGTATGAGTTCCACTCATGCATCCAACCCCTAAAACCAAGTTATTCCAAAGAGTCCACCATACCTACCTATTAGCATATGCTATTCCAAGTATATTCATGTTTTTGTTTACCTTCCAAATTAAACTTGTTATGAGAAAACTAGTGATTAAGCTCTCCTGAACTTGATGGCACACTTTACTTTTCTTGTCCTTAATAAACTTGAATCATTGTGTCATCTATGTTGTATCTGCGTGCACTTATATGTTGGGGATTAGTAGAACCATGCTGTCATGGGGAACACTTTCAACATTGCACTTGTACTTTGTACCTAGTTGATATCATGATCTTTTGTTTATGGATGTCGTCGGTGTGAAATGAAAGGGGAGCTTGTAAGTCCATGGAGTTATGTATGTGTGTTAGAGAAACGTCTGGGCCGCTGGTCTAATCCATGCTGTCATGGTGGAAACCTGCAGCGTAACCATAATGAGCTTTCTATGAAGCATTCTTCTTATATAAAAAAGAGAGTCACATACTGAGAAAAAAGAGAAAAGGAAAAAAATATGAGAAAAGAGGAAAGAGAGAAAAAAAGCACCATATTCCCATGGTAAATAACAAGATTGCTGAGATGCTTGTTGTCTTCTTGCCTTGTCATTTTTATATGGGGATTCTTCCGTATCATCGGGCAAGGGGTACCCTGTTTGCGGTTCTCTATGATACACATGTACTTACTATGACAAGAACTTACTGGTAACTAAACTTGATTAGCATGAGGAGCGGCCCTCGTATTCAAGGGACATGAGATTTCCAACTTATACTTCATCAACCATATACACCATAGTTTGTTCACTTTAACCTTAATCACTTCAAGATGCCTATGATAGGGGCAATGAGAGCTGAAAGCTATTAAGTACCATAATTTTTGGAAGCTCTTTATGAAACTTGAATCCCTACTTCCTTATATGAAGGCCTTTCTTTTACTTTTATGTTGAGTCTCCACCTTCTATCTTTATGCACCTACTTTGAGAGCATAGTGGCCATTCTTAGTTCTATGTGCATTGTCCCAAGACTTGTTGATTGATTCATAACTTTGATATTGCTTGTTTTAAACTATTTGTATCTAGTCACTCTTATGAACTTTGAAGGTGTCCTATGCATTTATGTTTGCTAATCTATGAGGGACAAGATGAATGCCACTATGCTATGTTTTCTATGTGAAACAAACAAACGTCTTGCAAAGCATTGTTATTCATGAATCTTTTGTTTGTGCCTTTTCATGTTGCAACATAGTTGCTTTGTCTTATTGTTAGAACTTTGTATTTCATGTTATGATTGAAGTTCCATTATCCCAGCTATTATTGTTTTACAAATACTTTGATCAAGTTTATGATGGTGCATGTCACCTCAAAAATTATTCTTTCTTTTTATCACTTACCTACTCGAGGACGAGCAGGAGTTAAGCTTGGGGATGTTGATACGTTGCTAACGTATCCATAATTTTTGATGTTCCATGCTTGGTTTTATCTACTTTCTTGTGTTTTGTCCACACTTTGGAGTACTTTCTATACACTTTCTTGGACTAACCTATTAACAAGAGCCACAGTACCAGCTGCCTGATTTCTGCTGTTTTTGGTTCTAGGAAAGTCAGAAAATGAATATTCTCGGAATTGGACGGGAGAAAAGCCAAAGTCAGTTTTTCACCGAGGGACACAAGGAGCCAGAATACAAGACGGAGAGGGGCCAGAGGGCGACCACACCACCTGGCCGCGAGGCCAGGCCTGGCCCGCACCAAGGGTGGTGTGGCCAGCCCAGGCACCCCCTCAGCCTCCCCTTTCGCCTATAAGATGCCTCTGATACAGAAACCCTAAGTACCTGATCCAAATTCCACGAAAGAGTCTATATCCGCCATCATGTCCATCCCTAGATCGGGAGGGATCTGAAGCTCTTCCCGGCACCCCGCCGGAGAGGGGAATTCACCCTGGAGGCCTTCTTCATCACCATGCAAGCCTCCGGTGTGATGCGTGAGTAGTTCATCTCTGGACTACTAGTCCTTGTAGTATCTAGATGGCTAGTTCTCCTCCTTTGTGATATCATGTTTAGATCTTGTGAGCTCCATTCATGATCAAGATCATCTATTTGTAATTCCTAGTTGTTGTGTTTATGGGGATCCGATGGATATTGAGATGCTATTTCAGATTGATTATTGATTCTATCATGTCTTTGTTATTTGTGATCTTGCATGCTTTCCGTTGTTAGTAGCTATCTTGGCCAAGTATATGCTAGCAACTCCAATAGTTAGTATTTATGCTCGATAGTGGGTTCATGCCTATAGTAATCTGGGGAAGTGACAGAAATCTCTAAGGTACTAGATGTGCTGTTGCTACTAGGGAGAAAACAACAATCCTTTGTTCATAGAACAATCATATTGTTTACTTTACACGCAATGCGTAATGCAATTATCCGTTGCTTGCAACTTAATACTGGAGGGGGTTCAGATGATAACCTGAACGTGGATTATTAGTCATAAATGCAGTTGGATAACGGTCTATGTATAATGTTGTAATGCCCAATCGAATCTCAAAGGAGTCAAGATGAGTAGTATATGCATGTATTGCTTTCTCGATGTTTGTCAATTGCCCCGTTGTAATTTTGTCACCCAGCATGTCATCTATCTTAAGGAGAGCCACTACTAGTGAACTATGGACCCCGGTCCTTTCTTTTACTATGAATCTACAATCAACTATTTACTGTTTTATGTTTACTTTCTTCCACTCAATACGTTTGATCCTTTGTTTTCACCAAACCCGGTGAGATTGACAACCTCATCGCAAGTTGGGGGCAAAGTTATGTGGTTGTGTTGTGCAGGTCTCCACATTGCTGCTGGCACCGGTAGTGTGCCCTTCCAAAGTTCAGCTACCAACACCTTTGAGGTGTTTCCTTGCTCCTACTGGATTATAACCTTGGTTTCATAACTGAGGGAAAAGTTGCTTCTGTGCTCATCATACCTTCCTCTTAGGGTTCCCAACGGGCTCGATATATTTTGGGCTAAGAAGCGACCAATGAGGGTGTGCCTTTTCTCTGTGATCAAAGGATATGGGTATGGCATCAGCCCTGTTGCGTGCATCCCTCCGCCTTTGCTCCATAAAGCCTGTATGGGATCCCTCGTCACGGGGAGATTTTGGCCTTCTACAGCTGTTCAGGGTTGACTTCGAAAGCTCCAGGTTGGACTCAAGCCTTTGCGAGGTAGCCTTTTCATGTTGCTTGCATGCCTTGGTGACGAGGTCGTACACCTGAGCAACTGCTTCCGGCGACCTGTCCTGCTCCAGGAGTGTCTTGGCGATGACATTGTTGAGGGAGGGAGTTGGCATTACTTACCTCCCCTCTAAATCAATGTATGGGGTGGCTTTTGCCAGCTTGGATCCGCCATATCCCAACTTGCGCCGAACCTCGGAGTCTTGTACTCAGCCTCCATAGCTCTTGCCACCTTGATAGCTTGTTGTGCCCTGGCCATGTCTTCGTCCAACTTAGCGCCTTGTTCTGTGATGCAGTTGGCCTCCGCTAGGATTGCTGCACGCTTCTCATCAAGCTCCGTAACGCTCCAAATATGGGTGACGGTAATGGGCTCAACAAGGAGTGCACCATAGATTGCCTTGTCAGCGGGAGTAACCAATGGGTTGCCAGCTACAAACGTTGATGGTGGCGGTGGTGGCTGATTTGACTGCTTGGTAGTTCTAGGTGCCGTGGTGAGTTCCTGTGCCTATTGCGGGTGGATAGCCGGAGGGGGCATAGCCTTGGCCGGAGTCGGAGGCTCAGCATCTTTCTTGGCTGCTGCCGCTCTGGTAACCGCAGGTGTTGGCAGAGCTCTCTCACTCTCCGGTTCATGTCCGTCTTTTTCCATCATGCTCCCAATGGTGACTAGCACCTGGTGAGACATGTTGGTCTTATCGGCGCGCTCCTCCTTCTCGATCGCTTGCTCGAGCTCTCTCATAACAACATCGTGTTCCTCTGAGTTAGCGTCTGAGCCGCCGCCATCCATAATGAGAGCGTGTCCTTCCCGTAGGTGGTCCGTGTGGGTCTTGACGAGTTTCTGAATTCCTAGGAGCTGGGACCCGAGCCAGTTTCGCCGATGAAGATGTGGATGTCTCCGAAGGGGATGATGGAGCAACGCGAAGTGTTCGTCTTTGCCGGCACCCAGAACTCATCTGGAGGGACGATTGAGACATTACCGGAGAAGAGAACACATCTGATGGCTATGGTGTCGCAGATTCCCGCAAAGAGCTTGGACCTCGCCCGATGTAGAGCTCACAGCGTCTCTTGCCCCACGGTGGGCGCCAACTTTCATGGTATTGCCGACGAGTACACCATGGAGGGGTCCTCATAGTGCGTGTTTAGAGACGTGGGGTAAGGCGGAGAGTTGGCGGGTACGAGGTAACACATTTTACCTAGGTTCAAGTCCCACAACAGTGGCTGAACTCTACTCCTGCTATAAATCACTATAATGGCAATACGCCGAGTTACAAAGATTGGTTCGCTATGCGAGGGTGTTATGAATCATTCTATGTTTCATGCCCTAAAGGGTCTCAGAGGTCTGCTTTATAAATGCACCAGAACCTAGGGTTACAGAGAAACGACCTTGCCGGACAAGGTAAAGAGTCCTACACTAATACTAACTAGTCTTTCGTGTCTTGCACTCCAAGGCTCCGAGTACGTCGGTGACTCTTGTGAAGCCTTCCTTAATCCAGCATGGGCCTCCCTTATGGATCCGTATAATTGGGTCGCCCAGCAGGTCATAGGCTTTGCTACCAACTGTGGGCCACTCGGGCTAGCCGGATTAGAGACATGCTATGGTGATACCCATTTAGCATATCCCCAACATCCCGCGTGGAGGGTAATCATTATCTTTCTTTATTTTAAGGCCATCTCCCTGTGACTACGCCAGTTACTATGCTTATTGTCAGGGATAACTGTCACTAACGTCACGTCATGGGCGTCTCCTTGTTAACCCCAATGCAATGTCGCGTCGTGGGATCTGCCACGCCATGTGGCCCTTCCTATGGCTTACTACTGATTGGTGGATTTTGCCGATATATAGCCGCACGATGTGGCCTGCCACACCGCTAGATCCCACTACCCCCCTTCCGGGTGTGGTTAAATAGGGTGAGGGGGAGGCCCTTAGCCATTTTCCTCGCTCACTTGCAATTTTCACCGTCTGCTCCCGCTTCTACCTTGCGATACCGTCGTCGCTGCCGCTTCTTCTTACGACAGCGCCGCCGCTGCCGAGCCATGTCGCCAGTTTTCTCTGCTGTAGCTATGTCATTGTTCCTACGTAGCCACATCGCCATGGGGCCTCGCCAATCAAGGCCTCTGCCCCCTTCCTCTGATTGGATCTGTGAAGGTGAAGATTTGGAGATGGCGACATAGCTATGGCGGAGATGGTCATCGTCGATGAACATGAAGAGGGCGGCGAGGCCCACGAGCGCGGCGCTTGGGCCGGTTCCTAGGTCTGCTAGGATGACATAGACTGGTTGTACCGGACCGGTTGCATCCCCGCTCAGGTTACCTATTGCCTCCCCTGCGAGGAAATCTCTCCTTCCACCAATTCAGATGAGTTTGTTGTTTTCCTTTCGCATTTACAACATGGATTTGGCCTTCTAGTTAGCGAATTTTTCATGTTCACCACTTTCTCTCTCCAACCTCATCATCTTCCGGCTAACGCCATTGCCTCCCCCTCTTCCTTTGCTTCTAGGATTGAGGGGTATCTCAGCCTCTGGCCCATAGTGCACCTCTGGTTCAAATTCTTTGGCTTCAGAGCCAATATTGTCCCTGATCCATAGACCGCTCCTGCCGACAAATCTTTAACTCAGTATGGATCGGCTTCCATCTCACCTCGGAAGCATTCCTCCTTCGCCCGAGTCACCTCCTTGAGTCCTGCAAGGGATGGGCCAAGACATTATTTTACGTGAAGAACAACATTGAGGTTGACAAGATTCGGCTGCTCCATTATTAACCCGGCGTCCCCGACTGAACCTTATGGGGCCGAATTCCGAGGAGATCCATTGCCTTGGTGAATTAGGTGGAGAAACGGATCAAGGAGCTAAATAATCTAGGGCTGCATAGCGAGGACATCATGATCACTTTCATTCGCAGTCGGATCTCCCCTCTCCAGCTGCGAACCCACAAGCTTTGCCATATGAGCGGGCGCCTCGAACCCAACTGCACCTCCTCCTTTGAGGTCAGTAACACTCAAATCTTCCGCCTGGTCAAGGCTACCTGCAAGATAACCTCGCACTTCAACGAAGATAACGGGGCTACAAGCACTTATGCCGAGGTAAGCTTCCTCCCAGGGTATCTCTCCTTACTTTAGCCTTCTCTGAGTTATGTTCATTACTTACTTGATCCCTTTACAATACTTCTTTCAGTTGTTTCTTCAGAAAACAATTGAGGATGGCAAGAAACAGTCCCTTAAGTGGGGGAAGGACCGAGCTGCCTCAGACACGGAGGAGCCAAACTCTGAGGACATCCTGCCTACTCTGGACCCTACCATCAGACGACCCTCCAGTAAGACATCTGGCTTAAAGGATTGGCCAGATGATGAGGAAGACCCTGATATTGAAATCTTGGAGGTATAGGATCCTATGCCTATCCCATATGCCTATCCCCTTGACTCGGCTTCAACTAACCCGATTGGTCAGGTCCACAACTATCCTCCCCTTTCCATGGGTGATCCGGTTCCTACCCCTTCAAAGAAACGCGCGGCTACCTCGACCTCTTCTTCTGAGCCCCCAGACTAAGAAAAGTCATAAGAAATCCACTGTTAAGGGCGCCTGCGAGGCTGTGACCAAGGCCAGGGTTTGGAGGGCCTCAAAGCCCAGGGAGCCTCCTACTTCATCCGAGTAAGGCATTCTCTCTTTTGCCTTCCTCTTTAATTAGTTTATCTCACTTTATGTGTATTTCTTTTTTCTCTCTTTCTATTCTAACTTGTTATTTTGTTCCATGTCTTACTCGGCAGGGCTCCCAAGGAGGTGCCTTAGTGTGGTTCGAGCATAGCCTTGCCCCTCCGAGATGCTCCACCCTCTCCTCGCCATCACGATGTGCGCCCCCTGAGCCCCATTATGGAGAGCTCCACAGCCGCACCGAATCTCAGCCCACCTTAGCAAGAGGAGGGCAATGTCGGCACAAAGGGTGGTGGCACTACCGAGGATGCGCCTATGCCGGACAAGCCCAGTGCCTCTTCTTCCTAGAAACAAGATGATAGTGGCGCTAGAAACATGGACGCCGAGACAACTCCTTTCGAGGTCCCAGTAACCCCGGCACCGACCAAAGTTTAACCTTCAATAGCTCTAGATCCAGCTCCAGTTACAAGCTCCACTGTACCAACTATTCCTGCATCGTCTGAGTCCACCAAGACTCGGCGAGATGACCAGACCCGGCCCAGCCTAAAGGCCAAGCCCTCTACACCAGCTTCTTTAGCTCAAGATATATTCTAGTAGACACCTCAAGCCAAACCCGAAGCACAACCCACGTCTCCGTAGCAGCAGCCCAAATTAGGCACTAAGGCCAAGAAAGGTGCTGATGCCCCCAAGGGCCAACAAGCTTCCGAGGCTGCCAAGACCAAAGCCCCTAAGGGAACAACGGTCGATCCTAGGCAGTGCACCCTTGCATCCATGATGCAAAAGGGGAGCACTGCCTCTAGCTCTACTGCGGATAAGAAAATTGCACTGCACACAAGCCCAGCTACAGCTCAATCTGCTAGGAAAGCCGCTCATGCCAAAGGCTTGGTCATGACCCAGACACTCAGCGGTGAGAGCTATGGTCCTCTCATTGAGTATGTTAACAACTAGAACGACCCCGAGTTTGTCGACCTCAACACCGACACCCCGGAGAAGTTTGGCTCAACCGAGTTTAGCGCCCAGATGAACACTATTTCCAAGGCTATTTCCATTGCTAGTCGGATGATGGAGGTAAGCCTTCTCTTCCTTCCTATACATATGTGCAAGTAACTGTAGATATATCATCTAGTCCCTGAGCCTCTGTGGGAGTAATAGGTTACTCGGTAGGATGCTCCCAAATCCGAAGTATTTTACTTGTTAGATTCCTTAGTAGTTTCCAATATCCACTCACCTAGAGCCGGGTTAAGTTCCACTTGGCCCTGATCTTGAGCAAATTCAAATCCTCACTCACCTAGAGCCGGGTTAAGTTCCACTTGGCACATGTCTTGATTAAATTCGAATCCTCACTCACCTAGAGCCGGGTTAAGTTCCACTTGGCCCAGATCTTGAATAAAGTCAAACTCACTCACCTAGAGTCGGGTTAAGTTCCACTTTTCTTATGTCTTGAGTTAATTCGAATCCTCCCAATGATGCATGAACTAACACTTTCCTTTTTAGATCACCACTAACAATCGCACCACTGAATTTTAGCAGCTCTTGGACACGCACAAGGAGCTTCGCTCAAAACATAGTGCGTTGATCTCAGAGCTGAAGAAAAAGGGTAAGTTCTCTCATTTGCACCTTCACTTTTATTTTTCTTCATCATTTTCTCTCTAGACTAACTTATGATTTGGATTACGCAGCCAAGGTGGAGGCTGAAGGAATCATCATGAGGAAGAACCTGACCGAGATAAAAGGTAACTCGCTTTGGTTATTCAACCTTTGTCCTCTTTGTTTCTGACTTGGCAGATAAATATACCTTGGCTCTGCCGGGTCAACAAACTATTGCAGTGTCTCTTCAAGATAGCATGTCATTGCCTGACTTGCTGCTCCACTTTCTCGAACAAGCAGGGTAGCATCAAGCGGAACTCAAGAAGAAACATGAAATTTTTTCCAAACTCCGGCTCAAGGATGATGAGATTACTCGGCTGAATGCCGAGATGAAAAAGGTAAAAGACCTCCACAAGGCTGATCTGGACAAGGTTGACCAGAAATTCTCCGAGGAAAAGGAGCGGTTGAAGGCCGAACTTGGGAAGAATCAGGACATGTTGAAGGATGTTGACCTCAAGTTTGAGTTGGTGAACAATGAGTATGAAAACTGAAGAAGAGGAACGCTGCATGGCTCATGGAGCTAACCCGGATCAATAGTTATATCTCTTATTACTTTTTCCTCTTGCGCCGCCATTTATTTCTTCGGGTCTCATGCCCTTATTTACGTATCTTACTTACGTCCTTTTCAGGCAAGTTTACGAAGTCCAATGCCATTGCCGCTAATGCTATTGATAGGTTCTGGGTTAAGCGAGGCATTCCAGTTGGTCCTTCCGTGGGGCTCATTCCTTATGATATGGAGGATACATAGGTGATCCTCGCAGCCCAGGTTGAACCCATGAAGAGCTATGGTTTGGACATCATGGACGCAGCAATCCGGATCTTCAATGCCCTCTGGCCCTTCGAGCCTACTCCTGAAGGTCCCACTCAATTGATTGCAAAATTGATGGAGTGCGAGACTTAGCTTGATCTGTGGAGGGAATCCGTTGCACGCGCTGGAGACAATACAACCCTGAGCTTCGTGCTGTCATGGTATGAAGGTCTTGATCTGAATGTTCTCAACTCCATGCGGACCGGATCCAAGTGGACGAACGACCCGAAGTGCATTTCTCATTGCAAACTTGCGCCTATAATCTCATTCAGTATGCTTTTTGCCATCAATGGAATGAGGGGCCGAGTTTCCTTGAAGCCATCGACGACAGTTATGTTGAAGATGGTTTGGATGGCGAGGAGCAAGAATCTTCGGTCTTCACCGAGGAAGCTGAAGATGCTAAGCAAGGTGAAGCCAATTCAGATGATGAGGCTGAAACCTAATTTCCCCCACTTATGCTGACTAGCCTCCTCTGGCTGCAGATACATCGGATCCTGCTGCTCCTTGAGCCACAAATGCTTTTAAATTTGTTAAATCCCTAGTATGTTAGGCGTAGATGTAATATACATAATGTGATGTTTTGTTACCACTAAGTACGTTATGTCGGATTAACTTGGGAGAAGTCCCCGAGTCCCATTTTCTTGTTCTCCCAATTTTATTATTCGGCTCGTGTCTACCTTGATTTAGTTTTTGACTTATGAGTTCGAGGTTAAAAAAATTGACTTAACAATACTTGGAGCTTTAGGATTAGCTCAAAATAATTCAACATAATAGAAGTAAAGTAAATACAGGGGTTAGTCTGAATAACAAACGTCAGCTCGATTACGTTTCTTTCCTTAGTAGTTTTTCATGTGCTTAGCAATTCCAAACTTGTTCTCTTGCTTTCCATGAAGCCAATTCTTGTTGGACAAGAACAATTCAAAGAGTTGGGTTTTTGGTGCCTACAGACTATTAATCCAGCTAAGTGTAAGAAATTTATGCGAGCCGACATATAAGAAAGTAAATGCAGAAAAGACAATTATTATTAAGGTAGTCCCCAAGTTTCTGCTCGGGTGCCGAGGTTTCATTGATAAGCTCATTGTCGGCATATAGGACGACATATGAGAGTTCGAGATACATACACTTTTTGCTAAGTGTAAAACGGGCGAAGTAGAGCAACATTCCATGGATGCTTGGATTCCTCGCTAGATCTGTCCGCCTTGTTCTTCTCCTGTGGCTGTGAAACAATGAGGTAATAGGCATCATTGTGAAGTGCTTTGCTTACAAAGAATGGCCCTTCCCATGGAGGGGATAGCTTATGCATGACGGTTTGCCTATGTAGTCCCCTGGTTTGCTGAGGTGTTCCCCCAGTAAATCTCCATAGGGGTAGCTTCTGATCCGGAGCTTGCCGGGATATTAATTGATTCGCATTCTGGTGAAGGTGTGATAGATGGTTTTCTTAGATACTCCAACGCAACACCTAGCGGGATATGCTACCAAAATGAACCCAATTTAGATAGTATGTCAGTTGCTTCATTCTCAAGCCGAGGTACATGATGGAATTGGCATCCCTCAAACTACCCACATATCTTCTAGACATGAAATCTGTAAAGGGCCATGTTTGCATCTAGGGCATCCCAATTGCTAGATACTTGTTGCACTACCAAATCCGAGTCACCAAAGCATTGTTTCCAACGTATCCCAACCTCTTTTGCCACCTTTAGTCCATGCACGAGCGCTTCATACTCGGCGACAATGTTTGATGCTCGAAAATTGATTTGGAGAACATATTTTAGCTGATCTTTCTTGGATGAAGAAAGTACTACCCTGGACCCTAATCCTTCCTTCAGCTTTATCCATCAAAATGCATCCTCTAATAGTTAGAGTCCGGAAAAGGTGGTTCATATTGCATCTCGGCCCAGTCCACGAAAAAATCAGCCACTTCTTGAGACTTTATGGCATCCCTTCTATCAAATTGTGGTGCATATGGGGCTAACTCAATTGCCCACTTTGTGATTCGGCCACTCGCATCTTTGTTACTCATTATCTCGAATATGGGCGCTTCACATATCACTTTATGGGGTGTTCCTCAAAGTAATGCTTAAGCTTCTTAGCTGCCATGTACACACCATATGCCATTTTTTGATAGTGAGGGTAGTTCTGCTTCGAAGTAGACAATACCTCGCTCAGGTAATATACTGGCCTCTGCATCGACTTACCTTCTTTATCACGCTCCACCACTATCACGCCACTCACGAATTAGTTGGTCACTTCTATATAGAGCAACATTAGCTCTTTGGATAGTGGTGAGGCTAACACTAGTGCATAGGCTAGCATCGTTTTCAGTTCATGAAATGCGCTATTAGCTTGCGGTATCCTGATGAACTTATCTGCCTTTTTCATTAACTGGTAGAGGGGTAGTGCCTTCTCTCCCAGCCGACATACAAACCGACTTAACGATGCCAGGAAACCAGTGAACTTCTGCACATCGTTAAGGCACTTTGGCAGTTCCATTCTTTCTATGGCTTGGAATTTATTGGGATTGGCCTTGATACCTCAGCTGGACATGAGAAAATCGAGTAACTTCACACCTGGCACACCAAAGGTACATTTTTCTGGGTTAAGCTTCATTAGGAACCTCCTTCGATTCGCAAATTTGCCAGATATCATCAAGGAGTGTTTTGCTTTCCGTAGTTTTTATAAGAACATCATCTACATATACTTGGACATTTTTCCCAATCTGATCATGTTGCTCCTGCATTACGTAAGCTGAATGGCATGGTGCGATAGAAATAAGCCACATACGAGCTAATAAAAGTAGTTTTTATTTGATCACTTGGGTTCAAGGGTATCTGGTGGAAACTAAAATACGCATCTACAAATGACAACAACTCACACCAAGCGAACGAATCTATGACCTAATCTATCCTTAGCAGTGGGAATGGATATTTTGGACACGCCTTATTCAGGTTCGTGTAATCGATACACATACACCACACCACATCTACATTCAGATCATCCTTTTTCTTTTTCACAAGCACCGAATTAGAGAGCTAATCCGGATAGAGTACTTCCATGATAAACCTAGCTGCAAGGAGCCGAGCTATCTCATCACCAATCACCTTTCTCCTTCTTCAGCGAAGCGGAGGAGAGGTTACTTCGCTGGCTTAGCCCTAGGTCTAACATGAAAAGAGTGCTCGGCCAAATCCCTCGATACACCTTGTAGATCCTGTGTGGACCAAGAAAAGATATCCCGATTCTCATGGAGGAAGTGGACGAGCTCGCTTTCCTACTTGTCGCTTAACCCTGCACCAATGGTTACGTGCGCTCTAGGAACTAATCATCAACAGCCACTTTCTTTGTATCCTTGATTTCTTGAAACGAGACACTCCCATGCGGGTTACTCAGCGCTGACATATTCATTTATGTGGACTGAGCCAATGCCGCCACCTCCTGGATTCTCCTTTTTTCTTGTGCAAGCACAATTGATTTGCCTAGGTTTCACCCGGCTGAAGCACATTCTATTGAGCGTCTGAAGTCCCCAGTTATAGTGATCACTCCATTTGGCCTAGGCCATTTCATCTTCAAGTAACTGATGTGAGTAGTTTCCATAAACTTGTTGAGAGCAGGCCTATGAAGTAACGCGTAATACACACTCTCCCAGTTCACCACCTCGTACTCCAAATTCTCAGTCTAGCAGTTGTCCCTTGTGCCGAATAACACATCAACCCGGACCTTGTCAATGGGCTCGCAAGAGATACCAGGCACAATGTCGTGGAAAGTTGCCCTCGTTGGCTGGAGCATGTTTTGAGATATTTCCAACTTGTGCATGGTGTCCTTGTACATGATGTTGATGCTACTGCCATTGTCGATCAGCACCATGGAGAATGTCACATTGATATTTGGCCCAATGATCGTCAGGTCCAACACTAGTGCATACAATCTAGGACTCGGCATGAGCTTGGGTTGATCCTTTATGTTCCAAGTTATCTCCTGATCCGCCCAAGGCATATACCTCGTCACAACTGACATAACTTCATTCGCCTCCATATGTTGATGCTGCAAGCTCTTTCTATCAGTTTCCTCAGTGGTGAACACACAGTAGCTTGGGTGATGCTCCCTGTGTTCATTTCTCCCATCATTGCCAGGATACCTTTGGTTCTATTGCTGCTGATTATCCACCTGATGCACTTCATCCCTCCTATCTTGATTTTCATACTTCGTCGGAGGTGGTGGTAGCATCAGTTGCTGCCCATTTGCCCTTGCAAGCTGCTGCTGCCGGGGTGCATCATGCTTAAGTTCATCATGGCGAGGTCCATCATGGCGAGGTGCATCGCCGAGGTGCCTAAGCATTCCCCGAGCCACATTGCTTTATTTTCCTCATCCACTCACATTGCCGAGTTGTATGGTTCACCAGGTTATTCGCACTTGGTGTGTGAAACATATACGGCTGATCCAACATAGACTCGTATGTATACCTTGGCATATGCTTCTTTTCCTACCATCGTTTCTTCTGCTCTAGCATCCAAGTTTTCTTGCCATCATTTCTCAGAGTCCACTGCTGCCCTCCAGTTTTCTGACGCTGATTCGCACTGACATTTGGCTAATCCTGATCCACTGCCGCAACTTGCTTTGAACTATACCGGTAATCTGGCCGCTCATCTCTCCTTTTACACCAGAAGTCTTTTCACCGGGATGACCCGGTTCCATCTCGGTTGTACTATTCCTCATTTGACTCAGTTGACATTAGTTGAGGCTGAGTTGGATCACCCAACACATACGAATTAGCTATCTGTATTGTTTCTGCTAAGGTAGTTGGCATATCTCTCTACAGCCTCTGCCATAACATACTTGCAATCCTACATCGTTGTGCAAACCAAGCTATAGCTTGCGACTCAATCACCCCCTCACAGGAGATACGCACATTGCACAGCGAGTTAAAAACTCCTGGCCAATCTCATTTGGCCTTTGTTTGCACATTGCCAATGTTTGTGGCATATTCGTCCTCTTATACGTGCTCAAGAAGTTACTGACGAACATTTCCTCAAAATCTATCCAACAGTTAATACTTCCTTCTAGCAAAATTGTTTAACCAGACTCTTGCTGGCCCCTCAAACATCTGAGGTACATATCTCATAGACCATCTCAAATTACCGCCGGCTATGTTAATCGAAGTGGCATAGTTGATGAGCCAATCATCCATCTTGGTGTTGCCGTCATACGTCTTGGTCCCTCTAGCCAACTGAAAATTTGGCACATGTGGCTCTCTCACAATCCGAGGTCCAAAGCATGTTGTACTAGGAGGACCTTGCACCTCAATCATCTCCGACCTATAGATTCGGTCCAACTTCAGCCTTGCATCATCTGGCTGCAAGTTCCTGTTTCCTAATCTCGATCCAATCACATGATGCTCTGTCCGAGGAAACCCGAAATCTGCCATTGCTAAATAACCATCATTGTATCTATCTTGACCCGGACGAGCATATTGCTACTACATTGCCGAGACAACAATTCTCTCTTTCTGAGGTACATATTGTTGTTGCTGTTGCTGAGGTGGGTTTTGCCCTGCTTCTGCCGAGTTACGTTGTCTGGCATTGCCATTTCCAACATTTTTCCATGACCAGCATTGCCTTGGTCGCGGTTACCTCAGCTGGCTTCACCTCAGCTGACACTGTGACGGTCCTCATCAACTTGCACTGCTTTTCCTTTCCCTTTCCTTGCTGGGTCATACCGGGACCATCTGTTTGTTCTTTCTCCTCGAGGTTACCACCTCCTCTCTTCTAGGGCCATCATGAGGGGATGATGCTACCCTAGCGAATTTCACCGGGTTATTCCTTGCCGACTGAACTATATGAGAGCCTCCTGCTATCACCGGGTTTGCTTTGAGTATCTCCTCATTCTGCTTATTCGCCACTCTCACTAGGTGATTTACTCTTTCCTGCAGCCTCTACCAGGCTTCCCCAGTCAGACCCTCTAACTCGGACGTTGCTGCCGCTGCAGCCCTAAGGTTTTTTGTCGGGGTACTGTACCTCCCTAGCCCTGCTATCACTAGAGTAGCTATATGACCCAGCTTAGGCACATATTCTTTGTCTATCTTAGTGATCAAGTTTCTACCCTAATTTTTACTCCATCCAAATCACTAGGGCTAATGCTGTTTGCTTTTGCATACTCACGCAAGGTGATGTTCAGTGACTACTGCAACTCGGCTACTTTCTTTACTCCTGCCAACATTTGCTGCCATGTCTCCTCTAGCTTGGCCTGTGCCTGAGCCGGATCTACTACATGTGCTATGCGAGTAGCTAAGCTATCTATTGCCTGCTGCAACACATTCTCTAGCCTCTCTAGTGGAGGGAATCTAGACCTAGCCGCCTTTGGTGTAGCGTCTGGATCTCGCCCCGGGTCCTTGCTTGCTCCTGCATCTGGCGCAGTCATGATGACCTCAAATCAGCTAGTGGGGCGAGTGATACGCGAGCTGCGAGCCATGCTGAGAGGTGGTTCACCTCCCTTGACAACGTGATGTGGGTGGACGCAGGACTCGTCGAGGCTGACATAGATCTTGTGGATGCCAAGATTGATGAAGAGGTTGTTGCACAGAGGAGGGCGCCTGGCAAAGCTGCCAGCGTTGTCGCAGACGTAGTCCAGCGCTCCAAAGCGCTAAACGAGCTGGGAGACGATGCGTTCCCCGGTGGAGATGATGTTTCCCGTCCGGATATTCACTCCTGCTAGCATCGCTAGCCCCACGGTGGGAGCCAACTATCATGGTGGTGGCACGGTAGATGCCATATATAGGCTAAAGATGGGGCAAATGAGAACTAGAGGTATCCAGGGAGGGATGGTGTGGTGATTCCACACACAGATGTTTGTATTCTCTCTTGACAATATTGGATTACAAGGGATCCTTGAGGTGTTCTTGGGTGGAAGAGGATGAACTTGTCCACTAACCACAGAACTATCTAGGGATTCCCCTTAGTAAAATGGCCGACCCTCTCTATGGAGGGCCTGGTGCTCCTTATATAGGGGGTCCTAGGTTACAAGTTAGGGCATACGTGGAAGGAATATTCAAATATGCCTCTCCCAAAATAGCAAAGAGGTGCTCCTCTTTTCTCTGCCTAAGTTGATCCGGACTCATGGCGTAATCCTATCTGAGGCCCTCTGCAGCGTTGTGTCAGCCGACATAGGCGACGTCACCCTACATAGGCCACGTCACCCGTCGGCCAGTTCCCACTGGTCCTCCCTTCCGTCCTTTGATCTGAAGCTATAGTGGAGAGAGAAAACCTTTTACCAAGAACATTCCTTCCTTCCCTTGTAAGCCAAGTGGTAACCCGGCTCAAGCCTACTTAACTCGTCCCTGTTGGTACCTGCATACTAGTTACAAAGATATTACCAACTTATCCTTTATGTCGGCCAAGGTTACGTTGGGTGAATATCAACAAGGTTGGGTCTACCATAAGTTGGCTTGCCTTGAGGTAACTCAGCCAGCTTATGCTTTGACCTTGTCGTACCTGGGCTATCATGGCCATTATACCCCAGTGTGAGCATACCTGGGGTTATCCCCCCAACACAACACACACTCGGGTGGGTGTGGTGATTCAACCTCTCTACCACACTGGTGCTCCATTGCATGTGGCAGGTGCATTCCAACATGTCCTGGGCTTTGTGACCATGGCCTAAGACATGGATTTTCATTGCATGTGTTTTCTCCAAACCACAATGATCCACATGGCCACACACACTCAGGTGGGTGTGGTGATGCAACCTCTCTGCCACACTGGTGCTCCATTGCATGTGGCAGCTACTTTCCAACATGTTTCTAGGCTTTCTGACCATGGCCTGACACATGGAGTGTCATTGCATGTGTTATTTTCCAAACCACAATGATCCACATGACCACACACACTCAGGTGGATGTGCTGATGCAATCTCTCTTCCATACTAGTGCTCCATTGCATGTGGCAGCTGCATTCCAACATGTTCCTAGGCTTTCTGACCATGGCTTAACACATGGAGTGTCATTTCATGTGTTCTTTTCCAAACCAGAATGATCCACATGACCACACATACTTAGGTGGGTGTGGTGATTCAACCTCTCTACCACACTGGTGCTCCATTGCATGTGGCAGCTGCATTCCAACATGTTCCTAGGATTTGTGACCATGGCCTAACACATGGATTTTCATTGCATGTGTTTTCTCCAAACCACAATGATCCACATGACCACGCACACTCAGGTGGGTGTGGTGATGCCACCTCTCTGCAAAACAAGTGCTCCATTCCATGTGGCAGCTACATTCCAACATGTTTCTAGGCTTTTTGACCATGGCCTGACACATGGAGTGTCATTGCATGTGTTATTTTCCAAACCACAATCATCCACATGACCACACACACTCAAGTGGATGTGGTGATGCAACCTCTCTTCCATACTAGTGCTCCATTGCATGTGGCAGCTGCATTCCAACATGTTCCTAGGCTTTCTGACCATGGCCTAACACATGGAGTGTCATTGCATGTGTTCTTTTCCAAACCACAATGATCCACATGACCACACATATTTAAGTGGGTGTGTTGATGCAACGTCTCTGACACGCTTGTGCTCCTTTCCATGTGACAGCTGCATTCCAACATGTTCCTAGGCTTTCTGACCATGGCCTGACACATGGAGTGTCATTGCATGTGATCTTTTCCAAACCACAATGATCCACATGACAACACACACTCAGGTGGGTGTGGTGATGCAACCTCTCTGCCACACTTGTTTTCCATTGCATGTGGCAGCTAGATTCCAACATGTTCCTAAGCTTTCTAACCATGGCCTAACACATGGAGTGTCATTGCATGTGTTCTTTTCCAAACCACAATGATCCACATGACCACACACACTCTTGTGGGTGTGGTGATGCAACCTCTCTACCACACTGGTGCTCTATTGCATGTGGCAGCTGCATTCCAACTTGTTCATGCGCTTTTTGACCATGGACTAACACATGCAGTGTTATTGCATGTGTTATTTTCCAAACCACAATCATCCAAATGACCACACACACTCAGGTGGGTGTGGTGATGCAACCTATCTGCCACACTGGTGCTCCATTGCATGTGGAAGCTGCATTCCAACATGTTCTTGGCCTTTCTGACCATGGCATGACACATGGAGTGTCATAGCATGTGTTCTTTTTGAAACCACAATGATCCACATGACCACACGCACTTAGGTGGGTGTGGTGATGTAGCCTCTCTACGACACTTGTGCTCTATTGCTTGTTGCTTCTGCATTCCAACATGTTCCTAGGCTATCTAACCATGGTCTGACACATGGAGTGTCATTGCATGTGTTATTTTCCAAACCACAATGATCCACATGACCACACATACTTAGGTGGGTGTGGTGATGTAACTTCTGTGCAACACTGGTGCTCAATTGCATGTGGCAGCTGCATTCCATCATGTTCCTGGGCTTTCTGACCATGGCCTGACACATGGAGTGTCATTGCATGTGTTCTATTACAAACCACAATGATCCACATGACCACACACACTCAGGTGGTTGTTGTGATGCAACCTCTCTGCCACACTTGTGCTCCATTACATGTGGCAGCTACATTTTAACATGTTCCTAGGCTTTCTGACCATGGCCTAACACATGGAGTGTCATTGCATGTGCTCTTTTTCAAACTACAATGATCCACATGACCACAAATACTCAGGTGGGTGTGGTGATGACACCTCTCTGCCACACTGGTGCTCCATTACATGTGGCAACTACATTCTAAAATGTTCCTAGGCTTTGTGGCCATGGCCTGACACATGGAGGGTCATTGCATGTGTTCTTATCCAAACCACAATGATCCACATGATCAAACACACCCAGGTGGGTGTGGTGATGCAACCTCTCTACTGCACAGGTGCTTCATTGCATATGGAAGCTGCATTCCAACATGTTCTTGGGGTTGATGACCATCGACTGACACAAATTCAGTGTTATTGCATGTGATCTGTTCCAAATCAAAATGATCCAAAGACCACACACACTCAAGTGGGTGTGGTGATGCAACCTCTCTGCCACACTGGTGCTCCATTGCATGTGGCAGCAGCATTCCAACATGTTCCTTGGCTTCGTGACCATGGCCTTACACATGGAGTGGTATTGTATGTGTTATTTTCCAAACCACAATGATCCACATGACCACACACACTTAGGTGGTTATTGTTATGCAACCTCTCTGCCACACTAGTGATGCATTGCATGTGGCAGCTGCATTCCACCATGTTCCTAGGCTTTATGACCAATAGCCTGAGACATGGAGTATCATTGCATGTGTTTTCTCCAAACCACAATGATCCACATGAACACACACACTTAGGTGGCTGTGGTGACGCAACCTCTCTACCACACTGTTTCTCTATTGCATGTGGCAGATACATTCCAACTTGTTCATGGGCTTTCTAAAAATGGAATGACACATGCAGTATTATTGCATGTGTTCTTTTCCAAATCAAAATGATCCACATGACCACACACACTCAGGTGGGTGTGGTGATGCAACGTCTCTGCCACACTGGTGCTCCATTGCATGTGGTAGCTTCATTCCAACATGTTCCTCGGCTTTTGGATGATGGCATGACCCATGGAGTGTCATTGCATGTGTTGTTTTCCAAACCACCCTGATCCACATGACCACACACACTCATGTGGGTGTGGTGATGCAACCTCTCTACCACACTGGTGCTCCATTGCATGTGGAAGATGCATTCCAACATGTTTATAGGCTTTTTGACTATGGCCTGGCACATTGAGTGTCATTGCATGTGTTATTTTCCAAACCACAATGATCCACATGACCACACACACTCAGGTGGGTGTGGTGATGCAACCTCTCTGCCACACTATTTCTCCATTGCATGTGGCAGTTGCATTCCAACATGTTCCTAGGCTTTTTAACCATGGCCTGACACATGGAGTGTCATTGCATGTGTTGTTTTCCAAACCACAATGATCCACATGACCACACACACTTAGGTGGGTGTGGTGATGTAACCTCTCTGCCACACTGGTGCTCCATTGCATGTGGCAGCTGCATTGCAACATGTTCCTAGGCTTGCTATCCATGACTTGGCACATGGAGTTTCATTGCATGTGTTCTCTCCAAACCACAATGATCCACACTGTTGCTCCGTTGCATCTGGAAGCTGCATTCCAACATGTTTCTGGGCTTTCTGACAATGGCCTGACACATGGAGTGTCATTGCATGTGTTCTTTTACAAACGACAATGATCCACGTGATCACACACACTTAGGTTCGTGGTGATGCAACCTGTCTACCACACTGGTGCTCCATTGCATGTGGTAGCTGCATTCCAACATGTTTTTGGGCTTTCTGACCATGTCCTACCACATGGAGTGTCATTGCATGCGTTGTTTTCCAAATAAAAATGATCCACATGACCACACACACTCAAGTGGGTGTGGTGATGCAACCTCTCTGCCACACATGTGCTCCATTGCATGTGGCAGCTGCATTCCCACATATTCCTAGGCTTTCTGACCATGGCCGGACACATGGAGTGTCATTGCATGTTCTCTTTTCCAAACCACAATGATCCACATGACCACACACACTCAGGTGGGTGTGGTGACGCAACCTCTCTGCCACACTTGTGCTCCATTGCATGTGGCAGCTACATTCAAAAAAATTCATGGGCTTGCTGACCATCGACTGCCACATGCAGTGTTATTGTAGGTGTTCTTTTCCAAATAAAAATTATCCAAAAGACCACACTCACTCAGTTGGGTGTGGTGATGCAACCTCTCTGCCACAATAGTGCTCCATTGCATGTGGCAGCTGCAATCCAACATGTTCCTGGGCTTTTTGACTATGGCCTGGCACATTGAGTGTCATTGCATGTGTTATTTTCCAAACCACAATGATCCACATGACCACACACACTCAGGTGGGTGTGGTGATGCAACCTCTCTGCCACACTTGTGCTCCGTTGCATGTGGCAGTAGCATTCCAACATGTTCCTGGGCTTTGTGACCATGGCCTTACACATGGAGTGTCATTCTATGTGTTATTTTCCAAACCATAATGATCCACATGACCACACACACTTAGGTGGTTGTGGTGATGCAACCTCTCTGCCACACTAGTGATGCATTGCATGTGGCAGCTAAATTCCAACATGTTCCTAGGCTTCATGACCATGGCCAGAGACATGGAGTTTCATTGCATGTGTTTTCTCCAAACCACAATGATCCACATGACCACACACACTCAGGTGGCTGTGGTGACGCAACCTCTCTACCACACTGTTGCTCTATTGCATGTGGCAGCTACATTCCAACTTGTTCATGGGCTTTCTAAAAATGGAATGACACATTTAGTATTATTGCATGTGTTCTTTCCGAAATCAAAATGATCGACATGACCACACACACTCAGGTGGGTGTGGTGATGCAATGTCTCTGCCACACTGGTGCTCCATTGCATGTGGCAGCTACATTCCAACATGTTCCTCGGCTCTCTGACCATGGCCTGACCCATGGAGTGTCATTGCATGTGTTGTTTTCCAACCCACCCTGATCCACATGACCACACACACTTAGGCGGGTGTGGTGATGCAACCTCTGTACCACACTATTGCTCCATTGCATGTGGAAGATGCATTCCAACATGTTTCTAGGCTTTCTGACCATGCCCTGACACATGGAGTGTCATTGCATGTGTTCATTTCCAAACCACAATGATCCACAGGACCAAACACACTCAGGTGGGTGTGGTGATGCAACCTCTCTGCCACACTGGTGCTCCATTGCATGTCGCAGCTGCATTCCAACATGTTCCTGGGCTTTCTGACCATGGCCTAACACATGGACTGTCATTGCATGTGTTATTTTCGAAACCACAATGATCCACACGACCACACATACTTAGGTGGGTGTGGTGATGCAACCTCCATGTCACACTTGTCCTCCATGCCATGTGACAGCTGCATTCCAACATGTTCCTATGCTTTCTGACCATGGCTTGACACATAGAGTGGCATTGCATGTGCCCTTTTCCAAACCCCAATGATCCACATGACCACACATGTGGGGCCTCCGGATTAATCCTGCGAGAATCCTTGTTATGCATACAACCACGATCCCATGATCAGTTAGTCGTGGCACATAACCGACAAGTATCATTACAACATTCGAGAATGTACCGAATTACCAGACTTACAAAAATGCCGTTATGGTTACATTAATAATCATCAGCGAATCTTCATCAAGCGTAGGGCCCGAGCCCTGCCTCAACCTACAGGCAACTGACTGGGAGAACGTCCTAGATCGCATAGTCGTCCACTTCACCTCTTCTTGATATCTAACCAAGTTAATAGCCAGGGACAATGCAAGTGAGTACATTGAATGTACTCACAAACCACCTCAAGAAAATAATAATAACAAGAGGATATGCAATATGGTTGTGGTAGTAGGAAGGCTCCAAGAGAGGTTATTTTCTCAATTAGTTTCTCTTGTAGATATTGCATCTACATACCTTTGTTGAAAACTTTTGCAAACCATTTTGGAAACCTCTTTGAAAAGTTTTGGAAAACATTAGGACTGGGTCACCAATTTGCTCCTTTCTTCCGGTCGTCCCACGACCAAACTCCTTCCATACCTTTCTGACCATCCCATGGTCAAAGGAGGTATCCTTTCCAGCCATCCCATGGTCAAAACATTTCCAAAGCCATTTCTTTTCCAAAATCCTTTTTAAAATCGAAACCAGTACCGCTCTACAGGAACATTACCAACCGTCCATGACCATGGACACGGCTATCCGAATAGATTTACACTCTGCAGAGGTTGTACACTTTACCCACACCATCCGGGTACACTACCCCGATCTTCACCGATCGTGGGTCGAGTAACCGATCAGGACTCTCTAGATGCCCACTCCAGCATAAGTGCCTACCCTATGAGTGTAGTTCCCCTCAACACCGGGACGTCCTATATAGTTCACAACCAACCGGAGCGCTTTTTCCACTTCACGAGTGTGCGCTTTCAATGAGGGGCTCATAGTAACGTGTGGGTCGTTCCTTCTCCCGGTCGATGTCCCACATGGACCGCTTGTCCAGAGAAGGCCCACTCTCCAGGGAGTTTTATCCCCTGTAGTAGTTGCGAGGCAGCTTATACCAAAATGGACAAACATCAAATCCAGCCTTGTCCCATCTCAGAGTAATGTGGTTGCAGGGGTTAATTGTTCTAGCAAAACTGCAAAGAACCGGGTGCGTTTTTGTAAACCTTTTTACTCCATCTTTTCTTAAGCATTATAAAACAAAATCCTTTTTCTTTCTCAACATCTCTTTGGAGGTCCCACCTCACCAAGTTTGATCACAAAACATTTGGTAAAACTTTTCCGGGTTCTTCCCATCCTCTAGCTTTGCTTCGGCCAAATCGGGGTCTCAAAAGGGATGTGGTGTATTACATCATCTACCACACTAGGGACAAGTAGGGGTCATCAAAGCGGTTGTACTAAATAGTACAAAAGTGTAATAGTTCGGAGGAGCCAAACCACTACCGTATATGTATACATCAACATATAGTAAAACAATGCAGTTTTTAAATAATAACAGATAAAACATGCATAAGTAAAACAGTAGGACAAGGCTTATTAGCAAGAAGATGGCTTGCCTGAGATCAGAAATATGGCATAATTGTCCCTGGACTTCTTCTTTCGATAACCCAGAATACCAATAGCAATAATAAAGACCACTTCTTCTGCTCTCCGATTTCATCGCAACTATCATCAATAGGGAACACATGCAAACAAACAAAAGGCATACAATGACCAATACCACTCAGAAAACAAGCAATTGAGTAATCTTCAATTAAGGTTCAGTAGTTTTAGAGAGGATGGGATTTAGTAGGTTGAGATGGCCTTGGAGAAGGGGATGAACACCCCTTAGAGCTTATTGTCGAGGAACTACCTAAGAGGGGGTTTTGGAACAAGGACATATTCTGTATGATACCATTGTGAAAACATGATACCAACAGATACGTATTGATAGAATGAAACCCACAAAAGTGGTTTCACTATTTTATCAATTACCAATTATTTATAGTGATTTTTATAGTGAATAAGACTCTAGTTTTAGGAAATAATTCACCAGAGAAGTTCTAGAGCTCCAAAAATCATTTCCTTTGATGGCTAGGTAGGGCTTGATATACTTGTTCACTGAGAGTTTGAATCAAGTCAAGATAATTACCAGAATGCCCTCAAGAAATTCCCAAAGGCAGTTCTATGGGGTTTTTGTCGTTTTCACCAAATTAAATCTATAGTAGCTTTTGATTTTATTCCAGGGACACATGGTAGGTAGTTGGAATACCTTTCTGTGGAAATTGGATTCAACCATTTTGGAGTTACAGAGCTACCAGGGTGATTTATCTAGTGATGGCAATATGGACAAAAATGTTTAAATCATTAAGATTGAACCAGAGCTCGATAAAATTTGGGCTGCTAGGGTTTGATAGATGTTGATATGGAGTTTTACTAGGAGTTGGAAATGGGCCAATACCTCTGTTGGTTTGACCTAGAGAAATTACCTAAGGCAGAAACTAATGGTTTTTGTTATTTTTACCAGGGCCAAATTATTGTTCACCTTGGCATGGGACAAAGGACATGGGATACCTACTAGAGGCAGTTGGTTTTACTCCAATTGGAGTTGGGTAGCCCAGTGAGGATTTTAATTAGTGAAAAGAATAGGTGCTAGCATTTTAATTTCCACACAGATTGGAATTAATATTAGGCTAGGGTTTTGGTTCTGCACGTTAGAGGAAACACCCAGGAACATATATAAATTTAGATCTGGCCAGAGTCAGGTGATTTCCATTTTTATCTTGAATTTAACCTAAACAGCTGAAAGAATAAACAAGAAAATAATGATTAAAAAGATTCTGGGGGTCAACAGGCGCACGCGCCAAAACTGAGCGGACCCAGCGGTACAGCGCATGGGCTGGTCCAACTCGCAGCACCGGCGCGCGGGAGGGCGTTTAAACGCCTGTCCGTGGGGGCCCACCTGTTAGTGGCCCGGGGCAGACGAAGAGGTATCGGGCACCGTCGGCCATTCGATCAGGTCAGGATCGCCGCGCGCGGGCCGTCTCCTACCTCACGCCGGCGAAAGAGAGACGGAACCCTAGGGGCGGCAGGGTCTTACTAGGGCGCTCACCTAAGGGCTCGGGAAGGGTCGGCGATGGCATAGGGCGACGCGGTGCACGACGGTGATTCCGGCAATGGGCGGTAGGGCTAGGTTCGACACCAGGAGACGGTCCGCGTGAATACGCCCAACCGGAGCTTGCCGGGGAGGCCGCGGGGAAGCATGCATGTCGACGCAGAGGTTCTGGAGGGGATGCGGTGGTCCTATGGAGTGCAGGGCTGCTGCCTGTAGAGTAAAATGGGGCTCGGGAGCGTTGGGTTTGCAGAAGATGCTCCGCTCGGTCGAGAGCTGGAGCGGCGACCTCCGGTGATCCTGCGATAAACATAGGTCATAGGGAGGTATATTAGGAAGAGGGTAGACTCCCTGAAGGAGAACGAGGGTAGGGAGGAGTGCAAGAGAGGGCTTAGCTCGAGGGGGAAGGTGGAGGCCGAGAGGAGAGATCCTCCTTCTCCATGGCGAGGGAGAGCTGCAGGGATGGATCTGGAGCTCTCGGGGAAGGCAAGTGGAGTTGGAGGGGGATAAATGAGGGAGCATGAGGGAGTGGGTGGTCTCTGGCCCTTATAAACCGAAGGGGAGGCTCATGGTGGACCTTGTCCATTTGGGGTAAGTGAGGGAGGGAGGTGGAACCAGGGGAGGATGTTGTGGGTAGGGGAGGTGGTTTTTTGGTTGAGCTGCAGAGCAGAGGGGGAGGGGTAGCTGCTGCAAGAGGAGTAAAGGGGTTTTGCAAGCCAAGACACCCACATGGGGTTAAGCACTAGTGTCCAAGCACTAGAGGACAAGCTGCTACAGTAATTGCTACAGTGATCATGACCAGAGATGAGTGTTGGGTGTTATGGAGGCTTGTTGGTGAAGATTGATGAGGTTTGATGGAGTATGAGTGCAAGGTTTTGGTCATAACCCGAATTTGGCAAAATTGATGACTATGAAGAAGATCTTTGAATTGATCTTGGCAAGATGAGTGAAGGGTACTGATAGATTTTTTAGGTCAGGATACATCTCTAAGATTTATTTGGGCTTTTTCAGATGAGTTTTAGTGCCTTTTTGATCAATTAATCAAATAGAGCAGAAATGGTTTCTGGAAGCTCTTTTGTTATTTGTACATTGGTAATGGTTTGTTTTTGGTGTGAGATGGTCCTAGATACCAAGGCACAGCTTGGGGAATTTTCTTAGAATTTATTAGGAAGGAAAAGTATTTTTAGACAATTATTTCTTGTTTCTGCCATTTAAGAAAAAGGGCAAAATAAATAATAAGGGATCTCAAAAATATTTATTTTTTACATGGGAGTGTAGGGGATGATATATAGGACTCAATTGTGCTTAAAGTTGGGGAAGTGTTTTGGCAAAAACCAAACCTTCCTTTATGGAAGGAGTTTTGGAGATTTTGAATAATAAGGAGATTTATTAGATTTGGAGCCATAATAATTATTGATAAATCTTGGTGATCAAGGTAGATGATATAGATAAGGTGTAGCAAGCATTTGGAACCTTGGGATTGGAGAATCCAAGTTGATTTTGGTGGAATACCCTAGAGTAGGGATCTAGGGTGGTGTTAATTTCATACCATCAAAACATGGTTGTATTTTGGAGTTCAGATGTCCCCTTGGGGCATGGGATATATTGATGGATAGACAAAGTGATGTAGATCACAAGGGTGTAGAGGTTTGAGCTTGATCCTTCTTGAGCTCACCAAGACAGGCTTTCAAACTTTGAATAAAATAAGCCTGCCAAGGAAATTATCAACACACCTTCAAAACCTTGGGTGTTTAAGAAGCACAAAGATCCACTTGGAACAAGTGAAGTAGATCTTGATAGACCTATATTAGTAGAACACGACCAGGAAAAGAGTTGGTCCATAAAAGGTTAGATGATGGTGTCAGCTTCTAGCAAAGTAGGCATGTTGACTAGATTTGCCTGCAAAACCATCAAGAACAAGTGGGTAGGAGGATGATTTAACCAAGGGAAAGAGTGGGCCTTGGTTGTACTTAGGGTGGTTAACAAGATGGTTCAGATGCATTTCCAAAAATGCATAAGGGTTTAGAAAGGGAGGCATTCAAAAAGGTGATGTTGGAAACAGATTTCCAGACATAGCCAAATTTGGCGGAGTTAGGGTTTTTGACTAGAATGCGGGTGGTGATGATTTTGATGGGTTGCAAGGTACCAAAGCATCATCAAGTGGGTGATGTTGAAGTGTAGATTGAGTAGAAAGTATCCTTGCTTGATATTGGTCTTCATTGACTTGGAAACTTCTAGAATGGATTACTTCCGAATTGATCTGGGTAAGTGTTTTTAGAGGATCACCTGGTGGTTATAGATTAGATCCAGATTGTATTCTTTCTTAGGGAGGGATGATTGGGAGACATATTAATCCTAGTGATGAGCTCCTAGAGTAGCTCATACTATCTCCTAAGCAGACAATTCAAATAGCAGATCAAGGCAACTCATCTTACAAACAAATCAACTACTACTGGGGTTACCACCAAGCTTAGATTGATGTAAGGATGGGTATTTTGAGATATGTTTGAGTTTGAAAAAGGTAAGGTCCTTGGTATCTATACCAAGAGTAGAGTTCATAAGCTTACAAAAAGGTTTTGGAGATCCTAGAGGTAAGAATAGTTGAAGGTTCTGTCTTGAAAACATAAGGAGATTATATTATATAACTCTCCATAGTTTATGGAAATAGAAGCTACTAAAATAGTTGGTTTGCAAAGGCTTCTTGGATCAGGTTTTGAAATGCCAGAACATTTGAAATATGGAAAGTAAGCCAAGATTGTTTGGGAAATAGCTTTTTTCAACTAGTGTTAAGGTAAGAGATTATATCATCTAAAACAGATTCATATGCATGAGAATATCCAAACAACAAGCAAACACTTCAGCATTAAACATGAAAACGTTTTTTTCCCACTAATTTTTGCATTTTGGACAACTAATCAGGGTTGCTGAAATTGGGATGTTATAGACCTTTCCCCCTTAAAAGAATCTCGTCCCGAGATTCAGGAGAGTATGGTTAGGGGATTTTGAGTCAAGGGTAGCGCTACTGGTTTCAAGCGTGCTATCTTACGGACTCCTCCTTGAAAGTGGTTACTACATCGATGAAGTTGAGCTTCAGTCTTCCAGGATACACAGAGAGTTGAGCAGAGTCTAGTCCTGATTATGAGGGATGACCTTCTTTTCCTTCTGGATTCTATATCTCAAGGGCTTAGACTGGGCGGATTATCTCGAGGCTGAACTTCACGAAGTACTCGTCGGACAATAGAATCTATGGTCCTGGCTCTAAAGATTCACAGCTCTTCCTTAGGGTCGTAGTGCATCCTATTAACGATGTTGGGGTCCAAGCTTCGGGGTTGGCTCCTGGCGAGGGTTTACTCTTTTTGTGTGGGAAAGACACCCCCTTAGGATTTGACTAGGTTAGCTCGGAGATAACGCATTCCTTCCTTCTTGACTTCATTGGTGGTGATTCTGAAGATTGTCGTCCATCTTTTTCCTATAGTCGAGGTCTTCGGAAGGCGTTCGTGGAGCTATGGCCTGCGGGGCTTATATACTACTATTTTTCATACTTAGCCTGGTGGAGTCATTGGAGTCTCACGTCCTCTAAGCATTAAGGACCTAGGGGTTAGCGGTTCGGCGGTACTTCGGGTGGGTCTTCACCTAAGGTAGCGGAGGGACCTTGTAGAATCTTCAGTTAGATTCTCATCGGATAATTCACGGGTTGTTGCTTGGTGGAAAGACCTCAGATCCGGAGATATTTTCTAAAGTATCTTCTGGTAGACAGTCTTCTAAAGATTTTAGTGGAAAGACCACCTTAGAGCTTTACTAAGGTGCTTCGGGAATGGTTTGGAGCTTCTGTCTTGGACGACTGACTTGCTGCTAGTGGGAGGCTGTATCTTCCCGGAGTCTTGAGCTGGGTTCTTCGAGTGTCCTTCTATTGTGATAGACCTTATCAGTGTGGTTTCCTAGCGGAGTTAGCTCGTGGCAAGTTAGCGGTTAACGATGCTTCTGGCTAGTCTTTAGTCAACGTAGAGACATCCTGCTTCGGAGGAGTTATCTTCGCGCATCCGGATCATCAGGATTTGGGGTATTTTACCCCTTTTTGGTGAGGAATTGCCTGGCTTGGGGACAAAGGGGTCACACTAAGGGTTAGTTAGTCTCGATGGGGCTATCGGAAACTCTAATATACCGAAGGTTGGTGGAGTTAGTTATTTACTCCCTGTCTGGGTTACCAATTTTTGTGGTTTATCATGAGTAGTGGGGAGCCTTCGGTCATAGTCTTCCAGTTTTTAGCAAGACTCTTGCTGTAGTAGACGGAGGAACGAGGGAGTGTTGCGCTATTGACGAGTCTTGCGGTGAGTTTGGCGGGGTATGCCTTCCTGCTGAGGTGAAATCTTCGAGTTGTTTCTGACGTGACGATGTTGAACTCCTGGTTCTTGTGATGCTTTTCCTCTCATATACTCTCGAATTTAGTCTGGGTCTCCTTACCAACGGCTAACACAAGGGTTTCCTAAGTTACTAGGTGGGTTATTGCTCCTCGAGTCACATTTTTAAGGAGGTTAAGGCAAACCAGAACATACAAACAAGGCGAACAGAGCGAGGGGCTCGCAATGTCCTCGGCAAACAACACACATCAAGCAACACCAGATGCACTTAGGCAAGCAAACACGGTCAATGCTAGGGACCAAGGAGTTAATAACTTGCGATGTAGGGGAATCCTATCCTTAGGACTATTGACCCTAGATACTGTCTTTCTTCAGGTTGGAGTCACTATCTTGCAGATGAAGCCTTCATCGTATATTGGACGCTTCTTGATAGGGCAACACCTGAGGTCTTCTAATTGTGAGGATTCTGCGGGTAGAGCGATATTGTAATCTCCTTGTGTTTGCTGGTAGTTTTGTGTCTTCGTTTTGTTCTCATTGTCTTCATCGGGTTCAAGATCCTAGTTATTTAAAATCCGTGTATTTGAAGTTTGGACGAGAGTTAGAGGGAACCATTTTTGAAAGCATTTACTTGGAGTAAGAGAAGAAGTAGAACTTTTTGAAACTCATTGGGAAACTAGTATTCGAAAGCCGGGGTTTTCTAATAGTTTTCCTGTCTAACGACCATGTTAACTAAGGTTCTCCTACAGTCAGGATGGCTCTGATACCAAGTCTGTGGGGCCGCCGGATTAATCCTCTGAGAATCCTTGTTATGCATACAACCACGATCTCATGATCAGTTAGTCGTGGCACATAACCGACAAGTATCATTACAACATCCGAGAATGTACCCGAATTACCAGACTTACATAAATGCTGTTATGGCTACATCAATAATCATCAGCGAATCTTCATCAAGCGTAGGGCCTGAGCCCTGCCTCAACCTACAGGAAACTGACTGGGAGAACGTCCTAGCTCGCATAGTCAACCACTTCACCTCTTCTTGATATCTGACCAAGTTAATAGCCAGGGACAATGCCAGTGATTACATTGAATGTACTCGCAAACCACCTCAAGAAAATAATAATAACAAGAGGATATGCAATATGGTTGTGGTAGTAGGAAGGCTCCAAGAGAGGTTCTTTTCTCAATTAGTTTCTCTTGTAGATATAGCATCTACATACCTTTGTTGAAAACTTTTGCAAACCATTTTGGAAACCTTTTTGAAAAGTTCTGGAAAACATTAGGACTGGGTCACCCATTTGCTCATTTCTTCCGGTCGTCCCACGACCAAACTCCTTCCATACCTTTCTGACCATCCCATGGTCAAAGGAGGTATCCTTTCCGACCATCCCATGGTCAAAACATTTCCAAAGCCATTTCTTTTCCGAAATCCTTTTTGAAATCAAAACCAGGACCGCTCTACAACAACCTTCCCAACCGTCCATGACCGCGGACACGGCTATTCGAATAGATTTACACTCTGTAGAGGTTGTACACTTTACACACACCATCCGGTTACACTACCCTGATCTTCACCGATCGTGGGTCGAGTAACCGATCAGGACTCTCCAGATGCCCACTCCAGTATAAGTGCCTACCCTATGAGTGTTGTTCCCCTCAACACTGGGACGTCCTATATAGTTCACAACCAACCGGAGCGCTTTTTCCACTTCACGAGTGTGTGCTTTCAATGAGGGGCTCATAGTAACGTGTGGAGGCCAGTAGCCCCTTCGTTCCTTCCCCCGGTCGATGTCCCACATGGACCATTTGTCTAGAGAAGGCCCACCCTCCAGGGAGTTTTATCCCCTGTAGTAGTTGCGAGGAAGCTTGTACCAAAATAGACAAACATCAAATCCAGCCCTGTCCCATCTCAGAGTAATGTGGTTGCACGGGTTAATTGTTCTAGCAAAACTGCAAAGAACCGGGTGCGTTTTCATAAACCTTTTTCCTCCATCCTTTCTTAAGAATTATGTAAAACAAAATCCTTTTTATTTCTCAACATCTCTTGGGAGGTCCCACCTCACCAAGGTTTTATCAGAAAACATTTGGTAAAACTTTTCCGGGGTCTTCCCATCCTCTCCTTTTCTTCGGCCAAATCAGGGTCTCAAAAGGGATGTGGTGTATTACACCAACAACCACACTAGGGACAAGTAGGTGTCATCAAAGGGGTTGTACTAAATAGTACAAAAGTGTAATAGTTCAGAGGATCCAAACCACTACCGTATATGTATACATCAACATATAGTAAAACAATGCAGTTTTTAAATAACAGCAGATAAAATATGCATAAATAAAATAGTAGGACAAGGCTTATGAGCAAGAAGGTGGCTTGCCTAAGATCAGCAATATGGCATAATTGTCCCTGGACTTCTTCTTTCGATAAACCAGAATACCAATAGTAATAATAAAGACCACTTCTTCTGCTCTCTGATTTCATCGCAACTATTGTCAATAGGGAACACATGCAAACAAACAAAAGGGCACAATCAATAGGCATACAATGACCAATACCACTCAGCAAACAAGCAATTGAATAATCTTCAATTAAGGTTCAATAGTTTTAGAGAGGATGGGATTTAGGAGGTTGAGATGGCCTTGGAGAAGGGGATGAACACCCCTTAGGGTTTATTGTCGAGGAACTACCTAAGAGGGGGTTTTGGACCAAGGACATATTCTGTATGATACCATTATGAAAACATGATACCAATAGATAGGTATTGATAGAATGAAACCCACAAAAGTTGTTTCACTAATTTATCAATTACCAGTTATTTATAGTTATTTTTATAGTGAATAAGACTCTAGTTTTAGGAAATAATTCACCAGAGAAGTTCTGGAGCTCCAACAATTATTTCCTTGGATGTCTACGTTGGGCTTGATATACTTGTTCACTGAGAGTTGGAATCAAGTCAAGATAATTACCAGAATGGCCTCAAGAAATTCCCAAAGGCAGTTCTGTGGGGTTTTTGTCTTTTTCACCAAATTAAATCTACAGTAGCTTTTGATTTGATTCCAAGGACACATGTAGGTAGTTGGAATACATTTCTGTGGAAATTGGAGTCAACCCTTTTGGAGTAACAGAGCTACCAGGTGATTTATCTAGTGATGGAAATATGGACATAAATGTTTAAATCATTAAGATTGAACCAGATCTCAATAAAATTTGGGCTGCTGGGGTTTGATAGATGTTAATATGGAGTTTTACTGGCAGTTAGAAATGGGAGAATGCCTTTGTTTGTTTGACCAATAGAAATTACCTAAGGCAGAAACTAATGGTTTTTGTTATTTTTACCAGGGCCAAATTATTATTCACCTTGGCATGGGACAAAGGACATGAGATAGGTACCTAGGATACCTACCAGAGGAAGTTGGTTTTACACCAATTGGAGTTGGGTAGCTTAGTGAGGATTTTAATTAGTGAAAAGGTGTAGCATCCCAATTATCTAACAATTGCAATGCTACTTGCCTAGTCAATATATTTCTACTTCCTACATCTCATTCTTGCATTGCATAATATCATGCTCATGTCACCATGCCACATTGCATTTGGGCATCATATTAAAACCCCTTCCATTTGGTTCTTCTCTTCTTATTGCATTTTGTTGTTGCCTCTTATTATTATTATTATTATTATTTTGCTTCTTGATAAATTGTAGTTGGTTCTTGATATATTGATTAATGCCCAAATTGAGTTGAGGCCATCTCTTTTAAATTCCTTCCATCTACTGGCTTGCCATGTCACATTCACTTGATATCATCATTAATTCCAACCATATATATGTATGTGGTCATATTGTTTTTGTGGGTATTTTAGTTCCTGCCACATACATCTACATGGATCCATTCTCCTATTCATCTACACACGGGATCTTAGCCAAACCATTCCAATTATTCCATATGTATTTACGATCACTTCTAAAATCTTGTTTTACCTTGCAATCTTTTAAATTTGAACCTTTCTTTTGGCTCACATACATGTGATATATTTTGTTTTCACAAAATATTCTCACATGCATGTACTAATGCCACATGCAATATAACTCCATATCACCTTACCTGAAACGTTGAGCACATCATGTGTACCCCTATTAAATAAATCCCTTTTTGATTTTTTCGGTTCTTATGTTTGATTCGAATATAACTTGTCTTTTCTCACTAATCTACCCATCTAATATAATTCTCTCTATATATATAAAACCAACTAATTCCGTGCTATCTAACCCTCTTCTCTAATCTTGTGCGCTTGCACACATACACACACCTTGCTAATTTATCTAGCTAGCAAGATGACCCAAAATTGTATCTGCATATGTCCACATATACACCACATCCACTCCAAACCATGCCTTGGCATGTACGTGTGACGTGTGTGTGCCACACACATGCCTCTCACTGTATTCCTAGTGCAACCGATGCCAGGTATTCAGCAGCCTTCCGCCCTTCAGTTTGCAGCAGCGCAGCTTCATTTTGGTTTTGTCTTTCCACAGCATCAGTCCGACCCCTCCCTGGTTTAACCATACTCGGTGGACAGCGGTTGACCGAACCCTCTTTTGGTCTGTCAAGTGTCCCTGTTTATCTTCCATCGAGCCCCCAAGCACGTGATCGCCTGCCTCACGCCGCTGTCGTGTTCCTCTCTTCCACTATCGGTGCATAAAGCAGAGCTTCACCTAACCCAACCACCCAGCTACCTCTGGATCGAGATCCAGATCGCGACCATCCCCCTCTCCACACCATGCCATGGCCACTTAAACCATAGCTGGACATCGACGATCTGCTGTCCCTGGAGCCGAGTAGCCATGCCGATGAGGAACAACCTCGAACCCATGGACGCTGAAGAAGACCAGCAGCTTCTCGCCGTTCATGTCATGAACCTGTACACGCTGCTCCATCCACGGACGTCTTCCTCATCTCCGGGCCAAGCCACCTCACCGTGTACCTCTCGGTGAGCTTCTTCTCCCTGTTCCAGCTCTCCTCCGTCCATGAATCACACCGACCCTGCTTACCTGTTGCTCTGCCGCTCTTCCGCGCGCACCCAGCAGCCAACTGTCGCGCGCCGTGATAGATAGCACGCAGACAGCAGCGCACACGGCCGCCTCTGCACCACTGTTCCCTCCAGTTTCCCGTCGACACAGCCTCTCTCTGGTGGAACTCGCAACTTAAGTATTACTCCCTGATGTCCTCTATTCACGTGAAGCCAAACAGCGACCCAAAATAGCTCACAAAATCTCGTGGAAACATCCGTGAAAGATCCAACCATCTCACTAAAAATCTGCCTACTGTTTTCGACAGTAAACAACTGATGTTTTCCCTCTGTTCCATTCGTTTTTCCCGGCGATTCAAGCACGATCCGGCGTCGACCTCTGAACCACTATTTCTCTCGGTACCTCAGGCTATATACAGGTTCAAACCTCACCCAGAACGAAGTACCACAGCCACTGGAATCATCTGGCGAAGATCGAGATTAAACTCTATGAAATCTATATCGTAATCTGACAGTTAATAGTGTTATTTTTGCCTCTGTTCATCACAAGTTTTCCACTAGCAAGATGCTTATCTGGGGAATAAATTCATGCTCAGATGTACCCCTATATCCCTTCTACGCGTAGAATCTAACCTTGTTCAAATCAGAGCAGCACATCACTCGCAATCTTCTAGCAAAGTTTGGTCGAGCTAACTACAAACGTGCTGATTCAAACTTCAGATTCGTCAGTATAGTTCCTTTTCTGTCTCCAACCTGCCGTACAAGAGATTCTAGAAAATTCAATTTGAAACATTAACCCATATTAAAAAAAAATCTGGTTATTTAACGAATGCTTTAATAACGCTAAATCACTTCGTTTTATTTATAATTCCAAACCTTGTAAATGATATATGTTTTTGAATCAGAAAAATGTGTGGAATTCAAATATCCCATCCAAAATAATTTTTGAGCAATTTAAAATTTCGAAATTATTAAAATGTCAATAAATGTCTTTTCTTAATTAATTCATAACTTTAATTTCGTAATTCCAAATTTGACAAATAATATGTCTAATTCGATCAGCGCGACGAGTCCGTTCTAACTATCCAGTCCATGATATAAATTGAAGCATACATCATATAAATATTAAGTATACAACAATATTTATGGGAGCAAAACATGACTAAAAACTTAATAAAATGCTTCGTTCTTGTACCCCACACCTCACCCATGCCATGCTAGGCTATGACATGTAAATTGTGCATCATTCCATCATGGCATACTTGTTTGCTTGCTGCATATTATTTATATGATTGTGCAATGTATTTATTTTGGCCTCTTGTGTGTTTGGTGTTTATTCGGATAGACATTGAGCAAGGAGAATACCAGGAGCCTCAGGGGTATTACCCGGATCCTTCCTACCCTACGACTGAATTGCCAGGCAAGCAATTCCCCATGCTTGCATACATATAGTACGTATGCTTCTATCTTACTCTTGCATCATTGAGTCGCGATTGCATTAAATTGAATCCCAGGTATTGCATAGCCTTTACTTTTAAACCCCACCGAAGCTTGTACTTCCATCCCATGAGCCATTACTACAGGAGTTGTTTGAGCCATGCGACTCGTAGAATTGCATGTGTAGGGTTTGTGCGAGTCTTTGGATAATGAGATACCTAAACAACTTAATATGAGTAGAGAACTCATGAAAGAGGCATCTGTGAGCATTATCTGCTATTTGGTTCTTTAAGCTCACTTGTGTCCCGTAGGACCCCGAGTACTTGATTCATGTTCCTTGACTATCGCACTATCCGCATGTGGGACCATAAATCCCCTTTGCCTGAGCTTGTTTCACACTATTTCTCGGGGCCACAAACTAGTTTGGGGCTTTACTACTATCCTGTACTTATGCCATGCTTTACTGCTTTATTTACGATTGTGCGTGGAGCACATGTATTGTTTAGGAATTGCAGCCTGTTTTCGCGGTATCGACAAGCCCAGTCACACTTTCGGGTTCCCAGTTGTTTACAACCATTGGCGCAAACCTTGAGTCCGTCTCGGAGCCGGCCAACTTCGTTGCTGGTAGCTTAATGGGGTGGCCCCCTGAAATAATTTATGAATCCTTAGAATGCATTATCGTGAGGCCTCATTGTGTTTAATTTGGTTTTTCCCGAGGTTGATGGTGTGTGTGTTGCTATTTGTGCACCCCTGCAGGGTAAATCTTTCTGAAAGTCATGTCTGCGATTATGGACGACTTGGAGCATAGTTTCTCGATCATAGCCAAGCATAACTAAAGTACTGCCCTTAATTTGACTAATACATGACTAGTAAATAGTGCAATACTCATTGAATGGTTAATAAAATTGCCAAAGGATGGGATGTTGTTCCGCCTTCTCGTCGGTAAGTGGGAAGGAGGACGAGCGATGTTTATTATGTCGCTTATATAACTGTTGTTATTAATTAACGGACGTTCGTCCATCTCTGGTTGGGCGGATGATGTAGCATGTCTCTATAGAACTTTTAGATATTATCTTTCGCTGCAATTGCGTCACCCAAGGTTGTTCCCTTTAGATGCATTAAGACTTGATGAGTACCCCTAGGATCTCACACGATAAATATTTGGTTTAGGTGGACAGGTATACTCTCAGGAAGGCTACTGGGTCGAAGAGACCGATGATGGTGGCAATAACCATCAGGTGTAGAGATTCCGGGGATGGAGATCCGTGAGATCTGTGAGCGGGATGTGCTTATTTCAAAGGCATCTTATGCCAATTTTCTTCTTAATCCGTACTCGGATCTTGTTTTCCGCTTCCGCTTGATACTCTGTTGCGTCATGTTTGAGGATATATCCTAAAATATTATACCTATCTAGGATATTTGGATCTTGCCGTATGGCGTTGCAATATTTTTATTTCTTTTAGATGGTGTGACTCTGATGTCTATTGTAAGCCGTAGACATACATACTCATTTGTGTATGTTGTGGTCGCGTTACCTGTCGCTTACGCCGCTCGCTCTTGTCCCGATGTTCTTGAAAGTGGATAATGTGGTAGGCCGGTATCGTGCCCTACTCCGCTTCGACGGGCCTACATGTGGGTGGCCTTGGGCGTCCGCGGTAGAGTCACTTATCCACTTTTGGTTCGTCCAGGCTTGAACTTAGAGCGTAATGTCCGAGTTATTACAATAGGTATCAGAGCCGTTCCGCCCTTCAAGGTCTCAGCCAGATGGTCGTTGTCAGTCTAGAAAATATTTTGGTAGTTATGTATACTAGGGAAAAACTAAACGTGAGAGTAGGATTGCTTCCATTTTTCTTCTTACCAATCCACCCACCCTATTCTAGTAAGGAAGTGTAGCGTTTGTCTATCCTCTTCTAAGATTCAAACTAGGATTCACGTGTTAGGGGTTTCCGTAGTACGATAGGATGTGTGTAATTCTTTGTCTATCTATTGCATCCAACCTTATTGTCGTATTCTACCTTTGATTATAAATTGTTGGTACATTCCATACCAACAGGCTTCTTGTAACCGGCGCGATCTATCTGACTCTTTGTAAACCGGTGTGATCTATCTTACTCTTTGTCACCGATGCAATCTTGTTAAGGGTGTTCTTCCTTCCTGCATGCTTTCACGGAATGTGGAGTTTCTAGTATATATATATTTGTTAAGTGGTTTTGCGCATCTAGTTGGTATTTTAATGCCCAAAATGCGTATTTTTTTGTTTCATACATCTGCGTTTCCACACTTCTTTTCAGTCGTGTGTGATACATGTTTTCATCTTCTTTTTGTTGGCATGTTCATGTTAATTCAATCTTTTGCTACCGGCGCTTTAATCTGGAGTTTTCTTTTCATCTTAAATTCTTTTGGGCTAAATACACAACTTGCATCGATTCGATGCTTGCGATTGTAATTGTGTTCTCAGCATAGCTATATGACACTTATCATGAGTGGAATATGTTTAATGTTATCAATCTAATTCTCCAAATGATTGCGGCTATCTCTTGTGAATTTGAGTTGCACCGTGATCATATCTATATCATATTCAAGTATCTTTGGAAAATCTGAAGATTTCTGAAGGCACTATGATGGTTTATTATCCGATTGGTGTACTTCTTATCTTTTGGAACTCCATATCTTCAAGGTTCTCTAAGATATAGGAGAATATCATCCATTCATCTCGGATAGCTTTGAGTAATGTATGAGTTACCATTATCATTCTTATCAAAGATCTCCTTATCTTTTCAACCGATGTTTAGATCAACAAGGTGAACAAGTCAGTATCTCTTTTTCTCTTCCGAAGGACCAAATAATCTATTCTTCCAATGCATCTCTTTCAACACGAACCTTGCTCTTAATGTTGATCATCCGAAGAGCGTTGAGCTCAGGAAGTGTTTAGAGCATTTGTTCGTTTCTCTCACCTCATGAACTTGGTATTATTGGAATATCTCATTAAATTCGTGGGTATATCTTGAGGATATTCTTGCCTATTCTATATTAATGGAAGAACATGAAGAACATCTTTTAACTTCCTCTCAAGCTTTGTGAACACCGCCTATGTGCAAGGTTCTCAAAGTGTGAATTCTGACTTTTGAAGTAACCTATCTCGGCCATGTCCTTCTGCTAAAGACATTGCCACAATTCTGGAATCATCAAGTCGACTGTTAATTCCATCCTACACCTTCAACCAAATCCGGAGCTTTTCCTTGATTTGCGACTTATCATTGTTGTTCTGCTAAAGTTTTCCTCAAAACTGCTATATCTCTCTTGGATCTTCTTAAGAATGATGAGAAATTTTGTTGGTCTTCAGCACATCAAGAAACCTTTTGAAACCCTCTCGCTTTATCTTCTATCCTCAATCCGACGGCTTCCAAGAAGTCTTTCCAGATCCTTAATAATCGTTCTATTCAAGTTTTGGGTTCTATCCTTAATCTATTTGTTGAAACTTTTATCTATCTTCATGATCTTCATTCCTATGTCTCTGTTGTCTTGCGACTTCCGACATGAAAAAAACATCATCATCTTTATCTATTTTGGATCCGACGAAGTGTGTGCATCACCTCCTTGTTTTCTCATGAAGCTTCAGGAATACTGCTTTCCAAGATCTTCAGTCTGATTCGAGAGTTGGGTTGCACGATTTTCCTATTCACGTGCGGAGTAATTCTTTGAGTGTGGGATGAAGCCATGACCATACCACTACTTTTATCATTCGCTCTTGTACATTGGATTGGTGGATTACTGCGATTTCACTCATTCCATGGAAGTCAGAAGTGGCTGATATCTCTTGATACTTTCACTTCCATCCTTATTTCCGGAGTATTGTCTCGATGATCATGAGCAATGATCTCTTGTTGGTGGTCTCGTCTATCTCAAGATGTAGCAAAATCTTCAACGATATGGTGGAAACAAATGCAAAATCTTCTCTGTCCTCTTCTTTCTACCGGTGCTCGAAATCGTAAAACAAGATGGATGGAAGATATATCTGTTACTCCATGTTTCCAATCCTTTTCTCTTGGTAAAGCAAATTATGGTCGATGCCATCAATCGTAAAAATCTATCGCAACGACCTCATGGTCAAGGAAAGAAATGGGCATCCCTACAATAAACACCAGATATTCAACATTCAACTTCTTCCTCGGGGTTCTACCATAAACTAGCATCACCTCCTTCTCTTGAAGATATATATATCTGTGCATCTCAATTGTGTTATCCTTTAGTTCTTACCGGCGCAAGAAGAAGCTAATCCGAGAATTCCTTTATTCAAATATTCTTTCATTGTTATCAAGGAACTCTATTGTTTGAAGGCACTATTGTTTCTTCTGAATTTCATTCTTTAATCTGAGGGAAGAAACAATGCTATTTTCATAGTGGTTGATAAATTCTCCAAAGTCATTCTTTTCTTTCGGTAAGAGCAAGAATCATTCTCACTTGCAGCTTTTGATCTTTAATCCTAAATGATGTGTCTTTTCTTTCTCCTCGATACACCGTCTTTCATAATTCTTCCAACAATTGGTCCTATTCTTTTATCATGTTTCTCAAGGGCATCTGAGCTATGTTCATCTTATCTTTCTAGTCTCACAACAATCCTCCTCTTCTTCAAGTCCTTGGTTTCTAAGAAGCAAAGTGCAAGACTCGCAATAAGTCTAGCAAGTTTTGCAAGGTGTAGCGGTTGCACCACTCCGTTGATGAATCAACTTGGGAACATGAGGATCACCTTCGTTACGAACACCCGCCTCTCCTTGTGTCTTTTTATTTTTCCTAGGAATCTCGGGGCGAGATTCTTGTTTAGTGGGAGAGAGTTGTAGCATCCCAATCGTCTAACAATTGCAATTCTACTTGCCTAGTCTATATATTGCTACTTCCTACATCTCATTCTTACATTGCATAATATCATGCTCATGTCACCATGCCACATTGCATTTGAGCATCATATTAAAACCCCTTCCATTTGGTTCTTCTCTTCTTATTGCATTTTGTTGTTGCCTCTTATTATTATTATTATTATTATTTTGCTTCCTGATAAATTATAGTTGGTTCTTGATATATTGATTAATGCCCAAATTAAGTTGAGGGCATCTCTTTTAAATTCCTTCCATCTATTGGCTTGCCATGTCACATTCACTTGATATCATCATTAATTCCAACCATATATATGTATGTGGTCATATTGTTTTTGTGGGTATTTTAGTTCCTGCCACATACATCTACATGGATCCATTCTCCTATTCATCTACACACGGGATCGTAGCCAAACCATTCCAATTATTCCATATGTATTTACGGTCACTTCTAAAATCTTGTTTTACCTTGCAATCTTTTAAATTTGAACCTTTCTTTTGGCTCACATACATGTGATATATTTTTTTCCACAAAATATTCTCACATGCATGTACTAATGCCACATGCAATATAACTCCATATCACCTTAGCTGAAATGTTGAGCACATCATGTGTATCCTTGTTAAATAAATCCCTTTTTGAATTTTTTTGGTTCTTATGTTTGATTCGAATCTAACTTGTCTTTTCTCACTAATCTACCCATCTAATCTAATTCTCTATCTCTCTATAAAACCAACTAATTCCTAGCTATCTAACCCTCTTCTCTAATCTTGTGCGCTTGCACACATACACACACCTAGCTAATTTATCTAGCCAGCCAGATGACCCAAAATCGTATCTGCATATGTCCACATATACACCACATCCACTCCAAACCATGCCTTGGCATGTACGTGTGCCACACACAAGCCTCTCACTATATTCCTAGTGCAACCGATGCCAGGTATCCAGCAGCCTTCTGCCCTTCAGTTTGCGGCAGCGCAGCTTCATTTTGGTTTTGTCTTTCCTTTGACAGCATCAGTCCAACCCCTCCCTGGTTTAACCACACTCGGTGGACAGCGATTGACCCACCCCTCTTTTGGTCTATCACAAGACCTGTTTATCTTCCATCGAGCCCCCAAGCACGTGATCGCCTGCCTCACGCCGCTGTTGTGTTCCTCTCTTCCACTCTCGGTGCATAAAGCAGAGATTCACCTAAACCAACGACCCAGCTACCTCTGGATCGAGATCCAGATCGCGACCATCCCCCTCTCCACGCCATGCCATGGAGACTTAAACCATAGCCCGACACCGACGATCTGCTGTCCCTGGAGCCGAGCAGCCATGTCGATGAGGAACTAGCTCGAGCCCCTGGACGCTGAAGAGGACCTGCAGCTTCTCGCCATTCACGTCGTGAACCTGTACACGCTGCTCCAGCCACGGACATCTGCCTCATCTTCGAGCCGAGCCACCTCGCTGTGTACCTCTCGGTGAGCTTCTTCTCCCCGTTCCAGCTCTCCTCCGTCCATGTATCACACCGACACTGCTTCCCTATTTCTCTGCTGCTCTACTGCACGCACCCAGAAGCCAACTGCCGCGCGCCGTGATTGATAGCACGCAGACAGCAGCGCACACGGCTGCCTCTACACCTCTGTTCCCTACAGTTTCCCGTCGACACAACCTCTCTCTGGTGGAACTCGCAACATAAGTATTACTCCCTGATGTCCTCTATTCACGTGAAGCCAAACAGTGACCCAAAATAGCACACAAAATCTCATGGAAACATCTGTGAAAGATCCAACCATCTCACTAAAAATCTGCCTACTATTTTCGACAGTAAACAGTTGATGTTTTCCCATTGTTCCATTCGTTTTTCTCGGCGATTCAAGCACGATCCGGTGTCGACCTCTGAACCACTATTTCTCTCGGTACCTCAGGCTATATACAGGTTCAAACCTCACCTAGAACGAAGTACCACAGCCACCGGAATCATCTGGCGAAGATCGAGATTAAACTCTATGAAATCTATACCGTAATCTGACAGTTAATAGTTTATTTTTGCCTCTGTTCATCACAAGTTTTCCACCAGCAAGATGCTTATCCGGGAATAAATTCATGCTCAGATGTACCCCTATATCCCTTCTACGCGTAGAATCTAACCTTGTTCAATTCGGAGCAGCACATCACTCGCAATCTTCCGCCAAAGTTTGGTCGAGCTAACTGCAAACATGCTGATTCAAACTTCAGATTCGTCAGTATTGTTCCTACATGTACGTGTTGTTCTGCACAAATCCCCTTGTTCCTTTTCTGTCTCCAACCTGCAGTACAAGAGATTCCAGAAAATTCAATTTGAAACTTTAACCCATATTAAAAAAAAATCTGGTTATTTAACGAATGCTTTAATAACGCTAAATCACTTTGTTTTATTCATAATTCCAAACCTTGTAAATGATTTATGTTTTTGAATCAGAAAAATGTGTGGAATTCAAATATCCCATCCAAAATAATTTTTGAGCAATTTAAAATTTCTAAATTATTAAAATGTCAATAAATGTCTTTTCTTAATTAATTGATAACTTTAATTCCGTAATTCCAAATTTGACATATAATATGTCTAAATCGATCAACGCGACGAGCCCGTTCTAACTATGCATTCCATAATATGAATTGAAGCATGCATCATATAAATATTAAGTATATAGCAATATTTATGGGAGTAAAACATGACTGAAAACTTAATAAAATATTTTGTTCTTGTACCCCACACCTCACCTATGCCATGCTATGCTATGCCATGTAAATTGTGCATCATTCCATCATGGCATACTTGTTTGCTTGTTGCATATTATTTATATGATTGTGCAATGTATTTATTTCGGTACCTTGTGTGTTTGGTTTTTATCCGGATAGACACTGAGCAAGGAGAATACCAGGAGCCTCAGGAGTATTATCCGGATCCTTCCTATTCGGCAACAGAACTACCAGGCAAGCATTTCCCCATGCTTGCATACACATATAGTACCTATGCTTCTATCTTACTCTTGCATCATTGAGTTGCGATTGCATTGAATTGAATCCCAAGTTTTGCATAGCCTTTACTTTTAAACCCCATCGAAGCTTGTACCTCCATCCCATGAGCCATTAATGCAGGAGTTGTTTGAGCCATGCGAGTCATAGAATTGCATGTGTAGGGTTTGTGCGAGTCTTTGGATAATGAGGTACCTAAATAACTTAATATGAGTAGAGAACTAATGAAAGAGGCATCGGTGAGCATTATCTCCTATTTGGTTCTTTAAGCTCACTTGTGTCCCGTAGGACCCCAAGTACTTGATTCTTGTTCCTTGACTATCGCACTATCTGCATGTGGGACCATGAATCCCGTTCGCCTGAGCATGATTTGCACTTTATTTCTTGGGGCCACAAACTAGTTTGGGGCTTTATTACTATCCTGTACTTATGCCATGCTTTACTGTTTTATTTACGTTTGTGCGTGGAGCAAATGTACTGTTTAGGAAGTGCGGAGTGTTTTCGCAGTACCGACAAGCCCAGTAACACTTTCGAGTTCCTAGTCATTTACAGCCATTGGCGCAAACCTTGGGTCTGTCTCGGAACCGGCCAACTTCATTGCGGCTAGCTTCATGGGTGGCTTCATGGGTGGCCCAATGAAATAATTTATGAATCCTATGAATGCTTTGTCGTGAGGCCTCGTTGCGTTTTATTTGGTTCTTCCCGAGGTTGAACGTGTGTGTGTTACTATTTGTTCACCCTGCAGGGTAAATCTTTCTCAAAGCCGTGTCCGCGGTTATGGACGACTTGGAGCACAGTTTCTCGATCATAGACAAGCATAACTAAAGTACCTTCTTTAATTTGACTAAGACATGACTAGTAATTAGTATCACACTCATGGAATGAATAATAAAATTGCCAACGGATGGGTTGTTCTTCCGCCTTCTCGTTGGTAAGCGAGAAGGAGGGCGAGCGAGGTTACCTATGTTGCTTATATAACTTATGATTTTAATTAACGAGCGTCCGTCCATCTTTGGTTGGTCGGATGTGTAGTTTGTCTCTATAGAAATTTCGAGCTATTATCTTTCGCTGCAGTTGTGTCACCCCCAGGTTGTTCCCTTTAGCTGCATTAAGACTTGCTGAGTACCCCTAGGTTCTCATACGATAAATATTTGGTTCAGATGGACAGGTATACCCTCAAGTAGGTTACTGGGTTGAGGAGACGGGTGATGGTGGCAACGACTATCCGGTGTAGAGATTCCGGGGTTGGAGATTCGTGAGATCTGTGGGCGGGATGTGCTTAGTTCTGTGGCATCTTATGCCGATTTGCTTCTTATCCGTACTCGTATCTTGTATTCCGCTTCCGCTTGATACTCTGGTGTGTGATGTATGAGGAGGTATCCTAAACTATTATATCTATCTAGGATATTTGGATCTTACCGTATGGCGTTGCAATATTTCTATTTCTTTTAGATGGTGTGACTCTGATGTCCATTGTAAGTCGCAGACGTACATACTCATTTGTGTATGTCGTGGCCGCGTTACCTGTCACTTACGTCGCTCGCTCTTGTCCCGATGTTCTTGAAAGCGGATAAGGTGGTCGGCCGGTACCGTGCCCTGGTCCGCTTCGACGGGCCTACACGTGGGTGGCCTTGGGCCTCCGCGGTAGAATCACGTATCCACTTTTGGGTTCGTCCAGGCTTGAACTTAGATCGTAATGTCCGAGGTATTATAGTTGGTATCAGAGCCATTCCGCCCTTCAGGGTCTCAGCCAAGATGGTCATTGTCAGTTTAGAAAATATTTTGGTAGCTATGTATACTAGGGAAAAACTAAACGTGAGAGTAGGACTGCTTCCATTTTTTTCTTACCCACCCACCCATCCTTTTCTGGTAAGGAAGTGTAATGTTTATCAATCCTCTTCTAAAAATTCAAACTAGGATTCACATGTTTGGGGTTTCCGTAGTACCATAGGATATGTGTGTGTAATTCTTTGTCTATCTGTTGCATCCAACCTTGTTGTCGCAATCTGCCTTTGGTTATCAACTGTTGGTACATTCTATACCGACAGGCTTTGTGTAAACCTACGCGATCTATCTGATTCTTTGTAAACCGTTTGATTTGTCTTAATCTTGGTAACCGACGCGTTCTAGTTAGGGGTGTTCGTTCTGTATCGGTATCTCTTTCAGTTGTTTGTAAGAAAGATAAGAGTTGGATTGCGCGGTTTTCCTATTCTTGTGCGAAGTAATGCTTTGAGTGCGGGATGGAGTCATGACCATACCACTACTTTTATCATTCGCTCTTGTACATTGAATGGGTGAAGCTGCTAAGCTCTAACTTTTAAGTGGTTTTGCACATCTAGTTGGTATTTTAATGCCGAAATTTGCGGAATTTTTTCTTTGGTAGATTTGTGTTCCACACTCCTTTTTAGTCGTGTGCGATATGCTAACTATCTTCTAGGTGCTATGAACTTTTCTTATATTTTAATATCATCTTAGTAAATTGTATATATCGGTTAATTCTGTCTTAGTGCTATTTTGGATTATTAACAATTCTCCATTATGGTACTAACGCAAGTTTTTTCCATCAATAACAGGATGCCTCGCCGCAATGATGATGTCCTGGGTTTGCTAGAGCTGGGTGCTGCGGTTGTCAGTTTGGCAAATACTCTGGGAGCTATGCAGCAAAACCAGCAGAGATTTGAGGAGAGCGTCAGGAGGAATGAGTTCGTACCACCTCCACCACCACCCCAGCGTGGCAGCTTGAAGGACTTTCTAAAGTTTGCCCCATGACACTTCGAGGTGACCGCCGAGCCGTTGGATGCCGACGATTGGCTCCGGGAGATCATGAGGTTACTGGATACCGCAGATGTTGCTGAGCACGACAAGGTCAAGTGCGCTACTCACCTTCTGCGTGGGGAAGCCACTCTTTGGTGGGAGAGCTATCTGAGAGCAAGTCCTCCTGGATTTCAGCCAATATGGGGGAAATTCACTAATGCTTTCAGGGTGCAGTACCTGCCTGAAATTGTCATGGAACGCATGGAGGAAGTGTTCTTAAATCTTAGGCAAGGCAATGACAATGTCAACACCTACATCAAAAACTTTGCAAACTTATCTCGCTATGGGTGTGATGAGGTCTCTGATGATAAGAAAACACAGAAGAGGTTCCGTCAAGGGCTAAATGCTTCGATCAAAAATCCTCTCACTCATACCACTCCAGGCTCATTGCTCAAGCTTCAGTAAGCAGCTCTTCAAGAGGAGGCAAGTAAACAGGCATATGATGATTCCAAGAAACATAGCCGGGACACAGCTAGTTCTTCAGCAATGGAAACTCCTTCTAAGTGTTGTGTGTGGGTTCCTAATACCGCACCACCGCTCCCTAGTCCGCCAAGACCCTCAAACTATTTGACAAGGCCACCAAAATCCTTCAACGCCGCTCCTAGGGGCTACAACCACAACTTCCCTAGAGTGTCGTATGGTGGAGTCCCTGGCTATTCTGCTCCACGTCCGTTTGGTGCTTGCTACACTTGCGGGAACACTGGACAACAACAGTGGAACTATCCTATGAACAACAAAGCTCTTCCTCCTCCACCTCCAAGACCTGTTTCGACAATTGCTCCTCACACACCTGCACCACGGGCTCTCAACATCAACACTAAGCCCGGGTCCACTGTTGCTCGCGCCAACAACATCAACATGGTTCAAGCTGAACATGCACCAGGAGTTGTGATGGGTATGCTTCCCATTAACTCAGTCCCTGCACGAGTTTTATTTGATTCTGGTGCATCGCATTCTTTTGTCTCTACAAGTTTTCTTGATGAGAATGGGTTATCTATGGATGCTCTCCCTAAACGTTTAATGGTCCTCTCCCCTGGAGCAACTATGGCATCTTCCAATATCAGTCATGGCAATCAAATTCTAATTGGTGGTTCTTCATTTCTAGCTTCCTTGATTATTCTGGGCAACTCAGATATTGATGTCATCTTGGGCATGGACTGGTTGAAAGCCAATGAAGTTGTGATTGATTGTGCTGAACACTCGGTTTCCTTCAAAATTCCTGAAGGCCACATAGTCTATTCTCCAAGGCAAAGTCCTTCTATTTAGTCTACTCTTTGGGTGTCCAAAACATTGATGTTATGGAAGCCTTGCAAAATGTTCCTGTGGTTTGTGAGTTTCCAGATGTGTTTCCAGAAGAGTTACCAGGTATGCCTCCTGACTGAGAGGTCGAGTTTTTGACTGATCTTGAACCTGGAACTGCTCCTATCTCCAAGCAGCCTTATAAAATGGGTCCTGCAGAATTGGTCGAACTCAAACGGAAGCTTGATGAACAAGAAAAGTTGGGTTTCATTCCGCATAGCACTTCCTCCTGGGGCAGCCCAACAATCTTTGTGAAGAAGCGAGACCAGACTGATCGACTTTGTGTTGACTACCGAGCTCTCAATGCAAAAACCATCAAGAATAAATATCCCCTTCCGCGGATCAATGACCTCTTCGATCAGCTTGCAGGAGCAGTGGTATTCTCCAAGCTTGACTTGAGAAGTGGATATCATCAGATCAAGATTCGCAAGGAAGATGTTCCTAAAATAGCTTTCACCACTCGCTATGGCCTGTACGAGTACATGGTCATGTCCTTCGGCCTCACCAATGCTCCCGCTACTTTCTCAAGGCTTATGAACTCGGTTTTCATGGAGTATCTTGATAAGTTTGTGGTGGTCTATCAAGATGACATCCTGGTTTATTCCAAGTCAAAATAAGAACATGTGGAACATCTCCGTTGTGTTCTTACCAAGCTTCGTGAGAACCGCCTCTATGCAAAGTTCTCCAAGTGCGAATTTTGGCTTCCTGAAGTCACCTATCTGGGGCACGTCGTTTCTGCTAAGGGCATTGCTGTCAACCCAGAGACTGTTTGGACAATTGTGGAGTAGCTCCCTCCCAAAAATGTCAAAGAAGTCCAGAGTTTTCTTGGATTGGCTAGTTATCGCTGTCGGTTCATTTAGAACTTCTCAAAACTTGCTAAGCCTCTTACCGATCTCCTCAAGAAAGGGAAGAGATTTCTTTGGTCATTGGCGTGTCAAGAAAGCTTTGAAACTCTCAAGGAAAAGCTTACCTCCACACCTGTATTGATTCCTCCAGATACATCAAAACCGTTTCAGATCTTTTGTGATGCCTCTCTCCAAGGACTTGGCGCGGTCCTCTTGCAAGACAAGCAAGTCGTTGCTTATGCTTCCCGTCAGTTGAAAATTCATGAGCTCAACTATCCAACACATGATCTTGAACTTGCAGCGGTTGTCTTTGCTCTGAAAGTATGGAGGCACTACTTGCTTGGAAACCGTTGTGAGATCTTTTGTAACCACAAAAGCCTGAAGTATATCTTCACTCAGCCGGACCTCAACGTTCCCCAAAGGAGATGGATTGAAACCATCAACGACTTTGATCTTTCGATCAACTACACTCCGGGTAAAGCAAATGTGATGGCCGATGCCCTTAGTCGTAAGGCTTATGTCAATAACCTCATGGTGGAAGAAGAACAACCGCTCTTGTGCCAGGAATTCCGTCAGCTCAACCTTGAGATGGTGCCTCAAGAATATCTTCTGAACCTGATAGCAACCCCTCTCTTGGAAGAAAAGTTCCGTTCCATTCAGCTCGGTGATGCTTACACTAAAAACATCATCTCCAAGATTCATCTTCCAAAGTATGCGCCCTTCCACCTCGATGATCAAGGCGCTCTATTCTACAAGAACCGGATGTTTGTTCCAAACTACTCGGGTTTGCGAGAGCAAGTTCTTAAGGAGGCGCACAATTCTGTTCTTTCTATCCACCCTGGCAGCACAAAGATGTACATGGACTTGAAAACACAATATTGGTGGCCTGGTTTGAAACGATGTTGTGCCAAGTATGTCTCGGAGTGTGATGTTTGTCGCAGAGTGAAAGCTGTCCATCAAAAACCTGCTGGCCTTCTTCAACCATTGAAGCCTCCAAAATGGAAATGGGAGAAAGTGGAAATGGACTTCATAACTGGCTTTCGAAGGTCGCAAAAAGGCAACAATGCAATCTTTGTTGTCATTGACAGGCTTTCTAAAGTTGCTCACTTCTTTCTCATCAAGGAAACAACTTCTGCAAGTCAGTTGGCCAAGCTCTATATCAACAGAATTGTCTCTTTGTATGGGGTTCCTCTTGAGATCAGCTCAGACCGTGGAAGCATCTTTACTTCAAAGTTCTGGGAAAGTTTCCAAAATTCTTTGGGAACAAAGTTGAACTTCAGCACAGCTTACCACCCTTGGTCGCAAGGGCACGTTGAAAGGATCAATCATATTCTAGAAGATATGCTCCACGCTTGCGTCATTTCTTTCGGCATGAAGTGGGAAGAGTGCCTTCCATATGCTGAATTCTCTTACAACAACAGCTATCAGGAGAGTCTCTAGATGGCACCCTTTGAGGTCCTCTATGGTCGCAAGTGTCGAACTCCGATGGGCTGGTCAGGGGCAGGGGAAAGAAAATTCTTTGGCCCCGACATTGTCACTCAAGCAGAAGAGAAGGTTCTTATCATTCTTGAGAATTTGAAGGTTGTTCAAAGTCGCCAGGAGAGCAACTATGACAGAAAACACACGGACATGGAGTATGTCCCTGGTGATCTTGTTTATCTTCATGTCACTCCCATGAGAGGCACTCATCGCTTTGGTATCAAGGGAAGCTCGCGCCTAGATACATTGGTCCTTTCAAGATCTGTGGCAAAAGAGGAGAAGTGGCTTATGCACTAGAGCTTCCTGAAAAACTCACGGTTCATGATGTCTTCCACATCTCTCAACTGAAGAAGTGCTTCAAGGATCCCGGCAGGACCGTGGATCACGAGCTTATCAACCTCCAAGAGGATCTCTCCTAGAAAGAACACCCCGTCAAAATCCTCGAAGTCACAGAACGGAAGACTCGCAACAAGTCTATCAAGTTCTGCAAGGTGCAGTGGTCACACCATTCCGTCGATGAAGCCACTTGGGAGCGTGAGGACGACCTCCGTTCTGAGTACCCTTTTCTCTTTGAGTCTTCTTCCTAGAATCTCGGGGCGAGATTCATGTTTAGTGGGGGAGAGTTGTAGCATCCCATTTGTCTAACATCTGTAATGCTACATGGTTTGTTAATAAAAATGCTACTTCCTACATATCATTATTGCATTATCATTATATCATGCTCATGTCACCATGCCACATTGCATTTGAGCATCATATAAAACCCCTTTTAATTTGGTCCTTCTCTCCTATGCATTTGTATTCTTATTAATTGTATTTGTCTCTTGATACATTGTATTTGGGTCTTGATAAATGCTTGATGCCCAAGTTGAGTTGGGGGCATAACTTTTCAATTCTTTCCTTCACTAACAAAACATTATTCATGTGTCTTTTCCCTTGCTCTAATTATACTACATATGGCATGTCAGACCTTTCATCTTATTTGTTTTCTAAATCCCACCCATATGCTCATGTGTGGATCCTTCCATCTATGGACACCTTCTTTTGTTTTATTTTGTCCCAATCCCTTATCAACTAGTAGCTAATGCCTAGTCTTATTTTTATTTGACTAGGCATGATCACTAGCTTTCAATTGTATGCATAGCCATGCATTGAGGTTTTCGTTTTTCCTATGTACATCCTTTGTCTCTTCTCTGGGATTTGTGAGGACATGTCCATATTTGAGACCAACCCTATCTCTCCTTTCTTCTTAAATTTTTGCCCAGGTTCTACACTACTTGGATATCCTTTTGTTTTCTGTGCCTTCTTTATCTTGTTTTTATGTTCAAAACTATCAATCATGGATGTTCTACCGATCCTAGAATTTCTAGATGTTCCCCTTGTTTTCAGATGTCCTTTGATATTCAAATCTGGGTTTTTGCTTCTCTAAAATTTGGGTAGTTTTGAATCTGGTCTGAGTTTCAGTCTAGTAAACAGCAGCAGCAGGTGTCCCAGGTTCAGTAAGCTGCAGTAGCATTGTCAGTAGGAGAAGGGAACTTCATCAACATCACCGGTTTCAGGCCATCTGCCTGGCCCAACTCGGCAGCCACAACAGCCACCTTCTCTGGTGTTTTTCTCTCTTCCTAGGCCGTACCACTTCGATCAAGAGGCCCCCTCTCCTGTTCTTCTTCTGTCTTTCCGTCTATCGCCGTCGCCCTCTTGCTCTCAGCGCTGCAGACGGAAAGCGTCCAGCGAGGCAGGTCGTCGTCTCCCTCCGTTGACAGCGACAGCAGCCCGGCATACCTTCTTATCCTCATCGAGGCCCCAGTAACCCTAGACCCCTCCTTCCCTACCGCCGCAGCCCCGTCCTTCTCCTGCCTCCCTCCATGCCACCACCTCGGCCTCGCCGTGGTGCCGCTGCTCTGGTGCTTATGAATCCTCGCCGGAGCCGCCCAAAGAACCGCCTTGGAGTCCTCCATCTCCTCATCAAGTTAATTGGACCGAAGCGTCCCCAAATCGACGACACGGTCGTCGTTTCCCCTCTCCGGTCTCCAGCGTTCGTCATTAATTCCGGCTATCTCGGTCACCCTATGTCCACACCGTCGACACCCACGAACCCCCGGTGAGCTCTCCATCCTGTTCCAGCTCTCCTTCATCTTCCTTAGGCTCTATCGCTGTCGACCTGCGTCTCCCTGAGCCGCTCGCCGCTCGCCGTCGTGGCATGCTGCTCTATCGCCGCGGGGCGTGTTGTGTGTTCTCTATAGCCACCTGGAGCCACCCTGCACCTTCCCTACACAGCACCACTTCCCAAAACCACGCCAAAGCATCGTCTCCGACGACGTCGCCACCGCCTCTGTTCAGCAACCGCGACGCCCGCTCGCCACGTGTTGTCGCGCACGCACGCGACAGCAACGTGCCTTCTAAACCTCTCTGTTTCCGGCTGCTTTCCGGCGCCCTCGGCTCTTCTCCAGTGACATCCGTAGACCCAACACATAGAGGGTAGTACCAACTTCCACCGGCATCAGACGGGGTCCAATTTAGAGGTCTATGTGCGACAGGAGCTTCCGGCAAAGTTCTGCCCGAAAATCTGTTTCTGAACCCGTTCTGTGAACCTCACCTGTTCATTGCAAGCGTGCTTCCCACACAGGCCTTCTTTGGCGAAACTCAGAACACCAAAAGGGTAGCCCCATGTATCATCTTTCAAATGAGCCATTGCATGCCCAGATCGATCAAGAGACGAGGTCATCATTGGAAGTTAGCATCGGCGTGCTGTTTTCCTGTCAATCTTCAGTCTAGCAAGTCCAGTTTTCCTTCAACAGTAGCACTATGATTACCGCCCAGATCATTGACCCTCGAGATCTAAAGTTCAACCCTAGCTCAGACCCCATGTTCTTTTATTTTTTTGTTTCTCTGAACTGATTCAGTTAAGCCACTTGTTCACATAAACTTTTGGACAAAACTCCCTAGTCATTCAAATAAATATACGTGATATGTAACTCAAGTTCAGGAAGTCTCGAAACGAATTATTAATGAATTCGTTTAAATAATTCGGATATATTTGGTTTTTTGGGTTTGGATAATCCTTAATATTCCAACTATTAAACATTTTGGATTTATTTCAATTAAAAGGGAAATAATTCATATCTCTTGCATGGTAAGTCGAAATTTGACAAATAATATGTCTAAATCGATCAACGCGATGAGCCCGTTCTAACTATGCATTCCATAATATGAATTGAAGCATGCATCATATAAATATTAAGTATATAGCAATATTTATGGGAGTAAAACATGACTGGAAACTTAATAAAATATTTTGTTCTTGTACCCCACACCTCACCTATGCCATGCTATGCTATGCCATGTAAATTGTGCATCATTCCATCATGGCATACTTGTTTGCTTGTTGCATATTACTTATATGATTGTGCAATGTATTTATTTCGGTACCTTGTGTGTTTGGTTTTTATCTGGATAGACAATGAGCAAGGAGAATACCAGGAGCCTCAGGAGTATTACCCGGATCCTTCCTATTCGGCAACAGAACTACCAGGCAAGCATTTCCCCATGCTTGCATACACATATAGTACCTATGCTTCTATCTTACTCTTGCATCATTGAGTTGCCATTGCATTAAATTGAATCCCAAGTTTTGCATAGCCTTTACTTTTAAACCCCATCGAAGCTTGTACCTCCACCCCCTGAGCCATTAATGCAGGAGTTGTTTGAGCCATGCGAGTCATAGAATTGCATGTGTAGGGTTTGTGCGAGTCTTTGGATAATGAGGTACCTAAATAACTTAATATGAGTAGAGAACTAATGAAAGAGGCATCGGTGAGCATTATCTACTATTTGGTTCTTTAAGCTCACTTGTGTCCCGTAGGACCCCGAGTACTTGATTCATGTTCCTTGACTATCGCACTATCCGCATGTGGGACCATGAATCCCCTTCGCCTGAGCATGAATTGCACTTTATTTCTTGGGGCCATAAACTAGTTTGGTGCTTTATTACTATCCTGTACTTATGCCATGCTTTACTGTTTTATTTATGTTTGTGCATGGAGCACCTGCACTGTTTAGGAAGTGCGGAGTGTTTTCGCAGTATCGACAAGCCCAGTCACACTTTCGAGTTCCTAGTCATTTACAGCCATTGGCGCAAACCTTGGGTCCGTCTGGGAGTCGGCCAACTTCATTGCGGGTAGCTTCATGGGGTGGCCCCTGAAATAATTTATGAATCCTGTGAATGCTTTGTCGTGAGGCCTCGTTGCGTTTTATTTGGTTCTTCCCGAGGTTGAACGTGTGTGTGTTGCTATTTGTGCACCCTGTAGGGTAAATCTTTCTAAAAGTCGTGTCCGCGGTTATGGACGACTTGGAGCACAGTTTCTCGATCATAGACAAGCATAACTAAAGTACCGTCTTTAATTTGACTAAGACATGACTAGTAATTAGTACCACACACATGGAATGGTTAATAAAATTGCCAACGGATGGGTTGTTCTTCCGCCTTCTCGTCGATAAGCAAGAAGGAGGGTGAGCGAGGTTAACTATGTTGCTTATATAACTGTTGATTTTAATTAACGAGGGTTTAGGTTTTAGGGTCCATCTTTGGTTGGGCGGATGTGTAGTGTGTCTCTATAGAAATTTGTAGCTATTATCTTTCGCTGTAGTTGTGTCACCCCTAGGTTGTTCCCTTTAGTTGCATTAAGACTTGCTGAGTACCCCTAGGGTCTCACACGATAAATATTTGGTTCAGATGAACAGGTATACCCTCAAGAAGGTTACTGGGTTGAGGAGACGGGTGATGGTGGCAACGACTATCCGGTGTAGAGATTCTGCGGTTGGAGATCCGTGAGATCTGTGGGCGGGATGTCCTTAGTTCTGTGGCATCTTATGCCGATTTGCTTCTTATCCGTACTCGGATCTTGTATTCCACTTCCGCTTGATACTCTGGTCTGTGATGTATGAGGAGGTATCCTAAACTATTGTATCTACTAGAATATTTGGATCTTGCCGTATAGCGTTGCAATATTTCTATTTCTTTTAGATGGTGTGACTCTGATGTCCATTGTAAGTCGCAGACATACATACTCATTTGTGTATGTCGTGGCCCCATTACCTGTCGCTTACGCCGCTCGCTCTTGTCCCGATGTTCTTGAAAGTGGATAAGGTGGTCGGCCGGTACCGTGCCCTGGTCCACTTCGACGTGCCTACACGTGGGTGGCCTTGGGGGCTTGTTCGTCTGCGGTAGCAAAGTTGGTAGGATAGCGCATGGCGGTACCTAAGTTGCCTGAAATTACCGCGTTTCGAAAAGTTTGGCCGCCAACTACTGAGAGGGGCCATTTCGAGGCAAACTCATCTCACCCCTGCCAAATACAAACATTCCGTTAAACCACCCCGTGAAGTAGACGGTCGGGACCCACATGTTGGTTATCTGTCCGTGACGTGGGCGCCAACGCGGCAACCTCTTAGGCAAATCGAGCAGCTAAGTGGATTGGATGCGTTGACCAATTTCACAAATCCATTCCTAGCTTTCCCCTAGCACTGGCGGCGTCAGAATCCACCCTCCAAGCAGGACGATCCCTTCGGACATTTGACTTCCAGGGCCAAGTTGCTGCGCCCAGTTGCTGCGCCCAGTCGCTGATACCGAGCTCCAATGGCGCATGCCGTAGCCGCCGTTGCGAGGCTCTAGCCCGCCTCCGCCACCGACGAGCCGAGCAGTTCGGAGGATGGCAGATCCTACTATCAAGGAAGAAGACGTTCTGCCTACAAGCGGGTGAGCTACCCTTCTCTTTGCTATTCGCACTAATTACAACTACTAGCTGGCTACTGAACCTCAAATTGTTCGTTAGCCCAACGCTGACAAACATATTTTGTCCACAGTTTTCTATCAAGTGGGATCTGCGCGGACCCTCCTTACCTGGTTACGGTAGTCCTCTACAGATACGACTCCAAGGGCAAGTGGTATGGAAGCCATTGTTTCACGATGGAAGAAGCGCCTGCGCAGATCTGCACTATATCTGGTATGGTTGCTGCTCTGCGTAATTATGTTGAAGTATGGCCGAAGCAGACTGCAAAGTTCAGCTTCATGGATGAACGTGGCATCCATGTTCCTATATCGTGTGACAGTCATCTAATTGGGTTGATGAAAAGGTATGCTTCGGATTGCATGTTTGAGCTGAATTGTGATGTACTGGATGTGGAAGTTGCTGCAACTGGGAGTCACCCTTCTATTCTTGGACAGGGTGGTTGCTCGAACGCAATTAGCTCCTGGTAAGCAAAGGTCGCTTGGGGTTCGCATGTTTGTGCTGAATTATAATTTTTGTTTTATTTACTCTATAGATATTGGGCAGTTATGCAACAATCTTATTTCTTTGACAGGAAGCGCCACAAGGTTAAACATGACCGCCGGGTCAGTCATTTTGCTGCCCGAAGAAATAAAAAACGAGTGGAAAGATGATACTGGACACGATTTTGGTGCCCATTGTCCCGGCGATGCAGAGTACGTGAAGCTAAGAAAATTGGCACCGAGGAAGAGGAAGAAGGCAGGAAATGAAGAAGCCATTGGACGTGAAGGCTTGGCACCCAGGCTACGGAAGAAGGCTACTGGCAATGAAGATGCATAGTAATGTGTTGAACTTGAACCTATATATGTAATTCTGTTAAATTCTGATCGCTATGTGTGTGGCACGTTGCTGGGTGAAACAATCTACCCACGTTCTCTGAGTAAAATGTACAGCGACTTAGGTTTTGGAAATGCCCGAGTCAGTAGTTGAATCCGAAATTGTGATTGTGCCACTGCTATCTGAAAACAATGATCCACCGGTTCCACGATTGCTGAGGGGCAGGAGGTCTCCAAATACGACGGAATGTAAGTGGCACACAAATAAATTATTTAAGCTGCCACACTCCACGAAGAAGTAACTTATTTCAGATGTTGCACAACGACGTGGAAATATAAACAGCAATGTCTCACCAATAATGCCCAGATGAGGAGGAAATGGGTACCACTTTCTGGCCTAATCTTGAGCCCGTCTACCTCACTCCTCTCTGCTCCTGCATCCCCTGCATCTGGCGAAGCTCCCGGATCTCCAGTAACCGGGTGTACGTGCTTCCACTTTATAAATTGTGGTTGTGCCATTTGCATGCGGCATAATCCATGTAGATTACGTTTAAACAAACCACCAGTGTCAGAATACACTAGTACAAAAGGTGTCTTTGGTCCACGGTTACGTTCCCAAACCGGGACAGAGATCTAAATCGAGGCAGAAATTGATCTAAATCACAAATTCTTCCACAAATTAATGCGGGATCAGAGCAATTTTTTTCCTCCCTGGGATCCGGGACCAATAGTTCAGACCGCTAGGTCAACAAGTACAAATATTACAACTTAAAAAGGCACGGAGCTTAAGATAAATAGAACTAGTTATCACACATCTCCTTGATGTTCCTAATCTTGGCCCGATGCGCATCTTCCTGCGAGAGCAAGGATCGAATTGTCTGCTCCTTCCTTTTAGCATCTTCCTTGCACAGCTTCAATTGTTTCTCTGCATTTTTCCTCATGCACTTGTCAATACTCGTAGTTGTGTGTTGCAGGACTTTGTCCTGGTGGAGATCGTTCCTTGCTTGAGTCAGTTCTTGCTCTGCTTTAGCCTTCAGGGCCAATGCCGCATCCCTCTCCTTCTCGACTTTGATAACCTTGTCTTGCGCCCACCTGAGATCTCGCTTATGCTTGGTCGTGTCAACTGGTTCCCATAGATTCATCTCAACACTGTCAAGAAGTGAGTTGAATACGGATTCTTTCAACTCGACAGTCATTTCCCATAGTTTGTCCAGCGTTTTCTGCATCGATTTGGGCCACTCTGGATCTACCCATTTGACAACACCGCAACTTCCGCCTTGCATCATTACACGATGTCCTTGACACCATAGAAACCTCCTGCCTGTGTTTCGTCCTTCGAAGGCTATGAATTTAGCAGGCACATATCCATGTTTACATACCAGAGGACTGTGTTCATCCTCTAAACCGTGATAGTCGAAGTCATACTTCGTCTGGTTGGCCTAACACATCATACGTGCATGAGTAAACAAATTAGATCTAGCTCAAAAAATAGATAACTGGCCACAGATGATAGAAATGGAGATGAGACGACTCATATCGAAATCACCGTCCCTGTCGTGACGACGTGTTTCCTCGTTGTCTCCCCTTGAACCCATGGCGAGAGGGGTGGGGGGTGGCTACCGGAGAGGGGATTGGGATGGAGGCGCCGTCGGCTAGCAGCTACGACAGGATGGAAGTGAAGTGGGGAAAGTGGCTTCGAGGGTAAGGAAGAGAAGTACGGGGAGGAAGAGAAGTAATGGGGACGTGACACTGGGATGTGGCCCACTGAACTCGTGAGACGTGACACTCGAAACAGGGGAGCGCCCGGTGTTGCCAGTTTGTCCAAAGCAAGCGTGGCCAATCATGACGCGGAACAGCCTACTCACGGATCGCTCTCACGAAGACCATCCCAATCGTCCAAGCGCCCCAATCGAACGGTATGTAACAATTGTCAAGCAGAACAACTGTGTTAGGGCGTGCCTTCTAGAAGACTCGGTCTTACGACTACCCATGCAATGACACTGGGTGTGGTTTATGAAAAGAACAGACATGCAATGACACTGGGTGTGCTTCATGAAAAGAACAGACATGCAATGACACTGGTGGATCCTTATGTGGTTCATGAAAAGAACAGACGGGCAATGACACTGGTGGATCCTTATGTGGTTTGTTTAGAAGAACACACATGCAATGACACTAGGTGTGGTTCATGAGAAGAACACACACGCAATGACACCAGTGGATCCTTATGTGGTTTGTTTAGAGGAACAGACATGCAATGACACCGGTGGATCCATATGTGGTTTATGGAAGTAAAAGACATGCAATGACACTTGTAGATCCTTATGTGGTTCATGAAAAGAACAGACATGCAGTGAAACCGGGTGTGGTTGGTGAATAGAACAGACATGCACTGACATTGGGTGTGGTTCATGAAAAGAACAGACATGCAATGACACTCGTGGGCCCATCCTTATGTGGTTCACGAGAAGAACAGACAGGCAATGACACTAGTGGATCCTTATGTGGTTTGTTTAGAAGAACACACATGCAATGACACCGGTGGATCCACATGTGGTTTATGGAAGTAAAAGACATGCAATGACACTCGTAGATCCTTATATGGTTCATGAAAAGAACAAACATGCAGTGAAACTGGGTGTGGTTCATGAATAGAACATACATACACTGACACTAGGTGTGGTTCATGAAAAGAACAGACATGCAATGACACTGGTGGGCCCATCCTTATGTAGTTCATGAAAAGAACAGACATGCAATGACACTGATGGATCCTTATGTGGTTTGTTTAGAAGAACACACATGCAATGCCACTGGTGGATCCACATGTGGTTTCTGGAAGTAAAAGACATACAATGACACTGGTAGATCCTTATGTTGTTCATGAAAAGAACAGACATGCAGTGAAACTGGGTGTGGTTCATGAATAGAACAGACATGCACTGACACTGGGTGTGGTTCATGAAAAGAACAGACATTCAATGACACTGGTGGGCCCGTCCTTATGTGGTTCATGAAAAGAATAGACATGAAGTGACACTGGTGGATCCTTATGTGGATTGTTTAGAGGAACAGACATGCAATGACACCGGTGGATCCACATGTGGTTTATGGAAGTAACACACATGCTATGACACTGGGTGTGGTTCATGAAAAGAACATACATGCAATGACACTGGTAGATCCTTATGTGGTTCATGGAAAGAACAGACATGCAATGACACTGGTGGATCCTTATGCGGTTTGTTTAGAGGAACAGACATGCAATGTCTCTAGTCGTGGTTCATGAAAAGAACAAGCATGCAATGACACCGGGTGTGGTTCATGAAAAGAACAGACATGCAATGACTTATGTGGTTTGTTTAGAATAACACACTTGGAATGACACTGGGTGTGGTTCATGAAAAGAACATATAGGCAATGACACTGGTGGATCCTTATGTGGTTTGTTTAGAAGAACACACATGCAATGACACTGGGTGTGGTTCATGAAAAGAACAGACACGCAATGACACTTGTGGATCCTTATGTGGTTTGTTTAGAGGAACAGACATGCAATCGCACTAGGTGGATCCATATGTGGTTTATGGAAGTAAAAGACATGCAATGACACTGGTTGTGATTCATGAAAAGAACAGACATGCAATGACACTAATGGATCCTTATGTGGTTCATGAAAAGAACATATAGGCAATGACACTGGTGGATCCTTATGTGGTTTGTTTAAAGAACACACATGCAATGACACTGGGTGTGGTTCATGAAAAGAACAGACAGGCAATGACACTGGTGGATCCTTATGTGGTTTGTTTAGAAGAACACACATGCAATGACACTGGGTGTGGTTCATGAAAAGAATAGACACGCAATGACATTGGTGGAACCTTATGTGGTTTGTTTAGAGGAACAGACATCCAATAACACCGGTGGATCCACATGTGGTTTATGGAAGTAAAAGACATGCAATGACACTGGTAGATCCTTATGTGGTTCATGAAAAGAACAGACATGTAGTGAAACTAGGTGTGGTTCATGAATAGAACAAACATTCAATGACACTGGTGGGCCCATCCTAATGTGGTTCATGAGAAGAACACACACGCAATGACACTAGTGGATCCTTATGTGGTTTGTTTAGAGGAACAGACATGCAATGACACCGGTGGATCCACATGTGGTTTATGGAAGTAACGCACATGCAATGACACTGGGTCTGGTTCATGAAACGAATAGACGTGCAATGACACTGGTAGATCCTTATGTGGTTCATGAAAAGAACAGACATGCAATGACACTGGTGGATCCTTATGTGGTTTGTTTAGAGGAACAAACATGCAATGACTCTAGTCGTGGTTCATGAAAAGAACAGGCATGCAATGACACCGGGTGTGGTTCATGAAAAGAACAGACATGCAATGACTTATGTGGTTTGTTTAGAATAACACACATGCAATTACACTAGGTGTGGTTCATGAAACGAACATATAGGCAATGACACTGGTGGATCCTTATGAGGTTTGTTTAGAAGAACACGCATGCAATGAAAGTAGGTGTTGTTCATGAAAAGAACAGACACGCAATGAAACTGGTGGATCCTTATGTGGTTTGTTTAGAGGAACAGACATGCAATCACACTAGGTGGATCCAGATATGGTTTAGGGAAGTAAAAGACATGCAATGACACTGGTTGTGATTCATGAAAAGAACAGACATGCAATGACACTGGTGGATCCTTATGTGGTTCATGAAAAGACCATATAGGCAATGACACTGGTGGATCCTTATGTGGTTTGTTTAGAAGAACACACATGCAATGACACTGGGTGTGGTTCTTGAAAAGAACAGACACGCAATGACACTGGTGGATCCTTATGTGGTTTGTTTAGAGGAACATACATCCAATGACACCGGTGGATCCACATGTGGTTTATGGAAGTAAAAGACATGCAATGACACTAGTAGATCCTTATGTGGTTCATGAAAAGAACAGACATGCAGTGAAACTAGGTGTGGTTCATGAATAGAACAGACATGCACTGACACTGGGTATGGTTCATGAAAAGAACAGACATGCAATGACACTAGTGGGCCCATCCTTATGTGGTTCATGAGAAGAACACTCACGCAATGACACAGCTGGATCCTTATGTGGTTTTTTTAGAGGAACACACATGCAATGACACCGGTGGATCCACATGTGGTTGATGGAAGTAAAAGACATGCAATGACACTGGTAGATCCTTATGTGGTTCATGAAAAGAAGAACAGACATGCAGTGAAACTGGGTGTGGTTCATGAAAAGAATAGACATGCAATGACACTGGTGGGCCCATCCTTATGTGGTTCATGAAAAGAACATACATGCAATGACACTGGTGGATCCTTATGTGGTTTGTTTAGAAGAACACACATGAAATGACACTGGGTGTGGTTCATGGAAAGAACACACACGCAATGACACTAGTGGATCCTTATGTGGTTTACGGAAGGAACATACATGCAATCACACCGGTGGATCCACATGTGGTTTATGGAAGTAACACACATGTAATGACACTGGGTGTGGTTCATGAAAAGAACATACATGCAATGACACTGGTAGATCCTTATGTGGTTCATGAGAAGAACACACACGCAATGACACTGGTGGATCCTTATGTGGTTTGTTTAGAGGAACATACATGCAATGCCACCGGTGGATCCACATGTGGTTCTAGAAGTAAGAGACATGAAATGACACTGGTAGATCCTTATGTGGTTCATGAATAGAACAGACATGCACCGACACTGGGTGTGGTTCATGAAAATAACAGACACGCAATGAGACTGGTGGGCCCATCCTTATGTCGTTCATGAGAAGAACTGATAGGCAATAACACTGCCGGATCCTTATGTGGTTTGTTTAGAGGAACATACATGCAATGACACCGGTGGATCCACATGTGGTTTATGGAAGTAACACACATGCTATGACACTGGGTGTGGTTCATGAAAAGGACATACATGCAATGACACTGGTAGATCCTTATGTGGTTCATGGAAAGAACAGACATGCAATGACACTGGTGGATCCTTATGCGGTTTGTTTAGAGGAACAGACATGCAATGTCTCTAGTCGTGGTTCATGAAAAGAACAAGCATGCAATGACACCGGGTGTGGTTCATGAAAAGAACAGACATGCAATGACTTATGTGGTTTGTTTAGAATAACACACATGGAATGACACTGGGTGTGGTTCATGAAAAGAACATATAGGCAATGACACTGGTGGATCCTTATGTGGTTTGTTTAGAAGAACACACATGTAATGACACTGGGTGTGGTTCATGAAAAGAACAGACACGCAATGACAGTTGTGGATCCTTATGTTGTTTGTTTAGAGGAACATACATGCAATCGCACTAGGTGGATCCATATGTGGTTTATGGAAGTAAAAGACATGCAATGACACTGGTTGTGATTCATGAAAAGAACAGACATGCAATGACACTAGTGGATCCTTATGTGGTTCATGAAAAGAACATATAGGCAATGACACTGGTGGATCCTTATGTGGTTTGTTTAAAGAACACACATGCAATGACACTGGGTGTGGTTCATGAAAAGAACAGACAGGCAATGACACTGGTGGATCCTTATGTGGTTTGTTTAGAAGAACACACATGCAATGACACTGGGTGTGGTTCATGAAAAGAATAGACACGCAAGGACACTGGTGGAACCTTATGTGGTTTGTTTAGAGGAACAGACATCCAATAACACCGGTGGATCCACATGTGGTTTATGGAAGTAAAAGACATGCAATGACACTGGTAGATCCTTATGTGGTTCATGAAAAGAACAGACATGTAGTGAAACTAGGTGTGGTTCATGAATAGAACAAACATTCAATGACACTGGTGGGCCCATCCTAATGTGGTTCATGAGAAGAACACACACGCAATGACACTAGTGGATCCTTATGTGGTTTGTTTAGAGGAACAGACATGCAATGACACCGGTGGATCCACATGTGGTTTATGGAAGTAACGCACATGCAATGACACTGGGTCTGGTTCATGAAACGAATAGACGTGCAATGACACTGGTAGATCCTTATGTGGTTCATGAAAAGAACAGACATGCAATGACACTGGTGGATCCTTATGTGGTTTGTTTAGAGGAACAAACATGCAATGACTCTAGTCGTGGTTCATGAAAAGAACAGGCATGCAATGACACCGGGTGTGGTTCATGAAAAGAACAGACATGCAATGACTTATGTGGTTTGTTTAGAATAACACACATGCAATTACACTAGGTGTGGTTCATGAAAAGAACATATAGGCAATGACACTGGTGGATCCTTATGAGGTTTGTTTAGAAGAACACGCATGCAATGAAAGTAGGTGTTGTTCATGAAAAGAACAGACACGCAATGAAACTGGTGGATCCTTATGTGGTTTGTTTAGAGGAACAGACATGCAATCACACTAGGTGGATCCAGATATGGTTTAGGGAAGTAAAAGACATGCAATGACACTGGTTGTGATTCATGAAAAGAACAGACATGCAATGACACTGGTGGATCCTTATGTGGTTCATGAAAAGACCATATAGGCAATGACACTGGTGGATCCTTATGTGGTTTGTTTAGAAGAACACACATGCAATGACACTGGGTGTGGTTCTTGAAAAGAACAGACACGCAATGACACTGGTGGATCCTTATGTGGTTTGTTTAGAGGAACATACATCCAATGACACCGGTGGATCCACATGTGGTTTATGGAAGTAAAAGACATGCAATGACACTAGTAGATCCTTATGTGGTTCATGAAAAGAACAGACATGCAGTGAAACTAGGTGTGGTTCATGAATAGAACAGACATGCACTGACACTGGGTATGGTTCATGAAAAGAACAGACATGCAATGACACTAGTGGGCCCATCCTTATGTGGTTCATGAGAAGAACACTCACGCAATGACACAGCTGGATCCTTATGTGGTTTTTTTAGAGGAACACACATGCAATGACACCGGTGGATCCACATGTGGTTGATGGAAGTAAAAGACATGCAATGACACTGGTAGATCCTTATGTGGTTCATGAAAAGAAGAACAGACATGCAGTGAAACTGGGTGTGGTTCATGAAAAGAATAGACATGCAATGACACTGGTGGGCCCATCCTTATGTGGTTCATGAAAAGAACATACATGCAATGACACTGGTGGATCCTTATGTGGTTTGTTTAGAAGAACACACATGAAATGACACTGGGTGTGGTTCATGGAAAGAACACACACGCAATGACACTAGTGGATCCTTATGTGGTTTACGGAAGGAACATACATGCAATCACACCGGTGGATCCACATGTGGTTTATGGAAGTAACACACATGTAATGACACTGGGTGTGGTTCATGAAAAGAACATACATGCAATGACACTGGTAGATCCTTATGTGGTTCATGAGAAGAACACACACGCAATGACACTGGTGGATCCTTATGTGGTTTGTTGAGAGGAACATACATGCAATGCCACAGGTGGATCCACATGTGGTTTACAGAAGTAAGAGACATGAAATGACACTGGTAGATCCTTATGTGGTTCATGAATAGAACAGACATGCACCGACACTGGGTGTGGTTCATGAAAAGAACAGACACGCAATGAGACTGGTGGGCCCATCCTTATGTCGTTCATGAGAAGAACTAAAGGCAATAACACTGCCAGATCCTTATGTGGTTTGTTTAGAGGAACATACATGCAATGACACCGGTGGATCCACATGTGGTTTATGGAAGTAACACACATGCAATGGCACTGGGTGTGGTTCATGAAAATAATAGACATGCAATGACACTGGTAGATCCTTATGTGGTTCATGAAAACAACATACATGCAATGACACTGGTGGATCCTTATGTGGTTTGTTTAGAGGAACAACATGCAATGACTCTAGCCGTGGTTCATGAAAAGAACACACATGCAATGACACTGGTGGATCCTTATGTTGTTTATGGAAGGAACAGAGATGGAATCACACCGGTGGATCCATATGTGGTTTATGGAAGTAACACACATGAAATGACATTGGGTGTGGTTCATGAAAAGAACAGACATGCAATGACACTGGTAGATCCTTATGTGGTTCATGAGAAGAACACACACGCAATGACACTGGTGGATCCTTATGTGGTTTGTTTAGAGGAATAGACCTGCAATGACACCGGTGGATCCAGATGTGGTTTATGGAAGTAAAAGACATGCAATGACACTGGTAGATCCTTCTGTGGTTCATGAAAAGAATAGTATTGCAGTGAAACTTGGTGTGGTTCATGAATAGAACAGACATGCACGGACACTTGGTGTGGTTCATGAAAAGAACAAACATTCAATGACACTGGTGGACCCATCCTTATGTGGTTCATGAAAAGAACAGACATGTAGTGACACTGGTGGATCCTTATGTGGTTTGCTTAGAGGAACAGACATGCAATGATATCGGTGGATCCACATGTGGTTTAGGGAAGTAACACACATGCAATGACACTGGGTGTGGTTCATGAAAAGAACAGACATGCAATGACACTAGTGGATCCTTATGTGGTTTGTTTAGAGGAACAGACATGCAATGACTCTAGTCGTGGTTCATGAAAAGAACAGGCATGCAATGACACCGGGTGTGGTTCATGAAAAGAACAGACATGCAATGACTTATGTGGTTTGTGTTGAATAACACACATGCAATGGCACTCGGTGTGGTTCATGAAAAGAACATAGAGGCAATGACACTAGTGGATCCTTATGTGGTTTGTTTAGAAGAACACGCATGCAATGACACTAGGTGTGGTTCATGAAAAGAACAGACACGCAATGACACTGGTGGATCCTTATGTGGTTTGTTTAGAGGAACAGACATGCAATCACACTAGGTGGATCCATATGTGGTTTATGGAAGTAAAATACATGCAATGACACTGGATGTGATTCATGAAAAGAACTGACATGCAATGACACTAGTGGATCCTTATGTGGTTCATGAAAAAGAACATATAGGCAATGACACTGGTGGATCCTTATGTGGTTTATTTAGAAGAACACACATGCAATAACACTGGGTGTGGTTCATGAAAAGAAGAGAAACACAATGACACTGGTGGATCCTTATGTGGTTTGTTTAGAGGAACAGACATACAATGACACCGGCGGATACACATGTGGTTTATGGAAGTAAAAGACATGCAATGACACTAGTAGATCCTTATGTGGTTCATGAAAAGAACAGACATGCAGTGAAACTAGGTGTGGTTCATGAATAGAACATACATGCACTGACACTGGGCATGGTTCATGAAAAGAACAGACATGCAATGACACTGGTGGGCCCATCCTTATGTGGTTCATGAGAAGAACACACACACAATGACACTGGTAGATCCTTATGTGGTTTGTTTAGAGGAACACACATGAAATGACACTGGTGGATCCACATGTGGTTTATGGAAGTAAAAGACATGCAATGACACTAGTAGATGCTTATGTGGTTCATGAAAAGAACATACATGCAATGAAACTGGATGTGGTTCATGAATAGAACAGACATGCACTGACACTGGGTGTGGTTCATGAAAAGAACAAACATGCAATGAAACTGGTGGGCCCATCCTTATGTGGTTCATAAAAAGAACAGACATGCAATGACACTAGTGGATCCTTATCTGGTTTGTTTAGAAGAACACACATGCAATGACACTAGGTGTGGTTCATGAAAAGAACACACACGCAATGACAGTGGTGGATCCCTATGTGGTTTATGGAAGGAACATACATGCAATCACACCGGTGGATCCACATGTGGTTTATGGAAGTAGCACACATGCAATGACACTAGGTGTGGTTCATGAAAAGAACAAACATGCAATGACAGTGGTAGATCCTTATGTGGTTCATGAGAAGAACAGACACGCAATGACACTGGTGGATCCTTATGTGGTTTGTTTAGAGGAACAGACATGCAATGATACCGGTGGATCCACATGTGGTTTATGGAAGTAAAAGACATGCAATGACACTGGTAGATCCTTATGTGGTTCATGAATAGAATAGACATGCACCGACACTGGGTGTAGTTCATGAAAAGAATAGACACGCAATGACACTGGTGGGCCCATCCTTATGTAGTTCATGAGAAGAACAGACAGGCAATGACACTGGCGGCTCCTTATGTGGTTTGTTTAGAGGAACAGACATGCAATGACACCGGTGGATCCACATGTGGTTTATGGAAGTAACACACATGCAATGACACTGGGTGTGGTTCATCAAAAGAACAGACATGCAATGACACCGGTAGATCCTTATGTGGTTCATGAAAAGAATAGACATGCAATGACACTGGTGGATCCTTATGTGGTTTGTTTAGAGGAACAGACATGCAATGACTCTAGCCGTGGTTCATGAAAAGAACAGACATGCAATGACACTGGTGGATCCTTATATGGTTTATGGAAGCAACACACATATCTTTGTTGAAAACTTTTGTAAAGCCTTTTTCTAAACCTTTTTGAAAAGTTTTGGAGAACACTAGGATTGGGTCACCCATTTGTTCCCTTCTTCCGATCATCTCACGACAAAACTCCTTTTCTTCCTTTCCGACCATCCCTTGGTCGAAACCATCCTCCTTTCCGAACATCTCATGGTCAAAAAAATTTCAAAGCCTTTCCTTTTCTGAAACCCTTTTTGAAACAAAACCAGCACTGCTCTACAACAACCTTCCCAATCGTCCATGACCGCAGGCACGGCTATTCGAATAGACTTACACTCTGCAGAAATTCTACACTTTATCCACACCATCCGGCTACTCTGCCCTGATCTACACCAATTGTGGGTCGAGTAACCAATCAAGACTCTCCGAAAGCCTACTCCAGTATAAGTGCCTTCCCTATAAGTGTTATCCCCTCAACACCGGACACCCTATATAGTTCAAAGCCAACCGGAGCGCTTTTTCCACTTCCCGAGTGTGCGCTTTCAATGAGGGGCTCATAGTAACGCGTGGAGGTCTGTAGACCCTTCGTTCCTTATCTCGGTCGATGTTTTACATGGACCGTTGTCTAGAGAAGGCCCACCCTCCGTGGATTTGCATCCCCTGTAGTTGTTCCGAGGCAGCTTACACCAGAATAAAGAAATCTTCAAATCTAGCCTTGTCCCATTTCAGGGTAATGTGGTTGCACGGGTTAATTGTTCTAGCAAACTGAAAGAACCGGGTGCGTTTTCGTAAACCTTTTTCCTCTGGTTTTCCTCCAGCATTTTGTAAAACAAAAACCTTTTTCTTTCTCAACAACTCTTGGGAGGTCTCACCTCACCAAGGTTTTATCATAAAACATTTAGTAAAACTTTTCCCTAGGGTTTTCCCATCCTCTAGTTTTTGATTCGGCTAAAACCGGGTCTACAAAGGGGGTATGGTGTTATACACCATCGACTATACTAGGGGCAAGAAGGTAACACCAAGGGGGTTGTACTTAACAGTACAATAGTATAATGGTTTGGAGGAGCCAAGCCACTTATAAAGTATAAATCATCATATACTAAAATAATGCAGTTTTGAAATCAGTGGATAAAACATGCATAAATAAAATAGTAGGACAAGGTTTATGAGCAAGAAGGTGGCTTGCCTGCGATGAGCAATATGGCATAATTGTCCATGGACTTCTTCTTAGAATACCCAATAATATACACTAATAACCACTCTTCTCGTCTCCGATGTAATCGCCACTATCGTCTTCGGGATAGCGTCTCCTGTGTGATGGTTACACTGAAAACAAGACAAATATGGGCTAGACGTTGGACCAAACGGCCAAAACGTGAAAACCGGGAAAAAATCTAGGACATCGTGGAAAAAACGACTAGCGTCTCCCGTGTGACGGATACACTGAAAACCGGCCAAATCTGGGCGAGACGTTCGACCGACAGACCAAAACATGGACACCGGAATCAAATCCCTGACATCGTGGAATACGACCCGACATCGTGGAAAACATGACTAGCGTCTCCCGTGTGTCGGTTACACTGAAAATAGGCCAAATCTAGGTGAGACGTTGAATCGAGCGGCAAAAAAATGGAAAAGGAGAAAAATTCCATGACATCGTGGAAAACATGACTAGCGTCTCCCGTGTGACGGTTACACAAAAAACAAGCCTAATCTGGAAAACACGACTAGCGTCTCCTATGTGACGGTTACATCGAAAACAGGCCAAATCTAGACGAGATGTTGAACCGAACGGCCACAACATGGAAACCAGGAGGCATCGTGGAAAACCCGACTAGCGTCCTTCGAGTGTCAGTTACGCTCAAAACAGGCAAAATCTAGGCGAGGCATTAGACCGAACTGCCAAAACATGGAAACCGGTAAAATATCCACGACAATGTGGAAACCACAATTTGCGTCTCCTATGTGATGGTTACACCGAAACTGTCCAAATGTGGGCGAGACGTTGAGCCGGAAGGCCAAAACATGGAAACCGGGAAAATATGAACAACATTGTGGAAAACACGACTAGCGTCTCCCGTGTGATGGTTACACCGAAAATAGGCCAAATCTGGGCTAGACATTGAATCGAACGGCCAAAACGTGAAAACCGGGAAAAATCCACGAGATCATGGAAAAATGACTAGTGTCTCCCGTGTGATGGTTACACCGAAAACAGGCCAAATCTGGGCGAGACGTTGGACCGAACGGCCAAAACTTGGAAACCGGGAAAAAATCCACGACATCGTGGAAAAAACGACTAGTGTCTCCCATGTGACGATTAGACCGAAAACATGCCAAATCTGGGTGAGACGTTATACCGAACGGCCAAAACGTGGAAACCGGGAAAAAATCCACGACATCGTGGAAAAAACGACTAGTGTCTACCGTGTGACGGTTACACCGAAAACATGCCAAATCTAGGCGAGACGTTGGACCGAACGACCAAAACGTGGATACCGGGAAAAAACCACGACATCATGGAAAAAATTACTAGTGTCTCCCGTGTGACGGTTACACCAAAAACATGCAAAATCTGAGCGAGACATTGGACCGAATGGCCAAAACGTGGACACCGAGAAAAAATCAACTACATCGTGGAAAATGGCCCGACATCGTGGAAAACATGACTCGCGTCTCCCGTTTGTCGGTTACGCTGAAAACAGGCCAAATATGGATGAGACGTTGAACCGAACGGCCAAAACATGGACACCGGGTAAAAATCCACGACATCGTGGAAAACACGACTAGCGTCTCCCGTGTGTCGGTTACGCTGAAAACATGCCAAATCTAGGTGAGACGTTATACCGAGCGGTCAAAAAATGGTAACCGGGAAAGAATCCACGACATTGTGGAAAACACGACTAGCGTCTCCCATGTGACGGTTACACCAAAAACATGCCAAATCTGGGCGAGACATTGGACCTAATGGACAAAACATGGACACTGGGCAAAAAATCCATGACATCGTGGAAAACACGACTAGCGTCTCCCGTGTGTCTGTTACGCTGAGCACATGCCAAATCAGGGCGAGACGTTGAACCGAACAGCCGAAACGTGGAAGCCGGGAAAAAATCCACGACATCATAAAAACACGACTAGCGTATCTCATGTGACGGTGACACCGAAAACAGGCTAAATCTGGGCGAGACGTTAGACCGAACGGCCAAAACGTGAAAACCGGGAGACTTCGTGGAAAACACGCTCGATATCGTGGAAAACACGACTAGCGTCCCCCGTGTGTCGGTTACGCTCAAAACAGGGAAAATCTGGGCAAGGCATTAGACCGAACTACCAAAACGTGGAAACCGGGAAAAAATCCACGACAACAAGAAAAAGACGATTAGCATCTCCCGTGTGACGGTTACACTCAAAACATGCAAAATCTGGGCGGGGCATTAGACCGAACTACCAAAACATGGAAACCGGAAAAAAATCCACGACAACGAGGAAACGACGATTAGCATCTCCCGTGTGACGGTTACACCGAAAACAGGCCAAATCTGGGCGAGACATTCAGCCGAACGGCCAAAACGTGGGAACTGGGAAAAAATCCACGACATCGTGAAAACACGACTAGCATCTCCCGCGTGATGGTTACACTGAAAACAGGCCAAATCTGGCCTAGACGTTGAACCGAACGGCCAAAACGTGGAAACCGGGAAAAAATCCACGACATCGTGCAAATAACGACCAGTGTCTCCCGTGTGACGGTCACACCGAAAACTTGCCAAATCTAGGCGAGACATTGGACCGAACGACCAAAACGTGGATACCGGGAAAAAACCACGACATCATGGAAAAAATTACTAGTGTCTCCCGTGTGACGGTTACACCGAAAACATGCCAAATCTGAGCGAGACGTTGGACCGAACGGCCAAAACGTGGGCACCGAGAAAAAATCAACTACATCATGGAAAATGGCCCGACATCGTGGAAAACACGACTCGCGTCTCCCGTTTGTCGGTTACGCTGAAAACAGGCCAAATATGGATGAGACGTTGAACCGAACGGCAAAACATGGACACCGGGTAAAAATCCACGACATCGTGGAAAACACGACTAGCGTCTCCCGTGTGTCGGTTACGCTGAAAACATGTTAAATCTGGGCGAGACGTTATACCGAGCGGTCAAAACATGGAAACCGGGAAAAAATCCACGACATCGTGGAAAACACGACTAGCGTCTCCCATGTGACGGTTACACCAAAAACATGCCAAATCTGGGCGAGACATTGGACCTAATGGACAAAACATGGATATTGGGCAAAAAATCCACGACATCGTGGAAAACACGACTAGCGTCTCCCGTGTGGCGGTTACGCTGAACACATGCCAAATCAGGGCGAGACGTTGAACCGAACAGCCGAAACGTGGAAGCCGGGAAAAAATCCACGACATCATGAAAAACACGACTAGCGTATCCCATGTGACGGCGACACCGAAAACAGGCTAAATCTGGGCGAGACGTTAGACCAAACGGCCAAAACGTGAAAACCAGGAGACTTCGTGGAAAATACGCTCGATATCGTGGAAAACACGACTAGCGTCCCCCGTGTGTCGGTTACGCTCAGAACAGGGAAAATCTGGGCAAGGCATTAGACCGAACTACCAAAACGTGGAAACCGGAAAAAAATCCACGACAACAAGGAAAACACGACTCGCGTCTCCCGTTTGTCGGTTACGCTGAAAACAGGCCAAATATGGATGAGACGTTGAACCGAACGGCAAAACATGGACACCGGGTAAAAATCCACGACATCGTGGAAAACACGACTAGCGTCTCCCGTGTGTCGGTTACGCTGAAAACATGTTAAATCTGGGCGAGACGTTATACCGAGCGGTCAAAACATGGAAACCGGGAAAAAATCCACGACATCGTGGAAAACACGACTAGCGTCTCCCATGTGACGGTTACACCGAAAACATTCCAAATCTGGGCGAGACATTAGACCTAATGGACAAAACATGGACACTGGGCAAAAAATCCACGACATCGTGGAAAACACGACTAGCATCTCCCGTATGTCGGTTACGCTGAACACATGCCAAATCAGGGCGAGACGTTGAACCGAACAGCCGAAACGTGGAAGCCAAGAAAAAATCCACGACATCATGAAAAACACGACTAGCGTATCCCATGTGACGGTGACACCGAAAACAGGCTAAATCTGGGCGAGACGTTAGACCAAACGGCCAAAACGTGAAAACCGGGAGACTTCGTGGAAAACACGCTCGATATCGTGGAAAACACGACTAGCGTCCCCCGTGTGTCGGTTACGCTCAAAACAGGCAAAATCTGGGCAAGGCATTAGACCGAACTACCAAGACGTGGAAACCAGGAAAAAATCGACGACAACAAGGAAAAGACGATTAGCATCTCCCGTGTGACGGTTACACTCAAAACATGCAAAATCTGGGCGAGGCATTACACCGAACTACCAAAACATGGAAACCGGAAAAAAATCCACGACAACGAGGGAAACGACGATTAGCATCTCCCGTGTGACGGTTACACCGAAAACAGGCCAAATCTGGGCGAGACATTCAGCCGAACGGCCAAAACGTGGGAATCGAAAAAAAATCCACGACATCGTGGAAAACACGACTAGCGTCTCCCGTGTGATGGTTACATCGAAAACAGGCCAAATCTGGCCTAGAATTGAACCGAACGGCTAAAACGGGGAAACCGGGAAAAAATCCACGACATCGTGAAAAAAACGACTAGTGTCTCCCGTGTGACGGTTACACCGAAAACATGCCAAATCTAGGCGAGATGTTGGACCGAACGACCAAAACGTGGATACCAGGAAAAAACCACGACATCATGGAAAAAATTACTAGTGTCTTCCGTGTGACGGTTACACCGAAAACATGCCAAATCTGAGCGAGACGTTGAACCGAACGGCCAAAACGTGGACACCGAGAAAAAATCAACTACATCGTGGAAAATGGCCCGACATCGTAGAAAACACGACTCGCGTCTTCCGTTTGTCGGTTACGCTGAAAACATGCAAAATATGGATGAGACTTTAAGCTGACCGGCCAAAACATGGCCACCGGGTAAAAATCTATGACATCGTGGAAAACACGACTAGCGTCTCCCGTGTGTCGGTTACGCTGAAAACATGCCAAATCTAGGCGAGACGTTATACCGAACGGCCAAAACTTGGAAACCGGGAAAAAATCCACGACATCGTGGAAAACACGACTAGCATCTCACATGTGACGGTTACACCGAAAACATGCCAAATCTGGGCGAGACATTGGACCTAATGGACAAAACATGGACACTGGGCAAAAATCCACGACATTGTGGAAAACACGACTAGCGTCTCCCGTTTGTCGGTTACGCGGAACACATGCCAAATCAGGGCGAGGCGTTGAACCGAACAGCCGGAACGTGGAAGCCGGGAAAAAATCCATGACATCATGGAAAACACGACTAGTGTATCCCATGTGACGGTGACACCAAAAACAGGCTAAATCTGGGCGAGGCGTTAGACCGAACGGCCAAAACGTGAAAACCGGGAGACTTCGTGGAAAACACGCTCGATATCGTCGAAAACACGACTAGCGTCCCCCATGTGTCGGTTACGCTCAAAACAGGGAAAATCTGAGCAAGGGATTAGACCGAACTACCAAAACGTGAAAACCAGAAAAAAATCCACGACAACAAGGAAAACACGATTAGCATCGCCCGTGTGACGGTTACACCGAAAACAGGCCAAATCTGGGCGAGACATTCAGCCGAACGGCCAAAACGTGGGAATCGAAAAAAAATCCACGACATCGTGGAAAACACGACTAGCGTCTCCCGTGTGATGGTTACATCGAAAACAGGCCAAATCTGGCCTAGAATTGAACCGAACGGCCAAAACGTGGAAACCGGGAAAAAATCCACGACATCGTGGAAAAAACGACTAGTGTCTCCCGTGTGACGGTTACACCGAAAACATGCCAAATCTAGGCGAGACGTTGGACCGAACGACCAAATCGTGGATACCGGGAAAAAACCACGACATCATCGAAAAAATTACTAGTGTCTCCTGTGTGACGGTTACACCGAAAACATGCCAAATCTGAGCGAGACATTGGACCGAACGGCCAAAACGTGGACACCGAGAAAAAATCAACTACATCGTGGAAAATGGCCCGACATCGTGGAAAACACGACTCGCGTCTCCCGTTTGTCGGTTTAGCTGAAAACAGGCCAAATATGGATGAGACGTTGAACCGAACAGCCAAAACATGGACACCAGGTAAAAATCACGACATCGTGGAAAACACGACTAGCGTCTCCCATATGTCGGTTACGCTGAAAACATGCCAAATCTGGGCGAGACGTTATACCGAACAGCCAAAACGTGGAAACCGGGAAAAGATCCATGACATCGTGGAAAACACGACTAGCGTCTCCCATGTGACGGTTACACCAAAAACATGCCAAATCTGCGCGAGACATTGGACCTAATGGACAAAACATGGACACTGGGCAAAAAATCCACGACATCGTGGAAAACACGACTAGCGTCTCCCGTGTATCGGTTACGCTGAACACATGCCAAATCAGGGCGAGACGTTGAACCGAATAGCCGAAACGTGGAAGCCAGGAAAAAATCCACGACATCATGAAAAACAAGACTAGCGTATCCCATATGACGGTGACACCAAAAACAGGCTAAATCTAGGTGAGACGTTAGACCGAACGGCCAAAATGTGAAAACCGGGAGACTTCGTGGAAAACATGCTCGATATCGTGGAAAACACGACTAGCATCCCCCGTGTGTCGGTTACGCTCAAAACATGCAAAATCTGGGCAAGGCATTAGACCGAACTACCAAAACGTGGAAACCGGGAAAAAAAATCCACGACAACAAGGAAAACACGATTAGCACCCCCCGTGTGACGGTTACACCGAAAACAGGCCAAATCTGGGCGAGACATTGAGCCGAACGGCCAAAACGTGTGAACCGGGAAAAAATCCACGACATCTTGGAAAACAAGACTAGCGTCTCCCGTGTGATGGTTACATTGAAAACAGGCCAAATCTGGCCTAGACATTGAACCGAACGGCCAAAACGTGGAAACCGGGAAAAAATCCATGACATCATGAAAAAAACGACTAGTGTCTCCCGTGTGACGGTTACACCGAAAACATGCCAAATCTAGGCGAGACGTTGGACCGAACGACCAAAACGTGGATACTGGGTGACATGGGTATACCTTACAGGTACTCGATCTTTGTATATACGGTCTAAATATGTACATGCCCACGGTGTCGCCAAGGGCCAGACGAAAGGACTCAACTAACCTACGGACTCTCGATTGCTTGAGAGACAAGAAGAATCTAAAGATAGAAAGTTTGAAGGGGAAAACCCTAACTTGTAACCGACTCGACCTGCTACCCGAGACCTAGTCTATCTATGTAAAGGCTAGGAGGGGGCGGCGAGGAGGAGACACGCAACCCTAGTTTCCACAACTTTCGTCAGATTGCATCTGCGCACCATTCTAACTTTCGACTCCTTTGATAATTCCACGAGCAGACAAGCAGGAGTAGGGACCTCTACGGGGCCTGAACCTGGGTAAATCCTTTGTCCCCTGTGTGCTTGTTTGCTAGCCGATAGATGTCTCCAGCACTCCCTCCTTCTCCAAAACCCAAGTCCATAACAATGGGCATTGATGAGTTAAACCCTCGTCAATTGGCATCGTCTGTGGGAAATGGGAGTGCTGATGTTGCGGCTTCTTCGGCCCCATCAACTGCGATCTACAACTCCGCAACAGCGGAGATTCGCTAGCTCTTCGGCGCCTTCGAATTCACCGTCCACACGCCGACCACCCGCCCAGCCTTCGAATCCATGGGCGACAGAATCAGCCTGGCGATTGGGAACTTCCGCTTCCAAGTTGGTCAGATGGGCACGCTTCGCATGCCTGATCATCCGACGACACCGGTGATTGCCCCGGCCTCATGGTTCCCTCCATCAATCGGCACCCTCAGTGAGCTCAATGCTCCGGTGGCAGTGGGGAACACGATTAGCGACAGCATCCTTGACTCCAATCTGAGCGATCTGGCCACAGAAGATGGAACTTACGGTTCTGAATCTGAAAGTTGTGGAAGCTGAAGGAAATATGCCCTAGAGGCAATCATAGAGATGATTGTATTTCATGTGTATCCATGAGTTATTATAATGTTCCTTGAATATCCATATACCAGGCAACTTGTATTGATTGGCAATTATGTGAATTGTTTGTGAAACTCTTTACTTGTATGGTTATCTAATAATTGTCCCTAGTCGGAGTTCATGCGAGGACACACGTGAATATTAGACTAGCACATCGATTGGTTAATGACTATGTTTCGCAAGTCATTGACATGGAGATGTCAAACCAATGATGTGGACACATGTTATGAACATGGGGTTGGACTGACCCAACATGAGACTAGCAATAATACTTGCAGCTCTCTCTACACATCGTGTACGTTTTGTCCTTAGACCTGAGATTGTCGCATGTACTTGAGATGTGGATCGACCTACTTTGGGGCTATCAAACACTACTCCGTAACTGGGTAGTTATAAAGGTAGCTTTCGGGTTTGTCCTGATACATGCTGCAAGGCATCGGTCAATCAAGATGGGATTTGCCCCTCTCTACTTGAGAGAGATATCTCTGGGCCCCTCGAGTGATCGGATCCAGAAATGCATGGCCGTGCTACATATGGTTAAGAGTTAACCTAGTAAAGGGATTCTGAATCACAGTATCGAGAAAGAGAGGTCAGCTTAGAGCTAGACCAAATATCGTGAGGCAAAGGGAAAGACATGTACTCAACCTTGTGATGGTTCGTCCGAATGATCTTTATATGCGTTTAGGAGTTGGCACGTCTTGCTAGAGGCTGCTACCAACTATTGACGGAGTAAGTGTACTCGCGTCATGTCTATACGTGTATGAACCTATAGGGTCACACACTTTAGGGGCTGGAAGCCTAATGAGGATTGGATCCGAATTAGACCAGGCTTAGGCTGCTAATGGGCTGCTAATGTAGAAGCCCACCAGGGATGCCTATATAAGAGGGAGTAAGGCGAGCTGAAAAGGAGAGAGCATTCCACCCAGCCGCCACTCCTCTTCCGCCTGTGTTGCACGCGCAGACCTAGCAGTCTGGCGTGTGACGACTTCCACTCCGGACGTGTGGATACCTCGGAGGTGCTGCATCTGTAGCACTTGGACGAGCCGCGCAAAGGGGAGCTGCTCGTGGGACGAGGACGAGGAGGAGACGTAGAACATCTACACTGCCGCAACGTGCTTCATCGAGTTCCGCACCTGCGCGTCTAGCGGTAATCCCGTGATCTATGACAATAGTATTCCTGGTTGACGCGGTAGAAATTTTTGATTTTACGCTAGTGTAGCCTACCCGTTACCCTTCAGTGGTATCAGAGCCGATGCTATTCAGTCATAGGTTCGGGAAGTTTGCATATGGTGATATGTAGATTGATATGAATGATATGATCGTTTGTATGGCGGTGTTTCTGGATTGATCTATGATCTTAATTTCCGTGATCGTGATTCTAAGGTCGTCGAACGACTTACCCCTACCGGTCGGTTTCCGCCATCGGGGTAGACAGTGACACATAAATCCTTCTGAATCACGCGAAGATCAATATGATTGATCGAATCGGGAATTAGATCTGAATCGACGTACCGTGATCAAAGGAGTTTGGTCAAATCGGAACTATGGTCGGTTTATGGTAAATTGGATTTGCCGATCAAAATCCTTAAAGAAAATTGTATAGATTTGATCTCTCATTTTTCACGAATTATGTATGAACCTTAACGAGATACAAAAAGGGGGCTACGACTAAGGGGGGTCTAGGGGGTCTCCCCCTGCCCCTTCGAACCCCGCAGGGGGAGACCCCCTAGACCCCCCTTAGTCGTAGCCCCCTTTTTGTATCTCGTTAAGGTTCATAGGTGGTACGATTTCACATGATCCGGTAGAATGCGATTCTATGCACAACTTGTTTTTGCAGGATTTATGTGATCAGTATGGCCCAAAAATGTATGTGATGCATGTATGTATTTTTTCATGACCTGCGTGTCGTGAGTTGGGCAACACGGCTGGAGCCATATGTGTTGTCAATTATTGTAATGGCCTGCGTGCCAACTTGTGATGATCCCAATACCATGTAATTTTGATTACTAGATGTTAGGAGTAATAGCTTGTATTAGTTCTTGGAGAACTCATCACTTGGAGGATGGCTCGCATAGAGCATGAAGATGGAGATCATCATGGTGGACAGGTTCTATGGCGATGGAGATCACCATGAGAAAATGGGCCATACTGTATCACATCTATGTGAATGCTATTCTTATACGTTTTACTACTATGCATGCTTAGATGATAGAAGTAGAACGATCCCTCACAAAGTTTAAGTTAAACCATGCCCTCCCAACCAAACCTTGCACCATCCTATGCCCTGTACAATCGTTGGTGGGTCTATGAAATTAGGGTGCCACGGTTTTCCTTGGCTGGATGGGTTTGTATCGGATACCTACACGCATAAGGGTTGGTGAGCTTAACAAGGTCATCTTAACAGTTAAGGACCTTGGGGCATAAAGGTTGGGCGCCTAGGTTTGACATAGAGATGTCACCCAACAACAAGAGTCATATGTGATATGATTAGCAAAGGTTGCTTACCGATTTACCTTGTCTTCTAGCAGTGATGCTAAAGCTCACTAGTCGACTTGTTAATTGTGGATCTTGAATCACTTAGTATCAATAGAGGGATGTTGATTTAAGTGGGAGTATATGCTATTAAATTGTTTAATATGTTTTACTCTTTCATGGTTACATGGCTTAGTATTTTGCATATTTTTTTTGTTGTAGATCAATGGCACCGAACAATTCATCACCTTTTGCTTTGCGTTCGATTCTTGAAAAGGATAAACTAAATGGAACAAACTATTCGGACTGGGTCCGTAACCTGAGAATTGTTCTCAGGGCTGAGAAAAAGGAAACTGTTCTGGATACCCCAATCCCGGATGAACCTGCTGATAATGCAACTGCTACCCTTAAGAATGCCTACAAGAAAGCATGTGATGAATCTCTTGAGGTCAGTTGTCTTATGCTTGCATGCATGGAACCTGATCTTCAAAAACAGTTTGAGGATCAGGAAGCGTACGATATGATCGTTGCGCTTAAGGACATGTTCCAGACTCAGGCTAGGACTGAGAGGTACAATGTCGCTAAGTCCTTTGTGGAATGCAAGCTGGCAGAGGGAGCAGCTGTAGGCCCCCATGTGATCAAAATGGTTGGTTACAGTCAGACTTTGGAAAAGCTTGGTTTTCCATTAGGCCAAGAGTTGGCCACTGACTTCATTTTGGCATCTCTTCCATCTAGCTATGGGCATTTCATTTCGAACTACCATATGCATGGGGTGGAGAGGGGCCTTAATGAATTATGTGGGATGCTGAAAACAGCAGAATGTGACATTAAGAAGTGTGCAGGGCATAGCCATGTGATGGCTGTGCAGAACAAGCCTAGCTTCAAGAAAAAGGGCACTTCTTGGCAGAAGAAGAAGGGCAAGGCTAAGGATACGATCCCTAAGCCAAACCCTGCACCCAAGCAAAAGGCTGGTCCTGCAGGAGACACTGAGTGTTTCTTTTGTCACGAATATGGCCACTGGAAGAGAAACTGCAGCAAGTACCAGGCTTCTTTGAAGAAAAGTGGAAGTAAGAGTACTTCCCACTCAGGTACACTTGTTGTAAATGTTGTGGACATTTTTCTCGCAGATTCTTATGTTAACTCTTGGGTATTTGATACCGGATCGGTTGCTCATATTTGCAATTAGATGCAGGGGCTAATAAGGACTAGAGAAGTGCATAAAGGCGAAGTGGATTTTCGCGTCGGAAATAAAGCAAGGGTTGCTGCATTGTTCGTCGGCGTCATGCAACTTCACCTTCCGTCAGGATTTATCATGGAGTTGAATAATTGTTATTACATTCCTAGTATGGGCCGAAACATTTTATCACCTTCATGTTTGATGAGGGATGGTTATTCATTCGCGAGTACAAACAATGGTTGTGTAATCTCTAAGAATGCTATGTTTGTGGCTGATGCTCCCATTGTGAATGGGTTATTTATTTTAAATCTTGATAATGCATGTGTTTACAATGTTAGTGCTAAAAGGCTTCGGCCAAATGATTTGAGTCCTACCTATCTATGGCATTGTCGTTTGGGGCATATAAGTGAAAAGCGCATGAAGAAGCTCCATGGTGATGGTCTTCTAACTTCGTTTGATTTTGAATCATACGAGACATGTCAAGCTTGTTTACTTGGAAAGATGACCAAGACGCCTTTTACGGGGTTTCCCGAGAGAGCGACAGACTTGTTGGAACTCATACATACTGATGTATGTGGACCAATGAGCACGACAGCCAGAGGAGGATATCACTACTTCATTACTTTCACTGATGATTTCAGTAGATATGGCTATGTCTACTTGATGAAGCATAAGTCTGAAACTTTTGAAAAGTTCAAAGAGTTTCAAAATGAGGTAGAGAATCAACGTGGCAAGAAAATAAAGGCCTTGCGATCTGATCGTGGAGGCGAATATTTGAGTCACGAGTTTAGCAATCATCTTAAGAGTTGCGGAATTGTTCCACAGCTCACGCCGCCCGGAACGCCTCAAAGAAACGGGGTCTCTGAACGGCGTAATCGAACTTTGTTGGACATGGTTCGATCGATGATGAGCCAGTCGGATTTACCATTATCATTTTGGGGTTACGCGCTAGAAACAGCAGCTTTCACACTAAATAGGGTACCATCTAAATCCGTAGTTAAGACACCATATGAGATGTGGACTGGAAAGAATCCCAGTTTGTCTTTTCTAAAGATTTGGGGTTGTGATGCATTTGTCAAGCGACTTCAGTCGGACAAGCTAACACCCAAATCGGATAAGTGCATTTTTGTGGGATACCCAAGGGAAACCTTAGGGTATTACTTCTACAACCGAGAAGAGGGCAAAGTGTTTGTCGCTCGTAGCGGTGTTTTCCTAGAGAAAGAGTTTCTCACAAAGGGAACGAGTGGAAGGTCGGTGCGACTTGAAGAAGTTCAAGATGAGCCAGTCGGGGATGCTTCTACGAGTGATGCTATTGTAGCAGAACAAGTTGAGGAACCCGTGGCAATAGAAGCACCACAACCACGAAGGTCGGCGAGGCTCCGCGAAGCGCGAGAGTTATTATTGTTAGACAATGATGAGCCTGCGACCTATGCAGAAGCGATGGTGGACCCAGACTCTGAGAAATGGCTGATTGCCATGAGATCCGAGATAGAGTCCATGGGAGACAATCAAGTTTGGAACTTGGTTGACCTGCCTGATGGTTTTAAAGCCATCGAGTGCAAGTGGATCTATAAGAAGAAGATTGATATGGATGGAAATGTTCACATCCATAAAGCTCGACTTGTTGCAAAAGGTTTTCGACAAGTTCAAGGAGTTGACTACGACGAGACTTTCTCGCCCGTAGCGATGCTTAAATCTATACGGATCATTCTAGCCATTGCTGCACATTTCGATTATGAGATATGGCAGATGGACGTCAAGACGGCTTTCTTAAATGGAATCCTTTCTGAGGACGTGTATATGATGCAGCCCGAAGGTTTTGTCGATCCAAACAATGCTGGAAAGGTATGCAAACTTCAAAAGTCTATTTATGGGCTGAAGCAAGCATCTCGGAGTTGGAACATTCGATTTGATGAAGTTGTAAAGGAGTTTGGCTTCACCAAAAACGAACAAGAACCTTGTGTGTATAAGAAAGAAAATGGGAAATCACTTGTGTTTCTAATCTTATATGTGGATGACATATTATTGATTGGAAATGACATTCCTATGCTCGAGTCTGTTAAGACCTCATTGAAAAATAGTTTTTCTATGAAGGACTTGGGAGAAGCGGCATATATTCTGGGTATCAAGATCTATAGAGATAGATCAAGGAGGCTAATTGGATTAAGCCAGAGTACGTACATTGACAAAGTGTTGAAACGGTTCAGCATGGAAGAGGCTAAGAAGGGGTTCTTGCCCATGTCTCACGGCATTAAACTCAGCAAGACTCAGTGTCCTTCGACCACTGATGAGCGAGAACGCATGAGTAGGGTTCCATATGCTTCGGCTATTGGATCCATCATGTATGCAATGACATGTACTCGCCCAGATGTTTCCTATGCTCTAAGTGTTACGAGCAGATACCAGGCTGATCCAGGTGAGATTCACTGGACAGCGGTAAAGAATATCCTTAAGTACTTGAGAAGGACTAAGGATATGTTCCTAGTTTATGGAGGTGAGGTTGAACTCAGTGTAAAGGGTTACACAGATGCGAGTTACCTTAATGACTCAGACGACTCGAAATCGCAATCAGGTTATGTGTTTGTCATGAATGGTGGTGCTGTGAGCTGGAAAAGTTCCAAGCAAGATACAGTGGCCTCCTCTTCAACAGAAGCTGAATATATTGCTGCCTCGGAGGCTGCAAAGGAAGCTGTTTGGATTAGGAATTTCCTGATCGCTCTTGGTGTGGTTCAGGGCTCGTCCAATCCCTTGGACGTTTATTGTGACAACAATGGTGCTATTGCACAAGCCAAAGAACCTAGACAGCACCAGAAGAACAAACATATTCGCATGCGCTACCATCTGATTCGTGAGTTCATTGATGAAGGTAGTGTCATGTTATGCAAAATACATACGGACTCAAATGTTGCTGATCCCTTGACTAAGCCACTCCCGCAGCCTGCGCATGAAGCGCACACAAGAGCAATAGGTATTAGATACTCTCTAGATTGACTCTAGTGCAAGTGGGAGACTGAAGGAAATATGCCCTAGAGGCAATCATAGAGATGATTGTATTTCATGTGTATCCATGAGTTATTATAATGTTCCTTGAATATCCATATACCAGGCAACTTGTATTGATTGGCAATTATGTGAATTGTTTGTGAAACTCTTTACTTGTATGGTTATCTAATAATTGTCCCTAGTCGGAGTTCATGCGAGGACACACGTGAATATTAGACTAGCACATCGATTGGTTAATGACTATGTTTCGCAAGTCATTGACATGGAGATGTCAAACCAATGATGTGGACACATGTTATGAACATGGGGTTGGACTGACCCAACATGAGACTAGCAATAATACTTGCAGCTCTCTCTACACATCGTGTACGTTTTGTCCTTAGACCTGAGATTGTCGCATGTACTTGAGATGTGGATCGACCTACTTTGGGGCTATCAAACACTACTCCGTAACTGGGTAGTTATAAAGGTAGCTTTCGGGTTTGTCCTGATACATGCTGCAAGGCATCGGTCAATCAAGATGGGATTTGCCCCTCTCTACTTGAGAGAGATATCTCTGGGCCCCTCGAGTGATCGGATCCAGAAATGCATGGCCGTGCTACATATGGTTAAGAGTTAACCTAGTAAAGGGATTCTGAATCACAGTATCGAGAAAGAGAGGTCAGCTTAGAGCTAGACCAAATATCGTGAGGCAAAGGGAAAGACATGTACTCAACCTTGTGATGGTTCGTCCGAATGATCTTTATATGCGTTTAGGAGTTGGCACGTCTTGCTAGAGGCCGCTACCAACTATTGACGGAGTAAGTGTACTCGCGTCATGTCTATACGTGTATGAACCTATAGGGTCACACACTTTAGGGGCTGGAAGCCTAATGAGGATTGGATCCGAATTAGACCAGGCTTAGGCTGCTAATGGGCTGCTAATGTAGAAGCCCACCAGGGATGCCTATATAAGAGGGAGTAAGGCGAGCTGAAAAGGAGAGAGCATTCCACCCAGCCGCCACTCCTCTTCCGCCTGTGTTGCACGCGCAGACCTAGCAGTCTGGCGTGTGACGACTTCCACTCCGGACGTGTGGATACCTCGGAGGTGCTGCATCTGTAGCACTTGGACGAGCCGCGCAAAGGGGAGCTGCTCGTGGGACGAGGACGAGGAGGAGACGTAGAACATCTACACTGCCGCAACGTGCTTCATCGAGTTCCGCACCTGCGCGTCTAGCGGTAATCCCGTGATCTATGACAATAGTATTCCTGGTTGACGCGGTAGAAATTTTTGATTTTACGCTAGTGTAGCCTACCCGTTACCCTTCAGAAGCAGCAGCTTCCCCAACCACTTCATGTGCGCCGTCATTAACGCAGGCGACACTTCCGCCAATCGCGGCAACGGTGGCAACAGCGGTAACGGCGTCAACGGGGGAGCAGTCGAACCTCCCAGCATAATCAATGAGCAAACTGGCGAACGCGTCTTAATCAAGCTCAACGAGCAAGAGTGGGAGCGCTGCCGCGAGGCCCTACGAGGTACACCGCTACCCCTCGGGTTCGTGCAGGAACTACTGATGGGCTACCACTAGCTCCTAAAAGAGGAGTTCACGCGCCAAAAACAAGCAATCGCGCAACTTGAGGCGTGTAAAAAGGCGGCGGACGAGTCGAGCCTTCGTCGCGCTCGGATCTCCTCCTACGGAGGATCCTCCTCACGAGGCAACGAGTACATCGCCAAGAAGTGCTAGTCGTGAATGGCTCACCTCACCGAACAAGAGCGCATAGACGCCGCGAAAGTCCTCGACTTCGGCTCTATGACAGTCGACACGAGAGGTAACGTGGTCCCCAGGAAGCCGCAGGCCGCGGTGACAGCAGCCATCATGTACCTCCTCAACAACCAGCCACCGGCTGGAGATCCCCGAACCGCCATGCACCGATCTACGATCGCAGGTTTGGAGCTAATCGAGGCCGCCCTCGACAAGGAGCCGGTACCAGACCCAAAAAAGGGCAAAGCGCGGGCAAAATGCTACTCCTCACCCTCATCCAGCGATGACAGTCACGACCTGTCTCGACGCCGTCGTTCACGGCGACACGATCGCGACTACGATGCGCGCAACGACCTCACCCAACGCAAGATCGACAAGTCAAGAGCACGACGTGCTCGGTCGACTGACTCGGAAGAGGAAGACGGGGAAATTTGCGGCGCCAGATGCTTCAGCAGATCCATTAGGCAGAAGAGAATGCCTAAGGGGTTTAAACTTCCGTCAGAAAATCCGAAGGTCGACGGTCTACAGGACCCTAAAATCTGGCTAGAGGATCACATCTCCTCCGTCAAGCTCCACGGAGGTAGTCGAAGTACTGCCATGCAATGCTTGCAGCTACAGCTGCAGGGCGCCGTCCGGGCATCGCTCAATAGCCTCCCACGCGGATCCATTCGCAGTTGGGATGAGCTGGTCTACAGCTTCGTGCGCAACTTTAAAGGCACGTACAAACGGCCCGCATCAATCGAAGAACTGAGATGCTGGTAGCAAAGATCTAGCGAATCGCTGCTCTCATACATACGAAGATGGTCCATCATCAAGAACTCCGCGGAAAACATCTCGGAAGACTGCACGATTGATGCATTCAATGGTGGCGTCCATCGTCTAGAGCTCAGGGAGGAGCTGGGGCGCTCAAAGCCCCAAACCATCGACCACCTGATGGAGATCGCGAATCGGTGGGCTGATAGAGAAGATTCGGTGAAGAACCGCGCTAACTCCGACGAGGAGGCGAAACTCGAACGCAGACGCGACCGCCGAGGCAAACGCCGGATGCGCATCTACGACAACCGTGACGATGTCAACATGGTCGCAGCCGGCTATGCCGATAGACGTGACGACAACCGCAACAGCGGATACCGCAGCGGTGGATACCACGAATCTGGGAAAACCATGCAAGTATGGCAACGCCGCACTCGCGACGAGGCACCCGCGACCTCCATCGAGGAAAAACTGTCCGGACCATGCATGGTACACTTCTACATCGACAAGCATGACGGCAAGAGAAAGTCCAGCCACCTCCTCAAGGACTACTGCGAGTTCCTCAAACTATACGAGGGATTGGTTCGGATGAACCGCAACGCAGTCGAAATAGGCTATGGGGCCGCTCCAGGCGCCGTCGCACATGGCGCACCGCCACCTCCACCGGGGCCACCACCAAACGGAGCTGCACCGGACCAACACCACGGAGGAGAACCGTACCCACGGGCCATGGGTACCATGATGATCCAAAAGGGGTGCCCCTCCAAAAGGGGTGCCCCTCCTTCAATAAACGAGACCACCCGCCTCAAGTACCTCGGCCAGGCATTGCCCCCTCGTACTTGAGGCGCAAATTGGAGGCTTCGACATGAGTCGCGTCTTCATGGACGGCGGAAGCGGCATCAACCTCATATTCGCGAGTACCTTGCGAGCAATGAGGATCCCTCTAACTTGCTTGGAGGCATCGGACACAACGTTCCATGGCATCGTCCCAGGGAAAGGCGTATACCCCCTGGGCAAAATCAACCTCGCTGTCATATTCGGTACACCAAGGAACTTCCGGCGCGAGCGCATCGATTTTGAGGTCGTTGACTAGACCTCACAATACCACTACATCCTCGGACGCGTTGCGTTCGCTAGGATCATGGCGGTACCCCACTACGCCTACCTGCAGATGAAAATGCTAGGTCCCGACAGTGTCATCACGATCATTGAAGCTTTGAGCGATCTGACAGTTGCGACAGGGAATTCAATAGAATCTCCCAGTCCTTCGGCATGTAGGAGGAGCTCGCGCGATTGAAGGAGACGACAGACAACAGCCTGCCTCCCCCAAGAAGGCCAAGCTCACCTAATCTCTCCTTCGACTCATCTGTACACAGAAAGAAGGTGCAGGTCCATCCGACAGATCCCGCCAAAACGGCCCTCATCGCTAACATCTTGAGTCCCGCATAGGAACTCGCGCTCGTCGAATTCCTCCGCGAGCACTAGGAAATTTTTGCCTGGAGTCTTGCGGACATGCCAGGAGTTCCTAGGGAATTCGCCGAGCACGCACTCAACGTCAACCCCGACGCAAGGCCAGTCAAGCAAACAATCAGGCGACTGTTTGAGCCACGAGCGCAGGCAGTTGGCATGGAGATCAACAGACTCCTCGAGGCCAAATTCATACGCGAGATCAGGGAAAGCACTTGGCTCGCCAATACGGTGCTGGTGCCAAAAAAGGACACAGATATCCTACGGATGTGCGTGGACTTCACTTCCTTAAACAAGCACTGCCCAAAAGATCACTTCCCGCTACCACGGATCGATCAAATCATCGACTCCACCGCTGGGTGCCAGCGCCTCTACTTCCTCGATGCCTACTCAGGCTATAACCAAATTCGAATGGAGGAGGAAGACATGGAGAAGACCGCGTTTACAACGCCCTTCGGTGTGTTCTGCTACAACACAATGCCCTTCGGGCTAAAAAACGCGGGAGCCACCTACCAGCGGTGCATGCAGGCTTGCCTCAAGGAGCAATTGGGTCGTAACATCCAAGTGTATGTCGACGACATAGTAATCAAAACCAAGGAGGAAGCCTCTCTAATCGACGACTTGCACGAAACATTCACCAACCTCGATCGTTACCGGATTAAGCTCAATCCGGAAAAATGCGCCTTTGGCATACCATCTGGGCAGCTGCTCGGGTATCTCATCTCCGCGAGAGGGATAAAGGCCATACTGGCCATGGAGAAGCCAAAGAACATAAGAGGCGTCCAGCAACTAGCCAGAAGAATCGCGGCCATAAGTCGATTTATCAGTCTAATGGGGGAAAAGGCACTACCCTTTGATCAGCTCCTCTGAAAAGCTGACAAATTCGAGTGGACCAAGGAAGCGCAAGAAGCATTCGAAGATCTCAAGCGCCTGCTATCCACCTCGCCAGTACTGGTGACTCCACGAGAAAGGGAGCCACTACTGCTATACATCTCCGCTACCAACCAAGTGGTTAGTACAGTGCTCGTCGTCGAACGGGCCGATGAAAACAAGGTCCACGGCGTACAACGCCCGGTAAACTACCTCAGCGAGGTCCTCACGCCAACAAAACAGCGGTACCCGCACTACCAGAAGCTAGCGTACGACGTCTTCATGACCGTCCGGCGACTGCGCCATTACTTCCAGGAACACCCAATCATGGTAGTCAGCGACGCCCCATTGGGACATATCCTCAATAACCCCGACGCCACGGGACGAGTCGCGCTTTGGGGAATCGAACTGTCTCCACGAGACATCACATACGAAAAGCGCGACGCAATCAAGTCGCAGGTTCTCCCTGACTTTCTCGTGCATTGGATGGAAAACCAACTCCCGGACAAGCCAGATATGTCCTACCTCTGGACAATGCACTTCGATGGATCCAAGCGGAAAGACGGAGCAGTAGCAGGTGTCATATTGACGTCACCTCAAGTAGACAAGCTAAAATACATCCTGCGAATGCAATTTACGGCCTCAAACAACGAGGCTGAATACGAGGCCCTGTTGCACGGGATGAGGACGGCAAAAGCCTGCGGCGCAAAGAGGCTCATCATATATGGTGACTCCAAGCTGGTCGTCAACCAAACAATGCACGAGTGCGACGCACTCAATGAGAACATGATCGCATACCGCGACCTCTACGATACACTCGAGGGAGACTTTGATGGTTGCGAGTTACGACATGTAGGTCGCGAAAGCAACGAGGAGGCGGACGCACTCGCCAACATAGGCTCTACCTGCGCCCCCATACCACCTGGGGTATTTCTCGAGCGCATCTGCGAACGCTTTATCAAGCCAAAGCCCGCAGAGAAGAAAACAAGCGCAGCAATGGACTCGGGGGCTACGCCACCCAATGAGCCAATGGCACTCGATGGCTTGGAGCTAGACACAGGTCTCGAAGGGCCAATGAGCGTCATGATGATAGAACAATCTTAAACACAGCCGTACATTACATATCTCCTCAGCAAGCGCCTACCGGACGACCCGACGGACGCACGACACATCGCACGACGCTCCAAGGCATTCGCCGTTATCAACGGCGAACTGTATAAACGCAGTATCACAGGCGTGTTACAACGATGCGTCTCCCTAGCCGATGGAAAAGCAGTCCTCCTCGACATACATGAGGGGACCTGCGGACACCACGCCGGCAGTCGCGCCCTCGTTGCCAAAGCTTTACGAGCTGGATTTTACTGGCCCACGTCCATGCGTGACGCCAAGGACATAGTCCAAAAGTGCAACGCTTGTTAGCGATTCACGGATAAACCACACGCACCAGGCGCAGAATTATGGCCTATTCCATTGGCCTAGCCCTTCGCATAGTGGGGTCTCGACATGGTTGGCAAACTCCCAAAGTCCTCGCAAGGAGGATACGTCTACCTCTTGGTCGCAGTCGACAAATTCACCAAGTGGATCGAGGCCATGCCAGTAACCAAGCAATCAGGGCACAGCGCAGTCAAGTTCTTCGAGTCCATCGTCTACCGCTTCGGCGTGCCGCACATCATCATCACTGACAACGGGACGAACTTCACATCCAAGGAGTTCCAAGAATTATGCGAAAACCTGGGGATCAACATCAGTTATGCCTCAGTCGTGCATCCACAGACCAACGGTCAGGTGGGAAAAGCAAACGGGCTCGTCTGCAGCGGCATCAAGAAGCGACTCCTTCGACCACTCGAACAAGCCACGGGTTGCTGGCCAGATGAGCTCCAATCCGTACTCTAGAGCCTACGTACAACTCCAAACAGCGCCACAGGCTACACGCCATTCTTTATGGTGCACGGGGCAGAAGCGGTACTACCCGCCGAAGTAAGGTACAAGGCGCCGCGCATAGTCGCTTACAGCGACCAAGAGTCATCTCTTGCACTCGAAGACTCCGTCGACCTCCTCGACGAGGCAAGAGAAATCGCCGCAGAAAGATCCACGATCTACCAGCAGAACTTGCGCAACTACCACAGTAGAAGGCTTCGCCCCAGATCCTTCGTCGAAGGTGAGCTGGTCCTGCGACTGAAGCAGCAGGGACATCTCAAGCTCGAGTCCCCCTGGGAAGGACTATACTTGGTTACAGAAGTAATCCCAGGTGGCGCCTATCGCCTTCAAGACCTAAAATAAGGTGTCGCATACTCCAACCCTTGGAATGTCGCACAACTGCGACGCTTCTACCCCTAGCTGTTTTTACTTTTACATCGCAAATAAGGCTACCCAGCCAAGGCTACTTAGCCACACATTGTACCTCGTACTGTTCTCCAAATAAATAAAAGCTAAGTGCCCCAAAACTCTGCGTTTTTCTTTTCACTTTTGTTACTATTGTACTCGGGGGCTACGCCACCCTACACACATTTGTTCTTCGAACTAATAAACGCGACATCCTGAGTAGATGGCACATCAATTGAACCCCTTAAACGCAAACTCAACCCAGCTGCAACGCACCTGGCAGTTTGAAAAAGGGATGGCCAGGCTAACGAAAAGGACACGTATAGTGCAACGCACCTTACGCTTACAAAAGCTATTTGTACGCGTTCAACAATAAGTTATATACAAATATATATATGAACTTTACAACACAAATACACTTATGTGCAGGATACAAATCTGGTTACTGCTGCAAAAGAAGAACATTGGTTTGTTCCTCGAAGAAGTCGACAATCTCCTCTGCTGGCCGGTCCGCCGCTTGATAATGCGGCACCATATTCCAAGAAGATCCGGCTGGCGGCGCTGGCAGACCAGAAGCTACGACGGCGACATCCACGTCAGGCCTGTACAATCGCACCATCGAGAGGGCCGCCTTGGCACCAGCCACCAACTGCTGCCTCACGCACTCGCGAACCGAGGACATATCTTGAAATTTGGCCTGAAGAGCCAATAGGCTTGACGGCATGTCATCCAACGGGAACATCGCGTGATAGATATTCTTCAAACATGACTGCGACTTCTTCAGGAAGAGGAGCACTCGCGAAGCGCGATCCTGCAGGGTCGCCAATGCAGTTGTACGATCATGATCCACCCAGAAGTATCCACTCTCTTGGAGTTGCTCCTAGGTGAGACCATGAAGGCAGATGGCAATCCTATCCCTCTCCTCCTGCGGATGGCGTGCGCTAACAACTACACGAAGCAGCACCAACAACATGAGTACAACGTACCACTGCGACTAACTGCAAAGGAAAAAATGAGGACGAGCAAACTAACACTTAAACTGGTCACCCAACTGCGTCACCTCGCCAAGCAGATATTGCTCGCGGGCGCGGCTTTTTCCGCCTTTGACTTCCACACATCTGCGTTACCGCGGATCAGGGGTAACTCACGCTCCAGCTGCTTTACGCGGTCACGAAGTCGCGATAGCAAGGACAACTCCTCTACCCTGGAGCGCGGCGGTGCCACTGTCTCATCAAGAGATGGTGAGTCCTGGTTTCCCCCTACGGGACCACTCGATGTGCCCTACCACAAGTCAAGACAGAAGAAAATAAGACGACCAAATTAACACAATGACAAGGGGAACAGGTGCATTTAGAATAAGCATAAATTATTCACAAGCACACTCGCCAGCAGGCATGTTCTTAGACCAAAAGTACAATTCATCATCTGTTACAAAAGCAACCTATGGAGCAGCTGGCTTCTTTGACTTCGACGCCTTCGGGGGCTTCATCAAGTCCGTGGCAGTATCAGACGACACTGACTTTCCGCCTGCCCCTGAGGCCGAAGCTTTTGCCGCCTTCTTAGCACGCTGGAGCTCCTCCGAATACTTGGCAACGGTGTTAATCAAGGAATGACCATATTTGGCACAGGTAGTCGCAAAGGTAGCGAAGACTACCTGCTAACCATCCGCGCCAACAGGCATTGTCTTTGACACCGAAGAGGGATCTATCTCTCCGTGGGCTTGCACCATGGCGAGTGACATCGTTGCACCAGTCGCCCAGAGGGAGTTCTTGTAAGAAGAAGGCACGCCCCCAGCGAGTGACTCCACCAGCTTGCCCATAGTATTGACCTGCTCCGCCTTTGGCATCAACTCCTCCCGGAGGTGACTAAGGGCGACCTTGGCCTTGGATAATGTATCCTGGACGACGTCGCTTCGGTCTTCGACCGCGGACACCACGCCGGCCAGAATGTTATCACGACGAAGGGCCTGCGGGTCAAAACTCAAGTCGCCAGCATCTACACTAAAATACATGGATCAAATTTCTAGTGCCGCCGGCAAAACTGTAGAAGCAAAGAAAAGCATCAATAAAAAATCCACTAGTAAAGGTACCTGAGAGGGCCTTGGCGACTGAGAATATTTGCTCCTCGAACAACTTCTCCCTGGCCGCAAAAGAGGCGCGCAGATCCTCTTCGCGCTTCCGGGCATCATCACGAGCTGCGATTGCCTCATCGCGCCCCTTCACAGCTGCGACCAATGTCTTCTCCAATGATGCGACATTGCACAGTAGGGCGTTATGCTCAGCTACATGGCAGTCAAATAATTGGCTATTAGTCGAACATACCAAAACAGAGGGAAGATGAAAGAAACAAGCGTGGAAGCACTCACTTTCGACCACGTGGTGACGCGCCTCCAGCATCGCATGCTGACGACCCATCGCCACCACCTGCTCCGCCACTCGCGCGACCTCCCTTACAAGGAGCTGTTGCACCAAGCAAGGAATCAGAGAGGGCAACAGAAGGCGTTGACTTCCAAAATACAACAGAAGGAAAGATATACTCACATGGTCCTCTAGCGACTCCGAAGAAGTCTGTTGAGCCGTCATCCGAGCAACTATTCGATGCTCCCCTCCGTGAGGAGAGCTCAAAGAATTGTGCCCGTAGTGGGCCGCCGCCGGAGGAGAAGGAGCGCGCTCGACCTCTACCTTGGCCCTTGAGGTCGCGACTCCTAATTCCTTCAAAAACTCAACGTCGCCAGAAGATGATGACGCCTCTTGACTGCAAGACCAAATTCGCATTAAGAAAAGGAAAAACTCCAGGGCAAAGCCAACAAATAGACAACCGAAAAGAATGAATGACCTCATAAACTTACCAGTAAAACTTGTCAAGATCAAACGTGGCCTCCGCCGACTCCGACGAAGACTCCTTGGGCAATCGCATCTTCTTGCAAGAAGATGGTGCTACATCCCTCACAGGAACGGCAGGAATTGGTGACTCCGCGCCAGCAACTCTGCCTTCTGGAGTTGAAGGAGTCGACGCATCGGAGTCCTCGCTACGCGAACGCTTGCGAGTATCCAGGCTCCCGGACTCGGGGGCTTCCTCTTCCACATCAGAAGGGATGGTCGACTCAGACTCATCCTCTTCAAAAGCTTCGCGAGGAATAATGCCCTCAGGGAGAGGAGGCATGCAAGGCGAGACCGCCCAATCCTGCATACACACAGCAAAAAGGAGCAAGTAAGTAACAGAAAAGCAATCGCGAACATAAGCTACTGCGTAGCATGACTGTACCTCGGGAGGAGGATTCAAAGCATCGAAGGGAGGAACGACTGGCTCATTCGGAAGCACATCCTTGAAGGTGTACTTCGTGACCAGTCGCACCCTCTTATCTACCTCACTCGCGGACATGCCATCGGCAGACACACGAGTGACATCATCAGCACCACCCCATTGAAACATGGGATGGACCCTAGCCTGGAGAGGCTGGACGCGACGACGCAGCCAAGTCCTAACAAGGGCGCAGCCTCCCTCTTCTGCGCCTATGCGACTCTCGAGGTCGCAGACGCGTTGATATAACACATCTGTCTCCGCGAGTTCGGAAGGCATGATCACGTTCTTCCAAGAACGCATCTTCTTGTAGGGAGTCGCGGGGTCGAAAGGCGCAAGTCCAAAATGCTCGTCCTTGACCTTCTGGTCGCGAATATAAAACCACCTGTCCCGCCATCCCTGGACGGACTTGGCGAGCTTGATGTCAAAGTAGGTGGCGGATGGGTCGACATGGATTCCACACCCACCTACGTCATAAACTAAAGAGCTAGATGCGGACTGACGCTTTAGCTTAAACAAACGTTTGAAATGGCCAAAGTGCGGCTCGATTCTGAGCCAGCACTCGCAGAGGGTGATAAAACAAGAGATGTGAAGAATCGAATTTGGGGACAGCTGATGGAGCTGGAGCCCGTAGAAACAGAGGAGACCCCTAAGAAAGGGGTGGATAGGAAAAGAAAGGCCACGAATGATGAAAGCAAGAAACATCACTCGAAATCCAGCGGGAGGCACAGGAATGGTCTCACCGCTGGGGACGCGCGCGTCGGCGACTGCTGCGGAAATAACTCCGTCTTGGCGAAGAAGACGGAGATCGGACGCCTTGATGATTGAGGGGCGCCAAGCGCCATTGGTCACACGGGTGCCCGCGACCTTCTTTTTCCCGCCGGCGGCGGCACTGGTGCCCGCAGCAGCGGAGCCACCCTTCTTCTTCGTCGCGGCAACGGTGGCCGCGGATTCAGCGGCAGCGCCTCCTTTCTTCTTTCCCATTGCGCGGCGGCGATGAGAACGCAGAAAATAACTTGGAAACGAGCGGAGATGGTCTAGAGCTAAGGAGGAGATGAGCGCAGGAGAAAAGTAGAGGAGCAGCGGCAATGGCGATGGCAGCGAGGAAGAAAAAGGCGCAGATGGAAATTTACCGCCGTAGCATCGCTACTTAACCCCTAAGAGATGCAATCCAACGGCTCACAAAAACCCTATTGGACGCGTGGCACATATCGTGCTCGACACGTGGAGAAGAGGAAGCGCGAACCGTCCCTCCACTGCACGGAAATCGAGGAGGCACAGTTAATAATAAGACTACGCATGCCCAGTCAACTCAAAGTTAGAAAGTGGGACCCACCGCTCGTCACGTCCCGTCAAAGCCACTCACGCGGGCAACTGAGGTCATGCAAGCATCAGCACTGACATCATCAAAGGCTACTTAGAGGAAAACTTCGACTACTTTAGTCCTTGCTAGAGTTTTCGACTCCACCAAGCACTCGGGGGCTACTCCCATAGGGAGCGCTGGCCGCGCACCCTATGATTTTCTTTTCTTATTGCAGGGATACATGCAATCACAATCAAACCCAACCATTCAAAAAACGATTCGACTATGGACGTGGGTTACTCCCATAGGGAGCGCTGGAAACAATTTCGACTGAAACAAGCAAGCAAAAGACGACAGCTGTCGCAACCCAAGTTTTCGAGTCAAAACAAACAAAAATGGCAGCAGTCGCAAAATTTCTTTAGTCCCTGCCTGAGTCTTCGACTCAACCAGGCACTCGGGGGCTACTCCCATAGGGAGCGCTGGTCGCGCACACTATGATTATTTGCACAAAAGCTATGCATTGATTACATCAGCACTCGCAGATCATGGCGACACCGCCTCATAATTTTCCCTACAAAGAGATTACGTCTCCTGGGTTGCCCGAATCATCTCCGCGATGATAAAATTCGGATGCCGTGCTTACAGCGTGAAGGTAAGACCTGAATAAAGGTCTGGCAACGCATTTAACTGCGCACTACCAGAAACATATCCGTGCCTACATGCACGATGAACATGCCTTGACGGACGCGTCAAGTGCTCACACTCATATAACTGGAATCTGACTCCTGTAAGACCTCCGCGGCCTGAGTCAAATTACGCCAGCACTTTTCCGGATTCGAGTCCGGGGACTCGAATTCGAGTAGATTACGTTGTTTCACCCTAAGGTAGTTAACTGGTACTGATACTTCTGTTATATCAGGCTGGTATATCAACAATCCCTATGACACAAATAAAAGCAGTCGAAATGCACTCATTCAGGCACTCGAAACTTCAAAAAGTACCCAGTCGAATCTGCGATTCCACTGGATACTCGGGGGCTACTAACATGGGTATACCTTACAGGTACTCGAGTTTGGTATATACGGTCTAAATACGTACAGGCCCACGGTGTCGCCAAGGGCCAGACGAAAGGACTCGACTAACCTATGGACTCTCGATTGCTTCAGAGACAAGAAGAAGTTAAAGATAGAAAGTTTGAAGGGGAAAACCCTAACTTGTAACCGACTCGACCTGCTACCCGAGACCTAGTCTATCTATATAAAGGCTAGGAGGGGGCGGCGAGGAGGAGACACGCAACCCTAGTTTCCACAACTTTCGCCAGATTGCATCTGCGCACCATTGTAACTTTCGACTCCTTTGATAATTCCACGAGCAGACAAGCAGGAGTAGGAACCTCTACGAGGCCTGAACCTGGGTAAATCATTTGTCCCCTGTGTGCTTGTTTGCTAGCCGATAGATGTCTCCAGCACTCCCTCCTTCTCCAAAACCCAAGCCCATAACAATGGGCATTGATGAGTTAAACCCTCGTCACCGGGAAAAAACCACGACATCATGGAAAATATTACTAGTGTCTCCCGTGTGACGGTTATACCGAAAACATGCCAAATCTAAGCGAGACGTTGAACCGAACGGCCAAAACGTGGACACCGAGAAAAAATCAACTACATCATGGAAAATGGCCAGACACCATGGAAAACACGACTCGCGTCTCCCGTTTGTCGGTTGCGCTGAAAACATGCCAAATATGGATGAGACGTTGAACCGAACGGCCAAAACATGGACACCAGGTAAAATCCACGACATCATGCAAAACACGACTAGCGTCTCCCGTGCGTCGGTTACGCTGAAAACAGGCTAAATCTGGGCGAGACGTTATACCGAACGGCCAAAACGTGGAAACCGGGAAAAAATCCATGAAATCGTGGAAAACACAACTAGCGTCCCCATGTGACGGTTACACCGAAAACATACCAAATCTGGGCGAGACATTGGAACTAATGGACAAAACATGGACACTGGGCAAAAATCCACGACATTGTGGAAAACACGACTAGCGTCTCCCGTTTGTCGGTTACGCTGAACACATGCCAAATCAGGGCGAGACGTTAAACCGAACAGCCGAAACGTAGAAGCCGGGAAAAAATCCACGAAATCATGGAAAACACGACTAGCGTATCCCATGTGACGGTGACACCGAAAACAGGCTAAATCTGGGCGAGACGTTGGTCCGAACGACCAAAACGTGAAAACCGGGAGACTTCGTGAAAAACACGCTTGATATCATGGAAAACACGACTAACGTCCCCCGTGTGTCGGTTACGCTCAAAACATGGAAAATCTGGGCAAGGCATTAGACCGAACTACCAAAACGTGGAAACCGGGAAAAAATCCACGACAACGAGGAAAACACGATTAGCATCTCTCGTGTGACGGTTACACCGAAAACAGGCCAAATCTGGGCGAGACATTGAGTCGAACGGCCAAAATGTGGAAACCGGAAAAAAATCCACGACATCATGGAAAATACGACTAGCGTCACCCGTGTGATGGTTACACTAGAAACAAGCCAAATTTGGGCTAGACGTTGAACCGTACGGCCAAAACGTAGAAACCAGGAAAAAATCCACGACATCTTGGAAAAAACGACTAGTGTCTCCCGTGTGATGGTTACACCGAAAGCAAGCCAAATCTAGGCGAGACGTTGGACCGAACGACCAAACCGTGGAAACCGGCAAAAAACCACGACATCGTGGAAGAAATGACTAGTGTCTCCCGTGTGATGGTTACCCCAAAACATGCCAAATCTGAGCGAGACGTTGGACCAAATGGCCAAAAACGTGGACACCGAGCAAAAATCAACGACATCGTGGAAAATGGCCCGACTTTGTGGAAAACACGACTCGCGTCTCCCGTGTGTCGGTTACGCTGAAAACATGCCAAATATGGACGGGACGTTGAACCGAATGGCCAAAACATGGACACCGGGTAAAAATCCACCACATCGTGCAAAACACGACTAGCGTTTCCCGTGTGTCGGTTATGCTAAAAACAGGCCAAATCTGGGCGAGACGTTATACCGAACGGCCAAAACGTCGAAACCAGGAAAAAATCCACGACATCGTGGAAAACATGACTAGCGTCTCCCATGTGACGGCTACGCCGAAAACATGCCAAATCTGGGCGAGACATTGGACCGAATGGCCAAAACATGGACACTGGGCAAAAATTCATGACATCGTGGAAAACACGACTAGCGTCTCCCGTGTGTCGGTTATGCTGAACACATGCCAAATCAGGGCAAAACGTTGAACTGAACAGCAGAAACGTGGAAGCGGGAAAAAATCCACGACATCATGGAAAATACGACTAGCATATCCCATGTGACGGTGACACCGAAAATTTGCTAAATCTGGGCGAGACGTTAGACCGAACGGCCAAAACGTGAAAACCGGGAGACTTCGCGGAAAACACGCTCGCCATTGTGGAAAACACGACTAGCATCCCCGTGTGTCGGTTACGCTCAAAACAGGGAAAATCTGGGAAAGGCATTAGACCGAACTACCAAAACGTGGAAACCGAGAAAAAATCCACGACAACGAAGAAATCACGATTAGCATCTCCCGTGTGACGGTTACACCGAAAATAGACAAAATCTGGGCGAGACATTGAGTCGAACGGCTAAAACGCGGAAACTGGAAAAAATCCACGACATCATGGAAAATACGACTAGCGTCTCTCGTGTGATGGTTACACTGGAAATATGCCAAATTTGGGCTAGACGTTGAACCGAACGGCCAAAACGTGGAAACCAGGAAAAAAATCCACGACATCGTGGAAAAAACGACTAGTGTCTCCCGTGTGATGGTTACACCGAAAATAGGCCAAGTCTAGACGAGACGTTGGACCGAACGACCAAAACGTGGAAACCGGGAAAAAACCACGACATCGTGGAAAAAATGACTAGTGTCTCCCGTGTGACGGTTACACCGAAAAACATGCCAAATCTGAGCAAGACGTTGGACCAAACAGCCAAAATTGGACACCGAGCAAAAATCAACGATATCGTGGAAAATGGGCCGACTTCGTGGAAAATACTTGCGTCTCCCGTGTGTCGTTTATGCTGAAAACAGGCTAAATATGGACGAGACGTTGAACCGAACGGCCAAAACATCGACACCAGGTAAAAATCCACGACATCGTGTAAAACACGACTAGCGTTTCCCGTGTGTCGGCTATGCTGAAAACATGCCAAATCTGGGCGAGACATTGAGTCGAACGGCAAAATGTGGAAACCGGAAAAAAAATCCACGACATTATGGAAAATACGACTAGCGTCACCCGTGTGATGATTCCGCTAGAAACAGGCCAAATTTGGGCTAGACGTTGAACCGAACGACCAAAACGTAGAAACCAGGAAAAAATCCACGACATCATGAAAAAAACGACTAGTGTCTCCCATGTGATGGTTACACCGAAAGCAAGCCAAGTCTAGGCGAGACGTTGGACCGAACGACCCAAACGTGGAAACCGGAAAAAAACCACGACATCGTGGAAAAAATGACTAGTGTCTCCCGTGTGATGGTTACACCAAAAATATGCCAAATCTGAGCGAGACGTTGGACCAAATGGCCAAAAACGTGGACAACGAGCAAAAATCAACGACATCGTGGAAAATGGCCCGACTTTGTGGCAAACACGACTCGTGTCTACCGTGTGTCGGTTACGCTGAAAACATGCCAAATATGGACGAGACGTTGAACCGAACGGCCAAAACATGGACACCGGGTAAAAATCCACCACATCATGCAAAACACGACTAGCGTTTCCCATGTGTCGGTTATGCTGAAAACAGGCCAAATCTGGGCGAGACGTTATACCGAACGGCCAAAACGTGGAAACCAAGAAAAAATCCACGACATCGTGGAAAACACGACTAGCGTCTCCCGTGTGACGGTTACACCGAAAACATGTCAAATCTGGACGATACATTGAACCGAATGGCCAAAACATGGACACTGGGCAACAATTCATGACATCGTGGAAAACACGGCTAGCGTCTCCCGTGTGTCGGTTATGCTGAACACATGCCAAATCAGGGCAAAACGTTGAACTGAACAGCAGAAACGTGGAAGCCGGGAAAAAATCCACGACATCATGGAAAATACGACTAGCATATCCCATGTGACGGTGACACCGAAAACTGGCTAAATCTGGGCGAGACGTTAGACCGAACGGCCAAAACGTGAAAAGCCGGAGACTTCGCGGAAAACACGCTCGCCATTGTGGAAAACACGACTAGCATCTCCCGTGTCTTGGTTACGCTCAAAACAGGGAAAATCTGGGAAGGCATTAGACCGAACTACCAAAACGTGGAAACCGGGAAAAAATGCACGACAACGAGGAAAACATGATTAGCTTCTCCCGTGTGAAGGTTACACCGAAAATAGGCAAAATCTGGGCGAGACATTGAGTCGAACGGCCAAAACGTGGAAACCAGAAAAAATCCATGACATCATGGAAAATACGACTAGCGTCTCCCGTGTGATGGTTACACTGGAAACATGCCAAATTTGGGCTAGACGTTGAACCGAACGGCCAAAATGTGGAAACCAGGAAAAAATCCACGACATCGTGGAAAAAACGACTAGTGTCTCCCGCGTGATGGTTACACCGAAAACAGGCCAAGTCTAGACGAGACGTTGGACCGAACGACCAAAACGTGGAAACCGGGAAAAAACCACGACATCGTGGAAAAAATGACTAGTGTCTCCCGTGTGACGGTTACACCGAAAAACATGCCAAATCTGAGCATGACGTTGGACCAAACGGCCAAAATGTGGACACCGAGCAAAAATCAATGATATCGTGGAAAATGGGCCGACTTCGTGGAAAACACGACTCGCGTCTCCCGTGTGTCGTTTACGCTGAAAACAGGCTAAATATGGACGAGACGTTGAACCGAACGGCAAAAACATGGACACCGGGTAAAGATCCACGACATCGTGCAAAACACGACTAGCGTTTCCCGTGTGTCGGTTATGCTGAAAACAGGCTAAATCTGGGCGAGACGTTATACCGAACGGCCAAAACGTGGAAACCAGGAAAAAATCCACGACATCGTGGAAAACACGACTAGCGTCTCCCGTGTGTCGGTTACGCTAAACACATGCCGAATCAGGGTGAGACGTTGAACCGAACAACCGAAACATGGAAACCGGGAAAAAATCCGAAACATCGTGGAAAACACGACTAGTGTATCCCATGTGACGGTGACACCGAAAACAGGCCAAATCTGGGCGAGACATTGGATCGAACGGCTAAATCATGGAAACCGGGAGACTTCACGGAAAACACGCTCCATATCGTGGAAAACACAACTAGCATCCCCCGTGTGTCGGTTACGCTCAAAACAGGCAAAATCTGGACGAGGCATTAGACCGAACTACCAAAACATGGAAACCGGGAAAAAATCCACGACAACGAGAAAAACACGATTAGCATCTCCTGTGTGATAGTTACATCGAAAACATGCCAAATCTAGGCGAGACATTGAGCCGAACGGCCAAAACGTGGAAACCGGGAAAAAATCCACGACATCGTGGAAAACACGACTAGCTTCTCCCTTGTGATGACGTTAAATCGAACAGCTAAAACGTGGAAACCGGAAAAAAATCCACGACATCGTGAAAAAACAACTAGTGTCTCCCGTGTGACGGTTACACCGAAAACAGGCCAATCTAGGCGAGACGTTGGGCCGAACGACCAATACGTGGAAACCGGGAAAAAAACCACGACATCGTGGAAAAAATGACTAGTGTCTCCCGTGTGATGGTTACACCGAAAACATGCCAAATCTGAGCGAGACGTTGGACTGAACGGCCAAAACATGGACACCGAGCAAAAATCAACGACATCGTGGAAAATGGCCCGACATCATGGAAAACACGACTCGCGTCTCCCGTGTGTCAGTTACGCTGAAAACATCCAAATATAGACGAGACGTTGAACCTAACGACCAAAACATGGACACTGGGTAAAATCCACGACATCGTGGAAAACACGACTAGCGTCACCCATGTGTCGGTTACGCTGAAAACAGGCCAAATCTGGGCGAGACGTTATACCGAACGGCCAAAATGTGGAAACCGGGAAAGTATCCACGACATCGTGGAAAACACGACTAGCATCTCCCATGTGACGGGTACACCGAAAACATGCCAAATCTGGGCGAGACATTGGACCGAATGGCTAAAACATGGACACTAGGCCAAAATCCGGGCGAGGCGTTAGACCGAACTTCCAAACACGAATAGCGTCTCCAGTGTGTCGGTTACGCTGGACACATGCCAAATTAGGGCGATACGTTGAACCGAACAGCCGAAATGTGGAAACTAGGAAAAAATCCACGACATCGTGGCAAAAACGACTAGTGTCTCCCGTGTGATGGTTACACCGAAAAAATGCCAAGTCTAGGCGAGACGTTGGACCGAACGACCAAAACGTGGAAACCGGGAAAAAACCACGACATCGTGGAAAAAAGACTAGTGTCTCCCGTGTGACGGTTACACCGAAAAACATGCCAAATCTGAGCAAGACGTTGGACCAAACGGCCAAAACGTGGACACCGAGAAAAAATCAACGATATCGTGGAAAATGGGCCGACTTCGTGGAAAACACGACTCGCGTCTGCCGTGTGTCGTTTACGCTGAAAACACGCCAAATATGGACGAGACGTTGAACCGAACGGCGAAAACATAGACACTAGGTAAAACTCCACGACATCGTGCAAAACATGACTAGCGTTTCCCGTGTGTCGGTTATGCTGAAAACAGGCTAAATCTGGGCGAGACGTTATACCGAATGGCCAAAACGTGGAAACCGGGAAAAAATCCACGACATCGTGGAAAACACGACTAGCGTCTCTCGTGTGACGGTTACACCGAAAACATGCCAAATCTGGGCAAGACATTGGCCCGAATGGCCAAAACATGGACACTGGGCCAAAATCCACGACATCGTGGAAAACACGACTAGCGTCTCCCGTGTGTCGGTTACGCTAAACACATGTCGAATCAGGGCGAGACGTTGAACCGAACAACCGAAATGTGGAAACCGGGAAAAAATCCACGACATCGTGGAAAACACGACTAGTGTATCCCATGTGACGGTGACACCGAAAACATGCCAAATCTAGGCGAGACATTGGATCGAACGGCCAAAACATGGAAACCGGGAGAATTCATGGAAAACACGCTCGATATCGTGGAAAACACGACTAGCATCCCCCGTGTGTCGGTTACGCTCAAAACAGGCAAAATCTGGGCGAGGCATTAGACCGAACTACCAAAACGTGGAAACCGGGAAAAAATCCAAGACAACGAGAAAAACACGATTAGCATTCCTGTGTGATAGTTACACCGAAAACATGCCAAATCTAGGCGAGACATTGAGCCGAACGGCCAAAACGTGGAAACCGGGAAAAAATCCACGACATCATGGAAAATACGACTAGCTTCTCCCTTGTGAAGGTTACACTGAAAACATGCCAAATCTGGGCTAGAGGTTAAATCGAACGGCTAAAACGTGGAAACCGGGAAAAAATCCACGACATCGTGAAAAAAACAACTAGTGTCTCCCGTGTATTGGTTACACCGAAAACAGGCCAAATCTAGGCGAGACGTTGGGCCAAATGACCAAAATGTGGAAACCGGGAAAAAACAACGACATCGTGGAAAAAATGACTAGTGTCTCCCGTGTGATGGTTACACCGAAAACATGCCAAATCTGAGCGAGACATTGGACACCGAGCAAAACATGGACACTGAGCAAAAATCAACGACATCGTGGAAAATGGCCCGACATCATGGAAAACACGACTCGCGTCTCCTATGTGTCAGTTACGCTGAAAACATCCAAATATGGACGAGACGTTGAACCTAATGGCCGAAACATGGACATTGGGTAAAAATCCACGACATCGTGGAAAACACGACTAGCGTCTCCCATGTGTCGGTTACGCTGAAAACAGGCCAAATCTGGGCGAGACGTTATATCGAACGGCCAAAACGTGGAAACCGGGAAAGAATCCACGACATCGTGGAAAACACGACTAGCGTCTCCCATGTGATGGGTATACCGAAAACATGCCAAATCTGGGCGAGACATTGGACCGAATGACAAAAACATGGACACTGGGCAAACATCCACGACATCGTGCAATACACGACTAGCGTCTCCCATGTGACGGTTACACTGAAAACATGCCATATCTGAGTGAGACATTGGACCGAACGGCCAAAACATGGAAACCGGGAGACATCATGGAAAACAGGCCCGACATCGTGGAAAACACGACTAACGCCCCCCGTTGTGTCGGTTACGCGTTAAAACAGGCAAATCTAGGCGAGGCGTTAGACCGAACTGCCAAAACGTGGAAACCAGGAAAATATCCACGATAACGTGGAAGAAAACACGATTAGCGTCTCCCGTGTGACGGGTACAACCGAAAACATGCCAAATCTGGGCGAGGACATTGAGCCGAACGGCCAAAACATGGAAACCGGGAAAGGAAAAAATCTACGGACATCGTGGAAAACACGACTAGCGTCTCCCGTGTGATGGTTTACACCGAAAACAGGAAAAATCTGGGGCTAGACTTTGAAACCGACAGCCAAAACATGGAAACCGGGAAAAACATCCATGACATTGTGGAAAAAACCGAAAGTGTTTCCTGTGTGACGGTCAAGCACCGAAAACATGCCAATCTGGTCTAGACGTGGACCGAACCCCAAAACTGGAAACAAGAAAAAAACCCGACTCGTGGAAAAAATTGACTAGTGTCTCCCGTGTGAGGTTACCAAAAACGCCCCAAATCTGACAAGAAATTAGAACTCAATGCAAAACGTTGAAACCGAGAGAACATCACGGAAAACACGTCAGACAATCGTGGAAAACACGACTAAGCGTCCCCCGGTGTTGGTTACGCTCAAAACATGCAAAATATGGGCGAGGCGTTAGACCGAACCGCCAAAATGTGGAAATCTGGAAAATATCCACGACAATGTGAAAAACACGATTTGCGTCTCCCATGTGACGGTTACACCGAAAACAATGCCAAATCTGGGCGAGACATTGAGCCGAACGGCCAAACGTGGAAACCGGGAAAAAATCCACGACATCGTGGAAAACACGACTAGCTTCTCCCTTGTGATGACGTTAAATCGAACAGCTAAAACGTGGAAACCGGAAAAAAATCCACGACATCGTGAAAAAACAACTAGTGTCTCCCGTGTGACGGTTACACCGAAAACAGGCCAAATCTAGGCGAGACGTTGGGCCGAACGACCAATACGTGGAAACCGGGAAAAAAACCACGACATCGTGGAAAAAATGACTAGTGTCTCCCGTGTGATGGTTACACCGAAAACATGCCAAATCTGAGCGAGACGTTGGACTGAACGGCCAAAACATGGACACTGAGCAAAAATCAACGACATCGTGGAAAATGGCCCGACATCATGGAAAACACGACTCGCGTCTCCCGTGTGTCAGTTACGCTGAAAACATCCAAATATAGACGAGACGTTGAACCTAACGACCAAAACATGGACACTGGGTAAAATCCACGACATCGTGGAAAACACGACTAGCGTCTCCCATGTGTCGGTTACGCTGAAAACAGGCCAAATCTGGGGGAGACGTTATACCGAACGGCCAAAATGTGGAAACCGGGAAAGAATCCACGACATCGTGGAAACACGACTAGCATCTCCCATGTGACGGGTACACCGAAAACATGCCAAATCTGGGCGAGACATTGGACCGAATGGCTAAAACATGGACACTAGGCCAAAATCCGGGCGAGGCGTTAGACCGAACTTCCAAACACGAATAGCGTCTCCAGTGTGTCGGTTACGCTGGACACATGCCAAATTAGGGCGATACGTTGAACCGAACAGCCGAAATGTGGAAACTAGGAAAAAATCCACGACATCGTGGCAAAAACGACTAGTGTCTCCCGTGTGATGGTTACACCGAAAAAATGCCAAGTCTAGGCGAGACGTTGGACCGAACGACCAAAACGTGGAAACCGGGAAAAAACCACGACATCGTGGAAAAAAGACTAGTGTCTCCCGTGTGACGGTTACACCGAAAAACATGCCAAATCTGAGCAAGACGTTGGACCAAACGGCCAAAACGTGGACACCGAGAAAAAATCAACGATATCGTGGAAAATGGGCCGACTTCGTGGAAAACACGACTCGCGTCTGCCGTGTGTCGTTTACGCTGAAAACACGCCAAATATGGACGAGACGTTGAACCGAACGGCGAAAACATAGACACTAGGTAAAACTCCACGACATCGTGCAAAACATGACTAGCGTTTCCCGTGTGTCGGTTATGCTGAAAACAGGCTAAATCTGGGCGAGACGTTATACCGAATGGCCAAAACGTGGAAACCGGGAAAAAATCCACGACATCGTGGAAAACACGACTAGCGTCTCTCGTGTGACGGTTACACCGAAAACATGCCAAATCTGGGCAAGACATTGGCCCGAATGGCCAAAACATGGACACTGGGCCAAAATCCACGACATCGTGGAAAACACGACTACCGTCTCCCGTGTGTCGGTTACGCTAAACACATGTCGAATCAGGGCGAGACGTTGAACCGAACAACCGAAATGTGGAAACCGGGAAAAAATCCACGACATCGTGGAAAACACGACTAGTGTATCCCATGTGACGGTGACACCGAAAACATGCCAAATCTAGGCGAGACATTGGATCGAACGGCCAAAACATGGAAACCGGGAGAATTCATGGAAAACACGCTCGATATCGTGGAAAACACGACTAGCATCCCCCGTGTGTCGGTTATGCTCAAAACAGGCAAAATCTGGGCGAGGCATTAGACCGAACTACCAAAACGTGGAAACCGGGAAAAAATCCAAGACAACGAGAAAAACACGATTAGCATTCCTGTGTGATAGTTACACCGAAAACATGCCAAATCTAGGCGAGACATTGAGCCGAACGGCCAAAACGTGGAAACCGGGAAAAAATCCACGACATCATGGAAAATACGACTAGCTTCTCCCTTGTGAAGGTTACACTGAAAACATGCCAAATCTGGGCTAGAGGTTAAATCGAACGGCTAAAACGTGGAAACCGGGAAAAAATCCACGACATCGTGAAAAAAACAACTAGTGTCTCCCGTGTATTGGTTACACCGAAAACAGGCCAAATCTAGGCGAGACGTTGGGCCAAATGACCAAAATGTGGAAACCGGGAAAAAACAACGACATCGTGGAAAAAATGACTAGTGTCTCCCGTGTGATGGTTACACCGAAAACATGCCAAATCTGAGCGAGACATTGGACACCGAGCAAAACATGGACACTGAGCAAAAATCAACGACATCGTGGAAAATGGCCCGACATCATGGAAAACACGACTCGCGTCTCCTATGTGTCAGTTACGCTGAAAACATCCAAATATGGACGAGATGTTGAACCTAATGGCCGAAACATGGACATTGGGTAAAAATCCACGACATCGTGGAAAACACGACTAGCGTCTCCCATGTGTCGGTTACGCTGAAAACAGGCCAAATCTGGGCGAGACGTTATATCGAACGGCCAAAACGTGGAAACCGGGAAAGAATCCACGACATCGTGGAAAACACGACTAGCGTCTCCCATGTGATGGGTATACCGAAAACATGCCAAATCTGGGCGAGACATTGGACCGAATGACAAAAACATGGACACTGGGCAAACATCCACGACATCGTGCAATACACGACTAGCGTCTCCCATGTGACGGTTACACTGAAAACATGCCATATCTGAGTGAGACATTGGACCGAACGGCCAAAACATGGAAACCGGGAGACATCATGGAAAACAGGCCCGACATCGTGGAAAACACGACTAACGCCCCCCGTGTGTCGGTTACGCTTAAAACAGGCAAAATCTAGGCGAGGCGTTAGACCGAACTGCCAAAACGTGGAAACCAGGAAAATATCCACGATAACGTGGAAAACACGATTAGCGTCTCCCGTGTGACGGGTACACCGAAAACATGCCAAATCTGGGCGAGACATTGAGCCGAACGGCCAAAACATGGAAACCGGGAAAAAATCTACGACATCGTGGAAAACACGACTAGCGTCTCCCGTGTGATGGTTACACCGAAAACAGGCAAAATCTGGGCTAGACTTTGAACCGAACAGCCAAAACATGGAAACCGGGAAAAACATCCATGACATTGTGGAAAAACCGACTAGTGTTTCCTGTGTGACGGTTACACCGAAAACATGCCAAATCTGGGCGAGACGTTGGACCGAACGGCCAAAACGTGGAAACCAGAAAAAAAATCCACGACATCGTGGAAAAAATGACTAGTGTCTCCCGTGTGATGGTTACACCAAAAACAGCCCAAATCTGGACAAGACATTAGACTCAATGGCCAAAACGTGGAAACCGAGAGACATCACGGAAAACACGCCAGACATCGTGGAAAACACGACTAGCGTCCCCCGTGTGTTGGTTACGCTCAAAACATGCAAAATATGGGCGAGGCGTTAGACCGAACCGCCAAAATGTGGAAATCTGGAAAATATCCACGACAATGTGAAAAACACGATTTGCGTCTCCCATGTGACGGTTACACCGAAAACATGCCAAATCTGGGCGAGACATTGAGCCGAACGGCAAAAACGTGGAAACCAGGAAAAAATCCATGACATCGTGGAAAACACGACTAGCGTCTCCCGTGTGATTGTTAAACCGAAAACATGTCAAATCTGGGAGAGACGTTGGACCGAACGGCCAAAACATGGACACCGGGAAAAAATCCACGACATCGTGGAAAAAACGACTAGTGTCTCCTGTGTGACAGTTATACCAAAAACAAGCCAAATCTGGGCGAAGCGTTGAACCAAACGGCCAAAAGGTGGATACCGGGCAAAAAAAATCCACGACATCATGGAAAAGCGACCAGCATCTCCCATGTGACGGTTACACTGAAAATATGCCAAATCTCGACGATACATTGGACCGAATAGCCAAAACATGGACACTGAGCAAAAATCCACGACATCGTGGAAAACAGGACTAGCGTCTTCCGTGTGTCGGTTACGCTAAACACATGCCAAATCAGGGGGAGACGTTGAACCGGGAAAAAATCCACGACATCGTGCAAAACACGACTAGCGTCTCCCATGTGCGGTTACACCCAAAACATGCCAAATCTGGGCGAGACGTTGGACCGAACGGTAAAAACGTGGAAATCGGGAGACATCGTGGAAACACACGCCCGCCATCGTGGAAAACACGACTAGCGTCCCCATGTGTCGGTTACACTTAAAACAGGCAAAATCAGGGCGAGGCGTTAGACCAAACTGCCAAAACGTGGAAACCGGGAAAATATACACGGCAACGTGGAAAATACGATTAGCGTCTCTTGTGTGACAGTTACATGGAAAACATGACAAATCTGGGTGAGACATTGAGCCGAACGGCCAAAACATGGAAACCGGGAAAAAAATCCACGACTTCGTGGAAAACACGACTAGCGTCCCCCGTGCGATGGTTACACCGAAAACAGGCCAAATCTGGGCTAGACATTGAACCGAATGGCCAAAACATGGAAACCGGGAAAAACAACCACGACATCGTGGAAAAAACGACTAGTGTTTCCCGTGTGACGGTTACACCGAAAACATGCCAAATCTGGGCGAGACGTTGGACCGAACTGCCAAAACATGGAAACCAAGAAAAAAATCCACGACATCGTGGAAAAAACAACTAGTGTCTCCCGTGTGACGGTTACAACGAAAACAAGCCAAATCTGGGCGAGACGTTTTACCGAACGGCAAAAACATGGAAACCTGGAGACATCGTGGAAAACACGCCCGCCATCGTGGAAAACACGACTAGCGTTCCCCGTGTGTTGGTTACGCTTAAAACAAGCAAAATCTGGACGAGGCATTAGACCGAACTGCCAAAACGTGGCAACCAGGAAAATATCCATGACAACGTAGAAAACACGATTAGCGTCTCCTGTGTGACGGTTACACCGAAAACATGCCAAATCTGGGCGAGACATTTAGCCGAACGGCCAAAACATGGAAACCGAGAAAAAAATCCACGACATCGTGGAAAACACGACTAGCGTCTCCCGTGTGATGTTTACACCGAAATCAGGCCAAATCTGGGCTAGACGTTGAACCAAACGGCCAAAACATGTAAACCAGGAAAAACATCCATGACATCGTGGAAAAAACAACTAGTGTTTCCCGTGTGACGGTTACACCGAAATTAGGCAAAATCTGGGCGAGACGTTGGACCGAACTGCCAAAACGTGGAAACCGAGAAAAAAATCCACCACATCGTGGAATAAATGACTAGTGTCTCCCGTGTGACGGTTACACCGAAAACAGGCAAAATCTGGCCGAGGCGTTGGACCGAGCGGCCAAAACGTGGAAACTAGGAGACATAATGGAAAACACGCCCAACATCGTGGAAAACACGACTACCGTCCCCCGTATGTTGGTTACGCTCAAAATATGCAAAATCTGGACGAGGCGTTAGACCGAACTGCCAAAACGTGGAAACCGGGAAAATATCCGCGACAACGTGGAAAACACGATTAGCGTCTCCTGTGTGACGGTTACACCGAAACAGGGAAAATCTGGGCGAGATGTTGAGCCGAACGGCCAAAACGTAGAAACCGAGAAAAAATCCACGGCATCATGGAAAACACGACTAGCGTCTCCCGTGTGATGGTTACACAGAAAGCAGGCCAAATCAGGGCTAGACGTGAACCGAATGGCCAAAACGTGAAAACCAGGAAAAACATCCACGACATCATGGAAAAAGCGACTAGTGATTCCAGTGTGACGGTTACACCGAAAACATGCCAAATCTGGACGAGACGTTATACTGAACGGCCAAAACGTGGAAACCGGGAAAAAAATCCACGACATCGCGGAAAAAACGACTAGTGTCTCCCGTGTGATGGTTACACCGAGTACAGGTCAAATCTAGGCGAGACGTTGGACCGAACGGCCAAAACGTGGACACCAGGCAAAAATCCACGACATCGTGTAAAACACGACTAGCGTCTCCTCTGTGTCGGTTACACTGAAAACATGCCAAATCTGGGTGAGACGTTATACCGAACGGCCAAAACGTGGAAACGGGGAAAAATCCACGACATCGTGGTAAACACGACTAGCATCTCCCGTGTGACGGTTATACCGAAAACAAGCCAAATCTGGGCGAGACGTTGAACCGAACTGCCAAAAGGTGGATACCGGGTCAAAAAATTCACGACATCGTGCAAAACATGACTAGCGTCTCCCATGTGATGGTTACACCGAAAATATGTCAAATCTGGGCGAGACATTGGATCGAATGGCCAAAGCATGGACACTGGGCAAAAATCCACGACATCGTGGAAAACACGACTAGCGTCTCTCGTGCATCGGTTACGCTGAACACATGCCAAATTAGGGCGAGACGTTGAACCGAACAGCCGAAACGTGGAAACCGGGAAAAAATCCACGACATCGTGGAAAACACGACTAGCGTCTCCCGTGTGATGGTTACACCGAAATCAGGCCAAATCTGGGCTAGACGTTGAACCAAACGGCCAAAACATGTAAACCAGGAAAAACATCCATGACATCGTGGAAAAAACAACTAGTGTTTCCCGTGTGACGGTTACACCGAAAATAGGCAAAATCTGGGCGAGACGTTGGACCGAACTGCCAAAACATGGAAACCGAGAAAAAAATCCACCACATCGTGGAAAAAATAACTAGTGTCTCCCGTGTGCGGTTACACCGAAAACAAGCCAAATCTGGGCGAGGCGTTGGACCGTATGGCCAAAGCATGGACACTGGGCAAATATCCACGACATCGTGGAAAACACGACTAGCCTCTCCCGTGCGTCGGTTACGCAGAACACATGCCAAATTAGGGCGAGACGTTGAACCGAACAGCCGAAACGTGGAAACCAGGAAAAAATCCACGACATCTTGCAAAACACGACTAGCTTCTCCCATGTGCGGTAACATCGAAAAGAGGCCAAATCTGGGCGATACGTTGGACCGAACGACAAAAACATGGAAACCAAGAGATATCGTGGAAAACACGCCCGCCATCGTGGAAAACACGACTAGCGTCCCCCGTGTATCGGTTACGCTTAAAACGGGCAAAATCTGGGGGAGGCGTTAGACCGAACAGCCAAAACATGGAAAGTGTGAAAATATCCACGACAACATGGAAAACACGATTAGCGTCTCTTGTGTGACGGTTACACTGAAAACATGCCAAATCGAGCGAGACGTCGAGCCGAACGGCCAAAACATGGAAACCGGGCAAAAAATCCAAGACATCGTGGAAAACACGACTAGCATTTCCTGTGTGATGGTTACACCGAAAACATGCCAAATCTGGGCTAGACGTTGAACCGAACGGCCAAAACATGGAAACCGTGAAAAACATCCACGACATCGTGGAAAACACGACTAGTGGATCCCATGTGACGGTGACACCGAAAACAGGCCAAATCTGGGCGAGACATTGGATCGAACGTCCAAAACATGGAAACCGGGAGACTTCATGGAAAACACACTCGATATTGTGGAAAACACGACTAGCATCCCCCGTGTGTCGGTTACGCTCAAAACATGCAAAATCTGGGCGAGGCATTAGACTGAACTACCAAAACGTGGAAACCGGGAAAAAATCCTCGACAACGAGAAAAACACGATTAGCATCTCCTGTGTGACGGTTATACCGAAAACAAGCAAAATCTGGGCGAGACGTTGAACCGAACGGCCAAAAGGTGGATACCGGGTCAAAAAATTCACGACATCGTGGAAAACATGACTAGCGTCTCCCATGTGATGGTTACACCGAAAATATGTCAAATCTGGGCGAGACGTTGGACCGAATGGACAAAGCATGGACACTGGGCAAAAATTCACGACATCGTGGAAAACACGACTAGCGTCTCCCGTGCGTCGGTTACGCTGAACACATGCCAAATTAGGGCGAGACTTTGAACCAAACAGCCGAAACGTGGAAACCGGGAAAAAATCCACGAGATCTTGCAAAACACGACTAGCTTCTCCCATGTGCGGTAACACCGCAAAGAGGCCAAATCTGGGAGATACGTTGGAACGAACGACAAAAACATGGAAACCAAGAGATATCGTGGAAAACACGCCCGCCATCGTGGAAAACACGACTAGCGTCCCCCGTGTGTCGGTTACGCTTAAAACGGGCAAAATCTGGGGGAGGCGTTAGACCGAACAGCCAAAACATGGAAAGTGGGAAAATATCCACGACAACATGGAAAACACGATTAGCGTCTCTTGTGTGACGGTTACACTGAAAACATGCCAAATCGAGCGAGACGTCGAGCCGAACGGCCAAAACATGGAAACCGGGCAAAAAATCTAAGACATCGTGGAAAACACGACTAGCATTTCCTGTGTGATGGTTACACCGAAAACATGCCAAATCTGGGCTAGACGTTGAACCGAACGGCCAAAACATGGAAACCGTGAAAAACATCCACGACATCGTGGAAAACACGACTAGTGGATCCCATGTGACGGTGACACCGAAAACAGGCCAAATCTGGGCGAGACATTGGATCGAACGTCCAAAACATGGAAACCGGGAGACTTCATGGAAAACACACTCGATATTGTGGAAAACACGACTAGCATCCCCCGTGTGTCGGTTACGCTCAAAACATGCAAAATCTGGGCGAGGCATTAGACTGAACTACCAAAACGTGGAAACCGGGAAAAAATCCTCGACAACGAGAAAAACACGATTAGCATCTCCTGTGTGACGGTTATACCGAAAACAAGCCAAATCTGGGCGAGACGTTGAACCGAACGGCCAAAAGGTGGATACCGGGTCAAAAAATTCACGACATCGTGGAAAACATGACTAGCGTCTCCCATGTGATGGTTACACCGAAAATATGTCAAATCTGGGCGAGACATTGGATCGAATGGACAAAGCATGGACACTGGGCAAAAATTCACGACATTGTGGAAAACACGACTAGCGTCTCCCGTGCGTCGGTTACGCTGAACACATGCCAAATTAGGGCGAGACATTGAACCAAACAGCCGAAACGTGGAAACCGGGAAAAAATCCACGAGATCTTGCAAAACACGACTAGCTTCTCCCATGTGCGGTAACACCGCAAAGAGGCCAAATCTGGGAGATACGTTGGAACGAACGACAAAAACATGGAAACCAAGAGATATCGTGGAAAACACGCCCGCCGTCGTGGAAAACACGACTAGCGTCCCCCGTGTGTCGGTTACGCTTAAAACGGGCAAAATCTGGGGGAGGCGTTAGACCGAACAGCCAAAACATGGAAACTAAGAAAATATCCACGACAACATGGAAAACACGATTAGCGTCTCTTGTGTGACGGTTACACTGAAAACATGCCAAATCGAGCGAGACGTCGAGCCGAACGGCCAAAACATGGAAACCGAGAAAAAAATCCACGACATCGTGGAAAACACGACTAGCGTCTCCCGTATGATGGTTACACCGAAATCAGGCCAAATCTGGGCTAGACGTTGAACCAAACGGCCAAAACATGTAAACCAGGAAACACATCCATGACATCGTGGAAAAAACAACTAGTGTTTCCCGTGTGACGGTTACACCAAAAATAGGCAAAATCTGGGCGAGACGTTGGACCGAACTGCCAAAACATGGAAACCGAGAAAAAAATCCACCACATCGTGGAAAAAACAACTAGTGTCTCCCGTGTGACGGTTACACCGAAAACAAGCCAAATCTGGGCGAGACGTTGGACCGAACGACAAAAACGTGGAAACTAGGAGACATAATGGAAAACACGCCCAACATCGTGGAAAACACGACTAGCGTCCCCCGTGTGTTGGTTACGCTCAAAATATGCAAAATCTAGGCGAGGCGTTAGACCGAACTGCCCACGATGTCGTGGATTTTTTCCCGGTTTCCATGTTTTGGCCGTTCGGCTCAAAGTCTCGCCCAGATTTGGCATGTTTTCGGTGTAACCGTCACACAGGAGACGCTAATCGTGTTTTCCACCTTGTCGTGGATATTTTCCTGGTTTCCACGTTTTGGCAGTTCGGTCTAATACCTCGCCCAGATTTTGCCTGTTTTAAGCGTAACCAACACACGGGGGACGCTAGTCGTATTTTCCATGATGGCGGGCGTGTTTTTCACGATGTCTCCAGGTTTCCATGTTTTTGTCGTTCGGTCCAACGTCTCGCCCAGATTTGGCTTGTTTTCGGTGTAACCATCACACGGGAGACACTAGTTGTTTTTTCGACGATGTCGTGGATTTTTTTCTCGGTTTCCATGTTTTGACAGTTCGGTCCAACGTCTCGCCCAGATTTGGCCTGTTTTGGTGTAACCATCACACCAGAAACACTAGTCGTTTTTTTCCATGATGTCGTGGTTGTTTTTCCCGGTTTCCATGTTTTGGCAGGTCGGTTCAACGTCTAGCCCAGATTTGGCCTGTTTTCGGTGTAACCATCGCACGAGAGACGCTAGTCGTGTTTTCCACGATGTCGTGGATTTTTTCCCGGTTTCCACGTTTCGGCTGTTCGGTTCAACGACTCGCCCTAATTTGGCATGTGTTCAGCGTAACCGACGCACGGGAGACGCTAGTCGTGTTTTCCACGATGTCGTGGATTTTTGCCCAGTATCCATGCTTTGGCAATTCGATCCAATGTCTCGCCCAGATTTGACATATTTTTGGTGTCACCATCACATGGGAGACGCTAGTCATGTTTTCCACGATGTCGTGAATTTTTTGACCCGGTATCCACCTTTTGGCCGTTCGGTTCAATATCTCGCCCAGATTTGGCTTGTTTTCGGTATAACCGTCACACGGGAGACGCTAGTCGTGTTTACCACGATGTCGTGGATTTTTCCCCGTTTCCACATTTTGGCCGTTCGGTATAACGTCTCACCCAGATTTGGCATGTTTTCAGCGTAACCGACACAGAGGAGATGCTAGTCGTGTTTTACACGATGTCGTGGATTTTTGCCCGGTGTCCACGTTTTGGCCGTTCGGTCCAACGTCTCGCCTAGATTTGACCTGTACTCGGTGTAACCATCACACGGGAGACACTAGTCGTTTTTTCCGCGATGTCGTCGATTTTTTTCCCGGTTTCCACGTTTTGGCCGTTCAGTACAACGTCTCGTCCAGATTTGGCATGTTTTCGGTGTAACCGTCACACTGGAATCACTAGTCGCTTTTTCCATGATGTCGTGGCTGTTTTTCCTAGTTTCCACGTTTTGGCCGTTCGTTTCACGTCTAGCCCTGATTTGGCCTGCTTTCGGTGTAACCATCACACGGGAGACGCTAGTCGTGTTTTCCATGATGCCGTGGATTTTTTCTCGGTTTCGACGTTTTGGCCGTTCGGCTCAACATCTCGCCCAGATTTGCCCTGTTTCGGTGTAACCGTCACACAGGAGATGCTAATCGTGTTTTCCACGTTGTTATCTCCCGTGTGATGGTTACACCGAAATCAGGCCAAATCTGGGCTAGACGTTGAACCAAACGGCCAAAACATGTAAACCAGGAAAAACATCCATGACATCGTGGAAAAAACAACTAGTGTTTCCCGTGTGACGGTTACACCGAAAATAGGCAAAATCTGGGCGAGATGTTGGACCGAACTGGCAAAACATGGAAACCGAGAAAAAAATCCACGACATCGTGGAAAAGACGACTAGTGTCTCCCGTGTGATGGTTACACCGAATACAGGTCAAATCTAAGCGAGACGTTGGACCGAATGGCCAAAACGTGGACACCAGGCAAAAATCCACGACATCGTGTAAAACACGACTAGCGTCTCCTCTGTGTCGGTTACGCTGAAAACATGCCAAATCTGGGTGAGGCGTTATACCGAACGGCCAAAACGTGGAAACCGGGAAAAATCCACGACATCGTGGTAAACACGACTAGCGTCTCCCGTGTGACGGTTATACCGAAAACAAGCCAAATCTAGGGGAGACGTTGAACCGAACGGCCAAAAGGTTGATACCGGGTCAAAAAATTCACGACATCGTGGAAAACATGACTAGCGTCTCCCATGTGATGGTTACACCGAAAATATGTCAAATCTGGGCGAGACATTGGATCGAATGGCCAAAGCATGGACACTGGGCAAAAATCCACGACATCGTGGAAAACACGACTAGCGTCTCCCGTGCGTCGGTTACGCTGAACACATGCCAAATTAGGGCGAGACGTTGAACCGAACAGCCGAAACGTGGAAACCAGGAAAAAATCCACGACATCTTGCAAAACACGACTAGCTTCTCCCATGTGCGGTAACACCGAAAAGAGGCCAAATCTGGGCGATACGTTGGACCGAACGACAAAAACATGGAAACCAAGAGATATCGTGGAAAACACGACTAGCGTCCCCCGTGTGTCGGTTACGCTTAAAACGGGCAAAATCTGGGGGAGGCGTTACACCGAAGAGCCAAAACATGGAAATTGGGAAAAAATCCACGACAACATGGAAAACACGATTAGCGTCTCTTGTGTGATGGTTACACTGAAAACATGCCAAATCGAGCGAGATGTCGAGCCGAACGGCCAAAACATGGAAACCGGGAAAAAATCCAAGACATCGTGGAAAACACGACTAGCGTCTCCTGTGTGATGGTTACACCGAAAACATGCCAAATCTGGGCTAGACGTTGAACCGAACGGCCAAAACATGCAAACCGGGAAAAACATCCACGACATCGTGGAAAACACGACTAGTGGATCCCATGTAATGGTGACACCGAAAACAGGCCAAATCTGGGCGAGACATTGGATCGAACGTCCAAAACATGGAAAATGGGAGACTTCATGGAAAACACACTCGATATCGTGGAAAACACGACTAGCATCCCCCGTGTGTCGGTTACGCTCAAAACATGCAAAATCTAGGCGAGGCATTAGACCGAACTACCAAAACGTGGAAACCGGGAAAAAATCCTCGACAACGAGAAAAACACGATTAGCATCTCCTATGTGATAGTTACACCGAAAACAGGCCAAATTTGGCATAGACGTTGAACCGAACGGCAAAAACATGGAAACCGGGAAAAACGGCCAAAACGTGGACACCGGGAAAAAATCCACGACATCGTGGTAAACACGAGTAGTGTCTTCTGTGTGACGGTTATACCGAAAAAAAGCCAAATCTGGGTGAGACCTTGAACCGAACGGCCAAAAGGTGGATACCGGGAAAAAAATCCATGACATCGTGGAAAACACGACTAGCGTCTTCCATGTGACAGTTACACCGCAAATATGTCAAATCTCGACGAGACATTGGACCGAATGGCCAAAACATGGACACTGGGACAAAATCCACGACATTGTGGAAAACATGACTAGCGTCTGCCGTGTGTCGGTTACACGGAACACATGCCAAATCAGGGCGAGACGTTGAACCGGGAAAAAATCCACGACATCGTGCAAAACACAACTAGCGTCTCCCATGTGCGGTTACACCGAAAACATACCGAATCTGGGCGAGACGTTGGACCGAACGGCAAAAACATGGAAACCGGAAGACATCGTGGAAAACACGCCCGCCATCGTGGAAAACACGACTAGCATCCCCCGTGTGTCGGTTACGCTTAAAATAGGCAAAATCTGGGTGAGGCGTTAGACCGAACTACCAAAACGTGCAAACCGGGAAAATATCCACGACAACGTGGAAAACATGATTAGCGTCTCTTGTGTGACACCGAAAACATGCCAAATCAGGGCCAGACGTTGAGCAGAACGGCTAACACATGGAAACCGGGAAAAAATCCATGACATCGTGGAAAATACGACTAGCCTCTCTCGTGTGATGGTTACACCGAAAACAGGTCAAATCTGGGCTAGACGTTGAACCGAACGGGCAAAACATGGAAACCGGGTAAAACATCCATGACATCGTGGAAAAAACGACTAGTGTTTCCCGTGTGACTGTTACATTGGAAACAGGCCAAATCTGGGCGAGACGTTGGACCGAACTACCAAAACGTGGAAACCGAGAAAAAAATCCACGACATCGTGGAAAAAATGACTAGTGTCTCTCGTGTGACGGTTACATCGAAAACATGCCAAATCTGGGCGAGGCGTTGGACCGAACGGCCATAACGTGGAAACTAGGAGACATCATCGAAAACACGCCCGACATCATGGAAAACACGACTAGCGTCTCATGTGTGTTGGTTATGCTCAAAACAGGCAAAATCTGGGCGAGGCGTTAGACCGAATTGGCAAAACGTGAAAATCGGGAAAATATCCACGACAACGTGGAAAACACGATTAGCGTCTCCCGTATGATGGTTACACCGAAAACAGGCCAAATCTAGGCGAGACATTGAGCCGAATGGCCAAAACGTGGAAACCAGGAAAAATCCACGACATCGTGGAAAACACGACTAGCGTCTTCCGTGTGACGGTTACTCCGAAAACAGGCCAAATCTGGGCTAGACGTTGAACCGAACGGCCAAAACATGGAAACCGGGAAAAACAACCACGACATTGTGGGAAAAACGACTAGTGTTTCCCGTGTGACGGTTACACCGAAAACATGCCAAATCTGGGCCAAACGTTGGACTAAACGTCGAAAACGTGGAAACCGGGATAAAAATCCACGACATCGCGGAAAAAACGAGTAGTGTCTCCCGTGTGATGGTTACACCGAAAACATGTCAGATCTGGGCGAGACGTTGGACCGAACGGCAAAAACATGGACACCGGGCAAAAATCCACGACATCGTGTAAAACACGACTAGCGTCTCCCGTGTGTCGGTTACGCTGAAAACAAGCCAAATCTTGGCGAGACATTATATCGAACGGCCTAAACGTGGAGACCGAGAAAAATCCACGACATCGTGGTAAACACGACTATCGTCTCCCGTGTGACGGTTATACCGAAAACAAGCCAAATATGGGCGGGACGTTGAACCGAACGACCAAAACGTGGATACCGGCTAAAAAATCCATGACATCATGGAAAACACGACTAGCGTCTCCCATGTGACCGTTACACCGAAAATATGCCAAGTCTGAGCGAGACATTGGACCGAATAGCCAAAGCATGGACACTGGGCAAAAATCCACGACATCGTAGAAAACACGACTAGCGTCTCCCGTGTGTCGGTTACGCTGAACACATGCCAAATTAGGGCGAGACGTCGAACCGAACAGCTGAAACGTGGAAACCGGGAAAAAATCCATGACATCGTGCAAAACACGACTAGCGTCTCCCATGTGCGGTTACACCGAAAACAGGCCAAATTTGGGCGAGACGTTGGACCGAACGGCAAAAACGTGGAAACCGCGAGACATCGTGGAAAACAGGCCCACCATCGTGGAAAACACAACTAGCGTCCCCCGTGTGTCGGTTACGCTTAAAACAGGCAAAATCTGGGGGAGGCGTTAGACCGAACAGCCAAAACATGGAAAGTGGGAAAATATCCACGACAACATGGAAAACACGATTAGCGTCTCTTGTGTGACGGTTACACTGAAAACATGCCAAATCGAGCGAGACGTCGAGCCGAACGGCCAAAACATGGAAACCGGGCAAAAAATCTAAGACATCGTGGAAAACACGACTAGCATTTCCTGTGTGATGGTTACACCGAAAACATGCCAAATCTGGGCTAGACGTTGAACCGAACGGCCAAAACATGGAAACCGGGAAAAACATCCACGACATCGTGGAAAACACGACTAGTGGATCCCATGTGACGGTGACAGCGAAAACAAGCCAAATCTGGGCAAGACATTGGATCGAACGTCCAAAACATGGAAACCGGGAGACTTCATGGAAAAAACACTCGATATCGTGAAAAACACGACTAGCATCCCCTGTGTGTCGGTTACGCTCAAAACATGCAAAATCTGGGCGAGGCATTAGACCGAACTACCAAACCATGGAAACCGGCAAAAAAATCCTCGACAACGAGAAAAACACGATTAGCATCTCCTGTGTGATAGTTACACCGAAAACAGGCCAAATTTGGCATAGACGATGAACCGAACGGCAAAAACATAGAAACCGGGAAAAACATCCACGACATCATGGAAAAATGACTAGTGTTTCCCATGTGACGGTTACACCGAAAACATGCCAAATTTGAGCGAGACGTTGGACCGAACGGCCAAAACATGGAAACTGAGAAAAAATCCACGACATCGCGGATAAAACGACTAGTGTCTCCCGTGTGATGGTTACACCGAAAACATGTCAAATCTAGGCGAGACGTTGGACCGAACGGCCAAAACGTGGACACCGGGAAAAAATCCACGACATCGTGGTAAACACGAGTAGCGTCTTCCGTGTGACGGTTATACCGAAAGCAAGGCAAATCTGGGTGAGACGTTGAACCGAACGGCCAAAAGGTGGATACCGGGAAAAAAATCCATGACATCGTGGAAAACACGACTAGCGTCTTCCATGTGACAGTTACACCGAAAATATGTCAAATCTCGACGAGACATTGGACTGAATGGCCAAAACATGGACACTGGGACAAAATCCACGATATCGTGGAAAACATGACTAGCGTCTCCCGTGTGTCGGTTACACTGAACACATGCCACATCAGGGCGAGACGTTGAACCGGGAAAAAAATCCACGACATCGTGCAAAACACAACTAGCGTCTCCCATGTGCGGTTACACCGAAAACATGCCGAATCTGGGCGAGACGTTCGACAGAACGGCAAAAACGTTGAAACCGGAAGACATCGTGGAAAACACGCCCGCCATCGTGGAAAACACGAGTAGCGTCCTCCGTGTGTCGGTTACGCTTAAAATAGGCAAAATCTGGGTGAGGCGTTAGACCGAACTGCCAAAAAGTGGAAACCGGGAAAATATCCACGCCAACATGGAAAACATGATTAGTGTATCTTGTGTGACACCGAAAAGATGCCAAATCTGGGCGAGACGTTGAGCTGAACGGCTAAAACATGGAAACCGGGAAAAAATCCACGACATCGTGGAAAATACGACTAGCGTCTCTCGTGTGATGGTTACACCGAAAACAGGCCAAATCTGGGCTAGACGTTGAACCGAACGGGCAAAACATGGAAACCGGGTAAAACATCCATGACATCATGGAAAAAACGACTAGTGTTTCCCGTGTGACGGTTACACCGAAAACAGGCCAAATCTGGGCGAGACGTTGGACCGAACTGCCAAAACGTGGAAACCGAGAAAAAAATCCACGACATCGTGGAAAAAATGACTAGTGTCTCTTGTGTGACGGTTACATCGAAAACATGCCAAATCTGGGCGAGGCGTTGGACCGAACGGCCAAAACGTGGAAACTAGGAGACATCATCGAAAACACGCCCGACATTAAGGAAAACACGACTAGCGTCTCATGTGGGTTGGTTATGCTCAAAACAGGCAAAATCTGGGCGAGGCGTTAGACCGAACTGCCAAAACGTGAAAATCGGGAAAATATCCACGAGAACGTGGAAAACACAATTAGCGTCTCCGGTATGATGGTTACACCGAAAACATGCCAAATCTAGGTGAGACATTGAGCCGAATAGCCAAAACGTGGAAACCAGGAAAAATCAACGACATCGTGGAAAATACGACTAGCGTCTTCCGTGTGACGGTTACTCCGAAAACAGGCCAAATCTGGGCTAGACGTTGAACCGAACGGCCAAAACATGGAAACCGGGAAAAACATCCACGACATTGTGGAAAACATGTCAGATCTGGGCGAGATGTTGGACCGAACGGCCAAAACATGGACACCGGGCAAAAATCCACGACATCGTGTAAAACACGACTAGCGTCTCCCGTGTGTCGGTTATGCTGAAAACAGGCCAAATCTTGGCGATACATTATACTGAACGGCCAAAACGTGGAGACCGAGAAAAATCCACGACATCGTGGTAAACACGACTATCGTCTCCCGTGTGACGGTTATACCGAAAACAAGCCAAATATGGGCGGGACGTTGGACCGAACGGCCAAAAGATGGATATCGGCCAAAAAAATCCACGACGTCGTGGAAAACACGACTAGCATCTCTCATGTGACGGTTACACCGAAAATATGTCAAATCTGAGCGAGATATTGGACCGAATAGCCAAAGCATGGACACTGGGCAAAAATCCACGACATCGTAGAAAACACGACTAGCGTCTCCTGTGTGTCGGTTACGCTGAACACATGCCAAATTAGGGCGAGACGTTGAACCGAACAGCTGAAACGTGGAAACCGGCAAAAAATCCACGACATCGTGCAAAACACGACTAGCGTCTCCCATGTGCGGTTACACCGAAAACAGGCCAAATCTGGACGAGACGTTGGACCGAACGGCAAAAACGTGGAAACCGCGAGACATCGTTGAAAACAGGCCCACCATCGTGGAAAACACGACTAGCGTCCCCCGTGTGTCGGTTACGCTTAAAACAGGCAAAATCTGGGCGAGGCATTAGACCGAACTGCCAAAACGTGGAAACCGGGAAAATATCCACGACAACATGGAAAACACGATTAGCGTCTCTTGTGTGACGGTTACACCGAAAACATGCCAAATCTGGGCGAGACATTGAGCCGAACGGCCAAAACATGGAAACCAGAAAAAAATCCACGACATCGTGGAAAACACGACTAGCGTCTCTCGTTTGATGGTTACACCAAAAACATGTCAAATCTGGGCTAAATATTGAACCGAACGGCCAAAACATAGAAACCGGGAAAAACATCCACGACATCGTGGAAAAAACGACTAGTGTTTCCCATGTGATGGTTACACCGAAAACAAGCCAAATCTGGGTGAGACGTCTGAACGAACTGCCAAAACAAGGAAACCGAAAAAAAATCCACGACATCGTGGAAAAAATAACTAGTGTCTCCTGTGTGAGGGTTACACCGAATACATGCCAAATCTGGGCGAGATGTTGGACCGAATGGCAAAAACATGGAAACCGGGAGACATCGTGGAAAACACGCCCGCCATCATGGAAAACACGACTAGCGTCCCCCGTGTGTCGGTTACGCTTAAAACAGGCAAAATCTGGGCGAGGCGTTAGACTGAACTGCCAAAACGTGGAAACCGGGAAAATATCCATGACAACGTGGAAAACACGACTAGCGTCTCCTGTGTGATGGTTAAACCAAAAACAGGCCAAATCTGGGCGAGACGTTGAGTCAAACGGCTAAAACATGGAAACCGGGAAAAAATCCACGACATCGTGGAAAACACGACTAGCGTCTCCCGTGTGATGGTTACTGATACGTCCATTTTGCTTCACTATTCTATGTCTTAATTCACTATTATTCATTGATATATTTCGTATTGAGAGGTGATACTTGTGTTATTTCATCTGTTTTTGCATGGTTGATGACTTTTGGAGCATGGACCGCTGTAGTCAGCATTCTGATGGAAAATGTGCTGTTTGGAGGCACAATTCGTGAAGATCAGAAAATCCGGGAAAATATAAGGAAAATTCTATTTTTCCTGAAGACTCAAGATGCCAGAAGATGGAGTGGAGGTGGGCCACAAGGGGCCCACACCACCCCATTGCGCGGGCAAGCCCAGGCCGCGCCAGGGTGTGGTGTGGCCATCCTGGCCCACTCCAGCCTCTCCCCACTGGCGTATATCTTCCTCCTGGAACCCTAAGACTCGGGGAGCGACCACAGAAAGATTCCGCCGCCTCTACGGGGCAGAAAACACAGAGAATGAAAGATCTCTCCGGCAGACAGATTTCTGTCGGGGGAATTCCTTCCCGGAGAGGGGAGATCATCGCCATCAACACCACCATCAAGCTGGACTTCATCGGGATCATCATCATCATCACCACCACCATCATAACCATCAGCACCCTCATCACCATCTCCATATTACTGCAACAATTGTGTTTAATCTTGCTATAGTTCATAGGGGAAACTTTCCCGGTGTTGATTACTCTTTGTAGTTGATGCTATTGAGTGAACCATTGAATTATTGTTTATGTTCAGATTGTTATACATCATTATTCCATCTCTGATCATGATCCATATATTGTCTTATGAGTAGTTCGTTTTGTTCATGAGGACATGGGAGAAGTCTTGTTGTTAGTAGTGGAGTTGCGTTGAGAAAGATTCAATAGATTGTTATTTAAGTTGTGGTGTACTTCTTCTAGTGGTGTCATGTGAACGTCGACTACATGACACTTCACCTATATGGGCCTAGGGGAATGCATTGTGTATTTGGCTACTAATCGTAGGGGTTGCCGGAGTGACAGAAACCTGAACCCCCATTAGGAAACCATTGCACAAGGGACGTAAGGGTCTTAGAGTTTACAACTGTGGTTAGGTTTCTACCTTAATTACTTTCTTGTACTTACGGATGTTTGCAAGGGGGTTCACAAGTATGTATTAAGTCTTGGATGGGACGGTACATTAGCACAGGTTCACCCACACAACACTTAGCAAGCTAGAGGAGATTAATCGACTATGTGAAGCGAAAGCACTTGACAGTCTTCCCATGTGTCCTCGAGAACGTTTGGTCATCTATAGAAATACAACTGGCTTGTCCTTTGCTACATAAAGGATTGGGCCACTTGCTGCATTCATTCTTATTGTCTTTTATTTACTCGTACTTTGTTTACTTGCTTTATCGAAAACCCCTAAAAATCCGTTTGCTAAGTATTTGCAGAGAATTCCTGATCCATACCACTAGCCAGCACCTTCTGCTCCTCGCTGGGTTCGACACTCTTACTTATCAAAAATACTGCGATACACCTCCTATACTTGTGGGTCATCAAGACTATTTTCTGGTGCCGTTGCCGGGGAGTGAAGCGCTATTAGAGAGTAGAACTGGTAAAGGAAACTTCTACTGTATTACTACAGATCAAGTTAAGAAGAAGTTATTCTCATTATCACTAAAAGGAAGAGCTAAGGAATGGTATAAGCTGCTGAAGAATGGTTAAGCTCTGGAATGGGAGGAAATAGTGCCTCTCTTTTATTCAAAGTTTTATCCTCCTAGTGAAATTCATAAAGATCGGAATCAAATATACAACTTTTGGCCTATTGATGGAGAGAGTACAACTCAAGCTTGGGGGAGATTGAAGTTACTAATGCTCAAATGTCCCATTCATGAGCTCCCCAACAATATTATTATCAATAACTTTTATGCAAGGCTCCCTCTACATGATAAAGATTTATTGGATGCTTCTTGTGCTGGATCATTCACTCGTATGGAAGAAGATGTTAAATGGGACCTTCTAGATCGTATTCAAGTCAATGCTGAAGCTTGGGAGAACGACAAAGGTAGAAAGTCAGGTATACATTATGATTATGAATGCATTGAATCTTTTATGGGAACTAATGACTTTCAAAATATTAAAAATGCTTATGGTCTAGACTCTCAAGCTATTGCTTCTTATTTGAAGGATTTTGCTTCTTATATTGAAGTGCCTAAAAAGAAGTGGAATAAGTATCATGAACCTTATAAAGATATTGCTAAGAGTGTTCCTGCTAGAAGTACTGAAGTTTATACTACTAATCATGTTTTACCTGAACCTTATATTGAGAAAATGCCTTTCCCAGTTAAGGTAAAGGAACATTCTATGATGGCTAGTATGGTTAATGAAAGTATGAATAAGGCTGTTGAACCTAATAAACAAATGGTTGATGAACCTATAGTAGCAATTGTGAAAGACTTTGTCACCAAGTATGAAAAAGAGGGACACACTATCCTTTGTAAGGATACCTCTAATATTGTTTCACAAAGTAGTGTTATCAGAGCTAGTATTCCGGTGTTTTATGTTAGAATAAGTGATCATTGCTATGATAGTCCTTGTGATAGCTATATTCTTAAGTTTATGCATAATACTGAAAGCTATTATGAGAGAGGGAAAAGTGTTCTTGTGCATCTCAATAATATCAAGTTTCCCCGTTTTATGCTGGAAGTTTTTATGTTGCACTTCTTTTGCCTTCTTATGCAAGTTGCCTTTGGTTTCAATAACTTGTTTGTTTACAAAATCCCCTTGCATAGGAAGTTGGTTAGACTTAAAAGAGTGTGTGTTTTTGCTTCTTAATGCTCTCTTTCACTTCAATTCATATCCCTATGAGAGCTTCTTCAAAATTATCATGCCCATCTTAATGGCTATAACGAAAGAGCTTTATGGAAGACAACCCAATTTGTTTTTGCTTTCACTTTGTTTTTGTTTCTTTGAGTCTTGGAAGTTATTACTTTGGTAACAACCGCTCCTTATCCGTTTTGTTTGGTTTTGTGTCAAGATCAACCTCTAATGAGAGACAAGTAAGATTTGGGGAAGTTGCTGTCCCGAAACAGATTTTTGTGCTTCACCATAAAAATTCGTGACAGATCTCTGTATATCGGATTGAGCTGAAATTTTTTGTGCTTCTGCCCCAGCTTGTTATTTAACTTTCGTTATTTTTGAACTTTTTGATTTAAGCAACAGAAGATTTTAGAAAAAATTGATCTTTACCTGCTGGTCTGTTTTGACAGATTTTGCCAATCTTGCATTTGCTTCTTTATTCAATTTCCTTTTTGAATTATTTTTGGGTTTTCGGAAGGAGTTGCTATAGTAGCTTTTGTTTTGATCGTTTTCAGTCGAAGTTGGACTCAAAAGGTTTTATCACTTCACTTATACTAATGTTGCTAATAAGAACTGTGTGAAGTTTAGTGTGAAAGAAATTTCCAGGAAGTGGAGAAAATGGTGTAAAAGGAAGAGAAAGGTATTATGACTCAAGTAATAAGTGTATGAGGATGAAGATATCGATGATATTAAAGTGATGACTCCGGAAGGGTCCACTCAATACCAAATCCAGAGACCTGCAGAGTCCTTTTCCAACTAGGTAGCAGTTCTGGTAAGAAAGTTTCCGTGAAAATACAATCCAACTATATTTTTGCAGTTTTGAGTCAATAAGGAAATCTATGAAGCGAAAAAGGGACGGAACCGGAGCCAGGGTGGCCCACACCACCCGATAGCGCGGGCCCACCTCTGGCCGCGCCACCAGGTGGTGAGGCCGCCCAGGACTCCGCCTCCGACTCGTTTTCTCCCAGTACCTTCCTTTTGTAGTGAAACTTCGTAATTTATAACCCCCCGGATCCCTCGAGGTTCGTATATCGTATTTTTGTCATGTTTTTGTTTCGATCTATTTCTTCCAGGTAGAATCCCAGATTTGGAGCCACAATGTCTTCCTCTGGAACATCGAAGAGAGATTCCTTAGAAGATATCATCAACCCATACATGAGAGAATTGAAGATTCATCCCAAGGAGTTGTTGCTCGAAGGTGGGGAGGTCCGGATTAAGGAGGTTCAAGGCCCTAAAGGTGAAGGAAGTCTGGAGGACAGGATGGATGCATTGGAGCAAGAAGTCTTTAGGTACAGGAAGATGGCGGAGCGCGAAGTCGACATCATCCACAAGATTTGTTCCGAACTCATCGCCGAGCACCAAAAGGAGACTGCTGAACTCAAAGATGAAGTATTTTCACTCTGCCAAACAACCAACAAACTGCAAGCACAGTACTATGACGTTCAATATAAAAAATGTGAGTATGAAGCTAGATTTAAACGCATAAGTGCTGCTGCAAGTTTCAGGATGTTGGAAACCACGATGTCCTTTGTTGATGGGAAGCCTTTACCCTGGAAGACGGACGAAGATGAGAGTATACCACCACCACCGAAGGAGTAATTCCTCATCAGGTTTGGCATCCCCTTGGTTTGTTCCAAGCTTGGGGGAGTGCCGCGGTATCATATCACTATCTTCTATCTTTTTACCTTATTAATAGAGTCATATCATGAATAGAGGAGTTATTATGTAGTATGGCTTGCATTATGGAAGTGTCCCCTCTCTCGTTAGATTTGTATCCCTTGGTGTGAGTTGCCGTTATGGAATATTAATGAGAAGTTCTATCATTCACCCTTTTGCATAGCTTATGTTAGTTTTCAATTCGTGGTTATATGATTGATCTTGTTGTTAGTATTGGTAGCACTCTGGGATCATTGAGTTAATTTAGTTGGTTTTGGCAAACCTGGCTCGGTCAGTAGCAACACCTTTTTGAGAGTTGAAAAGAAAAAGAAAAAGATAGGAGTACTCTAGAGAAAAATAATTTCATCATCTTTCTTTCTTGATTTGCTCATAAGTCTAGTATTCTCCAGTTAAGATCTTTTGTGCTTCCAAGGAAGATTGCATGTTTGTCTTTATCACTTGTATGTTTGTTTGTTTCCTTCAACTCTTATACTTGCTACCCAGCCTTGCTAGCCAAAAACCTGTACTGAGAGGGAATTCTTCTCGTGCATCCACCTCCTTTAAACCAAAACCTTTGCCATTTGTGTCCACCATACCTACCTAGTAGCATTATTGATATTCCAAGTAAATTCTTGTTTTATCTACCTCCCAAATTAAACTTGTTATGTGAAAATTAGTGATTAAAGCTCTCATGAACTTGATGGCACACTTTACTTTCTTGCATTTAATAAACTTGAACCATTGGGTCCTTCTTTGTTGTGTATATGCTTGCGCTTTATGAGTTGAAGTTAGCAGAACCATGTATCATGGGGACCGCTTTCAACACTTCATCGGTACTTGTACCTAGTTGATATCATGTTCTTTTGCTTACGGATCCCGGCGGTGTGAAATAAAAGTGGAACTTGTAAGATCATGGAGTCTATATGTGTGTTAGAGAAACGCCTGGGCCGCTAGCCTAAGCCATGCCTAATCATGGTGGAATCTTGTAGCATAACTATAGTGAGCATTCTATGAAGCATCCTCAATAAAAATCTACGCAAATAGCAAATAAAAATATCGCTGAGATGCTCACTGTCTGCTTGCCTTGTCATTTAAATTATGGGATATCTCCTGTGTCATGTGCAAGGGGTACCCCGTTGGCGGTTCACAATGATACGCATGTATTCACAATGACAAGAGCTTGCTCGTGACTGAAGTTGAGTAGCATGAGGATCGGTACTTATAAGTAAGGGGCATGAGATTTCAACTTATAACTTGTCAAGCATATCCTCTTAGTTGTGTCACTTTAACCTTAACCACCAAAAGATGCCTATGATAGGGGCAATGAGAGATGAAAGCTAGTAAGTATCATAATTTTTGGGAGCTCTTTATGAGACTTGCAATCCCTGCTTCCCTCTGCGAAGGGCCTTTCTTTTACTTTGTAGTTGAGTCAGTAAACCTATTCCCTTCTATTTCAGCAAGTATTTTGAGTTGATGTGTTTCATTCATTCATATGATGATTTATTCATTCATGTTTCTTATGTTCCTTGTTTTGCACATTGCTCTTATCTTGATTTATTCATATCTTGATGTTTACTACCTTGAAAGCTTTCTTTGGAAAACCAGCTATTTGTGAACTCCAGCAAGTTATCATCTATTCTTCGACCAAGAGCTAAGTTTGTCATTACCAATTATGATTCACTTTATGTGTCTTTATTGTGTTTCCTTTACTCATCGCAAGTTGAGTTGTATAATAGCGAGTTGTATTCTTTTATGATCTATGTATTTGATGAATGTGATGCTTCTTGTCCGTATTCTTTTATCGACTCTTCACTCCATAAACGTAGACACCGAGCAAAAATCCATGACATCATGGAAAATAAGACTAGTGTCTCCCGTGTCTCGGTTATGCTGAAAAAATCCCAAATCTGGGCGAGACGTTGAACCGAACAACCAAAACATGTAAACCGGAGAAAATCCACGATATCGTGGAAAACACGACTAGCGTCTCATGTGTGACGGTTACACCAAAAACAAGCCAAATATGGGCGAGACGTCTGAACGAACTGCCAAAACAAGGAAACCGAAAAAAAAATCCACGACATCGTGGAAAAAATAACTAGTGTCTCCTGTGTGACGGTTACACTGAATACAGGCCAAATCTGGGCGAGACGTTGGACCGAATGGCAAAACGTGGAAACCCGGAAAATATCCATGACAACGTGGAAAACACGACTAGCGTCTCCAGTGTGATGGTTAAACCGAAAACAGGCCAAATCGTGGACACCGGGCAAAAAATCCACGACATCATGGAAAAAACGAATAGTGTCTCCCGTGTGACAGTTACACCGAAAAGATACCAAATCTGGGCGAGACGTTGGACCGAACAACCAAAACGTGGACACTGGTAAAAAATCCATGACATCGTGGAAAATGGCTCGACATCGTGGAAAACACGACTAGCGTCTCTAGTGTGTCGGTTACGCTAAAAATAGGCCAAATCTGGGCGAGACGTTGAACCGAACGGCCAAAACATGGAAACGGGGAAAAATTGACGACATTGTGGAAAACACGACTAGCGTCTCCCATGTGATGGTTACACCGAAAACATGTCAAATCTGGGCGAGACGTTACACCGAACGGCCAAAACGTGGAAATCAGGAAAAATTCACGACATCGTGGAAAACACGACTAGCGTCTCCCATGTGACGGCTACACCGAAAACAAGTCAAATCTGGGCGAGACGTTGGACCGAACGGCCAAAATATGGACACCGTGCAAAAATCCACGACATTGTGAAAAACATTCTGACATCATGGAAAATACGACTAGCGTCTCCCGTGTGTCGGTTACACCGAAAATAGGCCAAAACTGGACGAGACGTTGAACCGAACGGCAAAAACGTAGACACCGAGCAAAAATCCACGACATCATGGAAAATAAGACTAGCGTCTCCCGTGTCTCGGTTATGCTGAAAACATCCCAAATCTGGGCGAGACGTTGAACCGAACAGCCAAAACGTGGAAACCGGAGAAAAATCCACGACATCGTGGAAAACACGACTAGCGTCTCATGTGTGACGTGACACCGAAAACAAGCCAAATCTGGGTGAGTCGTTGGACCGAACGGCCAAAACATGGACACCGGGCAAAAAATGCACGACATCATGGAAAAAACAACTTGTTTCTCCCGTGTGACAGTTACACCGAAAACATACCAAATATGGGCGAGAGGTTGGACCGAACGGCCAAAACGTGGACACTGGTAAAAAATCCACGATATCGTGGAAAATGGCCCAAGATCGTGGAAAATACGACTAGCGTCTCCAGTGTGTCGGTTACGCTGAAAATAGGCCAAATCTGGGTGAGAGTTACACCGAACGGCCAAAACGTGGAAACCAGGAAAAAATCCACGACATCGTGGAAAACACGACTAGCGTCTCTCATGTGACGGTTACACAGAAAACATGCCAAATCTAGGCAAGACATTGGACCGTATAGCCAAAACGTGGACACTAGGCAAAAATCCACGACATCGTTGAAAACACGATTAGCGGCTCCCGTGTGTCGGTTACGCTGAACACATGCCAAATCAGGGCGAGACGTTGAACCGAACAGCCGAAACATGGAAACCGGGAATAACATCCACGAAATCGCGAAAAACACGACTAGCGTCTCCCATGTGACGGTTACACCTAAAACATGCCAAATCTAGCCGAGACGTTAGACCGAACGGCCAAAATGTGGAAACTGGGAGACATCGTGGAAAACACGACTAGCGTCCCCCATGTGTCGGTTACGCTGAAAACAGGCAAAATATGTGCGAGGCGTTAGACCGAACTGCCAAAACGAGGAAACCGGGAAAAAAATCCATGACAGCGTGGAAAACACGACTAGCGTCTATCGTGTCACAGTTACATCGAAAACAGGCCAAATCTAGGTGAGACGGTGAGCCGAACGGCCAAAACGTGGAAACCGGGAAAAAAAGAACGACATCATGGAAAACACGACTAGCGTCTCTCGTATGTCGGTTAAGCTAAAAACAGGCTAAATCTGGCAAGACATTGAACCGAACGGCCAAAACGTGGAAACCAGGAAAAAACCGACGACATGGAAAACATGACTAGCATCTCCTGTGTGATCGTTAGACCAAAAACAAACCAAATATGGGCGTGACATTGGCGAACGGCCAAAACATGGACACCGTGCAAAAATCACAACATCATGGAAAACGACCTAACATCGTGGAAAAGACGAGTAGCGTCTCACGTGTGTCAGTTACGCTGAAAATAAGCCAACTCTGGCCGAGCCGTTGAACCGAACGGCCAAAACGTAGAAACCGGGAAAAAATCTACGACATCGTGAAAAACACGACTAGCGTCTCCCATGTGACGGTTATACCGAAAATAGGCCAATCTGGGCGAGACGTTCGACAGAACAGCCAAAACGTGGAAACCGGAAAAAAATCCAGGACATCGTGGAAAACATGACTAGCGTCTCTCGTGTGTCGGTTACGCTGAAAACATGCCAAATCTGGGCGAGACGTTATACCGAATGGCCATAACGTGGAAACCGGGAAAAATCCACGACATCATGGCAAACACGACTAGCGTCTCCCATGTGATGGTTACACCGAAAACATGCCAAATCTGGGAGAGCCATTGGACCGACCGGCTAAAACATGGATACTGGGCAAAAATCCACGACGTCGTGGGAAACACGACTAACGTCTCCCGTGTGTCGTTTACGACGAAAAAAAGCCAAATCTGGGCGAGACGTTGGATCGAACGACCAAAACATGTAAACCGAGAAAAAATCCACGACATCGTGGAAAACACGACTAGTGTCTCCCGTGTGACGGTTACACCGAAAACAAGCCAAATCTGGGTGAGACGTTGGACCGAACAGCCAAAATGTGGACACCGGGCAAAAAATCCACGACATCGTGGAAAAAACGGCTAGCGTCTCCCGTGTGACGATTACACCGAAAACATGCCAAATCTGGGCGACGCGTTAGACCGAACGGCCAAAACATGGACACCGGGCAAAAATCCTCGACATCGTGGAAAACAGACTAGCGTCTCACATGTGTCGGTTACGCTGAAAACATTCCAAATCTGGGCGAGACGTTGAATCGAAAGGCCAAAACGTGGAAACCGGGAAAAAATCCACGACATCGTGGAAAACACGACTAGCGTCTCCCGTGTGTCGGTTACGCTGAAAATAGGCCAAATCTAGGCGAGACATTACACCGAACAGCCAAAACGTGGAAACCGGGAAAAAATCCACGACATCCTGGAAAACACGACTAGCATCTCCCATGTGACGGTTACACCGAAAACATGCCAAATCTGGGTGAGACAATGGACCGAATGGCCAAAACGTGGACACTGGAAAAAAAATCCAAGACATCGTGGAAAACATTACTAGCGTCTCCCGTGTGTCGGTTACGCTGAACACGTGCCAAATCAGGACGATACGTTGAACCGAACAACCGAAACGTGGAAAACAGGAAAAATATCCACGACGTCGTGGAAAACACGACTAGCATTTCCCATGTGACGGTTACACCGAACATAGGCCAAATCTGGGCGAGACGTTGGACCGAACAGCCAAAACGTGGACACCGGGCAAAAAATCCACGACATCGTCGAAAACACGACTAGCGTCTCTTATTTGACGGTTATATCGAAAACATGCTAAATCTGGGCGAGACGTTGGACCGAACGGCCAAAACGTGGAAACCGGGAGACATCGTGGAAAACACGCCCGACATCGTGGAAAACATGACTAGCGTCCCCGTGTGTTGGTTACACTCAAAACATGCAAAATCTGGGCGAGGCATTAGACCGAACTGCCAAAACGTGGAAACCGGGAAAAATCCACGGCATCGTGAAAAACACGACTAGCGTCTCCCGTGTGACGGTTACACAGAAAACAGGCCAAATTTGGGCAAAACATTGGACCGAACGACCAAAACGTGGAAAACGGGAAAAAATCCACGACATCGTGGGAAACACGACTAGCGTCTCCGTGTGATGGTTACACTGAAAATAGGCCAAATCTGGGCTATACGTTGGACCGAACGGCCAAAACGTGGAAACTCGAAAAAAATCCACGACATCGTGCAAAACACGACTAGTGTCTCCCGTCTGACGATTACACCAAAAACAAGCCAAATCTGGACGAGACGTTGGACCAAACAGCCAAAACATGGACACCGGGCAAAAAATCCACGACATCGTGGAAAAACACGACTAGCGTCTCCCATGTGATGGTTACATCGAAAACATGCCAAATCTGGGCGAGACGTTGGACCAAACGGCCAAAACGTAGAAACCGGAGACATCGTGGAAAACACGCCCGTCATCGTGGAAAACACGACTAGCGTCCCCATGTGTCGGTTACACTCAAAACAGGCAAAATCTAGGCGAGGCATTAAACCGAACTTCCAAAACATGGAAATCGGGAAAAATCCACGACATCGTGGAAAACACAACTAGCGTCTCCCGTGTGACGGTTACACCGAAAATAGGCCAAATTTGGACAAGACATTGGACCGAACAGCCAAAACGTGGACACCGGGCAAAAAATCCAAGACATCGTGAAAAAAATGACCAGTGTCTCTCGTATGACGGTTACACCGAAAACATGCCAAATCTGGGCGAGACGTTAGAACAACGGCCAAAACGTGGACACTGGACAAAAATCCTCGACATCATGGAAAACGGTCCGACATCGTGGAAAACATGACTAGCATCTCACGTCTGTCGGTTACGCTGAAAACATGCCAAATCTGGGCGAGACGTTGAACCGAACGGCTAAAACGTGGAAACCGGGAACAATCCACGACATCGTGGAAAACACGACTAGCGTCTCCCGTGTGATGATTACACCGAAAACAGCCCAAATCTGGGCAAGACATTGGACCGAACGGCCAAAACGTGGAAACCGGGAAAAATCCACGACATCGTGGAAAACACGACTAGCGTCTCCCGTGTGTCGGTTATGCTGAAAATATGCCAAATCTAGGCAAGACGTTATACCGAACGGCCAAAACGTGGAAAACAGGAAAAATCCACAACATCCTGAAAAAACACGACTAGCATCTCCCATGTGACGGTTACACCGAAAACATGCCAAATCTGGGCGAGACAATGGACCGAATGGCCAAAATGTGGACACTTGACAAAAATCCACGACGTCGTGGCAAACATGAGTAGCGTCTCCCGTGTGTCCATTACACTGAACACGTGCCAAATCATGGAAACTGGGAAAAAAATTCACGACATCGTGGAAAACATGACTAGCGTCTCCCATATGACGGTTACATCGAAAACAGGCCAAATCTGGGCGAGAGATTGGACCGAACGACCAAAACGTGGAAACCGGGAGACATCATGGAAAACACACCCGACATCGTGAAAAAGAAGACTAGCGTCCCCGTGTGTCGGTTACACTCAAAACATGCAAAATCTGTGAGAGGCATTAGACCGAAGTGCCAAAACGTGGAAATCCGGAAAAATCAACGATATCACGGAAAACACGACTAGCGTCTCCCGTGTGATGGTTACACCGAAAATAGGCCAAATCTGGGCGAGATGTTGAGCCGAACGGCCAAAACGTGGAATTTGGGAAAAAATCCACGACATCGTGGGAAACACGACTAGCGTCTCCGTGTGATGGTTACACCGATAATAGGCCAAATGTGGGCTAGACGTTGGACCGAACGGCCAAAACGTGGAAACTACAAAAAAATCCACGACATCGTCGAAAAAAACGACTATTGTCTCTAGTGTGACGGTTACGCCGAAAACATGCCAAATCTGGGCGAGACGTTGGCCCGAACGGCGAAAACGTGGACGGCCAGACATCATGGAGAACACGACTAGCGTCTTCAGTGTGTCGGTTACGCTAAAAACATGTCATACCTGGACGAGACATTAAACCGAACGGCCAAAACTTGGACACCGGCCAAAAATCCACGACATCGTGGAAAATACGAGTAGCATCTCCTGTGTGTCGGTTACGCTGAAAACTGGCCAAATCTGGGAGAGACATTGAACCGAACGACCAAAACATGGAAACCGGGAAAAAATCCATGACATCGTGGAAAACATGACTAGTGTCTCCCGTGTAATGGTTACACCGAAAACAAGCCAAATGTGGGCGAGACGTTGGACCGAACAGCCAAAACATGGACACCGGGCAAAAAATCAATGACATCGTGGAAAAACACGACTAGCGTCTCCATGTGACGGTTAGATCGAAAACATGCCAAATTTGGGTGAGACGTAGACCGAACGGCCAAAACGTGGAAACTGGGAGACATCGTGGAAAACACGCCCCACATCGTGGAAAACGCGACAAGCGTCCCCGTGTGTCGGTTACACTCAAAACAGGCAAAATCTGGGCGAGACATTAGACCGAACTGCCAAAACGTGGAAATCGAAAAAAATCCATGACATCGTGGAAAACACGACTAGCGTCTCCGTGTGATGGTTACACAGAAAATAGGCCAAATCTGGGCTAGACGTTGGACCGAACGGCCAAAACGTGGAAACTGGAAAAAAAACCACGACATCGTAGAAAAAATGACTATTGTCTCCAGTGTGACGGTTACGCCGAAAACATGCTAAATTTGGCGAGACATTGGACCGAACGGCCAAATCATTGACACTAGGCAAAGATCCACGACATCATGGAAAACGGCCAGACATCATGGAGAACACGACTAGAGTCTTCCGTGTGTCGGTTACGCTGAAAACATGCCATATCTGGACGAGACGTTGAACCGAACGGCCAAAACATGGACACCGGACAAAAATCCACGACATCGTGGAAAATACGACTAGCGTCTCCTGTGTGTCGGTTACGCTGAAAACTGGCCAAATCTGGGAGAGATGATGAGCCGAACGACCAAAACGTGGAAACCGGGAAAAAAAATCCACGACATCGTGGAAAACACGACTACTGTCTCCCGTGTAACGGTTACACCAAAAACAAGCCAAATATGGGCGAGACGTTGGACCAAACAGCCAAAACGTGGACACCGGGCAAAAAATCCACGACATCGTGGAAAAACACGACTAGCGTCTCCATGTGACGGTTAGATCGAAAACATGCCAAATCTGGGCGAGACGTTAGACCGAACGGCCAAAACGTGAAAACGGGAGACATCGTGGAAAACACGCCCGACATCGTGGAAAACACGACAAGCGTCCCCGTGTGTCGGTTACACTCAAAACAGGCAAAATCTGGGCGAGGCATTAGACCGAACGCCAAAACGTGGAAATCAGAAAAATCCATGACATCGTGGAAAACACAACTAGCGTCTCCGTGTGATGGTTACACAGAAAATAGGCCAAATGTGGGCTAGACGTTGGACCGAACGGCCAAAACGTGGAAACTGCAAAAAAATCCACGACATCGTCGAAAAAACGACTATTGTCTCTAGTGTGATGGTTACGCCGAAAACATGCCAAATCTGGGCGAGACGTTGGACCGAACGGCGAAAACGTGGACACCAGGCAAAGATCCACGATATTATGGAAAACGGCCAGACATCATGGAGAACACGACTAGCGTCTTCAGTGTGTTGGTTACGCTAAAAACATGTCATACCTGGACGAGACATTGAACCGAACGGCCAAAACATGGACACCGGCCAAAAATCCACGACATCGTGGAAAATACGAGTAGCGTCTCTTGTGTGTCGGTTACGCTGAAAACTGGCCAAATCTGGGAGAGACGTTGAACCGAACGACCAAAACGTGGAAACCGGGAAAAAATCCATGACATCGTGGAAAACATGACTAGTGTCTCCCGTGTAATAGTTACCCCGAAAACAAGCCAAATGTGGACGAGACGTTGGACCGAACAGCCAAAACATGGACACCGGGCAAAAAATCAATGACATCGTGGAAAAACACGACTAGCGTCTCCATGTGACGGTTAGATCGAAAACATGCCAAATTTGGGTGAGACGTAGACCGAACGGCCAAAACGTGGAAACCGGGAGACATCGTGGAAAACACGCCCCACATCGTGGAAAACGCGACAAGCGTCCCCGTGTGTTGGTTACACTCAAAACAGGCGAAATCTGGGCGAGACATTAGACCAAACTGCCAAAACGTGGAAATCGAAAAAAATCCATGACATCGTGGAAAACACGACTAGCGTCTCCGTGTGATGGTTACACAGAAAATAGGCCAAATCTGGGCTAGACGTTGGACCGAACGGCCAAAACGTGGAAACTGGAAAAAAACCACGACATCGTAGAAAAAATGACTATTGTCTCCAGTGTGACGGTTACGCCGAAAACATGCCAAATTTGGGCGAGACATTGGACCGAACGGCCAAATCGTGGACACTAGGCAAAGATCCACGACATCATGGAAAACAGCCAGACATCATGGAGAACACGACTAGAGTCTTCCGTGTGTCGGTTACGCTGAAAACATGCCATATCTGGACGAGACGTTGAACCGAACGGCCAAAACATGGACACCGGACAAAAATCCACGACATCGTGGAAAATACGACTAGCGTCTCATGTGTGTCGATTACGCTGAAAACTGGCCAAATCTGGGAGAGACGATGAGCCGAACGACGAAAACGTGGAAACCGGGAAAAAATCCACGACATCGTGGAAAACACGACTACTGTCTCCCGTGTAACGGTTACACCAAAAACAAGCCAAATGTGGGCGAGACGTTGGACAAAACAGCCAAAACGTGGACACCGGGCAAAAAATCCACAACATCGTGGAAAAACACGACTAGCGTCTCCATGTGACGGTTAGATCGAAAACATGCCAAATCTGAGCGAGACGTTAGACCGAACGGCCAAAACGTGAAAACGGGAGACATCGTAGAAAACACGCTCGACATCGTGGAAAACATGACAAGCGTCCCCGTGTATCGGTTACACTCAAAACAGGCAAAATCTGGGCGAGGCATTAGACCGAACTGCCAAAACGTGGAAATCGGAAAAATCCATGACATCGTGGAAAACACGACTAGCGTCTCCCGTGTGACGATTACACCGAAAACATGCCAAATTTGGGCGCAACGTTGAACCGAACAGCCAAAACGTGGACATCGAGCAAAAAATCCAAGACATCATGGAAAAAACGACTAGCGTCTTCCGTGTGACGGTTACACCAAAAACATGCCAAATCTGGGTGAGGCATTAGATCGAACGGCCAAAACGTCGACACCGGGAAAAAATCTTCGACATCATGGAAAACGGTCCGACATCGTGGAAAACATGACTAGCGTCTCATATGTGTCGGTTACGCTGAAAACATGCCAAATCTGGGCGAGACGTTATACTGAACGACCAAAACATGGAAACCGGGAAAAACTCCACGACATCCCGGTAAACATGACTAGCGTCTCCCATGTGACGGTTACACTGAAAACATGCCAAATCTGGACAAGACAATGGACCGAATGGCCAACACATGGACACCGGGCAAAAATCTATGACATCGTGGAAAACGACCTGACATCATGGAAAACACGACTAGCGTCTCACGTGTGTCAGTTACGCTGAAAACATGCCAAATCTAGGTGAGAAGTTGAACCGAATGGCCAAAACGTGGAAATCGGAAAAAAATCCATGACATCGTGGAAAAAACGACTAGCATCTCCCGTGTGACGGTTACTCCGAAAACAGGCCAAATCTAGGCGAGATGTTGGACCGAACGGCCAAAACATGGACACCGGGAAAAATCCCGGACATCGTGGAAAATACAACTAGCGTCTCCCGTGTGTTGGTTACACTCAAAAACATGTCAAATATGGGCGAGACGTTGGACCGAATGGCCAAAACGTGGAAACCGGGTGACACCGTGGAAAACACGCCCGACATCATGGAAAACACGACTAGCGTCCCCGTGTGTCGGTTACACTCAAAACAGGCAAAATCTAGGCGAGGCCTTAGACCGACCTGCTAAAACGTGGAAACCGGGAAAAAATCCAAGACATCGTGGAAAACACGACTAGCGTTTTCCGTGTGACGGTTACACCGAAAACATGCCAAATCTCGGCGAGACGTTGGACTGAACGACCAAAACATCGACACCAGGAAAAAATCCACGACACGATGGAAAACGGCTCGACATCGTGGAAAATACATCTAGCGTCTCCCGTGTGTCGGTTACGCTGAAAATAAGCCAAATTTGGGCGAGTCATTCCAAACGGCCAAAACGTGGAAACCTGGAAAAAATTCAGGACATCATGGAAAACACGACTAGCGTCTTGTAACACCCTCGAATCGGCCCTATGCAAGTTTTAGCGATTCCCTCCAAACCCGCATAGAAACGATTCATGGATGCCCACCAGGCACTTGCATGCGGGTGGAAAACAAAGTAATAACATTATACAATAGTCCACGATGGAACCCACAGAAACATATATATACAACAACGACTCCATGAGTCAAAAATACGGATATATCATACAAAGATCCAAATCACCTTAAAACGATACAACATCGAGTACGGATAAGATGCAAATGGGGCTAAGAGCCCTGACCAATTGCGTCCATAACCCTGCTCAGGCCAAACCGGAAGGGTATCCCTGCTAACGACGTCGATCTCATACCTGCTAAAACAAAAGGGGTGCCGACAAAGGGCAAAGGAAAAGGGGAGCGATCAGTACTGAGGCTAGTACACGGCGAGGCTAGAATTCGGCGGCTCTCGCCTACATAGGTATGGTGGACTGAAGCAGCAGCGCAGCATGCACTAAACAATCTATAGAGACTCGATTCAACTGCCGGCTATTAGAGAGAGATAAGAAAGACCTATTCGGATCCAACCTGATAGTAACACCAAACATACCCATCCTGGCATTTCCCCCTCGAGACCAAACGAGGAAGTCAAACCGAGGAACTCACACAGTTAGCAGTTTTATTCATTCCATTATATTTGAAGCACTTACTAGTCAGATATAGATAGCATGAGTCATCCTGATAGCATAAGTAGTGGGCAGTTTTAGTTAACCATTTAGTTGTAGTTGCAGTACTTACTAGTCAGATACGATTAGTATGTGACATCCCAAACCCAGCAGTTGTTGGCACTTTTATTTCATTCCATTGGAGTTGCGATACTTACTAGGCAGGTATAACATGACACGATACACCCTAGTTCCACCAGTTGTTGGCACTTCTATTATCCATTCCATTGTAGTGAAGCTGATTACTAGTCACATATATTAAGTCAAATTCACATCACTAGTTTAGTTATTGTTGTCTACGATCGAGATATTGTGCTTCAAGTCGTCCATAACCGTGGACACGGCTTTTAGAAAGATTTAGCCTACAGGGTTGTGATACATTGCAAATGTATCTATAATTTTTGATGTTCCATGCTTGGTTTTATCCACTTTCTTGTGTTTTGTTCCAACTTTGGAGTACTTTTATTATGATATCTTGGACTAACCTATTAACAAGAGCCACAGTGCCAGCCTGCCTATTTTCTGTTGTTTTTTGTTCCAGAAAAGTCAGAAAATGAATATCCTCAGAATTGGACGGGACAAAAGCCAAAGTGCCTATTTTTCCGGAAGGGATCAAGTGCCAGAATACGAGACGAAGAAGGGCTGGGGCCTAGCCACACCACCTGGCCGCGTGGCCAGGCCTGGCCCACGCCAGGGGGTGGTCTGGCCGCCCCCAGCACCCCCTCGGCCTCTCCTTCCGCCTATAAGTTGCCATCGGGACGAAAACCCTAAGTACCCGATCAAAAATCCACGAAAGAGTCTGTAGCCACCATCGTCTCTGTCCCTAGATCGAGGGGGGTCTGAAGCTCTTCTCGGTACCCTACCGGAGAGGGGAATTCACCCTGGAGGCCTTCTTCATCACCATGCAAGCCTCCGGTGTGATGCGTGAGTAGTTCATCCTTGGACTACGGATCCATGTAGTAGCTAGATGGCTGGTTTCTCCTCCTTTGTGCTTTCATGTTGAGATCTTGTGAGCTCTGTTCATGATCAAGATCATCTATTTGTAATTCATACATGTTGTGTTTGCGGGGATCCGATGGATATTGAGATGCTATTTCAGATTGATTATTGATTCTATCATGTCTTTGTTATTTGAGATCTTGCGTGCTTTCCGTTGTTAGTAGCTATCTTGGCCAAGTAGATGCTAGCAACTCCAAGAGTTAGTATTTATGCTCGATAGTGGGTTCATGCCTCTGATAATCTGGGGAAGTGACAGAAATCTCTAAGGTACTAGATGTGCTGTTGCTACTAGGGAGGAAAAAACAATCCTTTGTTCATAGAACAATCGTATTGTTTACTTTACACGCAGTTCGTAAAGCAATAATCTGTTGCTTGCAACTTAATACTGGAGGGGGTTCGGATGATAACCTGAAGGTGGATTATTAGTCATAGATGCAGTTGGACGGAAGTCTATGTATTATGTTGTAATGCCCAATCAAGTCTCAAAGGAGTCAAGATGATTAGTATATGCATGTATTGCTTTCTTGGTGTTTGTCAACTGCCCCGCTGTAATTTGTTCACCCAACATGTTATCTATCTAAGGAGAGCCACGTCTAGTGAACTATGGATCCCGGTCCTTTTTCTTTACATACAATCTATAAATTGTTTCTACTTTGTGTTTACTTTCTGCAAACTTTTACTTCTTTCCATTCGATACGTTTAATCCTTTGTTTTCCGCAAACCACGGTGAGATTGACAACCTCATCGCAAGTTGGGGACAAAGTTCTGTGGTTGTGTTGTGCAGGTCTCCACGTTGCTACTAGCACCGGTAGTGCGCCCTGCCAAAGCTCAACTAGTAACACCTTTGAGGTGTTTCCTTGCTCCTACTGGTTCGATTAAACCTTTGTTTTATAACTGAGGGAAACTTGTTGTTGTGCTCATCATACCTTCGTCTTGGGGTTCCCAACGAGCTCTACATCAACCCCACGCACCAAGCACTTTTCTAGGCGCCGTGTATTGAGCCATCAAGCGATTTTCTACCGCCGTTGCCAGGGAACGAAGAAGAAGAAACTCCCACGTCAACTACACGCCATTAAAGATTTTCTGGCGCCGTTGCCGGGGAGTCAAGGACATCTTCACAAGGGGAGTCCCTCATAACCAATCTCTTTACTTTGTTGTTTTTGTTTTGCTTAGTTTCTTTTTTGCTTTGTTTGCTTGTTTTGTTCTTAAAAAAAACACAAAAAAAAATAGTTTTACTTGTTTTGCTTTCTTATTTGAAAACCCAAAAAAAATGACTACTCTTGAAAATACTAAGTTGTGTGACTTCACTAGCACCAACAACAATGATTTTATGAGCACACCTATTGCTCCACCTATGGCTGAAAATACTTTCTTTGAGATAAAACCTGCTTTGCTCAATCTTGTTATGAGAGAACAATTTTCTGGTATTGGTAATGAAGATGCTGCTTCCCATCTAAAAGCATAAGGATATAGATGGTGATATTATTAAACTGAAATTGTTTCCTTTCTCTTTGAGAGGTAAAGCTAAAGAATGGTTGAGTTCCTTAACTAGGAATAGTATTGAATCTTGGACTAAGTGCAAAGATGCTTTTATTGGAAAATACTATCCTCCTGCTAAGATTATATCCACGAGAAGTTAAATAATGATGTTTAAACAACTTGATAATGAGCTTGATGCTCAAGCTTGGGAAAGAGTGAAATCTTTGGTAAAGAATTGTCCCACTCATGGACTGACTGTTTGGATGATCATCCAAACTTTTTATGCAGGATTGAACTATTCTTCAAGGAACCTATTGGATTCAGCTACTGGAGGTACTTTTATGACCATCACTTTGGGTGCTGCAACAAAACTTTTGGACAATATGATGGTTAATTATTCTGAATGGCATACTGAGAGATCTCCACAAGGTAAGAAGGTAAATTCTGTTGAGGAAACCTCCTCCTTGAGTGATAAGATTGATATAATTATGTCTATGCTTGTTAATGGGAAAGTCCATATTGATCCAAATAATGTTCCTCTAGCTTCTTTGGTTGCTCAAGAAGAGCAAGTTGATGTGAACTTCATAAGAAATAACAACTTTGGCAACGATGCTTATGGTAATAATGCTTATAGGAACAATTTTGGTAACAACAATTATAAGCCATATGAACAATTTATGGTAATAATGCTTATAGGAACAATGCTTATGGAAATTCTTACAACAATAATAAGAGTGCTCCCTCTGAACTTGAAGTTATGCCTAAAGAGTTTATTAGTAAACAAATTGCTTTCAATAAAACTATTGAGAAAAAACTCTCTAATGCTCAAAGAAATATAGCATCTTTGGCTGAAGCTCAATCTACTTTGAATAAAATGGCTGCTAAACCTGAAACTAATGAGAATGCCTTTGCAGCCACTAATGCCATACAAGAATTGATGAAAATGTTAGACTATTAGCTGAATTACATGCTAAGTGGGAAAGAGAAGATGAAATTGCTAGAAACATTAGTGTTTCTACTATTACCACCACTAGTGTTGAGGCTAGTAATAGTTCTACTACTTTAGATGATAAAGTTGATTTTGATCTTGATGGTTGCAACATCTCTGAAGTTATTAAGTTCCTACAAAATCTTGCTAAAAGTCCTGATGCTAGTGCTATGAACATGGCTTTTACAAAACATATTACCGATGCTCTCATAAAGATTAAAGAAGAAAATATGAAACATAAAGCTTATATTCCTATAAAGCAAGAAGATGGTTGGGAACCCATCATTAATATGAAAGTGAGTGACTTTGATTTCAAAGCTTTGTGTGATCTTGATAGTAGTGTTTCTATTATGCCTAGAAGGATTTATGATATGCTTGATTTGCCTCCTCTAGAAGATTGTTATTTGAATGTCCCACTTGATGCTAATGCTAAAAGGAAACTCATGGGGAGTCTTAATTATGTTCTTATTATGGTTAATGATTCCTATGTCCCCGTTAATTTCTATGTTTTGGATGTTGAATACAATGCTTCTTGTCCTATTACTTTGGGAAGACCTTTTCTTAGAGCTGTTGGTGCCATCATTGATATGAAAGAAGGCACCATTAAATATCAACTCCCAATCAAGAAAGGTATAGAACACTTCCCTGAAAAGGGAGAAAAGATTTCTTTTGCTTCTCCTATGAAAACAAAATTTGGTCTTAATGCTTCTTCATTCGAGAACACTTGATTCTTTCTTTGGTTCTTATGCCTAACTTAAAGGCGTTAAAGAAAAGTACTTGTTGGGAGGTAACCCAAGATTTTTAGTTGAGTCTTGGAAGTTATTACCTCTGTAATAACCTCTCCTTATCCTTTTTATTTGCTTTTTGTGCCAAGAGTTACCTCTAATGAGAGTGAAGTAATGAATGGGAAAGTTGCTGTCCTGAAAAAGATTTATGTGCTTCACCGTAAAAATTCCTAAGAGAGCTCTGTACGTCGGATTGAGCTGTAATTTTTTGTGCTTCTGCCCCGGGTTGTTATCTAACTTTCGTTGGTTCAACATTTTTTGATTTGAGCAACAGAAGGTCTATGAAAATTTTTGTCTTTACCTGCTGGTCTGTTTTGAAAGATTTCTGCCATTTTCTGCATTTGCTTCTTGTTAGTTCCTTCTTGAGTTCCTTTGGGGAATTGAGATTTTTGAGGGAAGTGCTATAGTAGCTAGTGTTCTAATGGAAGTTTATTTGGTGTTAGAACTGAAACTCGAGACTTATTTATCTTAAGTGCACTAATGTTGCTAATGAGATTGTGTGAAGTTTTGTATGAAGGAAAATTTTCAGGTGTATGGAAGGAATGAGTAATGAGATGAAGGATGGACTAAAGCTCAAGCTTGGGGATGCCACGCGTGTCACCCCAAGAAATATCCAAGAAGTACAAGCGTCAAAGCTTGGGGATGCCCAAGGCATCCCCTTCTTCATCAATAAAAATCCCAGGTTTCTTCCAAACGCTTCATTTTTATTGTTTCGTGCACAGTTGTGTTTCTCTTGGAGCGTCTTCTTTTTGTTTTCTTTTTGGTTTTTAGTTTGCTTGGTTTGTTTAGTTTTCTGAATAAGTTGGTTGGACCCCCTCTTTCACACTTTGGTTTGCAAATAATTTGGTTTGGTTTTGGAAAAGAGTGGGAGTTCATGCTTATGTGGTAAAAAGAGCTCGTTTTTGACTGTGGCCGATGCTTTGTCTTGCCATGCTTGATATTGTTTTGGCTTTATGCTTAGTATTCTTTGCTGTAGCATGACTTGTTATAAACAATTGAGCTTTCTTAATGTGCCTTGGATGAATCATGCATTGTTTTAGCATATTAAAGCATAATATAGTGGTATTCTCCTTTGATGCTTTATTTGGGTTGACTTGGCGCATGCTCACACCATGTTATGACTATCTCACGTCACCATATCCTTTATGATCCTTTATGCTTTGATCAATGATGTTTTGTCGCTTTCCATGATTATGGCCATTATTGCTCTCTTAGTTTGTCGCTCCTAGTCTTTTGCCAGCCTCCACAACCAAGTATGAGTTCCGCTCATGCATCCAACTCCCTAAACGAAGTTATTCCAAAGAGTCCATCGTACCTACCTACTAGCATATGCTATTCCAAGTATATTCATGCTTTTGTTTACCTTCCACTTGTTATGAGAAAACTAGTGATTAAAGCTCTCACGAACTTGATGGCAAACTTTACTTTATTGCCTCTAATAAACTTGAATCATTGGGTCCTTCTTTGTTGCGTATATGCTTGCGCTTTATAAGTTGAAATTAGCAGAACCATGTTTCATGGGGAACGCTTTCAACATTGCACTTGTACTTTGTACCCCGTTGATATTATGTTCTTTTGCTTACGGATCCCGGCGGTGTGAAATAAATGTGGAACTTGTAAGATCATGGAGTTTGCATGTGTGTTAGAGAAACGCCTGGGCCGCTAGCCTAAGCCATGCCTAATTATGGTGGAAACTTGCAGCATCACCATAATGAGCACTCTATGAAGCATCCTCAATAAAAACCTATGCAAATAGCAAATAAAAAGATCGCTGAGATGCTCATTGTCTGCTTGCCTTGTCATTTTGATTATGGGAAAGCTCCTGTATCTTGTGCAAGGGGTAACCTGTTGGCGGTTCTTAATGATACACATATACTTACAATGACAAGAGCTTACTCATGACTGAAGTTGAGTAGCATGAGGATCGGTCTTCGTAAGTAAGGGGCAAGAGATTTCGGTTTATAACTTGTCAAGCATATCCTCTTAGTTGTGTCACTTTAACCTTAATCACCTTCAAGATGCTTATGATAGGGGCAATGAGAGCTAAAAGCTATAAGTACCATAATTTTTGGATGCTCTTTATGAGACTTGAATCCCTACTTCGTTTTACAGAAGGCCTTTCTTCCACCATTATATTGAGTCTCCACCTTCTATCTTTATGCACCTACTTTGAGAGCATAGTGGCCATTCTTAGTTCTATGTGCATTGTCCCAAGACTAGTTGATTGATGCATAACTTTTTATTGCTTGTTTGAAACTATTGTATCTAGTCACTCTTATGAACTTTGAAGGTGTCCTATGCATTTATATTTGCTACTCTATTGAGGGACAAGCTGAATACTTTTATGCTATGTTTTCTTTATGTGAAACAAACAAACGTTTTCCAAAGCATGATATTCATGAATCTTTTGTTTTTGCCTTTTCATGTTGCATCATAGTTTCTTTGCTTATTGCTAGAACTTTGTATTTCATGTTATGATTGAAGTACTATGATCCCAGCTTTGAGTTTTGCAAATACTTTGATCAAGTTTTGATGGTGCATGTCACCTCAAAATTTATTTCTTTTTATCACTTACCTACTCGAGGATGAGCAGGAGTTAAGCTTGGGGATGTTGATACATTGCAAATGTATCTATAATTTTTGATGTTCCATGCTTGGTTTTATCCACTTTCTTGTGTTTGTTCCAACTTTGGAGGACTTTTATTATGATATCTTGGACTAACCTATTAACAAGAGCCACAGTGCCAGCCTGCCTATTTTCTGTTGTTTTTTGTTCCAGAAAAGTCAGAAAAATGAATATTCTCGGAATTGTACAGGACAAAACCAAAGTGCCTATTTTTCCAGAAGGGATCAAGTGCCAGAATACGAGACGGAGAAGGGCTGAGGCCCGGCCACACTACCTGGCCGCCTAGCCCGCGCCAGGGGGTGGTCTCGCCACCCCAGCACCCCCTCGGCCTCTCCTTCCGCCTATAAGTTGCCCTCGGGACGAAAACCCTAGGTACCCGATCAAAAATCCACGAAAGAGTGTAGCCGTCGTCGTCTCTGTCCCTAGATCGGGGGGGATCTGAAGCTCTTCTCGGCACCCTGCCGGATAGGGGAATTCACCCTGGAGGCCTTCTTCATCACCATGCAAGCCTCCAGTGTGATGCGTGAGTAGTTCATCCTTGGACTACGGATCCATGTAGTAGCTAGATGGCTGGGTTCCCCTCCTTTGTTCTTTCATGTTTAGATCTTGTGAGCTCCGTTCATGATCAAGATCATATATTTGTAATCCATAGATGTTGTGTTTGCGGGGATCCGATGGATATTGAGATGCTATTTCAGATTGATTATTGATTCTATCATGTCTTTGTTATTTGAGATCTTGCATGATTTTCGTTGTTAGTAGCTATCTTGGCCAAGTAGATGCTAGCAACTCCAAGAGTTAGTATTTATGCTCGATAGTGGGTTCATGCCTCTGGTAATCTGGGGAAGTGACAGAAATCTCTAAGGTACTAGATGTGTTGTTGCTACTAGGGAGAAAACAACAATCCTTTGTTCATAGAACAATCGTATTGTTTACTTTACACGCAGTTCGTAAAGCAATAATCTGTTGCTTGCAACTTAATACTGGAGGGGGTTCGGATGATAACCTGAAGGTGGATTATTAGTCATAGATGCAGTTGGATGGCAGTCTATGTATTATGTTGTAATTCCCAATCAAGTCTCAAAGGAGTCAAGATGATTAGTATATGCATGTATTGCTTTCTCGGTGTTTGTCAATTGCCCTGCTGTAATGTGTTCACCTAGCATGTTATCTATCTAAGGAGAGCCACCTCTAGTGAACTATGGATCCCGGTCCTTTTTCTTGACATACAATCTATAAACTGTTTCTGCTTTGTGTTTACTTTCTGCAAACTTTTACTTCTTTCCATTCGATACGTTTAATCCTTTGTTTTCTGCAAAACACGGTGAGATTGACAACCTCATCGCAAGTTGGGGACAAAGTTCTGTGGTTGTGTTGTGTAGGTCTCCATGTTGCTACTAGCACCGGTAGTGCGCCCTGCCAAAGCTTAGCTAGTAACACCTTTGAGGTGTTTCCTTGCTCCTACTGGTTCGATTAAACCTTGGTTTCATAACTGAGGGAAACTTGCTACTGTGCTCATCAAACCTTCCTCTTGGGGTTCCCAATGAGCTCTACATCAACACCACACACCAAGCACTTTTCTGGGCGCCGTGTATTGAGCCATCATGCGATTTTCTGGCGCCGTTGCCGGGGAACGAAGAAGAAGAAACTCCCACGTCAACTACACACCATTAGGTTGCACAAATAGCAACACACACAGGATAAACCTCGAAAAAACCAAATCAAAACCCAACGAGGCTTTCATGACAAAGCAATCACAGGATTCATAAAAGATTTCAGGGGCCCACCCTACTAAGCTACCCGCAACGAAGTTGGCCGGCTCCGGAATGGACCCAGGGTTTGTGACGACAGTTGTAAATGACTGGGAACCCGAAAGTGTGACTGGGTTTGTCGATACCGTGAAAACGTGGCACGATCCAAAACAGTACAGGTGCTCCACGCACAATCTTAAATGTGACTGGGTTTGTCGATATCGCGAGGCTGTGGATGTTGGTGATGTGGATCTTGGGGAGGGAGGAGTCGCGGGGCGTGGGGCGTGCAACGTGGGTGTTGACCGGGTCGGGGGAGAGAGAGGGGGTTGGTGAGGCTAGGGTTGTGTGTCGAGCGGGATAGGTGGGCTGCGTCATTGCACTACCGTGTACCGCTACATGCACGAGTGCGTGCGGGTGTACTTGAGCGGTTGGGCACGGAGTGGAGCGTGTGGCCCCGCGCTGGTGTGTGGTGTTTCCCGGCGGCTGTGTGGTTCGGGGTGGGTCTAGGGTTAGGGTTAGGATATTTATCTGGGGTAGTAGGCTGCTGCCAGCTGGGCTTTTGGGCCTAACCGGTGGCGGCCTCCCTCGAAACAAAATTACTTTTATTTTGTTTCTTCATTTATTTTTATACAAAAGACTATTGCAAATAGTTTTTAGACAAAGAAAATATCCAGGTAGACCCGGGGTTTTGATTTGAAATAAATACAAGGAATATTTACAAAACAAAGATAGGCTTTTAGAAACTAGTTTTAGGCAACCCATGCATGATGTCACGATGATACTCAAATGCAATGTGGCATGATGACATAATCATGCAGTCATGATGATGCACAAAATAAAAATATCACGTGATTTTCTAGTAGTGGTTTTACCGGGGTGCTACAATTCGACACCACTAACAATGGATCTTGCCCTCAAGATCCGCCTCATGGTACGGGTAAGAAGGCCAACGATCTGTATCTTCTCGCTTCATGGAGATCCTCGCGACACCACTAATAAGATTCTTGCTCCATCTTGAAATCGGCGACACCACCAACAAGGGATCGTTGCTCACATTTGTCAAGAGGATACTCTCGAGAAACAAAGATTAAGATAAAGGTATCAAAAGGTAAGGCCACCTTTAACTTTTGTGGAAGGAGTAACATTACTTGATCCACCGATTCAATGTACAAGAGCAAATGATAAGAGTAGAGGTATGGTAGCTACTCCATCCCGCACTCCAAGCATTACTGTGTACATGAACAAAGGAATTGTGCAACCAACTCTTGGAGTTCAGACTGAAGATCTAGACAAGCGATGTCCAGAAACAAAGGATCGATGTAGGATCTTCTGATGTACATGATGTCGTCTCGTTGGAAAAATCACCGGAAGATACAAAGAAATTCGTACGAAAAGACACAATGATTAGGTTTCGCGATGGTGCCATTGGCATGAACAACACATGCTCAATGTACACTCCAACTTCACCAATGCTCATCCTTCTCATATGTTTTTCAACGATATGGATATCCGTCAAGGTGCAGATATAGATAAAGAGTACAAGGATCAAAATGATTGGACGAAGGGTACAACAAACAAGATGAAGATTAGATGATTGTAGCTCCACCATTATAAAATGAAGAAAGAGAAACCCTGAAGGTACGATGGAGTCCCAACCATGAGAAATCCTAGACTCGAAGAAAAGATAAGGGTAGATTCAATACACGCGAAGGTAAGAGGATAATAGCAAAGGTGCAAGGAGTAAAACAGACCTAATGAGATCTATCCAACCGATTTTGCAAAAATAGTTTTGACACTCTACATCGACCGTTAGCTAGGTTATCCTACAGGATGGACCAGTTGGGTATCGCAACTGCTGAGCTCTGATACCACTTTGTAACACCCTCGAGCCGGCCCTATGCAAGTTTTAGCGATTCCCGCCAAACCCGCATAGAAACGATTCATTGATGCCCACCAGGCACTTACGTGCGGGTGGAAAACGAAGTAATAACATTACACAATAGTCCACGATGGAACCCACATAAACATATATATACAACTACTCCATGAGTCAAAAATACAGATATACCATACAAAGATCCAAATCACCTTGAAACAATACAACATCCGAGTATGAATAAGATGCAAATGGGGCTAAGAGCCCTAAAGAATAACAAATGGCGTCCATAACCCTGCCTAGGCCAAATCGGAAGGTTAACCCTGCTAACGACGTCGATCTCATACCTGCTAAAACAAAAGGGGTGCCGACAAAGGGCCAAGGAAAAAGGAAGCGGTCAGTACTGAGGCCACTACACGGCGAGGCTAGAATTCAGCGGCTCTCGCCGACATTGGTATGGTGGATTGAAGCGGCAGCGCAGCATGCACTAAACAATCTATGGAGACTCGATTCAACTTTCGACTATTAGAGAGGGATAAGAAAGACCTATTCGGATCCAACCTGATAGTAACACCAAACATACCCATCTTGGAATTTCCCCCTCGAGACCAAACGAGGAACTCAAACCGAGGAAGTCACACAGTTGGCATTTTTATTCATTCCATCATAGTTGACGCACTTACTAGTCAGATTTTGATGGCATGAGTCATCCTGATAGCATAAGTAGTGGGTAGTTTTAGTTAACCATTTAGTTGTAGTTGCAGTACTTACTAGTCAGATACGATTAGTATGTGACATCCCAAACCCAGCAGTTGTTGGCACTTTTATTTCATTCCATTGGAGTTGCGATACTTACTAGGCAGGTATAACATGACACGATACACCCTAGTTACACCTGTTGTTGGCACTTTTATTATCCATTCCATTATAGTGAAGCTGATTAATAGTCACATATATTAAGTCAAATTCACAGCACTACTTTAATTATTGTTGTCTAGGATCGAGATACTGTGCTCCAAGTCGTCCATAACCGCAGACACGGCTTTTAAAAAGATTTACCCTGCAGGGGTGCACACATAGCAACACACACACGATCAACCTCGGAAAAACCAAATCAAAACCCAAAGAGGCTTTCATGACAAAGAAATCACATGATTCATAAACGATTTTAGGGGGCCACCCCACTAATGTACCCGCAACGAAGTTGTCCAGCTCCGGAACGGATCCAGGGTTTGTGACGACGACTGTAAACGACTGGGAGCCCGAAAGTGTGACTAAGCTTGTCGATACCGCGAAAACGTGACACGATCCAAAACAATACAGGTGCTCCACACACAATCTTAAATCAAGCAGTAAAGCATGGCATAAGTACATGATAGTAATAAAGCTCCAAACTAGTTTGTGGCCCCAAGAAATAAGAAATGAATCAAGCTCTGGCTAAGGGGGATCCATAGGGTCTCCCGGATGTGGATAGTGCGAATAATCAAGGAAGAAGTATCAAGTACTCGGGGCCTACGGGATACAAGTGGACATGAAAAACCAAATAGCATATATTGCCCCCTGGTGCCTCTTTCATTAGTTATCCCATCAATTTAATAGTTCTCCCTGGGCGAGAGGTTGGACCGAACGGCCAAAACATGGAAACCGGGAAAAAATCCATGACATCGTGGAAAAAAGGACTAGTGTCTCCCGTGTGACGGTTACACCAAAAACCGGCCAAATTTGGGCGAGACGTTGGACCGAACGACCAAACAGTGGACACCGGGCAAAAATCCGCGACATCGTGGAAAACGGCCCGACATCGTGGAAAACACGACTAGCGTCTCCCATGTGTCGGTTATACTGAAAATAGGCCAAATCTAGGTGAGACGTTGAACGGAGCGACCAAAACATGGAAAAGAGAAAAAATCCACGACATCGTGAAAAACACGACTAGCGTCTCCCGTGTGACGGTTACACCAAAAACAGTCAAAATCTGGGCGAGAGGTTAGACCAAACGACCAAAACGTGGAAACCGGGAAAAAAATCCATGACATCGTCGAAAATATGACTAGCGTCTCCCGTGTGTGAGTTACGCTGAAAACATACCAAATCTGGGCGTGACGTTATACTGAACTGCCAAAACGTGAAAACCGGAAAAAAATCTACGACATTGTGGAAAACACGACTAGCGTCTGCCGTGTGACAGTTACACTGAAAATAAGCCAAATCTGGGCGAGACGTTCGACTGAATGGCTAAAACGTGGACACCGGGAAAAAATCCACGACATCACACCGAAAACATGCCAAATCTAGGCGAGACATTAGATCGAACGGCCAAAACATGGATACTAGGCAAAAATCCACGACATCATGGAAAACATGACTAGCGTCTCCCATGTGTCAGTTACACTGAACACATGCCAAATCAGGGCGAGACGTTATACCGAACTACCAAAACATGGAAACTGGGAAATAATCCATGACATCGTGGAAATCACGACTAGCGTCTCCCATGTGACGGTTACACCGAAAACATGCCAAATTTGGGTGAGACGTTGGACCGAACGGCCAAAACGTGGAAACCAGGAGCCATCATGAAAAACACGCCCGACATCGTAGAAAACTTGACTAGCGTCCCTCGTGTATCGGTTATGCTCAAAACAGGCAAAATCTAGGCGAGGCATTAGACCAAACTGTCAAAACGTAGAAACCAGGAAAAAATCCACGACAACGTGGAAAACACGATTAGGGTCTCCTGTGTGACGGTTACACAGAAAACAGGCCAAATCTGGGCGAGACGTTGAGCCGAACTGCCAAAACATGGAAACCGGGAAAAAATCCACGACATCGTGGAAAACACGACTAGCGTCTCCCGTGTGATGGTTACACTGAAAAAAGGCCAAATCTGGGCAAGAGGTTGGACCGAACGGCTAAAACGTGGAAACCGAGAAAAAATCCACGACATCGTGGAAAAAACGACTAGTGTCTCCTATGTGATGGTTACACCGAAAACATGCCAAATCTGGGCGCGACGTTGGACCGAATGGCCTAAACGTGGAAACCAGGAAAAAAATCCACGACATCGTGGAAAAAACGACTAGTGTCTCCCGTGTGACGGTTACACCGAAAACAGGCTAATCTGGGCGAGAAGTTGAACCGAACGTCAAAAACATGGACACCGGGCAAAAATCCATGACATCGTGAAAAACACGACTAGCGTCTCCCGTGTGACTGTTACACCGAAAACAAGCCAAATCTAGGTGAGACGTTGGACCGAATGGCCAAAAGGTGGACACGGGTCAAAAAATCCACGACATCGTGGAAAAAATGACTAGCGTCTCCCGTGTGACGGTTACACCGAAAACATGCCAAAGCTGGGCGAGACGTTGAACCGAACAGCCAAAACATGGACACCGGGCAAAAATCCACGACATCGTGCGACATCATGGAAAACATGACTAGCATCTCCCGTGTGTCGGTTACACTGAAAATAGGCCAAATCTAGGTGAGACATTGAACCGAGCGGCCAAAACATGGAAAAGGAGAAAAAAATCCATGACATCGTGGAAAACACGACTAGCCTCTCCCGTGTGACGATTGTTGGGAATATACTTTCCGGGTATGCTCACAGTTCCTCGCTGACCAGGGTGGCCCACTTCGGGTTAGAGCTTTGCTTCACGGGCGGCCTAGTCAGAGAGAGAGAAGACGGAGTCCAATCTGGGTACGAGAAGGCCCAGAAGACTTACCGACTTAGGACCATAATGTTACTTGTAGTTCAAGATGTACTCTGTAACCAACTCTTAGTCGTAGCCGGATTGATCTCTCCTGTAAACCCTAGGCCGGATATCTATATAAGCCGTCCTAGGGAGAGCCTCTAGGGCGAACACCTTACAACACAATAGGCTACAATCTCAACTCGCACAGGCGAAACCCTTGTAACCCATATTTCAGCTCTGCCGTATTACTGGATTGCTAGGAGGAGTAGGATTCGTCCAAAGCTGGCGGATTCGAACCTGGGTAAACTTGTGTGCTCACCGTCCCGGAATACCGTACGTCTCACACCCATCTCTTCCGCACGCCTCGAGGACCCCCTCATGGCGTACTTGTCCTCAATCCGACGACAGTTGGCGCCCACCGTGGGGCAAGTGAGCTTCAGGTCTGCGTACCGAGAGGAATCTGCAAGAATCGGAATCGGCGAGACCATCACCGTCGGTCGCATCCTCAACTCCAGCAACGTCCCTCTCATCGTTCTCAACGAGACTTGGATTCCGGCTAGGGAGACCGTGACTGCTTATACAATCATGTCTTTTGGCGAGATCGATGTTTACATCGGTTTCGCTGAACCTTCCCAACCCACCCCAGCGGTGATGATAGAAGCAGAAGAATCTTCTGGGTCCCCTTTGTCCGCAGAGGCGGCAGAGTTCCGGATCTCAGAAAACCCTAATCCCACCCAGCCCGCACCAGTTGCGGAGATAGTGGAGAAATCTGAGCCTGAAGAAGACCTCACGGTCCAAGTCGAATCTGGAGTGGATCTCCCTGGAGAAGCCGGATCCCAGATCGACCCACCCGTGGAAGTCGAAATCCAGGAGGAGCATATCAACGACACTGATTCCGGCTCTGACGATGCCGGGACAGACAGGCCTTTCCTCAGGTACACACTAAGACATATGATACTGCAAGGCGCTAGCGCAGATGCAATCCTCGAAACCATTAAAAGTTTCGATATGGCTGATCACGAAAGCCGCAGGTACCTCAGGAAGCACGCATCTCACTTCGTCGGGTATGTCGGATCCGGATCCAGCTCTGCAGATGCTGGAGAAAACACCTACTCGGTGCTGGAGGCAATTGGAACAAGCGCCGACGTTCCCGCATCCTCAGATGAATCCATGACGTCGGCAGATTTCCGAAAGTTCTTTGCGGAATATGAAGAGGAGTACAACTCCAAAGCCGCAGAAGAAGGAGAAGCCATGGATGAAGGATCCGAGGAACACTCTCCCAAAGCGCAGAATGACATGGACGTCGGAGATAATCCCGAGGTCCAGATGTCCGAAAGTACCGATCATAGCTTGACTCCGGGAAACAGACCCAAAGCCGTTTTTGCTACCGGCGCTGCCAAGAAGGCAAAGAAGAAGAACAAGAAGAACAAAAAGAACAAGACCCCAGCAAAAGACTCGAATGGAGCACTTATCCCAGACGAGCCAAAAAAAGAAGCATCGGTGGATGGACAAGTGATCACTGAAGGTGTGCGTAAACTCATCGATGCCTCTTTAACCACACCTATCCCTACAGCTACAGAACTTACTACAGATGAACTAGACGAAAGGGCCCAGGCCCTAGAAGCGCGTCGTCAACAACTCCTTGATGAACCCAAAAACATCGAGGTGGCGAAGAAGCGCATGTCAAACAAGGATTACATGTCCCGTCTACATCAGAAGACACGGAAGCATCACATAGATGACAACCAATTCCCACGTGTCCGTGCCATCCTTTTCGGAGATGAGATGGGGAAGCCACGGAAGGATAGCAATGGAGATTGGGTATACCCAACACCAGTGTAAAATACCGTGGCAGCTCGTGAAATTCTATCAGCTAATCCAGGGCCAAAGGCGATACGCTTGGGTATCAAGCTACTCAACAAGGGACTGGAGCAACAGAAGGTCGCCCTGTCCGGAAGTCAAAAACTGGTCTCGGATTCTGACTAATGTCGCACAGATCTGGCATGGGCTGACGTAAGATCCCATTACGTTCGGGCGCAGTACCATCACCCCGAACGCAGGGAAGACAATTATTCATGAACCGTATCGTCGGGACAGCATCACAGAGGTACACATAACTGGAGCAATGTCGCTCCAGTAGCCGAGAAAGACGCCATCGCTGCACTGAATCCGAGGAATCCTCCTCGACGAGAATTCAATGATCGAAAGGGAGAAGATAAGGAGAAACGCCGGGAGGAGGATCGTCAGAGAATGCCAACCCCTAGACATGAGAGCCGTCCGGCTGAGCCTCACCATGGTGAGAATGACGGACAAAGGAACAACGGAAACCATGCTGGAACAAGCCGGCAGGGGGCTCGTCATAGTCAAGAACCTCCCTGGAACCGGAATAATGACGCTCCAGTCGGAGGCCGGCGATCAGCCGGAAACTATCCAGCTGCACCACCCTCTCCACCACACAGTTATCACAATGGCCCCCAAGGAGGTCAAGGAGGACGACATGGCAGAGGAGGTGGTGGCAGAAGCCGAAGTCTGGCTCCAGGGCACTGCAGTCGCAACCGACATTCGGGACGATCTCTATACTCGAACGACGCAAGGCACAGGATCAACTCCAACATAGAGGCTCGGCGCTATGAAAACGATGATGTGTACGTGGGCCCAAAGTGCTTCGTACCACGCATCAGAGCTATAAAATTCCCGCAAGGATTTCCTATCTCAAGACATATCCAAGCCTACGACGGCATTGCTCGCTCAGACACCTGGTTACAGGATTTCTTCCAAGCTTGCTGCATCGCTAAAGGCAGAAACAGCCTGGTTGCAACCCGATATCTCCCACTTATGTTGCGGAAGACAGCATGATCATGGCTCAATGAACTTCCGGCAAACGCCATCCACAACTGGTATGACTTGGAAAGTGTGTTCTTTCGGAATTTCGAAGGCACATATCGGAGGCCATGTACGGTTGGAGACCTACAGCGTTGCACCCAGAAAGCCGGAGAAACTTGCCGGGATTCTCTCGGACGATGGATCGACACAAATAACTCATGCGAAGGAGTAAACGATCAAACTGCGATTGAAGCTTTCATCGCAGGTCTCCCTATTGGTTTACCGCGCCATCGCTTGAAGTGTGACAAAGTTACTGATCTGGGAGAGATGATAGAAACAGCGAGCAAGTATGCAGATGCTGACGATGATGCAGAGGGATTACTCAATGTCCTGGTTGTGCCTCAGTCGGCAAAACACCCAAAGCAACAAGCTCAGAGGCGCAAAAATACCTCGGAAGAAAAACCCAACGCGGAGACAGCAGTGGTCACTACTGTTTCCGGGTCTGGAGGACGAGGAGGACGTGGCGGAGGCCGCGGGCGTGGCCGTGGGACATCAAGGGTCCAAGGCAGAGTAGAGCAACAACCAGGCAAAACCTACACTTGGGCCGACATTGCCAATAATCCATGTGTGCATCACTTAGACGCCAATGGGGGCTCGTCCCACACCAACGCTGAATGTTTTTTTAATGATGACATCAAGAGAAATGATACCACGGGCTACAAATCTAAGCGGAAGAAAGGAAAGAAAAACCCAGAAAAAGACAAGGAGACCAAGGAAGATTCCGACATGGAGGAAGTTGATGCTTCAAATCCCAAGCTAGAAGGGAAGAAGACTTTTCCCACCAAGAATGACACTCACGTCACCTTCCTCGGATCTCAACCAACAAAGGTCAAGAAAGAAGTTCTCCACGAGCTCAATGCAATAGTTCCGGCTGGCCCTCAGTATCTGGACTGGTCGGAATTGGCAATCACGTTTGACCGCGCTGATCATCTGCCTAAACTACACAGGCGAGGAAAATACGCCTTAATCGTCAATCCACTTATTGACGGTTATGGTTTCTCCAAAACCCTCATGGACGCTGGTAGCAGCATTAATATTCTCTATGTCGAAACGCTACGCGGGATGAAGATCTCGAAAACACAGTTGAACCATAGCTCTGTGATCTTTCACGGAGTTGTCCCAGGAAGACAAGCTAATTCCCTGGGAGAGATCACTTTGGAACTCCAAAGAATTATCGGACGGAGGCACTTTCCTTCGAAGTAGTCCCGTTCAAGAGCGCATACCACGCTATATTCGGACGTCCAGCTTACTGGACTTTTATGGCTCGTCCATGTTACATTTACAATATGATGAAAATTCCAGGTCCCAACGACGTGATCACCATCAGGGGAGACCCGAAGAAGGCGCGAGAGTGCAAAGATGGAAATGCCGCCTTTGCCGAAGCCGTGCTGCACGCCCAGGAGTACCGGGAGATCAAGAAGAGCATAGATCCGTCCGACATGCCCGCAACAAAGAAGCAGGTCACAAAGCCAAATCCGGAGTTCAAAGCATCAGAAGAGACGAAGACGATGCCGTTGAAGGATGATGACCCCTCCAAGGTGACCCAGATAGGCGTAGGCCTATGTAGCGCAGAGGAAAGCACGTTCGTCAAGTTCCTCCAAGCAAATCAAGATATCTTCGCATGGCAGCCATCTGACATGACCGGAGTACCTAGGGAACTTGCCGAGCACTCTCTAAATGTAAACCCGAACGCTAAACCTGTCAAACAGTCCTTACGACGGTTTAGTGATGAAAAGCGTAAGGCAATAGCTAAGGGACTAGCGTGGCTCGAGTTAGCCGGATTCATAGAAGAGGTCATCCATACTGATTGGTCGGCCAACCCTGTAATGGTCCCTAAAAAGGACACCACTGATTTAAGGATGTGTGTTGATTATACTGCCTTGAACAAGGCTTGTCCAAAAGATCCGTTCGCTTTGCCTAAAATTGATTAAGTTATCGATTCTACGGCAGGCTTGGAACTCCTCTGTTTTCTTGACGCATATTCCGGTTATCACCAAATCCAGATGAAGGAATCTGACAAAGTCAAGACTTCATTCATAACCCCCTTCGGAACCTTCTGTTTTGTTATGATGCCCTTTGGGCTGAAGAACGCAGGAGCTACGTACCAACGCACAATGCAGCGTTGCCTCCATGATCAACTCGGACGCAATGTACATGCATACGTGGATGATATCGCGGTCATGTCCAAAAAGAAGGAAACGTTGATTTCCGACATGGAGGAGACGTTCGCCAATCTACGAAAATACAACATCATGCTTAACCCGAAGAAATGCTTCTTTGGAATACCAGCCGGAAAATTGTTAGGTTTCATCGTGTCTCGGAGAGGCATAGAGGTGAACCGCGACAAGATCAAGGCTATTCTCAATATTTCCAGGCCAACTCACCTGAAGGACGTACAAAGATTAACTGGTTGCATTGCTGCGGTCAGTTGATTTGTAAGCCGGCTTGGTGAAAGAGCCGCACCATTATACAAACTCCTGAAGAAGACCAAGGATTTTGTGTGGACTGACGAAGCTGAAGCTACACTACAAGACCTGAAGAAAGTACTCTCATCTGCTCCTATCCTTGCAGCGCCAGAACCTCAGGAACTGATGCTGCTCTACATTGCTGCGACAAATAAGGTTGTCAGTATCGTTATGGTAGTGGAGAGACCAGAAGAAAATCAGGAACACCTGGTGCAGCGTCCGACGTACTTTGTTAGCGAGGTCCTGACAGAATCAAAACAGCGGTATCCGCACTATCAAAAGTTGGCTTATGGTGTTTTTCTAGAATCTCGTAAGTTACGACACTATTTTCAGGAGCATCCAATTACCGTGGTGAGCAAAGCTCCCATGAGAGATATAATCAACAATAGCGATGCCACAGGACGTGTCGCCAAATGGGGCATAGAGCTTGCAGCTTTCGATATTGAGTACAAACCCCGGACATCAATCAAATCCCAGGTCCTTGCTGACTTTGTCGCTGATTGGACAGAGACCAAGGAGAACATGGTCCTCCCTGACTCAGAATATTGGACCCTCTTTTTCGATGGGTCTAAGGCTCGAGGGGGCTCAGGGGCTGGCATGGTGCTCAAATCACCCCAAGGAGATAAACTTTTATACGTGTTGCAGATCCACTTCACAGCGATAAACAACATTGCCGAGTATGAAGCACTGCTGCATGGAATCCAGATTGCTAAGTATATTGGCATCCGACGTTTGATGTGTTCCGTAGATTCGGATCTTGTTGCTCAGCAAGTCTCGGATATTTGTAATGCAAATAAGCACATGGCAGCATATAAAGCTGTCGTGGATGATCTATCTAAATTGTTCGAGGGGTTTGAAGTTCAACACATCCCTCCAGCAGAAAATGAGGAAGCAGAGGCACTATCTCGAATAGGCTCTGCGCGGAAAGAGGTCCCGGATGGCGCATTTTTAGAGCACCTCAAAGTTCCCTCGATAAAGGAGTAGATGAGGAATATCCGACCAAATCCGACTCACCTTTAATAGCAGTTATGGCTATAATCCCCAGCTGGACTCAACCCTACCTCGATTATTTGGTTGATGGCAAATTACCCGAAGACGAGGTACTAAGCCGACAGATTATCCGACGAGCAAAAGCCTATACCATTTTTAAAGGTGAGCTCCATAAACGGAGTGTTTCTAGGGTTTTTCAGCGCTGTGTATCTCCGGAAGAAGGATTGGAAATCTTAAGGGAAATCCATGAAGGCGAGTGTGGTCACCACGCTGCAGCCAAATCCTTAGTGGCAAAAGATGTTCGACATGGATTTTTCTGGCTTACAGCTTAGGCAGATGCCGAACGATTAGTCAAGACATGCAAAGGCTGCCAAAAGTACGCCAAGCAAGCTCATGTTCCGGCTGATTAGGTGCGAACAATACCAATAACATGGCCCTTTGCGGTCTGGGGGTTTGATATTGTAGGACCTTTTAAACGAGCCCCAAGTGGATTCACTCACCTCTTAGTGATGGTGGACAAATTCACAAAGTGGATCAAGGCTAAACCTGTCACTAGTTGTGATGGAGCAACAGCCAAAAGATTTGCCGAGGATGTTATAATCCGGTATGGTTATCCGCATAGTATTATCACGGACAACGGGAGTAACTTTTCCATGGGAGAATTGGCTGAATTCTGCGATGAGCAAAATATCCGGCTTGACATTGCGTCAGTCGCACATCCACAGGATAACGGACAAGTTGAAAGAGCAAATGGTTTAATTCTACAAGGCTTGAAACCAAGACTGGAAGCACAACTACGATGTGCTGCGGGGGCTTGGGCAGAGGAATTACCCTCTGTAATTTGGAGTTTACGAACAACTCCGAACAGGTCAACAGGATACACACCTTTCTTCTTGGTATATGGTGCAGAAGAAGTTCTTCCTAGCGATTTAATTCATACTTCTCCTAGAGTGGCCGCGTATATCGAAGAGGATGCCGAGATTTCTCGACAAAATGATCCCGACTTAGTCGAAGAAGTTTGCGTCGTTGCTGAAATGAGATCTACAGCCTATCAGCAGAAGTTATGCAAGTATCATAGCCAGAGAGTCCGAACTAGATCTTTCAATAAAGGTGATTTGGTTCTTCGGCTTGTGCAACAAAGAAAGCACAAACTTTCCCCAGTATGGGAAGGGCCGTTTTTAGTTAGTCGAGTATTGCACAATGGATCGTACTACTTAACTGACATGAGGCCAGTCAAAGAAAGACCTGCTACTAAGAAGAGAAAGAGAGCTGGAGGCAGTACAAATCCGGATGAGTTAGACAGACCGTGGAATATGGCTCAACTACGTCCCTTTTATTCTTAGTTGATCCTTCTTTGTAATCATACATATGTACATGTTCTGTGAGATATAAAAGTTTAGGTTACCTCAAAGTTTTTCTGAGAAGTTTTTACCATCTTATTTCCTAATGATCATGTCATAGTCGAAAATCCCAGAATGCTTGAAAGTACTTTATGCTCATGTTCGTTCTGGTTTAGATTTCCGATTCTAAAACTGCTACCTTCGGGTATACCTCTAAAAATTCTAGTCTTTACTTGGGTTATTTGTCTGATTGCTGGATGCGGGTATTTTCCGAGTAGTGAATTGTTGGTACTGGAAGCCGGATTTGTTTCCAAGTTTAAACTGGTTTAGCAATTGAGCTCCATTGCTCGGCAAAGTTTCCGACTGAAGGTTTAGCCGGCTCATGAAAGGGACGAGGCGGAAAGCCACATAAACGATAAGTAGAGATGGAAAATTTCAAGTGCTTATGTGAACATTTCAGGCACGCAAAAATTTCAAAAGCCAAAAGTGCTGAATAGATTAAAAGCTTAGCACTAGCAAAAGTCAATAGTACTTAATATTTACAAAACGCATCATGTCTTTCCGGAATAATACATAGTTTTATGGTTTATGATGCAGGAGGAGATGAAGGAGCTGTCAGCTCGCCGGTTACTCCGCCTTGATATCGTTCCGAGATGTCCGGATCCGAGGTGGTCCGTTCATCGTCGGAAACTTCTTCGGTTTCTTCTGGAGGAGGCGGCGGAGTATCTACGCGGGTGAAGAAGGGGATCTCGTAGCTGGTCAGATCACCTACATGGCACCCGTATCCGGCGCAGGAGTGCATAATGGCTTGAAGGTCTTGCTCCTGGCCGTCTTCGTCTACCTTGCAGTACCCTCTGGTCACTTGCCATATCTCCATGTTTCCATGGTGGCTCATGACCATGGTGAGAGCGTTCTGCGCAGCAGTCCGCGCGTAGAACATGTTCCAATCCCGAACAAGCTGCGGCATCTCCTTGGCCTTGTCCCGCACCTGAAAATCTGACATGCTTGGCATGTCCGGAATCCTGAGAGACTCTCCAATGTCTTCAATAGACTGGCAGAAGTCATGTAGAAGATCACCAACTTGAGTAAGCCGGTGGGTGCGGGGCTCGGAGGAGGAAGATTTCGTCAAGTTCAGAGGACCTATACACAAAACAAGTCAATAAAAATCCGACATTGATGAAAGTTGAAGAAATGATAAATCAGACAGATGGAACGTACCAAGAATGACGTTGTCAATCTTGGTGTTCTCCTCCTAGACACTCTGGAGTTCAGCCCGAGCGCTTCAGAGAGATCTTTCTCTCTGCCAAGCTCATTCTTGAGGTCCGAGATAATTTTATCCTGAGCAGCGATCTTGCGATCACGCTCTTCAGTGGCCATGGAGGAGGATTCAAGGACTTGAGCTATGCTCCTTTCATGATCCGCCTTGAGCTTATCCAGCTCTTGGTGAAGTCCCTTGTTCTCCACCACTAGGGTCTTGAGGTTCTCGGCCTCTTCAATCATAGCGATGGATTGTTTCACCAACACTGTAAGTCAAAAAGAACAATAGTTCAGAAAAATTCGACATTGAAAAAGCAAAAGACAAGGTTTGAATCTCGAAATGTTTACCTTCGGCTTCATCCTTGGCTACCTTGAGCTCAACATTTTGAAGGCGGAGAGCTTTGATCTCTTTCCGCTTATCACAGACATTGGATAATAATTCCTGGTTATAGGAACATACTTTCTGTAAGTCAGAATACCCAAAGTCAGAAAACTACTTAAGACTCGGGCTAATATTTTTTGCTAAATATCAGCACGAGCTTTGGGGGCTACACTATTTCATTCTTTGGCATCCTAATGAAGCATAAACTCGGATTCTATATCCTACTTCATGCTTGGGGGCTATAGGATATGATATAACATAATGTAAAAACAAGAGTTGGAATTCTGACTTACATATTGCTCGCGGGTGAATTTGTCTAAACCCGCGTTCACTTCAGCTGCCACCTTCTCGGCGAGGGTAAGAGGGATTACTGGGGCTGTTGGAAGCTCGCCAGTCTTGATCCTCTCGTCGCGAAGAGGGACTTGAGCGAGAAGGTCAGAGAACTTGACGTCCTCTGCTTCTTGTGCTTCCTCCTCGAGGGATAGATGGCTTTTCTCCAGGACTTGCCTGGCCAGCCGCTGGATTTCCTTTGCATATTTCCGGGATAGGCCAAACTTGGCAAGTCCCGGATTGCTGAGGAGGTTTTTGGCGAAGACTTCAGCCGAGGGATCATTACCCGAAGAGGGTTCACCCTTATCTTGAGCTGACGCACCCACGGTGACGTCAGTCTACGACCCAAGGAACGCAGGCTCCATTGGAGGAGCCGGATCTTCTGCGACCACCGGAGAAGGAATGATCGCCGGAGTTGCAGAAGGTTGAGGGGCAGGAGTTGGAGGAGCCACGGCAGGAAAAGCTATGGTGAGCTTCGTCTGTCGCAGGGGCTTCGCAGGAATCCCTTTCCCCTTACCCTTGATGAGAGGCTTTGCCCTGAGAATGTAGTAAAGTCGGAAACATTACATCTCAGAAAGAAATTCGAGAAAGGTACAAAGGCGGAAATTGTGAATGAAAGTTACCTCTTCACAACGGGCACTTCCTTTGTGCCAACAACCACTGTCGGAGCTTTGCGCTTCTTGAGCGCAAGGTCCGGCAATGGGACCACTTCAGTCTCCTAAGAAAACTCAGGAGGATATCCTTTGAGTGGAGCAAGCTCTGACTCGGGGATGTCAGCAAGCTGAAAACAAAAAATCATATCAGCACTGTAGTATATAACTTAGAGATTGGAACACATAAAAGGTGTATTGATGGAAGCTTACCGGCACCACGGGGTTTTCCGCTGTGTACATATCCCGAGAAATCTCCGGAATCCTCCTCTCGATCCGCTCCTTGATCAACCACTTGATCTGGCTGATGTAGCCTTGAGTTGTGTAGGATTTGGGGCTGATGTGAAGGGAGTCTTTTTTGGAAGACGTGATGGAGTGCATCAGTCTATCCCCGTGGTACTGAAGTGGCCAGATCCGACCTGAGACCCAGCACTAGACCAAATCGGATCCCTTCAGACCCATGTGTTTGATCAGATATTCGATCCGCCTCTTAGTGAGGATCAGATCATCGGTGAGAGCCAGAGCAGCCTCGTCCCAGGAAGGCTGGGCTGTGGCGGCTCCGTCGACAAAACCCGGTAAAGCAGTAGGTTTCCGGGAGCCGAAATATCCCTATGGTAGAAAAAAGTGGCTGGCCATTGTTTGACCGAGTCACCGGCAGAAATTTTGGGATATGCCCGGTCTCATCTAATAGAAAAGCTAATGGTGCCGGTGATGTAAGGAACACCGGCAGTGATGGAATTTCTTAGGACATGGAAATAGTACCGGAAGAGAAGCAAACTCGGCCTAATGCCGAGAAAGCCCTCGCAAAGCGATGCAAACGCACTCATCTCTAAGAGAGAGTTGGGAGGAAGATTGTGGATTTGAACTCCGTAATGATCTATAACCTCGGAGAAGAACTCCGAGGGAGGAAAAGATAGACCTCGGTCGAGCTGGGTGCCGAAGTGGACCCGCTCGCCGTCTTGCGGGTTGGGGACGGTTTCGCCGGAGCCAGTCCGCCAGTCGCCGGCTACGAGAAGCCCCTCCTTCTCCACGTTCTTGAGGCCGTCCTCGTCAAGGGCGCAGGAGATCCAGATTCCTCGGAAGCTCTCCTTCTCCGCAGCTGCTTCCGCCGACGCCGCTGCCGCCGCCAAACTAGCGGAAGAAGATGACGAAGCCATTTTTCTCCGGTGAGAAAGTGACCTAAAAGGGGCAGCGCTAGGAGCTCTATGGGGGAGGGCGAGGAGGCTCTGAGCACATAGGGGGATTGGGAGGAGAGGAACGGCAAAGGACTGGTGGAAAGGAGACGAAGAAATCCGAACCCCTTATATCCACCTACCTGTGCCAAGATTCGTGTAAAAGCTACAGTGTAACCGCCACGCGTCGTGGAAAGAACTAGGAAGGGCCCACGCAATGATTGCGTTGCCTCGATCTCCATGCACGCATTGAAGCGGCGCCTCGGTTCTGCGAACCGCGGACCCACCAATGGTCGTGCGAACAGAACGTCTGTCAGATGACGTGACTTAACCATGCTTGTGTCAGGTGGCGTTAGAGACCAAGTTCCGGCTTAGTTTAAAAAGCGAGCTGGAAAATCCGAGTAACCTATTGAAAGGTCCGACTTACTTTTAAGACCTGGATCGTATTTTTTGTTGAGAAGTTTCAGGAATCCTTCAAGATTCTGCAAGCCAAAGATCAAGCTAGACGATGATAAAATCCGACTTTGGATCTTGGAGGCCTCCGAGGGCTGCTGTTGGGGATATACTTTCCGGGTATCCTCACAGTTCCTCGCTGACCAGGGTGGCCCACTTCGGGTTAAAGCTTTGCTTCACGGGCGGCCCGGTCAGAGAGAGAAGACGGAGTCCAATCCGGCTACGGGAAGGCCCAGAAGACTTACCTACTTAGGCCCATAATATTACTTGTAGTTCAAGATGTACTCTGTAACCAACTCTTAGTCGTAGCCAGATTGATCTCTCCTGTAAACCCTAGGCCGGATATCTATATTAGCCGTCCTAGGGAAAGCCTTTAGGGTGAACACCTTACAACACAATAGTATACAATCTCAACTCGCAGAGGCGAAACCCTTGTAACCCATATTCCGGCTCTCCCGTATTACAAGATTGCTAGCAGGAGTAGGATTCGTCCAAAGCTGGCGGATTCGAACCTGGGTAAACTTGTGTGCTCACAGTCCCGGAATACCGTACGTCTCACACCCCTCTCTTCCGCACGCCTCGAGGACCCCTCTTGGCGTACTTGTCCTCAATCCGACGACAACGGTTACCCCGAAAACAGGCAAAATATGGGCGAGACGTTATACTGAACTGCCAAAACATGGAAAACGGGAAAAAATTCACGACATCGTGGAAAACATGACTAGCGTCTCCCATGAGCCAGTTACACTGAAAACATGCCAAATCTGGGCGAGACATTGGATCGAATGGCCAAAACATGGACACTGGGCAAAAATCCACGATATCGTGGAAAACACGACTAGCATCTCTCGTGTGTCGGTTACACTGAACACATGCCAAATCAGGGCGAACGTTGAACCGAACTGCCTAAACATGGAAACCGGGAAAAAAATCCATGACATCGTGGAAAACACGACTAGCGTCTCTCATGTGATGGTTACAGCGAAAACATGCCAAATCTGGGCGAGACGTTGGACGGAACGGCCAAAACATGGAAACCGGGACACATCATGGAAAACACGCCCGACATCGTGGAAAACATTCCCGACATCGTGGAAACCATGACTAGCTTCCCCCGTGTGTCGGTTACGCTCAAAACGTGCAAAATTTGGGCGAGGCGTTAGACCGAACTGCCAAAAGGCGGAAACCGGGAAAAAATCTATGATAACATGGAAAACACGACTAGCATCTCCCTTGTGATGGTTACACTGAAAAAAGGCCAAATCTAGGCAAGAGGTTGGACCGAACGGCCAAAACGTGGAAACCAGGAAAAAATCCACGACATCGTGGAAAAAACGACTAGTGTCTCCTGTGTGACGGTTACACCGAAAACAGGCCAAATCTGGGCGCGACGTTGGACCGAATGGCCTAAACGTGGAAACCAGGAAAAAAATCCACGACATCGTGGAAAAAACGACTAGTGTCTCCCGTGTGAGGGTTACACCGAAAATAGGCTAAATCTGGGTGAGACATTGAACCGAACGTCAAAAACATTGACACCGGGCAAAAATCCGCGACATCGTGAAAAAGACGACTAGCGTCTCCCGTGTGACGGTTACACCGAAAACAAGCCAAATCTAGGCGAGACGTTGGACCGAACGGCCAAAAGGTGGACACCGGTCAAAAAATCCACGACATTGTGGAAAAAACGACTAGCATCTCCCGTGTGACGGTTACACCGAAAACAGGCCAAATATGAGCGAGACGTTGAACCGAACGACCAAAACATGCACACCGGACAAAAATCCACGACATCGTGCGACATCGTGGAAAACATGACTAGTGTCTCCCGTGTGTCGGTTACAGTGAAAATAGGCCAAATCTAGGTGAGACGTTGAATCGAGCGGCAAAAACATGGAAAAGGAGAAAAATTCCATGACATCGTGGAAAACATGACTAGCGTCTCCCGTGTGACGGTTACACCGAAAACAAGCAAAATATGGGCGATACGTTATACTGAACTGCCAAAACGTGAAAACCGGGAAAAAATCCACGACATCATGGAAAACACGACTAGCGTCTCCCATGAGACGGCTACACCGAAAACATGCCAAATCTGGGCGAGACATTGGATCGAATGGCCAAAACATGGACACTGGGCAAAAATCCACGATATCGTGGAAAATACGACTAGGGTCTCTCGTGTGTCGGTTACACTGAACACATGCCAAATCAGGGCGGACGTTGAACCGAACTGCCGAAACATGGAAGCCGGGAAAAAATTCCATGACATCGTGGAAAACACGACTAGCGTCTCTCATGTGACGGTTACACCGAAAACATGCCAAATCAGGGCGAGACGTTGGACCGAACGGCCAAAACATGGAAACCGGGACACATCGTGGAAAACACGCCCGGTATCGTGGAAAACATGCCCGACATCGTGGAAACCATGACTAGCTTCCCCCGTGTGTCGGTTACGCTTAAAACAGGCAAAATCTGGGCGAGGGGTTAGACCAAACTGCCAAAACGTGGAAACCGGGAAAAAATCTACGACAACATGGAAAACACGACTAGCGTCTCCGGTGTGATGGTTACATCGAAAACAGAACAAATCTGGGCGAGATGTTGAGCCGAATGGACAAAACGTAGAAACCGGGAAAAAGTCCACGACACCGTGGAAAACATGACTAGCGTCTGCCGTGTGATGGTTACACCGAAAACAGGCCAAATCTGGGCTAGATGTTGGACCAAACGGCCAAAAAGTGAAAACCGGGGGAAAAATCCACGACATCGTGAAAATTGGCCCGACATCGTGGAAAATACGACTAGCGTCTCCTGTGTCGGTTACGGTGAAAACATGCCAAATCTAGGCGAGACGTTGAGCCGTACGGCCAAAACGTGGACATCAGGCAAAAATTTCCAAGACATCGTGGAAAAAACGACTAGCGTCTCCCATGTGATGGTTACACCGAAAACATGCCAAATCTAGGCTAGATGTTCAATCGAACGATAAATTCGTGGAAACCGGGAAAAATCGATGACATCGTGGAAAAAATTACTAGTGTCTCCCATGTGACGGTTACACCGAAAACTGGCCAAATCTGGGCGAGACATTGGACCGAACGGCCAAAACATGGACACCGGGCAAAAATCAACGACATCGTGGAAATCGGCCCGACATCGTGGAAATCGGCCTGATATCTAGCGTCTCTTGTGTGTCGGTTACACTGAAAACATGCCAAATATGGACGAGACGTTGAACCGAACGGCCAAAACATGGACATCAGGAAAAACCCCATGACATCGTTGAAAACACGACTACTGTCTCCCGTGTGACGGTTACAATAAAAACATGCCAAATCTATGCGAGACGTTGCGCCGAACGACCAAAATGTGCAAACAGGAAAAAATCTACGACATCATGGAAAACACGACTAGCGTCTCCCGTGTGATGGTTACACGGAAACAGGCAAAATCTGGGCTAGACGTTGGACTGAACGGCCAAAACATGAAACCGGAAAAAAATCCATGACATCGTGGAAAAAACGACTAGTGTCTCCCTTGTGACGGTTACACCGAAAACAGGCCAAATCTGGGCAAGACGTTGGACCGAACGGCCAAAACATGGAAACGGGGAGACATCGCGGATAACACGCCCGACACCATGGAAAATATGCCCGACACCGTGGAAAACACGACTAGCGTCCCCCGTCTGTCGGTTACGCTCAAAACTGGCAAAATCTGGGCGAGGCGTTAGACCGAACTGGCAAAACGTGGAAACTAGGAAAAAATCCACGACAACATGGAAAACATTACTAGCATCTCCCGTGTGACGGTTACACCAAAAACAGGCCAAATCTAAGCGAGACGTTGAGCCGAATGGCGAAAACGTGGAAACCGGAAAAAAGTCCACGAACTCGAGGAAAAAACGACTCGTCTCCCATTTGATGGTGACACCGAAAACAAGCCAAATCTGGGCTAGATGTTGGACCGAACGGCCAATACATGGAAACCAGGAAAAAATACACGACATCGTGGAAAAAACGACTAGTGTTTCCCGTGTGACGGTTACACCGAAAAAAGGCCAAATCTGGCCGAGACGTTGGACTGAACGTCCAAAACGTGGACACCGGACAAAAATCCACGACATCATGGAAAACATCCCGACATCGTGGAAAACGCGACTAGCGTCTTCCGTGTGTCAGTTATGCTGGAAATAGGCCAAATTTGAGCGATACGTTGAACCGAACGGCCAAAACGTAGAAACCGAGAAAAAATGTACGATATCGTGGAAAACACGACTAGCGTCTCCCGTGTGACGGCTACATGGAAAACATACCAAATTTGGACGAGACATTGGACCGAACAGCCAAAACATGGAAACCAGGAAAAAATCCACGACATCGCGGAAAACACGACTAGTGTCTCCTGTTTGTCGTTTACGCTGAAAATATGCCAAATCTGGACGACACGTTATACCGAACGGCCAAACATGGAAACCGGGAAAAAAATCAACGACATCGTGGAAAACACGACTAGCATCTCCCATGTGTCAGTTACACCAAAAACATACCAAATGTGGGCGAGACATTGGACCGAACGGCCAAAATATGGACACTGGGCAAAAATCCATGACATCGTGGAAAACACGACTAGCGTCTCCCGTGTGTCGGTTACGCTGAACACATCCCAAATCAGGGCGAGACGTTGAACCGAATAGCCGAATCGTGAAAATCCGGAGACATCGTAGAAGACAAGCTTGACATCGTGGAAAACATGACTAGCGTCCCCCATGTTTCGGTTACGCTCAAAATAGGCAAAATCTGGGCGAGGCATTTGACCGAACTGCCAAAATGTGGAAACCGGAAAAAGCCACGAAATTGTGGAAAACACAGTTAGCGGCTCCCGTGTGACGGTTACAGCAAAAAAAGGCCAAATCTGGGCGGGACGTTGAGCCGAACGACCAAAACGTGCAAACTGAGAAATATCCACGACATCATGGAAAACACGACTAGCGTCTCCCGTGTGATGGTTACACCGAAAACAGAACAAATCTGGGCGAGATGTTGAGCCGAACGGCCAAAACGTGGAAACCGGAAAAAAAGTCCACGACATCGTGGAAAAACCGACTAGTGTCTCCCGTGTGACGATTACACCGAAAACAGGCCAAATCTGGGCGAGACGTTGGACAGAATGCCAAAACATAGAAACTGGGAGATATCGTGGGAAACACGCCCGACATCGTGGAAAACATGCCCGATATCGTGGAAAACACGACCAGCGTCCCCCATGTATCGGTTAAGCTCAAAATAAGCAAAATCTGGGCAGGACATTAGACCGAACTGCCAAAAAGTGGAAACCGGGAAAAATCCACGACAACATGGAAAATACGCATCTCCCGTGTGACGCTTATACCGAAAACATGCCAAATCTAGGCGAGACGTTGAGCCAAAAGGCCAAAACTTGGAAACAGAGAAAAAGTCCACGACATCGTGGAAAACACGACTAGCGTCTTCCGTGTGATGGTTACACCGAAAACAAGCTAGATCTAGGAAAGACGTTGCACGGAATGGCTAAAACATGAAAACCGGGAAAAAATCCACGACATCGTGGAAAAACCGACTAGTGTCTCCCGTGTGATGATTACATCGATAATAGCCCAAATCTGGGCGAGTCGTTGGACCGAACGGCCAAAACATGGAAAGCGGGAGACCTTGGGGAAAACACTCCCGACATCGTGGAAAACATGCCCGACATCGTAGAAAACACGACTAGCGTCTCCCGTGTTTCGGTTAAGCTCAAAACAGGCAAAATTTGGGGAAGACGTTAGACCGAACTGCCAAAACATGGAAACCGGCAAAAAATCCACGACAACATGGAAAATACGACTAGTGTCTCCCGTGTGACGGTTACACCGAAAACATGCCAAATCTAGGCGAGGCATTGAGCCAAATGGCCAAAACATAGAAACCGGAAAAAAGTCCATGACATCGTGGAAAACTCGATTAGTGTCTCTCGTGTGATGGTTACACCGAAAACAAGCCAAATCTGGGCTAGATGTTGGACCGAAAGGCCAAAACGTGGAAACCGGAAAAAAATCCATGACATCATGAAAAAAACGACTTGTGTCTCCCGTGTGACGGTTACACGAAAAACAGGCCAAATCTGGGCGAGACGTTGGACCGAACGGCCAAACATGGACACCACGCAAAAATCAACGACATCGTGGAAATCGGCCCGACATCGTGGAAAACGCGACAAGCATCTCCTGTGTGTCGGTTACACTGAAAACATGCCAAATATGGACGAGACATTGAACCGAATGGCCAAAATGTGGACATCAGGAAAAAATCCACGACATCGTGGAAAACACGATTAGCGTCACCCGTGTGTCGATTACGCCGAAAATAGGCCAAATCTAGGCGAGACGTTGAACCGAACGGCCAAAACGTGGACATCAGGCAAAAATCCACGACATCGTCGAAAACACGACTAGCGTCTCCCGTGTGATGGCTACACCGAAAACATGCCAAATATAGACAAGACGTTGAACCGAAAGGCCAAAACGTGGACATCAGGAAAAAATCCATGACATCATAAAAAATGGCCCGACATCGTGGAAAACACGACCGACATCGTGGAAAACACACCCCACATTGTGGAAAACATGCCCGACATCGTGGAGAACACGACTAGCGTCCCTCATGTGTCGGTTAGGCTCAAAACAGGCAAAATCTGGGCGGCGTTAGAGAGAACTGCCAAAACGTGGAAACTAGGAAAAAATCCACGACAACGTGGAAAACACGAATAGCGTCTCCCGTGTGACGGCTACACCGAAAACATGCCAAATATAGACGAGACGTAGGCCAAAACTTGGACATCAGGAAAAAATTCACGACATCGTGGAAAACACGACTAGCGTCTCCCGTGTGTCGGTCACACCGAGAACATGCCAGATGTGGGCGAGACATTGGACCGAACGGCCAAATAGTGGACAGCGGGTAAAAAATCCACGACATCGTGGAAAAATGACTAGAGTCTTTCGTGTGATGGTTACACCAAAAATAAGCCAAATCTGGGCGAGACGTTAGATCGAACGGCCAAAACATGGATACCGGGCAAAAATCCACGACATCATGGAAAACGGCCCGACATCGTGGAAAACACGACTAGCATCTCCCGTGTGTCGGCTACGCTGAAATTAGGCTAAATCTGGACGAGACATTGAACCGAACGGCCAAAACATGGAAACCGAGAAAAATCCACGATATCATAGAAAACACGACTAGCGTCTCCCGTGTGATGGTTACATCGAAAACAGGCCAAATATGGGCGAGACGTTTGAGCGAACAGCCAAAACGTGAAAAACGGGAAAAAATCCATGACATCGTGGAAAACACGACAAGCGTCTCCCGTTTGTCGGTTACGCTGAAAACAGGCCAAATCTAGGCGAGACGTTATACCGAACGACCAAAACATGGAAACTCGGAAAAAATCGACGACATAGTGGGAAACACGACTAGCGTCTCTCATGTGACGGTTACACTGAAAACATGCCAAATATGGGCGATACATTGGACCGAACAGCCAAAACATGGACACTAGGCAAAAATCCACGACATCGTGGAAAACACGACTACCGTCTCATGTGTGTCGGTTACGCTGAACACACCCCAAATCAGGGTGAGACGTTGAACCGAACAGCCGAAACGTAGAAATCGGAAGACATCGTAGAAAACACGCCCGACATCGTGAAAAACACGATTGGCTTCCCCTGTGTGTCAGTTACGCTCAAAATAGGCAAAATCTGGGCGAGGCGTTTGAACGAACTGCCAAAATGTGGAAACCGGGAAAAATCCACGACATCGTGGAAAACACGACTAGCGTCTCCCGTGCGAAAACGCTAGAAAAAGGGGGCCCTCATGGGAGTACGCGCCACGACGCTGCTCGTGGAAGCACGTGGATGATTTTGTTCTGAATTTAGAATTTGCAAGAATATGTACTTGTTTATCTCTTATGTCTATTAAGAATTTACAATATACTGAAACGAAATATTTGTGTCCTGGTGTTATCTCGTAATACTATTATCGGTTTTTTAACTACGCACTGACTATTATAAATTCTATGTGAAATCAAATTACCATAATATAAACGATAGACATTGTGCTCCTAGAGATTTGATTAGTGCACAATATACATATTTAATATGAACATATTGTAATTAGAATGGAAAAATAATATTAGATTAAATACTGATTATCTGCTATAAGTGTATAGTCATACAATGAAAAAATATATAACTCAAGCGGTACATGTACAAACCAAGTTTTCAAAGAACTGCAACATCTACACTGATAGTTTAGCCCAACAAGGCCCACCAGATGGAAACCCTAGAACAACCAAGGAATTGTATATAAAGACATATAACGACCACACCTAGTCTCACACAGCTCAGAAGCTGCCACCTTTCATTTTGCAGCATGCTAAGCGGGTCGATGAAAAAATATATGCTTGTAGATGGAATCATAGGTCCAAGAAATATTAGATACAAATCAAATTGTTCAGCTAGAGGTGAAGCCAACCAGAGAATTACATATAGGAACGGATCTACCAATTTAAGAGCAAATCAATATCGTCAAGTGCATCTGCCATGCCCAAGTCGTTTTACACACCCAAGGTACTACTTTATGTCTAAGTTTACTATACATAGCGATATACACAAGTTAATATGCTATAGATTTATACTAATCTTGGTGTATGAGACAAACACCTAACACCTGCTACAAAATCCAAAAATAGGTATATTATTATGGTCACACTATATAAGAAATCCTTTGTACGAGAGGGATATCAGCATGCTTGCAAACCCAGACCTTGAATACCGAGGTGAGAGTTTTACCTGGTAAGAATAAATGACTGAACACTCAAAAAATATAACTAATATGCTTAAACTAATATATTTGTTTTCTACCTTTGTCTCTACAGGGTGCATCATATTGCAGCAAGTCACAATTTGTTCTGCAGTCTGTTGCTGTTGTGATGTTTTGGTGCACTACATAAGATACATTTGTAATTAAAAGTGTCTTATACAATGTGACCGAAATATCACATAAAGGTGACGACGATTGGACTACATTATGTACAAATCAAGAAAATTCGTCTATAATACATCGACCGCAATAGAAACAAGGAACTAATGTGCTACGACTATGTATTATAACTACACTACCATTATATTCATATATGCCATGCTCTCTGTAATGCTACGCGCAGCCTAGTTTAATTTCGAAGCACTGTAACTGCACTTGTTAGCCCGTGTGCACTATCTTATAAAGAAATTACTTGCAGTCATATAGAAAACTGCTTTCGCTTATCCTGTAGGAACACCTCTTTACTTTCGAAGAACTGTCCTATTTATCCTGAGTGCACTGGATTACCTAAAAGTTATAGTGCACTACAAGTGTATACTTGTTTAGATTAGAACCACTGCACTTCTACACTAAATGCACTACCTGTCAAACCAATTAACCATGGTGTTCTACCAACACGAACAAATATGCAACGACCGTGTACTCTTCCTGCACTGCCATTATTTAAATATATGCAGTGCTCTGCGAGTTGATCCAGCCAAATTAGTTTACTATGAGCACTGCGATGTTTAACCCTCGCGTGCACTGCCCTATACTGCTTAAACTACTTGCACTGCCTTTAGTTCAATAATTGCACTGCTCTATGTAATGCTGCAGGTACACTGATTTTTTTTCGAACCAACGCGCTTCCTCAGCCACGTGCACTGCCTAACCTAGAAACTATACTACCCCCTAACGATTGTGGGACGACCCTGCACTCTAAGTACACGGCCTGTATAGTCATATAGAAAACTGCTTTCTACACAGATACACACCTAACTGCCCTATTTATGCTGCGTGCACTATTTATCCTGCGTGCACTGTCCTTAGTTTGACAATTGCACTACTCTATGTAATGCTGCAGGTAAACTGGTTTCTGTTCGAATCATTGCGCTTCCTCAGCCATGTGCACTGCCTAACCTAGAAACTATACTAGCCCCTAATGAATGCGGGACGACCCAGAGGTCTAAGTGCACTGCCCGTATAGTCATATAGAAAACTGCTTACTACATAGATACACACCTATGTACTTTCGAAGAACTGCCCTATTTATCCTGCGTGCACTATTTATCCTGCGTGCAATGCCCTTAGTTCGACAATTGCACTGCTCTATGAAATGTTGCAGGTACACTGTTTTTTGTTCGAAGCACTACGCTTTCTCAACCACGTGCACTGCCTAACCTAGAAACTATACTAGCCCCTAACAAATGCGGGACGACCCTGCACTCTAAGTGCACTGCCCGTATAGTCATATAGAAAACTGCTTTTTACACGGATACACACCTAAGTACTTTCGAAGAACTGCCCTATTTATCCTGCGTGCACTGCCCTTATTTCGACAATTGCACTCCTCTTTGTAATGCTGCACGTACACTGGTTTCTGTTCGAAGCACTGTGCTTCCTCAGCCACGTGCACTTCCTAACCTAGAAACTATACTAGCCCCTAACGAATGCGGGACGACCCTGCACTCTAAGAGCACTGTACGTATAGTCATATAGAAAACTGCTTTCTACATGGATACACACCTATGTAATTTTGAAGAACTGCCATATTTATCCTATGTGCACTGCCCTTATTTCGACAATTCTACTGCTCTATGTAATGCTGCAGGTACACTGGTTTCTATTCGAAGCACCGCGCTTCCTCAGTCACATGCACTGCCTTACCTAGAAACTATACTAGCCCCTAGCGAATGCGGGACGACCCTGCACTCTAATTGCACTGCTTGTATAGTCATATAGAAATCTGCTTTCTACATGGATACACACCTATGTACTTTCGAATAACTTCCCTATTTATCCTGCGTGCACTGCCCTTAGTTCGATAATTGCACTGCTCTATGTAATGCTACATGTACACTAGTTTCTGTTCAAAGCACTGCGCTTCCTCAGCCACGTGCACTACCTAACCTAGAAACTATACTAGCCCCTAACGAATGCGGGATGACCCCGCACTTTAAGTGCACTGCCCGTATAGTCATATAGAAAACTGCTTTCTACAGGGATACACACCTATATACTTTCAAATAACTGCCCTATTTATCCTGCGTGCACTGTCCTTATTTCGACAATTGCACTGCTCTATGTAATGTTGCAGGTACACTGGTTTCTGTTCGAAGCACCGCGCTTCCTCAGCCACATGCACTTCCTTACCTAGAAACTATACTAGCCCCTAATGAATGCGAGACGACCCTGCACTCTAAGTGCACTACCCGTATATTCATATAGAAAACTGCTTTCTACACGGATACACACCTATGTACTTTCGAAGAACTACCCTATTTATCCTGCGTGCACTTCCCTTAGTTCATCAATTGCACTGCTCTATGTAATGCTGCTGGTACACTAGTTTCTGCTCGAAGCACTGCGCTTCCTCAGCCACGTGCACTGCCTAGCCTAAAAACTATACTAGCTCCTAACGAATGCGGGACGACCCTGCACTCTAAGTGCACTGCCCGTATAGTCATATAGAAAACTGCTTTGTACACGGATACACACCTACGGACTTTTGAAGAACTGCTCTATTTATCCTCCGTGCACTGCCCTTATTTCGACAATTGCACTGCTCTATGTAATGCTGTAGGTACACTGGTTCCTGTTCGAAGCACTGTGCTTCCCCAGCCACGTGCACTGTCTAACCTAGAAACTATACTAGCCCCTAACGAATGCGAGACGACCCTGCACTCTAAGTGCACTACCCGTCTAGTTATATAGAAAACTGCTTTCTACACGGATACACACCTAAGTACTTTTGAAGAACTGCCCTATTTATCCTGCGTGCACTGCCCTTATTTCGACAATTGCACTCCTCTTTGTAACGCTTCAGGTACACTGATTTCTGTTTGAAGCACTGCGCTTCCTCAGCCATGTGCACTGCCTAACCTAAAAACTATACTAGCCCCTCACGACTGCGGGACGACCCTGCACTCTAAGTGCACTGTCCGTATAGTCATATAGAAAACTTCTTTCTACACGGATACACACATCTATACTTTCGAAGAACTGCCCTATTTATCCTGCGTGCACTGCCCTTATTTCGACAATTGCACTCCTCTATGTAATGCTGCAGGTACACTAGTTTCTGTTCGAAGCACTGCGCTTCCTCAGCCACATGCACTACCTTACCTAGAAACTATACTAGCCTCTAACGAATGCGGGACGACCCTGCACTCTAAGTGTACTGCCCGTATAGTCATATAGAAAACCGCTTTCTATACAGATACACACCTTTGTACTTTCGAAGAACTGCCCTATTTATCCTGTGTGCACTGCCCTCAGTTCGACAATTGCACTGCTCTATGTAATGCTGCAGGTATATTGGTTTCTGTTTGAAGCACTGCGCTTCCTCAGCCACGTGCGCTGCCTAACCTAGAAACTATACTAGCCCCTAATGAATGCGGGACGACCCTGCACTCTAAGTGCACTATCCATATAGTCATATAGAAAACTGCTTTCTACATGGATACACACCTATGTACTTTCGAAGAAATGCCCTATTTATCCTGCGTGCACTGCCTTTATTTCGACAATTGCACTGCTCTATGCAATGTTGCAGGTACACTAGTTTCTGATCGAAGCACTGCGCTTCCTCAGCCACATGCACTGCCTTATCTAGAAACTATACTAGCCCCTAACGAATGCGGGACGACCCTGCACTCTAAATGCACTACCTGTATAGTCATATAGAAACTGCTTTCTACACGGATACACACCTATGTACTTTCGAAGAACTGCCCTATTTATCCTGCGTGCACTGCCTTTAGTTCGACAATTGCACTGCTCTATGTAATGCTGCAGGTACACTGATTTTTTTTGAAGCCAGGACTAGGACGCCAAATTTAGCATACTGCTCTATGTAATGCTGCAGGTACACTGATAATATGAAATTGCACTGCATTAATTAGCAATTACAATAGCAGTACTAGGACGCCAAATTTAGCATACAGTGCAAGAAGATTACAAAAAAGCAACATAGTACATAATTGGAGTCAGAATAAAGTGCTAGAAGATCAAAAGAAGCAACAAAAGGCTTAGTGTACTCACATTACAAAGAGATATTTAATTTTTATTGCATTTCGGTCAATCACTATAGAGCAGGTAGCCAGGCTTCAGACATTGCAAAAGCACTATGGACAACTAATGGTGTAGATAACTTGGATAAAACTGATACAGTCTTCTTCAGCATGTCTGCACAGAACAAGCCTACATCAAAATCAACTGTCATCAGAACATAGCGACCATCAGCTGACATTGTTATAAGACGCAACACACCACAAACTGGGAGATTGCAATTCTCAGAGATACTACCAAGTCTTTCCTTCCAGTAATCTTCAATATCCCAGCCAAAAGCAGTTCTGCATGCAACATGCAGATCTAACATTGTCTGGATGATCCACTTATTTTGACCATTTATTGTAGTCAAGGAACCAGGTTGTCAGTATACCATCACTAGAAAAGGCAGCTAGTAAAATGTTTCCTGATCTATCCTCTGAAATACAATAATTTCTTTAATCCTTTATTGTCAGCCTGACTGATTCAGGGAATTGTATCACAGAAGTTAAATGTGTGGATATGTTGTGACACAGAAGAAGGCCTACAACATATGCCATAAACAGGTCTTTGCCTATCAGGATTCCTTCAGGCTGACTAAGGTAAGTGGTTGGTGTTGGCACAGGAATTGGGTCAGAAATATGCATCTCCCATTGACCATTTTGCTGAATACAGACATGCACAAATATTCCAGATGTTGTATTAGCAGTAACACGATGATATGAAACCTTGCAAGCATTGAATATATTTCTACGAAAGAATGTCATTCCTGATCTAGCAACACTTAGAATCAAACAGAATTGCCCATATGAATGATCTATATCACTCTTCGACATTGATGGCATTCGTGTAACAGGCGAGGCAAGGAAAGTGAACAAATCTGGAGACCTGGAAGGATAATTAACATAGTACCCAGGATCTCTAGAACCATGTGGAAAGACCTGAATGAGGACTGCTCCGTTTCGACAGCAGACGACCAATTCCCTTAGAAGATATGTTGAATCTAAGTTCGAAGAAATAGCTAGAGATGTTTCATCTTTAGATGAATATTCAAGATCCTGTAGCCTATTACTAACCTCAGGCATCCAATGATAATCAACAAGAAATCCTAGGCATGATGGCGAATTTTTCTTCATATAACGCGAAAGAAATCCAGGCTCTTTGAGTGCAGTATACCAAGCTTTGTTGAGGATACTTCAACAGATCAAAGATTTCGTAGACGCTAACCTTAAAACAATCTCCTGCACCAAATCTAGGTCCTCACCCACGCGACTGATCGAGGAACCAGATCTAGATAAATCCATCGCTATTCAATAGATTGTTTTCTTTTGCTCCAGACAGAAGAAGAAGGGTTTGTTTCTTTTCGTGGAAGAATGAGGCTGTAACGTCCTATGCTAGCCGTATGCATCGGTTAATATCCAAGCTAAAATATATTGAATGAGAAACTGCTTTGTAGGAACGTGCGTACTGCTCTATAATTGTAGTTGTGGTAGCCGGTAAACTGCTCTGTTAACCTACGTGCACTGCCACAGACAGAGCCCACAACACACACTCCGAAATACAAGGCGCTCCGAAATACAAGGTGCTCCGAAATACACAGCGCTTCAAGATCTATATGAATGCTTGATGGGCCGAAGGCGCCGTACCATGGGCGGAGCCCGCAACACACACTCTGAAAGACAAGGCGCTCCGAAATACAAGGCGCTACGAAATACACAGCGCTTCAAAATACACGGCGCTTCAAGATCTACTAGATCATGTAGGCGCGCGTTGCCGCACCCGTCCATTAGGTAAATAGATTGTTAGGAAGTTCCACACTTAACCGAGTTATGCAAAAAAAATTGATAAGTAAATAACATGGTACCTAATTACTTGTTTCGATTTGTATTTACCTGAGATACATCTGCAAAATCTCCATAACAGTGTAATGTTAGGTAATCATAGAAATTTATTTGGATCAGAACCAAGAGAAATCGTAAAAAAATATTTGGATCTGAACTGATATATTCAGCATAAGGTATCTTTTAAAGTATAATTTTAAGTAAATTTAATTACTGCTATACACCATGATAGCGTATTGTTGTGCCATCCAATAAAAAGCCTTAAATGTTTCTAAATATGGGGACACACCGACCACTACCCAAAACTAACTCAAGTGGCAACTTGGTGGTGGTCGGTATCATAATATGACACCTCTAATTTCATTGATTTCATACAAACAATATTCAATTCGTAAACATCAATGATCATTACAAATTCAGTGATCGCCTACTTGTCTTAAAACATGCATACTACAAAGAGTGACATCCTAAGAGAAAATGCAAAATCTTCCTTCTATGGAAAGCCAAGCCCTTCTAATTCCAGCTCTAGGAACACCTTACTGAAATCAACAATGTTGGCATGCTCATATGAGTATATAATTTTAGCTTCAAACCTGCAATAACTGGGTAGCAGATTGAACAAATATATAAGAGAAGACAATTAACAATATAGGAAGAAATGCAAAAACTAAATAAATAATAGTACATGTTGGTAGATGCAAGGAATAAAAACAAAACTCCATGCCACATCTTAGATATTCTCCCGAACTGATGTTTGAGATCCCCTTATATGGTCCCCGACGATCACGTAAACAAACAATAATAGTCACATGGATCGCTACTATTTTTTTTTTGAAAGATCCAACAAACGCTTGCTTTTGATATATTAGCAAAGGGAAAGCTTCGTACAACAAATTGTACAATGGGCCGGTGTCACCCAAATGAAGTTATGACCCGGTAGTGACAAGCCAACCACCCTCATGCATCGCTACTGTAGTGTAGAGCACAGAAAAGTGACATTGGGATCAAAGTTTAATATTTATTTGCGAACTATTTAGCACATGAAAGGAGCTATCTAACTGGGTACTGAAAACTGGTCAGTATACGGTATGTCGTAGCAACAAAAAAACTACACAAGTCCATAGCAATATATTTGAAAACAATGAATTATAAGAAACTTGTACCGTGTAGCTCCTTATATATACTTGCTCAAGTACAACTCATAATAATCAAAGATAGTACCTTTTGACTCCCCTCTAGAAAGAACTAATTCACAACTACAGACTAATTTTCTTACCATGCTAACCTATAGGGGAAAATATAATTTTATAGGAACTAAAGCATATGGAAGACTAACTGACGAATTTTTACAAGCTAGTGGCAGCTACTCGGATTTTGTAAATAGACACAACCTGTCCTAAATCGGAAATAGATAGTTGTACTATAAAAGAATGAGTTAGTAGCATATACATAATTGCTATTCTATGTAACTACATAATTTCGGGATATATGGAAACACACAACAGTGCATCAGAGATCGACACAGCTCGAAAGAAATATTGTAGTGAAACACTGAAGAGCAACGAGAGTACCAACCAGCCTGGACGTCGGCCTGCGTCACACCACGGAACAGCCGTGTGCGGAACTCCTCCATCTTACCCTTCATCTGCAAGAACACAAAAACCAATCATCCACATGAAAAAACCATGGGAGAAGCATAGAATTTAGTAGGGCATTTTGTGCAGGACACGGGGTTGATGAAGCTGAACAGCGGCACACCGAAGGACTACAAATCTCGCGTACAAATCAAGTTGGTTGATGTGTTGATGATGTAGCGCCACCATCGGTCTAAGAGCGAAGCTTCTCACCGCCCCAAGGTGGATCCTTCCCCGCTGCACCACCAGGAAGTGCGGACAGGGATATTTCGGCCCCTAGGGATATTTCGGCCCATGCGGGATTGATGAAGATCGAACGGCCAGGAAGTGCGGACAGGGACGATCAGACGGTCTAGAATGCCCAGGACGTGAGGGAGCTCCGTTTTCTCCTAGTTTTAATATCCCTAATATGAATGCTTAATGCGCTAAAGGCGTCGTGCCATGGGCGGAGCCCACAACACACACTCCGAAATAGAAGACGCTCCGAAATACAAGGCGCTACGAAATACACGGCGCTTCAAGATCTATATGAATGCTTGATGCGCCGATGGCGCCATGCCACGGGCGGAGCCCGCAACACACACTCCGAAATACAAGGCGCTCCGAAATACACGGCCCTCCCAAATACACGGCGCTTCAAGATCTATATGAATGCTTGATGCCCCGAAGGCGCCGTGCCACGGGCAGAGCCCGCAACACACACTCCGAAATACAAGGCGCTCCGAAATACAAGGCGCTACGAAATACACGGCGCTTCAAGATCTATATGAATGCTTGATGTGCCGAAGGAGTCGTGCCTACGGGTGGAGCCGCCAACGCAGACTCCGAAATACAAGGCGCTCCAAAATACACGGCGCTTCAAGATCTATATGAATGCTTGATGTGCCGAAGGCGCCGTGCCAATGGGTGGAGAATGCAACACACACTCCGAAATACAAGACCCTCCGAAATACAGGGCGCTCCGAAATACAAGGCGCTCCGAAATACACGTCGCTTCAAGATCTATATGAATGCTTGATGCGCCGAAGGCGCCGTGCCCACGGGTGGAGCCCGCAACACACACTCCAAAATACAAGGCGCTCCAAAATACATCTATGTAATGCTCTTAATATACAAACGCACTGCGTTACCGTAATCCGTTCAAAGTCAATATATTCCGCAGCGCTGAATTATGTTTGTACTAGTCTTAATATATAAATGCACTGTGTTACTGTAATCCGTTCAAATTCAATACATTCCACTGCGCTGAATCATCTGTGTACTACTCTTAATATACAAATGCACTGCGTTACTGTAATCCGTTCAAAGTCAATACATTCCGCTGCGCTGAATCATGTTTATACTGCTCTTAATATATAAATGCATTGCGTTACTGTAATCCATTCAAATTCAATACATTCCGCTACGCTGAATCATCTGTGAACTGCTCTTAATATAGAAATGCACTGTCTAACTGTAATCCGTTCAAAGTCAATACATTGTGTTGTACAAACCAGACCCCTCCTATTACACCCCATAAAATCTCCATTGCCCGTAAAGAGAAAAAAGATAATAAAAATAAACGAAAAATGGAAAAGAGAAGAATGAAAATAATTGATAATGAAAAAGAAAACAAACTAAAAATGGAAGTGATAGAAAGTGTATACTTAACGTGCGGAGCGGAGAATAGTGTAGAAAGAGAAAAAACTGGAAAGAGAAAAAACCGGAAAAGAGAAAAAACCGGCGACATCGGCGCGACCATTTTCCCGGGATGATTCCGCGACGACACGTGTCGGTACCCATAGCAGCTCGCTCGCGCGTTCACGCGGCGCACAGCGCAAGCGCTAGTCGCTCTCCAAACCAACTTATTCGAAAGAACTCACAAATATAATAATAAATAAACATCAGTGAGCTTGCCTCACAAATCCAAAAATAAGAACTAAAAAGTTCTAAGCTCAAAGCACAAGAAAACTAAGGCTAAACACAATGCTAACAAAAGAGAACAATCACAAAACAATAAGAATGAAAACTAGAGTGTTCTAGGCAATGAATAACGGGGTGTGTCTCTCCCCAAGAAGTGTGTTGGGATCCAACCAACTTATTCAAGCAAACTAAGGAAACCAAGCAAACGAAAACAAAGACGCTCCAAGAACAACATAACTATGCATGAAACAATAAAAATCAAGTGTTTGGAAGAAACCTGAGATTTTTATTGATGAAGAAGGGGATGCCTTGGGCATCCCCGAGCTTTGACGCTTGTACTTCTTGAATATTTCTTGGGGTGACACGGGTGGCATCCCCAAGCTTGAGATTTATTCCATTCTTCATCTCATTACATCATTCTTTCCTTACACCTGGAATATTTCCTTCATACAAAACTTCACACAATCTTTATTAGCAACATTAGTGTATTCAAGATAATAAGTCTTTGGGTTCAGTTCCAACACAAGTAAAACTTCCATTAAAACACAAGCTACTGTAGCACTTCCTTTAAAAAGTTCAAATGATCAAAGAGAACTCAAAGAGAAAGAGATTAAGATGCAAATGCAAATCATGGCAGAAATCTGTCAAAACAGACCAGCAGGTAAAAACCGATTTTTTCGAAAACGTTATGTTGCTCAAATTGAAATGTTTTAAACTAATGAAAGTTTGATAACAACCTAGGGCAGAAGCACAAAAAATTAAAGCTCAAGCCGACGTAAAGAGTGAAGCACAAAATCTGTTTCGGGACAGTAACTTTCCCAAGCATTACTTCTCTCTCATTAGAGGTTACTCTTGGCACAAAAACCACACAAAAATGATAAGGATCGTTTATTACAGAAGTATTAACTTCCAAGACTCAACTAAAACTTTTGGGTTATCTCCCAATAAGTACTTTTCTTTAACGCCTTTAAGTTAGGCATGATAGTTTGAGAAGATGCTCACATAGGAAATAGAATTGAAGTAAAAGAGAGTATCAAGAAGCAAATTCAAAACACATTTAAGTCTAACCCACTTCCTATGCATAGGAATCTTGTAAAGAAATAAGTCATGAAAGCAGAAAGCAACAAGCATAGGAAAGCAAAACAAGTGCAACTTCAAGACTTTCAACATAAAGAGGGGAAACTTAATATTATTGAGATGCATAAAACCTTGTTTCCCTCTCTCATAATAAATTTCAATACTATCATGAATAAAATTAACAATATAACTATTACATAAAACATTCTTATCATGAGCCACATGCATAAAAGAATTAATACTCCTCACATAAACATAGTCATTTTTATTAATTATAGTGGGAGCAAATTTAACAAAATAGCTATCATTATTATTCTCATCACCATAATCATCAAATATAGGAGGCATATTGTAATCATAATTAATTTTATCCTCAATAGTAGGTGGACTGAAAATATCATATTCATCATTGTAATCATCATATATTGGAGGTTTGGTATCATCATAAGCAATAGAATAGCTATCTTCCATAGCTGGGGAACTAAAAAAATCATTTTTATAAAAACTAGCTTCCCCAAGCTTAGAATTTTCCATAGCATTAGCAATAATGGTGTCCAAAGAATTCATACTAACAACATTGCTATTAGCACGCAAAATAAAGTTCCATAGGTTTTTAAATTTTCTCTTCAAACACTTCATGTCCTAACTCAAGATAAATACTATAAAGCTCTCTAATTTTGTTGTTGTTTTCCATTAAGCCTAAGTAGTGAAAACAAGAAACAAAAATACAAAACTGCAGAATCGAAAGGAAATAACTTCAAGCACTCACACCCGAGGATGTGAGTACCTTTTACCTTACCTCCCTGGCAACGGCGCCAGAAAAGAGCTTGATGTCTATGCACTTATATTCTTGTAGACAGTTGTTGGGCCTCCAAGTGCAGAGGTTTGTAGAACAGCAGCAAGTTTTCCCTTAAGTGGATCACCCAAGGTTTATCGAACTCAGGGAGGAAGTGGTCAAAGGTATCCCCTCTCAAGCAACCCTGCAATCAAGATACAAGAAGTCTCTTGTGTCCACAACACACCCAATACACTTGTCAGGTGTATAGGGGCACTAGTTTGGAGAAGAGAGGGTGAAATACAAGTGGTATAGATATAAGACAACGGTGCCAGAAAATAGCTTGATGGCGTGGAAGAGACTAAAAGCAAACTGAAATAAAGATGGAAGCAAGCAAACATGTAACAGATCTATTTGCAAACGGTGTTTCAATGCTTAGAAACAAGGCATGGGGATCATACTTTCACTAGTGAACACTCTCATAGAAATATCTTCTCTTTATGATACTACTCTTAACTACTCTCCGGTTGGATACTCTAATCCATGGTAGGGCTATAACAACACACCTCAAAGTAAGCCTTTCCCATCTAGATAACCCCACACTGTCACCTTGAGCACTAGATGGTTCCAACAAACACCACAATTTCATAAAGACATCCAACTCCAAATATAACTCATAACAAGTATTTGTAATCTCTAGCCTAAGTGCCACCATGGTGTGCACGCTGTCACTTTCACACACATGGGGAGAGCAGAGATCTATTAAATCACTTGAGTAGCAAGGTAGATCTACTTGATTACAAAGCTCATGATCACAATATGATCATGCATAGAGAGAGAGATGAACACATAGCTACCGGTAGAACCCTTAGCCTCGAGAGAGAACTACTCCCTCCTCATCATGGGAATCAGAAATAGTGATGGAGATGGTGGTGGAGATCGATGGAGATGGCTCAGGGGGCATTTCCCTGTCCTGGCAGGGTGCCGAAACAGAGACTTTCTGTCCCCCGAATCTCCCCTTCGGTGGCGGCGGCGCTGTGGAACTTTTCGTGGCTGGAGGCTTGACTCTTTAGGATTTTTGCATCGGGGGAGATATATAGGCGAAAGAGGCAAGGTCGGTGGGCGGCCAAGGGGCCCACACCATGCCTAGGGGTGGTGTGGCCACCCTGTGACCCCTCTCTGTCTCTTCTTCTGGCTCCGTGAGTCTTCCGGTAAAATATCAACTTTGGCTTTTGTCCCGTCCAATTCCGAGAATATTCATTTTCTCACTTTCTGGAACCACAAACAGCACAAAACAGGTAACTGGCACTGTGGCATCTTGTTAATAGGTTAGTCCAAGAAAAGTCTATGAAAAGTTCTCCAAAGTTGGAACAAAACATAAGAAAGTAGATAAAACCAAGCATGAAACATCAAAAATTATAGATACGTTAGCAACGTATCAATCTATTATAGAGACCAAGGAGTTAACTACTCGCGATATAGAGGAATCCTATGTTAGGACTAATAATCATAAATGCCACATCATTGTGGTCTGGGTCACTATCTTGCGTATGAAGCCTTTGCCGAGTAATTGGACGCATCTCGATAGTGTAGTACTTGATTTCTTCTGATTAGGAGAATTCCGTTGCTAGGTCGATCTTGTAGTCTCCTTATGTTTGCTGGTAGTTGCTTCTCTTCATCTAGTCCTCATCGTCTTCACCGGGTTCTAGGTTCTAGTTATTTGAACTCCGTATATTTGAATTTTTAGACGAGTGATAGGGGAAACAATTTTTTTGAATCATTTGGAATTTGGAGAGGATAAGAAGTAGAACTTTTCTAAAAGCTTTTGAGAAAGTAGTTTTCAAAAACCGGGGTTTCCAAAATATTTCTCCTGTCTAACGACCATGCTAACAAAAGTTCTCCTACTGTCAGGTTGGCTCTGATACCAAGTCTGTGGGTGCCCCGGATTAATCCACCGAGACTCCCTGTTACGCACACCACCACTATCCCATGATCAGTCAGTCATGGCACATAACCGACAAGTATCAAAGTAAACATCCAATACTTAAACGGATACAAGTCATACCTTAATGCCATTATGGCTACATCAATCAACATAAGTGGAACTTCATCAAGTGTAGAGCCTGAGCCATGCCTTAACCTAGAGGCAGCTTACTAGGAGAACATCCTAACTCGCATAGTCGCCAACATGACCTTCTTCTTCAGATCTGACCAAGTTAATAGCTAGGGACAATGCCAGTGAGTACTTTGAATGTACTCTCAAACTAGCTTACTGATGACCCACAAGTATAGGGGGTGTATCGCAGTATTTTCGATAAGTAAGAGTGTCGAACCCAACGCGGAACAGAAGGTGCTGTCTAGTGGTATGGATCGGGAATTCTCTGCAAATACTTAGCAAAAGGATTTTTTGGGTTTTTTGATAAAGCAAGTAAACAAAGTACGAGTAAATAAAAGATAGTAGGAATCAATGCAGCAAGTGGCCCAATCCTTTATGCAGCAAAGGACAAGCCGGATGTATTACTTAATATGACCAAACGTTCTCGAGGACACATGGGAAGACTGTTAAGTGCCTTCGCTTCATATAGTTGATTAATCTTCTTTAGCTTGCTAAGTGTTGTGTGGGTGAACATGTGCTAATGTACCGACATTCCTAGGACTAATACATACTTGTGATTATACCCCTTGCAAACATCCGTAAGTACAAGAAAGTAATTAAGGTAGAAACCTAACCATAGTTTTAAACTCTAAGACCCTTGCGTCCCTTGTGCAATGGTTTCCTAACGGGGGTTTAGGTTTCTGTCACTCCGGCAACCCCTAAGGTTAGTAGCAAAATACACAATGCATTCCCCTAGGCCCATATAGGTGAAGTGTCATGTAGTCGACGTTCACATGACACCACTAGAAGAAGTACACCACAACTTAAATATCAAACTATTGAGTCTCTATCAACACAAATCCACTACTAACAACATGACTTCTCCCATGTGCTCAAGAACAAAATGAACTACTCACAAGACATCATATGGATCATGATCAGAGATGGAATAATGATGTATCACAATCCGAACATAAACAATAATTCAATGGTTCACTCAATAGCATCAACTATAAATAGTAATCAACACTGGGAAAGTTTCCCCTATGAACTATGCAAGATTCAACACAATTGTTACAACAATATGGAGATGGTGATGATGGTGGTGATGATGATGATGATTCAGATGAATTCCAACTTGATAGTGGTGTTGATGGCGACGATCTCCCCTCTCCGGGAAGGAATTCCTCCGGCAGAAATCTGTCTACCAGAGAGATCTTTCTCTCTCGGTGTTTTCCGCCCCGCAAAGGCGGCGTAATCTTTTTGTGGTCACTCCCCGAGTCTTAGGGTTTCGAGAGGATAATACACGCCAGAGGGGAGTGCCAGGGGTGGACCAGGGTGGCCACACCACCTGGTGGCACGGCCTAGGCTGGCCCGCGCCAGGGGGTGGTGTGGGCCCCCTGTGGCCCATCTCCGCCCCGCTTCTGGCTTCCTTCGTCTTCTAGAAAAATAGGATTTTCTGTAAATTTTACCGGATTTTCTGATCTTCGCGAATTTTTCCTCCAAACAACACCTTTTCCATCAGAATCCTGACTACAGCGGTCCATGCTCCAAAAGTCATCAACCATGCAAAAACAGATGAAATAACATAAGTATCACCTCTCAACACGAAATATATCAATGAATAGCAGTGAATTATGACATAGAATAGTGATGCAAAATGGACGTATCAACTCCCCCCAAGCTTAGACTACGCTTGTCCCCACGAGAAACTGAGCTCAATAAACATGGCCTCAGGTTTATGGAGTGAAGAGTCGATAAAATAATACAAACAAGAAGCATCACATTCATCAAATACATAGATCATAATAGAAGACAACTCACTATTATATAAGTCAACTTGTAATAGGTAAAGGAAACACAATAAAGATACATGAAGTACATCATAATTGGTAACGGAAAACTTAGCTCTTGGTCGAAGAATAGTTGATAATTTGCTAGAGTTCACAAATAATTGATTTTCAATGATAGCTTTCAAAGTAGTAAACATCAAGATAAGAGCAATGTGCAAAATAAGGAACAAAAGCAAAATGATTGAATAAATCATCATATGAATGAATGAAATACAACAACTCAAAATACTTGCTGAGATAGAAGGGAATAGGTTTATTGACTCAACTAAAAAGTAAAAGAAAGGCCCTGCGCAAAGGGAAGCTGGGATTGCAAGTCTCATAAAGAGCTCCCAAAAAATATGATACTTACTAGCTTTCAGCTATCATTGCCCCTATCATAGGCATCTTTAGGTGATTAAGGTTAAAGTGATCAAATATGAGGATATGCATTGAAAAGTTGTAAGTTGAGAATCTCATGTCCCTTGAATACGAGGGCCGCTCCTCATGCTACTCAAGTTTAGTCACCCGTAAGTTTTTGTCATCGTAAGCATATGTGTATCCTAGAGAACCGCCAACGGGGTACCCCTTGCCAGATGATACGGAAGAATCCCCATATCGAAATGACAAGGCAAGCAGACAACAAGCATCTGAGTAATCTTCTTATTTACCATGGGAATATGGTGCTTTTTTCTCTCTTTCCTCTTTTCATAATCTCTTTTTTTCTTTTTCTCTTTTTCTCAATATCGGACTCTTTTTTTATAAGAAGAATGCTTCATAGATACCCATTATGGTTACGCTGCAGGTTTCCACCATGTCAGCATGGATTAGACCAGCGGCCCAGGCGTTTCTCTAACACACATGCATAACTCCATGGACTTACAAGCTCCCCTTTCATTTCACACTGACGACATCCATAGACAAAAGAACATGATATCAACTAGGTACAAAGTACAAGTGCAATGTTGAAAGCGTTCCCCATGATAGCATGGTTCTGCTATTTCACAACTTACAAAGCGCAAGCATATACACAACATAGGTGAGCACAATGGTTCAAGTTTATTAAGTGCAAGAAAGTAAAGTGTGCCATCATGTTCGTGAGAGCTTTAATCACTAATTTTCACATAAGAAGTTTAATTTGGGAGGTAGATAAAACAAGAATTTACTTGGAATAGCAATAATGCTAATAGGTAGGTATCGTGGACACAAATGGCAAAGGTTTTGGTTTTGAGGATTGGATGCAGGAGAAGCATTCCCTCTCAGTACAGGTTTTTGGCTAGCAAGGCTGGATAGCAAGTACAAGAGTTGAACGAAACAAACAAACATACAAGTGATAAAGACAAACATGCAATCATCCTTGGAAGCAGAAAAGATCTTAACTAGAGAATCCTAGACTTATGACCAAATCAAGAAAGAAAGATGATGAAATTATTTTTCTTTCTTGAATACTTCTATCTTTTCATTCAACTCTCAAAAATAGTGTGCTACTGACCGAGCCAGGTTTGCCAAAACCAACTAAATTAGCTCAATGATCCCAAAGTGATACCAATACTAAAAACAAGATCAATCATATAACCACGAATTGAAAACTAATATAAGCTATGAAAAAGAGTGAATGATAGAACTTCTCATTAATATTCCATAACGTTAACTCACACCAAGGGATACATTTCTAACGAGAGAGGGGACACATCCATAATGCAAACCATCATACATAATAACTTCTCTATTCATGATATGACTCTACTAATAAGGTAAAAAGATAGAAGATAGTGATGTGATACCGCGACACTCCCCCAAGCTTGGAACAAACTAAGGGGATGCCAAGCCTGATGATGAATTACTCCTTTGGTGGTGGTGGTAATATTTTCTTAGTTGACATGAGGAAATCTTCTAGCATCTTGCGAAGCCTATTGTTCTCCCATTGAAGCATGTCCACCTTCCTCCTCAAGTCTCGGTACTTATCGCAGAACTCCTTAGTGACTCGTAGGGCTTCCGTTGATGCAGGGAAAGAGACTAAAGGTACCAGTCCCTTCTTGGGGTCTTGGAGATGTTCCTCCATAGGCTCCTTTCCTTTATCCTTGGCGGACCATTGTGCTTCTAAACCTTCACAGAGTATGCTCTGGCAGAAACAGATCGAAACAAAAAAGACGAAAACACGATATACTAACCTCGAGGGATCCAGGGGATTATATATTACGAAGTTTCATGACGAAAGGAAGGTATTGGGAGAAAACGAGTCGGAGGCGTAGTCCGGGGTGGACTCACCACCTGGTGGCGCGTCCAGGGGTGGGCCCGTGCCACAGGGTGGTGTGAGCCACCCTAGCTCCGTTTTCGTCCTTTTTCACTTCGTGGCTTTCCTTAATGGCTAAAAACTGCAAAAAATAGTCGGATAGTATTTTCACGAAACTTTTCTTACAAGAACTGTTACCTATTTGAAAGCAGACTCTGCATGTCTCTGAATTTGGTCCTTGATAAATCTTTCTGGAGTTATAACTTGAAAGGCATCAACATCTTCATTATAAGAATCCCCAACAATATAGTGTTTGAGTCGCTTCCCATTAACTACTTGTGTAATATTATCTTTTAATGAAGAAATTTTATTGCTCTTGAACGGTATACTTCTTCAATAATGAAAGGTCCTTCCCATTTTGATAGTAGCTTTCCTGCAAAAAATCTGAGATGAGACATATTCAATAGAACTTTCTCACCAACATGAAATTCTCTCTTAAGTATTCGCTTGTCATGCCATCTTTTAACTTTTTGCTTAAAGAGCCTAGCATTTTCATAGGCTTAACTCCTCCATTCATCTAAAGAACTTAAGTCAAATAATCTTTTCTCACCAGTGAGCTTACAATCTCTATTTAGTCCTTTAACTGCCTAGTAAGCTTTATGTTCTAATTCTAAAGGTAGGTGACAAGCTTTCCCATAAACCATTTTATAAGGAGACATCCCCATAGGATTTTTGTAGACAGTTCTATAAGCCCATAAAGCATAATTCAACTTTTTAGCCCAATTTTTTCTAGATCTATTAATAGTCTTTTGCAAGATGGATTTAATTTCTCTATTTGATAACTCTACTTGCCCGCTAGTTTGGGGGTGATAGGCTGAAGCAATTCTATGATTAACATCATATTTAGCAACGGTCTTTCTAAAACCACCATGAATGAAATGAGAACCCCCATCAGTCATGAGATACCTAGGCACTCCAAACCTAGGAAAGATAACATCCTTAAGCATTCTTAGAGAAGTTTCCCCGTCAGCACTCTTCGTAGGAATGGCTTCTACCCACTTAGTAACATAATCAACGGTAACAAGAATATGAGTATAACCTTTCGAGGGAGGTAAAGGACCCATAAAGTCAAATCCCCAGCAATCAAAGAGTTCAATAACTAGAGAGTAGTTCATAGGCATTTCATTGCGTCTAGAAATATTACCAACACGCTGACATTCATCATAAGATAAAACAAATTTTCATGCATCTTTAAAAAGGGTAGGCCAGTAAAAACCTGATTGTAGCACCTTTTGTGCAGTTCTATCTCCTACATGATGTCCTCCATAAGCGCTACCATGACATTTACGCAATATCTCCTTTTTTTCATATTCTGGAACACATCTTCGCATAATACCATCCACTCCTTCTTTGTATAAGTGTGGGTCATCCCAAAAATAATGCCATAAATAATAGAAGAACTTCCTTCTTTGTTGAGCTGTAAAAGTTGGAGGCAAAAACTTGGAGACAATAAAGTTAGCATAATCAGCGTACCAAGGGATCCCTCGCGAGCTTATCCCTACTGCGGCTAACTGCTCATTTGGGAAACTATCATTAACATGCATAGGGTCAAAAGAGATGTTTTCCAATCAAGATAAATTATTAGCTATAGGGTTTTCAGCACCTTTCCTATCTACTATATGTAGATCAAACACTTGTAAAAGCAGCACCCATCTAATAAGCCTAGGCTTAGCGTCTTTCTTTGTCATAAGGTATTTAATAGCAGCCTGATCAGTATGAATGGTGACTTTTGAGTCTACAATATAGGGTCTAAACTTATCATAAGCAAAAATGACAGCTAGAAATTCCTTTTTAGTAGTAGAATAATTCCTTTGAGCAGCGTCTAAAGTCTTACTAGCATAATGAATAACGTTTAAATTTTTATCAATTCGTTCCCCAAGAATAGCGCCTACAGCAAAATCACTAGCATCGCATATTATTTCAAAAGGTAAACTCCAATCAGGTGGTTGAACAATAGGGGCTGGAGTTAAATCCTTCTTAAGAGTTTCAAAAGCTCCTTTACAATCATCATCAAAAACGAAGGGTACATCTTTTTGAAGAAGATTAGTGAGGGGTTTTGATATCCTAGAAAAGTCTTTAATAAACCTTCAATAGAAACCAGCATGACCAAGGATACTACGAATACATTTGATGTCTCTTGGGCAAGGAATCTTCTCAATTGCCTCAACCTTAGATCTAACAACTTCTATACCTCTTGCAGAAACTTTATGCCCAAGGACAATCCCTTCATTAACCATGAAGTGGCATTTCTCCCAATTAAGAACAAGATTAGTTTCTTCACATCTCTACAAAACTTTATCAAGGTTGTGCAGACAATTATCAAAACAAGTTCCATAGATAGAGAAGTCATCCATGAACACTTCTACAATTTCCTCACAAAAACCATGAAAGATAGCAGACATGCACCTTTGAAAAGTAGCAGTAGCATTACATAAACCAAAAGGCATACGTCTATAAGCATAAGTTCCGTAAGGGCCAGTAAAAGTAGTTTTTTCTTGATCTTGTTGTTTAACAACAATTTGAGAGAAACCATAATAACCATCAAGAAAACAAAAATGGGTCTTTTTAGATAACCTTTCAAACATTTGATCAATAAAAGGAAGCGGGTAGTGATCTTTCTTAGTAACTTTATTGACTTTTCTAAAATCAATGCACATCCTATAGCCTACTACTATTCTTTGAGGAATAAGCTCATCATTATCATTAGGAACAACGGTAATACCTCCCTTTTTAGGAACACAATGAACAGGACTAACCCATTCACTATCAGCAATAGGGTAAATAATACCAGCATCAAGGAGTTTGAATACCTCATTCCTTACCACTTCCTTCATCGTAGGATTTAAACGTCGTTGGCGCTCCACTACTGGCTTTGCATCTGGTTCTATGTTGATAGAATGCTGACATATAGTAGGTGAAATCCCTTTTAAATCATCCAGAGTATAGCGCATAGCTCCTCGGTGTTTCTTCAAAACCTCCAATAACCTTTCTTCTTCCTTTCCTGAAAGTTTAGAGCTAATAATAACAGGATATATCTTTTTATCATTAATATAAGCATATTTAAGATCACCAGGGAGAGGTTTTAGATCGAAGACCGGATCCTTTTTAAGGTGGCAACGTGGTACCGAAGTCTTCTACAGGCAAGTCATGCTTTAGCATCTTGGGTTGACGATTGAGGATCTCGTCAATCTCATTCCTTTCTTCCATGAAGATCTCACTTTCGTGATCTTCCATAAATTGCTGCAAAGCATTGTTAGGAGCAAGAGAGATAGAAGCAAGTTGTTCAACTCTAAAATCCTCATTATGGGTTTCCTCTTCACAAGGTTCTTTAGCAAATTTCAAAAAATTAAACTCATAAGATTCCCCATCAAACTTAGTCAAGATTTTCTCCCTCTTGCAATCTATAATATCTCCACAAGTACTCAAGAAAGGTTTACCAAAAATGATAGGATAAGTTTTACTAGCAGCTGAACCAAGTACTAGAAAATCATCTGGATACTTAATCTTACCACAAAGAACTTCCACATCTCCTACAATACCAATTGGAGAGATGGTCTCTCTATTAGCAACGTGAATAACCACATCAACCTCTTCCAATTTGCAGGGACTGATTTCATGCATAATTTCTCTGTAAAGAATAACACTGGAACTTGCACCAATATCAAAAAAACCATAATAGCAATGATCACCAATTCTAACGGAAAGCACAGTGACACTAGCTTTTTTAGCTCTATTAGGACGTGAAGCAATATTAGAAGCATCCTCATAAAAAACTATGTGTCCATATTCTATGCTTTTAGTGACAAGGTCTTTCAGAATTGCTACCATAGGTTCAACATTTATTTGTTCATCAGGTTTTACAGTTCTCTTTTCACTTTTAGTGATTACATTAGTTATCATAGGATGATCCTTTCCCTTATCTGGGAAGGGAACATTCTCGATATATAGCTCAGGTAAGATGTGATCAATAGTGCAACACTCAGTGCTCCCAACAGGAAAACAGTCCACAATATCTTTATAAGGTGCATGGTACTTATTCCATCCCCTTTTTGGAATTTCAATATAAGAAGCAAAAGTACTAAAGCAATTCGTAATAACTTGCAAATCAAGACCATAACCATTACTAATATTTAGAAAGTCATCAGTTCCAATAAAAGATTCAATGCATTCATAATCATAAATTATACCTGAGTTTCTACCTTTGTCATTCTCCCAAGCTTCAGCATTGTCTTGAATACGGTCCAGAAGATCCCATTTAGCTTCTTCTTCCATGCGAGTGAATGATCCAGCACAAGAAGCATCCAATAAATCCTTATCATGAAGAGAAATCCTTGCATAAAAGTTATTGATAATATTATTGTTGGGGAGCTCATGAATGGGACATTTGAGCATTAGTAACTTCAATATCCCCCAAGCTTGAGCTATACTCTCTCCATCAAGATGCCAAAAGTTGTATATTTGATTCCGATCTTTATGAATCTCACTAGGAGGATAAAACTTTGAATAATAGAGAGGCACTATTTCCTCCCATTCCAGAGCTTGACCATTCTTCAGCAGCTTATACCAGTCCTCAGCTCTTCCTTTTAGCGATAATGAGAATAACTTCTTCTTAACTTGATCTGTAGTAATACCTGCATACTTGAACAACCCGCATAATTCGTGTATAAAGAGCAAATGATCACCGGGATGGATAGTTACATCCCCAACATAGTAGTTATCCATAACATGATCAATAATTCTTGTAGGTATTTTAAAAGCATCATTCTAAGCAGGTAGTGGCTTATCTACTACCTTAGAAGTGGTAGTAGCATTACCAAATAAGAAACTCCGCGGATTATCCATAACGAAAATAAAGAAACTAACAGGAGTAAACAATACTGACAGTAGAAGTTTCCTTTTCCAGTTCCACTATAACGCTTCACTACCCGGCAACGGCGCCAGAAAATAGTCTCGATGACCCACAAGTATAGGGGGTTTATCACAGAATTTTCGATAAGTAAGAGTGTCGAACCCAACGAGGAGCAGAAGGTGCTAGCTAGTGGTATGGATCAGGAATTCTCTTCAAATATTTAGCAAACGGATTTTTAGGGGTTTTTGATAAAGCAAGTAAACAAAGTACGAGTAAATAAAAGAAAGTAGGAATAAATGCAGCAAGTGGCCCAACCCTTTATGCAGCAAAGGACAAGCCGGTTGTATTACTTAAGATGACCAAACGTTCTCGAGTACACATGGGAAGACTATCAAGTGCTTTTGCTTCATATAGTTGATTAATCTTCTTTAGCTTGCTAAGTGTTGTGTGGGTGAACCTGTGCTAATGTACCGACCTTCCTAGGACTGATACATACTTGTGATTATACCCCTTGCAAACATCCGTAAGTACAAGAGAGTAATTAAGGTAGAAACATAACCACAACTTTAAACTCTAATACCTTTAGGTCCCTTGTGCAATGGTTTCCTAACGGGGGTTCAGGTTTCTGTCACTCCGGAAACCCCTACGATTAGTAGCCAAATACACAATGCATTCCCCTAGGCCCAGTTTTTTTATCTGTCCAAACAGTATGAGACAGAGTAAAATGGATAGGTATTCCAAAGACCTTTGAGTAGAAATTGGATACATAAATTTATGAGTTGTATATCTACATAGGTTATTTATTTGGTGAAATCACCTACATAGAGAATTTTAAACCTCCCAAATGTCACGAGAGGGTCAATAAATCATAAACTCCTAGGTCTAGTTAGGTATTAGTGTAGCACTTCATAGGTACTTGGAATCAACTCAAAAAAAGTTTTAGATATGCCTAGAGAAATTTATAAAGATAGAAATGAGGAGATTTTGTTATTTTGACTGAAGTAAAACTAAGGTCCACTTGGCATGAGGCCAAGTCTATGAGATAGGTATAGGAAATACCTACCAGAAAGAGGTAGAAACGCTGCATTTGGGAATATGTGACTCCATGGGAGATTTATTGTTTGCAAGGGAGTCATTTTAAAATACTATATGCCAACAAATAATAATAAAAATATTTGGCCGAGGATTTGTTCTGAATGTTTCACATAGTATGTAGGAACATGTAGGAATTTGGATTTGGACAATTTCTTGAAGTTTCCATTTTGTTTTAGAATTAAACTATGTAGCTAAAAACAGATCTGTTATGATAAAAAAAGATAGGAGAAATGGGCTGGTTTTGCACCGAAATGGGATGCAACAGGCGATTATGACCCACCCGGGCGAAACCGGCGCACGGGGAATCAATTTTGAACTCTAGAGAGAGGGGTCCACGCATCAGCAGCCTTGGGGAAGTGAAGGGGGAGACCTCCTAGCTGTTCGAACTAGTGGAGAGCAACGACCAGGGGTCATCGTCTCCCGGCGGACAAGCGCATTGCCGCCCTAACCCTAGTGCGTACAGACGAGGGTGAGGCACTCAACTATGAAGGTTTTCCAGCAAGGTGGATGCTGCAGGGAGGTCTGACATTTGACAACGAGTCTGGGTGGACAACAGCAGATTTGGTTGAGGATGGAGGGTGCGCGACGATGCTCAGGCAGAGGTCGTCGATGGTGGGTACATGCGAGGTTCTCCTCTGCTCCTGCAGAAACAAAAATTACCAGAAGGTATCTCAGGGGTACAAGAGTGGAGTCATGAACGGATGGAGGCAGGAGAAGGTGGGTGGGGAAGGAGCGCTTGCGTGCAATCTCGCAGCACCTTAGGGAGGTTTTCTTCTACTCGAGTAGAAGAGAGTGAGGGAGGTCTAGGGAGTGTTAGAGGGATAAGTAGGTGGAGGGAAAATGAGAGTGAAGGAATGGGTCAGGGTGGCTAGGGACGTTTTATCCAGGGATGTTGTAGTCTATGGTGAACCGAGTGTATGCGGGAGGTAGGGAGGGCACCAGGGCTCGGGATTGGGTGAAAAGGGTGGTGGGAGCCCGTGGTGGTGGTGTGTGGGTGACCCTGGTTGCTTGCCCTGTTGCACGAGTTAGCTAGGGGCCTCTCTCTTATTTTCTTTGGGTAAGATAGAGAAATGGAGCGGGTGGATGGTAGAGTTAGCTAGGGAGGCTTACATGTGGGGCAGATGGAGGGTGTAGGGCCTTGGTACATGCCTAGTGATGGGAAGAGGGTGTGCAGTAAGATCTTTGAAGATTTTGGCCCTTTTGTGAATTGTCTCGCTTCCAAACATAAAGGGACAAGGAGAAGGGGGTGTGTTATAGTGTCATTCGACCAAAGGAGAGAGGTATGCTATGGAGTAGTGCTGGACAAGCTTCGAGGAAGGTTTGATGAGGTTTATCTCTTAGGTTTTGAATAACTTCAAATCTTGGCCATTTTGAAGATCATGAAGAACTTCCAAAAATATGGGCCTAACAAGTTGAAGTAATGATTTTGTTAGATTGATAGCGTCAAGATAAACCTCCAGGAATTGTTTGGCATTTTTGTAAATATTCTAGATCCCTTTTATTTTAATTCTCCAAAAAGTGCTGATTATGTTTTATTGATTTATTTTGATATTTTTGAACTGGACAAAGTGAATTTTTGGTTTGCGATAGTCCCAAATATGTTTTATTGATTTTTATCTGTCCAAAGATTTATGGTGGCAGAAAAGTATTTAAAAGATTTATTTTCTTATTTCTGCCATTTAAGAAAAAGGGCAAAAAGAATTATTAAAACTCTTAAGAAATATTTATTTTTGAAGTGGGAGGATTGGGTATGATATATAGGCCTCAAGGGTGCTTAATTGTGGTCAAGTGTTCTGGTAAAAACATACATTCTGCTATAGATAGAGTTTTTAAGTTTTAGCAAGAGAAAGGAATTTAATTCTTTTTGGGTCAAAGGAATTATGGATAATATTTGATAATTTTTTATATCCAAAGTAGATGATGTCCTCATGATGCAACAATCATTTGCAACATTGGGGTCTTGAGAATCAAAGTTGATTTTGGTGGAAAATATGATATTAGGGATCTTGGGTAAAGTTATTTTATTACCTTCAAAACCTTGGCGGATCTTGGGGCGTAGAGCTACGCTTGGATCATGGGCTATATGGATGGATAGACCAAGTGATGTAGATCACCATGGTATGTAGGTTTGATATTGATCAGGGTTGGTATCTACAAGAATTCATGCCAAAGTTATAATAAATTAAGGGGGGCCCAAACAGATTATCAAATAGCCTTCAAAACCATGTGGGTTTGGAATGCACAAACATCCAATTGGAATAAGTGAAGTAGGGATGGATATACCTTCATGAGTAGATCACAACCATACCCAGAGGTTGTAAAAAGAATATTTCATGAAGATGTGAGCTTTTGCCAAAGTGGGCATGCTGATAAGATTTGTAGAGAATACTATTTTCTTGCCTACAAAACCATCAAGAAAAAGTGGGTTAGAGGATGATCTAGCCAAGGGAAAGAGTTTGACTTGGTAGTCCTTATGATCTTATACATGGTGGTTCAAGTGTATTTCTAAAAATGCACAAGGGTTGGGAAAGAGGGAGTTTCAAAGATGTGATGTTGATAACATCTCCACACTTTGCCAAATTTGGCAGATTTGGGGATTTTGACTAGAATGTAAGAGAGGAAGGTTTTGGGATGATGCAAGGTTCCAAATCATCATCAAGGCGATGATGATTAAGTGTAGATTAACTAGAAGGGATCCATGGTTGGTTTTCGTCTTCATTGACCTGGAAGTTTCTAGAAAATGTTAATTTCAAAAGTGATCTTGTTAAGTGTTTTAGATGATCCCTTAGTGGCTAGAGATCATATCCAGCTCTGTATTCTTTCTTAGGGTTGGTAATATTTATTTAGATTGATCCTAGAGGATGAGGTCCTAGGGTAGCTCACTTCAGTTCCAAAGCAAACAAGTCAGACAACAGATCAATGCAACTCATCTTACAAGCAAAACAAACCTACTAATATGGATACCTCCAAGCCTAGCTTGGGGTAAGGATGGGTATTTTGAAAAGAGTTGTATTTTGAAGTAGATGAGAGTTCCTTGGTATTTCTACCAAGAGTAGAGTTCAAGGTTTTATAAAATGTGTTGGAAAGCCTAGGGGTAAGAGTAGTTGAAGGTCCTGTGTTGAAAACAAGAGGAGATTATATCTTATAGATCTCCATAATTTTTTCAACGGAAGCTACTAAAATGGTTTGATTTGGAAATGCATCTTGGCTTAGGTTTTGAAATGCCAAAAAATTTGAGAATATGTAAAATGAGCCAAGACAGTTTTGTTAAATAGCTTTTGTTAACTGATGGTGAGGTAAGGAGTATATCATAGGGTATAAATTCAGATGCACAAGAACAAGCAAACAATAAGCAAACACTACATCACTAAACAAAAAAAAGTTTTTGTTCCCCTTGATTTTTGCATTCTGGACAATTAATCAGTGCTTATGAGATTGGGATGTTACACGTATCTAAAATTTGTCGCTATGCAAAATCCTAATTAGTAATGGGATTTTTCAAAACTATTGTTGGCCCTTGATATATTGGCTGCCTAGGTACCTTCAAAAGAATTTTGGAAATTTTTAAGAGTAGTAGTCTATTGTGCTCACCTGTATTCAAGTTTGACCTAATTTCATTTTATCAACATATGGTCTTGCATTTAAGTGTGTGGAGCTTTAGCTTGGAAGTATGAACTTTCATGGGTTTCAAGCCAAATGACCAAGGTCATGGACATACTCTGTCATCATCCCTACTACTATAATGGTGCAGTTTTGAATATGATCCATAGCACCAATCCTGACCGTCTAGGTGTTAGATCCAATGGTTCAGAGCAGCTGGATTCGTGTTGAATAGACCCTAGAGCAAACTCCACCATGTTCTAGTACTATCTTGTCACCACCCCCAAAATTTCATAGCACAGTAGGTTCTATTCTCAATATGTGTAGATAGTTTTTATTGATAGACTTAATGTATGCATTTTTTTGTCTAACAAGACTTAAAGTATGATGGTTCTAGAACATGGTAGAGTTTTCTCTAGGTACTGTTCAACACGAATGCAGCTCCTCTGAACTATTGGATCTTATAGCCCAACGGTCAGTATTGGTGTTATCTATCCAATTCAAAAATGTTCCATTATAATACTCCCTCCGTCCCAAAATAAATGACTTGAGTTTGTCTAGATTTGCATGTATCTAGGCTTAAATAATATCTAGATACATACGAATTTAGACAAACCCAAGTCACGTATTTCGGGACGGAGGGAGTAGTAGAGATAATGGAGTAGTTTTGAATTGGGTCCATAGCACCAATCCTGACCATTGGGTTGTTAGATCCAATGGTTCATAGCAGCTGGATTCGTGTTGAATAGTACCTAGAGCAAACTCCACCATGTTCTAGAACCATCATGTCAGCACTCCCTAAATTTTATAGCATAGTAGGTTGTATTCTCAATATGTGTAGATAGTTATTATTAATAGACTTAATGTATGCATTTTTTCTCTAACAAGACTATTGACTTAATGTTTGTTAAATCACATTTCATACAGTATATACGTGTGTAGCACGTGCCTTTTACTAGTTAAGATAATGATGGTGTCCCCATATTTTGGTATAGGTCTGTGCATGTTAGCATGGTAAAGAAGTAAAATTATTTTCAGAAGGAAGAACGATTAATATGGCTTAGAGTTCATAGCATGTGCCATTTATCTTATCTTACCTATTACCACTATATAGTGTACGAATAACTTTGAATATTGACTATTGGATCAAGACTCGCGAATCTCAACATTTTCAGCTGTTGGATCTTCTTTTCCATTCTAGCGTCTAGAAGATTCTATTGATAGTCTTCATCACAATGAATGCTATGCGAAAAACTCAAAACACTTCTCCTTTATTCTAGAATCTTCTCCCTCATATCTCTAGACCATGTTACCAAAATTTTCAAGTTTTAGATTGCTAATAATCTTTCACTTATACATGATATACAAACTACAAGAACCAAATATACACCCATACTTTCTAGATGTCAATATTTTTCTTTACCTATTATAATTTTATACAGTGATGATGTGTTAGAAGTCTATTATCTGAGTCTCATGTGCAGGGCACGTGCAACTTACTAGTTTACTATAGTACTAAACGAAGTGGTTGGATAAATTACATGTTATATTTTGCAAGCTTAATTTTTCAAGAAAATAGTACTACATGGAGTAGCTAATTCCACCCGATAGTGCATCATGCTTTAATCAACATGGTCGGTGGAATTAAAGGTTACATCAAGGACATAAAAAATAGAAAATTACATCCAAGTCCATACAATTGGCACAAAGGTAGCTAAAATTTAGCTTGGAAAGGCAGTCGGGTCCGGCTCAATTTCAACCGAGCAGCTGAGCCGTACTCTTTCTACTACTATTTGCTACACACACGAAACACATTGTGCTCCTATGTGTTGATCATGGTCGAAGGGACGAGATTACTCGGAATGAGTAGAGGAGCACACCAAAGAATCTGGTAAAACCAATTTGAGGACTGAAGTCACTGATGTACGTGGTTTACGTCACTAAAGTACCTGCCCCCTACCGAGTCAATTCCCCCAGCCGCACCTTGGGCCATCTCAGGTTCCTCGCGCTTGAGCTCAAAGTCGAGTATGTCCTGGGGGTAAGAAAGGGCCAACATAGGATCGATAGGCTCGAGGGGACCAAGGATGGCGTTGTCTGCCATGGCAACGGCGAACCGCAACTCACCCGAGTTGTCTGCTCCAGTCGGATGCTCACTGGCCGCAAGTTCCTGGCGGAAGGATTGGCCGTTGTCTCGCACGGGCTTAACTTGGCCATGGTTGATGTCCAACAGAGTGCCCTCCTAGGACGTAACACCATCACAGTCAAAAGGAAGGCACACCGGGACCGACGCTTTGTTGGAGAGGTCCACTTTTCTTCTCCTACCGTGTTGACGCCTCCGTGACGGGGCCAGCGCATGATCGGTAGCCTAGATGGGGCGCAAAATCGCATCGTTGGCTACCAGGGCCAACGCATGTTTGCCGCGGGCGACCAGGCGCTCTATAGAGGCAGCTCCAACGACGGCATGTTCCCGCTGGATGAACTGTTCCTGGGCCTGGTGTAACATCCCAAAACTTTAATCAAGGTTATCAAGATCCAAATCACCCAATTTAGGCTAAACAAAAAACTTTTTATCATTTAAATACTTAGGAATGCATATGTCTGTTGCATTAATATGGAATTCCTTTGAATTTCCATGTTTGTTTGTTCTAATGGTTGTAAAATGACCCAAGGATGAATTCCACATCATCTAGATCATTCCCAAGCAAATCCAAAGAAAAAGAAATCAAATAAAATTAATAAAGGGAAATGGTCACTTTTGCAATTTTAATCACTTTGGGTGTTCCTAGAACTCAAATTCAAACAGAAACAATTATGGATCTTTGCACCCCTCGCTAGTACAAGTAAAGATCTACCAAGGCCCACTTTGTGATCTTAGAAAAACTTTTGAACACTAAATTGAAATGGCAGTTGAAAATGGAATCAAGTGTATGTACCTAGATCCCACTTTTTCAAAAACCACTCAAATGAGTTCAATTTGAAAATCCCAAGCAACCACAGATGCTCAAGCATAAGACCAACAACTCCACCAAAAATCTTTTCAAAACTCAAAACTTTTGTTCATGCGGCCATTGTGTCGAACACCTTATGATGAGAATCAAACCTGCCTTACTAAAAATGTTTTGATCAAGGTTTTGGCGAGCCATTTGACCCCAATTAACTTCCCTTGTCTCCCCTAGCTCCAACCAGGCCATCAAAGAGCTACCATTTAGCCTAGAGGAGCAGTTCCGCGCCAACCCGATGCCATGCCCGCCAGTCGAGCACGGGCAGCTCGCAGGAGACAGCCCTGCTGTCTTTCCTCGCTCCAGGGAGGTAGGCGTGGTAGCACCGCCGCCCACGGTCCCTTCCCCAAGCGTTGCCAGCCCCTGGACCACCTCACATCGCTCGCGCCCACCGCCTCTATGCCGTGCCCAGATCACACCAAAGCATCGTCCCCGACAGGCCCGCACAAGCCGCGCCTTGCTCCCAGCTCGCGTGCGCTGCTCCGCCATAACCCCAGCACACCCCCAGACATGCCCTTCTCCTGCCGCGCGACCAGCAGCCACCGCACGCCGTGTCGAGCACCGCCTGTGCTGCTCAGAGCTCCAGCCCTTCCCGACCAAACGCCACCGCCCCTAGCGTCGCCTTTACGCCGTAGCTGACCGCTAGGAGGCAAGCCACCGCCCGCCTACACCGCCCACGCCTCTGGCGCCCTGTACCGTTGTCACCGACGAGCTCACCATCGCCCTCATGGTCTCCTCGTCGTGCCTATATAAGGAGTCCTTCCCCATCCTCAATTGCCACACTCCCCTCTCACCACTGACCATTCCCCACCTCTCGCCGGAGCTGCTCGAGTAGCCGTTCACCGGAATTGCACCGGAGATCGCCGCAGTAGAGGAGGAGAAGCCACCATCGATATCGTCCACCCCAGGAGCTGCCTCGACCTCGCCTGAGTCCGTAGTCATCTCCTCGTTCGATGGCCCCCATTGCTGCACTAGCTAGAGCCGCGGTATGCCCCCACTGCACCCCCACCGAGCCGCTAGGCTTCCGTCTCGCCGGCGACCAGTTCGTCGTCGGCGATGAACGCGAGCCGTTGATCTAGGTTCTAATCGCACGGCCCACATCGCCCCGTACCGCTTTGCATTAAGATGTGCCGCTGACATGTGGACCCCTCCTGTCAGTCGCCAGCCGCTCCGCGGAGAGTCACTGGGCCGGCCCGTTAGTGTTCCCGCGCTGGCCCTGTAATTCAAATTTAGATTTTTCTATTTAAACTAAATCTAGTTTCTGACCACTAGTTTGAAAATCAATTCAGAGAGTTTTACAAATCCAAATTGAATGATTCCAATTTTGTTGGATAGTTAATTAAAATCCCTATCCAAGCCCCTTGGATTTAAATCAATTAGAGTTAGAGATCTCTCCTGACATAAATAACAAGCCAGAGACTTTTCCACATTCAAACATTTTTTGAAAATCAACCATAATAGCTTTTGAGTTGATTCCAACTCTCAAAAATCACATTTAACCATACCGATCTGAATATGTAATAATATTTAGGTTTGCATACAGGCATTTCTAGTCAATTGAATTCATTAAAATATTAATCTTAGACTTTATAAATCGTGATCCAACATTTAAATCACATTCCCATGTATTAGAGTATGTGGAGATGACATGTGTCCACATGATCCCATATTTTAATTGGAGAATATTAAATCTTAAACAATTTCAATGAGTATAAATTACTTTTCTCAAATAAAATAAATGAAACTAGTTCATTAAATCTTGTGATGATTGTGATGATGCTAGATCATCAAGTGTGTGCCTTAGTGTGCTAAATATACTAGTGAAGTATTGTTTTGGTGATTGAGTATTCCATATGTATTTATAGAAGATAGTACCAAACAAGTCTTCGAGGAGGAGGAGTTCTACCTCGAAGAAGAAGAGGAGAATTTCAAGCACTGCACCAACCAAGGCAAGCTAACACTTGCAAGTATTATACTTAGCAAGCGACCACTAGATGCAAGTTAACCCAAGCAAGATGCCATAGGCATGCTTGGTTATACATTTTGAATTATACCTACCCCAAGTTCTACTTACAAGCTTTACTTCTTTTACTTTACCAAAGTTCCTTACTTTGTTTATAGATAGCTGATGGCTCAGTATTGATGTAGAGCTTGTTGGGAACCCAAGGGGAAGGTATGATGAGCACAACAGCAAGTTTCCCTCAGTTATGAAACGAAGGTTTAATTGAACCAGTAGGAGCAAGGGAACACCCCAAAGGTGTTGCTAGCTGAGCCTTGGCAGGGCACACTACCAGTGCTAGTAGCAGCGTGGAGACCTGCACAACACAACCATAGAACTTTGTCCCCAACTTGCGATGAGGTTGTCAATCTCATCGGTTTTGCAGAAAACAAAGGATTAAACATATCGAATGGAAGGAAGTGAAAGTTTGCAGAAAGTAAACACAAAGCAGTAAACATTTTGTAGATTGTATGTAAAGAAAAGGACCAGGATACATAGTTCACTAAAGGTGGCTCTCCTTAAGATAGATAGCATGCTGGGTGCACAAATTACAGCGGAGCAATTGACAAACATCGAGAAAGCAATACATGCATATGCTAAACATCTTGACTCCTTTGGAACTTGATTAGGCATTATAACATTATACATAGACCGCCATCCAACTGCATCTATGACTAATAATCCACCTTAAGGTTATCATCCGAACCCCCTCTAGTATTAAGTTGCAAGCAACAGATTATTGCTTTAAGAATTGCGTGTAATGTAAACAATACGATTGTTCTATGAACAAAGGATTGCTGTTTTCTCCCTAGTAGCAACGGCACATCTAGTACCTTAGGGATTTCTATAACTTCCCCAGATTACCAGAGGCATGAACCCACTATCGAGCATAAATACTAACTCTTGGAGTTGCTAGCATCTACTTGGCCAAGATAGCTACTTACAACGGAGAGCATGCAAGATCACAAATAACAAAGACATGATAGAATCAATAATCAATCTGAAATAGCATCTCAATATCCATCGGATCCCCACAAACACAACATGCAGAATTACAAATAGATGATCTTGATCATGAAGGGAGCTCACAAGATCTAGACATGAAAGCACAAAGGAGGAGAACCAGCCATCTAGATACTACATGGACCCATAGTCCAATGATGAACTACTCACGCATCACACCGGAGGCTTGCATGATTATGAAGAAGGCCTCCAGGGTGAATTCCCCTCTCCGACAGGGTGCCGGGAAGAGCTTCAGATCCCTCCCGATCTAGGGATGGAGATGACGGCGGCTACCGACTCTTTCATGTATTTTTATCAGGTACTTAGGGTTTTCGTCCCGAGGGTAATATATAGGCGGAAGGAGAGGCCGGGGGGTGCTGGGGTCGGCCGGACCACCCCCTGGCGCAGGCCAAGCCTGGCCGCGCGGCCAGGTGGTCTGGCCGGCCCCTAGCTCTTCTCCGTCTCGTATTCTGCCATCTGATGACTTCCAGAAAAACAGGCACTTTGGCTTTTTTCCCGTCCAATTCCGAAAATATTCATTTTCTGACTTTCCTGCAACCAAAAACAGCAGAAAACAGGCAGCTCGCACTGTGGCTCTTGTTAATAGGTTAGTCCAAGAAATCATATGAAAAGTACTCCAAAGTGTTGAAAAAACACAAGAAAGTGGATAAACCCAAGCATGGAACATCAAAAATTATAGATACATTTGTAATGTCTCAATAGCATAAAGAGTATAAAACATGGCCTAACTTATTAAACTTAGATTCCATTCTATGGCATGAGATTTATATTAGCATCCCACATTAGTGAACATTTTTAACTTAGTAGTTAGAGCTAAACCAAAAACTGGATCACTTTAGATGGGAATACTTGGTGAAAATGACTTATGAAAACCTTGGAATGATGAGTCATTCTATTGAGATGTTTTGACATGTGTTGAGAAACACCAATGGTTTATGATGATGAAAATTTTAAGGCATGAGCCTTAGCCCCTTTATAAAAGCTGGTGGTTGGGTTCGGATGCGATACCATTCAAATTTTACCGTACAACCACAATACCTGAATTGGGTAAGGCTTAGCCGGAAGTTTATTTGCATTAGTATGAGTTCCCTTGTGGGAGAGGTCTGAGTTGAGGCTATCTCTCGATGTTGACCACCTATGTAGTGCCCGGGATGGCAGATGGCCATGGCTGGGAGGCTAAGCTCATAGTAGAGGTGCTTGTACTAGGGTGTGTAATTGAAAGGTTATGATTGATTATCCGCATACTAAGTATGATGATCCAGGGTAATTCTAGACGAATGTATCAAATTTTGTGGTGAAAGTGTACCACCTATGCAGAGTGTCAAACTATTCGAATAGTCCCATCCATAGTCATGGACAGTTGGAGTGGCCATACTGTTCCGTTGTGAGATGTTTTCAAAATGACTTATGAAATGAATGGTGACATTAACTTGACCACAACAGGGTTGTGACTCTGAACACTAAGTTCCCACTTAGGTGATTTAGAAATTTATTTTATCTTTATTTGTCTCTGAACTCAGCTTAGGTTTTAAACTAAACTTTGCAAGTAAACTTAGAGTTTAGCATTCCTACTAGACTACCTTACATGTTAGTGATAGTTTGCGAGTACTTAAAGAGTACTCATGGCTTTGTCCCTGGCTATTCCCTTGGCCAGACTATGAAGAAGACTACCAAGAGGAAGGACAGCAGGACGGCTACGACAACTAGGACTATCTCCCATTGTCAGCATTGCCTGTGACACTGAAGATGGACCTCGCCGCTACGCTATTTATTCCGCTACTTGTTTGTATTAAGCCTGGATCATGAGATCCTTTATTTGTGTAAGAGCCTATTATGGTTTGTAATGGATGATGTACTATGATATCCAATCTGTTATGTCTTGCAAAAATGGTAATCCTGGGATTGCGATGCATGGCATACAGGCATCTGGGATTAAAATCCGGGTGTTGACAAGTTGGTATCAGAGCCATCCTGACCATAATAGACCCTAGTTAGAATGGACGTCTGGACAAAAACTTAGTTTCATAACCAAAGTGAGTATTTATGAAAACTTATTTCCTCTCTTACCCTTGGGATTCTTTCTCTCAAAAAAATTCATGTTCCTAAAAAATTCTTACTTTACTACATAAAATTTTACACACTTGATCACTTCACTAACTTACTCATCCTAAATTCTTATAGATGGAAGTTCAGTACTGCAAGTTCTACCAGTTGGGCAACGGAGGCCAACTGGTCTTCGAGAGGGATCTTGATGCACTATCTGAGTACCTGGAGCGCCCACATCCGGAATTCTTCGGAGCTCAACTCAATGGTCCCCCAGGAGGAGATTTACAATGGCTAATAGTTGTTGATCTTCGAGGCAAGATGGAAGCACCACTTTCCGAGAAGATTCAATTCACCGTAAGAGAGAACAACTAGCTTTATGGATTAGCCAGGGCAATGCATGAAGCTCTCGCTCGTCTTTGCGGACAGAACATCAACTTGATCCAAGGAACTCGCTTTGCGCACTATGCAAGGCGTGATTCTATGGGAATGTCGTTGGAGATGCCAAGTCACCCGAAGATGAGACGCCAAGTGGAGAACCTTGACTTCCTACTGTACGATAGGAAGAAGGATTTGGACAATGCTCGAGAGTATGCCAAGAACAACCTTGCCATTGCTTCTCAGAAGGCCTAGACTTTCGCCCTGCTCATCAAGGATCGTCAATCCCTTCGTCGTCAACATGCAAAGAAGGATCGCACCATCGACCGTATTCGCAAGAAGGTGGCCGACCTCGAGAAGACCATGAAGGAGCAAGAAGCTCAGCTTGCAGCAAAGGAAGAAGGTGAAGACATCCAGGGTGATATTCATTCATACCTCGGCAATGATGATGACTACCTGGAGGATGATGCCATAGACTTCTACACCGACGATGATGATTCCGACTTCATCGATGATGAGTAGATGCACTTGATCACTACCATAGGAAGGAGATGTATCGGTCCCATTGTATCTTAGCTTATAGAATGGTTCTTAAAACCATCTGTTTTCCTTTCAAGTTGTGGTGTGTGTGTGTTTGTATCGTGTGCTTTGCTTGAATGAATGAAGAGAAGTTAGTTGAAAAACCCGAGTCAAACTCAAAGTTTTAGCTTTTGAAAACAAAACCATGAACCTTAGAACTTTCCCTCTTACCCCTTTATCTATCTCAATCTTCAGATGACTCGTGGAAACCCCGGAGGAAGCAGCTCATCGCAGGACCCAATGCTGCAGATTCTACAGATGCTAGTTTTCGACTCCGAAACTAGTAGAGCAGAGCGCCAAGCCAACCTAGCTACCATGCAGCAGATTGCCTTGATGGCCCACAATAATCAAGGCCATGGAAACCAAGATCATCATGGATCCAAGCTCAAAAACTTCCAGAATACCAATCTCCCTATCTTTAGCAAGTCTGAAGACCCGCTGGATGCGGATGATTGTTTGCAAACCATGGAAAATAACCTAGAAGTAGCAGGGGTTGACGCAAATGAGCAAGTTCTCTTTGCCACCCACTTCTGCCAGGAGATGCAAGAGCATGGTGCAACAACACCCACACAATGAACCACGGGCAAGTGATGACATGGGAAGCTTTCAAGACCAAGTTTAGCCGCACCCATGTGCCGCAAGGCTTAGTCACCAGAATGAGAGCTGAATTCAGAGAACTGAAGGAGGGCAGGATGTCTGTAGTAGAGTACCGTGACAGATTTCTGTCTCTCGCTAGGTATGCACCTGATGAGCTCAATACTAAAGCCAAGAAGAAGGAGAGATTCCTGAATGGACTACATGATGAGATGCAAACGGTGTTAAGCAACATCCGTTTTGACGATCTTGAAGAGCTAGTCAACTCTGCGATCCAGATGGAAGGAAAGATCAACCAAACCAAGGACAACCGCAACCGCAGAATGATGCACCAGAGTGGATCCAACAGTCACCAGAAGTATCACCCCAACCCGTCTGCAGGATATGCCCCGAGAAACAATAGACCCCCAATGTCTCGCCCAAGCTACCCCAACCGTAGCGGAGGAAATGTGAAGACCGGAGGAAATAAGAACAACAACCTCGGCAACTCCAACAACTTCAACTGTGTGCCACCCAAGTCCAACAACAACAACAACAATACTGCCCCAAGGACTGGAAGCAATGTTGCGCCTGTTGCCGCCAAAGACAAGTCTCTGATTACTTGTTTTGAGTGTGGAGGGAAGGGTCACTACTCCAACGAGTGTTCCAAGAAGATTGCCGCCACTGCCAATGTGAATGCACCAACTCAGCAGTAGCGCCGTATTCAGCCCGGAAGAAGATTCGCCCCCAGGAATTCGCTCAACCGTAATGGCCGTCTGTTCCACATGAATGCTCAAGAAGCCCAAGAAGAGCTAGATGTCGTGCTGTGTATGTTTTCTGTTAACTTAGTATGAGCAAGAGTGTTGTTTGATTCTAGAGCATCCCACTTGTTTGTTACCGAAGAATTTGCATGCACTAGTTAGATTCATCCAACCAACTTGAAGCATGTCATGATAGTTCAAATACCTGGTTCAACCACAAAAGCTAGAAAAATTTGCAAGGCTATACCTATCAGAATACATGGGATAGATTTTTATGCCAATCTAATAGTACTTGGAACCAAAGGTTTGGAAGTAGTACTAGGAATGGACTGGATGTCGAAACATAAAGGATTGATCGACTGTGCCAAGAAAGCCATCACCATGACCAGTAGCTCTAGAGTGATAGTAGAGCATATATCTGAAACCTTACCCCGTCAATTCAAATGCAACAAGAGTCTAGCCCTACCCACCATAGACCAAGTCAGAGTAGTCTGTGAATACCCCAACGTATTCCCAGATGAATTGCCCGGTATGCCCCCGGATCGGGATATTGAGTTCATTATTGAACTGATTCCTGGAACTAGACCCATAGCTCAGAGACCTTATAGTATGAACCCGTCTGAACTAGTGGAGCTGAAGAAACAACTTGATGACATGCTGGCGAAAGGTTTGATTCAACCAAGCGCATCGCCATGGAGGTCAATGGTTCTGTTTGTCGACAAGAATGATGGAGGTAACAGTTTGTGCACAGATTACCGGAAGTTGAATAACGTCACCATCAAGAACAAGTACCCACTTCCCAAGATAGAGGATTTGTTTGATCAGTTGACTTGTGCTAGCGTGTTCTCTAAGATTGATCTTAGGACTGGTTATCACCAACTCAAGATTCGTGCAACAGATATTCCAAAGACCGCCTTTACCACCAGATATGGATTGTATGAGTATACGGTCATGTCTTTTGGATTAACCAATGCCCCCGCTTATTTCATGAATCTCATGAATAAGATCTTTATGAACTTTCTGGATAAGTTTGTCGTTGTGTTTATCGACGATATTCTTATCTACTCCAAGTCAGAAGAAGACCATAAGCAACATCAGAGAATTATCCTTGAAACCCTGAGAGAACGTCAGTTGTATGCCAAGTTTAACAAATGTGAGTTTTGGCTGAAGGAAGTAGGATTCCTCAGACATATTGTGTCTGCCGGAGGAGTCGCTGTTGATCCCGCCAAGATCAAAGATGTTGAAGCATGGGAAGCCCCAACCACTCAAACCCAAGTCCTTGCATTTCTCGGATTAGTGAGATATTACCGCAAGTTCGTCGAAGGATTTTCGAGCATCGCAAGACCCAGGACCCAATTGTTGAAGAAGGACAATAAGTTTGAATGGACCGACAAATGTGAAGCAAGTTTTCAGGAGCTCAAGAAGAGATTGATTTCAGCCCCAATATTGATTATGCCGGATATCAAGAAGCCGTTCAATGTGTATTGTGATGCATCCAAGATTGGTCTCGGATGTGTGTTGATGCAAGAAGGCAAAGTCATAGCATACTTGTCGAGACAACTGAAGCAGCATGAGCAAAACTACCCTACCCATCACCTTGAACTAGCAAATGTAGTTCTAGCGTTGAAGACATGGCGTCATTACCTTATGGGTAACCGATGTGAGATTTATTCAGATCACAAGAGCTTGAAGTACATTTTCACTCAGAAGGAGTTGAATATGAGGCAAAGGAGATTGATAGAGTTAATCAAGGATTATGACCTTGACATTCACTATCACCCTGGAGCCAATGTGGTAGCGGATGCTCTTAGCAGATTGCCGTGTAGACTAAACACCATGATCAAAGAAACCCAGCCAAGTTTGCATGAGGAGTTGGAGTAGTTTAGAACTGGGCTAGTTAGATGGACCTTAACCCCACTTTGATCAGTCAGATGAAGGAAGCCTAGAAAGGAAATGCAAGCATCGACAGAATCAAACATCGTATTAGTACAGGAAAGGTACCTGGATTCACCAAGGACAAAGAAGGAGTTATGTGGTACAAAGGATGTATCTGTGTGCCAGCAGATTCGAAGCTAAAGCAATTTATGATGCAAGAAGCTCATGATACTATTTATTCTATCCTCCCTAGAGGAACGAAGATGTATCAAGATTTGAAGGAGCAATTTTGGTGGCACAAGATGAAGAGAGAAATAGGAAGCTATATCGCCAAGTGTGATATATGTCAAAGAGTCAAAGCGGAACATCAGAGACCCGCAGGACTGTTGCAACCATTGCAGATTCAGGAATGGAAATGGGATTCCGTCGAATGGGCTTTATCACCGGTTTGCCTACTTCTAGTAGGGAAATGACTCTATCTTGGTCATCGTTGATAGACTGTCCAAGGTAGCCAACTTTATACCTGTCAAGACAACCTACCAGAGTTCGAAGCTAGCAGAGTTGTATATTGCTAGAATTGTTAGTTTGCATGGAACCCCCAAGACCAAAGTGTCGGATCAAGGAACCCAATTTACCTCGAGATTTTGGCAGAAAGTCTAAGAAGGATTAGGAACCAAGCTGAATTTCAGCACATCTTATCACCCGCAGACCGATGGAAGGACTAAAAGAGGCAACCAAATCTTAGAAGATATATTGAGAGCTTGTGTGCTAGAGTATGGATCAAAATGGGAAGACTGTCTGCCTTTTGAAGAATTCTCATACAACAACAGTTGTCAAGCCTCTTTGCAAATGGCCCCCTTTGAATTCTTATATGGAAGAAAGTGCCGTACCCCTTTGAATTGGTCACAAGTAGGAGAGAGTCAAATTTTTGGACCCGATATACTACGAGAAGCTGAAGAGAAGGTTCACAAATTCTGTGAGCACCTCAAGACCGCCCAATCCAGGCAGAAGAGTTATGCCGACAACAGAAGGAGAGACCTGACTTTCAATGTCAGAGATTTTGTGTATCTCAAGGTTTCGCCATTGAAGGGAACGCAACGTTTTAGTCTGAAAGGAAAGCTAGCCTCCAGATATATCGGACCCTTCAAGATTCTGAATCGCCGAGGAGAAGTATCGTATCAACTAGAACTTCCATGATGTGTTCCATATCTCGTTAATTTGCAAATGCTTAGAAGTGCAAGAGAAGAGCCGTTGATATCAACAAGGATATGACGTATCGTGAAGTGCCCGTCCGTATCTTGCAAGAAGCTTACAGAACTACCCGGACCCGGAGTATCAAGTTTCTCAAGATCTAATGGAGTAACCATACCGAAGAAGAAGCCACTTGGGAGCGAGAAGATTGCAGATCTCTTTAGTTCATAGTGTTCTTTCTTAAATCTCGAGACGAGATTTTGTTTAAGGGGGGATGGTTTATAACATCCCAAAACTTTAATCAAGGTTACCAAGATCCAAATCACCCAATTTAGGGTTAACAAAAAACTTTTTATCATTTAAATACTTAGGACTGCATATGTGTGTTGCATTAATATGGAATTGCTTTAAATTGCCATGTTATTTGTTCTAATGGTTGTAAAATGATCCAAGGGTGAATTCCACATCATCTAGATCATTCCCAAGAAAATCCAAAGAAAAAGAAATCAAATAAAATTAATAAAGGCAAATGGTCACTTTTGCCATTTTAATCAACTAGGCCACTTTGGGTGTTCCTAGAATTCAAATTCAAACAAAAACAATTATGGTTCTTTGCACCCCTTTTTAGTACAAGTAAATATATACCAAGGCCCACTTTGTGATCTTACAAAAACTTTTGAACACTAAATTTAAATGGTAGTTGAAAATGGAATCAAGTGTATGTACCTAGATACTAGTTTTTCAAAAACCACTCAAATGAGTTCAATTTGAAAATCCCAAGCAACCACAGATGCTCAAGCATAAGACCAACAACTCCACCAAAAATCTTTTCAACATTCAAAACTTTTGTTCATGCGGCCATTGTGTCGAACACCTTATGATCAGAATCAAACCTGCCTAACTAACACTGTTTTGATCAAGGTTTTGTTGAGCCATTTGACCCCAATTAACTTCCCTTGTCTCCCCTAGCTCCAACCAGGCCATCAAAGAGCTACCATTTGGCCTAGAGCAGCAGTGTCGCGCCACCCCGATGCCATGCCCGCTAGTCAAGCACGGGCAGCTCGTAGGAGACAGCCCCGCCCTCTTCCGCCGCTCCAGGGAGGTAGGCGTGGTAGCACCGCCGCCCATCGTCCCTTCCCCAATAATTTCCAGCCCCTGGACCACCTCACATCGCTCGCACCCACCGCCTCTATGCCGTGCCCAGCTCACGCTAGAGCGCCATCCCCGACAGGCGCACACAAGCCGCGCCTTGCTCCCAGTTCGCGTGTGCCACTCCGCCATACCCGCATACCCCCAGACATGTCCTTCTCCCGCTGCACGACCAGCAGCCACCGCACGTCGTGTCGAGCACCGCCTCTGCCGCTCTGAGCGCCAGCCCTTCCCGACCAAACGCCACCGCCCCTAGCGCCGCCTTTACGCGGTAGCTGACCGCCAGGAGGCAAGCCACCGTCCGCCTACACCGCCCACGCCTCTAGCGCCCTGTACCATCATCACCGACGAGCTCACGGTCTCCTCGTCGTGCCTATATAAGGAGCCCGTCCCCATCCTCAATTGCCACACTCCAACACTCCCCCCTCACCACTGACCATTCCCCATGTCGTGGTGGTGTCACGGCAGATGCCATGTATAGGCTAAATGTGGGGACTAAATGCACTATGGGAATCCAGGGAGGGATAGTGTGGTGAATACACACACAGAAGCTTTGTATTTGATTATCCTTCACAGGTTACAAGTGCTCCTAGAGCTGTATTGGGGAGAGGAGGAAGAAAGAACTCTCTTACTCTGCCCACTAGCTAGCCCTCAGAGCTATCTCACTGAAATCAACTAGTCAAGAATCAACCCCCTCTACAGAAGCCCTAGCCCTCCTTATATAGGGGTGGCTAGGTCTACCCTTAGGGTATACGTGGAGGCATATTCCAGGGAATATGCCTCCTCCCAAAATAGTAAGCCGGCCGGGTTACTTTTCCCCACGTCACCCATGTAGAGGCTACGTGAGCCTCTCTGGCACCTGCGTCACCCGACATTGGCTTCGTCACCTTTGTCGGCCATGCCTCGGTGGTCCGGCCTCTGTCCGCTTCGCTCACGCTTCGCGTACAACAGCCACCTTTTGACCAGCGAGATACCTTCCTTCTCTTGCAAGCTTGATATAACCAGGATCCTGCATAGCAGATCCGGACATACCTGTTCCTGCATACAAGTTAGATATATCTTACCGACTTACGACTTAAGTCGGTTGAGACCATGTAAGGTGGACGTCCCTGGTCCGGGTTACTCCGTGATCCGGCCTGCCTTGAGTTGACTCGGCCAGCATTTGCTTTGACCTTGCCGAACCTCGGCTAACTCGACATTTATATCCCAGCGTGACCCTACCTGGGAGTATCCCCCCAACATTAGTCCCCGAAGCTGGTGCGGTCTTAGCTGCCTTAGCCGCTAAGGCCACATCGGGTTCAATCTCACTGAGCTCTGTGTTCCTTTTTCGAGTTACCTGTTATCTCGGATTCTATGGATTTACTTTCCCTTGGCACATTCCAAGTTTTTACTTGCTGGCCGGGTTACCACATACTCATCCGGGTTTCTCTTCCTTCTCTCGTACGCTTCCCCATGTGGAGGCTAATCATCACATCGCCTCATTTTAAGGCCCAACCACAGTAACCGGCGCAGTAATTGTCAGTCATCACTGTAGCGCACGTCACATCGTGCCTGCCTCCTCGTTATCTGCATCATAACGTCACATGATGGGATCCGCTGCGCTCTATGGCCTTCCATGTGGCTCGATGCTGATTGGTCAATCAGGATCGTACACGGCCACACGGTGTGGCCCGTCCGCAAACGCGATCCCACTACTCCTCTGAGGGAGCGGTTAAATAGGGGAGGGGCGCGCCCCTTGGGGCCGTTCTTCACTTCCGCGCGCCTCTGCCCCCTCTTCTTCCTCATCCTTCCCTGCGACAGCACCGCCGCCACCGCGTTTGAGCAGCTGCGCCGCCGCCGCTCTGCTTCCCCGTGCACCTGCGCCGCCGTCGCCTCTGCACACCCCCTCCGCCACGGGTCCCCGTCAATCCAGGCCGCTGCCACCCACCGCCGCTAGCGCCAGTGGGAGCAGTGACCTCGAGATGACAGAAGAAGAGCTCGCCGTCGCCGAGCAAGAGATGGAGGATGATGCTGCGAATGCCGACCGTGGCGCGTGGGCAGGCTCCTGGGTCTGCCAGGATGACCTGGAATGGCTCTACCGGACCAGGCGCATCCCGGAGGGCGTCGCCGCGCGCCTCGCCTCCTCCGAGCTTGCCCCCTCACCAAATCCAGGTGAGTACGTTGTGTTCCTATCACACTTCCAGCGGGGGTTCGGTTTGCCAGTTAGCGATTTTTTCCACAACTGGTTGAACACATACGAGCTCTAGACGCATCACCTTCCAGCCAACGCCATCACATCTCTCTCCACCTTCGCCTCCACCATCGAGGGTTATGCAGGATTATGGCCCACAAAGGAGCTATGGATCCGGTTCTTCGGCCTCCGCCGGAATGTTATTCCGAATGTAGAACTAGATCCGGAGGACAAACAACTCACGCAGTTCGGTGCTGCATCAACCTCTCCCTAGAGGTTGCCTGTCTTCACCGAGTTACTAGGCTAGACTCCCGCAAGGGATGGGCCCAGACCTTCTTCTATGTCCGAAACAACACCACCGAAGATCTGATCCGGCTGTGCCCCAATACTCCGGGTCCTCCTAACCTGGAGTTGTGGGACGTTATCCCCAAGAAGCCCATAGTGCTAGCCAACCAAGTTAACAAGACGTTCAAGGAGCTGAAGGACCTCGGACTGCGCAACGAGGACGCCATGATCACATTCGTCCGCAACCGGATCTCCTCCCTCCAGAAATGCACACACAAAGTGTGCCACATGAGCTGGGGCCGCGACCCCAACCGGACCTTGTCTTTCGAGTTAAGCAATACCGAGATTTACCGCCGGGTCAAGGCCCTGTTCACCACCCACAAGGACTTCTCCTCTGAGTGGACGTGGGGGATTGAACATTTTTGCCGGGATAGGCTTCCTCCTTTGGTAAGTCTCGCACCCCAAACTTTCTTCCGAGTTGAATCATATGTTGGTCTTTTTGTTGTAGATTTTAATCATGTTACCTTTCCTTTTCCTTAGATGTTTCTTCAGCAAACCATCGAGGATGGCACTGACCCTACCCTCAAATGGGCGCCTGACCGGGACACCTCGGACGAGGAAGAACCTGATCAGGAGATGTTCCTTCCGATGTTGGACGCAACCAAGCGACCTACCGGTAAACTCTCTTCTATTAGAGATTGGCCCGACGATGAGGATGATTCGGATGTTGAGGTGATGGAAGCATTTGACACTGTCCCCCTTTCTTATGCTTTTCCGGCATCAGCTAACCCCGGTGGGCAGATCCATGAAGATCCTCCCCTTGCCGTGGGTGATCCTGTTCCGGTTGCGCCGAAGAAGAAAAGGGGAGCCGCATCAACCTCTTCCTCCAGACCTTGTCAACCCGCCAAAAGACGAAAGAAGTCTGGAGACAAAACTGCCACCAAGCCTGCAACCAAGGCCACAGCTCGGAGGGCTCGGAAGCCCAAGGAGCCCCTAACGTCGGACGAGTAAGCCTCTTCTCCCTTTACTATTTTCTTGTCCTTCTTTTATTACATCTTGTTATTCAAAAATGTTTGATTTGGAAGGGCCACGGTGGAGGTCCCACAAAGTGGATCCGGCATTGCCTCCCCACTTCGACACAGCCCTTCTCCCCCTCGCGGCGAGGATTCACGCCCGCTGAGCCCAATCCCGGAGGGTCCAGCAGCTGCTCCGGGTTCCAGCCCACCTCGTCAAGAAGAGGGCAACCTTGGAGCGGGGGAGACCGGCTCTACCGAGGCAATGGCCACAACTACTTCGGCTCCGCCGCAACCAGCTACCACCGAGGTTCCCTCAGTACCTCCACCGAAGAAGCAATCAGCACTAGTATCAGCACCAGTATCAACACCAACTCCGGCACCAGCAGCAAAGGCAACAACAACAGCACCAAGCCCCTCCACCTCGTCCGAGTCTTCTCAGTCTCGGCGAGAAAGCACCAAGGTCGCTCCCAAGGGTAAATCTGTTGTAACAACTTCCACTTCTCAGCAGCAGCCTAAGGGCAAAAAGACCCCTGACGCCACTAGGGCAGCATCCATCGAGGCTAGACAGCGCACGCTCGCGTCCATGCTACCGAAGAAGACTCCGCCACCGAAGGGCGCCCCTACCGAGCCAGCTGATGCACAATAACTTGTTTTGCACACCAGCCTGACTCTTTCTCAGGTCGAGAGGAGGGAAGCGCATGCCAAGGGTTTAGTAGCGCCCCACATGCCCAGCGACGAACGATACCCTCCGACCTTGATGGAATTCATAAACAACTGGAACAAGGTGGAGTTCGTCCACAACGACGACCTCCCGGAGAAGTTCGGTCCCACCGAATTTCCAGCACAGATGAATACTGCCGCCAAGGCAATTAACCTCGCGGGTCGGATGATGGAGGTAAGTTAGTTCTTGTTTTCCTTAAGATGTTGTAGATATTAATGATATAACCATTAGTCCCCGAGACTCTGGGGGAGTAACTTGTTACTCGGCTGGATGCTCCTTAGAAAATTAACGTAGCTCCTTGATAACTTCGAATATGCACATACCTAGAGCCGGGTTAAGTTCCACTTGGCCTGGATCTGTGTACACTTCGAATATGCACACACCTAGATCCGGGTTAAGTTCCACTTGGCCTAGATCTTGTACACTTCGAATATGCACACACCTAGAGCCGGGTTAAGTTCCACTTGGCCCGGATTTTGTACACTTCGAATATGCACACACCTAGAGCCGGGTTAAGTTCCACTTGCCCCGGATTTTGTACACTTCGAATATGCACACACCTAGTGCCGGGTTAAGTTCCACTTGGCCCGGATCTTTGTACACTTCGAATATGCACACACCTAGAGCCGGGTTATGTTCCACTTAGCCCGGATCTTTGTACACTTCGAATATGCACACACCTAGAGCTGGGTTCAGTTCCACTTGGGCCGGATTTTGTACACTTCGAATATGCACAAGACTAAGCTACCTTTTTGTATTCCTTTTAGGTGACCACCAACCGCCGAAGCGCTGAGTTTCAACGTCTGCTGGACACTCACAAGATGTTGCGAGCAAAGCATAATGCACTTCTCGCTGAATACGAGAAAAGGGGTAAGTTCCTTCCTTGGCATTTTCCTATTTTTTTCGTCTTTTTCTGCCGAGCTAATCCATCATTCGGTTTCCGCATCTGGGGTGGAGGATGAGAATATCCTCATGAGGAAGAATTTGGACCAGATCAAGGGTAAGTTATTTTTGCTCAACTTTGCTATGCTTTCTATCTCTTTTTCCCCGTGACTCGGTAAAAATTCATACCTCGGCTCTGCCGGGTCAACAAACTATTTCAGCATCTCTTGAAGATAGTGTGTCCGTGCCTGATATGATGCTACATTTTCTCGAACAAGCAGGGCAGCATCAGGCCGAACTTAAGAAGAAAGACAATGAGCTTGCCCTCCTCCGATCCAAAGATGATGAGATTGCCAAGCTCAAGGCAGATATGAAGAAGCTAAAGGTGCAGCACCAAGCCGAACTTCAAAAAGCTGGCCAAGACTATACTGAAGAGCGGGAGCGCCTCACCCTCTAGATTTCCAAAGACCAAGAGCTTCTCCAAGAGGCGGACGTCAAACTCGAGTCGGCGAACACTGAACTTGTGCAGATTCGCAAAAGGCGCGATGACTGTACCAAAGAGTTAACCCGGAATCCAGAGCCATATTTCCCGTAAGTTATCTTCCTTCGTCCGTCATACTTCTGCGGGTTGCTTCTCATGTCTTTTCCTTACTTGTTTCCCCTGTCTTATTTTCAGGCAAATTTCCAAAGGGCAACGCCATTACGAGCACCGCTGTTGCTAAGTTCCGCCAAGAGAGGGGTACCCCCATTGCTCCTATAACTAAAGAAATTCCCTATGACATGGAGGACCTATTGGTCAGCTTGTCTTCTCGCGTGGAAATCGTGAAGAACTATGGCAAAGATATCCTTGACATGGCAGTTCGGATCTTCAACGTCTTTTGGCATGATGAAGATACTCCGGAGGGGACCGCAGTTCTCGTCGACAAACTGATGGAATATGAGACCTAGCTCGACCTTTGGAGGGAATCCGTTGGCCGCGCCGGAGCTGTGACCGTTCTCCACTACGTGCTTATGTGGTACGAGAAGATCGACCTCAACCTCCTAGCGCGCATGCGCACCGGATCCAAATGGTCTAGCGACCCAGAGTGGACTTCTCGGCGCAAGGACTGCGCCCATAGCCTCATCGAATATGCGCCCATTCATGAATGGAACGAGGGTCCGAGCTTCCTTGGTGCCGCTGATGCCGAAAATGCTGAAAACGCAGAAGATGGTTCGGATGAAGACGAAGAGGACGATGCCTTGGACATCGAAGATAGCGAAGATGACGCTGAGCTTCCTCCTACTGCTGGTCCTTGAGTGAAAAACTTTAAAGTTTATCAGATCCCCGGTATGCCGGGTGCAGTTGTATCAAGTGCACAAGTAATATTTTGCTACTAAGTTTTTATGCTGGATTGACTTGGGCGTAGTCCCCGAGTTTCATTTTCTCGTTCTTCCAATCTTTTGGCCCAGCTCGCGTCTACCTTGGCTCGGTTTTATGACTTACGAGTCTGAGCTTCAAAAATTGTCTTAACAATACTTGGAAACTTTGGGATTAGCTCAAAATAATTCAGCATGATCAATTTAAATTATACATATGGTTAGTTCGAAAAATAAATGTCGGCTCGATTAAGTTTTTTCCCTTAGTCGTTTTTCTTGTGCTACGCAATTCCAAACTTGTTCCCTTGCTTGCCATGAAGCCAAATCTTGTTGGATAGCAACAAGTCGAAGAGTTAGGTTCTTGGTGCTCACACATTACTAATCCGACCTAAGCAGAAGCGACTTACGCCAGCCGACGTAAAAATAATAAACGCAGAAGACAACTAAAATTACTAAGGCAGTCCCCGAGTTACTGCTCGAGGTGCCAAGATTTCATTGATAGGCTCATTACCGGCATACATACCGACATATGAGGAACTCGGATACATACACTTCTCTGCTAAGTGTAGAAAGGACGAAGTAGTGCTACATTCCATGGACGCTTAGATTCCTCGCTGGACCTGTCTGCCTTGTTCTTTTCCTGTGGCCTTGCGTTGATAAGATAATAAGAATCATTGTGCAAAGCTTTGCTCACAATGAATGGCCCTTCCCATGGGGGGGATAACTTGTGCATGCCAGCAGTACGTTGTACTAACCGGAGTACCAGATCGCCTTCCCGGAAAACTTGGGGGCTTACTTTCCGGCTATGATAGCGTCGGAGATTTTGCTGATATATGGCGGATCTAGACAATGCCAATTCTCTCGCTTCTTCCAGCAGATCAACATCATTTTGCCGGGCTTCTTGCACTTCGGCTTCTGTGTCTTGGGTGACCCTAGGCGAATCATGCTCTATGTCGGCTGGTAATACAGCTTCTGCCCCATATACCAGAAAGAACGGCGTATAGCCTGTTGATCGATTCGGAGTTGTTCTTAAACTCCACAGCACCGCTGGTAGTTCTTCTATCCAGCACCTCGTTGATCTTTGTAGCGGCTCAATGAGCCGGGGTTTTATTCCGGATAATACTAATCCGTTGGATCTTTCCACTTGTCCGTTCGATGCGGGGTGGGCTACCGAGGCAACGTCCAACCGGATCTTCTTATCACGACAAAAACGTGCAAATGCTCCTTCAGCAAAGTTTGTGCCATTATCTGTTATGATACTGTGAGGATAACCGTATCTCAAGATGATGTCTTTGAGAAATGTTACGTCCGTAGCTCCATCACATTTTCTTATCGGCTTCACTTCAATCCACTTTGTAAACTTGTCCACCATGACCAAAATGTGAGTCATATTTCCCTTTGCTGGTTTAAACGAGCCGAACATATCCAAGCACCATACAGCAAATGGCCATTTAATTGGTATGGTCTTGAGCTCCGACATTGGCATATGTGTTTTTGTCGCATACCTCTGACAGCCATTGCACTTTCTCACCAGATCTTCAGCTTGTTCTAAGGCACTTGGCCAGTAAAACCCATGGAGAAAAGCTTTTCCTACCAAGGCTCTGGATGAGGCGTGATGCCCACATTCCCCTTGATGTATATCCCGGAGGATTTCAAGTCCTTCCTCCGGATCAACACACCGCTGGAGGACATTAGTCACACTCCTTTTGTATAACTCAGAATTGATGATCGTGTATGCTTTCCCTCTCCTCTGAGTTTGCCTAGAAAGTACCTCCTTAGTGGATAAGGTTCCGTCTTTCAGGAATTGGAATATTGGTAATGCCCAAGCTGGTACAGCCCTCACTAGGAATATTTCCTCATCAATTTCCATCAGATCCACCGTCATAACTTCTACCGGATCGCGCTGTGCAGTCCCCGGGTTTGTCGTGGCAGTCCCCGGGTTTGCCAAGGCAGTCCCCGGGTTTGCCAAGGGAGTCCCCGGGTTTCACGAGCAACTTCCCTCATCAATGTCCATGGGCGCAGCCTCTGATTCCGGGATAAAATTGAGTCGGATTCTGGGGATGGCCTGATGGAGGGTTTCCTGAGGTGCTCCAATGCTACGCCTGGTGGAATTGCTTGTCGAGTTGAACCGAGCTTCGACAGTACGTCGGCAACCTCATTCTCCACCCGAGGTATTTGGTGAAATTCACATCCCTCAAAGTAACCAGATATTTTCTGCACATGAAATGTGTATAACGCCATGATCACGTCCAAAGCATCCCATTGCCCGGAGGCTTGCTGGACTACAAGATCTGAGTCACCAAAGCATTGGATCCGACGCATACCAACCTCCTTTTCCACTTTCAGCCCATGTATAAGTGCTTCGTATTCTGCAACATTCTTTGATGTAGTGAAATGGATCTGCAGCACATATTTCAGCTGGTCCTTCTTTGGTGAGGTAAGCATAACTCCGGCACCTAACCCGATTTTCGTTTTTGACCCGTCAAAGTGCATTCTCCAGTAGTTCGGATCTAGCAATGGTGGTCCGTATTGCACCTCGGCCCAATCCACAAAAGAGTCCGCCTCAACTTGAGATTTAATTGCTTCCCTTCTGTCATATTGTGGCGCATAAGGTGCTAGTTCAATTGCCCATTTTGCAATCCTGCCACTTGCATCCTTGTTACTCATTATCTCGGATATGGGAACTTCACATATTACTTTGATCGGGTGTTCCTCGAAATAGTGTTTTAGCTTCTTAGCTGCCATATACACGCTGTATGCCACTTTCTAATAATGAGGATAATTCTGTTTTGAGGCTGATAATACCTCGCTCAGATAATACATTGGCCTTTGCACCAACTTACCCTCTTCGTCGCGTTCTACCATAATTACTGCACTTACAACTAGGTTGGTTTTGGCTATACAGACCAACATTGGCTCCTTTGATAGTGGAGAGGCTAACACTGGTGCAGTGGCTAACATTTTCTTTAAGTGAGCAAAGGCTTCATTGGCCTGCGGCGTCCAAATGAACTTATCCGACTTTTTCATGAGTTGATAGAGAGGCAGTGCCTTTTCTCCCAACCGACATACAAACCGACTCAACGACACCAGGCAACCAGTGAACTTCTGGACATCGTTAAGACACTTCGGCAGCTCCATTCATTCTATGGCCCTGATCTTAGTCGGATTGACCTCAATACCTCGGCTGGAGACGAGGAATCCGAGTAATTTTCCAGCCGAGACACCGAAGGTACATTTCTCCGGGTTAAGCTTCATCCGGAACCTTCTTAGGTTCGCGAACGTCTTCCTGATATCGTCAAGGAGCATTTTGCTTTCCTTGGTCTTTATCACAACATCATCCACATACACCTGCACATTTTGACCAATTTGGTCATGCAAACACTTTTGCATACATCTCTGGTACGTTGCCCCAGCATTACGTAAACTGAAAGGCATGGTGCGATACCAATAAGCCCCATACGGGATGATAAATGCAGTCTTTATTTGATCATTCAGGTTCAGATGTATCTAGTGGAAACCAGAATATGCATCAATGAACGACAACAACTCACACCCAATAGTGGAATCTATGACCTGGTCTATCCTTGGCAGTGGGAACGGATCTTTTGGACACGCCTTATTTAGGTTCGTGTAATCGATACACATACGCCACACCACAGCCACATTCGGATCATCTTTCTTCTTCTCCACCAGCACCGGATTAGACAGCCAATCCGGGTAAAGCACTTCCATGATAAATCATGTAGCCAACAACCGAGCTATCTCATCTCCTATGACTTTTCTCCTGTCTTCGGCGAAGCGGCGGAGAGGTTGCTTCACCGGCTTAGCTCCGGGTCTCACATTCAAAGAGTGCTCGGCCAACACCCCCGGAACAACTTGCAAGTCCTGTGTGGACCAAGCAAAAATATCCCGATTCTCACGGAGGAAGTTGACGAGCTCACTTTCCTATTTGTCATTTAACCCGGCCCCAATTGTTACGGTGCGCTCAGGGAACATATCATCAACAGGCACCTTCTTGGTATCTTTTGTCGCTTGGAATGAGACGCTTCCATGCGGGTTACTCAATGCCGGCATATACTGTTGGGCGGACGGAGCTAATGCCACCACCTCTTGGATCTTTCTCTTTTCTTGCGCTACCACGAGTGACTCGGCTAGGTTTGACCTGGCTGACGCACACTTAATAGAACGTCGGAAATCTCCGGCTATGGTGATGACACCATTTGGTCCAGGCAACTTCATCTTCAAATAACTGATGTGGCAGCTTGCCATGAACTTGTTCAGAGCTGGTCTACCGAGTAACACGTGATACGCACTTTCTAAGTTCACCACCTCAAACTCCAAATTCTCAGTTCAGCAGTTGTCTCTTGTGGCGAACAAAACATCGACTCGAACCTTGCCTATGGGCTCACAAGAAATGCCTGGCAGAATGCCATGGAAAGTTGTCCTTGTAGGCTGGAGCATGTTCTCCCAGATACCCAACTTGCGCATCGTATCCGCATACATGATATTAATGTTACTACCATTGTCAATCAGTACCTTGGAGAATCTTACATTGATGTTAGGCCCAATGAATGTTGGGTCCAACACCAATGCATATGAGCCCGGACTAGGCATAAGCTTGGGATGATCTTTGACGCTCCAGGTGATTTCCTGGTCCGACCAAGCCATGTACCTTGTCACAACTGGCATTACCGCATTCACTTCCATATGTCGGCGCTGCAAGCTTTTCCTGGCTGTCTCTTCCGTAGTGAACACACAGTAGCTCTGATGGTGTTCTCTATACTCATTTCTCCCCTCGTTTCCGGGGTACCTCTGATCCTGCTGGTTTTGGTTTTCCACCTGATGCACTGCATCCCTTCTCTCATGGTTGTCATACCTCGGCGGAGGGGGAGGCAACATTAACTGTTGCGTGTTCGCTCTAGAGAGCAATTGCTGCCGGGGTAACTCCTGCCGAGGTTGATCATTCCGAGGTGCCTGAGCATTCCCCAAACCACTTTGTTCTATCTTTCGCATCCACTCACACTACCTAGTTGTGTGACCCGCCGGGTTACTTGGATTAGGCGTGTGAAATTTACACGGCTGATCCAGCATTACTTCATAAGTATACCTCGGACAGTCTTTCTTCTCTTTCCAATGTTTTTTCTGCTCTGGCGTCCAAGTTTTCTTCCCATCATTCCTTGGCGTCCATTTCTGTCCTCTAGTTTTCTGACGTTGACTGCTTCTTGCTCCGAGTTGATCTTGATTCACAGCTGCAACTTGGTGCGAACTGTATCGGTAATCTTGTCTATCATATCTTCTTTTACCTCGGTAATCATTCCTCCGGGATGACCTGGCTCCATCTCTCTGGTAATACTCCTCTCCTAACTCGTTCGAGGTGAGCTTAGGTTGCGTCGGATCACCCAAAGCATATGAATCAGCAATCCGCATCGTTTCTGCCAATGTAGTTGGCATATCTCTTTGCAACCTTTGCCATAGCATGCTTGCATATCTGCATCCTTGCGCAAACCAAGCTATGGCCTGTGATTTAATCACGCCCTCACACGAGTTTTGCACATTGCACCAACGGGTTAAGAACTCCCGGTCTGTCTCATTCGGTCTCTGCCTGCACATTGCTAGGGTTTGTGGTCTGTTGGGTCTCTGATACGTACTTGAGAAATTGCTAAGGAACATCTCCACGAAATCGATCCAGCAGTTAATACTCCTGGGTGGCAAGTTGGTTAGCCATACCCTTGCTAGCCCCTCCAACATCTAGGGTAGATATCTCATAGCCCACCTCAAGTTGCCTGTAGCAATTTTTACGGCAGTAGCATAGTTAATCAACCAATCCTTCGGCTTAGTGCTGCCGTCATATGTCTTTGTGCCTCTAGGTAACTGAAAGTTAGGTACTGCAGGTTCCTTCATGATCCGAGGTCCAAAACATGCTGGACCCAGGGGACCTTGACACTCAATTTGCTCTGACCTATACAACCGATCCAGTTTTAGCCTGGCGTCATCAGGCATTAAGTCTCTGCTTCCCAACCTTGATCCTATCACATGATAGTCTGGCCTGGGATAGCCATCATTCACCATCTCCGAATTACCATCATTGTATCTTTCTTGCTCCGGTGGAACTGCCCTTTGTTGCATACCTTGGCCGGCACTGCGCTCTTGCCGTGGCATATTCCGCTGCTGCGGTTGACTTGCACCTTCCGCATTATGCTGTCCAGCATTACCGTTTACAGCATTCTTTTGATCGGCATTGCCTTGGTCGCGGTTACCTCGGCCCGCTTCACCTTGGCTCACACTCCTTCGATCCTCATTTCCTTGCACTTCTTATCCATTCCCTGCCCTTGCCGGGTCATACCGGACTATCTGTTTATTCCTCCTGGCCGAAGTTACCACCTCTTCTCTCCTAGGACCACCATGAGGAGACGATGCGGCTCCAGCGGATTTTTCCGGATTACCCGCCGCCGAATGAACGAACTTGGAGGCCCCAGCTCTCTTCGGGTTAGCCCTGAGCAATTCCTCTTTCTACCTGTTCGCGATCCGAACCAACTCGTTAGCCCTATCTTGCTGTCTTTGGCGGGCTTCACCCGTCAGACCTTCTAACTCGGATGCGGCTGCATCTGCTGCCCTGAGGTTCTTTGCCAGGGTACTGTACTTCGGCAGCCCCACGGACAGACAGTTCTCTGATTCCTCAATCCTAGTATCAACCTCTTTGTTCATCTCACTCATGAGATTTCTCCCCTTCACTTTTACAGCATCTACTTTATTTTCCTTTGCGTACTCACGCAGTGTCATGTTCAACGACTGCTGAGCCGCGGCTATCTTTTTCGCACCCTCTAGTATTTTCTGCCTAGTTTCCTCTAGCTCGGGTTGTGCCTGAGCCGGATCTACTGCTACTGGATTGGCCAAGCTATTCATCGCCTGCCGTAGTACATTTTCAGGCCTCTCTAGTGGAGGTCCTCTACTTTTCCTCGGAGCCTTAGGTGTTACCTCCGGATCTGGTGCCGGATCCTTGCTCGCGCCTGCAGCTGGCGCAGTCATCATCACTTCTACACGGTCCGGGGAGCGAGTGATACGCGCCCCGTGAACCACGCTAAGGGATGGCTCGCCTCCTTCGACGACGTGCCGCGGATGAACGCACGACACATCGACAGCAACATAGACCTTGTGCGCGCCAAGCTTGACGAAGAGGTCGTTGCGCGGAAGAGGACGCGTGCCGAAGCAGCCAGCGTTCTCGCTGATGAAATCCAGCGATCCAAAGCGCTGAACGAGGCCGGAGACGATGCGCTCGCCGGTGCCGATGAGGTTTCCCGTCCGGATCTTCACCCCTGCTAGCGCCGCTAGCCCCACGGTGGGCGCCAACTATCGTGGTGGTGTCACGACAGATGCCATGTATAGGCTAAATGTGGGGACAAAATGCACTAGGGGAATCCAGGGAGGGACAGTGTGGTGAATCCACACACAGAAGCTTTGTATTTGATTCTCCTTCACAGGTTACAAGTGCTCCTAGAGCTGTATTGGGGGGAGGAGGAAGAAAGAACTCTCTTACTCTCGCCACTAGCTAGCCCTCAGAGCTATCTCATTGAAATCAACCAGTCAAGAATCAACCCCCTCTACAGAAGCCCTAGCCCTCCTTTATAGGGGTGGCTAGGTCTCCACTTAGGGCATACGTGGAGGCATATTCTAGGGAATATGCCTCCTCCCAAAATAGTAAGCCGACCGGGTTACTTTTCCCTGCGTCACCCATGTAGAGGCTACGTGAGCCTCTGCGGCGCCTGTGTCACCCGACATTGGCTTCGTCACCTTTGTCAGCCACGCCTCGGTGGTCCGGCCTCTGTCCGCTTCGCTCACGCTTCGCGTACAGAAGCCACCTTGACCAGCGAGATACCTTCCTTCTCTTGCAAGCTTGATATAACCCGGATCCTGCATAGAAGATCTGGACATACCTGTTCCTCCATACAAGTTAGATATATCTTACCGACTTACGGCTTAAGTCGGTTGAGACCATGTAAGGTGGACTTCCCTGGTCCAGGTTACTCCGTGATCCGGCCTGCCTTGAGTTGACTCGGCCATCATTTGCTTTGACCTTGCCGAACCTCGGCTAACTCGGCATTCATACCCCGATGTGACCCTACCCAGGGGTATCCCCCCAACACCCCACCTCTCGCCGGTGCCGCTCGAGCAGCAATTTGCCGGAATTGCCAGAGTTTAACGCAGCAGAGGAGGAGAAGCCCCCGTCGATTCCGTGCACCCTAGGAGCTACCGCGACCTCGCCTGAGTCCGCCATCATCTCCTCGTTCGATCGCCCCCATTGCCGCACTAGCTGGAGCCTTGGTATTCCCCACTGCACCCCCACCGAGCCACTAGGGTTCCGTGTCGCCGGCGACCAGTTCGTCGCTGACGATGAACGTGAGCCGTTGATCTAGGTTCTGATCGCACGACCCATATCGCCCCGTACTGCTTCACGTTAACATGTGCCACTGACATGTGGACCCTACCTATCAGTCGCCGGCCATGCCGCGGAGTGTCACTGGGTCGGCCCGTTAGTGTTCCTGCGCTGGCCCTGTAATTCAAATTTAGATTTTTCTATTTAAACTAAATCTAGTTTCTGCTGACTAGTTTGAAAATAAATTCAGAGAGTTTTACAAATCCAAATTGAATGATTCCAATTTTGTTGGACAGAGAATTAAAATCCCTATCCAATCCTGTTGGATTTAAATCAATTAGAGTTAAAGATCTCTCCTAGCATAAATAACAAGACTAAGACTTTTCCACATTCAAACATTTTTTGAAAATCAACCATAATAGCTTTTGACTTGATTCCAACTCTCAAAAATCACATTTAACGATACCGATCTGAATATGTAATAATATTTAGGTTTGCATGCAGTGACTTTGGACTAGTACCAAAATAATGCTATATAGGCATTTCTAGTCACTTGAATTCCTTAAAATATTAATCTTAGACTTTATAAATCGTGATCCAACATTTAAATCACATTCCCATGTATTAGAGTATGTGGTGATGACAGTGTCCACATGATCCCATATTTTAATTGGAGAATATTAAATCTTAAACAATTTCAATGAGTAGAAATTACTTTTCTCAAATAAAATAAATGAAACTAGTACATTAAATCTTGTGATGATTGTGATGATGCTAGATCATCAAGTGTGTGCCTTAGTGTGATAAATATACTAGTGAAGTATTGTTTTGGTGATTGTGTATTTCGTATGTATTTATGGATGATAGTACCGAACAAGTCTTCGAGGAGGAGGAGTTCTATCTTGAAGAAGAAGAGGAGAATTTCAACCACTACACGAACCAAGGCAAGCTAACACTTGCAAGTATTATACTTAGCAAGCCACCACTAGATGCAAGTTAACCCAAGCAGGATGCCATAGGCATGCTTGGTTATACATTTTGACTTATACCTACCCCAAGTTCTACTTACAAGCTTTACTTCTTTTACTTTACCAAAGTTCCTTACTTTGTTTATAGATAGCATAAAGAGTATAAAACTTGGCTAACTAATTAAACTTAGATGCCATTCTATGGCATGAGATTGATATTAGCATCCCACATTTGTGAACACTCTTAACTTAGTAGTTAGAGCTAAACCAAAAACTGGATCACTTTAGATGGGAATACTTGGTGAAAATGACTTATGAAAACCTTGGAATGATGAGTCATTCTATTGAGATGTTTTGACATGTGTTGAGAAACACCAGTGGTGTATTATGATGAAAATGTTAAGGCATGAGCCTTAGCCCCTTTATAAAAACTGATGGTTGGGTTCGGATGCGATACCATTCCAATTTTACCGTACAACCACAATACCTGAATTGGGTAAGGCTTGGCCGAAAGTTTATATGCATTAGTATGAGTTCCCTCGCGGGAGAGCTCTGAGCTGAGGCTACCTCTCGATGTTGTCCACCTCTGCAGTGCCCAGGATGATAGATGGCCATGGCTGGGAGGCCAAGCTCATAGGAGAGGTGCTTATACTAGGGTGTTTAATTGAAAGGTTATGATTGATTATCCACATACTAAGTATGATGATTCAGGGTTATCCCCGACGGATGTATCGAATTTTGTGGTGAAAGTGTACCACCTCTGTAGAGTGTCAAACTATTTGAATAGCCGCGTCCGCGGTCATGGACAGTTGGAGTGGCCATACTGTTCCGTTGTCAGATGTTTTCAGAATGACTTATGAAATGAATGGTGACTTTGACTTGACCACAATAGGGTTGTGACTATGAAAACTAAGTTCCCACTTAGTTGATTTAGAAATTTATTTTATCTTTCTTTGTCTCTGAACTCAGCTTAGAATTCAAACTAAACTTTGCAAGTAAACTTAGAGTTTAGCATTCCTACTAGACTACCTTACTTGTTAGTGATAGTTGGCGAGTACTTAAAGAGTACTCATAGCTTTGTCCCTGGCTATTCCCGTGGACAAACTATGAACAAGACTACCAAGAGGAAGGACAACAGGACGGCTACGACAACTAGGACTATCTCCCATCGTCAGCATTGCCTATGACACTAAAGATGGACCCCACTACTACACTATTTATTCCGCTACTTGTTTATATTAAGATTGGATCATGAGATCCTTTATTTGTGTAAGACCTTATTATGGTTTGTAATGGATGATGTACTGTGATATCCAATTTGTTATGTCTCGCAAAAATGGCAATCCTTGGATTGCGATGTATGGCATAATAGGCATCTGGGATTAAAAATCCGGGTGTTGACACCTGGCCTCGAGCCGAAGGAGACCTCCGAGGATGAAGCTGCCAATCCACCGGGATTCCATCAAGTATTTGTGAGGGTAACATGCCTTTCATGGAAGAAAGAAATTTCGCTGGAGAGTAGAATGAAGGAGAAGTTGAACTTCTTTTTGTGAGGGAATAGTATACTAGTAGTACTACTCAGTTTTACTCCCATCGCTACAATAAATAAACAATAAGGAGTCCTTGTTTTCGGTGTTTTTTCTTTGATCAAGCATTTATCCAAGGAGTAATTTTATTTGAGATGCTCTAAGGAGTACTTAGTACAAGGGTAACATGCAGAGTGACCGCTTGGCGGCGCTTGAGTTTTTTTGAAGTCGGCGGTGGTCCGGGACATTCACACTCATAAGAGAAATGTCATATTGATACTTCTAGTGTCCGTACTTTTAGCTGCCCACAGTCTATCGGATAGTAGGACTACTATACACTCACGGAACAGAGGTGGTGAGCAGCTGCAGCTCGTGCAACGTGTCTGGTAGATTCTTGGAGTATGTACTCTAGTATACAGTACTAGTATACTTACTAGTAGTAATAAGTTGCACATGCCATAGTACTCCTGCACGTGATACTCAGATAATAGAACCATAGAAGTATAGGTTTTCTATTGTTCAAGGTCTAGCTCGTATCCTTAAACTATCTAGTGTATATTTAATTCTTGTACTTTATATCATTGACAAATCAACCTCTACTATAGCTACCTAATACTCAATTTTTTCTAACATGCTGTAGAAAAATAACTGAAGGTTCTAGAATGGTGGATAAGTGTGTTTTGAGGTTTGTGCATGACACTCATTGTGCTAAGACTATCAATACAATCTTCAAGATACTGAAATAGAAAAGAAGATCCAATGGTTAGCAATGTTGGGATTTGTCGTTCTCGATACAATGGTGAATGTTCAAAGTTATTCGCACACTATATAGTGGTAAGATAAGGTAAGATAATATCGGTGATAACACTATCAAATCTTGATAATTGTTAAGTGGTGTAAACAGTGGCTCATGGCGAATCACTGAGCCACTTACACTATGTTCTATAACCATCCTTTCTTCCATATTGAAAAAATAACATGCCTACATTACCTATGTTCTTAGCTAAACCAAATTGCATATGGCCTTCAAATGTTAAAACATGCATTGCACATATATACATACTAGTCTTACCACTTTAGTGTGGGATAACCTTTGACATTGACCGCTAGCAGATCAAGACTGGCAAATCCCAACATTGCTAACTGTTGGATCTTCTTTGCCATTATAGTATGTAGAAGATTATATTGGTAGTCTTATCACAATGGATGCTATGCACAAACCTCAAAACACACTTATGCATAATTTATCTAGAGAATGTTATAAAATACAAAGTATTAGTTAGCTAGTAAAGGTTGATTTCTACGTGATATAAAGTACAAGAACCAAATATACACCCGATACTTTATGGATAAGTTGTGGCTCAAAATTATAATTTGTATTTGATCTTTACCTATTACATGTTTATGATATGTCATACTCCTATTATATTAGTCTCACAAGCAAGGCAGATGCAACTTACTACTAGTACACACTACCTGCATTTAATGCAGATGCAAAATAGGAAAAGTCGTCTCTCGTGCTCCCTTCTAGAAAAATTCAAGAGAAACCATATGCTTAAAAGTATGGCATACCGATTCAACTTCTTACTAGGAATATCCACATTGAAAGTATTATCACCTTTGAAAAAATTCAGCGAAAAATAATTTCCACAAAAAATGCTAAACGTTAATTTGGAAAACATTTGAAAAACTAGTTTAATAGTTTTCCTTAGCTTGCGCAAAAATTCTTGTGTTTCAAGCCAAATGACCAAGGATATGCCCATATATCCACATCATCATAGTTTGTGGATCTACAAGTAAGCCCACCAAACCAGGGCCAACGTCTTGTTATATCTAGTGACTAGGATAAATGCTAGAGTAGATAACTAATTTCTGGTGGAGTAGCATATAGGTGAAATTTTTATTCACAATAGGTGTACACTCACCGATGTCGTTCCCATATCTAGCTAGTAGACGATGACACATCTTGGTATGTTAACTAAGCAATGTTAGTTCTGGTAGTTTCCAACTTTTATGAACATAACATTTTTTAATTTCATCCTCTTAAATGACTTTATGTTAATTTAACAAATCTTGATATACAAGTGTGTGATAGGTTCCTTCTAAATTTTTTTGAAAACCATTTTTATTTACCCAAGCAATCACTCTATCTAGAACCTCTCAAGTTTTATAGATTTCAACTTCTTGCTAGGAATTTTCATGCTGGCAAATTTGTCCTTGTTTTGGAAAAATAATTAAAGCGAACTAAACAACAAAAATTGGGTAAAACTAGCATGTGGCATTATCTTATATGTATTGATTCCATAAAAAATCTAGACACAAATTTTGCATTGTTTTTGAAAAAACATGCTTCAAAGTATGGCCCTATTCAACTTCTTGCTAGGAATACTACTCCCTCCATCCAGAAAATTACATTTGTCTAGATTCAAATGTATCTAGATATGTTTTAATGTGTAGATACATTAAAATCTAGACAAATCCAAGTCAGTTATTTCTAGACAGAGGGAGTATATTATGATACTAGTATGTGATACCACATCCACAATGCATAGTACTACTATCATGTATTGTACAGTACTTAGTACTAGTAGTATTATAGTCTTAGTGTATTTATTGTTTTGTAATCTCAAGGTAAAATTGTGTGCGAGATTTCTTTGAGATTATTTATTCTATGATACCATATCTACCTGTGATACCAACATAATATCTTTCATCATTAATTACCGTGACACATAAGAATTTTCCATGCATGTAATAATGCATGATACCTACGACCTGATACCCCCATTGGGGCTAGTCTAATCCCAAAAAGAGGTAGAGTACTACCTAGTTTTCCCCATGCTAGTCTCTTGCCAAAGAGATAAGGTATCGGCTCATGGCCGTTGAATTTGGATGGACGGATGATATTGCCTAGAGTGAGATGATGAGTCTAGTACTCCTAGTATTTAACTATAGTACAAGTCTCTCTTGCTCGCTCTCATCAACCCTCTCAGATCTGCACCCCTCCCTCTGCTCTCTCGCTGAGTCTCAAATTACCCGCAGATCCGCCACAGTTGAAGAAGGCAGCTCTATGGTAGACAAGTGGTTTGAAGCTACGATTGACCTGAGTGCAATGAGGCAAGTCTTCAGCTGTAGGCTGTGTTCTCAAATTGTTCGTCATCTCGTATACATGGTTATTACTTCTTTCTTCAGGATGTTTTCCACACTGGTTTGATACAACTCTTGTTTTTTGGGCAAATCTATTTTCCTTGCATGAGCAGCGCTTTGGCAAGGCTGCAGCGTACATTGCATGTGCACAATGTGTTGGAAAATTGTCCGATGGTCGGTGCCCGGGATGTGAGTATGGACGCGTCTTGAAACCAACCACTACCATGGATCGAATGTCATCGGGAATGAGGCTCAGGTGCAACAACAAAGGGTGCGACATGGCTGTCAGCTTATTCGAGTTCATCGAACACCAGACGGCGTGCTCGCACAGGCAGAGGGCGACATAGGTTCGCGAGAAAAAAAGAACTATATGATATTCGGGTGTCTACTGTATGTGTGTGCTGATTCCATCTAGAATATGGTTTAGTCTCTGTCGTGGTTGTGTTCTACCTATACTAGTTATGTTATATAAATAAATTGAATCATCATCGCATCCACATAGTTTCTCTCTTTTACCGATAGCAAGGGAAAGTACCATCATCTTAGGCATCTACATAGTTGCTCTCTTTAGCTAAAAATCTTGAAAATCCGTCAAACTTGGGCGGCCCTCAGCAGCGTATGCAAATATCAGTGCTCAAACCACTTCTCATCCATCCGGCAATTGTGCCTACACTGCACAGCCGATGCCACACAAAAATCAAGGAACCGGAGCAGCTACTTGCTCTGATGCCCAAACTCAACATATGTTAAAATATTGGTCTTCCCTATCCATCTCAACAACCGTTCCTCTATGAAAAGCCTAAATAGAACGATGAAGAGAGGACGAGCCAGGGATGATGTTGGGGAGTGACGAGCAGTCCTCTCTCACCCATTTCCCCTAGCCTCTTCTCCCTCATCCAGGCTAGTACCATCGACTAGGCCCCTCCTCCACCCCACCCCACCCCTCCCCTCCACCACCACCCCAAAAAAATCCCCAAATGGAGGTGCCACTTGAAATGGAGTGCTCCTCATAGGAGCGCATCATCGAGTCTGGACCCATGTCTTCCGTGCCTGCCGCGTCTCCGCAGGCACAACCGACTTCTCCATTGTTGAGCCGCAGTTAGTTGACCAGGCGGTCGATCAGGAGGATGACTGGCTCAATCCTAGACCCTTTGGAGGAGGACGATGTCGCGACCACACCCTGCAAAGAGGAGTTGTTGAATCTCAGCCTGGCTCCCAGTAAGATGCAAAGAGGGAGCAAGGTTGTGGGAACTATGAGCATGGTTCTTGGTCGTGTATGGCTACTGAAGAACCTGCAACTCACAGTGGAGGAGTGGGACATCATCATGACGTACAACATTCTACACCATCTCTGGCATCAGGTGTGTATGTGGGTCGACGGGTTGCACTTCGACCTAACCCTCAGCATGGATCTCTGGCTCATCGTCAACTTGCTGGCGCTTCAAGACAGTTGGTACCTGGTTGAGCAGGAGGATGGCCACTGCAGCATATGCATGCATGCAGTGTCGAAGCGCACAACAGTGCGTCTTCGGAGATGCAACCAGCCGTACCACTGCAAGTGCATATTCACTTGGATTGAGACCAATGCCAGCTACCTTATCTACCGAGACAATGTGCTCGCCCATCTCTATTGACACGAGGTGCATATGCCCCCTTCTGTATGAAACTTGGTCATGTGGTTGATAATTAATTAATTTTTCTGAACCAATGTATCCGCTGCATGCCAAGTGAACTTGTTCTACATATGTTTGCAATTGTCGAATTAAGCTTAATCCAATTTAGACAGGGAAAATAATTAGTCTAGGATTACAATCCGACAGGAAAATGTCATCATGTCTCATACGTTTTTTTGACAAAGATAAAACCAATACGAATCACTATTCATCATCTCACTGCATAATATGAACCAATAGTCTAATCATCATCACCATCATCGCTTTCAGCACCACCGCGTTCTAGATCCACATATTCCGACTGTGTTGGATCTTCTTCCCCTTGCCATTCATCATACATGTCCTAAGATTCATCAGGTAGAACCTGTTTATTCCTGTCTTTGTCGACTACACTAACCTCGTCAGTGAAATCTACTTGTCCTCCATGCTCAGAGCTGCCTCTGGCAATCAATTTTTCATCAACGTCAGCCAGTTCAGTTACCATAAAACCATTGGAATCATCTTGGTGGGAAACATCTATGGTGACTGGCTCGTCATACTTATTCACATCATCGGTGCTCCTTGCCTCAAACTTTTTCACATATTGGTAGTCATTATTATCTCTGTCATCCAAGAATATTACCTTGGAAGCTTAAGTTACCAAAATATAAGGTTCCTCCTTGTACGACTCAGCAGTAGTATTAATCGATATGAAATTCCCATCATTTATGGGGCTTCTTTTCTTGTTCGGATCCTGGTCATACAAATAGAACTTGAATAGAACCACAGATCGACCACCAGTCTTCTCGTTATAGTCGAACTCAATAACCTCTTTTATGCGCCCATAATGATCATACTCAACTGACTTCCTCATTTTGGCTTTGAAGTGCTCTCCACTGGTCCTGATTCCACTGTTTTGTGTCTTCAGATGTTTCTCACGCTCATACGTGTTGTAGTGGATACCATCATGATTACAAGTTGAAGATGTCTGCACCCTATTTTCCAGACCACGTGATAGGGGATAGAGACCATCACTAACATCGCCTGGATTCTCTTCACGCAGCTTCGTGATCTATGGTTATACAAAATAATCAAGAGGTCATCTCATGTGCACAATTCGTGTGCAATTCGAAGTTCATTTGAACATCTTACATGATTCCTAAACCATTCCTGAAAAACACCACCACATACTGGTGCAACATAATATTTTCCTTTGGTTGCTTTAAATAACCTAAAAAACTATACACAAGTAAGACATCTAAACATATCTTGCTACAAGTTTCATTTCATATATGTGAGGATATGTATGAATAGTACTCACGCAACAAAGTTTTCAACCTCATCAATGTTATTCAGCAAATACCAAGTAACTTGGTCATATTCATGATGCATTTATGTTCCTTCTTTCCTACTAGGCAAACACCATGGTTAAAAACAGTTTTTTCAACTTCTTCAATTCTTCCACCTAGATTAGATCTCGTTTTACAACCAAGAATGTATCTTGAGCAAAATGCAAATGATTCAACATCAATATATGCCTTTGTAGTGCAAGCCTCTGCTCTAGCCTTGTTCCTAATAGTACCCTTGAAAGTGCAAAGTCAACATTATATAGGGTACATCCATCAGTATTATACGAGACCTCTATAAAGTGCATGTGTAGTCAGATGAACAGCCAAATGCACCATCACATCAAAGAAGGCTAGTGGATATATCAGCTCAAGCTTATATAGCATTTCTGCTATGTCGGTCCGAAGACGCGCTACAACTCTTCTGTCTAGAGTTTTGCTATAGATTTCCCTAAAGAACTTTCCCAACTCTACAAGGACATTGTACAAATCCTTGTTCACTAAACTTTTAATGCCAAGAGCTAAAAGCCTTTGTAGTAGGATGTGGCAATCATGAGTTTTCAATCCTTAGAGCTTGTTCCCCTCTGCACTGATACAATTTGCAATGTTGGAAGAAAATCCAGATGGGAATTTCACAACTTGGAGGAAGTCACAAAATAGTACCCTTTTATTCATCGGCAAGGTAAATTCTACACCTCGAAATTTGTAATGTTTTTCACTGCCCTTATCAACCGTATCTTTAGGATACAACTTGAAGTTGTTGGCGACGTTGAGTTTTGCGCAGTCAAGCCTGGCATTATAGCTATCTTTTGGCTTGCATGGGATGTTGAGTAATGTGCCTATAATTTTGTCACATATATTTTTCTCCATGTGCATGACATCAATATTATGTAAAAGTGTCTTACCAGCCCAATACGGCAAGTACCATATAGAGGATCTGCGCTTATAAAATATTCTAGGTTCCTTTTCCTTCCCTTGGGCATCTACTGCTATTTCTTCCGCTCTCTTCCTTTTAGATGCTGCTCCTACTGTCAGTGCATCTTCTGTATTCTTTCTTTTACCTTGTTTGGTAGTTGGTTGTTTTCTTGGTTTGACATTTCTGACCTTTTGTAGATGCGCATGCAACTCAGCTGTTGTGAAATTTTGTGGTGTAGTGCCATATTCAGTCCTATTTCCGTAGAACTGCAATTTTTACGTTTTTTGGAATTTGTGCCCTTGAGGAAGAAAAACCCGGTGGCCTAGGAAACTAGTCTTATTTTGTAGCCTCACCGTGACCTGTTTTGTCTCATAGATAACACATGCGTTATAACCTGCTATCACTCTTCCTGACATGGTGCCACAAGCTAGAAAATCATGTGTTCAGAATAGCACAGTAGCACACATAGGGAACATGGCATCTTCATGTTTGCTGACAAGGATATCAGGAGTCATGACAGCCTTCCATAATTCCTACAAGTCTCCTATAAGAGGTTGTATGAACAGATCAAAATCCTTCCCAGGTGATTTGGGACGTAGGATGAGTAAAGCCAGCAAGCAGTTTGACTGATCAATGCATGCCTAGGGATGTAGGTTGTAAATTGTGACAAGTACTGGCCACATGATGTACGAGTTACTCATGTTGCCAAATGGGTTAAATCCATCTATAGCTAGGACAAGTCTCAGGTTCTTGGATCTACTGCAAATCCTGGATGAGCCTTGTCAAAGTTCTTCCATTCATCACCATCAGCATGCTGTCTCAGTAAGTAATCATCTAGCTTGATAATCTCTTTGTACCATCTTGTTTCCTTAGATGGTTGTTCTAACTGAAATAACCTATTCAATCTATCTACAATTGAAAAATATATCGGAACCTTACAAGGATGTTTCTTTTTTTATCACCATTTTCCATCTTGATTCGTTACATACTAGGCATTCATGGAGGTTTTCATAGTCCTGCCAGAACAGATACGCAGTTATTTGGACAAAAATGGATCTTCTCATATGATGGTCCAAGTACCTTGATGTATTGTTTCATCTCATAAAAGGATTTTGGTAGTCCTTCCGTAGGGATTGACTCGCTGTACACCTTAATCGCTGAATTGAAACCTTTGTTGCTAATCTTGTTGAATGACTTCTCTATTAGTAATTTCATTACCAGTTCGAATCTTGAGATACCAAAATCAAGGTCACCTAAACACTTGGCATCTTCTATCAGGTCAGAGAAAAGTGATCTTTTAGGTGAAGGAGCGCCTTTTTTTTCTTGCAGTCGGGTACATGTCCCTTAACAAACCAGAAAGGTCCTCATCCTCGATCTGATGAGATCAGGAGAATCAACATCAGCTTGAGGATCAAGAACAGGCTGATCATATGGTTCACCATGTTTAGTCCACCTAATATATGTGCGCTACATTCCATTAACGAATATATGGTCTGCGACTATGCTCTGACTCAACTTTTTATAATTAAGGCATTGACCATATGGGAAAAACACATCTGAGTCATTGTTATGATGTCTAACAAACTTTATGAAGTCATTAACACATTCCCAATATGAAGGTATTCTTTTTTTACATTCAGTATCTAATATATGTCCATCAGTTGAGGATAGAGATGGTTAGAAGCTTTCAAGATATTTCACCGAATAGGTTGATTACAGATCTAATTAAGCCAAGATATCTGAGCAACCTGATTGAATATAGAACCAGAAACGCCACATAATTTTAGATTATTTCAGAAATTGAGTGCAGAACTATGTTACATATTTGAGAGAACAGAACGACCGAGCGCAAAATGGCAACCAATTAGAACAAATAGATCAAGTGCAGAACAATGTCAAATGAATAGATCGAGTACGAAACGACTTCTAAGTGAACTAAGGATATTTTAAGCATACCGTGGGGATCAACTAGCTGACAGCTGGCATGTGTGCATCTTGAAAAGTACGGTGCCGCCAACAATGTTGTCATGCCGCCCCAGCTGATAGAGAGAGTATGAATGTTTTGGTGCGCGGCCTGTGGTTTTAACCGCTTGCGCGTCTCTAGAAGAATGGTACAAAGTGATAGTAGCTGGCTGCTGGAGTGCAGGCACGAGTAGGAAAGTTTTTGCGCATGTGTCTTGGTTGTCAACAATTTTCACGCGAAATATCGGCCAAAATTTTCTCCCTCATTTTTCTTCTTTGTTGAGGTCTGGAATGTTTATTACTGAGCCCATGAAATTAGCCTATCAGGCCCAAGCATAGCCCAAAACCTTGCAATTCGGCCTTTTCATTGTCTTATGGCCGCCGACCATAGTGCATTCAGTTTCAGAGTGAGCCCATGAAGAATAGGGCATCCACCCCCAGTTAGCCCAGAATATTTTTAATTTGGTCTTTATGGTCATTCCCTTCTCCAACCCCCAAAATGGTCCGCCTACCTATATTTTATCGAAGAAACTACTGCATTACTAGTAAGTTCCATGTACCCTGCACATGAGACCCAGATAATAGACATATGACATATCATCACTATATAAAATTGTAATAGACAATGCTCAAAAAATTAATTTGATCGACATCTATATAGTATGGGTGTGTATTTGGTCCTTTACTATTTACCATGTATATTTGGACCTAGCAACGGACCAATGTCAAAACAGCGGATGGGGTTGAAAAAAAGTTCATCATGCACACATTTCATTTATAGAGGATGGCACATGGGACCCAGTCGTGCGACCTCATGGAGATGCTGCATCAATCAACATTGGCAAGTTCGAATCAGGGATGCACGATCGAGAAAAAAGTCCAGCGTGGTGAGAGGCTAACATGGCGGACCTGGCATCCTAAATAAACGGTTGATGCAACGAGCAACGTTATCAAGTTCGACCCTAAAAGCAGTCCATCATACACACGCCTTTTCTGGGTCACGGAACTGCTTTTTTAGCGTAGGGTTAGGGAACTGCCGAGCAGAGGCCAGTGAAATTTGAGAATGGATCCAATGGAGCATATGAAAGAACATTTTAATTTGGCCTTGTCAGGATCAAGGGACTGATGAGCACAGCTAGTCAAATTTAAGAAAGGAGCCCATGGAGTATAACACATGTAGATGGACCATGTAGAATAGCCCAAAATATTTTAATTCGGTCTTTTGAGCATTGCCCCCACCTCTTAAAATAACTCCGTGTCCACCTCTTAAAAAACTCCGCCTACCCATATTTTTAAGAAACTAGTCCATTTTATATGGGGCATTTTATAAATTGAAATGACAATAGGCTGCCCTTTTATTTTTAAAATATAAACACGGACACATGACATCTTTTTAAAAACATTAACACATAACTTGAATGTACTAAGGAATGTTTAATAATATATTTTCTGTAAATATCTTTGGCATAGTGGAGATACACACAGTTTAAATCTATTGGAGGTCTTGAGTTTTTTTCTTCTACTATAGTAATATAGCATTACAGAGAGGTTTGACATCGTGGACCCACCAACCCGCAACATCCCTCGAGTTTATTGGTCGGATTTGAAGAAAAGTTAAATACTTGTATAGAGAGGCTGGCATAAGGGACCTACCCGCCAGAACATACAAGGCTGCATCAGGGATCCAGCAGCAAGAACATACACGGCTGCCACATTCAGCAACGTTGCAAAGCTCAAAACAGCGCACGCGGCTGAAAAAAAGGTCTATTATACACACATTTCATTTAAAGACATACCAAAATGTGGGACCCACCAACGTGGCCTTATACAGGTGTTGTATCGAGCAACGTTGCCAAGTTCGAAACAAGGAGGTGCGAGCGAGAAAAAATTCCATCATGCACACGTTTCTTCTAATGACAGGCTGACATAGGGGACCTAGCTGCCTGAAAAAATAGCTGATGTAGCAAGCAAGTTTATCAAGTTCGGAACAAGGTAGTGCTAGAGAAGAAAAAATCCATCATACCCATGAATCTTCTAATGTGAGGCTGACATAAGGAACCCACCAACACGGCTGATGCAGCGAGCAACGCTATCAAGTTCGGAACACGGAGGCATGATCGAGGGAAAAAATTCCATCATACACATGTTTCTTCTAGTGAAAGGATGACATGTGGGGCCTAGCAGCGTCATTAAACGGTAGATGCATCGAGCAGCGCTATCCAGTTCGAACATGGCAGTGCGAGCAAAAGAAAAAATCCCATCATAAACATGTTTTTCTAATGAGAGGATGACATGTGGGTCCCATCAGCCTGATTAAACGGTGGAAGCATCGAGTAACACTATCAAGTTCGGAACAGGGTAGCACGAGGGAAGGAAAAAATTCCATCATACACACAATTCTTCAAATGAGAGGCTGACATGTGGGACCCAATAGCCTGACTAAACGGAAAATGCATCGAGCAACCTTATCAAGTTCAAATCATGGAAGTCCGATTGAAAAGTATGGTACGCTAGAGACACTGATGTCTCGGACCTACACGGCTCAAAAGACTTCGGCAAGTCAACCTCACGCGAGGAACCAAAAATCTTGCTTCTGCCACACACCAACCGAGCTTCCTCCATGTTTTTAGCGGTTTCGTCGTAGTAGAGGGTCACGAAACTGGAAAAAAAACTTTTCCATCAGCCACGGCCGAGCTGAGAAATTCGCCGTGGAAGACGCGCCATCTACAATGACCATCGGGCCAAGTCGTTGTTGTCAGATATTTGTCCCGTGAACGAAGTTGGGTCCAATGATCCCTTGGTTCGTGAGGAGGATGAACACGTGATTCCGAAGGAGTTCGACGGAGGCTACGGTGGCGGAACCAGCTCATGGCAGAGAGTTGACACTGGGGGTTTTTACCTAGATTCGGGACCCTCGTGAGGAGGTAAAGCCTCTACTCCTGCTTGGTTGTATTGCTAGCTTGCCTCGCAGGGTTACAATGGTGGATGAAAGACTAGGATTTTAGATTTCTAGGATCCGTCCCCTTACAAGGTAGGTGAAATGCATCTTATATAGGGAGGCGTCGGACCTCTTCCCCTTGGTCACAAGCCGGAAGGCTGCCTACAGTGCCGCTCCTTGTGATCCCTATGGGGCCCCCGGATTAATCCTCCGAGAATCCCTGTTATGTATACAACCACGATCCCATGATCAACTAGTCGTGGCACATAACCGACAAGTATCAAAGTAAACATCCAAAGATGTACCGAAATACAAGACTTACAGGAATGTCATTATGGCTACCTCAATAATCAGCAGCGGAACTTCATCAAGCGTAGAGCCAGAGCCATGCCTTAACCTACATGCAACTGACTCGGAGAACGTCCTAGCTCGCATAGTCGCCATCATTGTCTTCTTCTTGAGATCTGGCCAAGTTAATAGCCAGGGACAATTCTAGTGAGTATGTTGAATGTACTAGCAAACCACCTTAAGATAATAATAATAACAAGAAGATATGCAATATGGCTGTGGTAGTAGGAGGGCTCCAAGAGGGGTTCTTTTCTCAAATAGTTTCTCTTGTAGATATAGCATCTACATATCTTTGTTGAAAACTTTTGTAAAACATTTTGGAAACCTTTTTTGAAAAAGTTTTGAAAACATTAGGACTGGGTCACCCATTTGCTTCTCCTCTACGGCCATCCCATGACCAAACTACTTCCCAACCTAACTGACCATCCCATGGTCAAAGCAGGTATCCTTTCCGACCATCCCATGGTCAAAACAATTTCAAAGCCTTTGCTTTTCTGAAATTCTTTTTGAAAACAAAACCAGTACCGCTCTACAGAAGTTTGTCCAACCCTTCCTTAACCCCGGACACGGCTATTCGAATAGATTTACATTCTGTAGAGGTTGTACACTTTACCCACACCATCCTGGTACACTACCCTGATCTTCACCGGTCGTGGGTCGAGTAACCGATCAAGACTCTCTGGATGCCCACTCCAATATAAGTGCCTACCCTATGAGTGTTAATCCCCTCAACACCGGGACGTCGGGTGAGGACCAACCGGAACACTTTTTCCTTTTCTCGAGTGTGCGCTTTCAATGAGGGGCTCTTCTTTACGGCCATCCCATGACCAAACTCCTTCCCTACCTAACTGACCATCCCATTGTCAAAGCAGGTATCCTTTCCGACCATCCCATGGTCAAAACATTTTCAAAGCCTTTGCTTTTCCGAAATTCTTTTTGAAAACAAAACCAGCACCGCCCTACAGAAGTTTGTCCAACCCGTCCTTAACCGCGGACACGGCTATTCGAATAGATTTACACTCTGCAGAGGTTATACACTTTACCCACACCATCCAGGTACACTACCCTGAGCTTCAACGATCGTGGGTCGAGTAACCGATCAAGACTCTCTGGATGCCCACTCCAATATAAGTGCCTAACCTATGAGTGTTAATCCCCTCAACATCGGGACGTCGGGCGAGGACCAACCGGAATGCTTTTTCCACTTCTCGAGTGTGCGCTTTCAATGAGGGGCTCATAGTAACGCGTGGAGGCCTGCCGACCCTTTGTTCCTTCTCCAGGTCCCACCTTTATCGGAGAAGTCCCACCCTCCAGGGATCCCCGATCCCCTGTAGTTGTTGCGAGGCAGCTTATACTGGAATAGACAACCATCAAATCCAGCCATGTCCCATACCAGAGTAATGTGGTTGCACAGGGTTAAGTTGTTATAGCTAGACTGCAAAGAACCAAGTGCGTTTTCATAACCCTTTTTCCCCCGGTTTTCCTCCAACATTTTGTAAAACAAAACCTTTTTATTTCTCAACATCTCTTGGGAGGTCCCACCTCACCAAGGTTTGATCATGAAAACATCTCTTGGGAGGTCCCACCTCACCAAGGTTTTGTCAGAAAACATTTGGTAAAACTTTTTCCGGGGTCTTCCCATCCTCTAGCTTTGCTTCGGCTAAATCGGGGGTCTCCAAAGGGTTATAGTGATATACACCATCTATTCTACTAGGGAGAAGTAGGTGTCACCAAGGGGATTGTACTTAGTAGTACCAAGTGTAATAGTTTGGAGGAGCCAAACCACTACCGTATATATATATATATACATCAAAACAATGCAATTTTTAATAAACAGTTGATAAAGCATGCATAACTAAAATAGTAGGACAAGGCTTATGAGCAAGAAGGTGGCTTGCCTGATGACCAGAAATATGGCATAAATGTCCTTGGACTTCTTCTAAGAAAACCATAATAACCAATAGAAACCATCTTCTTCTGCTCTCCGATATACACGCAACTATCGTGATAGGGAACACATGCAAACAAACAAAAGGGCACAATCAATACAAGGCATATAATCACCAATTCATACAAAAAGCAATGAAATAATACCAGATTTAGATTCAGATGGTTTTGAGAGCATTGGAAATAGGAGATTGAGATGGCCTTGGAGAAGGGAATGAATACCCCTTAGGATTTATAGTCTAGAAACTACCTAAGAGATGGATTTTTGGACAGGACCATATTCTGTATGGTACTATTGTAAAAACATGATACCAACAAATAGGTATTGATAAGATGAAGCCAACAAAAGTGGTTTCACTATTTTATCACTTTTCTTTATTTATGATTTTTCTAGTGATATAACTTCTAGTATTAGGGAATAATTCACCAGAAGAGTTCTGGAGCTCCAAAAATAATTTCCTTGGATGGTTCAGTAGGGCTTGATGTACTTGTTCACAGAAAGTTGGAATCAGGTCAAGACAATTACCAGAATGCCCTCAGGAAATTCCCAAAGGCAGTTATGTACACAACTTGTGTTTTTCACCAGATTAAATCTATAGTAGATTTTAATTCGATTCCAAGGACAAAGGGTAGGTATTTCGAATACCTTTCTGTAGAAATTGGAATCAACATTTTTGGATTAGCAGAACTACTGTAGTGAATTAATAGGTGAATAAACCATGCACATAATAGTTTAATTCACAGATAAACATCCAAGGCTCAATAAATCATGAGCTCCTGGATTTGGATAGGCCTTAGTGTACCATATCACAGAGAGTTGGAATTAGGTCAGTAACTATGCTGATTTGACCTAGAGAAATTCCGAAAGTCAGAAACTAATGGTTTTTGTTATTTTTACCAGGGCCAAAATATTGGTCACTTTGGCAACGGACAAATGACATGAGATAGGTACAGGTAGTACCCACGAGGGTCACTTGGGTTTACCCCATTTGGAGTTGTGAAACTCACAGGGGGATTTTCTTAGTAGAAAAAGATACATTTTGGTAGCAGATTTCGTATAACTAAAATGGGAAATATTTGAGGCAGACAAAGGTACTGCATGATTAAGAAACTACTCAAGAACCCTAGAAATTTAGATCTAGGCCATGGGAGTTGTTTTCCATTTTCATTCGAATTTAAACTAACATGTATAGTTCAGATCTAGAATTTCTAGAGAAAAAGAAAAAGGAGAAATCATTGTCGGGCCAGATCTAGAGGGGAACTGGGCCGAGCAGAGGAGAAAACGGCCCACCTGGCCGGCGCTGGGAGTGGGAGGATTTCAAATCGCCTAGCAAGCAGGACCCGCCCGTTAGCGGGCGCCGGCGGCTAAAGAGGTATTGGCTCTTGTTCGTCGTTCGATCAAGTGAAGATCGACGGCCACGGGCCGTCTTCAACCCTCGACTGCGCGAAACAGAGGGGTAAACCCTAGGGTGTCGGGCGGCGGCGGGGGAGCTCACTTGAGGCCGTGCCGGCGACGGGGGAGGCGCGGAGGTGATGCGGTAGATGACGACAATCCCGGAGAGGGGCGACATGGCTAGGTTCGACGCCGGAAGGTGGCTCACGTGGTGGTGGCCGACGGAGATCATTCAGGAGTTCGCCGGTGGCGATTGTAGGAGCGGTCCTGGGCAAAACAGAGGGTAGGGTTAGAGAGAGGAGGAGGAGGGGGTCCTATAGACCAGCATGTAGAGTAGGGGGAGCACGGGAGAGGGAGATAAGCTCGGTGGGAGGGAGAAGGCCGAAGCTTCTCCCTTGCTCTCTCTCGAGCAGGGCAGAGCCATGGGGAGGGAGGTGGAGCTAGGGGGTGGTGAGGGAGAGGGAGAGGAAGGAAATGAGGGGGCCAGGGGGTGCTAGGAGGCCCTCTGGATGATTTATACCAAGGGGGAGAGGAGGTGGAGTAAATGTCCTCTTTGGACATGGGGCAGGAGTGGGGCTGGCCTGGGAGTGGCTCACGGGGCGGTGAGGAGGGGTAAGAGGGTCATCTGGTCGGCAGACAGAGATAGGGAGAGAGTGGCGGAGGCTGTTGCAATGGTCCCACTTGATTGTCTCTCTCTCTCTCTCAAGCACATGGGGCTACGGGAAAGGGTTTGATATAGTAATTACTTTAGTATCCACGACCAGGGAGGAGTGTTGGTTGCTGTGATGAGTGGGGTTGAGCCTTGGTGGTGATTGGTCCTTTGTCTAGATCAATAACTTTCTAATTTGCCTTATTTGATCAATTTGTGGCTTGTGAAGAAAGTTGGATAGTTTGGAAAGGACAAGGTAGGGAGATGCTACTAGTAGATGGGTGAGGTCAAGATACCTCTTTAGGGATTATTTGAGATTTTTCTAAAGATTTAAAGTCCACTTAAAAACATTTAATCAAAAAGTACAGAAGTAGTTTCTAGGAGATCATTTGATATTATTACATTAGACAAGGTGAGATTTTGGTGTGAAATGGTCCTAGATACCGTAGTACATCTTGGGGAATTTTATTGGGATTTATTGAGGTGGGAAAGTATTTTTAAAGGATTATTTCTTGTTTCTGCCATTCAAGAAAATAGGCAAAAAGAAATAATAAAGCTCTTCGCATATAATTATTTTTGAAGTGGGAATGTGGGGTATGATAGGTGGAACTTAACTGAATGAAAAGTTGGGGAAGTGTTTTGGCAAAAACCAAACTTTCCTTTATGAGAGGGGTTTTGGAGATTTTGCCTAATAAAGGAAATTACATAGTTTTGGTCCATAATGAATATGGATAATGGTTGATAAATCTTGATGATCAAGGGAGATGATGTAGGCAAGGTGTAGCAAGCATTTTCAACCTTGGGATTTGAGAATCCAAGTTGATTTTGGTGAAATACCTTAGATTAAGGATCTAGGGTGATGTTAATTTCATACCCTTAAAACCAGGTGGGATCTTGGAGCTCAGAGCTCCCCTTGGGGCATGGTATATATTTATGGATATACCAAGTGATGTATATCAACATGGTAGAGAGGTTTGAGCTTGACCCTGCTTGAGATTACCAAGACAAGCTTTCAAACTTTGAAGAGAAATAAGCCTGCCAAAGCAGATTATCAACTAGAGATCGAAACCTTGTGGGTGTAGACAGCTCAAGTATCCAATTGGCACAAGTGAAGTAGATGGTGATAAACCTATATTAGTAAAGCAGAACCATGCAAAGAGTTGGTCCATAGAAGGTTGGATTGTGGTGTGAGCTTATACCAAAGTAGGCATGCTGACTAAATTTGCAGGAAAAGTTATTTTCTTGTCTGCAAACCATCAAGAACAAGTGGGTAGGAGGACGGTATAACCAAGGGCAAGAGTGGGCATTGGTAGTCCTTAGGATTGTTAACAAGATGGTTCAAGTGCATTACCAAAACTGCACAAGGGTTGAGAAATCGAGGCATCCAAAAAGGTGATATTGGGAATAGTTTTCCAGACTTAGCCAAATTTGGCAGATTTAGGGTTTTTGACTAGAACATGAGAGGGGATGTTTTTGTTGGGTTGCAAGGTACCAAAGTATCATCCAGTGGATGATGTTGAAGAGTAGATTGAGTAGAAGGGATCCATGCTTGATATTGGTCTTCATTAACTTGGAAGCTTCTAGAAGGGATCACTTCAGAATTGATTCTAGTTAAGGATTTTAGAGGGTGACCTAGTGGCTAGAGATCAGATCCAGATTGTATTCTTCCTTAGGGTGTGATGATTTGGATACATCTTGCTCCTAGTGATGAGCTCCTAGAGTAGCTCATACTATCTCCTAAGCAGACAATTCAAATAGCAGATCAAGGCAACTCATCTTATAGACAAATCAACTACTACTAGGGTTACCACCAAGCTTAGCTTGAGGTAAGGATGGGTATTTTGAAATAGGTTGGAGTTTGAACAAGGTAAGGTCCTTGGCATCTCTACCAAGAGTAGAATTCAAAAGATTGAAAAAGGTTTTGGGGGATCCTAGAGGTAAGAGTAGTTGAAGGTTCTGCCTTGAAAACGTAAGGAGATTATGTTATATAGTTCTCCATAGTTTTATCAATAGAAGCTACTAAAATAGTTTTGGGTTTCATAAACATCTTGGCCTCATGTTTTTGAAATGCCAGGACATTTGAGGATAGGGAAATTAAGCCAAGGCAGTTTTTGGGAAGTAGCTTTTGTAAACTGGGGTTAAGGTAAGGAGTCTACCATCTAGTACACATTCATATGCATAAGCATATCCAAACAACAAGCAAGCACTTCAACATTAATCAAGAAAAAAAATTTGTTCCCCCTGATTTTTGCATTCTGGACAACTAATCAGGGTTGCTGAAATTGGGATGTTACAGATCTTTCCCCCTTAAAAGAATCTCGTCCCGAGATTCCAGAGAAGTAAGGTTAAGGGATTTTTAGTTGGGTCGATACTAGGTGTCTTATGCGTACTATCTTACGGACTCTGTCTTTGAAGGTGGCTACTATGTCTATGACGTTGAGCTTCAGTCTTCCGGGATGCATGGAGAGTTGAGCAGAGCCTAGTCCCGATTGCGAGGGGTGACCTTCTTTTCCTTCCAGACTCTATATGTCGAGGGCTTAGACTGGGCGGACTATCTCGATGCTGAACTTCACGGGGTACTCGCTAGGAGATAGAATCTACAGCTGGGAGTACCTCTGTCTGAGTATTCACCGCTCTTCCTTAGGGTCGTAGCGTATCCATTTTAACGATTTTAGGGTCAGGACATCCTGAGGTTACTCCTGGCGAAGGGTTATTCTATTTTTGTGGGAAAGACACAGTCTTTCCCCCTTAGGATTAAACTGGGGTAGACCAGAGAGTTGACATAGTTCGTCCTTCTTGGAGTCATAGATTGATGTCCTGAAAACTGTCGTCACTCTTTCTCCTAGAGTTGGAACCTTCCGATGATGCCTGCGAAGGTAGGTCCTATGGGGCTTATATATTACTATTATAGATGCTTAGCCTGGAGGTGTCATTGGAGTTCATGTCCTCTAAGCATTAAGGACCTAGGGGTTGGTGGTTTGACGTTCCTTCGGGCGGATCTTCAGTTGAAGTAATGGAGGGACCGTGTAGAAACTTCAGTTATTTTCTCATCGGATAACTCACGGGTTGTTGCTTGGCAAGAAGACTTTGGAGCCGGAGATATTTTCTGAAGTATCATTTGGTAGATAGTCCTCTGAAGATTTGAGTGGAAACACGCCGTCTTTCCACCTTAGAGCTTCACTAGGGTGCTTGAGTGGTGCAGATCTTCTGTCTGGGAGTGCTGACCTGATGCTAGCGGAGGTCGTATCTTCTCAGAGTCTTGAGCTGGGTCTTGTAGTGACGCCTTATTCAATCAACCTTGTTGGGACTGGTTTCCTAACGATGCCATTATGGAGTTAGCTCCGGGCAAGCTAGCAGTTTGTGACTCTCTAGGCTAGTTCTTAGTTAGGGTGGCTGCGGTCATCGTCAAAGAAGGGGTCTTCACTCAAATCTCTTGCGTTGTTTCTGCTTGAGGGCGGAGTGGACTCGTTGTCTTCATGCATCCTTGTCTTCAGGTTTCTGGATTATCTGGTCCTTGTGGTGAGGAACTTCTCGTTGGGTTGGGTAGGGTCGACTAGAATAACTGGTCTCCGGAGGTGGTTGGAAGGTCTATTATACTGGGAAACAACGTAGTCAGGTCTTCACTTCTTGTCTTGGTAGCCATTTCTGGTGGTTTCCTGTGGATATTGGGGATCCTTCGGGGGTTGACTTCCGGCTTCAACGGGATTTCTTACTGTAGTAAACTGATGATAAGGGAGTGTGGTGTTATTGAGGAGTCTTGCGAGGCGAGTTTGACGAGGTATGCTGTCCTGCTGAGGTGAACTCTTTGAGTTGATTCTGACTTGGCGATGTCGAACTCCTGGTTCTTGCGATGCTTTTTCTCTCATGTGCTCTCGAGGTTTGTCTGGGTCTCAATACCGACAACTAACACAGGGGTTTCCTATGTTAGTAGGTGGTTTAGCGCTCCTCGAGTCACATTTTTAGGGGGGGTCAATGCAAACTAGAACCTACAAACAAGGCGAATAAAGCGAGGGGCTCACAATGTCCTCGGCAGACAACACACATCAAGCAACACAGGAGGCACTTAGGCAAGGAAACACGGACAACACTAGGGACCAAGGAGTTAACTACTCGCGGAGTAGGGGAATCCTATTCTTAGGACTATTGATCCTAGATATCGTCTTTCTTCGAGTCAGAGTCACTATCTTGTTTATGAAGCCTTCATCGTATCTTTGGACGCTCGTGATAGGGCAACACCTGAGTTTTCTGATTGTGAGGATTCCGTGGGTAGAGCGATATTGTTGTCTCCTTGAGTTTGGTGGTAGTTTCTTGTCTTCATCTTGTTCTCATTGTCTTCACCGGGTTCTAGATCCTAGTTATTTCAAATCCGGAGGTTTGAAGTTTGGACGAGAGTTGGAGAAAACCATTTTCGAAAGCATTAACTTAGAGTAAGAGAAGAAGTAGAACTTTTTGAAACTCATTTAGAAACTAGTTTTCGAAAGCCAGGGTTTTCAAAATAAGGTTCCTGTCTAGCGACCAAGCTAAGGTTCTCCTACAATTAAACCTGTGAATGGTTTTAATTTAACCGGATGTAATGGTTCAGTTTCTCACGTGGGCTTCTATAGTTTGGGTTTCAATAGGCTGACTCTGAAAACAGTTTGGTTTGGTTTGGTTTACTCTAAAAATTGGTTTGGGTGTGGTTAGGTATGGATCCAACGGTTCCGGTCCTAAATAGGCTTAACCCATAGTTCATAGCCGGTTCTTAAGATTGGTTCCCTATGTGTCGCTCCATTAATTACAGTCCGGCAGGCTGTTGCATGCGTGGTCATGGCCAATATGCCATGCATGGTAGCTAGCTGCCCAGATCAACGAATGGACATGCATGGGCATGGTATCTAACTGCCGGGGACTAATTAATCTGCAAGCGTACCGTACCGTAGGGAGGAATAATTGCTAGGTGGGTAACCATTCTTTAACTGTTGGTTGTAACCATGGTTTCTACGGTGGTTTTAGCTCAGTTTAGGTGGAGATGCCACGTGGTGGAGTTTGGTTTGGGTCTGAAGGCATTCTCGGTGGGTATGATCTAGTCCGGTTTGCTAAAATATGTCCAGTGGGTTTAGGTCAAGTTGGATTCAGTTCCCCACCCAATCTCAGCTTTACCTACAGTCAGGATGGCTCTAATACCAAGTCTGTGGGGCCCCGGATTAATCCTCCGAGAATCCATGTTATGTATACAACCACGGTCCCATGATCAGTTAGTCGTGGCACATAACCGACAAGTATCAAAGTAAACATCCAAAGATATACTACAAGACTTACAGGAATGCCATTATGGCTACCTCAATAATCAGCAGCGGAACTTCATCAAGCGTAGAGCCCGAGCCATGCCTTAACCTACATGCAACTGACTGGGAGAATGTCCTAGCTCGCATAGTCGCCATCATCGTCTTCTTCTTGAGATCTGGCCAAGTTAATAGCCAGGGCCAATGCCAGTGAGTACATTGAATGTCCTCACAAACCACCTTAAGATAATAATAATAACAAGAAGATATGCAATATGGCTGTGGTAGTAGGAGGGCTCCAAGAGGGGTTCTTTTCTCAAATAGTTTCTCTTGTAGATATAGCATCTACATATCTTTGTTGAAAACTTTTGTAAAACATTTTGGAAACCTTTATGGAAAAAGTTTTGAAAACATTAGGGCTGGGTCACCCATTTGCTTCTCCACTATGGCCATCCCATGACCAAACTACTTCCCTACCTAACTGACCATCCCATGGTCAAAGCACGTATCCTTTCTGACCATCCCATGGTCAAAACATTTTCAAAGCCTTTGCTTTTCTGAAGTTCTTTTTGAAAACAAAACCAGCACCGCGCTACAGAAGTTTGTCCAACCCGTCCTTAACCCCGGACACGGCTATTCGAATAGATTTACACTCTGTAGAGGTTGTACACTTTACCCACACCATCCTGGTAGACTACCCTGATCTTCACCGATCATGGGTCGAGTAACCGATCAAGACTCTCTGGATGCCCACTCCAATATAAGTGCCTACCCTATGAGTGTTAATCCCCTCAACACCGGGACGTCGGGCGAGGACCAACCGGAGCACTTTTTCCTTTTCTCGAGTGTGCGCTTTCAATGAGGGGCTCATAGTAACGCGTGGAGGCCTGCCGACCCTTTGTTCCTTCTCCAGGTCCCACCTTTATCGGAGAAGGCCCACCCTCCAGGGATCCCCGATCCCCTATAGTTGTTGCGAGGCAGCTTATACCGGAATAGACAACCATCAAATCCAGCCCTGTCCCATAACAGAGTAATGTGGTTGCACAGGGTTAAGTTATTATAGCTAGACTGCAAAGAACCAGGTGCGTTTTCGTAAACCTTTTTCCCCCGGTTTTCCTCCAACATTTTGTAAAACAAAACCTTTTTATTTCTCAACATCTCTTGGGAGGTCCCACCTCACCAAGGTTTGATCATGAAAACATCTCATGGGAGGTCCCACCTCACCAAGGTTTTGTCAGAAAACATTTGGTAAAACTTTTTCCGGGGTCTTCCCATCCTCTAGCTTTGCTTCGGCTAAATCGGGGGTCTCCAAAGGGTTATGGTGATATACACCATCTATTCTACTAGGGACAAGTAGGTGTCACCAAGGGGATTGTACTTAGTAGTACCAAGTGTAATAGTTTGGAGGAGCCAAATCACTACCGTATATATATATACATCAAAACAATGCAATTTTTAATAAACAGTTGATAAAGCATGCATAAGTAAAATAGTAGGACAAGGCTTATGAGCAAGAAGGTGGCTTGCCTGATGATCAGTAATATGGCATAAATGTCCCTAGACTTCTTCTAAGAAAACCATAATAACCAATAGAAACCATCTTCTTCTGCTCTCCGATATAATCGCAACTATCGTCGATAGGGAACACATGCAAACAAACAAAAGGGCACAATCAATACAAGGCATAAAATCACCAATTCATACAGCAAACAATGAAATAATACCAGATTTAGATTCAGATGGTTTTGAGAGGATTGGAAATAGGAGATTGAGATGGCCTTGGAGAAGGGAATGAATACCCCTTAGGATTTATAGTCTAGAAACTACCTAAGAGATGGATTTTTGGACATGACCATATTCTGTATGGTACTATTGTAAAAACATGATACCAACAGATAGGTACTGATAAGATGAAGCCAACAAAACTGGTTTCACTATTTTATCACTTTTCTTTATTTAGTTATGATTTTTCTAGTGATATAACTTCTAGTATTAGGGAATAATTCACTAGAAGAGTTCTGGAGCTCCAAATATTATTTCCTTGGTTGGTTAAGTAGGTCTTGATGTACTTGTTCACTGAGAGTTGGAATCAGGTCAAGACAACTACCAGAATGCCCTCAGGAAATTCCCAAAGGCAGATCTGTACACAACTTGTCTTTTTCACCAGATTAAATCTACAGTAGATTTTAATTCGATTCCATGGACACAGTGTAGGTATTTGGAATACCTTTCTGTAGAAATTGGAATCAACATTTTTGGATTAGCAGAACTACTGTAGTGAATTAATAGGTGAATAAACCATGCACATAATAGTTTATTTCACAGATAAACATCCAGGGCTCAATAAATCATGAGATCCTGTATTTGGATAGGCCTTAGTGTACCATATCACAAAGAGTTGGAATGAGGTCAATAACTATGCTGATTTAAACTAGAAGAATTCCTTAAGTCAGAAACTAATTGTTTTTGTTATTTTTACCAGGGCCAAAATATTGTTCATCTTGGCAAGGGACAAAGGACATGAGATAGGTACATGTAGTAGCTAGCAGGGGCACTTGGGTTTACCCCATTTAGAGTTGTGAAACTCACAAGGGGATTTTCTTAGTAGAAAAAGATACATTTTGGTAGCAGATTTAGTATAACTAAAATGGGCAATATTTGAGGCAGACAAAGGTACTGCATGTTTAAGAAAATACTGAAGAAAACTAGAAAATTTAGATCTAGGCCATGGGAGTTGTTTTCAATTTTCATTCGTATTTAAACTAACATGTATATTTCAGATCTAGAATTTCCAGAGAAAAAGAAAAAGGAGAAATCGTTGTCGGGCCGGATCTGAAGGGGAGCTGGGCCGAGCAGAGGAGAAAATGGCCCACCCGGGCGGCGCTAGGAGCAGGAGGATTTCAAATCGCCTGGCAAGTGGGGCCCGCCCGTCAGCGGGCGCCGGCGGCCGAAGAGGTATCGGCACTTGTCCGCCGTTCGATCAAGTGAAGATCGACGGCTACGGGCCATCTTCAACCTTTGACTGCGCGAAATAGAGGGGGAAACCCTAGGTCGTCGGGAGGCGGCGGGGGAGCTCACCTTAGGCCATGCCGGCGCCAGGGGAGGCGTGGAGGTGATGCGGTAGATGACAACGATCCCGGAGAGGGGCAGCATATCTAGGTTCGACGCCGGAAGGTGGCTCGCCTGGTGGTGGCCGACGGAGATCGTTCGGGAGTTCGCCGGTGGCGATGGTAGGAGCGGTCCTGGGCAAAACAGAGGGTAGGGTTAGACAGAGGAGGAGGAGGGTGTCCTGTAAACCAGCATGCAGAGGACGGGAAGCACGGGAGAGGGAGCTTAGCTCGGTGGGAGGGAGAAGGCCGAAGCTTCTCCCTTGCTCTCTCTCGAGCAGGGCAGAGCCGCGTGGAGGGACGTGGAGCTAGGGGGTGGTGAGGGAGAGGGAAAGGAAGGAAATGAGGCGGCCGGGGGGTGCTGGGAGGCCCTCTGGCCGATTTATACCGAGGGAGAGAGGAGGTGGAGTAAATGTCCTCTTTGGACATGGGGAAGGAGTGGGGCTGGCCTGGGAGTGGCTCAGGGGGCGGTGAGGAGGAGTAGGAGGGTCATCTGGTTGGCAAAGAGATAGGGAGAGAGTGGTGGAGGCTATTGCAATGGTCCCACTTGATTGTCTCTCTCTCTCAAGCACATGGGGCTACGGGAAAGGGTTTTCTATAGTAATTGATACACTAATTACTATAGTAGCAACGACCAGGGAGGAGTGCTGGTTGCTATGGTGAGTGGGGGTGAGCCTTGGTGGTGATTGGTCCTTTGTCTAGATCAATAACTTTCTCGTTTGCCTTATTTGATCAATTTGTGGCTTGTGAAGAAAGTTAGATAGTTTGGAAAGGAAAAGGTAGGGAGATGGTACTGGTAGATGGGTGAGGTCAAGATACCTCTTTAGGGATTATTTGAGATTTTTCTAAAGATTTAAAGTCCACTTAAAAACATTTAATCAAAAAGTACAGAAGTAGTTTCTAGGATTATTTTGGTGTGAAATGGTCATAGATACCGTAGTACATCTTGGGGAATTTTATTGGGATTTATTGAGGTGGGAAAGTTTTTTTATAGGATTATTTCTTGTTTCTGCCATTCAAGAAAATAGGCAAAAAGAAATAATAAAGCTCTTCACAAATAATTATTTTCAAGTGCGAAGGTGGGGTATGATAGGTGGAACTTAACTGAACCAAAAGTTGGAGAAGTGTTTTGGCAAAAACCAAACTTTCCTTTATAAGAGGAGTTTTGGAGATTTTGCCTAATAAAGGAAATTACATAGTTTTGGTCCATAATAAATATGGATAATGGTTGATAAATCTTGATGATCAAGGGAGATGATGTAGGCAAGGTGTAGCAAGCATTTTCAACCATGGGATTTGAGAATCCAAGTTGATTTTGGTGAAATACCTTAGATTAAGGATCTAGGGTGATGTTAATTTCATACCCTTAAAACCAGGTTGGATCTTGGAGCTCAGAGCTCCCCTTGGGGCATGGGATGGATGGATGGATAGACCAAGTGATGTATATCAACATTGTACAAAGGTTTGAGCTTGATCCTGCTTGAGCTCACCAAGACAAGCTTTCAAACTTTGAAGAGAAATAAGCCTGCCAAAGCAAATTATCAACTAGCGAGAGAAACCTTGTGGGTGTAGATAGCTCAAGGATCCAATTGGAAAAAGTGAAGTAGATGGTGATAAACCTATATTAGTAGAGCACAACCATGCAAAGAGTTGGTCCATAAAAGGTTGGATTGTGGTGTGAGCTTATACCAAAGTAGGCATGCTAACTAAATTTGCAGGAAAAGTTATTTTCTTGTCTGCAAAACCATCAAGAACAAGTGGGTAGGAGGACGGTATAACCAAGGGCAAGAGTGGGCATGGGTAGTCCTTAGGATTGTTAACAAGATGGTTCAAGTGCATTACCAAAACTGCACAAGGGTTGAGAAATCGAGGCATCCAAAAAGGTGATATTGGGAATAGTTTTCCAGACTTAGCCAAATTTGGCAGATTTAGGGTTTTTGACTAGAACATGAGAGGTACCAAAGTATCATCCATTGGATGATGTTGAAGAGTAGATTGATTATAATGGATCCATTCTTGATATTGTTCTTCATTAGCTTGGAAGCTTCTAGAAGGGATCACTTCAGAATTGATTCTAGTTAAGTCTATTAGAGGGTGACCTAGTGGCTAGAGATCAGATCCAGATTGTATTCTTCCTTAGGGTGTGATGATTTAGAAACATCTTCATCCTAGTGATGAGCTCCTAGAGTAGCTCAGACTATCTCCTAAGCAGACAATTCAAATAGCAGATCAAGGCAACTCATCTTATAGACAAATCAACTACTACTAGGGTTACCACCAAGCTTAGCTTGAGGTAAGGATGGGTATTTTGAAATAGGTTGGAGTTTGAACAAGGTAAGGTCCTTGGCATCTCTACCAAGAGTAGAATTCAAAAGATTGAAAAAGGTTTTGGGGGATCCTAGAGGTAAGAGTAGTTGAAGGTTCTGCCTTGAAAATATAAGGAGATTATGTTATATAGTTCCCCATAGTTTTATCAATAGAAGCTACAAAAATAGTTTTGGGTTTCATAAACATCTTGGCTCATGTTTTTGAAATGCCAGGACATTTGAGGATAGGGAAATTAAGCCAAGGCAGTTTTTGGGAAGTAGCTTTTGCAAACTGGGTTAAGGTAAGGAGTCTACCATCTAGTACACATTCATATGCATAAGCATATCCAAACAACAAGCAAGCACTTCAGCATTAATGAAGAAGTTCCCCCTGATTTTTGCATTCTGGAGAACTAATCAGGCTTGCTGAAATTGGGATGTTACAATCCCGGTCTAGGAGACTACTTTTTGGTGGACTTGGTTCAGCCCGCCACGCTTCACTCCATCCTCCTCTAAAGGGTCCTTTGTCGATGTCCTGTGTCTTTATCTGGTGCTCTCTGATTTTTCCCTCCTTTCACCAAAACGGCAATCAAGGGAGGCTCCTGGCACCGGATCACCTACCCTAGCCCTGCGAAAGGAGGGTGGACTAGGTCCTCTTTTCTGAGGCGACTGATACTAGCTCTAATTATTGTCGGGGCTATAGCCCATGTTCCACGCGGTGTAGTTATTGTTCTACCCTGGGCACACCTAGGGGTATCCAAAGCTCGGGCACTACACGAGGCCGCGACAACCTCCTTAGGAAGATAACCTCATGAAGACCATTCGGGCTCGTCCCTTGGAGGGGCTCCCTTCCTCTTGAAGGCATCCTACCTCTTGAGGGCCGAGGCTGCTACACTACTGGGCCCATCCAACACGGAGAGATGGCACCCCGGATGCCAGGGCTCCGACCTTATCCCCCGGGCGCTTGGCATGCATGGGTCCTCTCGGGGGCCCGAAGGGACAGTAGGCCCCAGATAGTGGGTGTGCCCCTGCAATCACTTTGGTCAACAAGGACTCGACTCGCTTGAATCCCAGTCGTGAAGTTTAATTAGCCACAGGTGCTCGCTCATAGATCTGAAACGCACAATTCCTGACCTGGGAGTTGTTCCCACGACACGATAGCACATGGGGCCTGGTGGTTAATGCCGCGCAGGCGGCGCAGTGATATGTCTTTTTGATGGGCACGGTTAGAAGTGAGGGAAGAATCTTTTCACTCTCACAATTGTTGCTTTCTTCCTTCCTCTCTTGCGCTCTGATGACCCACAAGTATAGGGGGTGTATCGCAGTATTTTCAAACAGTAAGAGTGTTGAACCCAACGAGGAGCAGAAGGTGTTGACGAGTGGCTTGGAGTAAGAATTCTCTGTAAATAATTAGCAAACGAATTTTTAGGGGTTTTTGATAATGCGGATAAATAAAGTGCGAGTAAATAAAAGATAATGATAATAGACGCAACAAGTGGCCAAATCCTTTCTTTAGCAAAGGACAAGCCGGTTGTATTACTTAAGAGGATCAAACATTCTCGAGGACACATGGGAATACTGTCAAGTGCTTTCGCTTCATATAGTTGATTAATCTTCTTTAGTTTGATAAGTGTTGTCTGGGTGAACCTGTGCTAATGTACTAACCTTCCTAGGACTAATACATACTTGTGATTATACCCCTTGCAAGCATCCGCAACTACAAGAAAGTAATTAAGATAAAAACCTAACCATAGCATTAAACTCTGAGATCCTACACTCCCTTGTGCAAAGGTTTCCTAATGGGGTTAAGGTTCCTGTCACTCCGACAACCCCGCGATTAGTAGGCAAATACACAATGCATTACCCTAGGCCAATAAAGGTGAAGTATCATGTAGTCGATGTTCACATGACACCGCTAGAAGAATAACACCATAACTTATTTATCACACCATTGAATGTTTCTCAACACAATTCCACTACTAACAACATGAATTTTTCCATGTCCTAAAGAACTAAATGAACTACTCACAAGACATCATATGGATCAAGATCAGAGATGAAATAATGACAAGTGACAATCTGAACATAACAATAATTCAATGGTTCCACTCAATAGCATCAACTACAACAAGTAATCAACACCAGGAAAATTTCCCCTAAGAACTATGCAAGATTCAACCCAATTGTTACAGCGGTACAGAGTGGCGATGATGGTTCTGGTGGAGATGATGATGATGATCCTGATAAAGTCCAGCTTGATGGTGGTGTTGATGCGATGATCTCCCCTCTTTAGGAAGGAATTTCCCTGGCAGATTTCTGCCTGCCGGAGAGCTCTTTCTCTCTCTGTAGTTTTCTGCCCTGCAGAGGCGGCGGAATCTTTCTGTCGTTGCTCCCTAAGTCTTAGCGTTTCAGGAGGATTATATATGCTAAAGAGCAGAGCCAGAGGTAGGTCAGGTTGGCCACACCACCTGGTGGCGCGACCAAGGGTGGCCCACACTAGGGGGTGGTGTGGGCCCCCTGTGGCCCATCTCTGCTCACCCTTCTGGCTTCCTTCGTCTTCTGGAAAAATAGGATTTTCCATATATTCTCCGGGATTTTCTGATCTTCGCGAATTTCACCTCCAAACAGTGTCTTTTCCATCAGAATCTTGACTTCAGTGGTCCATCCTCCAAAAGTCATCAACCATGCAAAAACAGATGAAATAACATAAGTATCATCTCTTAATATGAAATATATCGATGAATAACAGTAAATTATGATATAGAATAGTGATGCAAAATGGACACATCAACAACCCCCAATCTTAGACTTCGCTTGTCCCCAAGCGAAAACTGAGCTCAGTAAACATGACCTCAGGTTTGTGGAGTGAAGTGTCGATAAAAGAATACGGACAAGAAGCATCACATTCATCAATACATAAATCATAATAGAAGACAACTCACTATTATATAACTTAACTTGCAATGAGTAAACGAAACACAACAAATATACATAAAGTAAATCATAATTGTTAATGGCAAACTTTGTTTTTGGTCAAAGAATAGTTAACAATTTGCAGGAATTCAAACATAATGGGGTTTTCAATGATAGCTTTCAAAGTAATTTTCACTAAGATAAGAGCAGTGTGCAAAACAAGGAACATAAGAAACATGATTGAATAAATCATCATATGAATGGATGAAACACAAAAACTCAAATACCTTGCTTGAGATAGAAAGGAATAGGTTTACTAACTCAACTAAAAAGTAAAAGATAGGACCTTCGCAGAGGGAAGCAGAGATTTCAAGTTTCATAAAGAGCTTTCAAAAATTATGGTATTTATTAGCTTTCAGCTCTCATTGCCCCTATCATAATCATATTTAGGTGATTAAGGTTAAAGTGAACAAATATGAGGATATGCTTCACAAGTTGTAAGCTAAAAATCTTATGCCCCTTACTTACGAGTACTGTTCCTTATGCTACTCAACTTTAGTCACAAGTAAGTTCTTGTCATTGTAAGTACACGTGTATCATAGAGAACCGCCAATGGAGTACCCCTTGGCCGATGATACGGAAGATTCCCCGTATCAAAATGACAAGGCAAGCAGACAATGAGCATCTCAGCGATCCTTTTATTTCCTATTTGCATAGGCCTTTTTTCTTTTTTCTATTTTTTCTCTTTCCTATTTGCATAGGTTTTTTATAGAGGATGCTTCATAGATTTCTCACTATGGTTATGATACAGGTTTCCACCATGATTAGGCATGGCTTAGGCCAACCACCCAGTCGTTTCTCTAACACATATACAAACTTCATGAGCCTTACAAGGTCCCCTTTCATTTCACACCGTCGGGATCCATAAGCAAAAGAACATGATATCAACTAAATAAAGTGCAATGTTGAAAGCGTTCCCCATGGTATCATGGTTCTGCTAATCCACAACTTACAAAACGCAAGCATATACGCAACATAGATGGGCACAATGGTTCAAGTTTATTAAGTGCAAGAAAGTAAAGTGTGCCATCAAGTTCGTCAGAGCTTGAATGACTAATTTTCACACAACAAGTTTAATTCGGAAGGTAAATAAAAACATGAATTTACTTGGAATAGAAATAATGCTAATAGGTAGGTATAGTGGACACAAATGACATAGGTTTTGGTTTAAGGATTTCATGCATGATAAGCATTCCCTCTCAGTATAGGCTTTTGGCTAGCAAGGCTGGGTAACAAGCATAAGAGTTGAAGGAAACAAACAAACATACAAGTGATAAAAACAAACATGCAATCTTCCTTGGAAGCACAAAAGATCTTAACTAGACAATACTAAGCTCATGAGCCAATCAAGAATGAAAGATGATGAAATTATATTACTTAAGAGTACTTTTATCTTTTTCTTTCAATTCTCATAATAGTGTTGCTACTGACCGAGCCAGGTTTTGCCAAAACAAACTAAATTTACTTAATGATCCCAAAGTGATACCAATACTAACAACAAGATCAATCATATAACAGAAATTGAAAACTAATATAATATGTGCAAAAAGTAAATGATAGAACTTCTCATTAATATTCCATAACGGCCACTCACACCAAGGGATACATAGATATCTAACTAGAGGAGAGACACTTCCATAATGCAAACCATCCTATATGATAACTTCTCTAATCATGATATGACTCTACTTAAAAAGGTAAAAATATAAAAGAAAAATATGTGATACTGCGACACTCCCCCAAGCTTGGAACAAACCAAGGGGATGCCAAAACCTGATGAAGAATTACTCCTCGATCGGTGTGAGAAAATCTTACAGGATTTTGCGAAGCCTGTTATTCTATTCTTGCAGTATATCCACCTTTCTCCTCAAAGCTCGGAACTCATCTGACAAGAACAAATCAAAATGAAAACACGACGAGAACACGATATGCGAATCTCGGGGGATTATATATTACTAAGTTTAACAACAAAAGGAAGGATTGAGAGAAAAAGAGTCGGATACGGGCTCCGGGGAGGCCACAACCCCTAGTGGCGTGGCGAGGTGGGCCCGCGCCACGGGGTGGTCTGAGCCACCCGGGCTCTGTTTCTGTCCCTCTTTCTACTCATTGCTTTCCATGTTAGACAAAAATTGCTAAAATATCAATTGACAGATTTTTTGCGGACCTTTTCTTACCAGAACTGTTACCTGATATATTGCAAATGTATCCATAATTTCTGATATTCCATGCTTGGTTTTATCTACTTTCTTGTGTTTTGTCCACACTTTGGAGTACTTTTCATAGACTTTCTTGGACTAACCTATTATCAAGATGCCACAGTGCCAGTTGCCTGTTTTCTACTGTTTTTGGTTCCAGGAAAGTTAGAAAATCAATATTCTCAGAATTGGACCGGACAAAAGCCAAAGTCGATATTTTACCGGAAGACTCACGGAGCCAAAAGACGAGACGGGGAGGGGCCACAGGGTGGCTACACCATGTGGTGGCGGCGGCTAGCCATGGTCGCGCCACCAGCTGGTGTGGGCCCCCTGGTGGCCCACCGACCTTGCCTCTTCGCCTATCAGAAGCCTCCCGATGCAGAAACCCTAGGTCGTCAATGAGAAATCCACGAAAAGTTCTGCAGCGCTGCCGCCACCGAAGGGGAGATTCGGGGGACAAAAAGTCTCTGTTCGGCACCCTGCCGAGACGGGGAAGTGCCCCCGGAGCCATCTCCGTCGATCTGCACCACCATCTCCATCATCATTGCTGATTCCCATGATGAGGAGGGAGTAGTTCTCTCTCGAGGCTAAGGGTTCTACCGGTAGCTATGTGTTCATCTCTCTCTATGCATGATCTTATTGAGATCATGAGCTTGTAATCTATAGATATACCTTGCTACTCAAGTGCTTTAATAGATCTCTGCTCTCCCCATGTGTGTGAAAGTGACAGCGTGCACACCATGGTGACACTTAGGCTAGAGATGACAACTACTTGTTATGAGTTATATTTGGAGTTGGATGTCTTTATGAAATTGTGGTGTTTGTTGGACTCATCTAGTACTCAAGGTGACAGTGTGGGGTTTTCTAGATGGGAAAGACTTACTTTGAGGTGTGATGTTATAGCCCTACCATCGATTAGAGTGTTCAACTAGAGAGTAGTTAAGAGTAGTATTATAAAGAGAAGATATTTATATGAGAGTGTTCACTAGTGAAAGTATGATCCCTAGGCCTTGCTTCTAAACACTGAAACACCGTTTGCTATTAGATTTGTTACATGTTTGCTTGCTTCCTTCTTTATTTCAGTTTTCCTTTAGTATTTTCCCACGTCAACCACACGCCATCAAGTTATATTCTATCACTGTTACCACTTATAATTATCCATACCACTTGTATTTCACTATCTCTTCACCGAACTAGTGCACCTATACACCTGACAAGTGTATTGGGTGTGTTGGGGACACAAGAGACTTCTTATATCTTGATTGCAGGGTTGCTTGAGAGGGGATACCTTTGACCACTTCCTCCCTGAGTTCGATAAACCTTGGGTGATCCACTTAAGGGAAAACTTGTTGCTGTTCTACAAACCTCTGCACTTGGAGGCCCAACAACTGTCTACCAGAATAGAAGTGCGTAGACATCAAGCTATTTTCTGGCGCCGTTGCCGGGGAGGTAAGGTAAAAGGTATTCACACCGAAGGATTAAAGAAGAAGAACCTCCCACGGCAAACGACTATTTTCTGGCGCCGTTGCTGGGGAGGTAAGGTAAAAGGTACCCACATCCTCCGGTGTGAGTGCTCAAAGTTATTTCCTTTAGATTCTGCAATTTTGTATTTTTGTTTCTTGTTTTCACTAGTTAGGCTTAATGGAAAATAACAAAAAAATAGAGAGCTTTATAGTATTTATCTTGAGTTAGTACATGAAGTGTTTGAAGAGAAAATTAAAAAACCCATGGAACTTTATTTGCATGCTAATAAAAATGTTGTTAGTATGAATTCTTTGGACACCATTATTGCTAATGCTATGGAAAAGTCTAAGCTTGGGTAAGCTAGTTTTTATGAAAACGATCTTAGTTCCCCAGCTTTGGAAGATAGCTATTCTATTGCTTATGATGATACCAAACCTCCAATATATGATGATTACAATGATGAATATGATATTTTCAGTCCACCTACTATTGAGGAGGAAATTAATTATGATTACAATATGCCTCCTATATTTGATGATTATGGTGATGAAAATAATAATGATAGCTATTTTGTTGAATTTGCTCCCACTACAATCTATAAGAATGACTATGTTTATGTGGGGAGTATTAATTCTTTTATGCAGATGGCTCATGATAAGAATGTTTTATGTGACAGTTATATTGTTGAGTTTATTCATGATGCTACTGAAAGTTATCATGAGAGAGGGAAACATGGTTTTATGCATCTCAATAATATTAAGTTTCCCCTCTTTATGTTGAAAGTCTTGAAGTTGCACTTGTTTTGCTTTTCTATGCTTATTGCTTTCTGCTTTCATGAATTGTTTCTTTACAAGATTCCTATGCATAGGAAGTGGGTTAGACTTAAATGTGCTTTGAATTTGCTTCTTGATGCTCTCTTTTACTTCAATTCATATTTCTTATGTGAGCATCTTTTCAAACTATCATGCCTAACTTAAAGGCGTTAAAGAAAAGTACTTATTGGGAGATAACCCAAAATTTTTAGATGAGTCATGGAAGTTATTACTTCAGTAATAACCGCTCCTTATCCTTTTTATTTGCTTTTTGTGCCAAGAGTAACCTCTAATGAGAGAGAAGTAATGATTGGGAAAGTTGTTGTCCCGAAACAGATTTCTGTGCTTCACCATAAAAATTCGTGTAAGATCTCTTAATGTATTTTTGAGGCGTGAATTTTTGAGCTTCTGACCCAGGTGGTTATCTAACTTTCGTTAGTTCAACACTTTTTGATTGGAGTAACAGAAGGTCTTCGAAAAAATTCTTCTTTACCTGCTCGTCTGTTTTGACAGATTTCTGCCATTTTCTGCATTTGCTTGTTGTTGGTTCCTTTTTGAGTTCTTTTGGGGAATTGAGCTTTTTGAGGAAAGTGCTACAGTATCTAGTGTTCGAATGGAAGTTTATTTGGTGTTAGAACTGAACCTTAAGACTTATTTATCTGGAGTGCACTAATGTTGCTAATAAAGATTGCGTGAAGTTTTGTATGAAGGAAAAATTTCAGGTGTATGGAAGGAATAAGTAATGAGATGAAGGATGGACTAAAGCTCAAGGTTGGGGATTCCACGCGTGTCACCCCAAGAAATATCCAAGAAGTACAAGCGTCAAAGCTTGGGGAGGCCCAAGGCATCCCCTTCTTCATCAATAAAAATCCCAGGTTTCTTCCAAACGCTTCATTTTTATTGTTTGATGCACAGTTGTGTTGTTCTTGGAGCGTCTTATTTTTCATTTTTATTTGGTTTTTTGTTTGCTTGGTTTTCTTAGTTTTCTGAATATATTGGTTGGACCCCCTCTTTCATACATTGGTTTGCAAATAGTTTGGTTTGGTTTGGAAAAGAGTAGGAAAGTTCATGCTTATGTGGTAAAAAGAGCTCGTTTTTGACTGTGGCCTATGCTTTGTCATGCCATGCTTGATATTGTTTTAGCTTTATGCTTATTATTATTTGTTGTAGCATGACTTTTTATGAACAATTGAGATTGCTTAATGTGGCTTGGATGAATCATGCGTTGTTTTAGCATATTAAAGCATAGTATAGTGGTATTCTCCTTTGATGCTTTATTTGGGTTGACTTGGCGCATCCTCACACCATGTTATGACTATCTCAAGTCACCATACCCTTTATGATCCTTTAGTTTTCAACTCGTAGTATCACTTTATGCTTTGATCAATGATGTTTTGTCGCTCTGCATAATTATGGCCATTATTGCTCTCTTAGTTTGTCGCTCCCAGTCTTTTGCTAGCCTCCACAACCAAGTATGAGTTTCACTCATGCATCCAACTCCCTAAACCAAGTTATTCCAAAGAGTCCACCATACCTACCTACTAGCTTATGCTATTCCACGTATATTCATGCTTTTGTTTACCTTCCAAATTAAACTTGTTATGAGAAAACTAGTGATTAAAGCTCTCACGAACTTGATGGCACACTTTACTTTTCTTGTCGTTAATAAACTTGAACCATTGTGTCGTCTATGTTGTATATGCTTGCACTTATTTGTTGGGAATTAGCAGAATCATACTGTCATGGGGAACACTTTCAACATTACACTTGGTACTTGTACCTAGTTGATATCATGCTCTTTTGTATATGGATGTCGTCGGTGTGAAATGAAAGGGGAGCTTGTAAGTCCATGGAGTTATGTATATGTGTCAGAGAAAAGCCTAGGCCGCTGGTCTAATCCATGCTGACATGGTGGAAACCTGTAGCGTAACCATAATGAGTTGTCTATGAAGAATTCTTCTTATAAAAAAGAGTCCTATATTGAGAAAAAAGAGAAAAAAGAGATTATGAAAAGAGGAAATAGAGAAAACGCACCATATTCCCATGGTAAAAAAGAAGATTGCTGAGATGCTTGTTGTCTACTTGCCTTGTCATTTTGATATGGGTATTCTTCCGTATCATCGGGCAAGGGGTACCCCATTCGCGGTTCTCTATGATACACATGTACTTACGATGACAAGAACTTACCGGTGACTAAACTTGAGTAGCATAAGGAGAGTCCCTCGTATACAAGGGACATTAGATTTCTAACTTATACTTTGTCAAGCATGTACACCATAGTTTTTTCACTTTAACCTTAATCACTTCAAGATGCTTATGATAGGGGCAATGAGAGCTGAAAGCTATAAGTACCATAATTTTTGGAAGCTCTTTATGAGACTTGAATCCCTACTTTCTTTTATAAATGCCTTTCTTCCACCATTATATTGAGTCTCCACCTTCTATATTTATGCACCTACTTTGAGAGCATTATGGCCATTCTTAGTTCTATGTGCATTGTCCCAAGACTTGTTGATTGATGCATAGCTTTGATATTGCTTGTTTTAAACTATTTGTATCTAGTCACTCTTATGAACTTTGAAGGTGTCCGATGCATTTATGTTTGCTACTCTATGAGGGACAAGTTGAATACTATTATGCTATGTTTTCTTTATGTGAAACAAACAAACGTCTTGCAAAGCATTGTTATTCATGAATATTTTGTTTGTGCCTTTTCATGTTGCAACCTAGTTTCTTTGTCTTATTGCTAGAACTTTTTCTTTCATGTTATTATTGAAGTACTGTGATCCCAGCTTTGAATGTTTTACAAATACTTTGATCAAGTCTTTGATGGTGCATGTCACCTCAAAAATTATTCTTTCTTTTTATCACTTACCTACTCGAGGACGAGCAGGAGTTAAGCTTGGGGATGTTGATACATTGCAAATGTATCTATAATTTTTGATGTTCCATGCTTGGTTTTATCTACTTTCTTGTGTTTTGTCCACACTTTGGAGTACTATTCATAGTTTTCTTGGACTAACCTATTAACAAGATGCCACAGTGTCAGTTGCCTGTTTTCTGCTGTTTTTGGTTCCAGGAAAGTCAGAAAATCAATATTCTCGGAATTGGACCGGACAAAAGCCAAAGTCAATATGTTACCGGAAGACTTAGGGAGCCAGAAGAAGAGACGGAGAGGGGCCACAGGGCGGCCACACCATGTGGTGGCGCGGGCTAGCCGTGGCCGCGCTACCAGGTGGTGTGGGCCCCCTGGCCGCCCACCGAACTTGCCTCTTCGCCTATAATAAGCCTTCCGATGCAGAAATCCTAGGTCGTCAATCAGAAATCCACGAAAAGTTTCGCAGCACCGCCGCCACCGAAGGGGAGATTCGGGGGACAGAAAGTCTCTGTTCCGGCACCCTGCCGGGACGGCGAAGTGCCCCCGGGGCCATCTCCATCGATCTCCACCACCATCTCCATCGCCATTGCTGATTCCCATGATGAGGAGGGAGTAGTTCTCTCTCGAGGCTAAGGGTTCTACCAGTAGCTATGTGTTCATCTCTCTCTATGCATGATCTTATTGAGATCATGAGCTTGTAATCTATAGATCTACCTTGCTACTCAAGTGCTTTAATAGATCTCTGCTCTCCCCATGTGTGTGAAAGTGACAGCGTGCACACCATGGTGGCACTTAGGCTAGAGATTACAATTACTTGTTATGAGTTATATTTGGAGTTGGATGTCTTTATGAAATTGTGGTGTTTGTTGGACTCATCTAGTACTCAGGGTGACACTGTGGGGTTTTCTAGATGGGAAAGACTTACTTTGAGGTGTGCTTTTATAGCCCTACCATCGATTAGAGTGTTCAACCGGAGAGTAGTTAAGAGTAGTATCAAAAAGATAAGATATTTATATGAGAGTTTTCACTAGTGAAAGTATGATCCCTAGGCCTTGCTTCTAAACACTGAAACACCGTTTGCTATTAGATCCGTTACATGTTTGCTTGCTTCCTTCTTTATTTCAGTTTGCCTTTAGTCTTTTCCCACGTCAACCACATGCCATCAAGTTATCTTCTATCACCGTTACCACTTATAATTCTCCATACCACTTGTATTTCACTATCTCTTTGCCGAACTAGTGCACCTATGCACCTGACAAGTGTATTGGGTGTGCTGTGGACAGAAGAGACTTCTTGTATCTTGATTGCAGGGTTGCTTGAGAGGGGATACCTTTGACCACTTCCTCCCTGAGTTCGATAAACCTTGGGTGATCCACTTAAGGGAAAACTTGCTGCTGTTCTACAAACCTCTGCACTTGGAGGCCCAAGAACGGTCTACAAGAATAGAAGTGTGTAGACATCATTACCTATTCGAAAACAGACTCTGCATGTCTCTGAGTTTGGTCTTTGATAAAAATTTCCAGCATTACCATTTGAATAGCATCAATATCTTCATCTTTATAAACATATTATTTGAGTCAATTAATGATTCACCATGTTATTACATCATTTTCTCCTACAACCTGGAAATTTCTTTCACACAAAACTTCACACAATTCGCATTAGCAACGTTAGTGTATGCAGGGTAAAAAACATTTTAAGTTCAAATTCAACTGAAATCCATCAAAACATAATCTATTGAAACAAATCCTTCCAAAATCCCAAAAGGAATTCAAAAAAGAAATCTATTTAAGAGGCAAATGCAGAATGGCAAAAATCTGTCAAAACAGACCAGCAGGTAAAGATCAATTTTTTAGAAAATCTTTTGTTGCTCAAATCAAAAAGTGCGAAACTAGCAAAAGTTAAATAATAACATGTGGCATGCACACAAACAATTACAAATCAGTACGACGTTCTGGGATTTTTCGCGATTTTTTATAGTGAAACACAAAAATCTATTTCAGGACTGCAACTTCCCCAAATCTTACTTCTCTCTCATAGAGGTTGATCTTGACACAAAAACCAAACAAAAGTATAAGGATAGGTTATTGCATAAGCAATAACTTCCAAGACTCAAATAAACAAAAACCATCTGAAAGCAAAAATATATTGGGTTGTCTCCCAAAAGGCTCTTTCTTTGTAGCCATTAAGATGGGCATAATAATTTCAATGATGATCACATAAGAATATGATTTGAAGTAAAAGGGAGCATAAAGAAGCAAAAATACACATGTGTAAGTCTAACCCACTTCCTATGCAAGGGAATTTTGTAAAAAAAATAAATTGTCGAAACTAGAGGCTGCTAGCATAGGAAGGCAAAACAAGTGCAATATAAAGGCTTTCAGCATAATGCGAGGAAACTTAATATTATTGAGATGCATAAGAATAATTTTCCCTGTCTCATAATAACTTTCAGTATCGTGCATAAATTTAACGATATAACTATCACATGAATCATTGTAGCAATGATCACTTATTCTCACAGAGAAAACAGGGACACAAGCTCTCCTAACTCTACTTTGCGAGACAATATTAGAAGTATCCTTACAGAGGATAGTATTTCCATCTTCTACATATTTAGTGACAAGGTCTTTCATATTTTCTATTAAAAGTTCAACAGCTATTTGTTCATCAGGTTCAACAACTTTGTTTCTACATTCATTTACCATACTAGCTATCACAGAATGTTCATTTACCTTGACTGGGAAAGGCATTTTCTCAATGTAAGGTTCAGGAAAAATATGATTAGCAGTATAAACTTTGGTATCTCTTGCAGGAACACAATTAACGATATCTTTATATAGCTCATGATACTTATTACATTTCTTTTTAGGAATTTGAATATAAGAAGCAAAAGCCTTAAAATAATTTGCAATACTTTGAGAGTCTAGACCATAAGCATTACTAATATTATGAAAGTCATTAGTTCCCATAAAAGATTTAATGCATTTATAATCATAATTTATACCTGACTTTCTTCCTTTATCATTCTCCCATGCTTCAACATTGTCTTGAATGCAGCCTCGAAGATCCCATTTATCTTCTTCTTCCATGCCTGCAAATGATCCAGCACAAGATGCATCCAATAGATCCTTATCATAAAGAGAAAGCCTTGCATAAAAGTTATTAATAATAATATTGTTGGGGAGCTCATGAATAGGACATTTGAGCATTAGTAACTTCAATCTCCCCCAAGCTTGAGTTGTACTCTCTCCATCATGAGGCCAAATTTTTTAAATTTGATTCCGATCTTTATGAATCACACTAGGAGGATAAAATTTTGAATAAAAGAGAGGTACAATTTCCTCCCAATCAAGAGCTTGACCATTCTTCAGCAGCTTGTACCATTCCTCAGCTCTTCCTTTCAGTGATAATGAGAATAACTTCTTCTTGACTTGATCTGTTGTAATACCTGCACACTTGAACAACCCACATAATTCGTGTATAAAGAGCAAATGATCACTGGGATGGATAGTTCCATCTCCAAAATAGTAGTTATCCATAACACGATCAATAATTCTTGTAGGTATCTTAAAAGTATCATTTTTAGCAGGTGGAGGTTCATCTACTACCTTAGTAGTGGTAGTAGCATTACGAAATAAGAAACTAAGTGAATTATCCATATTGAAATAAAGTAACTAATAGATGTAAACAATACTCATAGTAGAAGTTTCCTTTCCCAGTTCCACTCTCCAATAGCGCTTCACTCCCCAGCAACGGTACCACAAAATAGTCTAGATGACCCACAAGTATAGGGGGTGTATCGCAGTATTTTCGATAAGTAAGAGTGTCGAACACAACGACGAGAAGAAGGTGTTGACGAGTGGATTGGAGCAGGAATTCTCTGTAAATACTTAGCAAATGGATTTTTAGGGGTTTTTGATAATGCAGATAAATAAAGTGTGAGTAAATAAAAGACAATGATAATAGATGCAGCAAGTGGCCCAATCCTTTCTTTAGCAAAGGACAAACCGGTTGTATTACTTAAGAGGACCAAACATTCTCGAGGACACATGGGATTACTGTCAAGTGCTTTCGCTTCATATAGTTGATTAATCTTCTTTAGTTTGATAAGTGTTGTCTGGGTGAACCTGTGCTAATGTACTGACCTTCCTAGGACTAATACATACTTGTGATTATAACCCTTGGAAGCATCTACAACTACAAGAAAGTAATTAAGATAAAAACCTAACCATAGCCTTAAACTCGGAGATCCTACACTCCCTTGTGAAAAGGTTTCCTAATGGGGATTCAGGTTTCTGTCACTCCAGCAACCCTGCGATTCGTAGCCAAGTAGACAATGCATTCCCCTAGGCCCATAACGGTGAAGTATCATGTAGTCGACGTTCACATGAAACCACTAAAAGAATAACACCACAACTTAATTATCAAACCATTGATTTTTTCTCAACACAATTCCACTACTAACAACATGACTTCTCCCATGTCCTCAAGAACTAAACGAACTACTCACAAGACATCATAGGGATCAAGATCAGAGATAAAATAATAACAATTAACAATCTGAACATAATAATAATTCAACGGTTCCACTCAATAGCATCAACTACAACAAGCGATCAACACGGGGAAAGTTTCCCCTAAGAACTATGCAATATTCAACCAAATAGTTACAGCGGTACGAAGTAGCGATGATGGTGCTGGTGGAGATGATGATGGAGATGATGATGATCCTGATGAAGTCCAGCTTGATGGTGGTGCTAATGTCGACGATCTCCCCTCTCCGGGAAGGAATTTCCCCGGCAGATTTCTGCCTGCCAGAGAGGTCTTTCTCTCTCTGCAGTTTTCCGCCCCGCAGAGGCGGCGGGATCTTTCTGTCGTCGCTCCCTGAGTCTTAGGGTTTTGGGAGGATTATATACGCCAGAGTGCAAAGGCAGAGGTGGGCCAGGGTGGCCACACCACCTGGTGGCATGGCCAAGGGTGGCCCGCACCAGGGGATGGTGTGGGCCCACTATGGCCCATCTCCGCTCCCCTTCTAGCTTCCTTCTTCTTCTGGAAAAATAGGACTTTCCATATATTTTCCGGGAATTTCTGATCTTTTCGAGTTTCGCCTCCAAACAGTGCTTTTTTCCATCAGAATCCTGACTTCAGCGGTCCATCCTCCAAAAGTCATCAACCATGCAAAAATAGATGAAATAACATAAGTATCATCTCTTAATATGAAATATATCGATGAATAATAGTAAATTTTGATATATAATAGTGATGCAAAATGGACATATCACGCTCTTGAGTGGAAAACCCCTCCCCTCTCCATGACACCCCCACGTTTCTCGGCTAAGGATAAGGGAAAGGCCGTGATGGTCGAGGCGGTGGAGCTCCTGCCGGTGAAGCACGGTCGAGGGCATCCTTGCGGGAGCGGCCGGGGGAGGCACGGCGGCCGCGGTATGGCTCTCGCCATGAGCGCACCTATGGAGGCGAGCACGGGGTCGAGAGAGGCCACAACCAAACACGGGTGCGGCCGTCCTCGCGGGAGCGGTAGAGGCCGCCGTGGAGGACGCGGTGGTTGGGCTATGGATGGATCTGGCCTGAGCACTCCCACTGTCACCGAGGCCCTAGATCTAGAGGACCCCGCCCTGGTGGTAATAAAGATCGAGGATGACCCTGAGCCTAAAGGGTTATCGACTTCATTGTCGTCCTCGATGGCTTGGACTTTCTCATAAGGTTGTAGCTTCCCAGGCGGTTCGTGCTCGGGATCGCGCGCGACCTCCCCGATGAGGCGCGACTGTGCCACTCCGAGGGTGCAAGCAGTGGGAGGTTAGCATCACCACCTTCTCAGGGGCGAGAAGTTCCTCACCGGTGGCTGGCACCGCTTCCGCTTATACCACCGCGTCTAGCGCGGCTTCACGCTGCAGTAAAGGTATATCGGCAAGGGTGTCTTCTCCATCTCGTTGTTCGACATGCAGCTATGCCGCATCGACTATCCTCCTCACCTTCGGTCCACCTAGTAGGCGTGTTTGTTATGGCACTACTAGCGGGCGCGATGCCGTAATGGTCGTTGGTTCATTTTGCCTTGTAATTAAGACTTTAGGATGAAGTTCCCAAGAAGGGCCCTTTTTCTGTTTGTTATTATCGTGCTTGGAGTTTGATGTATGTCCGCGGCATGGTGCCATCTTGCCAAGGTCTGCGATGGCGGCTCATGTTTCCTTTCTATAGGGATAACCTTCTGGGAGCACCGAGCACACTCGATGAAGGGCTAGACATCCAGGGGTGGAGCCCTCGCGAGGCGTGGTTTACGGTATGGAGCTTGGGGAGGTGGTCTCTAGGGCCGGCGCTCTGAGCATGCTGCTAGCGATGTCTCCCTTTCACTGCAAGACTCGCCCATTGTGGGGCCGGTCATGCCTGATTAGGTTGGCGAGAATCTTGGCGTATCGAGCAGACAACTCCCCATGGCTTATGGACTTTAGCAAGTCCGGGAGGTTCTCACAAGGAGCTACTTCTGCACGTACCCTTGAGGAGGGATCCCCTGTTACTTTTGGAACCCACCCACTTAAGAGAGAGTGCGGTCTCGCGAGGCTCGTGCGCCTTTTCCGGGTGCCTCTCGCAGGAGCGAATATACTAGTGAGACGGTGACCCCGTATTGGGTCATAAGTTTTTAGAAACCATGTTTTTTGGCCCTACCAAGTTTAACCGCTGAAGGGGGTTTCCATGGTCATCTTCTCGGCCTCATGGGGGAAACCACAGGATTGTGTGTCCCTTCTTTCATCCCCCGTGCCGAGGGTTTAGGGGGTGAGGTGACTAACGGCCGTTGGGCGAGCTGTGGAGTTCATAGCTCAGTGCTTTAGGTCTTGATGAGCTCGGGCTAAGGAGGACAGGGCCTTATGAGCCATCACGAGGATAAAAACAAAGTCAGGGGCCGTGGGTGAGGTAACTCACGGCCGAGGGACGGGCCATACAGTTCAGAGTTTGACACTTTAGGCCCTGACGAGCTCGGGCTGTGGAGGACAGGGCCTTATGAGCTGTCGCAAGGATAAAAACAAGGCCAGGGACCGTGGGTGAGGTAACTCACAGCCGAGGAATGGGCCGTAGGGTTCAGAGCTTGACACTTTATGCCCTGACGAGCTCAGGCTATGGAGGAAAGGGCCTTATGATCCGTCGCGAGGATAAAACGAGGCCATGGGCCGTGGGTGAGTTAACTCACGGCCGAGGAACGAGACATAGAGTTTAGATCTTAACACTTTAGTCCCTAACGATCTTGGGCTAGGGAGTACAAGGGCTCATTAGCCATCACGAGGATAAAAATAAGATCAAGGACCATGGGTGAGGTAAGTCATGGTCGAGGAACGGGCCGTAGAGTTCAGAGCACGACACTTTAGGCCCAGATGAGCTTGGGTTGTGGAGGACAGGGCCTCATGAGCCGTCGCGAGGATAAAAGTGGGGTCAGGGACCATGGCTGAGGTAACTAACGACGGAGCAACGGGCCATAGAGTTCATAGCTCGACACTTTAGGCCCTGACGAGCTTGGGCTGTGAAGGACAGGGCTGATACATTGCAAATCTATCTATAATTTTTGATGTTCCATGCTTGGTTTTATGTACTTTCTTGTTTTTGTCCACACTTTGGAGTACTTTTCATATGATTTCTTGGACTAACCTATTAACAAGAGCCAAAGTGCCAGCTGCATGTTTTCTGCTGTTTTTGGTTCTAGGAAAGTCAGAAAATGAATATTCTCGGAATTGGACGGGACAAAAGCCAAAGTAGCTATTATACCGGAAGACATCTGGAGCCAGAATATGAGACGGAGAGGGGCTGGGGCCTAGCCACACCACCTGGCCGTGCGGCCAGGCCTGGCTCGCGCCAGGGGGTGGTCTGGCCGACCCTAGCACCCCTCGGCCTCTTCTTCGGCCTGTATATTGCCCTCGATACCAAAACCATAAGTACCCGATCAAAAATCAACGAAAGAGTCTGTAGCCAACGTCATCTCCATCCCTAGATCGGGAGGCATCTGAAGCTCTTCCCGACACCCTTCCGGAGAGGGGAATTCACCCTTGAGGGCTTCTTCATCATCATGCAAGCCTCCGGTGTGATGTGTGAGTAGTTCATCTCTGGACTATGGGTCCATGTAGTAGCTAGATGGCTGGTTCTCCTCCTTTGTGCTTTCATGTCTAGATCTTGTGAGCGCCGTTCATCATCAAGATCATCTATTTGTAATTCTGCATGTTGTGTTTGCTGGGATCCGATGGATATTGAGATGCTATTTCAGATTGATTATTGACTCTATCATGCCTTTGTTATTTGTGATCTTGCATGCTTTCTGTTGTTAGTAGCTATCTTGGCCAAGTAGATGCTAGCAACTCCAAGAGTTAGTATTTATCCTCAATAGTGGGTTCATGCCTCTAGTAATCTGGGGAAGTGACAGAGATCTCTAAGGTACTAGATGTGATGTCGCTACTAGGGAGAAAACAACAATCCTATGTTCATAGAACAATTGTATTGTTTACTTTACACTCAATTCGTAAAGCAATAATCTGTTGCTTGCAACTTAATACTAGAGGGGGTTCGGATGATATCCTAAAGGTGGATTATTAGTCATAGATGCAGTTGGATGGCGGTCTATGTATAATGTTGTAATGCCCAATCAAGTCTCAAAGGAATCAAGATGCTTAGTATATGCTTGTATCCTTTCTCGATGTTTGTCAATTGCCCCGCTGTAATTTGTTCACCCAACATGTTATTTATCTTAAGGAGAGCGACCTCTAGTGAACTATGCACCCCGGTCCTTTCTTTTACATACAATCTACAAAATGTTTAATGCTTTGTGTTTTCTTTCTGCAAACTGTTACTTCCTTCCATTCGATACGTTTAATCCTTTGTTTTCAGCAAAACCGGTGAGATTGATAACCTCATCGCAAGTTGGGGACAAATTTCTGTGGTTGTGTTGTGCAGGTCTCCACGTTGCTACTAGCACCGGTAGTGCGCCCTGCCAAGGCTCAGCTAGCAACACCTTTGGGGTGTTTCCTTGCTCCTACTGGTTCGATTAAACCTTGGTTTCATAACTGAGGGAAACTTACTTCTGTGCTCATCATACCTTCCTCTTGGGGTTCCCCAACGAGCTCATCAATCATGAGCCATCAAAGTATTTTTCTGGCGCCATTGCTGGGGAGTCAAGGACATCTTCACAAGAGGAGTCCCTCATAACCAATCTCTTTACTTTGTTATTTTTTTTTGCTTAGTTTACTTTTGTTTTGTTTGCTTCTTTCTTTATCAAAAACACACACAAATTAGTTCTACTAGTTTGCTTTCTTTATTGAAAACACAAAAAATGACTACTCTTGAAAACACTAAGTTGTGTGACTTCACTAGCACCAACAACAATGATTTTATGAGCACACCTATTGCTCCACCTATGCCCGAAGCTACTTTCTTTGGGATAAAACCTGCTTTACTCAATCTTGTTATGAGAGAACAATTTTCTGGTATTGGTAATGAAGATGCTACTGCCCATCTAAATAACTTTGTTTAACTTCGTGAGATGCAAAAGCATAGGGATATAGATGGTGATATTATTAAGCTGAAATTGTTTCCTTTCTCTTTGAGAGGAAAAGCTAAAGAATGGTTGAATTCCTTAACTAGGAATAGTATTGATTCTTGGACTAAATGCAAAGATGCTTTCATTGGAAAATACTATCCTCCTGCTAAGATTATATCTATGAGAAGTGAAATAATGAAGTTTAAACAATCTGATAATGAACATGTTGCTCAAGCTTGGGAAAGAATGAAATCTTTGGTAAAGAATTGTCCCACTCATGGACTGACTGCTTGGATGATCATCCAAACTATTTATGCAGGATTGAACTATTCTTCAAGGAACCTATTGGATTCTGCTGCTGGAGGTACCTTTATGACCATTACTTTGGGTGCTACAACAAAGCTTATGGATGATATGATGGTTAACTATTCTGAATGGCATACTGAGAGAGCTCCACAAGGTAAGAAGGTAAATTATGTTGAGGAAACCTCCTCCTTGAGTGATAGGATTGATATTATTATGTTTATGCTTCTTAATGGGAAAGCCCATATTGATCCAAATAATGTTCCTTTAGCCTCTTTGGTTTCTCAAGAAGAGCAAGTTTATGTGAACTTCATAAGAAATAATAATTTTGGCAATAATGCTTATAGGAATAATTTTGGTAACAACAATTATAAGCCATATCCTCCCAACAATGATAATGCTTATGGAAATTCTTACAACAACAATAGGAGTGCTCACTCTAAACTTAAAGTTATGCTTAAGGACTTTATTAGTAAACAAACTTCTTTCAATAAAACTATTGAGGAAAAACTCTCTAATGCTGAAAGAAACATAACATCTTTGGCTGAAGCTCAATCTTCTTTGAATAAAAAGGAAACTAAACCTGAAACTATTGATAATCCCTTTGCAGCTACTAATGTTATACAAGTAAGAATTGATGAAAATGTTAGACTATTAGTTGAATTACATGCTAAGTGGTAAAGAGAAGATGAAATTGCTAGAAACATTAGTGTTTCTACTATCACCACCACTAGCGTGGAGGCTAGTAATAGTTCTACTACTTTAGATGATAATTTTGATTTTGATCTTAATGGTTGCAATATCTCTGAAGTTATTATGTACCTACAAAACCTTGCTAAAAGTCCTAATGCTAGTGCTATGAACATGGCCTTTACAAAACACATTACTGATGCTCTCATAAATATTAAAGAAGAAAAGATGAAACATAAAGCTTCTATTCCTATAAAACAAGAAGATGGTTGGGAACCCATCATTAATACGAAATTGAATGACTTTGATTTCAAAGCTTTATGTGATCTTGATAGTAGCGTTTCTATTATGCCTAGAAGGATTTATGATATGCTTGATTTGCCTCCACTTGAGGATTGTTATTTGAATGTCCCACTTGATGATAATGCTAAAAAGAAACTCATGGGGAGTATTAATGATGTTCTTATTATGGTTAACAATGCCTATGTCCCTGTTACTTTCTATGTTTTGGATGTTGAATGCAATGCTTCTTGTCCTATTACTTTGGGAAGACCTTTTCTTAGAATTGTTGGTGCCATTATTGATATGAAGGAAGGCACCATTAAATAACAACTCCCACTCAAGAAAGGTATAGAACACTTACATAATAAGAGAGAGAAGATTTATTTTGCCTCTCCTATGAAAACAAAATTTGGTCTTAATGCTTCTTCATTTGAGAACACTTGAGTCTTTTTCTTGCTTCTTATGCCTAACTTAAAGGCGTTAAAGAAAAGTACTTATTCGGAGATAACCCAAAAGTTTTAGATGAGTCTTGGAAGTTATTATTTCAGTAATAACCGCTCCTTATCCTTTTTATTTGCTTTTTGTGCCAAGAGTAACCTCTAGTGAGAGAGAAGTAATGATTGGGAAAGTTGCTCTCCCGAAACAGATTTCTGTGCTTCACCGTAAATATTAGTGTAAAATATCTGGACGTCCTTTTGAGATGTTAATTTTTGTGCTTCTGCCCCAGGTTGTTATCTAACTTCCATTAGTTCAACACTTTTTGATTTGAGCAATAGAAGGTCTTCGAAAAAAATCGTCCTTACCTGCTGGTCTGTTTTGACAGAATTCTGCCATTTTCTGCATTTGCTTCTTGTTGGTTCCTTTTTGAGTTCTTTTGTGGAATTGAGCTTTTTGAAGGAAGTGCTAGAGTATCTAGTGTTCTAATGGAAGTTTATTGGTGTTATAAATGAACCTAAAGACTTATTATCTTGAGTGCACTAATGTTGCTAATAAAGATTGTGTGAAGTTTTGTATGAAGGAAAAATTTCAGGTGTATGGAAGGGATGAGTAATGAGATGAAGGATGGACTAAAGCTCAAGCTTGGGGATGCCACGTGTGTCACCCCAAGAAATATCCAAGAATTACAAGCGTCAAAGCTTGGGGATGCCCAAGGCATCCCCTTCTTCATCAATAAAAATCCCAGGTTTCTTCCAAATGCTTCATTTTTATTGTTTCATGCACAGTTGTGTTGTTCTTGGAGCGTCTTATTTTTTGTTTTCGTTTTGGTTTTTCGTTTGCTTAATTTGCTTAGTTTGATGAATAAATTGGTTGGACCCGTTCACGCATTGGTTTTGAAATAGTTTGGTTTGGTTTGGAAAAGAGTGGGAAAGTGCATGCTTAAGTGGTAAAAAGAGCTCGTTTTGACTATGGCCTATGCTTTGTCATGCCATGCTTGATATTGTTTTGGATATATGCTTAGTATTCTTTGCTGTAGCATGACTTGTTATCAATAATTGATATTGCTTAATGTGCCTTGGATGAATCATGCGTTGTTTTAGCATATTAAACCATAGTATAGTGGTATTCTCCTTTGATGCGTTATTTGGGTTGAGTTGGCACATGCTCACACCATGTTATGATTATCCAAAGTCACCATAAGCCTTTATGATCCTTTAGTTTTCAACTTATAGTATCACTTTATGCTTTGATCAATGATGTTTTGTCACTCTACATGATTATGGCCATCATTTCTCTCTTAGTTTGTCGCTCCCAGTCTTTTGCTAGCCTCCACAACCAAGTATGAGTTCCACTCATGCATACAACGACAAGAGCTTACTTGTGACTAAAGTTGTGTAGCATGAGGTTCGGTCTTCATAAGTAAGGGGCATGAGATTTCGGTTTATAACTTGTCAAGCATATCCTCTTAGTTGTGTCACTTTAACCTTAATCACCTTCAAGATGCTTATAATAGGGGAAATGAGAGCTAAAAGCTATAAGTACCATAATTTTTGGAAGCTCTTTATGAAACTTGAATCTCTGCTTCCTTCTATGAAGGCCTTTCTTCCACCATTACATTGAGTCTCCACCTTCTACCTTTATGCACCTACTTTGAGAGCATAGTGGCCATTCTTAGTTCTATGTGCATTGTCCCAAGACTAGTTGATTGATGCATATCTTGATATTGCTTGTTTTAAACTATTTGTATCTAGTCACTCTTATGAACTTTGAAGGTGTCATATGCATTTATATTTGCTACTCTATGAGGGACAAGCTGAATACTATTATGCTTTGTTTTCTTTATGTGAAACAAACAAACGTCTTGCAAAGCATTGTTATTCATGAATCTTTTGTTTGTGCCTTTTCATGTTGCAGCATAGTTTCTTTGTCTTATTGCTAGAACTTTGTCTTTCATGTTATGATTGAAGTACTATGATCCTAGCTTCGAATGTTTTACAAGTACTTTGATCAAGTTTATGATGGTGCATGTCACCTAAAAAATTATTCTTTCTTTTTATCACTTACCTACTCGAGGACGAGCAGGAGTTAAGCTTGGGATGTTGATACATTGCAAATGTATCTATAATTTTTGATGTTCCATGGTTGGTTTTATCTACTTTCTTGTGTTTTGTTCACACTTTGGAGTACTTTTCATACGATTTCTTGGACTAACCTATTAACAAGAGCCACAGTGCTAGCTGCCTGTTTTCTATTGTTTTTGGTTCCAGGAAAGTCAGAAAATGAATATTCTCGTAATTGGACGGGGCAAAAGCCAAAGTCGCTATTTTACCGGAAGACATTTGGATCTAGAATACGAGACGGAGAGGGGCTAGGGCCTGGCCACACCACTTGGCTGCGCGGCCAGGCCTGACCCAAGCCAGTGGGTGGTCTAGCCGACCCCAGCACCCCCTCGGCCTCTCCTTCCGCCTATAAGATGCCCTCGATACCAAAACCCTAAGTACCCGATCAAAAATCCACGAAAGAGTCTGTAGCCGCCATCATCTCTATCCCTAGATCGGGAGGGATCTGAACCTCTTCCCGGCACCCTGCCGGAGAGGGAAATTCACCCTGGAGGCCTTCTTCATCATCATGCAAGCCTCCGGTGTGATGCGTGAGTAGTTCATCTCTAGACTACGGGTCCATGTAGTAGCTAGATGGCTGGTTCTCCTCCTTTGTGCTTTCATGTCTAGATCTTGTGAGCTCCGTTCATGATCAAGATCATCTATTTGTAATTCTGCATGTTGTGTTTGTGGGGATCCGATGGATATTGAGATGCTATTTCAGATTGATTATTGATTCTATCATGTCCTTCTTATTTGTGATCTTGCATGCTTTTCGTTGTTAGTAGCTATCTTGGCCAAGTAGATGCTAGCAACTCCAAGAGTTAGTATTTAAGCCCGCTAGTGGGTTCATGCCTCTGGTAATCTGGGGAAGTGACAGAAATCTCTAAGGTACTAGATGTGCCGTTGCTACTAGGGAGAAAACAACAATCCTTTGTTCATAGAACAATCGTATTGTTTACTTTACACGCAATTCGTAAAGCAATAATATGTTGCTTGCAACTTAATACAGGAGGGGGTTCGGATGATAACCTAAAGGTGGATTATTAGTCATAGATGCAGTTGGATGGCGGTCTATGTATAATGTTGTAATGCCCAATCAAGTTTCAAAGGAGTCAAGATGATTAGTATATGCTTGTATGCTTTCTCGATGTTTGTAAATTGCCCTGCTATAATTTGTTCACCCAACATGTTATTTATCTTAAGGAGAGCCACCTCTAGTAACTATGGACCCCGGTCCTTTCTTTTATATACAATCTACAAACTGTTTACTGCTTTGTGTTTTCTTTCTGCAAATTGTTACTTCCTTCCATTCGATACGTTTAATCCTTTGTTTTCGCAAAACCGGTGAGATTGACAACCTCATCGCAAGTTGGGGACAAAGTTTTGTGGTTGTGTTGTGCAGGTCTCCACGTTGCTACTAGCACCGGTAGTGTGCCTTGCCAAGGCTCAGCTAGCAACACCTTTGGGGTGTTTCCTTGCTCCTACTGTTTCTATTAAACCTTGGTTTCATAACTGAGGGAAACTTACTTCTGTGCTCATCATACCTTCCTCTTGGGGTTCCCCAACGAGCTCATTAAGCACGAGCCATCAAGGGCCTCATGAGCCGTCGCGAGGATAAAAACGAGGTCATGGACCATGGCTAAGGTAACTCACGGCCGAGGAACGGGCTGTAGAGTTCAGAGCTCGACACTTTAGGCCCTGACGAGCTCGGGCTGTGGAGGACAGGGCTCCATGAGCCATCGTGAGGATAAAAACAAGGTCATGGGCCATGGGTGAGGTAACTCATGGCCGAGGATCGGGTCGTAGAGTTCATAGCTCTACACTTTTGGACCTGATGAGGTGTGCCATAGACTTTGTCGGGAGAGGGCCGTAGGAAATAAGCACCCACCATCAGAGGCCCATAGACGCGCCACGCGAGGTTTTTAGGCACCAGGAACCATGTGACGAGGTAACTCTAGGCCGGGTCTATCCTGTGAGTTCAGAGATCTACACTTTAGCCCCTGATGCCGATAGGGAGCCGAGCCGGCCCGATGAAGTGTACCATTTCTATCCCCGCTCGTGCGGAGTGTGTGAGGGAAATCGGGTGGTGCGGTTTAAAAAAAATGCTTTTTCAAAGGAAAAATCAAATAGCCAATCATGCGCTCAACACAAGTTCCAAGGAAGCGTTAGTAGTGCAGGCTTATTACAAATGCCACTATGGTCTGCACGGGGTGTAACAAGAGGCAAAAACCCATGAGGGGTGAGGGTTTTTCGAGGTTCACCTTCAAAAAAGTTGCAGATACGGGCGTGTCGTTAGGAGAGGTCTGTCCACCTCCCGGTAACCTGGGTCGCCTGCCCTCCTTGCCGGTTAGCTACCGCCGTGGGGGTGGAAGGTGTTGTATGCATGATGGGTATAGTCCATGGGGAATTCTGGAGCCCTAGCGTCGTAGTCATCCTCGGGAGGCGCATCCACCCTCAAGAGGACGGGCAGCGGCATGCCCGTTCCCCGGATGAGGTCGTGGGTACTGGTCACGCCCAGCTCCTCGCGAGGTGGGAACAGTGCAGCTGCTGCCCCTTATTTCCATGGCGTTCTCTGATGGCTCTGAAATATAACCATCTAAGTCCACATTTAAACTGGATACTAATCATATTCTTGATGAAATATCTCTCTAAACCCTGCCACTAATGCTAATATTCAGAGGGGTATGCAATCCTTTCTTTTGTATTTTTCCTGCGCAGATAATGTCATTTAAAGTCAAAGATACGAGATTTTCAACAACTAGAAGAAACCAAGAGCCAGAAAACGGAGGCAGACGCTTTAACGACCAACTATACGGCCGGAGAAAAAATTCCGACCATATAGCTCCAGTCGTATAGTTGGCGCCGCCACCGTTAGGTCAAACAGAACAACTTTCTTGAAGGGTCCCCTATATAAAGAAGCCTCGGGCAACGACAAAACAAGCCAGACCTCGCCAAAAATTCCCTGCCATAGATCACCAGCCGCCTCCAGATCTCCAAACCTTCTCCATATCCATAGCCATATTCCACCACATTCAATAGTAGATATCTTCTCCGATTGGCGACATTGTAAGACTATTTCTATTAATCTTATGATTTTCATTAAAATATTTGTGATTGATGATCTCATCTCTATGTGTGAGTAATTCTCCTTGGGATAAGGGCTTCATCCTAGCCATGTAGCAATTGTGCATGTGATTTATCATAGATGGGATCGTATTAGTTTGTATGACATGATGATTATTGTATCTTCTCTTGCCTCAATCCAAGGACTTGTCAGGTACCCAAGACCCCGAGGGTTGAGCTAGGTATAGGGAGTATGAGTGATGACTGATCTACAGATTGGGAACCCCAGTGACAGAAGGGGTAATACGGTTGTATGTGAGGGATTTCCTCGGGATTAACGGTGACATCACTATGCATATCATTATTTGTCTTTCTTCTAGGGATGAGACTAGTAGGTTATTGCTATAAGCGGTTGCGGAGGCAATAGCAATTATGGATGCGGTGCCCACATATAATTTATCTTGCTCTAACAAGTACACGCATACTGTATTTCTATCTTTTATTTCCATCAGATGTTTTGCACAACTACAGGTGAAACCGAACGCCCTAGGTCCTCTCTCTCCATCATCGACAACAACAAAAAGACGCAAGCTAATGGTACGGTAAAACACAAAAAGATTTCTAAAACTCCTGAAGGTCCGTTAAAGTAACTTCACTATGCATTCGCTTCCCGAGGATTCGATAACCTAGGTCTACTTGGGAAAAATAAGCTATACTGCATCGGTAATCCGGATCGAAGGTATCAACCCTTTTTCTGGCGCTGTTGCTAGGGAGGCAATAGGTACCCTAGTGAGGTTATTAGGAAACTTGCTAGTTTTAATTCTTGTTTTTAATTTTGTTAGTTTACTTTCAGTCTTTATTTGATAAACCAAAAAAATCAGTTAGTCTTTAAATTCTTGCTTTTACTATTATAATTCTTTATCTAAGAAAACCAAAAAACATAGGAAGTATGGTTGAAAAGAAGCTTGGGGAGTTTGCTACTCCCAATAATGATTATTTGCGTACGCCTATTACTTAGCCAGCAATCGCTGTTGATGACTATGAAATTAATCCCCATTACTTTTGGTTCAATAGAATCAATTTGGAGGCTCTGTTGTTGAAGACACAGGTATGCACTTGAATAATTTCACTAAAATACTTGATATGATGCGTATAAAAGGCGTTGATCCTAATGCGGTCAAATTGCGTCTATTTACTTTCTCTCTAAGAGGGAGAGCTAAAGAATGGTTGTTATCTTTGCCTAAAAATACTATTCAATCATGGGTGGGATGTACTTCTTTATTTATGACTAAATTTTTCCCACCTCCAAAGACTATGCAACTTCAATCTAATATTACTGGCTCTATGCAACTTCAATCTAATATTACTGGCTTTAGACAGGAAGAGCGTGATCCACTAGCGCTTGCATGGGAGAGGATGAAAGAATGCCTAAGAAACTGTCCCAGTCATGCGATGGAAGATTGGTTAATCCTCCATTTATTTTACATTGCTCTTAATCCTGTGTCTAAGTCTATGCTTAATACTACAACTGCAGGAACATTTATGGGTAAACATATTACCGAAGCAAAGCAGTTGCCTGACAATATGCAAGACAACCATGCCCAATGGCATGTGGAAAGATCAAACACAAAGAAGGTGAAATCTATCTCACCACAAGAGAACGAAGATCTCAATGCTAAGTTGGATGAGCTCATACTAGCCGTAAAAGGTAAGGAAACTTAGTTAAGATCCACCCCCGACACAAACATAGAAGAAATAGACTTCGTAGCTCGTAATGATTATAATCCTACTTGTAAGAATAGATACAATCCTAACTTTCAGAAACATTATGCTAGTCCTATAGGTAACTCTAATAATAATATGTGAACTAGTAATGGTAGTCTGGAAGAAACGCTTAAGTATTTCATAGACTCACAAAATGAACAAAATAATATTCTAGTTAGAATTATGGAGAACCATGATGCCATTCTTGGTAAATTATCTAACCAGGTTGTTAGTTTAAGAAATGATTTGCATACCCTTCAAGAAAGAACAAGGATCGTTGAGGCACAGCTAGGTAAGATAACTGAGAGTCAAACTTTCATTCTAGCTAAATTGCAGGTAAAGCTGAACCCAATCCTATTGAAGAACTCAAAATGATGAGGATCCAAACGGATGAGCCTAAAGAACTTGATTATAGTAATGCCCCTTCACTAAGCTACACCATTGAAGACCTCGTAAACAGGATCAAGGTCAAAATTCCGGTAAGTGAAGGTAACGATCAAGCCATGTATCAACACTTTTCTTGATCAAGTAGCAATTAAGGTATGTGATCTTGAAGAGGAATACAAGAAAATGGCTGAACAGATGCCTGTTAAACTAGATGACATATTTGAGCCTACTATTAAGATAAAGACTGGAACCAATGAAATAGCTACACTTTGTGATCTAGGTGCAAGCATCTTAACAATTCCAAAGAGTCTTTTGAACAAGTTAAATCTTGGCTCCATTGAAATTACTGAGTTAAATTGCATCTGGCAGATTCTACCAACAAACAAGCTGTAGGGATTAAGGAGAACACTTTAGTTTACATCAAAGGTTGTCCTGCTCTAATTGACTTCATTATTGTTGACATGCCTGAAGATACTATTGCTCCTATAATACTAGGTCGTCCTATCTTGAGAACTATAAAGGCTTTAATTTACCTTCATGAAGGGAACGTGAAGTTGCAATTGCCTTCGCGGGATCCTTTTGTTATTCATTTCTCCTGGAAGCAGAAAGATAAGCATGACGAGAAGGAGGCCATCACTTTGAAGGCCAATTACTTTGGAGTGGGTGTTCCACTCATCTGGCCCAAGTGAGTATCATTAAGGTCAAGCTATTGACCATAAAATAGCGCTTCATGGGAGGCAACCCATGTTAAATAAAGGTTTGAGTTAAGTTTTTAGTTTTAGTTTAAGTTCATGTTTAATAAAGAATGCTAGAAAACTCCATTTGAGGAGAAGAAGTTTGGTAGTACTTGAAATTCTACTTTATTCATGCTATTGTTGGTCGACAATATTTACTATCAATTTTCTATCAAAAACAAGGTATATCACTAAGTTACAAGAAAAGAAATAGTTTACGAAGAAACAGAATTTTTTATGTACATAGAGAGTTTAACGACCAACTATACGGTGGGAATAAAAATTCCGGCCATATAGTTCCGGTCGTATAGATATCTTTCCCATTGAAAAAAAATCTGCAATATGTACTGAGAGTTTAATGACCAACTATATGACGGGAATAAAAATTCTGGCCGTATAGTTCCGGTCGTATATATATCAATGTCTCGATACAATTTATTTTCATATGTACTGAGAGTTTAACAACCAACTATACAGCGGGAATAAAAATTCTGGCCGTATAGTTCCCGTCGTATAGATATCAATGCAGTTGCAAATTTTATTTCGCATGGATAGACAGTTTTACGATCAACTATACGGCTGGAATATTTTGTTCCGCCCTAATAGTTGCGTCCGTAAAGCTGCGCCGCCAGGAGGAAACCCTGAATTTTTTACAAAAGGCCAACTATACGGCCGGAACACATTGTTCCGACCGTATAGTTCCACCCATATAGTCGTGTCCGACCACAAAATCACAGGGGAAGGTACTCCCAACTCGAAAACTTCAATCCATTTTCTTTCTTCTACCTCTAAACTCTCTCAAAACCTCAAGAGATCTTCATCTCTACTCAATTTCGTTCCATTTCCTCACACACAAGTGATCTACAATATGTTTCTCCTACAATTCTCCAATTACTTTTTGCAAATTCATCTTCGATCTATTGTCAATATCAATCTAGGGTGAGACCTACTATCAACCAATTTCCATGTTTTTCTTGCCTAGATTATTATCTTGAGGAGACTCTTTAGTGTGTTTTGATGTGGAATATATTATACTTACTGTTGTTCGATCAAAAAGTTTTATTTTTGCCTTTATTCAATGTTTTAGATGATGAACACAACGTGCCAAACTCATTCTCGTGCCAACACTAGCGCTTCTCAGATTGCTGCTCAGGAACGCATGGGGATACGGTTCAGGGACGAGGCCCATCGTGATCGGTTCAATAGGATCAAGAACCACGAAGTGATGGCCACCAAGTGGGCTTGCCCCATCATATTAAACCTACTCGGTATTTCTGATGACTTTAATTTACTTTACAATAGAGCTGGCCTGCAAAATCTTTGTGTATAATGATGTACCTACTTATCGCTGCTTAACCATTAAATTCCTAAGTTCGTTGCAAAGCACCATTAAACAATGGCAAGGAGAGGATACTATTTCTTTCCGTCTGATGAACAACAACTACACTTTAACATTAGTTGAATGGTGCACACATTTTGATTTTCCAAACAATGATGTTCATGCTTTACGCGCATCCTTTATTGTCTTAGAACCTTCCCCCGAACAATACTATAATGGAATGAGTTTCACTACTAGAGTGAGCAAGGGGAAGAATGTTCAATATCCTGCAATTCGTTATTTGTTCTATGTTATTGCTAACACCTTGCAGGCACGTAATGAGTTCACAAGACTCAACGAGGACATCCTAGTCCTCGCAAAGGCTGCTTACATCAACTGCAGCTTGTCACTCAACTTGGGTGCCATCCTTGTGCGCTACCTAGAGCACCAAGCCTCCTAATGCCAAGGGCCAATCACAGGAGGAGGCGTCATCTCCGTGCTTGCCCATTCCCTGCACATCAATCTATGTGAGTTGCAACCCGTACTAGGTGAGACACGTGTTGGTTTCTCCACCTTGAGGGCCTATGGAATGCTCACTAGGAGAGGTGGTGCGTATTACCTACATATTACTGGAGCTGGGTGTATCTACCCTGCTCCTATGCCTAATGGCCTTTTCTCTATCGAGGAAGGACATTTGCTATATGAATTGCAGGTTGAGCAACACCAACCCGAGGAAGAAATTCCGGAGGAGGATGAGGACCAAGAGGAGGAGCAAGAAGTTCCTTATCAAGAGGAGCAGCCACAAACCCAGTTCGCCACATACCAAGATTTCCAAGGACTTGGAGGGACTGTGGAGATAATGCATAGCCTCTCTTTGAACCTCCGAGAATCGACAAGTAACCTCTCAACTCAATTTTCAAACTGGAGTAATGATTTTTTTCCACCACCACAATGATTTGAAGGCCTTGCAAAAGCCTAACCTTGGGGAAGCTTCCTCATGTATCTTTATTTGGCGTTTATTTGCTTTTATTTATTTCGAGGTTGCGTTTTTATTTGAATTTATAAGCACTCGTGTTGGTTTCCCCAACATCTTATTTTCTAAGTTATTTATTTGCTTTCAAAATTTTCTGGCCGAGATTTGCCGCCAATTTTCTATTCTTTAAAGTTCCTCTCTTAAAAAATACAAAAAGATTTCTCCCTTTTTCCTTATTTTCCCTCTTTCTTTTCTTTCCGCCTCAAGGTCTTCATAGGTTTGTAGGAGAGTGATCGACTTCGAGTTTCCAAGAAACAAATAAAAAAGGAAGAGAGAAGTGGAACCAAACATGAGAGGTATTCCTTATGACTCCCCACTTTTGAAGTTTGAGAAACCCATGCTAGTTAGTAGTAAATGTTTAGATATTATATTGGTGGAGTGAGTCTGTGTATCATAGTAAGATTTTTCGTTTACATGGGTATTTAACTGGGCTCATTTTGTTCCGTCTCTCGTAATTAACCAAGTCTTGGCTACAAATTGCTAAAAAATTGTAATAAGAAAAAGTCTCACAATTGAAGTGTTGGGTGTTGTAGTGCTTAGTCTTGAAGGTTTATTTCTAGAGACACTCAACACCACTTAAAATGTTAATTGACTTGATAGCTCTCTTTAAAAGTATTTGTTCGATTGAATTAATGTTTAGCGGTTTTGGTGAGCATGCCAAAGTTTGAATTGTTAATCATAAGAATGGTATAGCTTTATGCGTGCCAAACTTCATGGGATGCCAACAACTCCGCTGGCCTACGAATGATCTTCATGGACCTAGATTTCGGCTATGAGTTGATTAAATAATTGTAGCAGCAATGCTATAGTGGGTAAGATTCTAGGCACTCCCGGGTAGCTGTAATAATGAGTAATCATTATGCAAAAGGAACAAAAACCTTAGTGATGCCACGAGTGTCCTTCACATCCCGATAAACTAATAAAAATCTTTGGCAGGCTCTCAATTACTTAAAAATTTGAAATTCTTGAAGGACAATGAATAGAAAAGTAGTGCTTGCAAAGTCTTGATTCATTGATGTGGGAGAATTGAGATACTCTAGTATTTATGGTTTTCATGACAACTCTCACACTCTAACTTTACATGATTATACTTTACTATTCAGAGGCAAGCCTATGAGTTGATTACTTGACATGGAATATAGTTTACTCATTTGAATCATCCATGTTTACAATAATTTTGCTACGCTATAAGGATGCATGAAACCTGTATGATATGCTTTCCATTACTGTATCTATGCTAAAGTTTTCCGTATTTCTGAAGTGGAGGAAACATGAACTACTAATCATGAGTAAGATCACCATCTTGTTATTTCAGTTTAAATACTGAGTTCCTTTTTCATTTTGGTTTTCTTGCTCAGGATGATCAAGTTTAAGCTTGGGGATGTTGATGGCTCTGAAATATAGCCATCTACGTCCACATTTAAACAAGATTTTAATCTTATTCTTGATGAAATATCTCTCTCAACCCCACCACTATTGCTAATATTCAGAGGGGTATGCAATCCTTTCTTTTGTATTTTTCCTGCGTAGACAATGTGGTTTAAAGGAGGGAATCACTACATTAAAGTCAAAGATACGAGATTTCCAACAACCAGAAGAAACCAGGAGACGAACAACGCAGGCAGACGCTCTAACAACCAACTATACGGCCGGAGCAAAAATTCAGACCATATAGCTCCGGTCGTATAGTTGGCGCCACTACCGTTAGGTCAAACAGAACAACTTTCATGAAGGGACCCCTATATAAATAAGCCGTGGGCGACGAGAAAACAAGCCAGACCTTGCCAAAAAGTCTCTGCCACAGATCACTAGCCGCCTCTAGATCTCCAAACCCTTCTCCATCTCCATAGCCATATTCCACTACTTGTAATAGTAGATCTCTTCTCCGATTGGCGACATTGTAAGACTATTGATATCAATCTTATGATTTTCATTACAATGTTTGTGATTGTTGATCTCATCTCTATGTGTGAGTAATTCTCCTTGGGCTAAGGGCTTCGGCCTAGCCATGTAGCAATTGTGCATGTGATTTATCATAGATGGGATCATGTATTAGTTTGTATGACGTGATGATTATTGTATCCTCTCTTATCTCAATCGAAGGACTTGACAGGTACCCAAGCCCCCGAGGGTTGAGCAAGGTATAGGGAGTATGAGTGATGACTAGTCAGCAGGTTGGGAACCCAAGTGGCAGAAGGGGTAGTACGACTGTATGTCAGGGATTTGCTTGGGATTAACGGTGACATCACTATGCATATCATTAGTTCTCTTTCTTCTATCGATGAGACTAGTAGGTTATTTCTATAAGCGGCTGTAGAGGCAATAGCAATGATGGATGCAGTGCCCACATATAATTTATCTTGCTCTAACAAGTACACACATACTTTATTTCTATCTTTTATTTCCATCAGATG